>CM067854.1:34387500-35677500 GCA_034642435.1 Megalocaria dilatata
AAAGTTTCTTGCGGAAGAAGGCTTAGGGGTGGCTTTTCTACTCCTTGCAAATAATAGAGGAACACCACCAAAAAAATTTTTGAGTTCCTTCTCGCCCACATAAAATGACTGCTCAATTTTATTCTGGTCATTTCTTTGGTTTTTAAGAAAAAAATTTAAAACTGTTTTTCGGACGTCATTTTTAGGAGGCTGTAACTAAGCAAGGGGGGCTCAGAAGAATAAAGTTTATATAAAAGGAACACCCTATTTTTGACAAGTAATCACCCCCTAAATTTTTTCGCATCTTTTTGTATACACTTTGTATATAAACAATATGAATTATTTTTCAATATCTAGGAGAAAATTTTCTTCGCTTCACCACATAAATATGTATTAATACAAATATATTAACACAACATTTATAGGTATATACAGAAACATACATATACAGAAAAATCTAATATTGAAAATTAAATTAAAAGTTGTAGAAATTACTGTTTTACTACCAATAAATTGATATTTTACACATTTTCTAGAATTAACTACACCATCTTCAGACAACTGAAGACCTAACAAGCAGGACAGGGTATTTATGTAGAAGAGGTGATAAAAACAGGTGAAAAAAGAGGGGATCGCTAACAACTATTAGAATGTCGACACGACAAAGAAGATTGAGAAACAGATGTTACTTATTTAAATATCTCATATATTTTGGATTTACATAGATCCGTACAGTTATTCATTATTTTCACATTATTTTTATTCTGAACTAATTTGAAAATGTCAACAGATTCTAAATAATCAAGTTTCTTTCCTTCTGATTCTACATGTAAAATTTTAAGATTATCTATTGTCGGAAAAGGATGGCCGTATTTTAATTAATGAGTGGTAAAATTAGAAGTTCTTTCATTTTTCATGAAATTCATTTTATGTTCGCCGAACCTCGTCTTGAAGGAACGTCCCTATGTATGTATTACTGCACGTCGAACAAGATAACTCATAAACTCCCGATTTGTGTATGTTCTGAGTTGGTTCCTTTGCGTTAAATAATAGGGATGATAATTTGTTTTGTGTTTGAACGCAATATTAACATCTAATTCTGAAAACTATTGGCCACTTTTTGACTTATGCTACCGAAGAACGATAGAGAAATGAATTTTGGGTTTTCTTTAGTTTTTATGACGGGATTAATTTGGTTTATAGCTATTTTAGATTGTTTCTGTCGAATTAAATTGTATATTATGTTGGGGTTGAAACCGTTGTTTGCGGCTATCGATTTTATAGCCTGGACTTCAGCTTCGCGGTTATTTTTCGATAAGGGTAATGGGAAAGCTCTATGGATTATCGATTTATAAGCTGAAATTTTTTGTGTGTATGGGTGATTGGAGTCAATAGCAATAGGAATGTGAGATCTAACACCTTTAGACTTTTTTCTCTTTTATACCCGTTTTTTAATATCAAATTGAAACCTCTTATTGGAAAAATCTTTTGATTCGCGCATTTCGCGGTGTCAAGTGGCTCTGGAAAGGTAGGCATTATCGAGCGATTTCAAAAAAATTATTATTTAACGATTTTGTTACTATAAAGCATATTTTGATGACTTCTACCTCATGTTGAAAATGACTACATACGAAAGCGTATTCATTCATCAACATCGAATATTATGTCGTTTGCTTTAGAAATTAAACATCATTCGATTATCAGGTGGATGATTCGTTGAAGTTTGCAGCCTACTGCAGATCTCGTGGTTGATATAGCCCAGGAAATTCTATTGAAATAACGTTCAGTGATGGTTGAATGGCGAGATCCTTGAATTGCGAAAACAAGGACTGAATAACGCGTCAACCTGATTGGCTTTGCGTAAAACGTTGATTTTAATACCTATTCATTCGGAAATCCATGAAATAAACGGTTTTGAATGGAATGGATGAGAATTGCACAGACTGGAACGGCCGATTGTTCGTTCTGGAAAGTCAATGAAAAATGTGAGATATAGATGGATAACCTACAATGTTTTATTATCGGCTTTTACATAATGTCATATGCGGCATTCACAGTAATTCCAATCGAATTATTTTCGGAAACGGTAATCGGCGTACATATTGAATGTGTGTGAATTACTCAAATAACCGTTCCTTCTTTCCTTAGCAACGTCAACTTCTTGAGGTTATGTTTTGCATTTTTGGAAAGGAATTTAGTTTTCATGAAACAAGGAACGAAACAAAATTTTGTACTCTTCAAGTATTTATTCAATTATTTTTAGTTGGCAATTTATATTTATTTGAATTTCTTTCATTCCCTTTGGCACTGTGTAATAAGTATAAATTCTATATTAACAGAATAAATCTGTATGATATTTAAAATTTTGTAATAATCCTTCTTTCAAGAAAAAAACCTCCTTTTATTAATTTATTGTATATATAATAATTATTTAGTTTGGTTTACGCTTATCACATATTATCATTTAGTTTTAAAGGAGTCCATAAAATACCTTGCAAATATTATGTAATTTCTGTGACGAACATAGAATACCTAGGATGTTTATAAGTTCACTTAATTAACAAAATATTCAGTTGGCTGGGGAAGATATTTTTTGTTAAATATTTCCATTTTTTAAATATGAAGTTGAGCTGATAAGTTACTGTTGTAATAATTCTAAATTGCTCTTTAAAGATGTTCTACAAGTTTTAGGAATTTTTTTTAAGAAACCTATTTTTAAGCAAGTTGCTTCTGAAGAAATTTTTGAGGTTATGTTTTGCATTTTTGGAAAGGAATTTGGTTTTCATAAAACAACGAACAAAACAAAATGTTGTACTCTTCAAGTATATATTTAATGATTCTTAGTTGACAATTTATATTTCTTTGAATTTCTTTCATTCCATTTGGTACTGTGTAATAAGTATTAATTCTGTATATCTACTAAATTGACATAATGTGTTCTGAAGACATTTATTTAATTTAATTAAAATTTTTTTTTAATTTTAATTTGTAGAAGGTTAAATCGTTATGATATTTGAAATTTTGTAATGATCCTTCTAGCAGAAAAACCTCTTTTTATTATTATATCAGAATTAGCCTGAAATTCAAATTTTAGAACTTTTTTATATAAACTACTTACTATTTACATATATGAATATCCACATAATCTTCTTCTTTGTAAACATAAACTCATCAAAAATAATAAGAAGCGGTTTTTTACTTGATAGAAGGATTATTACAAAATTTGGATATCTGTTAGTCTTCCACAATTTTAATTTGAAAAAATTTATTCACCAAACTTTTAGAAATAAATTAATGTCTTATAAGTACTGCTTATTTTTAATAGACGTATAAAATCAAAACTCTTTGTACAATATCAAATGAAATTAAAAAAAAACAAAAAATATAAATTGTCAATTAAAATTAATAAATAAACTTTTCAATAAGCTTCATCAAATAAGACTCAAATTTCGTAAACAAATTATTCATCCTGATGACAAAATAGCTGTTCCAGAAGCAACATTTTTAGAAGTCGACTAATTTGAAACCTTTATATGGACTATTCTTGATGAATGGTTTATTTGGATGAAATAAAATAGATCCTCCTTCAAGAAATCCCCTAATCTCTTTCCTCGAATATGCAAACGATTTTCTCAAATAATTCTAGTTTGCTTTGAAAATTTTCAAATAAGTAAAGATTTTCCATATCAACTCACTTTACAAACTGCTCGTAATAAATTCCTTTCATAAAAAAACTTTCTGCTTCTGTCATTCGAAGAGTTTTTCGTTACCGTTTGATCAAGAATACCAAAAAACCCTCAGAAGATGAGATTGGACCTTCGGCTGTCACAGACCTTTTGAATTGAAAAGTTTCTTCAATATCTGCGGATGAGTTCAGAGAATTTATACGTCGAAGTAAGAATACAGGAAAATGGATGTGGGCTTGATATATTTCCTTACCTATCTTGTATGAAAACACAAGATGTTTCCAATTAGATGAGAAAGAGTTTAAGAGTTCTTTATCATTTTCATATGATATGCAAGCCTCTTCTGCCCCAATTTATTGTCCTCTGAAAATGAAAATTGTTTTTTTTTTATGTATCTCTCATATGGAAAGATTGAGAAAGATGAAATTAGAAACTTAGTTAATGCTCATTAAATGTCATTATCTTACAGTTTCTTCTCCGAAATTTCATGACAACGAGGTAGAAAAATCAATCCCTACAATTATTCACAGCAAAACTTTTTTGTCCTTCAAATTTTTTAAAATAGTTATTTGAGACTAAAAATTCAATCTGCTACTCTTTTGTATCATGGCTCGTTATCCTGACATTATTATTTCAATTAGAAAAATTTTAAAATGCTCACACTCTTTTCACGATTATAATTTGTTGACGAAATTAAGTAGGCATTTGCTGAATAAAGTTATAATGATAAATATTTACTTTTATCGTTCTAATTTGACGAAATGATAGGAAGAGGTTTTTTACTGGATAGAAAGAATATTACAAAATTTGAATATCAAAACAGATTTTATCTGTTAAATTATAGTTTCCTATAATTTTAATTTTCAAAATATTTATCAAAAAATTATCAGAATTAAGTTAATGTCTTATAAGAATTGGATCTGCTTCAACACTTTCACTTACAATAGAAATATTTTCAGTCGAGCGTGCATTTCGATGTGTGCTGTGTAAATTTTAGCCTATCATTGGTGTAGTGGATGAATGGGAAGAGAAAAAGCATGTTTTTTGCAGTCCCTATGGTATGGCCAGAACCCACTAATCATTTAGACGATTGCTATTTTTGCCTGACAAAGACTTAAGGTTATTCCAAAAAGGGAAAGCACAAGATCAACTATCCAAATTTGCAGTCTACAATACTACCAATTTCTCATAATGCAGATTTACCAGTGCCGATAGCACCTTTAGATCCCCAAAATGTGGTTTTGGAAGATATTGGAGACAACGCATCATCAGACAGTTCCAAAGAACAGTGCACCGACCCTAAGTTCACTTCAGGTCCTAATGCCGACGAGCCACATTCAATTGTTAAAAGTCAGTTAAATGATTTAGTACTGATGATTTGATAACCCCAAATCATCAGGTACTTCTTGGTCCCCGTCTTAAAAAATGGAACTTATTAGACAACGAAACGAAAATTACAAATTTCAGTAAGAGAAATGATCCGTTTTCTGCATTCTACAATATGGAAAATTCGTTGTGTGTATGTACTGATATTAATATCTAATGCACGAACTTGATATTGAGCATTCCCCCTCTGAGTGGCGTTTATTTATAGATTCGTCTAAGAAATAAGTTATTGCATAATATAAATTCAAAATCCTCTATACCACCTGCCCATTCTATGACTATAAAAGAAAGTTATGAAAATATGCGCACTCTTTTGGATAAAATTAACTACGTATAAATGGCAAATATGTAGAGACTTAAAAGTTATAGAAATTTTGGTGGAACTTCGAAAAGAAATTACAAAATATTGTTGTTTTCTTAGTGTAAGGAACAGTCGAGCAGTAAATCGGCATTATATATCAAAAATTTGGTTAGAAAGAAGTGTATTTCATACGGGATCTCAAGATGTTACATTTAGACGTCTTGTAGACCCCAAAAATGTCTTTCTGTCTCCTCTTCACATCAAACTTGAGCTAATGAAAAACTTTGTGAAGGTTATGAATAAATAATGCGATGGATTTAAATACTTAAAACTAGTCTTTCCCAATTTAAGTGATGCCAAATTGAGGAAAGGCATTTCTATTGGACCAGAAGCCGATAGGAAGTGAGAGGACTTCATTAGATGCCTGATGAAGCATCTTCTGTTTCAATATTAGTTTGATATTATTTCGAACACCGATCGTAAAGGGAGCTCGCCAAATTTTCAGGCTTTGGTTGGATAGTTTCCTTGAAAAAAGTTGCTTCACGAGTTGATGGTTTCCATTAGACACTATTTTATAAAGCGAAATATTTCGGTCGAAAATAAACGTTTGTGGTATATAACGTTTCAGTATTTTTCTATTTATTATTCACCTTAAACAACCCCGAATCAAGTTAGACAGGGACAATTTCAAACTCTATAATGGCTATAACCCACTAATCATCTAGTTTTTTGCTATATTTGCCTGACAAAGATAGAAGGTTATTCCAAAAAGGAAAAGCACAAGATCGACTATCCAAATTTGCAGTCTGCAACACGACCTGTTCCTCATAATGCAGATTAACCACTGCCGATCAAAATGTTGAGTTTAGAACTCTTGTAGACTTCAAAAATGTTCTTCTGCCTTCTCTTCACATTAAACTTGAGCTGATGAAAAACTTTGTGAAGTTATTTAAATATTTTAATATTAGCCTTCTACATATTTAATTTCAAAAAATTATATTTAATAATTATAACTTCAGGAATTAAATTAAATTAATGTCATATAAGTACCACTTATATCAAACGACATATAAAATAAACATTCATTATAATTATTATTTCTTATTTAAATATGTTAATATTAGCTTTCTACATATTTAATTTCAAAAAATTATATTCAATAATTATAACTTCAAGAATTAAGTTAAAATAATGTCATATAAGTACCACTTATATTAAACGACATATAAAATGAACATTTATTATAAGACATCCAAATGATATAACAAAATCCAATAAAAAAATTTTTTAACCAAAATCCTATATATTAAATATTTTGAATAGACAAAATTTTGTTTCTGCTGATCAATCTTATGAAAACAAATATCTTTCAAAAATGTTTAACATAATCTGAAGAATTTCATCATTAAACTATATATTCAATATTATTGGATATCTAACTAAGGTACTTTCTATAAAATCTCAAGATATGTAAAAAAATTACTGAAAAACAAGATTCAAGAGAGACTTTGCTTCGTCAGTGCTCAATTAATTCATATTTAATAAAATATAACATCAATCAACAACAAATATTCCTTCACCTTTCAACAGTTCAGAAAACTTCTGGTAAATGAATACTGACAAATTTAAATGAAGTATAATGTTAACTACAAATAAGTAATTCTGTGGTTTACCCTTGATCTAAAAGATTAAAAGGCAATTTAACGGCCTCTGTTATAGCACAAGGACAATCTTTTAGATCGAGGGTAAACCACAGAATCATTTATTTGTAGTTAATATTACACTCCATTTAAATTTTTCAGTATTCATTTACCAGAAATTTTCTGAACTGTTGAAAAGTGAGTAAATATTTGTTGTTGACTGATATTATATTTCATTAAATATGAATTAATTGAGTACTGACGAAGCAAAGTCTCTCTTAAAACTTGTTTTACAGTAATGTTTTTACATATCTTGAGATTTTAAAGAAAGTAACTTAGTTAGATACCCAATGGTTTCATAATGAAATTCTTAAGATTATGTTAAACATTTTTGAAAGATATTTGTTTTCATAAGATTGATCAGCAGACACAAAGTTTTGTCTACTCAAAATATTTAATTCATAGGATTTTGGTTAACAATTTTTATTTTTTGGATTTTCTTATATCATTTGGATGTCTTAATGAATTTTTATTTCATATGTCGTTTGATATAAGTGATACTTATATGGCATTAATTTAATTTAATTCCTGAAGTTATAATTATTATATATAATTTTTTGAAATTAAATATGGAGAAGGCTTATATTAAAATATTTAAATAATTTTATATGCCTTCTATCAAGTGTTAACCCCTATTTATGTTAATTTTGTAAAGGCTACGAATAAAGATGGTAATAGATTCGAATACTTCAAATAAGTCTTTCCCAACTTAAGTGATGCCAAATTAAAGGAAGGCATTTTTATTAGACCACAAATCAGAAAATTGTTGGTCTACGTTAATTTTACAGAGAAGCTTACCAGGCAGAAACTCAGAGCATTTAACTCATTTGTGAGTGTAGTAAGAAAATTTTTGGGCAACAATATGGATGCAAACTACCAACAGTTACTTAATGAACTACTAGATGCATAAAAATCGCTTGGTGCCCGAATTTCATTAAAAATTAATTTCCTTCTTCACATCTGTCATTTTTTCTTGAAAATAAAGGTGATATCAGTGACGAGCAGGGTGAATTATATGTGGACAATGAAAATCAGCTATCAAGGACGATGTGATCCAGCCAGGATGGGTGATTTTAGAATAGAGAAGATATCACTCCTCATAAAAAGTAAAAATAGATTTTAATTAGTATTTTAGGTCAATATTTTTGATCTTCGTGTTTTTCTTAAATGTAAGGTACGTTTATTGAGTGTAAAACTAAATACAGTCGACATATATGGTTAAAAAATTCTGAAATAATTTTTTTCAATACACATCAGATTTTGTAACATTAAATGCGGTTCTATAAATGTAACAAGAAAACCTTATGTTACAACTTTTTTTTCTTCATTTTTCTATTTTGATATGTCCATTCTACCATAATATGCTATTCAGCTTAATGTTACAACCAAAAAAATGTTTATTGTCGGCGAGTTTATGTGTCATGTTGTGATATGATCAAAATCTTTGTTATGTATTGGATGAAATGTGTTTTTGGAATTATTACATCTTCTCAATATGTCTAAAACCGTGGCAATCAGCTGCTGCTATTTAAAAATGTAATGATCTCAGAGCCATCTTCTGAAACCGACCGAATTAATATTTACCCTCAATAGCCTTAAATATTCTACATATAGGACTTCTTTCAATATACCTAGATTTTGAGCATAGTTGTAAGTACGAATAACAATCAAGCTGGAAAATAAATTCGCAAACCGGTCTGTTAAAATGACATAAAGGATTCATGAATCAAATTCAAACACTGAATATCATATCGATCGAACGTTTCTGTATTTCTGTTGTTTTATCCTTCTTCTTATGGAAGAACTATTTTGAATAGTTTCCATGTACTTCTGAATGAACATGAATAATTCCCTCAACTCGACCCGTTCTGTTTGTGTTCGGTGACCAGAAGACGGCACAAACTTCTAAAAGCAACATGAGTGAACAATCAAACCTGCTCATCTTTATGTAGACAAGTTCATCTAGTATATCCTCTTTATCTTTTGCTCTTCACGTTTTCTTTTTGATATAGAGCGACTGCTTGAGATGCTGACGCGAAGATATTAAAATATCTGATATACAGTAGTTAACCATTACATTTCTGACGAAAAGTATTAGATACTGAATTGTTTCAGCCGTTACTATTTGGTAGTTGATCATAATTACAACAAATTGTAGAAATTACTATGTTTTACTACGAATAAAAAATTTTTTACACATTTTCTTGTGACTCGAGTGTCGGGAAATGAACTATCCCATCATCAGACAACTGAAGACCTAACAGTGGATAGTTCATTTCCCGACACTCGAGTCACAAGAAAATGTGTAAAATATATTTTTATTGGTAGTAAAACATAGTAATTTCTACAATTTGTTTTAATTTTGATAAGTATTAGCTTCAGCAATAGGACATTTGAATGTTATTTCGTGAAATGATTATAAAATATTTTGTATGAGATTCAATCTAATGATGATCTAATTTAGTCGTGGATTTTGAAAGCTACTTTTTATATTTTCTTTTGGGCGTTGTGTTATTAATTCCTTAATAAGTAACACTAACTCATTTATTTATTGATAAATCATAATCAAATGAATGAATTTCTCTTAAATCACCCATTACGTTGATTTATTATTTTTTCACTCTGAAGGGATGACAAGGGGGTCTCAGATAATAATCTGAAAAACCAAGATACGAACTATAGAGTCGCCTTAACTAATACAACTTATAATAAGTGTCAAGATAATATTAAATGTGTGAACGCACGGATAAATTTTTTCACTGGAAACAGGTAACAAAAATAAAAAGAGGATTTTTACTTGATAGAAGGATTATTTAAAAAATTATACATCATACAGATTTATTCTGTTAAACTCCTACAAATTGTAATTTAAAAAATATTTTTACTCAAAAACTTTTAGAATAAAATTGAGTAAATGTCTTAGAGCACACTATCAATTTAGTAGAAATATAGAATCAAACACTTATAACACAGTACCAAAGGGAATCAAATAATTCAAAGAAATATAAAGTATCAATTAAATCTACTGAATATGAGTTCTAAATTGACACAATGTGTTCTTAGACATTTATTCAATTTAATTCTAAAAGTGTTTGAATAAAAATTTTTTGAAATAAGAATTTGTAGGAGGTTAGCAGAATAAATCTGTATGATATTTAAAATTTTTTAAATAAACCCTCTATCAAGTAAAAAATCTCTTTTCATTATTTTATTGTATATATAATAAATATATATTCTGGTTTACACTCGTAACATGTTAACATTTGAAAAAATTTGAATATCAAAACAGATTTAATCTGTTGTCTTCTACAATTTTAATTTCAAAAAATTCTTTGAAGAATCTTTAAGAATTAAATTAATGTCTTTATAAGCACTGCTCACTGCTCATATTTAATAGACGTATAAAGTCAAAATTCATCATACAATATCAAATGGAATTAAGAAAAACCAACGAATATAAATTGTCAATTGAAATTAAAATATAAATGAGCAAACATTTTTTGTTTCGTTCCAGGCATGCGTAATGAACTCTTCAGACAAACTTACGAAGCCCTGTTTGTTACAAAATGTATTGTTTTCCGATCCTATATTAATGAAAAATAACTCTTTCTCAAAAATATAAAACATAATTTCAAGAACTTCTCAACAACTAATTCATTTGAAATATTCAATATATTTAAATAAATTACTTCAAAAAATCTCAAAACATGTAGCACATCCTCAAGAAATAATTAAAGTTACGATAAGATCAGTTCAACTTTACATATAAAAAATAATAAAATCAATTAAACAATGTATAGACTTACCAGTGCCATCTCAGAAATATACGATTCTCAACAAACACCTAAGTAGGTACCTTTATATCCAAGGTACAGTATGTTCCATGTTCACAGAAAATCATACAAAGCTTATAAGGCACTTGGCCTTAGTTAAAACCATTCAACACTGTATAATGAATTTCTTTATTTAAAAAAACCTAATATAATTATATATTATATATAAAATAAAATAAGAAGGAACGGTTTTTTACTTGATAGAAGGATTATTACAAAATTTGAATATCAAAACAGATTTAATCTGTTGTCTTCTACAATTTTAATTTCAAAAAATTCTTTGAAGAAACTTTAAGAATTAAATTAATGTCTTTATAAGCACTGCTCATATTTAATAGACGTATAAAGTCAAAATTCATCATACAATATCAAATGGAATTAAGAAAAACCAACGAATATAAATTGTCAATTGAAATTAAAATATAAATAAGCAAACATTTTTTGTTTCGTTCCAGGCATGCGTAATGAATAATTATTTCTTGAGGATGTGCTACATGTTTTGAGATTTTTTGAAATAATTTATTTAAATATATTGAATATTTCAAATAAATTAGTTTTTGAGAAGTTCTTGAAATTATGTTTTATATTTTTGAGAAAGAGTTATTTTTCATTAATATAGGATCGGAAAACAATACATTTTGTAACAAACAGGGCTTCGTAAGTTTGTCTGAAGAGTTCATTACGCATGCCTGGAACGAAACAAAAAATGTTTGCTTATTTATATTTTAATTTCAATTGACAATTTATATTCGTTGGTTTTTCTTAATTCCATTTGATATTGTATGATGAATTTTGACTTTATACGTCTATTAAATATGAGCAATGCTTATAAAGACATTAATTTAATTCTTAAAGTTTCTTCAAAGAATT
Organism: Megalocaria dilatata; assembly: GCA_034642435.1. Taxonomy (NCBI): domain Eukaryota; kingdom Metazoa; phylum Arthropoda; class Insecta; order Coleoptera; family Coccinellidae; genus Megalocaria; species Megalocaria dilatata. The sequence goes on from CM067854.1 coordinate 34,399,256, forward strand.
TTTTGAAATTAAAATTGTAGAAGACAACAGATTAAATCTGTTTTGATATTCAAATTTTGTAATAATCCTTCTATCAAGTAAAAAACCGTTCCTTCTTATTTTATGTTATCATTTGGTTTTAAGGGAGTTCATAAAATAACTTGCAAATTTTGTGTAATTTCTGTGGCGAACATAGAATAAGTAGGATTTTTAAAAGTTCACTTCATTTTAGTGTTTCATATTGTTAAATAACACTTTCCAACCTCATGTGAAAAAGCAACTCTCTAATAACCTGTTTAGGAAATTTTCCCCGCATGTACGTTAATGATATGAAACAGAGCAAATCCCAAGAGAGATGAAATTCAATTTTTGCCTTCGGTTGAACTCTTTTCCTGCCATCCTAGCAGAGCTTGCATTGGGTAATGGTCGATTTCCATTTTCTGTGGATGAAATTTCATAACACAAAATCCATTAGCGAAATTCGCAAACACAATTTTCCATAAAAGAAACATATTTCATGGATTTTGTCCTTCCATCCGTCTATTTGATTCATATCAAATACACTCTGATACACAGAGGGATCAGAATTGCCTTTTTTATGTTTACCCATTGTTTTTCAATCATATGATTCGAAAACTGGATGGAGTAGTTACTTTGTGATGGTTCAGTCCAAATGGAATAAGAAAAGGTACTTTGTTTAATATCACTTTTCCATTGGAAAGATATGCAGTGACCCGAATTCTAAAGCGTTACTGTACCAGCGTCTTCCAATAGGGATTTCCGAAATTTGACAGTTGATAACGGCCATTCTGTTGAAGCTACATCTTATTCAGTCTGTTTTGAAGGATGACGTTCAACAACACTTGTATATAATGAAAGTGTTTAATCAAAATAGGTTTTATGTTCAGGCAACGTTGCACACGCTTCGCTTATTTTACGCTCTATATTTCCACTCGAATATAATAAAAAGAATACCACAAAATTTATCGCAAAATCATCAAAAACTTATAATGTATAATATAAAACCTGAAGTTAGTTTTATTGGCAGTAAAATACATGTTCTCAAGTATTCTGACAACCTCTAATAAAAAAGTTTCTGAAAAAAAAAACATCCATTCACTTATAGCTTCAGAATTTCCAAACTTACGCGAGATTTGACCTGAAGAGAGCTATTTGACATTCAAATGAAAATTCTTTTTTTTAAAAAATGACATATCAGTGCGGTCTCCCCCACTGTTTCATCAAACATTTTTATGGATAACCTACTTAGAAAAAACATTATTTGAAAAAAATATCTTAGCTTATGCTAGTAAAGTAATGTTTAATAATGGATTTATCGAATCCTTTACGACATTATACTTTATAGGATAAGTCAAATAGCATTACATTCAGATTGGAAAAGAATTAGAATAAAAAGAAAATGCACACATATCAAAAAACATAATATATATATATATATATATATATATATATATATATATATATATATTTTAAATTAAAAAAATTTTATTCAAAAAGTTTAAGAATTAAATTAATGTCATATGAGCACTGCATATATTTAATAGACATAATTTCATTAAGTAATATCAAATGGAATAAAGAAACCTAACAAATATAAATTGTCAATCAAAATTAATAAATAAATATTTGAAGGAGACAAAATTTTGTTTCTGATCTTATATTTATGAAAACTATATCTTTTTCAAAAATACGAAACATAATTTTAAGACCTTCTCCGAAACAAAATTAATTGAAATATTTGATATATTTAAAGAAGTTACTTAAAAAATCTCTCAAAATATGTAGCACATCATCAAAAAACAATTAAAAATCAAATAAGGTCTTCGTCAGTCCAACATCACATTTTAAAAATAAAATCAATTAACAATAAATAACTTACCCTTAAGACCTTGAGGTATCCTTGTTGAACAAATACTAAAATTAGAGACCTTTAAAATTCCAAGGTATTCTATGTTCATCACATATGTTTATCGAATATAAGCAGTGCTTATAAGATATTAATTTAATTTTAGAAGTTTTTGATAAAAATTTTTGAAATTAAAATTTATAGGAGGCTAACAGATTAAATCTGTTTTGATATTTAAATTCTATTTATTATGTTCAATTGTTCACATGACGAGTTTCGTTAACACAGTTAACTTCTTAAGATATTCACAAACAAATTGTCTGAATTTGGTAACATACAGTAATTGAATATTTTGTGTTTTGGGATAAGGGTACAATAAAATATTTTTATTACTTTTAGTGAAACCACCGGGTCGCTAGTTATCTAATTCACCTTTATAAGATCAATTCAACGTTGGTAATTTCACCAAAAGTAATAGAAATATTTTATTATATATTTTTATTTTTATACCTTCATCTCAAAACAGAAAATATTTATTTAGGCTATTTTATTTCAATGTCTATGGGTATTGATAGATAAATCGGCCTCTCTCTCTTCCTCAGTGTAAAATAAACACACACTGTACTATATTCAGTTTATTAACAAATTTGAAATTATACTGGAACGTCTTAAAAATACAATATTGAACATTTAAAATTAATGCAAAAATCAGTTACTGAGTTTCTAAAGTATTTCGTCTTTATATCGTTCTCTAAACTTCGTCTAAATGCACTGCGTCTCGACTAAGTACTCCGTCTAATTTTTTTTTGCAAACTACCTTCACGTCTCAGTTCTTTTCGTGACCTTGATACTCCTGAAAACTTCCTCTAAGCCAACTGTCCTCGAACTTCCTTTTTCCTTGACGGTCCTGAACCAACTGCCTTTACAATTATGTTCCATTCCGAACCCTGGCTGCACCCCACCTTTGCTCAAGTCGGTGGCATACGCAGCGAGAAATATAACAATGGGGACGAATCTCAAGATATCCCATATCCCGATATCTTCCTCCAGGAAACATTTCAAGTATTTCGGTTCAGCAATAAATCTCTACTCATGATAACCACTAAACTTTGTAGGATAACACGTCCCATTTCGCATCTTGAAGCGGCCTGTCAATAGCTGAAGGACAGAAAATACTTTCGATCTAACCGCTATAAAAGGACCGGTATTCCAAGAATTAATAAGCCCAGGTATTTCCAAAACTCTTGGCTGAAGTAACCTATACACCTAACTGCGGAACTATCGAATCGATTACACCCTTTAAAGCAGATATCCGAGTTTTAAGACTGTAAATCCTTCCTGATTGTTTCAAGGCCCCAGCTCTTTCCGTTCGAAAGTTTTCGTGTTCATAGATGAACCGACTGGCCTGATAATACTTTCGACCTCGGATTCTTCATCAGTGAGTCCAACCCAGTCTTCCAATGCCCTTTTCAGCTCAAAATTCGGAAATAACAGACATTTGGGCGAAACGATAGCACACTGTTTCTTGGAACAAGCGCACAAAAAAGGAATTATACATTATTACATATATTTTCATCAATTAATCAATACCAAAATGGGTTACAGAACATTTTTATGTTTAGAGCACTATGAGATAGTGGCTGTATCTTGTTATTCTACACTTATAATAATACAAACATAGAGGTTACCAATTAGTGGAATTAATTTTGAACATTAGCGTCAACCATCATTACTGCAGTCGGAATACCGTGTAATCCATCCATGTTTATCATTTCCACCTATGTTCATTCCTCTTAGATATACTGAATATACCGATTGAATTGAGTACGTTGTGAAACGTGAAGAAAATCAAATATTGAAAACCTATCAACCAAAACTAAAATTTATTTGACACTGCGATGAGGTCCTTCTGAAATATATATTGAAATAGAATGATGTTTAATCAATTTTTCGCGCTCATAGCTTAGTGCCTATATTTTGTGCCCCTAGTCTCAAATATTCATGGTCGAATTATATTATTTTCATCCATCCGATTTAAAGCACTGTTAATTTCGAAAGAAATAATTTGAGTAGTAGGTTCTAAGCCCAAATGCATGGATTAGTTAATAGTAAAAGGTGGGCCAGAAAGTTATGTTGCTTTTTCAAATTAAATTCAGACGAATAAATTATTAAAAAGTTCTTATTTTCAATCAATAATGGTTGATAACCTTCGTTATCAACAACCTGTTGCTATCTATGCTTTATTTTTGAGAGTTTTCGACAAAAACTCATTATGACAACGGAACTTCTTCAGGGGAAAATTTCTAATTTCTCAATTTAATTTGGTCTGTACCTGTACAAAGTAGAAATACCTATATATTTAAATTGATGATTTAATGAAAAAATAGCACGAAACTGCTATCGAATGCATAATATATGGATTCGGTACCAATTTTCATTCTTATTCTCAACTGATCGATATCTTCTTTATCTCTTACGTCTATTTCATTCAAGAAAATGATGGATGAGATTCGGAATGTGTTCATTTTTCAACACGCGTCGTAAAAGCACATCTTATCTGTATTGTTGTTTCATTTATGATCGAAGAATTTACTGATTATACATCAGAGTCGGTTTATTTATTCAACAACGTCTCATTTATTGTAGTAGATACGGAATTTCCAGGTTTTATCAGCGCATTCGCCATTTTGCAATCGTGAAATATAATTTATTAATGTTAACTATAAGAAATCAAATTCCACCCTTTTCGGCAAATATTTGTATTGAATTTTTCGATCAAGTAGTTTGAATATACTGAAATTAATGATGAAAAGTATGATTTATTATACTTGAAATATTTTAAGTATCAAATAGAGGAATTCTGAAATACCTACTATAAATTTAAATTTGATAAAATCATTTAAAAACTTTTTGAATTAAGAGAACATTGTTCAATTTTTAATAGACATATAGAATTAACGCTAATCACACAGTGAAATACGTACTACACATTTTAATTTCATTAAGTTGTTCTAAAGACATTTATTTTATTTAATTCTAAAAGTTTTTGAATGAAATTTTTTGAAATTACAATTTTTAGGAAATTAATAGAATGAATCTATATGATATTTGAATTTTCTTGATAATATTTTTATCAAGTAAAACTCTTTTTATTATTGTATTGTATATATAATAATTAAATATTTTGGTTCACACTTATTGCATATTATCCTTCGGTTTACCAGTCCATGAAATACTTTACAAACTTCATGTAGTTTCTGTAAGTAACATAGAATACGCAGGATTTTTAAAAGTTCCTTCATTCTATTTTTTGTCTAGATAGCTTTATTCAGTTTTGTAGGTAAGATATGTTTTGTTAATTTTTTTTATTTTTTAAATATTAAGTATGATGAGTTTCCGTTGCAATAATTCTGAATTGCTTTCTGAAGAAGTCTGCATATTTTAGGAATTTTTCTGAAAGGAACCTATTTTGATCAAGTTGTTTTTGAACAAGTTCTTGTCTCTTAACCACTCACAATTCACTGCAATGTAGTGACCATCATTAGTTTTCAAGATGTATTGCAATCATAGAGATCGATGCTTCATTAGAATACATAGAGTCATAAGCTTCTTCAATTCGTTCGGAATATAACGGAAATAAAAGTTCAGGAGTCTTTCGACAATCTCTATAACGATTAGACTAGATTCGTGAAATTCATATTTTCCTCTAACACTATCGAAGAATCTTTTGTCAGCGAAAATTGCTCGGATACATGGAGTGAAGTTGACGTCCACAAGCGAAAATGTGTGTTTGCGTGCGAATGAAAACGGATTCATGTCTGATGCTAGTATCGGATGGGGTAGGAAGCTATATAAATATCCCGAATTCTGTGCAAAACTGGCATCATCAGATGATATCTGTTTGAGAATCCTGACTGTCAATAAGCCCTGATAGGGTTTGTGTACTGCTCGAGGACGTTTTTCATTATGGAAATATAAAGCTATTACTGTCGCATGTTTCGAGCGATAAATGGCCACCATTTCAATCCATCCCTGAAGTTGAAATGTTTATTTTTTCGACCGAAATATCAAAAAGTGTGCGTCATCTATGACGATGTTGTACCAGATTCTCTTCGAAAAATAGTAACTAATTGATGCAATGAAATGGAATGGGATCGTGATTAACGCTTCGTGGCAATCCTGACAGTACCAGAGATTAGAAGTACGCACTGACGTGTCATCTCCACGATAGAATGCTTTCAACCACAGAGCAACAAAGATAATCTACAGAGAGCTCACAGAAATATCTGTAGTAAATAATTATAAACTAACAGGCCTACTTCTATTCTGGAAGATTTATATCTAAATAAAATGGAAAATTAAAAATAATCTGAGTACCTCTAATGAGAGATTAATTTTAATAATTAGTACGTTCTATTTTAGGAGATATAAATCTTTTCAATGATATACAGGGTATTCCTAAATTGAAGATATAAACGGAGAGTGGAGATTCCTTGAATGATTTTAAGAAAAAAAAGTACCATAAATATGGGACTGCAAGGTAAAAGGTGTTGAAGTTTGAATTTTTTTGAAGTTTTTTTTGTCGTAGTATCTGCATTTCATAAGATATTCAACTGAAATTTAGCATTGTTATTAGAATTTAGAGTTTCTCCATGTTACATGCCAATTTTAATTGCAAATTTACAGGGTGATATTTTTTCTAGAACACTGTCCCCTGTTTTACTCCACAACTTTCTTCTGGTTAGCCAAACTTAAACACCCTGTATCTCGAAAACGAAACGTTTGTGGTCCCATCTTTATGGAATTTTTTCCTTTTCGTTTGTACCTTCAATTCGGAAAGACCCGGTATAATTACATTTACCATTATACACAACAATAACTCAAATATTTGAAAAACTAAACCATATTCAACCAGATAACAACTTACGACAAAAAGCTTTCGGAGTAGTTGTCTAATCAGCCAAGTCACTTATTCAGTGAACATATGTCTGGTGTTTTTATTGGTGATAGAACTTTAAATTGAAAAAAAAAACAATTAAATTAATATTGAAGTTATGTTGGCTTCCAAAACGTATATTGTTTCTGCTTTATCACCATAAACCAATGACTTGACATAACCCCAAAAAATATAATCCAGTGGAGTTATGTCGCATGATCTTGGAGGCCAATTAATTGGATCAGTTCTCGAAATAATGTTATCGACAAATCTTTCTTTCAATGAATCAATTGTTACGGTAGCAGCATGAGGTATAACACCATTTTATTCGAATCAAAACACTTCTGAGTCGATACCATTCAAATTTTGAAACAAATAATCATTGATCATCGATCTGTAATCAATAATCATAATCATTCACTGTAACATTAGCTCCAGCATCGTTAGCTAAAGCATCGTTTTTAAAGAAATATGGGCCGATGATGCCTCCAGCGTATAAAGCACACCATACAGTGCATTTTTCAGGATGCTATGGAACCTGCCGAACTTGTTGAGGATTGTTTTCACTTCATATACGGCAATTTTGCTTGTTTACATAGCCGTTCAACCATAAATGAGCTTCATCACTAAATACAATTTCACGATAAAAACGTGGATCAACTCAAGCTGTTCTAGGGCCCAATCAGCAAACAAACAACGCTTATTATGGTCAAGTGGCTTTAGTTCTTGAACCAGTTAGATTTTGTATGGGTGTAGACCAAGATCTTTACGCAAAATTTTCCCCGTGGTGGATGCACAGAGTCCAACTTGTGTTGAATGTCGACGAATAGACAAATCTGGATCATCATTAACACTATAACTTACAGCAGCGATATTTTCTTCTGTCCGTACAATTCATTGTCTTGTTGTTTTTGTTCTATCGAGTAGAGAAAATGTTGTCCGAAATCTATCGAGAGTTCGACGAATAAGCTGCTCTAATGGACGATTATGTAAACCATAAATTTCACGAAGTGCTCTCTATCAGTTTGGCGAATAAAACAATGATTTTGAAAATAAATTTCCACAATTTGTAAACGTTGCGTGAGTCTTTCCATGATAATTTGTCAATTCTTACTGAACAGAAATGTCAAAACAACATGGCTTCTACCTTCTGTCAAATCATAGTTATCCTTATCGAAACTTCTATCACTCTAAAAAAAACACCCGATACAAACCAAATCGGAATTGACAAGAAGTTCCACATATACAGAAAACTATCAAATCTTGCACACAAACCTGAAAATCCTATCTGATAATACAGAGTTACAAATTTTTGCATTGAAAAAGAGTATCAGTAAATTTTAAGGAACACAGGGGAAGTTTACTCGTGAAACCAAACAACTTGTTAACCAAATCATTTCTGACATATTACAAAATTCAAAGCCGTTATAAGATAGCAAATATGGAAAAATTAAAGATACATTTCAAAGGATTAATAATTTTAAATCATGAATTTATAGGTTTTCTTTCATTTTGTGTAAGTTGTTTCTAAATTGAATTTAAAATTCGAAATATTTTAAGTGCCTTCACTAAATAATAAGAAAAAATAATACATAACATCCAAGAAGATACATACAACTTCCTTAACTTCTATGTTTTTTCAAATTCGCTGATTTTCTGATATAATTCTGTGTTATCAGATAAGGTACAATTGAAAAAACTCATTAATCAGTGTGTTCACCAACTTTTCGGTTTCATCGATTTTTTTCGATGTCCATTGATGAAACACATGGAATTCTTCTCTTGTTCTATCTCATATTCTCGATTCAGGTTATAAAGCGTCTATATGAAATATTTTCAGGCATCCCATATTTCACAGGAAAAAATATGTCCGCAATTCTGAACATTTCATATAATGCCCTGACAGATTACGTGCTGTCCACAAAGAAAGGTTATTTCGATAAAGAAGAAAGGCGCCAACTGAAATAATGGATTAATGTCGGAATTTATCCCACAAAAAAGAGTCAGCTTAACAAAACAATAGGTTGTATCACAAAGAAGGATATACAGATTTGCTGAATTGAATTGTGAAAGAATCTTATATTGACCTCTTATAAATGAAAACTATTTTTTACTTATTCCTGATACATTTAGAAGTTCTGTAGAAAATTTAATTCCATTTCCAGATATATGGTCAAATTTGATGAGGCTACAAGGATAACTGAAGTATAATTGATTTTATGCAAAACTTTAAATATTTCGTGAAATCACGAAATGTCACATTGAAGAATAACCATCAACATTTCGACCATGTGTTATTTGATATTTTTTGTTGCAAATAACTTGTATGATCTCCTCTTGAAGTTTGATCCTTTTAAGAGTATACACCCTGTATTGTGCAAGTTCGTTCACTCTACTCTGAGTAGTTCATATCTGTTATGTTTTAAGTATTGAAAGGGATTTGTGTTCCAATCGATAACTGGCTGTTCATTCTGACAAAAAGGATTACACAGACAGACATTCTCATTGATATCTAGTTGTTACTGATAAAAGCAACAATGAAAAATATCAAATATAATGGTTCTTTAAAGAAATTAATGAACGACGAATGATATTGGATACGTCCTGAAGAGAATAATATGGATTTTCCAGTGAATGAATCTCAAGATTCAATATAAAATATATAAAAAAATAAGTACATTCTTCGGAATTCATTCACGAAGAATTAATCCTTATAAATGAAACTTTACTTCAAAAACTCAATTTTCTTCAAATTTAACGAAAAATTCTTCTTCGAACTCATGTAAGTTTGATATCCGACTGAGGACTTCGAAAGGAATAAGCAAAAAAATTTATTTTGAAGGTGAAATAATCGGTGCTGATCTGAGAAAAATTTCTTATTTTTAGATACGATAGCAGAAATGTTGATTTCACTATCTGATGCCAGAATTGCCAAGCAGATACTCTTGACCTGAATATCAGTATTCAGACAACAATAACGTCAAAAAAATCCATTCTCCTGTAGTCTATTCAGCATTCATCTGATTGACATTCATGTACAGATAAGAATGAATGTCATTAACGGAAACGATGAGATGTAAATTCAACCAGACAGCCCAGAGAACGCTCTTAGGTTCCTTCAATTATTCTAACGAACCTGATGGAATATTTCAAAATGAGACGAGTTGAAATTACATTGAAATTATTTGTTCCTCCCATTTCAATGTTAAGTGCCCATTAGGCAAGATGTACAGAGTGTTTCTCGAAGAGTTGTGGCGGTTAGAAGGTTTTGCGACGTTATCCGATAACCCTCCTCCATTCCTCTTTGTGGTACACCAGCGGCTCACCCAATTGATTTTTCTTATTCCTTCACACCAGCTTCTTTTAGGGCGTCCTCTTTTCTACAGGCTGTCATTCCGTTAGTTGTCGAACGTTCGTCATGCACCTTAACTGTTTCCTTTCTACATCATCCCTCATGTCGCCTTCAATGCCAATTTGTTCATCAATTACTTCATTCTGGATTCTAAATCTTCGGAAAATCCTCATCGATCTTCTTATTGCATCCATCTCAAGCGCCACGATCTCTTTCTATTATCGCTATGTGATCCTTAATCTCTCTGAGCAATATAATGACTACTTTTTACTTCTCTTCTCCATAGCATGCTGTTTAAGCTACCTTGCCTGAACTATCCTTCTTTGGTTTCTTCATTATCCGTTCCCATCGTGTTGAAATTGACTCCCAAGTACATAAAATTTTCGCAATAATCTATAGTTCATCTAGAAAATATACGTAATTTATTATTTTTCATAATTTTGATTCTTGATTTGATTTCTTGATTCTTTTTTTCTTTTCTGTAATATTCTAAGACAAAAGTAATGTATAAAATAGGTTGTACAGATAGTCGGCTATGGCCAAAGTTGCATGGCAACACTATCTGTCAAATATTGTGTATGTCTTCATCAAACAAAAACGAAATGTCTACAGCCACCCAAGCGCAGAAGTCCCTCCCATATGGCTCCCCTACTCGATCGAATGCAGAACGTGAGAACACCCCGACCCCCTCCATCGTCATCAAACTAGGGATATATAAAGACGCATAGCCACGACCATTTTCAGTTGACATTTGATAACGGTCAGAGATACTTTACCGACCGAAACGTCGTGTTATACACAACATAATTTTTTAACTTTATTTTTTGACGAGCTTTGTTATTGTATATATATATATATATATATATATATATATATATATATTTTTTTTAATTTAATTTGACTTGATTTCAAAGAGACAAGTATTCATTTCGTGAAGTTTTCAGTTTTTTTTAAGATCACTTCACGTTAGAATATATTGTGTATATAAATAAATTGTGAATTCTGATTCAATCCATGATTATTGTCTCTGTTTCACAGTATATGTTAGACATTTGTTACAATTATTTTTGTATTAATTTTCAGGAACTTTCCTGTTTTTCAGGTTAGAATATATGTTTGTACGAAGAATTCAGACAATGGATGTCCGAAATCAAAATTATCAAAGATTATTTAATTCAGTCAGTTTTACAGTACTGGACTACCATCATCAAAAATTATGGAGGTGACAGTTAGTCAAGTAGTTCTAGTTAAATGAAGGTTGTATAAGTGAATGAGATGAATATTTTGTTATAATTTTTTAATTCAAGAATTGAAAATATATACTGAATAATTACAATTGAACTTTGTTTTTTCCGGATATTTTCTAGATGGACTATATTTCTCCGATATCCTTTAAATCCAAGTTTGTTACTCATTCCGATTCTATACACAGATATTTTGTTTTTTCCAAGTTAACTTCCAGTCTCCAATTTCGATATTCCCCTATCAGTTTTCTAATCATATATTCCATGTCAAACTTGTCTTCAGCAACGATTGCCTGGTCATCGGCAAACTGTAAACTTTATATAAAGTCATCACCTATCTTAACACCCATATTCTCTACTTTAATCTTCCATTTTCTTATTATGTTCGGATTTTCTACGTGCCACTAGTGTTAACTGGGTAGGTTCATGTAACCATATTTTTTAAATGTTGATTCCTCCGACCACAAAATTTTTTTTAAGAATGGTGAGTCTTCCGGGTTCTTTTCTAGCATGGTTTGGCAAAAGGCAACCTAAGGTTCATAATCCTGGGGTAACAGAGCTTGTACTCGCTGTACATGATATGGGTGGAGCTTATGTTTTTTCAATACTCGGTGAGCTGTACTTTTGGGCACTCCTGTGCTCCGCTGAATTTAACGCAGCGAAGTACTTGGATCTTCCTCAACCGCTTGAAGCACAATATCCTCCTAAGGTAAGGAAATTCTTCCTTCACCATGCACATTGTTTGGAAGTCGGCCCGCTGTGAAGAGTAGACGGTGCACATTCGTTAAAACTCGATGATCTGGATAACGATCAGCATAAGGGTATCTCTAGCGATTCAATCCCGAAGCTGCACTAGCGTTACGTCTGCATTTCCCATAAATAAGGTGCATGTTGGCATATTCTGTGTGGTATGCACAGACATGATGGCAATACACAATCACAGGTAAGTCCAGGTAAAATCAAAGTTCGTCGTAAAGAGATCAAACTATCTAAATCACAAGCAAACAAATCCAATAAACGAAGCCAAAAGTCGTATGTACACAAATAACACGATCAAATACGGAAAGATGCTAAGTAGACCAAGGAACGTAGCGTACTGATCTGTATTGCATTTACGTGTGCCAATACCAAATAGTAGCGTTACTATCTTTCTCACTCACACTATATGGAAAAACTCACCCAATTTCATTCAAACCAGATTCTCAAAGTATTGTATGCACTAGAATAATTTTTAGAAAGTTCGAAGAAATTGTTCGAAACTATGTTTCTTTAAGAAAGACCATTTTTTTGAACGATCTAAGGAATAATGTAGTGAGTTTTTAGAATCCCTAATAAATCCGCTAACTTTTAAAGAAATTTGGCAAACTGATGTAGTAGATTTTTTTTTCAGTAGAGTCAGTTAAAGTTGTGCGAAATATTAACTTTGAATACTAGATTCGGCAAAAAGTGGCATTATTTTCCAAGCTGGAATAATTGGTTTAGAATTGAAGATCAAAGGTTACAGAAGCGCTATTTGGGATAACATAGGAAAAATAAAATTGTAGCAACAAGAGTTCAAAAATTATCACAGGGTGTGCATTTTTCGAATAATAAAAACTGCAATATAATTTGAAAAATACACGATTTTTTCAAATATTTTTCTGATTACTACTATGACTCCTGTAACCTGTTACCCGATTCTGGCTTGACGTCTACTTTTGGGTCATCTTGTATATAGAATTCTAAAAAGGCGGATTTTTTGTCAGTAGTTCTATGTTCTTTGGAACGTGTTCTTAAATTACGTTCAGTCTGTCCAACGTAAGCTGCTGTGCAATTATTACAGTCTTATCTAACCCCTGATTTACTATACTTACCTGATTTTTGTTTTTTGTTAAAAAAGATTTTGATTGAGTTTATGTTACTCGAAAAGCATACTTGGATGTTAAGTTTAGTAAATGAATTTTTTAATTATTTTGATAGGGGATCAACGCAATTGTATTTAATGTATTCCGTGTAATTCTTTTATCTACTTTGTATGAAACTGAGGTAAAAAAACGTTATTCATTATTCATATTCAGCTCACACAAATCTTCTAACTCGCCATCTTATTATTCCTTTTATATCCATTAACTTCATCGAAGCATATAATAAAAAAAACTAATGGTATAATTGCATTGAAAAGTTCTATTTCTATTTAATCCCTCCAGATGTTGGCTCTGTGATTTTTCCGATATTTATTCAAATCGCAAAAGCAAACCAATTTGCATAGAGAGTAGAATTAAGTTTTCACTTTATACGATCATTTTCATGAAAAATATCAATCAGTACGTATATTCCCATTCATTCCTGTACATCATTAAAATTATCAACTAGTTTTATGTAACGAAACTAGTTGAATACTTCGCAAAAGTTTTCAATCAGATAGACAACTATTTAATTCACTTCAACTAGTGTCGTTAAAACTTCATTGAAAATGGTAACGAGCTCTGAAGACTAGAATTCAATTTTGTCCAATCGTCTATGATAATGCACCTTAAATAGGCCATCGAGCAATATAATTATGAAAGAAATGTCATCAGGGGCTGAAGCAATCTCGTGCTTTAATATGACATTAGAACTTGATTCTTATATCAAGAATAAAACGATTACATTTGCAAGAAATTTCACTAACATATAATGGAAAAGTGAGGATGTGTTTGGTCACCCCGTAGCCAAATATACTCTTTTACACTTCAAAGCATTGACAAAATCAGATGATCCATGTCTGCTTGCGGCACCTAAACAATTCGAACTTCGCTAACAGAATAACCATGGCAAAACATTAACGCCTGATTTTTGAAGAGAGTATACAGGGTCCTGCAATGGTACGTTGCACTTCCATGGCCAATTTCAATTTATAATATCACCAATTGTGCAGAAAATCGTAAAAATCGGTTATCTGTTTTTCCTTATTTATTTACTTCCTGAAAAATACTCTGTATCTCAAAAACAAGAAACCAGAAGAGATTTTAAATAACAGATTGGGAAAAAATGCGTTATTTTTGCGTTAACTTCAAGATTTTCATCAACATGTTTCTGATTGTTCGATTTGGGTTGCATATGCAATGTTTTGTTATATAATTTGTTGCTTCATTAGACCTTATTGGTCTTTAATGATGAAAAACAATATTAATTAATTTTCACAAACTTCTCTTGATCACTAAGGAAGTTTTGCAATGCGAGGAAAAGGTAATCGCTTGGTGCAAGGTGCGGACTATATGGTAGATGCACAATAACATTCCAACCCAGCTCCTGGAGCTTCCGCCGAGTCATTACAGTCCTATGTGGCCTGACGCTGTCCTATTGGAACACAACATCTTTTCTGTTGGTCAATTGTGACTTCAATAACGAGGATGGGTTTAAATCTATCTAGACGTTAAGTGAAATGTGTTTTTCATGATGCCGGTTTATTTCTAGTGCTTCTAAAAATCATACAAACTCGGTAATTAAACAAAAAATAATGGATATTCTCAACATATCGACCTTTTAGTCCAGGTCCCAGTTTCAGCGAGCCACATTAATTGTTCAGCCAGAACTTCTTGGCTCCCATCTTAGGGAATCGAACTTATTAAAAATTATGAATTTCGGGAGAATAAATTAACAAAATATTGCTGTTTTGTTTATCTATGGGACAGTCGTGTAGTGAATCAGTATTATATAACAAAAATTTGGCCAGGAAGAAGTGTATTTCAACTGGGATCTCGAAATGTTAAGTTAAGACATCTTATAGACCCTAAAAATGTCCTTCTTCCCCCTGATCACATTAAACTTGGGCTGATGAAAAACTTTGTGAAGGCTATGAATAAAGATAGTGATGGATTCAAATACTTAATACAAGTCTTTCCCAAGTTAAGTGAAATTAAAGGAAGGCATGTTTATTGGACCACAAATCAGAAAATGGCTGGACGACGTTAATTTTACAGAGAAGCTCACTGGCAGGAACTCAGATCATGGACTCATTTGTTAGTGTAGTTAGAGGATTTTTGGGCAACAATATGGACGCCAACTACCAGCAGTAAGTGAATGAACTATTAGATGCCTATAAATCTTTTGGTGCCCGAATGTCATCAAAAATTCATTTCCTCCATACACATCTGCCTTTTTTTCCTGAAAATTTGGGAGCTTTCAGTGACGAGCAGGGTGAAAGATTCCACCAAGGTATTAAGACAAGGGAAATTCGCTATCAAGGACGATGGGATCCAGCCATGATGGTTGATTGAGCTGGTTTTTGAAGAGAGAAGATGATACCCCTGATTAAAAGAAAAAATAGAATTTAGTTAGTATTTTGAGTCAATAATTTCAATCTTCAAATTTTTCTCTAACGTAAGGTACGTTTAGTAGGTGTAAAACTAAATAAATTCGATAAATACGGTTGAAGAATATCATTTTTTTCAATAAACATCATATTTTGTAACATTAAATGTGGTTCTATAAATGTAACAAGAAATCCTTAAGTCCACTGTACCATAATATGCTATTCAGATTTAACATAACATAAATAGAGGTTAATACTTGATAAAAGGTATATAAAATTATTTGATTATTTTAATATTAGCCTTCTACATATTTGATTTCAAAAAATTATATTTAATAATTATAACTTCAGGAATTAAATTAAATTAATGTCATATAAGCACCACTTATATCAAACGGCATATAAAATAAACATTCATTATAAGACATCCAAATGATATAACAAAATCCAATAAATATGAATTGTTAACCAAAATCCTATAAATTGAATATTTTGAGTACAAACAATTTTGTTTCTGCTGATCAATCTTATGAAAACAAATATCTCTCAAAAATGTTTAACATAATCTTAAGAACTTCATCATAAAACTATCTTACTTAGAATATTCAATATTATTGGATATCTAACTAAATTACTTCATATAAAAACTCAAGATATGTTGAAACATTACTGAAAAACAAGTTTCAAGAGAGACTTTGCTTCGTCAGTACTCAATCAATTCATATTCAATAAAATATAACATCAATCAACAACAAATATTTACTCACCCTTCAACAATTTAGAAAACTTCTGGTAAATGAATACTGAAAAATTTAAATGGAGTGTAATTTCAACTACAAATAAATAAATCTGCGGTTTACTCTTGATCTAAAAGATTGAAAGACAATTTAACGGCCTCTGTTATAACACAAGGACTATCTGTATAAAGAATGTTAAGCAAACCAAATAATTATATATTATGAATAAAATAACATAAATAAAGATTAATACTTGATAAAAGGTATATAAAATTATTTGAATATTTTACTATTAGTCTTCTACATATTTAATTTAAAAAAATTATATTTAATAATAATAAATTCAGGAATTAAATTGAATTAATGTCATATAAGTACCACTTATATTAAACGACATATAAAATAAACATTCGTTATAAGACATCCAAAAGATATAACAAAATCCAATAAATATAAATTGTTAATCAAAATCCTATAAATTAAATATTTTGAGTAGACAAAATTTTGTTTCTGCTGATCAATCTTATGAGAACAAATATCTTTCAAAATTGTTTAACATAATCTTAAGAATTTCATCATAAAACTATCTTACTTAGAATATTCAATATTATTGGATATCTAACTAAGTTACTTTCTATAAAATCTCAAGATATGTAAAAACATTACTGAAAAACAAATTTTAAGAGAAACTTTGCTTCGTCAGTACTCAATTAATTCATATTCAATAAAATATAACATCAATCAACAACAAATATTTACTCACCCTTCAACAATTTAGAAAACTTCTGGTAAATGAATTCTGAAAAATTTAAATAGAGCGTAATGTTAACTACAAATGAATAATTCTGTGGTTTACCCTTGATCTAAGAGATTGAAAGACAATTTAACGGCCTCTGTTATGGCACAAGGTCTATCTATATAAAGAATGTTAAGGAAACCAAATAATTATATATTATGAATAAAATAACATAAATAGAGGTTGATACTTTATAGAAGGTATATAAAATTATTTAAATATTTTAATATTAGCCTTCTATATATTTAATTTCAAAAAATTATATTTAATCATTATAACTCCACGAATTATAATTATTAAATATTGTTTTTTGGAAATAAATATGTAGAAGGCTAATATTAAAATATTCAAATAATAATAATATTCAGATTTATATTAAAACCAAAAAAAAAATTTTTTACCGGCCAATGTAATTTTTTGAAATAACCTGCGAGGTATTCAGGCTCATCTAAAAGGTGATCCTTGTTCAAAAGAATGAAGAAATCATCATGATCAAGCTTTACACAATGAATCAGATACGCCACTTTAAAACTGTTATTCTGATATAAAATTTCTCTTTTCTGACATGTACCCTACATAAATGAGGATCTTCGATCTGCTATTTCATTTGAATGGGGTGTGAACTACATATTTCAACATTAAATAACATCCTGTATATTATAAAATATTTTCCTGAGAAGCAGAAATGAAAATAAGAGTCTGCTTTCGAACGAAATTTCTAAGATGTCTGGTTCGGCAGCTATGGAAGCGCAAGGCATTATTTCAAGACCCTGTAGATGAAAGCTTGAAATATATTCATTTTCAAGGTTCCCTCAAGTCAATAAAAAGTGACGTATAGTGTACTTGCAATTGGATTCAGTTTGCTCTCCTCAAGAATATTTTCATGTAAGCCATATTTGTTTCGAATTCATCCAGAATTCCATTTCTCTAGCATAACCGTGGGCAACGAGGAACCTTGAAATTTGATTTGAAAAATTTCATCTCGAAATACAAGTCCTGAAACCTTACAGAAAGCGGGGTAGTCCATAACTGCCGAACCAGACATCTTAGAAATTTCGTTCGGAAGCAGGCTCCTGTTATTTTAATTTCTGCATCTCAGGAACAAATTTTCTAATATACAGAATGTTATTTGATTTAAGAATATGGTTCACACGCCATTCAAATCAAATAGCAGATCGAAGTTCCACATTTATGTTGGGTACAGGTCAGAAAAGATAAAGTTTAGATCAGAATAATAGTTTTTAAGGGGACTATCTGATAATTACGCAACTGCCATATTAACAGTTTATTGTAAAGAGGTTTATCATGATGAGTTCTTCATCCTGTTGAACAAGAATCACCTTTTAGAACAGTCTGAATACCTCACAGGTAGTTTATAAAAATTACACTGGCCGACAAAAAAAAAATTCTGATTGTAACATAAAACTGATTAGTATATTATGCTAGAATGGACGTAAGGATTCCTTGTTATATTTATATACTACATTCAATGTTACAAGATCTGATGTGAATTTAAAAAAATTATTTTAGAATGTTTCAACCGTATAAAACGACTTTATTTAGTTTTACTAAAGGTACCTTACATTTGAGAAAAACACAAAGATTAAAAATATTGACTTAAAATACTAATTAAATTCCATTTTTTCATTTTATGAGGGGTCATATCTTCTCTCTGCAAAAACCAGCAATAATTACCCACCGTGGCTGATCGTCCTTGATAACGAATTTCCATTGTTCTAATATCTTGGTGGAATCTTTCACCCTGCTCGTCACTGAAAACTCCCAAATCATTAGGAAAAAATTACAGATGTGAATGGAAGAAATGAATTTTTAATGACATTAGAGTACCACGCGATTTGTAGGCATCTAATAGTTCATGAAGTATTTGAATCCATCACCATCTTTATTCGTAGCCTTCACAAAGTTTTCCATCAGCCCAAGTTGAATGTGAAGAGGAGGCAGAAGGACATTTTTGAGGTCTACAAGAAGTCTAAACTTAACATTTTGAGATCCCGGTTGAAATACACTTCTTTCTAGCCAAATTTTTGTTATATATATATAATGCTTATTTACTGCATGACTGTCCCATAGACAAAGAAAACAGCAATATTCTGTAAATTTATTTTTCTGAAATTCGTAATTTTCATTTCGTTGCCTAATAAGTTCCATTCCTTAAGACGGAAACCAAGAAGTTCTGTCTGTTCCTTTGATAACCCCAAATCACGTACTTAATCATTTAACTCACTTTGAACAATAAAATGTGGCTCGCCGGAACTGGGACCTGGAGTAAAAGTAGGGTCGGTGCATTGTTCTTCGCAGCTGCCTGATGATACGTTGTCTCCAATATCTTCCAAAACAACATTTTGCGGATCTAAAGGTACGATCGGCACTGGTTAATCTGCTTTATGAGTCGATCTTCTGCTTTCCTTTTTGGAATAACCTTCAGTCTTTGTCAAGCAAATATACCAATCATCTAAATGATTAGTGGGTTCTAGCCATACCACAGGGCTGCAAAACGCAGGCTTTTTCTCTTCCAAATCATCCACTGCACCAATGATACGCTACAACTAAAACAGCACACATAGGAGTCCACTGCTTGTCTTTATCTCCAATTAAAACACCAAAATATTGGAAGTAGGCTTTTTTAACATTTTCAGAAAATGGCCTGACTTATGATTTCACCCTAAAATCTCCACAATGGTAACAAAATTTGTCAGGAGAGATTCTGCAACTGCCGCGCGTCTGTCTCTTCATTTTTGACTTTAAAAGACTGATATCAACACACAGGAAACAACTCACTTCGAAACTCAACAGAAGACTGATTTATAATCTTAATTTTATGTCTGATATTGTAGACAACACAGTTAAGGTACTCTTCCTGCTATAAAATGTATCCATTTTAACCGACCTCTCATAAAATAGACTATTTGCTAATGTGAAATGGTCTTATTGAAAAGTTGTACGTGGTAGGGCTTTAGGAATAATTTTCCTATTTCCTAAAAAGATCTGCTTTCTGTTACAAAAATCATGTCGACCAGTAATATTAGAGAGTTTGAAATTGTCCCTGCCTAATTTGATATCGTGAATAATAAATAGAAAAACATTATAACGTTATATACGTTTATTTTCGACCAAAATATTTTGCTTCATAAAATAGTGTCTAATGGAAACTTCCAACTCGTGAAGCAACTTGTTTCAAGGAAACTATTCAACCAAAGCCTGAAAGTTTGGCGAGCTCTCTTTACGATCGGTGTTCGAAATAATATCAAATTAATATTAAAACAGAAGATGCTTCATCAGGCATCTAATGAAGCCCTCTCACTTCCTATAGGTTTCAAAACTTTTCACATTTACCGGAATTGAAACCCAACGTTGAAAGGCGAGTTGATCCGTAGGAAGTATCAGGTGTTTTATTTAGAGTGATAGAACTTTCGATAGGGATAACTCTGATTTGACAGAAGGTAGAAGCCATTTTGTTTTGATATTTTTGTTCAGTAAACATTGACAAATTATCATGGAAAGACTCACGCCGCAACAACGTTTACAAATTGTTGAAATTTATTTTTAAAATCAGTGTAAATGATGATCCAGATTTGTCTATTCGTCGAGGTTCACAACAAGTTGCACTCTGTGCATCCACCGCATGGAAAATTTTGCGTAAAGATCTTGGTCTACTCCCATACAAGATCCAACTGGTTCAAGAACTAAAGCCACTTGACCATAATAAGCGTAGTTTGTTTGCTGATTAGGTCCTAAAACAGCTTGAAGTTAACCCACTTTTTTATCGTAAAATTGTGTTTAGTGATGAAGCACATTTCTGGTTGAATGGCTATGTAAACAAGCAAAATTGCCATATATGGAGTGTAGACAATCCTCAAGAAGTTCTGCAGGTTTCATTGCATCCTGAAAAATGCACCGTATGGTGTGCTTTACACGCTGTAGGCATCATCGGTCCATATTTCTTTAAAAACAATGCTGGAGCTAAGTTACAGTGAATGGTGCTCGTTACAGATGGATGATCAATGATTATTTGTTTCAAAATTTGAATGGTATCGAACCAGAAGTGTTTTGGTTTCAACAAAATGGTGCTACACCTCATGCTGCTACCGTAACAATTGATTTATTGAAAGAAAGATTTGGCGATAACATTATTTCGAGAAATGGTCCAATTAATTGGCCTCCAATATCATGCGACATAACTCCACTGGATTATTTTCTTCGGGGTTATGTCAAGTCATTGGTTTATGCTGATAAACCAGAAACAATAGACGCTTTGGAAGCCAACATAACTCGTGTTATTGATGAAATAAGGCCTAAATTACTCGAAAAAGTGGTCCAAAATTGGTCTGGTGGAATGCGGTTCCACAGAGCTAGTCGTGGTGGACATACTACTCTGTCAAGAAAGTACCGGGAATTTTCAATTAAAACATTTTTTATCGAAACATTTTATATAGGCGCTTTCCAGGATGGACTTTAGCTCTCGCGCCGAATTTTGTTTTATGGCTTCAATCGACTCAAAACGGGTGCCACGAAGGGGCAATTTTAGTTTTGGGAAAAGGAAAAAGTCGCAGGGAGCCAAATCCGGCGAATACGGTGGTTGCTGAAGCACGTTTGTTGATTTTTTGGCGAGAAAGTCAGTCACAATCGTAGCTCGGTGAGAAGGCGCGTTATCGTCATGCAAAATCCATGAGTTGTTCGCCCACAAATTTGGCCGCTTCTTACGGATACGCTCACGCAAACGTTTCATAACGCCTAGGTAATACTCCTTGTTTACCGTCTGACCCTCTGGAACGAATTCGTAGTGCACCACGCCACGGATATCGAAGAAAACAATGAGCATCACCTTCATTTTCGAGCGGCTTTGGCGTGGTTTTTTCGGTTTCGGCTCATTTTTTGCCACCCATTCCGATGATTGCTGGCTTGTTTGCATATCGTACTCGTAGACCCAGGTCTCATCACCAGTTATAATGCGTTCCATGAATGTAGAATCGGAATTACAGCGATCCAGCATGTCTGAAGCAACCTGTTCGCGATGACGTTTTTGAAGAAAATTCAGGTCTTTCGGTACGAGTCGTGCGGCCACCTTTCTCATGCCCAAAATATCAATCAAAATCGTACGTGCGGACTCGTGGGATATCTTAAGATCATGTGCTATCTCTCTCAAGCTGGTACGACGATTTTCCAGCACCCTTTCCTTAATTTTATCGACGTTATCTTCGATCGAAGCCGTCGATGGGCGACCACTTCACGACCGTCCTTGAAGGCTCTGTACCACTGATATGCACGAGTTTTCGATAGAGCATTATCACCAAAGGCCTTTTGCAACATTTTCAATGCATCGGCACACGAAAATTCATTTGCAACACAAAATTTTAAACAAATTCTTTGCTCAACGTAATCACCCATAGTAAAAATCGGCACGCACTCTGACATCGACTGACTTAATCAGCTGTTGCAAACACACTAGTTGACAGATCCCGCTTAAGCTTGGCATAGTAATTAAGGACAGTGGTACCAACCTAGGAAAAAAAATTTTTACCTGCCTCATTGCCCCGCCAGATTTAAATCGATAATTCCTGGTACTTTCTTGACAGAATGTATGCCGGAAATTATTTTCAAGACATAAATGTCATAAAATTATTTCTCAAATAAAAAAAATGGCTTCAAACTTAATTTAAATGTGTTTTATTTTCATTTAAAGTTATATCACTCTAAAAAAGCACCCTCTATATATGGACGCAGTGTTTGTAGAACAATGAAATTTGTTCAATCGCTTCATCTCCCATTCAATTCAATGAATCCTGGAAATCGTATTATTTTCGCGATGAATTCAATAGTCATGCCGATTTTTCTTGAGATCAGCCTGTACGATTGTAAAATAATGAAACGATTTTTTTTAACAGAATAAATCTGAATGATATTTAAGAACTTTACGAATGTGTTCATTGAATGCAACAGATGATCTTTCATTTCATGGATTTGTTCTGTTTGAATTTCGCTTTCAGCGGAAAATTTTAAGGAATAAGTGAAATAGTTCAGCTTGGAAATAACTGAATTTCGATGGAGGTTTTTCAAAGTGAAATGTTGAAATCCGAACATTTTGAAGACCCTCTTCAATCAATACTACTTTATGAATCGTTTAGGACAGTACAAAGTGTACAAGACAAGTGAGGTAAAAGTAAAGTAAAGCCTTAGGAGAATGTGGTGTTATGGGAGAGCGCAACCCCTTGGTTTTGAATAAGGATGAAGGGTGTTGAGATAACTAATTTCGAAGATCGTATCAAGTACTATCTGACCCTAAAATTTCGCTTCAAAATGTCTATCTATAATGAAATAACAGCGAAAATAGTGAAAGAGGCAATGTGAAATTTATCTCGAGAATATTATTCCTATCCTACACATTTCAAAGGTGTTTAGTAGTTATGTTATTAGTTTTTTATCCAAACAAGTATTAATTTCTTGTCCAAAATTGGGAGGCCATGCTTTTGATTTACCTTAGTCTATCGTTAATTTTTAAGAACGTTACAAGTTAGTCAAAGCGATTGTAAATTTGCAGTAGAATCGAAATGGTGTATTCCGTAGAAGAAAGGGTGGAAATGATAAAATTATTTCTTAGAAATAACAACTCGCGCGAACAACAGCGGCATCCTGGAAAAAATGTACGTTGTGCAACTGGTTGTCAAATTTGACGCTACTGGTTCAGTCGGAAATAAAAAGAGGCAGCATGAAAGAGACGAAGAGAGGGACGTGGCTGTCTTGATCATGTAGCAATGGATCCTACCTTAAGTACTAGGAAATTATCCGATGTATCTGGTGTTTCATGCACTAAAATCATGCGAATCCTGAAACAACATAAATTCCATCCTTATAAGATACAATTGGTTCAGGATCTGAATGAGGATGATCCCGATCGCCGACTCCAGTTCTGTAAAGTGCTCAGTGATTAACGGTAATCAAAAGTACATGTTCGATATCTGTTTTTAGGACGAGTGTTCATTTTACTTTAACGGCATTGTAAACCGGCATTACTGTCGGTATTGGTCAGATGAAAATCCAAGTATTTATGTAAATCATATAATCGGCCTTTTTTAAACCCTGTAATCTCACAGGTCAAATTTATTTAGATCTATTGGAGAACGCTATTTATCCAGCCCTCGTGCAAGTGTTGAAGAGTGCAGAACACCATCAAACGATAATTTTTCAACAAGATGGCGCACCACGTCATTTCGTTGCGTCAGTTCTTAGATGAAAATTCTCCTCGCGCTTGGATTGGAAGAAGAAGACATATTGATTGGCTACCCAGATCACCTGATCTGGCTCCACTGGACTTTTTTCTATGGGGTCACCTGAAATCCAAGTTTTACCGTACCCGGCCTGAGTCACTGGATGATTTGCGAACTCGGATCATTAATGAATGCCGTGAAATTACACCAGAAATCTTGAGTAACGTACGTGAACCTTTCCAGCAAAACTTACATTACTGCATGGAAATGAATGGTGCCCATTTCCAGCATTTGATGAACTAATCACAAAAGTATTATTCTACTATTTTACCTGTCATTTAATTATAGATGGAAATTTTGTAGCGAAATTTCAGGATAAGATAGTACTCGATAAGATCTTCAAAATGAGCTATCACAACACCCCTATTCCCTATTCAAAATCAAGTGATTGTACCACCCCCGTTGTGGGTTGCAGTTACGGGGATGCGAAGAGCGGAAAAGTTGTTCTCCCTAGAATCAAAAATTAACGGGTCCGAGCGATTTTCCACATTTTCCTTTTAAAGCAGGAAAATCGAGGTGTTAATTTTTCTCTGGACCACACTGTATATATTATAATGTTTGATAACTTCTACATGTCTTTTTACAACACATCAGATTATTTACTTAATACTCGTAAAAAGTAGATTGTAAATTTCAATAAATGTGAAAAAAAATAAAGGCTGGTCTCATGAAAAATCGACATGACTATAAAATTGATTGAGAAAATAATATGATCTCCCAGACTCATTGAACTGAATCGGAGGGAGATGAAGTGATGTTCAATATTGCGTCCATATAAACTCATACGGATCAACTCTTCGACGCTGGGTTTCAATTTCCGTAAATGTGAAAAGTTTTAAAGCCGATAGGAAGTGAGAGGGCTTCATTAGATGCCTGATGAAGCATCTTCTGTTTCAATATTAGTTTGATATTATTTCCAACACCAACCGCAAAGGGAGCTCGCAATGTTTTCAGGGTAATGGTTGAAAAGTTTCCTTGAAAAAAGTTGCTTCAGAAGTTGGGGGTTTCCATCAGATATTATTTTATAAAGCGAAATATTTCCGTTGTACATATACGATTACGGAATGTAAAGTTTCAGTGTTTTTCTGTGTATTATTCACGACAAACAACCTCAGGAATCGAATTAGGCAGAAACAATTTCAAACTCTATAATAACTTTCATAAATTACTTGCAAGGTATTCAGGTTGTTCTAAAAGGTGATTCTTCTTCAACAGGATGCAAAACTCATAATAATAAAGCTTTTCACAATTAACTGATAATATGGAAGTTGCATAATAATAATATACGACCCTTTAAAACTGTTATTCTGATATAAAGTTTCTCTTTTCTGACCTGTTCTCATAATAAATGTGGAACATCAATCTACTATTCCATTTAAATGGCGAGTAAACTACATCTTTTAATATTTTCTCGTTTGTCTTTCCGCTGTCGTCTTTATTATTTATTTTTTTGATAATATCCTGATACTGCTATGAGTCTCGATTGCTTAGTGGTTATGGCATTGGGCTGGTAACCGAAAGGTCCCAGGTTCAAATCCTGTTCAAGTAGGAAAGGAATTTTCTAGTTGGATGGGTTTCGACCATCATTTCACTATTTGGTCGAAAATTAACAGTGATGCGACCTAAAGTGGCTTAAAGCCTAACCAGAACACAACTGAACTCACATAAGCTGAATGAGCTTCTGAGGAATCTTCACAAAAGATCTAAGAGTTATGCATAAGGATACACCATTGAGAAACCTGAAACAAAAAACGATAGCGGAACTAATTATTCTAAAGAAGTGGTTTGAACTCAATTAAATTACCTTGAATCAACCAAAGACCAAATATCTAACTTTTTCATCTAAAAAGTCGGAACTTCAATTCAACATCTTGAATACCAATGTCACAAAATACCTTGGTATTTACATTGATCAGAATTTAAAATGGGATGAACATAAGCATTACCTGATGAAAAAATTAAGAGGTATCGCGTGAGTTATTCAAAAGAATATCCAATCCATTAGACATCACCAAATAATTTATGATGCCAATGCATCATGCAGTCCCAACTCTCTTATGGAATTATTGGATGGGGAGATGTTTTGGACTGTCCTAAGAAAGGTTTAGATATAATACAGAAACATATCCTAAAAATCATGTATGGAAAGCGGTGGCGACTTTCACTAGTCGACAAGATATACTACTCTGTCAAAAAAGTACCGGGAATTTTCAATTAAAACAACATTTTTATATTTAATCGTCAAAATTTATTGGCTCACCTTCAAAATAGGCTCCATTTGCTCCAATACATCTATGCCAACGGCACTTCCAATTATCGAAACATTTTTTATAGGCGCTTTCCGGGATGGACTTTAGCTCTCGCGCCGAATTTTGTTTTATGGCTTCAATCGACTCGAAACGGGTGCCACGAAGGGGCAATTTTAGTTTTGGGGAGAGGAAAAAGTCGCAGGGAGCCAAATCCGGCGAATACGGTGGTTGCTGAAGCACGTTTGTTGAGTTTTTGGCGAGAAAGTCAGTCACAATCGTAGCTCGGTGAGAAGGCGCGTTATCGTCATGCAAAATCCATGAGTTGTTCGCCCACAAATTTGGCCGCTTCTTAGGGATACGCTCACGCAAACGTTTCATAACGCCTAGGTAATACTCCTTGTTTACCGTCTGACCCTCTGGAACGAATTCGTAGTGCACCACGCCAAGGATATCGAAGAAAACAATGAGCATCACCTCCATTTTTGAGCGGCTTTGGCGTGGTTTTTTCGGTTTCGGCTCATTTTTTGCCACCCATTCCGATGATTGCTGGCTTGTTTGCATATCTTACTCGTAGACCCAGGTCTCATCACCAGTTATAATGCTTTCCATGAATGTAGAATCGGAATTACAGCGATCCAGCATGTCTGAAGCAACCTGTTCGCGATGACGTTTTTGAAGAAAATTCGGGTCTTTCGGTACGAGTCGTGCGGCCACCTTTCTCATGCCCAAAATATCATTTAAAATCGTACGTGCGGACTCGTGGGATATCTCAAGATCATGTGCTATCTCTCTCAAGCTGGTACGACGGTTTTCCAGCACCCTTTCCTTAATTTTATCGACGTTGTCTTCGACCACTTCACGACCGTCCTTGAAGGCTCTGTACCACTGATATGCACGAGTTTTCGATAGAGCATTATCACCAAAGGCCTTTTGCAACATTTTCAATGCATCGGCACACGAAAATTCATTTGCAACACAAAACTTTAAACAAATTCTTTGCTCAACGTAATCACCCATAGTAAAAATCGACACGCACTCTGACATCGACTGACTTAATCAGCTGTTGCAAACACACTAGTTGACAGATCCCGCTCAAGCTTGGCAAAGTAATTAAGGACAGTGGTGCCAACCTAGGAAAAAAACTTTTTACCTGCCTCATTGCCCCGCCAGATTTAAATCGATAATTCCCCGTACTTTCTTGACAGAATGACAAGATATCGAGAGGTTTAGATATAAGACAGATCGATACTGGTAAGATATTAATGAACGTCCAACAAAAGAAGATTCCTTTGGTGTTGAAAGAATACAAATACTCGACCAGAAGGAAGAAAGAAAACTATGAAAGCAGAAGGTGGAAAAAAGACTAGGCCACAGGAGCTGCTAATATCTTGCTTCACGACTATATCCAAAAATACCTAGAGAAATAAGAGAATTGAAAAGAATAAAACAATTCAAAAGGAAAATAAGAAACTGGTTGATTACTGAAGAACGATCCTCAATTCATAGAGTGATCAACTCATCATAAGGAGAAAACAGAGTGCCGATTGTAACGTGGATTCCAGAACTTGACGATATTACCGATGAAAACAAACAAAAAAAAAAGGATAAAAACAATTGTGACGGAGATTACTATACCTGGGACCTTTTTTGGGTTATTAGTATTTGAATTTTGTTGCCGTTAGAAGCAAACATAATTTTTTCACAACTGTAAACAGCTGTCATCAATAACTCTCAGTTCTTTTTCTAGAGTTTACCTGGATTTATAATATATAATATGTATTTATATATGAATATGTTGAATGAACTTATATCTATCTAAATTTTAATTCCAAAAAAAATTTATTCAAATATCCTAATATTATTTAAATATTTCAATATTAGTCTTTTACATATTTAATTTCAAAAAATTATATTTAATAATAATAACTTCAGGAATTAAAGTGAAATAATGTCATATAAGTACCAATTATATCAAAAGGACATATAAAATGAACATTCATTATAAGGCATCCAAATGATATAACAAAATCAAATAAATAAAAATTATTAACGAAAATCCTATAAATTAAATATTTTGAATAGACAAAATTTTGTTTCTGTTGATAAATCTTATGAAACCAATATCTTTCAAAAATGTTTAACATAATCTTAAGAATTTCGTCATAAAACTATTATATCTTACTTAGAATATTCAATTTTATTGGATATCTAACAAAGTCACTTTCTATAAAAACTAAAGATATGTAAAAACATTACTGAAAAACAAGTTTTAAGAGAGACTCTACTTCGTCAGTATTCAAATAATTCATATTCAATAAAATATAACATCAATCAACAAAAAATATTTACTCACCCTTCAACAATTTAGAAAACTTCTGGTAAATGAATACTGAAAAATTTAAATGTAGTGTAAGGTTAACTATAAATAAATAATTCTGTGGTTTACCCAATAATTGTATATTATGAATAAAATAACATGAATAGAGGTTAATACTTGATAGTAGGTATATAAAATTATTCAAATATTTTAATATTAGCCTTCTACATATTTAATTTCAAGAAATTATATTTAATAACTATAACTCCAGGAATTAAATTAAAATAATGTCATATAAGTACCACTTATATCAAACGACATTGTGTCTATTCAAAATATTTAATTTATTGGATTTTGGTTAACAATTTTTATTTATTAGATTTTGTTATATCATTTGGATGTCTTATAATGAATGTTTATTTTATATGTCATTTGATATAAGTGGTACATATATGACATTATTTTAATTTAATTCCTGAAGTTATAATTATTAAATATAATTCTTTGAAATCAAATATGTAGAAGGCTAATATTAAAATATTTAAATAATTTTATATACCTTCTATCAAGTATTAACCTCTATTTATGTTATTTTGTTCATAATAAAAAACTTTTAGAATTAAATTATTGTTTTATGAGCACAGTTTATATTTAATAGACGTATAAAACCAAAACTCAATATACAATATCAAATGGAATAAATAAACCAACAAATATAAATGGTACATTAAAACTAATAAATAAATATTTGAAGGAGACAAAATTTTGTTTCTGATCTTACAATTATGAAAACTAGTTCCTTTTCAAAAATACAAAACATAATTTAAGGACTTCTCAGTAAATATAATTTATTTGAAATATTCAATATATTTAAATATTTCAATAAGTTAATTCAAAAATCTCTCAAAACATGCATTATATCTTCAAAAAACAATAAGAATTCCGATAACGTCTTCATAGGTCCTAAATCATATTTAAAAAATAAAATCAACCACCGAAAAATATGACTCACCTAAGTCCTTCTGGGATCATCGCTTTGAACAGCTAACTTTAAAATCCAAGATATTCTATGTTCGTCACAAAAATCACAGATAGCTATAAGGTATTATAAGGTTTCCTTTAAAAAACTTGATATTCCATAATGATATTTTTATTTGAGCCTAAATATAATTATATATTATGTATAAAATAAAATAATAGGAAAAGGCTTTTTTCTTGATAGAAGGAATATAACAAATTAGACTGACAAATTAAATCTGTTTTGATATTCAAATTTTGTTTGTCCTTCTATCAAGTAAAAAGTCTTTTCCTATTATTTTATCATATCTATCTATTTATCTATCTATAATATATCATATCATACTCGTAGGTCTTCTGTGAATATTTTTCAGAAGTTTTTTAGCTTGTGCGAGTTGGGAGTTCAGTTGTGTCTTTGTTCGGCTTTGTTACTGCGTCCTTACGGCACCTTAGGCACAGCACTGTTCATTTTCGACACAACAATAAAATGAAAACCGTCTAGAAAATTTCACTCCCACTTAGATGGAGCCTGAACTTTAGCCGGTACAGCTGTTTCATATGAAAATGCTTCTCCTTGATGAATAATGGTCCGCAGTAATGGACACCGACCTTCAAAAAGGGTCGAGAGCTAGAAAGACGGACTTGAAGTAGATTACCCATGACATATTCCGAACCGTTTGACTTCACGCAAAAAACATCGTACACACTGGTGAATTATTCTTTTAATTGCATTTTGGCCGTTTAGAGACCAGTCATATTAGCGTATAGAATATAGGATAGTGAATATTCCAGCATGATTCAAGCCCACATATTCCCCACGAATTAAAGTGGTTGTATTTCGTGGTTACAGGGATAGAGCTTGATGGTATCCGGACATTGTAAGCCTACTTACGCAAGGAAACCTATTTTTAGCATGCTGAGGAGATCATCGCGAATTTTGATAATGTCCAGGCGATAACTTCACTAATTGTTATAAATGATGACGAATATTCAATTGGACTGCTCCTTGAATCTTTACCTACTATTTCCGACTGCCCAGAGTGGGGGAATTAAATCGATTTTCAGCAAAATTTTCGTCGTCATGTTTTGTGCAGAAATATTTTTGTATTACTATCATGTAGGAACCAGGCAATACCTAATCATTCACAGGCCATTCGTCTTATAATCTAGAGCGTATCGAATCCGGAAATTAATCTGAGGGTACAGTCTTTCTAGGAACACGAAAATCAAATTAGTCAGTCCCATCACGTGTATGGTAGAGAAAGACTAGGCGTTTTCCAACTGAAAGATCATCGATCCTCCCACAAAATGAAGAATTTGAATTTCCGCCCGATTCAAACTATTGAATGAATGGAATTAATACTTTTCAGATTGAATGGCGTGGGTTGTAGGATTCGACACAATTACTCTACGATGGTAAAATGAATTACTTTCAGAATATACATGGTGTCCGGGTTTAACGTACATAAATTTCAAGGGGTGGTTCTAGAGATCGAAATATGAAGAAAACTTCATATCAACTTAGGTCCTAAAATCCACGCCTGGACGCTAGAGCTCCTTCAACATGACCTCCAAGCTCCAATAAACTAGCGATATCTTTGTCAACATTTTTTGGATTCAAACGAAATTCAGTACATGGAGATTTTTGGATGAAGTGAATCGTCTGGTGATTAAAAAACTTACTGATTCTCATCAGTGGCAGAGATAAAAGGGAGGTCTTTCATGAAAGTGCTTCTTATTTTTGACTGAGTGATCAAATCGAAATTTTAATCAAAGAAATAGACTCCTCATACATTTTTTAAGAAAAAAAGAGCCTTTGTTGAAAGCAGTACCGAGCACCATTCTCGCGAAAAAAATTATTTCATAGTGATATGCATTCTAACTGAGCCATAGACTGCTTATCTCGAAAAAAATATGCACTGCTCTAGAAATGATTTAGTCAACTGAAATATAAAAATCTATATAAAAAGTCAGCAAACTAATTCAATATAACACACATAATTCAAATACAATATTTTATACGTCCATATTTGGTTTTATTTGAAACTCTCAGAAGTTTAGATTGGATATTTCTGAAAAGTTTACTACTCTGTCAAGAAAGTACCGGGAATTTTCAATTAAAACAACATTTTTACATTTAATCGTCAAAATTTATTGGGTCGCCTTCAGAATAGGCTCCATTTACTCCAATACATCTATGCCAACGGCACTTCCAATTATCGAAACATTTTTTATAGGCGCTTTCCGGGATGGACTTTAGCTCTCGCGCCGAATTTTGTTTTATGGCTTCAATCGACTCAAAACGGGTGCCACGAAGGGGCAATTTTAGTTTTGGGAAGAGGAAAAAGTAGCAGGGAGCCAAATCCGTCGAATACGGTGGTTGCTGAAGCACGTTTGTTGAGTTTTTGGCGAGAAAGTCAGTCACAATCGTAGCTCGGTGAGAAGGCGCGTTATCGTCATGCAAAATCCATGAGTTGTTCGCCCACAAATTTGGCCGCTTCTTACGGATACGCTCACGCAAACGTTTCATAACGCCTAGGTAATACTCCTTGTTTACCGTCTGACCCTCTGGAACGAATTCGTAGTGCACCACGCCACGGATATCGAAGAAAACAATGAGCATCACCTTCATTTTCGAGCGGCTTTGGCGTGGTTTTTTCGGTTTCGGCTCATTTTTTGCCACCCATTCCGATGATTGCTGGCTTGTTTGCATATCGTACTCGTAGACCCAGGTCTCATCACCAGTTATAATGCCTTCCATGAATGTAGAATCGGAATTACAGCGATCCAGCATGTCTGAAGCAACCTGTTCGCGATGACGTTTTTGAAGAAAATTCAGGTCTTTCGGTACGAGTCGTGCGGCCACCTTTCTCATGCCCAAAATATCAATCAAAATCGTACGTGCGAACTCGTGGGATATCTTAAGATCATGTGCTATCTCTCTCAAGCTGGTACGACGGTTTTCCAGCACCCTTTCCTTAATTTTATCGACGTTATCTTCGATCGAAGCCGTCGATGGGCGACCACTTCACGACCGTCCTTGAAGGCTCTGTACCACTGATATGCACGAGTTTTCGATAGAGCATTATCACCAAAGGCCTTTTGCAACATTTTCAATGCATCGGCACACGAAAATTCATTTGCAACACAAAACTTTAAACAAATTCTTTGCTCAACGTAATCACCCATAGTAAAAATCGGCACGCACTCTGACATCGACTGACTTAATCAGCTGTTGCAAACACACTAGTTGACAGATCCCGCTCAAGCTTGGCATAGTAATTAAGGACAGTGGTACCAACCTAGGAAAAAAAATTTTTACCTGCCTCATTGCCCCGCCAGATTTAAATCGATAATTCCCGGTACTTACTTGACAGAATGTATAATAAAACTAAATATGGACATATAAAATATTGTATTTGGATTATGTGTGTCATATTGAATTACTCCGCTGACTTCTTATTTTGATTTCTATATTGCAGTTGATAAAATTTGTCATTTTTAGAGCAGTGCTTATTTGACAAAATGTGTATCATAAGATATAAAAATATCGTAAGAACGTAGTTATTCATTTTTTTAATTATATGTGTATGAAAGCCTTTAATGGTATGACTTATTTCACTTTAATATTGACCATATTATGGCTGATTCATGCTTGTTATTATAACAATAATGTCTCTTTCTATGCAGGAATTTTTGAATAAGTTCAGCTTCATTATATGGAATGTGAGTGAAACTCAAATATATGTTATGTGACAAATATGCTAAGAAAGAATATAAGGATTCTTTGGATACCTTCGAAGTTATGCGTTTGCTGCAATTGCAATACACCAAGTTGGAGTGGAACAATAATTAAGTCGAGACCGTAAAAAATCCGCTAGTTCTGAGATATATCCAGTAATATAGAAAGAAATATTACATCTCTTCATGTCAGTGTCAAGGTTTTAGCCGCAAAAGAAATTAAAGCGGTCTCAAAATCATAACACAGCTCAAGAAAATATGGCTCAGATATAGAAAGGTGCAAATGGTCATTATTCATATTGAGGGACAGACTGAAATTCATATATCGTGTAGCAGACATCTGCAGGAAAAACTACGGAATACGTCAACCTTTAAAATATATTGTGCATTTCATGACGGAAGGGGTGTATCTCTGAATACAGCCTATCATATCAATGACGTTGACCAAAAATTTGATTCAATTAATTTTAATACATATTGGAATTCAATTTCATGAGCCTAGAAATTGGGATTCTACTGTGTAAATAATGTAAATAATTCATAGATAAAAGTTTAGGTTTATAGGTTACTGTAGACAAGGATTATGGAAATCCCTGGGCTTATCAATTATTGGAATACTGGAGTAGAGGTTTATTGTTGAACCAAAAAACATCAACATAACATTCCCATTGTTATATTTCTTGTCCTGATTGATATAGTATCCAAGAGTTTTCCAATAAGCGGAAGTCGAGTGGCTGCCTACGGCTGTGATGAATGAGGAAAGCCGCGGGAGGCAGTTAGAAAGCAAGTTAGTTCACGACAATTAGGGGAGAAGGAAGTTCAGGACGGTCAGTCAGAAAGAGGCAGTTGGTTCACGACAGTTGGCGGAGAGGAAGTTCGCGGTAGTTAGAGGTGATGAAAGAGCTCATTTTAACAAGAATACGAAGAAGCTTTGGTCGAATCTAATATCACTCAATGTTATCAATAAAAATTCAACAGAGCTTCCTGGAAAACTAAAAGATGCTACTTAAAAAATCAGCATTTTATATACTCCTTTCAAAGAATTGCTAGAGAAGATGAACTTTCAAATTTCACAATAATAACATCAAAGATTCGAATATAATGAGTTTCACTTTCTAGGAGGTGGAGGAAGACGAGATCATTAAAGTTGTGAATAATATCAAGACCAAGGCTAGTTAAAGATATATCTTCAGTTAAACTATGCGTTCCAGTCATTCTGTTTTATATCCAGGTGAAGGTTGTTGTTCATAAGGTCGTTAAATACTTAATTGAATCAGGCTCTACTGGATTAAAATAAAAATTAAATAAGTTTATTCTGATTTTCACCAATTTTCATTGTTAATATAATACAACGATCGTTTCGCTGACACAGAAGAATCTTCAGGTAGGTAGTGTACCTTACATTTGTGTAATCTCATTTTCATGAGATTTTTCATTTCTTCGGTTCTAAAATTGCAAAAAATCATGTTAATTTGACTTTAGGAAGGCATAATTCATAATTCTTGTTTTTATTCATCCTTTGCAGCTTTTTCAAGAAGTAATTCACAAATTTAGAAATTTTAGGGGAAAGAGATTATCAAACAAGTGTGTAAAAGCTCCTGACTTCACGTCAGTACTTCTCAAATGTTTTGTTCTCTATATTGGTGGAAATATTTCCGTATATACATTCCATATTAAGTGGAAAATACAGTGGAAATTCATACGAAACGAAATGTTACTAACGGAAGTTCAGAAGTTTCCTCATCACTTAAGCAGGTCATTCGTAGATCTATCTACCTTCGATTGTGTACTGTAATTTGAAATATGCAGATATATCATACCGGTACTGGGTACTGTAGATAAAACACAAGTAACAATTAATACGTTTATTTGTTTTTCACATGGTTCACCTCACTGGTCAATACAAGTGGCTCCCTTTTTTAAATTTAAACTCGTCGTTGTACAATGGATTCACTTTGACACGAATGCCTTATGTTGATTGACACTACACTTGGGCCATATCTGGTTTGAATCACCCGTCGATCTTGAATGAAGCTAAAACAACAATACTTGAGTAACTTCTTTGTTGAATTATCCCATCGAGACACTCAGAATGCACTTTCTAGCTTGAGGCACAATTCTAAATACTTATGTAACGACACATGTTGTTTCAATACCTTCTAGAAAGACATGTTTCTAGAAGGCTTATCAAAACAAACTTGAAGCAGATCAGACGAGACGTGAAGAGAAGAGTAAATAAGAGAGATTTTATGTTTTTTTAAGAATAAGCTGAGAAATTCGACCATAGTATTCACTTCTTCTTGTGTAAAAAATTGTTTAACCCTTAACGTTTACAAATTATTGAAGTTTATTTTTAAAATTCAGTGTTCTACTCGCCAAACTTATAGAGCACTTCGTGAAATTTATGGTTTACATAATCGACCATCAGAGCAGCTTATTCGTCGAACTATCGATAGATTTCGGACAACATTTTCTCTACTCGATGCAACAACAACAACAAGACGAAGAAGTGTACGTACAGAAGAAAATATCGCTTCTGTAAGTCATAGTGTTGATGATGATCCAGATTTGTCTATTCGTCGACGTTCACAACAAGTTGGACTCTGTGCATCCACCTGGAAAATTTTGCGTAAAGATCTTGATCTTCACCCATATAAGATCCAACTGGTTCAAGAACTAAAGCCTCTTGACCATAATAAGCGTCGTTTGTTTGCTGATTGGGCCCTAGAACACCTTGAAGTTGATCCACTTTCTTATCATAAAATTGTGTTTAGTGATGTAGCTCATTTATTGTTGAACGGCTATGTAAATAAGCAAAATTGCCGTATATGGAGTGATAAAAATCCTCAAGAAGTTCGGCAGGTTCCATTACATCCTGAAAAATGCACTTCATGTGTGCTTTACACGCTGGAGGCATCATCGGTCCATATTTCTTTATAAATGATGCTGGAGCTAATGTTACAGTGAATGGTGCTCGTTACAGATCGATGATCAATGATTATTTGTTTCAATATTTGAATTGTCTCGACCCAGAAGTGTTTTGGTTCCAACAAGATGGTGCTACACCTCATGCTACTACCGTAACAATTGGCCTCCAAGATCATGCGACATAACTACACTGGATTATTTTTTTTGTGGTTATGTCAAGTCATTGATTTATGCTGATGAACCAGAAACAATAGATGCTTCGGAAGCCAACATAATTTGTGTTATTGATTAAATAAGGGCCTGAATTACTCGAAAAAGTGGTCCAAAATTAGTCTGGTCGAATGCGGTTCTTCAGAGCTAGTCGTAGTGGACATATGCCGAAATTATTTTTAAAACATAAATATCATGAAATTATCTTTCGAGTAAAAAAAAAATTTGACTTCAATCTTAATTAAAATGTGTTTTATTTCAATTTAAATTTCTATCATTCTAAAAATACACCCGATACAAGTTGGAGAATTGTATGATTATGAATACAACTATTGATTCATAGTCTCATCTGATCCTACTGATCCAATTTATAGTTATCCCAAATTGACAATTCCAGGAGCTTGTTGTGTCATAATACGATCTATTCAAATCACAAAGATGGACCGAACCCTCTTCTGTACGTGGGACGAATCGTTTCAGTCTCCCTTTACCAGATTTAATATTTGAATAAGGCAATCTCCCGGCTCCTTCGGGCATGTTGCCCTTGCAGAACATTCCAGTTTTACATATGTTGGGAAGAGTTATATTTCAATTTTCGCCTGCTTCCAGCAATGTAGGTAGATGATTTGGGGAATATATGTATATATATATATATATATATATATATATATATAGTATTATTGGAGATTTATTCACATTATCTATGTCAACATGGTAGAGATGTGGTTTCAGCAAGATGGTGCAACAAGCCACACAACACGACCCGTTTTAGCTTCATTGCAAGAAAAATTCCCAGGACGCGTAATTTTTCGTTTCGGCTATGTGAATTGGCCCACCAAGATCTTGTGATTTATCGCCTTTGGATTTTTTTGTGGGATTATACTAAGGATCGTGTTTATGATAATCCTCAGACTATTAACAATATGAAAACCAACATCCGTCAAATTATTGGTGAGATCTTGCCCGAAATGTGCTGGCGAGTCATCGAAAATTACCTCACAAGGATCGAGTCATGTCACGCGGAGACATTTAAATGATGTTGTATTCAACACGTAATAGCAAGGTCCAAGTATTCAATTGAAATAAAAATTTGATCGATATTATAAATGTATTATACCAGAACTGTATAAGTTTAATAAACATTCGCCATTTCACAGTATGGGCCATTTAATCAGTGAACCTACTAAAATTGTGCAAGTAAACCACTTACCTTGAGTACTGTATAATTATATATGAGCAAAATTAAAGTGAAACTGAAAAACTTCCAAGAAATTGATTTTGTCGAAGATATCTAAGAATGAAAGTTATGGTAGTTCGATGCTGTCAAATATCCATATTTTTGTAGGGAGAACAACTGAAAAATATTGGGAGTGCAAATTAATGCGGTCCGTTTTCAAAAGACGACCCTGAAAACCTTAAATTTTTTAATAATAACATTGCCGTGGTTTCAGACAGATTGGACATCTGCCGATAGCATCCGATTTGAATTGTTCTTAGTTTCATACAAAACGTTTTTGCTATGATTCGTCAGATTTTTGTATAACTAAACAGAATTTGCGGGAAGTTTTAATTTTTTTTAATTGGAAAAAAGTGCCCCCCATGCTCATTGTATGCTTGTTAAAGTTAACGGTGACAATGCTCCAGCTGGCAATTCAAGTAGAGAATGGTTTAGGCGTTTCAAAAGTAGTGATTTCAGTGTTGAAGATAGACCTCTCTCGGGACAGGCAAAAAAATTCGACTTACGGACATTACTCGATGAAGATTCGAGTCGAACGCAGGGCGAGTTTGCACTCCCGTTGGGAATGATCCAACAAGCATTGTCTGAATGTTTGAAACCTGATTCAGAGCAAGAAGGTTCCTTATTAATTGGAAAGAAAAGATCTGGAAAGGCGATTATTTTCTTTTGTGGTTCAAAGCCAAAAAAATTATTTTTTACACCAGTTAGTGATTGGTGATGAAAAGTGGATCTTCTACGACAACCCTTAGAAAACAAATATTGTGCTCTGCCTGTCCTCAACCTAAACACAAAGGCTGAACATTCATGGAAAGTTATGCTGTGTATCTGGTGGGACCAAGAGGGCATTGTGTACTATGAGCTGTTAAATTCTTGAGATTCCATTACGGTTGGTCGATACAGACTGCAATTATTTCGTTTGAAGCGTGCATTATGAAAAAACGACCGGAATATAAGGACAGACATGTTATAGTTATTCTTCCGCATGACAACGCTTGACTTCACGTCGCAAAAGTCAAAAAATATCCAGAAATAAGCAAATGGAATATCTTTCGGTAACCGCTGTATTCTCTGCTGGCTGTTTCAATGGATGCAACACGATTTGGCAGGTCACTGCTTCAGTTCTTTGAAAGAAATCGAAAATTCTGCAAAATTTGATCGCATCAAAAGACAAGAAGTTTTCCCAAGGCGGAATTCAGAAATTGTCTGAGAGCTGGGGAAAAGAATTGAAGCTCCTGAAGAGAATGCAGTGTTGCGAGGGAGCTTCCACCTCTTAATTTGGGAGACGGCGTTTCGTTCTGAGCATGCGCACCTGAAACTCTTCAGACACACATGGTGCAAATGTCTGCATGTGACGCCAGTGACCATGTGTTCCGCTTTGGAAGGGTCGTCGAATGCTGTGTGACTTGCCCTATTCGAAGTCGTCGGGGACGATCAGTCTGGTCGTGTCCTCTATATAATATGCCTGTCAACCT
Source organism: Megalocaria dilatata (assembly GCA_034642435.1). Taxonomy (NCBI): domain Eukaryota; kingdom Metazoa; phylum Arthropoda; class Insecta; order Coleoptera; family Coccinellidae; genus Megalocaria; species Megalocaria dilatata. Next base: position 34,438,894 of record CM067854.1, read on the forward strand.
GCAACAGAGCAAGGTAGGTTTCTGGACGAGGAGCGAAAAAGGTGGTCGCTCGAATTAAGCAGTAATGGACATTATTTTTATCAATTTATCCTCCATTATATTTTGAAATGAATGCATATTTCGAGCTAATAAAACGGACCGAAATAATATGTACTCCCAATATAACCTCAAAAGTTCCGAAAATGGGTAATTTGGAGTTTCATGAAAATGATTTCGAGACATATACTTTCAAATTCAAAATTTTCGAATCATGCTGATTTATTATGTTAACCTCCTCCAAATTTTAATTTCAAAAAATTTTTATTGAAAAACTTTTAGAATTAAATAAAATTCTTGAAGGGTACAAAATTTTCTTTCGAGCCTTGTTTTATGGAAATCAAATTCCTTTCAAAAAATGCAGAACATAACCTCAAGAACTTCTTCAAAAACAACTTGCTCAAAATAAATTCCTTCAAAAATCCTAAAACATGCAGGACACTTCACGTTTCTGTGACGAACATTCAATTTGTCTGGTTATATATTTTTTGTTGATTATTTTTAATTTTTAAGTGTGAAGGGCTGATGAGTTTCTGTTGTAATCATTCTAAATTGCTTAAAGGAACTTATTTTGAGCAAGTTGTTTTTGAAGAGTTCTTGAGGTTATATTTTGCATCTTTGGAAAGGAATTTGGTTTTCATAAAAAAAGGTACGGAAATGAATTTTGTACTCTTCAAGTATTTATTCAGTAATTTTAATTGATAATTTGTGTTTCATAGAATTCTTTGATTTCCTTTGTAATAAGTGTTAATTCTATATATCTAATAAATTTAAACTTTCTGAAGACATATATCGGGTGTTTTTTTTTAGAGTGATATAACTTTCGATACGAATAACTGTGATTCGACAGAAGGTAAAGCCATGTTGTTTTGACATTTCTGTTCAGTAAGCATTGACAAATTAACATGGAAAGACTCACGCCGCAACAACGTTTACAAATTGTTGGAATTTATTTTCAAAATCAGCGTTCTATTTGCCAAACTCGTGAAATTTATGGTTTACATAATCGTCCATAAGAGCAGCTAATTCGTCAAACTATCGATACATTTCGGACAACATTTTCTCTACTCAATACAACAACAACAAGACAAAGAACTGTACGTACAGAAGAAAATATCGCTGTTGTAAGTCATAATGTTAATGATGATCCAGATTTATCTATTCGTCGACTTCACCACAAGTTGAGCTCTGTGCATCCACCACATGGAACATTTTGCGTAAAGATCTTGGTCTACACCCATACAAAATCCAACTGGTTCAAGAATTAAAGCCACTAAAGACCATAATAAGCGTTGTTTGTTTGCTGATTGGGCCCTAGAATAGCTTGAAGTTGTTCCACTTTTTATCGTAAAATTGTGTTTAGTCATGAAGCTCATTTCTGCTTGAACGGCTATGTAAACAAGCAAAATTGCCGTATATGGAGTGATAACATAAAGAAGTTCTGCAGGTTCCATTGCATCCTGAAAAATGCACTACTGTATGGTGTGCTTTACACGCTGGAGGCATCATCGGTTCATATTTCTTCAAAAACGATGCTGGAGCTAATGTTACAGTGAATGGTGCTCGTTACAGATCGATGATCAATGATTATTTGTTTCAAAATTTGAATGGTATCGATCCAGAAGTGTTTTGGTTCTAACAAGATGGTGCTACACCTCATGCTGCTACCGTTATAATTGATTTATTGAAAGAAAGATTTGGCGGTAACATTCTTTCGAGAAATGATCAAATTAATCGGCCTCCAAGATCATGCGACATAACTCCACTGGATTATTTTCTTTGGAGTTATGTCAAGTCATTGGTTTATGCTGATAAACCAGAAACAATAGACGCTTTGGAAGCCAACATAACTCGTGTTATTGATAAAATAAGGCCTGAATTACTCAAAAAAGAGGTCCAAAATGGGTCTGGTCAAATGCGCTTTCTCAGAGCTTGTCTTGTTAGGCATATTCCGGAAAGTTCAATCACCCTAAAAAACACCCGATATTTCATTTAATTCTAAAAGTTTTTGAATAGAAATTTTTTGAAATTAAAATTTGTAGGAGATTAACAGAATAAATCTGTATGATAATTAAAATTTTTAAAATCCTTCTATCAACTGAAAACCTCCTTTTATCATTTTAAATTCAACCTCTCGAATTTCTAAATCTACGTTCTGAAGACTATGAATTGTGAAAATTTCAGAGGAGGTTACAACATTTTTTCGTTGTATGTCAAAGCAGATAATAAATAATAAATCGAGCTGAAAGAAAGCAACAGATGAGCAGAAAGCAAAAAAGTTAGATCGTATAATGAAGTTCAATCTACTGAAACCCCAATAATCAATAACGTTGCTTTCGTTGATAAATTTCATTTTTCAGGAGCTGATTTATTGAGTGTTGCCTAGACACGAAACCAACTGCTATATTCGCTACATTCTGAATATCCTGGCTTGTTCACGAGTGAGGTAACGTACACGATTAGACCATAAATTATCATTGATCACATCTCTGTGTAATATACAATACCATACTGCAATGAAAGCCAACCGAAAATCGGAAATTATCCCTTCAGACGAAAACTTCCCCTATCAGCATTGTGCTTTCATTGTTAGTAGTAGTTCATCATAGTGTAATACATCCTAGCTGAAAATTCATTAATATTAATGGAAATGCGTTCCGTGAAATACCTCAGTACAGGATGGTACTAAGATTTCGTCAGTTCACGATGTTATTGCACGGCTATTCTAGGAAACAGCATGCTATCGATTAGCCCGAATGTCTGTAATTTTCAAGTTATGAGCCGAAAATGGAACCAAATGACTAGATTGGACTCACTGATGAGAAATCCGAGGTCATAATTAATTATGTCTGGTAACACACGGCGGTTCTTCTCAAAACAATCTAACTTAAGAACAGAAAGAGCTGGAAACCTTCAGATTAGTTTTGGGGCCTAAATATCTGGGCATAGTTCGTCTTTTATGTTTGACCACACGAAGAAAAGGAAACTTATGTCAACTAGTTGGTGCCCCGAACGGAAAGTTGTGTCCTATTTACTTTCGTCTTGAACTGTTGAAGGTTATACACTGAAGGAAACACATCGTGTGTTCCACAACTATCCAGTTTTGTGGAAGAAAGACTTCTGATAAACAGAAGTTCTGGGATTTCCTTCAGTTGTTTGGACCACCGACCGAGATCATATCTATAGAACAAGTACAAATGGGCACACCCTCCTTATAAAGGGTGATTCATTTAGAGGTGCTTTTTGTGGTAGGGATTTAATTGCAGATTGCGCATGGCTCGTATTAACTGAAGTGCCATTTCTGTTCAGTAGTGTTTGACAATTCATAATAGAAAGACCTAGCCCGGCACAGCGTCTAAAAAATGTTCAACTTTATTACGAAAATGGGCGTTCTACGAGGAATCTGTATCGGGTAAGCTTGTCAAAAGTGCAATGACTAAAACGGAAATGATTCGGATGGTCGGTCGGCTTCAGTTCTTGCACTAGTTGAATTTTGTAAGCTTTTAAAGAAAGATTTTTAGGTGAAATATGCCAAGTTGTTGAATATTACAGGCCAAGATGTTGAGAACGGCGACGAATCGACACTTTATGGTCTTCGCGTACACTCTCCGCTACCGCCCCTTTATTTTCTTCACTACGTGCTGGGTGTCTATTTGGTCGAGTATTATCTAATAATGAAAATTGGGTCTCAAACTTCCAGATGGTAGAATTATTGTGCGTTCAGTAGGCCGATTATGTGGACCATAAGTTGCTCTAAACGCCCGATACACATTCCTCGTAGAACACCCATTTTCGTAATAAAGTTAAAAAATTTGTAGACGCTGTGCCGGGCTAAATCCTTCTATTATGAATTGTCAAACACTACTGAAAATAAATGGCGCTTTAGTTAACACGAGGCATGCACAAACTGCAATTAAATCCCCACCACAAAAAGTACCTCTAAATGAACCCTTGGAACCCTTGATGTTCCAAAGACTGCAAACTGGCCCTTACATTTGGGCAGTCAATCAGTCGTACAACTCTTTTTTGGATAGAATCCAAAAGTTGGAATGAATGCTTGTTTGCTGACCTCCAAACTGAGGCCTTATACAGTAGAAGAATTTGATCTACAGAGAAATATTTCCTAGCCTTGGACAAATATCCCAGCTTATTTGCACTAGAATTTGCGATCTCTGTCACATGTTCCCCCCGGCATACCAAAGAGTTGACAGTCACGCCAGTAAGATGCAAGAAGAATAAGGTAAGAATAACTTACCTGGAGCAAATGGTTTTCCATAATCAAGTCAGAAGTCACGAACTTAGTTTTTCTAGAACAAGATGCTGTTTCAGTCTTTCGGGCATTGAATTGCACCAGATTCCATTGACCCCATTCATTTATTTTATGAGATCTTCGTTGAGGAAATTGATTTTCTGGCATCTCTGCTCTTCCGCAACACTTGAGCAGATCATTCGCTCTACCATAGATTGCGGACTGATTTATTTGAAATGGATACATCACATAGGTGCTGGATGGTAGATAAACCATTACTAACGGTTAACACGTTTATTTATTTTTCACATGGTTGACTATATACTGGTCAATACACTTCACTTTTTAATGTAAACTCGTTGTTTACAATAGATTCACTTCAACAAGAACGCCTTATGTTGATTGACCCTACACTTGGGCAATATTTGGCTTGAATCACCTGTTAATCTTGAATAAGCAATACTTGAATAATTTCTAATTTCTAACCCACCGTCACATTCAGAATGCACTGTCTATCTTGAAATACAATTCTGAATATTCTCATAGTGAGAATCAACACATATTGTTACAATACTTCCTAGGAAGTAGGAAAGGGGGAAAAAAATGTTTTATGTATGATTTTCAAGACAGATTAGTTTTTCGAGTATAGAGTAGTCGCCAGCATACACTATTTACTTGTATGCATTAATTATTACGAAGAACCACTTTTCAAAATCATAAGCATCAATTTAGCAATACCCTGTTTATCAATTAATGATGGGAGTTTTCGAATGAGGGTTTCCATAGATACTAACTAAAATATCTGGGTTGGTTTTATATGAGGTCCCACAATTTTTTTTCGGTGGAAGAACAAAATTAATGTGTTTGTATATTGTATTTTTTGTGAAGAATTCATACTTTTATATATCAATAATGTAGAAAATCGAGACTCCACTCTTTGTCTATATTGTACATAGCATACTTGAAACGAGTATGTGTTAACACATTCTGTCGGCGAAAGCGTTCCAAACTTTCCTCGAAAAGAGACACTTTGGTTATTTGTTAAGAACGTTTCACACCAAGATTAGAAGGATCTATTGTGAGAAGTTCCTTGGGCACATTGTAAAGTCATAAATCCCAAAAAGGTGCCTTTAAACGCATTCCGGCAGTAGAATCATATTCTACAGCCGCAAATTTCTCGGAAAGCTTGCGGGAAAGAAGATTCAGATCTAAGACGTAGATTCAACATGCAATTTTAATTGCACTTGATATCAGAATAGCATCGTAAGGAATATGAAAAAGAAATTTCAAATGAATATGGTGAATATAGTGAGTTGGTGTGCCACAGTATCAAAATATCGGGTGTTTTTTTTAGAGTGATAGAACTTTAAATTGAAATGAAAGATATTTAAATTAAGATTCAAGCCAATTTTTTGTTATTTGAAAGATAATTTTATGACATTTATATTTTAAAAATAATTTCCGGCATAGTACTGAGGAACCGCATTCGACCAGACCAATTTTGGACCACTTTTTCGAGTAATTCAGGCCTCATTTCATCAATAACACGAGTTATATTGGCTTCAAAAGCGTCTATTGTTTCCAGTTTATCAGCATAAACCAATGACTTGACATAACCCCAAAGAAAATAATCCAGTGGAGTTATGTCGCATTAACTTGGAGGCCAATTAACTGGACCATTTCTCGAAATAATGTTATCGCCAACTCTTTCTTTCAATAAATCAATTGTTACGGTAGCAGTATGAGGTGTAGCACCGTCTTGTTGGAACCAAAACACTTCTGGGTCGATACCATTGAAATTTTGAAACAAATAATCATTGATCATCGATCTGCAACGAGCACCATTCACTATAACATTAGCTTCAGCATCGTTTTTAAAGAAATATGAACCGATGATGCCTCCAGCGTGTAAAGCGCATCATACAGTGAGTGCACTTTCCAGGATGCAATGGGACCTGCAGAACTTCTTCAAGATTGTTTTCACTCCATGTACGGCAATTTTGCTTGTTTACATAGCCGTTCAACCAGAAATGAGCTTCATCACTAAACACAATTTTACGATAAGAATGTGGATCAACTTCAAGCTGTTCTAGGGTTCAATCTGCAAACAAACGACGCTTGTTATGGTCAAGTGGCTTTAGTTCTTGAACCAGTTGCATCTTGTATGGGTGTAGACCAAGATCTTTACGCAAAATTTAGGTGGATGCACATAGTCCAACTTGTTGTGAGCGTCGCGAAATAGACAAATCTGGATCATCATTAACACTATGACTTGTTGTTGTTGTTGTTGCATCAAGTAGAGAAAATGTCCAAAATCTATCGATAGTTCGACGAATAAGCTGCTCTGATGGACGATTATGTAAGCCATAAATTTCACGAAGTGCTCTATAAGTTTGGTGAATAGAGCACTGATTTTGAAAATAAATTTCAACAATTTGTAAACGTTGTTGGGGCGTGAGTCTTTCCATGATAATTTGTCAATGCTTACTGAACAGAAATGTCAAAACAACATGGCTTCTACCTTCTGTCAAACCACAGTTATCCCTAACGAAAGTTCTATCACTCTAAAAAAACACCCGATATATCTTAATGTTGTTTGGAAAAACCAACGACAACCCAATAACTTTTATTGCTATTGTCGGTTTCTCTTTCAATCTAAGTGTCTTCCTACTTTAGCCCCATTTATTCAATACTTATATAAGAACCTATGTGAGTTTTCACATGGTATCAGTTCAAATGTGAAACATGATTAAGCCATAGTGTGATGAAACAATTGTCGTTCAACAACAAAAAGTTTGTGGAAAGTGAATTTTATTCATTACTAGTACTCATTTCAAATCAAATAACCATTATATCCATCTAGTCCGATCTTTCCGGAAAATGGCACTTAAGCAACTGGAAAATCCGAACTCATCGGGGAAAATACAATTCAATGCCTAAAATGAGTTTCGAACAGTTATGGAGGACTGAGCGTTCACATTACAGTTATTCCCTTATCAGAGAACATTCAGAAAGACTGCAATTCCGGCTTTTGGGCGATTAAATATTTTGGGATGGACTATTTCATGAATGAAAAGGTAGTTTTCGCAAAGGAAGTGCCCCTTACTATTTCACACCAAAATTAATGAACTCTTTCATATGCCCTACCAGGATCTAACCCGAATCTGTAGACTATTATTTCGTGATTTATTTATAACAGATGTAATCCTGAGCCTATAAATTGTTGTGATATTATGGAGTTTAATAAATCTGCTCTTTTTTGATATACTCAGATTACAGAAAAAAAGTACAATTTCAAAATTATATGGAATTCTCGAAATAAAGTATATATTAAAAATAACTGAACCAGAATTTCCACATATGACCATTTTGTTTGGATTCTTCTTCAGATATGTACCAAATTCAGATATAAAAACAATTTTTAACTCACCAGAAAAACAAAATGAATTTACTTAAATATATTTAATGTATTAGACTATAAGAGATACTTGAGACCTCAGAATACAGAAAAATTATCTTATTCTTCCAGAGTAATGTTTCATAATGAGAACAAAAATAATCAGAATTTCAAAATTAAATAGAGAATTTGTTTTATGGATCTTTGGCCCTATATGAAATTAATCCATAATTTAATAAATATCGGGTGTTTTTTTAGAGTGATAGAACTTTCTATAGAGATAACTGTGATTTGACAGAAGGTGGAAGCCATGTTTTTTTGACAGTTCTGTTCAGTAAGCATTCACAAATTGTCGTGGAAAAATCCACGCCGCAACAACGTTTACAAATTGTTGAAATTTATTTTCAAAATCAGTGTTCTATTCGCCAAACTTATAGAGCACTTCGTGAAATTTATGGTTTACATAATACACAAGAAAATATCGCTGCTGTAAGTCATAGTGTAATGATGATCCATATTTGTCTATTCGTCGGCGTTCACAACAAGTTGGACTCTGTGTATCCACCACATGGAAAATTTTGCGTAAAGATCTTGGTCTTCACCCATACAAGATCCAACTGGTTCAAGAACTAGAGCCACTTGACCATAATAAGCGTCGTTTGTTTGCTGATTGGTCCCTAGAACAGCTTGAAGTTGATCCACTTATTTATCGTAAAATTGTGTTTAGTGATGAAGCTCATTTCTGGTTGAACGGCTATATAAACAAGCATGTATATGCTATATACACAAGAAATTCTGCAGGTTCCATTGCATCCTGAAAAATGCACTGAATGGTGTGCTTTACACGCTGGAGGCATCATCGGTCCATATTTCTTTAAAAACGATGCTGGAGCTAATTTTACCTTGAATAGTGCTCGTTACAGATCGATGATTATTTTATTCAAAATTTGAATGGTATCGACCCAGAAGTGTTTTGGTACCAACAAGATAGTGCTACATCTCATGCTGCTACCGTAACAATTGATTTCTTGAAAGAAAGATTTGGCGATAACATTATTTCGAAAAATGGTCCAATTAATTGGCCTCCAATATCATGCGACATAACTCCACTGGATTATTTTCTTTGGGGTTATGTCAAGTCATTGGTTCATGCTGATAAACCAGAAACAATAGATAAACCAGAAACAATAGACGCTTTGAAAGCCATCATAACTCGTGTTATTGATCAAATAAGGCCTGAATTACTCGAAAAAGTGGTCCAACATTGGTCTGGTAAGTTTAATATTAAACAATTGCGTAAATAATGAACTGATTTGAAAAATTTAACTGGGTTGTGTACAGAACATTAGTAACTTTCAAACTAACCAACACTCGACATATCTTCCCTATTCAAAAATTGTTGGAGTGGTTTTTTCGGAACAAACTCATGCTGGAAATTCGTCCCCCTCAAAACAGAAGTTGACCTGTTTTTTTAAATCTTCGAAAATTCTTCGTTCTGACTTCTGGGAGGGTCAAATTTTCGTTGGGACACTCTGTATATAGGACAAAACGGGAGATCTTTCCAGAAAAGGTTTAAAGAATTTTCATATAAAAGTTAAGATACAATTTGTTTTTATTCAGTTTGAAAATATGTTAAATACTATGAAACTCGAGTCACTATATATTCAATTAATAAAAAAGTAATAGAAAACAAAGTAATTTCTTATTTCATTCCATTGAAAATAAACTAGAGTATTCTGAACATCAGTCTTATGATATGCCGAAGAATTCAAGGAATTCATTTTTTACTCTAAGGATTTAAGTGGACTAGAAGTTGTCCAAAGTGATTTCACGGGGGAATCGTCATTTCTAGTGAGTCAAGTTGCAATAAGTCAACGGTGAGATGAATTTCACTTGGCACCAGCGTTTAGATGTCAGATGTTCAACGTACCGAACTGTATTTCGGTTTCAGGAGTATATAATCACGACGTAAAATACGCTTGGCAGACTCACTCTAGACAGGTGGGTTTCTGTAGACGTATTCCCAGATTTCTATAATCATGTTACTGTCATCTACCCAGCTGGAAAAAAAAAAGAATTCACAGCGGGTGAGCCATTAAAGATTTGAATTTTTGATCTCCTATAAATGAAAAACTAACGAATATTTTTTCAACTTATTAGTGTACTTGAAAGGTTTTGCAGCTATTCACATTTGAAATTTTTGTTATTCTTCTCAATATTTGATATTCAGATGAAGAATAATAACGTCAATGTTCGTACAAAATGTCGTGAGGATCCTTCAAGTTGACAAAATTTGAATATCAAAACAGATTTGATCTGTTAGTCTTCTACAATTTCAATTTCAAAAAAATTCTCATTCAAAAATCTTTTAGAATTGAATTAATGTCTACAATAAGCACCGCTTATATTAAATAGACATATATAATCAAAACTCAATATATAATATCAAATGGAATAAATAAACCAACAGATATAAAAAAGTCATTAAAATTAATAAATAAATATTTAAAGGAGACAAAATTTTGTTTCTGATCTTACCATTAAGAACACCAATTGCTTTTCAAAAACATGAACACAACTTAAGGACTTCTCAAAAAATATAATTTATTTGAAATATTTAATATATTTAAATATTCAAATAAGTTAATTCAATGGTTTAAAGATAACCTTATAATACCTTACACTTTTCTGTGATTTTGTTAAGAACATAGACTATCTAGAATTTTAAAGTTAGTCTGTTTAAAGCAATTTATCCTAATTAAAACAAATTGTAGAAATTACTACGTTTTACTACCAATAAAAATATATTTTACACATTTGTGACTCGAGTTTCGGGAAATGAACTATCCCATAATCCGACATGTTGTCTGATGATGGGATAGTTCATTTCCCGAAACTCGAGTCACAAGAAAATGTGTAAAATATATTTTTATTGGTAGTAAAACATAGTAATTTCTACAATTTGTTTTAATTATGATCCACTACCAAATAGTAACGGCTGAAACAATTCGGCAATTTATTCTGTTAAACACGTGGAGGTGAGATATAGTGATAGTTATTTGATTTTGATATTTGGAATATTATTTAGGACCGATGAAGAGATTACCAGAATTATAATTGTTTTTTGAAGATATAGTGCATGTTTTGAGAGATTTTTGAATTAACTTATTTGAATATTCAAATATATTAAATATTTCAAATAAATTATATTTTTTGAGAAGTCCTTAAGTTGTGTTCATGTTTTTGAAAAGCAATTGGTGTTCTTAATGGTAAGATCAGAAACAAAATGTCTCCTTTAAATATTTATTTATTGATTTTAATGACTTTTTTATATATGTTGGTTTATTTATTTCATTTGACATTATATAATATATTGAAATTTGATTATATACATTCTGTCAAGAAAGTACCAGGAATTATCGATTTAAATCTGGCGGGGCAATGAGTCAGGTAAAAATTTTTTTTTCTAGGTTGGTACCACTGTCCTTAATTACTATGCCAAGCTTGAGCGGGATCTGTCAACTAGTGTGTTTGCAACAGCTAATTAAGTCAGTCGATGTCAGAATACGTGCCGATTTTTACTATGGGTGATTACGTTGAGCAAAGAATTTGTTTAAGTTTTGTGTTGCAAATGAATTTTCGTGTGCCGATGCATTGAAAATGTTGCAAAAGGCCTTTGGTGATAATACTCTATCGAAAACTAGTGCATATCAGTGGTACAGAGCCTTCAAGGACGGTCGTGAAGTGGTCGCCCATCGACGGCTTCGATCGAAGATAACATCGATAAAATTAAGGAAAGGGTGCTGGAAAACCGTCGTACCAGCTTGATAGAGATAGCACATGATCTTAAGATATCCCACGAGTCCGCACGTACGATTTTGATTGATATTTTGGGCATGAGAAAGGTGGTCGCACGACTCGTACCGAAAGACCTGAATTTTCTTCAAAAACGTCATCGCGAACAGGTTGCTTCAGACATGATGGATCGCTGTAATTCCGATTCTACATTCATGGAACGCATTATAACTGGTGATGAGACCTGGGTCTACGAGTACGATATGCAAACAAGCCAGCAATCATCGGAATGGGTGGCAAAAAATGCATATCAGTGGTACAGAGACCGAAAAAACCACGCCAAAGCCGCTCGAAAATGAAGGTGATGCTCATTGTTTTCTTCGATATCCGTGGCGTGGTGCACTACGAATTCGTTCCAGAGGGTCAGACGGTAAACAAGGAGTATTACCTAGGCGTTATGAAACGTTTGCGTGAGCGTATCCGTAAGAAGCGGCCAAATTTGTGGGCGAACAACTCATGGATTTTGCATGACGATAACGTGCCTTCTCACCGAGCTACGATTGTAACTGACTTTCTCGCCAAAAACTCAACAAACGTGCTTCAGCAACTACCCTATTCGCCAGATTTGGCTCCCTGCGACTTTTTCCTCTTCCCAAAACTAAAATTGCCCCTTCGTGGCACCCGTTTTGAGTCGATTGAAGCCATAAAACAAAATTCGGCGCGAGAGCTAAAGTCCATCCCGGAAAGCGCCTATAAAAAATGTTTCGATAATTGGAAGTGCCGTTGGCAAAGATGTATTGGAGCAAATGGAGCCTAATTTGAAGGCGACCCAATAAATTTTGACGATTAAATGTAAAAATGTTGTTTTAATTGAAAATTCCCGGTACTTTCTTGACAGAGTAGTACGTCTATTAAACATAAGCGGTGCTTATTGTAGACATTAATTTCTTTCTAAAAGTTTTTTGAATAAAAATTTTTTTGATATTTAAATTTTGTTATATTTCTTCAATCGAGTAAAAAGCCTTTTTCTATTTTACTTCAAGTTGACGATTCGAAAAAACTCGTGACCAGAGCTTCGTTAAGCACGGAACCATAACAGCAGACCTGCTATCTAGTTCAAATTATCATTTAGATTTAAAATAACGACAGGAAGGTTAATGTAAAAATTTGTGAGAATCGGCTGGCCGATTTCAGATGAACATGCTAAATTTCGAACGAAAAGATCTTGAAATTTTAAGGGTACCTCTGGAGCCTAAATATTTACTAGAATTTCTTTTACCTTTAAATCTATAAAAGCTGAAGTTTGAAATCTTCGAAAATATATGTAGAAGGACAGAGCTACCTGTTTCAGTGGCCGCGCAAGTAAAGAGGTAGAACTGTAGTATTTTCCAATGCATTGCATATCTATGCTTTCAGTTTGAAACCAGTATCTGAGCAATGATTTTTTGATGAAGACAAAAGCGGAAAACGATATCTTCAAGATTTGATCTTCCTCCACAATGCTCTGGTCATTAACTGTGGGATATGTAAAATGTTCCCCCATTTTTCTGAAGTTTGTTTTCTCGAGAAATTCACAAATAAACTATTTTTGTATAGACGTCCCTGGGCAAGACAAACCTCAAATCAAGCTATAGCTACGATGTCGCATTTGATTCTCTTTCACAAAGATTCGTAGATAATTTACTTTCCCCTAGTGATATATACTAAAAACTAATATATCGGGTGTTTTTTTTAGAGTGATAGAACTTTCGATAGGGATAACTGTGATTTGACAGAAGGTAGAAGCCATGTTGTTTTGACATTTCTGTTCAGTAAGCATTGACAAATTATCATGGAAAGACTCACGCCGCAACAACGTTTACAAATTGTTGAAGTTTATTTTTAAAATCAGTGCTCTATTCGCCAAACTTATAGAGAACTTCATGAAATTTATGGTTTACATAATCGTCCATCAGAGCAGCTCATTCGTCGAACTATCGATAGATTACGAAAACATTTTCTCTACTCGATGCAATAACAACAACAACAAGACAAAGAATTGTACGTACAGAAGAAAATATCGCTGGTGTAAGTCATAGTGTTAATGATTATCCAGATTTGTTTATTCGTCGACGTTCACAACAAGTTGGACTCTGTGCGTCCATCACATGGAATATTTTGCGTAAAGATCTTCGTCTACCATACAAGATCCACTTGACCATAATAAGTGTCGTTTGTTTGCTGATTGGGCCCTAGAACAGCTTGAAGTTGATCCGCTTTTTTATCGTAAAATTGTGTTTAGTGATGAAGCTCATTTCTACTTAAACAGCTATGTAAACAAGCAAAATTGCCATATACGGAGTGAAAACAATCCTCAAGAAGTTCTGCAGGTTCCATTGCATCCTTTAAAATGCATTGTATGGTGTGCTTTACACGCTGGAGGCATCATCGGTCCATATTTCTTTAAAAACGATGCTGGAGCTAATATTACAGTGAATGGTGCTCGTTACAGATCGATGATCAATGATTATTCGTTTCAAAATTTGAATGGCTTCGACCCAGAAGTGTTTTGGTTCCAACAAGATGGTGCTACACCTCATGCTGCTACCGTAACAATTGATTTATTGAAAGAAAGATTTGGCGATAACATTATTTCGATAAATAGTCCAATTAATTGGCCTCCAAGATCATGCGACATAACACCACTGGATTATTTTCTTTGGGGTTATGTCAAGTCATTGGTTTATGCTGATAAACCAGAAACAATAGACGCTTTCGAAGCCCACATAACTCGTGTTATTGATAAAATAAGGCCTGAATTACTGGAAAAAGTGGTCCAAAATTGGTCTGTGTTTTATTTCAATTAAAAGTTCTATCACTCTAAAAAAACACATACAATGCCCTATGAAAACTGAGGTTTCATCCATATAATTAAATCGTTCAGAGTAATTAAGCGATTTCATATCATTTGTTCATAAATTTCATGAAAAATTTTGGATATTTATGGAATTTTCAATGAGAGGACAACAAATAATTATATATTTAATAAATATCAAGTAAAAATTCCACACTTTGCTAGTCAAGTATAGTAAAATACTTCATCAGAAATGCTGCAATAAGTGATGAATCATAAAAATTGATTATGTGAATGAGTTTTCTCCAAATATTATCATTGAATTTCAATATCAAGATGATACAGATTACAGTGAGAGTTATTCATTCATTTATTGACAAAGTGGTGGAATGTATTAGTGCATTGTGAAATCTTTAAGCGCATGGAACTTTTTATCTGAGCTGAATCTGTTAAAAGATCAAATGAAAAAAGTGGTTTATTTATTGAGAGTAATATATAGTTGAAATTAATATACAGTTTCAAGATTCACCCTGTATATATCTAATAAATCAGTAAACGCATTTACAGTTTTTCATTCTCCTCTCGAATTTTCCGTTTATTCTTGAAATGTATTGATTAAGAAGAAAATAACTGATATTGAGCTTTTCAAAAACCTGGGAAGAGAAATGAAAATTTTTCATTTCCAAAGATTAATTTTTATAACTGATTTCAATCCTCCTGAATTAAAACTCTTTCTAGACCTCCGCAATCTCGCTATCGACATAATTCCGAGAAGGATTAAAGTTAACAAGAGCTATGAATGGAAAAGAAATGGAAAATATACGTCAAGTCCATCTTGGCTTCAATCCTTCAACTGTAAAGCTCTTAGTTCGCAATTAAAACTTGGGTCAAGTTGGGCATAGTCCCCAATAAGGCTCTTAACTGTTGGGATCATGTTCTATTTCAAGAACATAATACTCGAATGTCCTCAGGATATTTTCCATGCGAATTGAAAATAGAACACGGTAGACAGGGAGCTGATCGAATAAAATGAGAATATCGTTTAAGAGGTACTACAAAACATCAGGAATAATTCAAAGTCGACCAAAAACTATTTAACTCCACTGAAATTTTTAAACGTATGTTTTCCATTTAACATATTCGATTCCATCTGGCATTTCTCAGAAGAAAATAAAGAAAACTGATCCCGATAAATGAAAGTGGGACCTTCCAATTCGAATAAATATTTGCTAATTTCAATTTAATATATCGTTCAAAATACACATTTTGATTTCTCATGATAATATAATCATTATACAAGCGCCGTATAACTCTGAATACCTCGTCAGTACATAAATCCTGTACTACATAATATTACAGTTACCGTTCTTGAACACGGGTCACAGAAACTGACATCAAAAGAGCATATTTTGTGATTCTGGAGAAAAAGTGACATTTATCAATTTGACAGGATTTTGAAAGATTACAGACAAAAATTAGACAGCCAAGGTTCATTTGACCTACCGCCTTATTGAACCATCCAATAAAATTTCACCAATCGGATTATATTGATCAACTGACAAAGTTAATAATTGTTTAATTCCGAGAACTCCAAAATTGAAAAAGGGTTTGAAAAATCATTTTTGGTACTTACATTAAACCAAAATTAAAACCAAACGAAGTCCAGACAGAAATCAAATATTTAGACCCTCCTAGAATCATGTAGAAATGAGTTTTTCACATCAATTCCGAATTGCGGAATTCTCTTATCTCATCATTCATTTAATCCCTAATTACGTCGAATGAAAATTCCACGATATCTAGCGGAAAAGTTTTCGCTTTAGTCTCGACAAAGAATAGGAGTTTGCTCTCATAGAAGTACTTAATTGTTTACACTCCTGAAACTTTCAGTCCGGAGTTTATATCAAGTTTCTGAAAATTCCGGAGGAAGACATCTTCCAGCTTTATGAGTTCAACGGAAGGCTTCTGGCTTTAGGAGTAATATAAATCTCTGCGAATTTCGATGGATGTTTTTTCGGCCGGAGGAGATATTGTAGAGGACGTGTATTTCCTCTTTGGGCATACGTCCCCGTTAGGAAAATTCCATTGTGGAGTACATTTGAATTCTATGGATGACAATAACACTTTCCTTATTTCCATTTTATTTACAACGATTCGCACTTCCACTCACCTCAAATATTCACATCACACCAATCAGTAAAATTCTTTCCTGCGTCTAGGCGCCTTAGGCACTAAATTTCTTCAGGAATTGTTTGTTGTAAAGGGTCTTTCAATGGAAACGCCCCATTTTTAAACTGACATTACTTACGCATGGCAGCCACTGTTTATTTGTGACATTGACAGTTGTATTTGTCAATGTCTACCATTTAATCATGGAAAGGTACTGTTATAAATTTATGCAATGAATTTCTATCATTAATTAGCAATTCCACGTTTTGGGAGCCAATTGTTATGAATTCTTATTTAGTTTCAATATGAATACTTGTTAGATCACCCTTGTATCTGGTTGCTTGTATTGAGTGTTGCCAGCTAACTCTCAATATTAAAATTTTGTAATTGAAATTTGCAATTTTAAATATAATTAATTTTGATTAGTTTCAATAGGGTTCAATTTGAATTTTTAATGAGTTAATTTTTAAAATATATATTGAATCAAAGTAATATGAAATGTATATCTATGACTACTAAACTAATCCAAACTTCTAATTTCTAACCTACTAACCTTAATTCTAAATATCGTAATTCTAACGTAAACAAAAAATTATCTGCTTTGAACTTAAATTGAGAAGCTTTACAGAAATAAACTTATTTCCACCTGCGGAAAGTTTACTCATCAATCATCAATGTCCTTTTATGATGTCTTTGCTCTATTTCATGAAAACTACTTTGATTTATTGGAGAATATTTCTGGAATTTTCTGATTTACCAGCCTACTTCATTGATTTCTTCTCTTGGATTTAAATTATTGTATACTTGATTTATATGTGGGATATTTCCATTTAATATACTCAGGTAACGTATATCTTATTCACATTACCATCAGAACAGCTTATTCGTCGAACTATCTACAGATTTCGGACAACATCTTCTCTATTCGATGCAACAACAACAACAAGACAAAGAACTGTAAGTACAGAAGAAAATATCTCTGCTGTAAGTCATAGTGTTAATGATGATGAGATTTGTCTATTCGTCGACGTTCACAACAAATTGGAATCTGTGCAACCATCACATGGAAACTTTTGCGTAAAGATCTTGGTATACACCCACACAAGATCCAACTGGTTTAAGAACTGAAGCCACTTGACCACAATAAGCGTCGTTTGTTTGATGATTGGGCCCTAGAACAGCTTGAAGTTGATCCACTTTTTTATCGTGAAATTGCGTTTAGTGATGAAGCTCATTTCTGGTTGAACGGCTATGCAAACAAGTAAAATTGCCGTATATGGAGTGAAAACAATCAAGAAGTTCTGCAGGTTCCTGAAAAATGCACTGTATGGTGTGCTTTATACGCTGGAGGCATCATCGGTCCATATTTCTTCAAAAACGATGCTGGAGCTAATGTTACAGTGAATGGTGCTCGTTACAGATCGATGTTTTTGTTTTAAATTTTGAATCGTATCGACCCAAAAGTTTGAATATCAAAACAGATTTAATCTGTTAGTCTTCTGCAATTTTAATTCCAAACAAAAATATTTTTATTCAAAAAACTTTTAGAATTAAATTAATGTCTACAATAAGCACCGCTTATATTTAATAGACGTATATATTCAAAACTCAATATACAATGTCAAATGGAATGAATAAACCAATCAATATAAAAAAGGCAATTAAAATTAATAGATAAATATTTGAAGGAGACAAAATTTTGTTTCTGATCTTACCATAGTGAAACCAATTCCTTTTCGAAAACATAAAACACTACTTAAGGATTTCTCAAAAATATAATTTATTTGAAATATTTAATATATTTAAATATTCAAAACATGTAATATATCTTCAAAAAACAATTAGAATACGGATAATCTCTTCATCGGCCCTAGATAACATTCAAATATCAAAATCAACTAACCATCACTATATCATACCTTACAGCTTAACACGTGAACTTATTCTAAGAGACTAACTTTAAAAAACAGGTTGTCAGTTCGTCACAAAATCACAGAAAACTGTAAGGCATTCTATGGTCTTCTTCACACCATTGACATTCCATAATGAGAATTATTCAAGCCTAAAGTGTTTTGGTTCCAACAAGATGGTGCTACACCTCATGCTGCTACCCTAACAATTGATTTATCGAAAGAAAGTTTTGGCGATAACATTATTTCCAGAAATGATCCAATTAATTGGCCTCCAAGATCATGCGACATAACTCTACTGGATTATTTTCTTTGTGGTTATGTCAAGTCATTGGTTTATGCTGATAAACCAGAAACAATAGACGCTTTGGAAGCCAACATAACTCGTGTTATTGATTAAATGAGGCCTGAATTACTCGAAAAAGTGCTCCAAAATTGGTCTGGTCGAATGCGGTTCCTCAGAGCTAGTCGTGGTGGACATATGCCGGAAATTATTTTTAAAACAAATGTCATAAAATTATCTATCAAATAAAAAAATTGGCTTTAATCTTGATCTAAATGTGTTTTATTTCAATATAAAGTTCTATCACCCTAAAAAAACATCCGATATTTCACATAAAATTCGAAAAATCGAATGATAGGTGAAGAAGCTTCCCTACTGCTCCAGCTCTAGACACGCCACTTCTACTGAAATATGCTAAGTCGGTCAATATCCGTAAAAAATATACACTCTCGGAAAACACTTCGTTATAGAATTTTATACAATTAATAAGCTATCAAGAAAATTCGATTGTGTAATTTCGTTGCCACAAAACAAACTTGATTATAATCCTTCGACGAGTAGAATATTTCCTTCCTAAATTAAATCCGAAATACCTAGACATATTTGAGTGAAAAGCTCTTCTGCCTTCGTACGCAAACAGCCGGAAAAGCTCCGCCTGGGAAACGAATTTGGGCGGAAAGTTAGCGTTAGCCCGTCCACAGTGGGAAATGTTTAATATGTCGAAATGAGGTTATAAATGCAAATGGTTCAACACACGGTAAGTCCGAATAGACTGGCATAACTTGAAACTATTCCCTTTGGTCTACAGTTTCAAGTTATGTTCCCAGTTCTTGCACCAGAATGAACAGAGATGCGGTGGCCGAAGAAACCTCCCAAGTTCGGTTTGAAACTGTTTTCTGTTTCATATCCAAGGATTCGGTGCGGATATTTCCATTAACATCGGCTGATTTTTTACACATACAACTTTAAATTGAAATAAAACACATTTAAATTAAGATTGAGGCCAAAATTGTTTTTATTTGAAAGATAATCTTATGACATTTGTCTTTTAAAAATAATTTCCGGCATATGTCCACCACGGCTAGCTCTGAGGAACCGCATTCGACCAGACCAATTTTTAACCACTTTTTCGAGTAGTTCAGTTATTATTTCATCAATAACACGAGTTATGTTGGCTTCCAAGGCGTCTATTGTTTCTGGTTTATCAGCATAATCCAAGGACTTGACATAACCCCAAAGAAAATCATCCAGTGGAGATATGTCGCACGATCTTGGAGGTCAATTAATTAGACTATATCCCGAAATAATGTTATCGCCAAATCTTTCTTTCAATAAATCAATTGTTACGGTAGCAGCATGAAGTGGAGCAAAACACTTCTGGGTCGATACCATTCGAATTTTGAAACAAATAATCGTTGATCATCGATCTGTAACGAGCATCAATCATTGTAACATAAGCTCCAGCATTGTTTTTAAAGAAATATGGACCGATGGTGCCTCCAGCGTTTAAAGCACAGCATACAGTGCATTATTCAGAATGCAATGGAACCTGCAGACTTTCTTGAGGATTGTTTTCACTCCATATACGGTAATTTTGCTGGTTCACATAGCCGTTCAACCAGAAATGAGCTTCCTCACTAAACACAAATTTACGAAAGAAAAAGTCGATCAACTTCAAGCTGTTCTAGGGCCCAATCAGCAAACAAACGACGCTTATTGTGGTCAAGTGGCTTTAGTTCTTGAACCAGTTGGATTTTGTATGGGTGTGGACCAAGATCTTTACGCAAAATTTTTCATATGGTGGATGCACAGAGTCCAACTTGTTGTGAACGTCGACGAATAGACAAATCTGGATCATTATTAACACTATGACCTACAGCAGCGATATTTTCTTCTGTACGTAAAGTCCTTTGCCTTGTTGTTGTTGAATCGAGTACAGGAAATTTTGTACGAAATCTATCGATAGTTCGACGAATAAGCTGCTCTGATGGACGATTATGTAAATTATAAATTTCACGAAGTGCTCTATAAGTTTGGCGAATAGAACACTGATTTTAAAAATAAATTTCAACAATTTGTACACGTTGTTGCGGCGTGAGTCAAGTTCTATCACTCTTAAATAAACACCCGATATGAAGAAGATCAGAAAGCAATATCTCTTTTACAAATTAAATTCGAACGAATTAAGTTAACCACACAGGGAAAAAATACGGAATGTCAGTAAAAATCGGAAATTGAGCTGATGGTGCCATCTTGTGGCTTTTGAGTAAATCTTTAATCCTGCGAAATATCTTGAACAAAAAAGCTGTGTGTCAAAAGCTTTAAGGGTTTTATTGGTTGCTTATGGCTGGCAACAATAATGTGAATCCTCGCGCAAACAAGCTAGAGTCATAGAAGTCACAGACAAAATACAACAAATTAGAATATTGCCTAACGAGAAAGCCTAACCTACGTTAATTTGGTAAGTTTTTGTTATATTTCGTATCTGATTGGTTATTTCAACGATTTTCAGTTAATATTAATGAAAAAAACGTGAAAATGTCTGATAGTAGTGATGAAATTTAAGCTTGTGAATGGGGTTCTTATGAGGGAGCTTCTATCTCTTAAGCTTGGAGGTGGCGTCTCGTTCCGAACTTGTACACTTAAACTCATCAGATAGGCGTAACCTTGTTCCACGTCGGAACTCGGCTGACAAACGCTTGTACTCCGTTCTATTTGAACCGAGCGAGGATGGTGAGCTCAGAATTCAGAAAGCGGTATCGTCCTCTATATGCTACGCCGGAAAGCTGCTGCAGTGCAGAGCAAAATTCTGCTATAGAAGCGGCACGCCACACATTCTGTGAGCGATAGGGTCATGGTGTAAGGAAAATACGTCATCTACATTTGCATTTGGACTGGAAATAACAGGCTGCTATCGCAATTTCTGAATTATCTGAATAGCATAAATGAAAATATTAAATTCACAATATAAATAGAAAAAATTCTTCAATCAACTTCTCAGATCTTACTATAAGTCATAGTAATAATAAGTTCGAATTCGACATTTTCAGAAAACCTAGTACTACTGATACCATGATCCATTCAAAATCCAATCAGTCATGGCAAATTAAAATTTCAACATTCCATAGTTTCATTCATAGACTTTTGAGCATCACGTTGAACGAAGTAAATTTCCGAAAGTCAATATATCGGGTGTTTTTTTTTCAGTGATAGAGCTTTCGATAGGGATAACTGTGATTTGACATAAGGTAGAAGCCATGTTGTTTTGACGTTTCTGTTCAGTAAGCATTGACAAACTATCATGGAAAGACTCACGCCGCAACAACGTTTACAAATTGTTGAAATTTATTTTCAAAATCGTTTTCTATTCGCCAAACTCAAAGAGCACTTCGTGAAATTCATGGTTTACATAATCGTCCATCAGAGCAGGTTATTCGTCGAACTATTGATAGATTTCGGACAACATTTTCTCTACTCGATGCAAAAGCAATAACAAGACAAAGAACTGTACGTACAGAAGAAAATATCGCTGCTGTAAGTCATAGTGTTAATGATGATCCAGATTTGTCTATTCGTCGACGTTCACAACAAGTTGGACTCTGTGCATCCACCACATGGAAAATTTTGGGTGAAGAACAAGATCCAACTGGTTCAAGAACTGAAGCCGCTTGACCATAATAAGCGTCGTTGGTTGCTGATTGGGCCCAACAACAGATTGAAGTTGATCCATTTTTTTATCGTAAAATTGTGTTTAGTGATGAAGTTCATTTCTGGTTGAACGGCTATGTAAACAAGCAAAATTACCGTATATGGAGCGAAAACAACACTCAAGAAGTTCTGCAGGTTCCATTGCATCCTGAAAAATGCACTGTATGGTGTACTTTACACGCTGGAGGCATTATCGGTCCATATTTCTTTAAAAACGATGCTGAAGCTAATATAACAATGCATGATACTCGTTATAGATCGATGTTCAATGATTATTTTTTTCAAAATTTGAATAGTATCGACCCAGAAGTGTTTTGGTTCCAACAAGATGGTGCTTCACCTCATGCTGCTACCGTAACAATTGATTTATTGAAAGAAAAATTTGGCGATAACATCATTTCGAGAAATGTTCCAATTAATTGGCCTCCAAGATCATGCGACATAACTCCACTGGATTATTTTCTTTTGGGGTTATGTCAAGTTATTGGTTTATGGTGATAAACCAGAAACAAAAGGGGCTTTGGAAGCCAACATAACTCGTGTTATTGATGAAATAAGTCCTGAATTACTCGAAAAGTGGTCCAAAATTGGTCTGATCGAATGCGGTTCCTCAGAGCTAGTCGTGGTAGACATATGCCGGAAATTATTTTCAAAACATAAATGTCATAAAATTGTCTTTCAAATAAAAAGAAAATTTGGCTTCAACCTTAATTTAGAGTGTGTTTTATTTCAATTTAAAATTCTATCACTCTGATAAAACACCCGATAATTAAAACTATAGCGGTGAACAATGGCTATAGAACTGAAACCATTGACAAAAAAATTAAAAAGAAAACTAACCACAATATTTAAAAAAAAATTATATCAATATGAATATTCTTTAAGAAAGAAAGAAAATATGGTTTTTAATGGCTTATATAAAAGGTTTCAGCAGTTGGATCTATAGTGGTCTTCATAAAATGGGAATTAATTCTTTAGCAGTAAATAGAAATAATTTATCTAAGATGTTGGTGAACAATAAAGAAAGGAACCACAACTTTCTCGAATCGGGAATTTATCAAATTAAATGTGATGATTGTAATGCTACAGGACATACAGGCGTATGTTTACAACATAGAATCAAGAAACATAGGATGTCTATTTTGAAAAACCAGAAATCAACCGTTTTTGCAAAACATTGTATAGAAAACAAAAATTTTTTTAATTAAAAAGATGTCACTACTATATAATGATAATAAGGATGAATTGATGTACTATTTGGAGATTCTTTCAATCAAAAAAAAACATTAAGAAAACGGAAAATTTAATAAATTCCCAAATACTCTTTGGAAACATCTCTATATGGGATGCTGTTATTTCCATGCGCCATAAAAATACACAGATGTCCTAAGTGTAATAAAAGAACCTTTTCAATTTTAAGTTTAGTTTCTTCTTGTACTCCTCTGAAAAAGGTCGAAAAACCGAAACACGTGTCAGGATTCTGAATAAATTGTAAATAAATTCACATAAGACATCGTTTGAAATAGATTCAAAGTTGGCGAACTTCCTTAAATTTTGTGGCGAATTTCATTTCAAATTTCAAAACGGAATTCCACATTAAAAGGTACAACACTGTTACAACACACCTTCAAATGCTTAATTACATATGATAAATAGCAGTAGCTTGCATCAAAAACATTCTTAATAGACGTAGGGTGTATTTGATATGCGAATCTCACCACTCGGCTCCTCCGAGCACATGAACACCGCTGCTATAATAATTAATGCCCATTGTAGCTGAAAGCCGTTCTCCAGGTTTCATTTAGTTAATATGAGGAGACTGGTAATGCGAAGATCAAGACGATTAATTAATTAATCGGACATTGTATGTGCACAAACCATCAGGACACTTCTGAACGAAGTCGGGCAGGATTGGAACATTTTGTCACAAAGACTTTCTCGCCTTATTTCAAATTGGCTTGTATAAGTTTGATTAATGGGTAAGCAATTACACACTAACTGTTTGTATACTCTAATTAATTGAGGTACTTGTTAGGTCACGAAGGATTAATAGTTACTCATGGAATTTGAAAGGTCAGTTGTCACGACGAAAAGTCCTCGAGTCCATCCTTTCTTAAAATAGGATGATGCAAGAAGATGATAAAAAATGTATAAGAGTACTTTGTGTCAAAAGCACTAATTCACTCGTACATCAATAGTTGAATAAAGATCACATCAATTATTAAATGTGATTGAAATGAAAACCCTGGCAAAAAAACGAAGGGCGTTCAACGTATTCTCGGTATTGAAGCAATTTGCTAATAATTAGAGTAATCTAACTATCTCATTCACTAATGAAACTATCTGAGGGTATAAATATAAAATTTCACTAATTTACGATCATGAGTTTTCTAGGTATCCTCAGTGAAAGACGACCAGAATACTGACGCCACAATGATGAAGAAAATCGAGCATCACGCCGTTATAAAGTTCCCCACTCAGCAGGGAGAAAGTCAAAAAGTCATTCATGAAGCGATGATTAGTGTTTAACAAGACTATGCCCCGTCGTTATCCACCGTTCAAAAGTGAATTCAAAAGAGGCAGAGAAAGCATTGAATACGACCCTTGCTCGGACGGGCCCATTAGCGAAACCACTGAAGAAAATGTGAAAAAAGTGGAAAAGTTGATACTTGAAGACGCCAGAATAAAAATCAAGATGTTAGCAGAGATGACAAATTTATCCGTGGGTACCATTCATGACCATCTTAACATCTCATAACGCAAAAACATCTTGAATTTAAAGGAAAAAACAATTTTCAAATTTCAACAGCAATTTTTTCAAATATTCACTAAAATAATTCCCTGAAACCGCTTCAGATTTCATTCCGACCAATCTCTTGAAAATTTTCAAAATGAAATTCAATAAAATTCTGTTTTTTTTTAATAGACATATACACTGCTTAAAAATTGAAGTGATTATTTGAGAAAAAACTGACATTTTACACTATATTCAAATTTTCAGGATTGCTGTACATAACATGTGGAGAGGCGTATATTTGCGTATTACACACAGAAAATGTGGTAAATTATTGCTGGAGAAACTTTATAATTACGGGTTCAGAGAAAAAATAAATACGCTACCTCGCAGCTTTCTTTCAGGAAGAAAACAAATGACTACAATAAATGAGAAATTTAGAAGAACAAGTATACTTACTTATGAAGTTCCACAAGGAACAGTGGTCGGGCCAGTTTTTTTTTAATATACCTGAATAGTATGTTTGATCTGAAAAATAATGGAGAAACTATAAGCTTTGCCGATGATATTCTAGTTATGTAATTATTCTAAAGAAGTGGTTTGAAATCATGAATATGTTGAACAAACTCATATCTCTATTTATCTATATTTGTATATATGTTGAAAAACTTAATTCAATTTGTTACCGCTGTATACAGTTCAGAGAGAGTAACTCCACAGTTTTTACAGCTTGTACGTATATGATTGTCACAAACTATTGAATAAGTCCCTTTTAATTATTATTATCAATAATAAGTAAATTCACCTGGTACGTTTTTATCACTGTGTTTTCCGGGTGGATCTTTTTATGTGCGCAATCCTGTGTTGTTATATCGAAAAGAATATTTCCCCGACAATTCTTACAATGATCGACATTTCTAAGAATTTCGGTAAGCATCAATTTGATGAATTACCAAGAAGAAAGGTGGAATAATCCTGAACCTTACCTTTTGCTGAAATAACGATGGAATTAGAGAAGGCGGTGGATTACAGCTGAGTTTCGTTCCAAGAGAAACCCTATTTGATTCTAAATATTTTTCGGGTAAATTCGATCAATATTCTATATTTTCTTTTATTTCCTTTTGCTACTGTGTGATTAGTTCTAATACTATATGCTTATTAGAAAAGAAACAGTGTTTTCAGAGGTATTTATTTTATTTAATTTCAACAAGATTTCCAAGAAATGTTATACATTGAAATGTCTAGTGAGGTATGACAGATTTACTCCTTTTGATTTTTGAGATATTGGAAAAATCTCCTATCATGTTGAAAACCCCCCTTTTCATTATTTTATTCAACAGAATAAAATATTACTCGCATTAAAAGATCACAGTTATAATACAAAAGCAAAAGATGATAATTTCCAAAGACCCAGAGCGGGAAAAAAAGAACAAAAAACTTGTGGTTATATAGCATCACGCTTATATCCAGTTGTTCCATAAGCGTTAAGAGATACACAAAATAAAAATAAATTCGAAGAAGAGATGAAACTGATCCATTGATGCACAATATTATAAATTCCATTATCATTTAAATATTTTAATATTAGCCTTTTACATATATAATTTCGAAAAAATATATTTAATAATTATAACTTCAGGAATTAAATTAATGTCATATAAGTACCATTTATATCAAGCGACCTATAGAATTAACATTCATTATAAGACATCCAAATGATATAACAAAATCCAATAAATAAAAATTGTTAACCAAAGTCCTATAAATTAAATATTTTGAGTAGACAAAATTTTGTTTCTGCTGATCAATCTTATGAAAACAAATATCTTTCAAAAATGTTTAACATAATCTTAAGAATTTCATCATAAAACTATCTCACTTAGAATATTCAATATTATTGAATATCTAACTAAGTTAAATATGTACAAGGCTAACGTTAAAATATTTAAATAATTTTATATACCTTCTATCAAGTATTAACCTCTATTTATGTTATTTTCATATTCATATTCATACTATATAATTATTTGGTTTCCTTAACATTCTCTATACAGATAGTCCTTGTGCTATAACAGAGGCCGTTAAATTGCCTTTCAATCTTTTAGATCAAGGGTAAACCACAGAATTATTTATTTGTAGTTAACATTACACTCCATTTAAATCTTTCAGTATTCATTTACCAGAAGTTTTCTAAATTGTTGAAGGATGAGTAAATATTTGTTGTTGATTGATGTTATATTTTATTGAATATGAATTATTTGAATACTGACGAAGCAAAGTCTCTCTTAAAACTTGTTTTTCAGTAATGTTTTTACATATCTTGAGATTTTATAGAAAGTAATTTAGTTAGATATCCAATAATATTGAATATTCTAAGTGAGATAGTTTTATGATGAAATTCTTAAGATTATGTTAAATATTTTTGAAATATATTTGTTTTCATAAGATTGATCAGCAGTAATAAAATTTTGTCTACTCAAAATATTTAATTTATAAGATTTTGGTTAACAGCTTTTATTTATTGGATTTTGTTATATCATTTGGATGTCTTATAATGAATGTTTATTTTATATGTCGTTTGATATAAGTCGTATTGATATGACATTATTTTAATTAAATTCCTGAAGTTATAATTATTAAATATAATTTTTTGAAATTAAATATGTAGAAGGCTAATATTAAAATATTTAAATAACTTTATGTACCTTCTATCAAGTATCGATACCACCGATAAAGACAATAATTACCTGAAAATTAGATCACCTAATGAAGACAAACCCAATAAAGTTATTATCTTACAAGGACAATTCCCACCTAATTAGATTTATTAAATAACAAATGGAGAAAATTAATCTTAGATTACATAGAATACAATTATTTTGTTCATATAACCATATTATTATTATATAATAGAATTTATTATTAATGTATTATGTTACTTGTAAAAAGACATAATGTAACTTGATTTAAAAAATTTAAATTTCAAAACATTTATTCTGTTAGCCTCCTATTAATTTTAATTTTAATAAAATTTTATTCAAAAACTTTCATAATTAAATTACAAGCATGAGAGGCTAACATAATAAATTTGTTTTGATATTTAAATTCTGTAATAATCCTTCTATCAAGTAAAAAACCTCTTGTTATTATTTTATTAATATACCTTACAAGTTTTGTGTGATTTTTGTGATGAACAAAGAATAGGTAGGATTTTTAAAGTTCTCTAATTTTATTGTTTGTTCCACAAGGATACCACGAGGTCTGTATGGTAAGATATTATTCGTTAATTTATTATCTTTTTTAATTGTGATATAGGACTGACAAATATCTTATTTAATCTCAATTTTGAGGATGTACTACTTGTTTTGAGAGATTTTTGAAGTAGCTTATTTAAATTAAAGTTCATAGGACGCTAACAGAATGAATCTGTTTTGATATTTGCGTTTTATAATAAAACTTCTATCAAGTAAAACACCTCTTCTTATCATTTTATTTTAACTCAATTTGCTTGACCGAATAAAAAAATCTAAATTTAATTTTTTTGCTGTACACAGTTCAAAGAGAATAATTCCTCAGTTTTTTTTTAAAGTTTATATCTAGTATATAATTGTAATAAACTATTCAATAAACTTCATATAATTATTCTAACAAATGAAAAATAAATTGACCTGCTACGTTTTTATCACTATGTTTTCCAGGTGGATCTTCTTATGTGCGCAATCCTGTGTTGTTATATCAAAAGAATATTATCCTCGATAATCCTTACATTGATAGACATTTCTGAAAATTTCGGTAAGCATCAATTTGATCAATTACCTTGAAAAAAGTTGGAATAACTCTGAGCCTTACCTTTTGCTGAAGAAGCATTGGAACTGGAGACTGCGGTGCTGAGTTTCGCTCTAAGAGAACCCCTATTTGATTGGTATTCGCGGTTTCACGCTGATATTTCAGAATAATTATTCCCAATAAAACAACAGGAGCAGCATCGTAATCAGAAAGCAATTAGATTTTCAATGGGAATTGATGAAAACTGTTTCTTCGCTTAAGGATTATTAACTTCGTTACTGAGTATCAAATTTAAAGGATAGATTAGGACTGTATAATGAAGTATACACACTGGTCCGCATAAAACAGTCCCACCGGATATTTCTATGAATATGAATTTTTCCGGAAAACTCCAGATTTGTATTTGATGGAGGGCATCTTTTGATTTGCAAATTCGTGTGTCCGATCAGTCCCCTAATCAGGGTGGCGACCGCCTCAAAAATCTTGAATGGCAATAGGGTCGAGTGACACATCATTTTGGGGTTTTTTTCTATGTTTCCCAAATGGTGCTTCTGTAACCTGTAATCTTTAATTCTAAGCCAATTGCTCCAGCTTGGAAAATAATGTCACTTTTCTCGAACCAAGTATTCAAAATTAAAATTTCGCTCAACTTCAATTGACTATACTGAAAAAAAATTGTAACATCAGTTTGGTAAGTTTCTTCAAAGGTTAGCACTTTCAATAAGGATTCTAAAATGCTTCTTTATATTGGACAAAAAAAGGTTTTTCTTAAAGAAATCCAGTTTCGTTCTATGACAAGATTTAATAAATTCACAAAAAATGTTCAAACTGCTCTCCTTCAGCCGCAATACATGCACGACATCTTCTCAAAAAGATCGGGATATCAGACGGGCGAATTTTCCGTTAATGACGAATTGCTTTGCTTCCCTAATTCTCTCCCGAAGCTCAGCTACATTTTCAATTTGTTTTGAATAAATTTTTTCCTTCACTGCTCCCCAGTAAAAAATCTAAGAGATTCAAATCAGATAAACGGGCTGGCCACGAGATTATATCAGATCGCCCTATCCATCTGCTCGTCTATTCTTCATTCAGATATTCTCTAACTGAGAGGGTATAGTGCGCTGGGCAGCCATCTTGCTGAAACCATATTTCTCTGAAAAGTCGGCACGCTGAGAGGAATAGACGGTGCACATTCGTAAAAACTCGATGATTTGGATAACGATCAGCATTAGGGTATCTCTCGCAATACATTCTAGAAGCTGCACTTGCGTTACATCTGCATTCCCCATAAATGAGGTGCATGTTGACATATTACTGTGTGATATACACAGACATGATGGCAATACACAATCACAGGTTAGTCCAGATAAAATCAAAGTTTGTCGTAAAGAGATCAAAACTATCCAAATCACAAGCAAACAAATCTAACAAACGAAGCCAAAAGACGTAAGTACACAAATAACACGATCAAATACGGAAAGATGTGCAGTAGACCAAGGGGCGTAGCGTACTGATCTGTATTGCGTTTACGTGTGCCAATACCAAATAGTGGCGTCACTATCTGTCTCACTCACACTATATGGAAGGACTCAGCTCATCTCATTCAAACCAAATTCTTAAAGTATTGGATGCACTAGAATCATTTTTAGAAAGTTCGAAGAAATTGTTCGAAACTGTGCTTCTTTAAGAAAGACGTTTGTGTTGACCGATCTAAGAAATAATGTATTAAGTGTTATACCATTTTAGAATCCCTAATAAATGCGGTAACTTTTAAAGTAATTTGCCGAATGGATGTAGTACGGTTTTTTTCAGTACAGTCAGTTAAAGTTGTGCGAAATATTAACTTTGAATACTTGGTTCGGCAAAAAGTGGCATTATTTTCCAAGCTGGAATAATTGGCTAAGAATTGAAGATCACAGGTTACAAAAGCACTATTTGGGATAACATAGGAAAAATAAAATTTGGAGAAAGTAAAAAACTGTAGTAACAGGATTTCAAAAATCATCACAGGGTGTGCATTTTCTTGAATAATAAAAAATGCAACATAATTTGAAAAGTACACGACTTAGATTTTTTCAAATATTTTTCTGGTGACTAAAATGACTCAACCCGTTACTCGATTCCAGCTTGACGTCGACTTTTGTGACATCTGTATAGGATTAACACTCATCGTATAGCATCGAAACAACCTAAAATAATTCGAAGAAAATATAGAATATGGATCGAAGTTGCTGAACAAACTCTTAGCGTTATGATGAAAACAAACTTCACTCTGAAAATGTCCAACATAAAATTAGAAAATTCTTCGAAGCAACAACAAATTCCAGTTCTACAGGGCAACAACAATTAACTAATCATTTGTCGGATCATATGGCACAGTTATAAGGAATACACCTAGAAATGCCCCTTGAAACTTTCAAGTCTTTAGCTCTCTCCGTTAGAAAGTTAGAGTGTTGTTGGACGACCGTCAATTTGAGATCATTTTCGGCTCGAAATTCTAAAATAAGAGATATCTGGGCTTAACGATAGCACGCTTGTTCCTAGAACAAACACGCAAAAAGAGGCCAAACAAAGGAAACGGTAACAAGTCTTTGAATCGAAATGATCAAATTCTATTTCCTTTATTCGCGGAAAATTCAGAGCCAGTTTCAGTATTTTCCAATTAAACAATAAAGTCCTGAATAGATTCGGAAATAGAATTTTGCCGAGTTCGAATGTATACAAACTTAATAACATCCACCAAAACGATTCAAATAATCCCCTGTCTTTCCATTATCGCCAAATTCAGTTCGTTCAGGTCTAAACGTTTGATTATAAGCGTAGATCTATCGCATACAGTCCCCTCAATTCTCCCTATATCGGATAATAGCTTGTCTCAAATCGAAATGAAAGAGGCTCTCTCAACTTTCAACAGGTTACCTGATTAGATCTCAGGTAATGACAGGCTGAGACTGTGCCACCTTATTTTACAGGGATTGAAATATTTATCATGCTCAAAATAGACGATTTGAATATTCATTCCGTTCTTCTCTTCATCCCTGATGTTAGATGGGCTTAAGATCTGCTCTTTCGAATTATAATTTTCTTAAATTATTAAATCCTCGTGATCTTAAAATAAAATTTAGCTCCACTAACATTTTTACATTCTTTATTTTGAAGTATTCCATATAGAAAATCCAATAAAAAACTGCAACTACAGAGGTTTATCGTTTCCTCCATAATTAACATCAACGTTCCTTATATCCATTGTTCGAACATACATCAAAATTGTTGAAAATTAGGGTACAAAAGGCACCAAGATTCGATCTCGGATGATTATTTCAGGAAAGTAACGAGAATTGATCTTTTAAAAACCCCGCTTGGAGGGACTGTGGAAATTCTTCCTGATGAAGACCGCCTCTTTGAACTTTTTCCATTGTTGTTCCCGGCAGATAATCTTCGCTATTTTTCGGACACTAGATGGAAGTGTCCGAAAAATATATAAATTGTTATGTTGAGTAAATTCTCCTTAGTTTTGAAAATGGGTTGAAACCCGAAGCATATATGTCAACAACATACAATTAAACTTTTGTGAAACTTCAGCCAAGTGATTTATTTACCTTATAAGTATCAAAAATATTTCATCCAGTGCCAATTTAACGGCCTCTTTTATAGCACAAGGAACATCTGTATAAAGAATGTTAAGGAAACCAAATAATTTTATATTATGAATAAAATAAAATAAATGGAGTTAATACAAATTGTAGAAATTACTATGTTCTACTACCAAAAAATTAATATATCACATTTTCTTGTGACTCGAGTTTCGGGAAATGAACTATCCCATCATCAGACAACTGAAGACCTAACAGTGGTAGAGTGGTATTTAAACAAAAGTGATAAATATTTGGAATATTTCAACAGATTCTCGGTAACACCTAATAGTGGTACAGAGGTTTACAATCGGAACGTGATAAAAAACCGGGTTAAAAAAGAGGGGCCTTCTAACAGATATCGGAATGTCGGCAATTGACAAAAAGGGTTGTTAAACAGATGGTACCCATTTAAATTTCTCAAATAATTTTTGAGGTTACATAGCTCCGTACAGTCATTCATTATTTTTACATTATTTTGTTGTATATCTCAAATATTTGGATTTACAAAGCTCCATAGAGTCGTTCATTATTTTTTACATTATTTTTATTGGGATACACACGAGTCACAAGAAAATGTGTTATACTTTTATTGGTAGTAAAACATAGTAATTTCTACAATTTGTTTTAATTATGATCAACTACCAAATAGTAACGGCTGAAACAATTCAGTATCTGAAAAATAAATGGAGGTTTATATTTGATAGAAGGTATATAATATTTATTAAATATTTTAATATTAACAGATATGTTCCGTTAGTCTTCTTCAAATTTAATTTCAAAAAATTATATTTAATACTGTAACTTCAGGAATTAAGTTAATGTCATATAAGCACCGCTTATATCAAACGACATATAAAATAAACATTCATTATAAGACATCCAAATGAGATAAAAAAATCCAATAAATATAAATTGTTAACAAAAATCTTATAAATTAAATATTTTGAGTAGACAAAATTTTGTTTCTGCTCATCCCTCTTATGAAAACAGATATATTCCAAAAATGTTTAACATAATCCTAAGAGTTTCATCATAAAACTATCTTACTTGGAATATTAATGTTATAATATTGAATATAATTTTTTAAAATTGAATATGTAGAGGGTTAATAGAATATATCTGTTTATATTAAAATATTTAATAAATTTCTTATACCTTCTATCAAGTATAAATTTATTTTATTTTATTATTTTTATATTAGGAGTACAAATAAGTACGGAACCCAATTTCCTTGTTTATGAATCATTCCTAATGATTTTAAACGATGTGAGACTGCTTGCTGAGTGACTTCTAATGTTAGAGCAAGTTCTTTTTGTGTTTGAGATGAATCTTCCTCCAATAATTCCTCCAATTCTGCATCCTCGTAAATATTTGGCCTTCCACTGCGATCTTTGTCTTCTACGTCGAAATCACCGTTTTTAAACTTTTGAAACCACTCTCGACACGTTCTCTCACTCAAAGCACCCACACCATATGCTTCTACGAGCAATTGATACGCCTCAGCAGCAGATTTCTTTAAATTAATGAAGGAAACTAATATTTCCCGCAAATGACGCTTACTTGCCTCAAATTTTGACATTTTCAACTTATAAAAATTATATTTTACCAATATAAAATCAATGATATTAATAGGTCATGTTGTTCTTGAATGTCCAAACTATTTTTTAAGCCGGTTATCATCTGCGAAAGCTAACCGAAACTCCGTACCGCGCCATCTACAATAAAACCAATAAAACGGCGGAAACTTATTTGTACTCCTAATACAAATCGAATAAAAGTTTCATTTTTCTTTGGGCAAATAATTCTCTTTTCCCCGCCATTTCAGAAATTTCATGATTCGCCTGAAAATTTTAGCTAAGAAAGGTATTTGAACAGTAATGATCAAGTGATTTGATAATACCCTTCTAAGTAATTATTAATTTATATTTTCCCTAATGTTTGTAATAATTTCTTCAGGTAAAGACTCGTTCTAATATTTTAAACCAATTCGATGGTTAAAATAAATAAGCAGTATAACTGAACATAGAATCCATTTAATATTGGGAGTCTACGGTTAAGAGATTTCTAAGCGCTCCACCATTTTTAAACGAAAATACCAGAGCACGCAATTATTCGTTTTTTTTTTACTGAACGAATCGGATTAACCTGCACATTCTCATTTGGGCTCCCCTCAAAAATATTCAGTAACCGGATAATAGCTTAAAATTCTTCCGAAGGTTTTTCTTCTATGTTGAAGGACATAAAGCTGCAGAGCAAACCAATAATCTCCACAGTCAGATTCGCGTAAGTATATTACGTCCAAAGAGGATCAACTAAGATTGTCTCCGAGAATTCCAATTAAAGAAAATTTATTAGCATAGTAATCTCTAAGATTCCCCTTATCGCGATGACGTCAAAATCGAATTTCTGAAAGAAGTTGCCGACGAAAACAGATGTTTTTATTCTTAGATTGTTCGCGAAAACGATCAGATAAAACTTCTAGAATAATTCAGTGTAATGAAGCACATACATATATTTCATTATGAATTTTGTTAAAGAAATTTTTATAATTATTATTATTAATTAGAAGCCCCACGTTATGGGTGCCAATTTATTATGACAAAAAAATTAAATTTATAATTATGATTAATTATTAGAATTAATTAGAAGAGTTTAAATTTATTTAAAATATTAATTGAAATTTTTTCATCTGAAACCTTTACTAATTTCAATCAAGAAAATTTCTCAAAAATTTTTCATAATTAAATTTAAATTAAATATATTTAAAGCACTGTTTTTTCATAGACATATAGAATAATCATTAAAACCAGTATTTCTAAGATATTTTATTCAAATTTCAGTTCAAAAAATTGAAAGAAAAATTTAGATTAAAATTTATAAAGGTTTTCGAAAAAAATGTCTATTTAATATTTGAAATATTAGTGAAAAAACCCTTCGAAGTGATATTCAATTCAGGTTTGTTAGTAGATCAAATTAATTTACTACGGAATTGTATATCTTAAAAGGATCAATAAAAAAGACCGCGATGGTATATATTTATCTCCAAAGGATAACCCATAGTAACCATTTTTATCTTTTACATGTTGTGTTTATTAACCAAGCTTTTTTATACAATACAGTATAATTCCTTATCCAATTAAATACATTACATATTTTGTACATTTAATCTAGATCAAAACTACTTTTAACAGCATTTCTTTAAAATGGATATCCTAGAAGATATCAAAGAATTGAAAAGTTAAAGTTATTCTTTAGCGAATATTTGGTTGATTCGGTCTTTACTTGGTGGAAACTCATTTTAATTAAAAATATATAAGAGACAGTATTTTAATTTCCACAAAAATATTTATAATACCACAATTGTTTGACCACGATGTGGCTTCTTTAGGTATCTATATTCTACTGGCTGATGGTGTCCAGTGTAACCGACTTTGAATATATTGTTAAGTGACAAAATAATGGAAGAACAAGTCATAAAAACTCAAGGTGTTTATTGGAGTTTGCCGCTAAAAAATGCCATTAGGGAAAGATATTCAGTAATGGAGACCTGTCAACATCTGTTTGTTCATTCAAACGGATTTTACGGGCATTGTACCTGTTTTCAAGAAATTCTGACAGTGTTAATGTAGAGCTTTGCTATCGATGTGGATTATTTCATAGTTATTGTAGGATTTATGCCTGAATGCCTTAAGATGATTTTCATATGTCGAATGTACGGAATCCGTTGGATTTTTTTCTTGAATGATCTACCTGTCTGGCCAATGTATACTAAAGGGCAATTGTCGCAAATTAACTTGTAGACACCAGATTTATTTTCTTTATTTGTTCGATCCTTTTTTTTATGTAAATACTAAGGTTATTAACGGTTTTAAAAGCTGAGTTGTAATTGAAACCATTTTTGAAATATTTAGCAATATTTTCAGATAATCCATTAATATAAGATAATGAAAAGTTTTTCTTTGTATTTTCCTCTTTTATGACTGGGTACACAAGATTAAATGCCATGTTCTTTTGCTTATTGGATACCATTTTGTCTATAAGAAAGGGGTTGTAACCGTTGTTTGAGGCCATCTATTTAATTCTTTCAAAAACTTATCATAATTCAAAGGGACATTCAATAGTCTATGAATAAAACTATTATATGCTGCTATCTTTTGGTTGGAGGGGTGATTTGAAGTTATATGTATTGTAATATCTGTATGTGTGGGCTTGTGAAAATACTAAAATCATGTAAATTATCTAGTCTTGTTATTGTGAGGTCAGAAAAATTTATACTGTGGTTCTTTTCTTCTTCGATTGTGAATTCGATTTTTGGGTGGAGTTTATTAATAAACTTTGCGAAGATATGTAGTTGTCGGTCGGTGCCTTTGAAACAACAAAAAATGTCATCCACATGTCTATACCAATAAAGGAAATATTTGCTTATCGGATTTAGGTGTATTTATGATTCAAGATCAACCATGAAAATTTCAGCTTAAATTGAACTGAGTGGATTTCCCATTATTAAACCTTTGTTAGAAATATAGATTGTTCCGTTAAATTGAAACGGAACAATCTATATTTCTAAAAAATTAGCGGAAATAAAATGTTTTACTCCAAATTATATACGATGAATTTTGTCAAGTAGAGACCGAAACAATCGAGAACTCCCGTAATGTTTTTACAGACTCCGAGATGAATATACCAAGATCCTGGTTTATTATAGTGCTTGGAAATTAATAAAGTCCATAAAGATTCTGATCTTCAAACACTTAACAAACAATTATGAATAAATCGTTCCCCACTCCTCAACATGTATCAAACTTTGCCTAATCCACAACATGTAACATTCTACAACACACTTGACGATGGTGTTGTGATCGAAACGCGTCGTGTCTCACATTTTTATTGAACAAATTATGAAAATTTGATGAAATATAGTGTTTTATTCTCAAATTTCCAATTCCTCTTTCTGTACGTTTTTAACTTGCAATGACTGAAGATTTTTACAGGATGATGACGTGAATCGATGGCTGAGCTGAACTCTACCACTAATGTTTCATCATATGCAGACAGATCAAGAGTCCCAGAAGATGTCCAGAAGTTAGAGTCAGTTATCAGAACTGTACTATGTATATCGTGCATCCTTGCTGTTGTCGTGAATCTGAAGGTGTTCGCTTGTATTCATTGGATAAGAAGGCCTCTGAACTCGGTATTGAAGATCAGCCTAAGTCTGGCATTGGCTGATAGTTGCGCATCATGCTTTTCCGCGGTTAACATTTTTGTTGAGCATCTGATCAGCCTGCGGACATTTATCGTCCTTGACATCATCAGACTGTGTTTTATACTGGTTACAGTTTTTCATCTACTTGGTTTGAGTTTCAACCATTATATAGGTAAGTTGAGATGTATGTTATAGGGAGAATATATTTTTAAATCGGCATGGCAGCCATATTCAGTGGAGCTTCACTAGAAAACTTTGGGGGAACTCTCTCCCATTTTCAATTTATTTCGAAACAAATTTTCAATGGACACTCGATTTTTCAAAACAAAA
This sequence comes from Megalocaria dilatata, assembly GCA_034642435.1. Lineage (NCBI taxonomy): Eukaryota > Metazoa > Arthropoda > Insecta > Coleoptera > Coccinellidae > Megalocaria > Megalocaria dilatata. The sequence goes on from CM067854.1 coordinate 34,476,962, forward strand.
CTTGAAGTTTATCAACAAAATTTTAGATTCATCAAAACAAAATATGATAAATAAATGAAAATCAATAACAAAGTGGAAAATTAAACAAAATAATATAGATTATTTCCACAATTTATTAAGTTAACGACAACACTGTGGCTTCGTCAAGTTTACATATCGAACTAGTTAATAATGATAATATGTCTTCATTGATAATACAATTCGTACAGTTTTACAAGACGAAGTCTAGCTTACGCCAACCCCATGAATATACAATGAAATAAAATAAATACTACAATAAATCAACAAAATTCAAAAATTGCAATATAAACAAGGTATGAACATAATTGTGAAATTAACAATATAATTTCAATACTTATCTAGATATAATAGAAATTGAGAAAAAATAAAACAGAACAAAAAGATGTAGGTAAATATCAGGTGTTTTTTTAGAGTGACAGAACTTTCAATAGAACAGTGATTTAACAGAAGGTAGAAGCCATGTTAATTTGACATTTCTGTTCAGTAAACATTGACAAATTATTATGGAAAGACTCACGCCGCAACAACGTTTACAAATTGTTGGAATTTATTTTCAAAATCAGTGTTCTATTCGCCAAACTTATAGAGCACTTCGTGAAATTTATGGCTTACATAATCGCCCATCAGAGCAGCTTATTCGTCGAACTATCGATAGAGTTCGGACAACATTTTCTCTACATAATGCAACAACAAGACAAAGAACTGTACGTACAGAAGAACATATCGCTGTTATAAGTCTTAGTGTTAATGATGATCCAGATTTGTCTATTCGTCGACGTTCACAATAACTTGGACTCTGTGCATCCACCACATGGAAATTTTGCGTAAACATGTTGGTCTACACCCATACAAGATCCAACTGGTTCAAGAACTAAAGCCACTTAACCATAATAAGCGTCGGTTGTTTGCTGATTGGACCCTAGAATAGTTTGAAGTTGATCCACTTCTTCATCGTAAAATTGTGCAGAGTGATGAAGCTCATTTCTGGTTAAATGGCTATGTAAACAAGCAAAATTGCCGTATATGGAGTAAAAACAATCCTCAAGAAGTTCTGCAGGTTCCATTGCATCCTGAAAAATGTACTGCTTTACACGCTGGAGGCATCATAGGTCCATATTTCTTTAAAAATAATGCTGGAGCTAATGTTACAGTGACTGATGCTCCTTACAGATCGATGATCAATGATTATTTGTTTCAAAATTTGAATGGTATCGACCCAGAAGTGTTTTGGTTCCAACAAAATGGTGCTACACCTTATGCTTTTACTGTAACAATTGATTTATTCAAAGAAAGATTTGGCGATAACATTATTTCGAGAAATGGTACAATTAATTGGCCTCCAAGGTCATGTGACATAACTCCACTGGATTATTTTTTATGAGATTATGTCAAGTCATTGGTTTATGCTGATAAACCAAAAACAATAGACGCTTTGGAAGCCAACATAACTCGTGTTATTGATGAAATAAGGCCTAAATTACTCGAAAAGTGATCCAAAATTGGTTTGGTCGAATGCGGTCCCTCAGAGCTAGTCGTGGTGGACATATGCCGGAAATTTTGTTTAAAACATAAGTGTCATAAAATTATCTTTCAAATAAGAAAACATTGGCTTCAATCTTAATTTAAATGTGTTTTATTTCAATTCAAAGTTCTATCATTCTAAAAAAAACACCCGATACCAGCGAACGGATACGCAGCCTGTAGAGATTCTCGTTCCTCGGCCACCGAGGCTGTTTAATGCTACTGGAGACTGTCATATTTCCTCAAGCGAAATACAAACCTACAACACGCATTTTGAATTCTTTGAAAACTAAAGTTTCAATCAGCTTTTTCCGACGTTTGTAGTTTAATATGCTTATTTTGACTTAGAGCATTTTCAATGTTGCAAAAGTTTTCCTGACCAATTGGACCACATATTCACGAGAACGCAAATCCTTATCAAACATCAAACCCAAATTTCTTACGGTGTCGCCTACAGGTATACTATTACCACTCAACATGATCTTCAAGTCACCCCTGATATCTGCCTCTCTAAACTCTGAGGAATACAGTGTCTCCGGGAGTAACAAACAATTCTCTCCAAATCTTCATTGATGGAAGCTTCCGCAGCAATAACTTCCCCGGGTTTGAAAGAACTATTTGAGTGTCTTCTGTAAAAGACTGAATTCCACAACATTTAACGCAATCGAACATGTCCATGATGTATAGTAGGGGGCCTAAAATTGACCCCTGAGGAACTCCATATGTTACCGGCATGGAATAGAAGAAATATTATCTATTACAACTTACTGTGTACGCTGACTCAAATACGACCTAAGAAAAGCAACAGCGGTGACATCAAACCCAAAAAACTGAGCACAGTCAATAAAGTCAAACGCCTTGGAATAATCAAAAATAACCAACGCCAAAGATGAACCGGCATCCAATGATCTAATAATTTCATCGTTGATATTCAGCAGGGCAGTAGTGGTGCTATGATTCCTCTGAAGCCCGACTGCAACGAGGAGATGACGTGTCCGTCCAAGACGAACTTCTGAACCATCGCATTTCTTTCAAGAACTTTCGATAGGGAAGGAACAACACTAACTGGGCGCAGATCATTAATTGATTGGGGATTACGAATTTTAGCAAGTGGCAGAACCAGATAAAGCTTCCATGACTGATGGAAGTATCTAACTTCAAGGCGACAGTTAGACTATATGACATACGTATGGAACCATTTTTGGACAACACAACTTCAACATTTTAGCGCAAATACCGTCAGAACCAACAGCATTTGACTTCAGACACATAATTATTCCGGAAATTTCATCTGAAATCAAATTTAAGATTTTCATTGAACAATTTCGAACTATAGAATGCAGTCGATTCTCCACAACTATCTGGTGTACTATAAATAGGGGCGAAGTGTAAATTCATCTCTTGAGACCTCTACAGAAAATATGGAATCGAAGAGGTCCTCCCTGACCTTAAAGATCACGCACCGCTTTGAAAATGACATGCGTTCACGTGTTCTCAGCTGATGCTCCAAGTATGCTGCTTTCTCCGCTCGAACGGCCGTAATTGCAAGATTTCTCAACTGTCTTTATATTAACTTATGATCAAAAGTAACGTTCAAAAGTTTACATGTTTACATCCACCGATTTCTCTTAAAATATACTTGTTTTTTTTTTCAATATGAGAATGAAACCTCTTAATGAAAAACGCTTCACCTACATTCAGTAGAAAAATGAAACCAAAAGCAGAATATTGCACAACACCGATCCAATCTAATTTCAAAATGAGAATTCGATTAAATTTATATCAGTTGATTGCATCCCTGAGCAAAGGTTACAGATGCTTTCAGACACACAACTCAAGTGGAATTCTAACTAGTGTTAATTAGATTCTATTCACATTCATGTCGACAGCTTCATTATTATACACAGCTCAGCAGTAAACAACCCACGAATTAGCGATGACTCTGCTGGTACCAAATTCAATGTACAGTAGGCTTTGATCACCCGCGCCGCAATAATTCTCATGACTTAACATTCCGTGATGAAATGCCTCTTTCGAAGTTGCGAATCCTACCCAATTGTTGTATCTACCATTCTAGTATGGTGGCCAAGGAAATTTTCATCTGTATCGATTTTTGTCTTTGTTTTGAACCTTCTAATTATACGATCCTCAGTGCCTTAGGGGCACTTTCCGGATCAGTTGAAGAAGGCTAAAATAGTACCTGTCCATAAAAGAGGAAACATAGAATTACCAGAAAACTATCGCCCAGTACCGATACTTCCTGTGTTCTCAAAATTGTTTGAGATAATAATAAAAAATAGATTACTAAGTTTCTTCAAACATCACAAAATTTTCTGCAAACAACAGCATGGGTTCTCGATGGGCAAATCAGTGGAGACGGCACTGAAGGAGGTGCCTGAAAATATTGAAGAAGCTTTTCATGGGGGACAAAAATTAAGTTTACAGACATGTACCTTATCCAAGGCTAGAGTATTTCACACTCTGTGCTTTTAAACAAGCTTGAATACTATGGAATCAGGGGTGAGGCTCTTGACCTGCTGAAAAGTTATCTGACAAACAGGACGCAGAAAACAAGCTTGGGAGGCAGGTCTTTTTCTTGGGAAACTGTGAGTCATGGTGTATCGCAGGGTTGTGTTGGTTCCCCTTTTGTTTGTGATATACATGAATGATTTGCCAGCTAATGCGAAATCAGATCAAACCGTTCTCTTCGCTGATAACACTTCTTTCCTGAATAAAGGGATGGACAACCAGGAATTGGAAGAGAAAGACAAGAAGACACTAAAGGAAGTCCAGGTATGGTTCAGCGCAAACAAAATGATGATGAACAGTGATAACACACAGAGACTACTGTTTGAACCAAAGATGTCTTCGGACAATCACATGAGGCTACTTGGTGTCTTTTTGCAATCAAATCTCAAGTTTTCTGTCCACATTGATTAAATGATTTCTAAGTTGTCAAGTGCTACCTATGCAGTTAGAAAAATAAAGCCAATAGCCGGAGTTGAAGCAGCCAAGATTACTTACTTCAGCTACTTTCATAGTGTCCTTAACTTCGGCATTTTTTTCTGGGGGGATTTATCTGAAAAGAAGAAAATATTCACAAAACAGAAGCAGGTACTGAGTAGATATTGCTTTAGAGAGCTATTCCCCAGAGAAAAATTCTTACCTTGACGTCCATTCTTATACTTCCCTGTGTAATGTACATTCATGATAATAAGGATATACTATTGAAAAACAACTATAATCAGAACTATGATACTAAAAACAAAAACAACTTCATCATATACCATCGTATAAAAGTATCACAGTTAAATGTAAGTCATCTAGCTATAAAAATTTTCAACAAACTGCCGTCCAGAATGAAGGAATTGAATCGAATAAAACTTAAGAATGAACTGAAATGTCTCCTTATGAATAAAACATACTACTCAATACATGAATACCTGAATGATACTTTTAAAAAAAAATGTATTATTATGAAATACGTTGTCTTGCCAAATCTATTTATTATTTGTTTGATTAATGTTTTGTTTTATACATTTTTTATTTATATATACTTATGTGTCTTTTTAGACAAAATTATCCTGACTCCCTATGAAATTTTTGATGGGTTAAAAATGTATTAATATTCTGTGATATGTACTGTATTGGAAATGAATAAATTATTATTATGAATTTTGCAGGAACTTTTGCGTGTCAAATTTTAGATCAATCGGATTTGTAGTAATATATATTCAATTCGAAATGTTACAAAAACTTAAAAATTCTGCCAGTGAATAAGGTTCATATTGTGAAATTAATTCTTCAAGTTTTTCTTGAAAGCCCTGGTACTATTTATTGTTTCGAAGTTTTTAAGAAGAGTATTAAACAATTTTGTTCCTACACAAAGATGAGATCTTTCATCAAAGTTGTATTACAATTTCTGAAACTCTCGAAATAATCCTGATGATAAAAAGTAAGTTTTTTAAAAAAATCTCCAAAAAATCATCGTAATCTAAGGAGAATTTTGCACTCATTCCAATGGTGTACACTGAATTTTGATTAAGTTGATAGTTTTCAATTCCAAAGCTTATCTGAATTCCAGCTTATCTGAATATATTTAATAGGGGGAGTTATTTAAATCTAATTGTTCGTTAAGTAATACTCCAATTTTGTTGTATTCATTTATTTCTAGGGACTAGACAGGTTTAAGGCATAACTTTTACTTTCTTTATGTAGAATTTTAAAATTATGATTGAAAGTATATCCTGTTTCTAACAAATTGTTTGAATATGTGGAATTATTTTTATTATTGAGGAAACTTTTCAGATGTTCACAAATTCTATATCGAAAAGTTCTGCCAATCTGTCCTATGTAACTTTTGGGCAATCACCGCAGGTTAACTTATAAACTCCCGATTTATCATCTTTATGTGAACTGTCTTAATTATTTTTAATGAATTTAGTCAGGTGTGAATAGGTTTTAATTGAAGTTCTTAAATCAAATATATTTTTCGAGGTATGTAGCAATTTTCTTAGTGTATTTCATTTTTTCTCTTAGTGTATTTTAAGGAAATGTATTTACAATTTTCTTTTATATTAGAATATACCATATTTAAAGCTATTTTATTATTTTCATTCATCGGCAATTTGTTTATCAACCTAGGATCATAGTCATTATTAATAGTTATTTGATTAATTATTTTAAGTTCTGAAATATACTTTTCTCGATTCATGGGAATATTAACTAATCTATGGATCATATCATTTATACACAATAAATAAAACCATCCTTTAAATCAAAAATTATCATCATTCAATTGTATGATCCATAGACTAGTTAATATTCCCTGAGTCGAGCAAATTATATTTCAGAACTTAACATAATGAAACGAATATCCATTAATAATGACTACGTTGACAGACAAATTGTTGATAAATAAAAAAAAAAGCCTTAAATATGGTATATCCTACTATAAAAAAAAAATTTTAAACATATTTTCTAAAAATACACTAAAGGTATTTCTGAGAAAATTGCTCAAAAATAAATATGAATTAAAAACTTCATTTAAAACCTATTCGAACCTGAGTAAACTCATTAAAAATAATAAAGACAGTACACATAAAGATGATAAATCGGGGGTTTATAAGTTAACCTGCGATGATTGCCCAAAAGTTTACATAAGACAGACTGGAAGAACTTTCCGACATGGAATTTGTGAACATTTGAAGAGTTTCCTCAATAATAAAAATAATTCCACATATTCTAACCATTTGTTAGAAACAGGACATACTTTCAACCATAATTTTGAAATTCTACGTATAGAACGTTAAAGTAATGCCTTAAATCTGTTAGAGTCCCTTGAGATAAATAAACACAATAAAATTAGAATGTTACTTAACGACCAATTAGATTTAAATAAGTCACCCCTATTAAATGTATTCAGAAAAGCTGGAATTTACAGACACCTGTTTTGATTGTTAGTGCTCAATAAAAAAATTTTGTACTTACTGTAATATAAATAGCAACGGATTTCGAAAACAAGCGTAGTTATTCAAATGTAAACCTGCCTGATGATGCTACTGTGATAGCGAAACAATTGTTGTATTAAATAACAATAAAAATTTGTGAAAATCAGAATAACCTTATTTTATATTATATCCTTTGAATTTATACTAGATAAGTGTTATAACTTAGGATTTAGGGGCGTTTTCCTGGATTGGTTACGTACTTACCTTAATGAAAGAACTATGTCAGTTAAAATTGGTGACAGTTATTCTAAGAGTCAAGGTATTGGCCTTGGAGTTCCTCAGGGGTCCGTGCTGGGACCGTTGTTGTTTATTTTATTTATTAATGATCTTCCTGCCCATTTCAGACATTTTTTGATAACACTTTTTGCTGACGACACTTCGGTAGTGGTTTCTGGCGGGAATCTTGGGGAACTCCAGGAGACCTGTGAGTATATTGTACGTGAATCTGTGAGTTGGTGTCGAGCTAACAATTTTGTGGTGAATGTTGAGAAGACTGTATGTGTTTATTTTGCTCTTAAAAATAAGGGGATCGGTTCGTTTACTGTGAGATGTGGTTTAGATGAGATCACATCATCTGAGGCGAATAAATTTTTGGGAATTTATCTGGACAGATATTTAAGGTGGACATCCCATGTCGATGCTTTGTGTAAAAAATTAAACCAACCATTTTTCGCCATTGTCAGGCTCAAAATGAATTTACCAAGGAGCTGTGTGCTCAATATTTATTACAGCCTAGTATATAGCCATATATCGTACAATATCTTGCTGTGGGGAAGTAGCCCTGATTTTCACAGAGTATTTGTAGCACAGAAGCGAATTTTGCGTTCGATATTTATTTAAGGCCATTAACGTCATGTAAGCAAGTTTTTGTTGAAAACCGTATTCTTACTTTACCATGTATATATATTTTGAAATTTTTAGTGTATGCCAAGGAAAATGAAGGCGAATGGTTGAAATAATCAAGTCACCATGAATATACTACGAGGAATACACAAATAATGATGCTCCCTAAGCATAAAACTTTTAAATTCGAATGCTCTCCTTTATATCGAAGCATTAAGTTTTTCAACCATTTGCCTTCATCTTTGAAATCCTTGAATTTAAGAGGGAAGTCGAGGAACTTCTTTTGGGAAAGGGATTCTATTCAGTTGATGAATTCTTTTGTGATCCCTTGGCGGTTTAGTTTTCCAATTTTTTTCCTTTATCTCTTATGACTTATCCTATACACTATGTAGTGTCTTAATGGATTAAATAAAATTATTATTATTATTATGTAAACAGTTCAGATGTAGAAGCTGATGAAGACGCAGTGGGGTGAAATAATTATTGTTTATCAGTAAAAAGTTTGTAGAAATTTCATTTCATTTAGTATTCGTTGAAAATGAATTTCCATCAGAAAAAAAACAAATCCATAAAATTTATATTTGTTTTTAAAATATTAGGAGTACAAATAAGTTTCCGCCGTTTTATTGTAGATGGCGCGGCACGGAATTTCGGTTAGCTTTCGCAGATGATAACCGGCTTAAAAAATAGTGTGGACATTCAAGAACAACATAACCTATTAATATCATTGATTTTATATTGGTAAAATATAATTTTTATAAGTTGAAAATGTCAAAATTTGAGCCAAGTAAGCGTCATTTGCGGGAAATATTAGTTTACTTCTTTAATTTAAAGAAATCTGCTGCTGAGGCGCATCAATTGCTCGTAGAAGCATATGGTGAGGGTGCTTTGAGTGAGAGAACGTGTCGAGAGTGGTTTCAAAAGTTTAAAAACGGTGATTTCGACGTAGAAGACAAAGATCGCAGTGGAAGGCCAAAAATTTACGAGGAAGCAGAATTGGAGGAATTATTGGAGGAAGATTCATCTCAAACACAAAAAGAACTTGCTCTAACATTAGAAGTCACTCAGCAAGCTTTCTTCTATAATAAATATTTAATTTGTGTTAAAAAACGGCGGAAACTTATTTGTACTCCTAATAATATGGAACGGTTTTTTGCTTGATAGAAGGATTATTACAAAAATTTGAATATCAAAACAGATTTAATCTGTTGGTCTTCTACAATTTTAATTTCAAAACATTTTCACTGAAGAAACTTTAAGAATTAAATTAATGTCTTTATAAGCACTGCTCATATTTAATAGACGTATAAAATCGAAATTCATCATACAATATCAAATGGAATTGAGAAAAAACAACGAATATAAATTTTCAATTAAAATTAAAATATAAATAAACAAACATTTTTTGTTTCGTTCCAGGCATGCGTACTAAACTCTTCAGACAACCATACGAAGCCCTGTTTGTTACAAAATGTATTGTTTTCTGATTCTATATTTATGAATATAACTCTTTCTCAAAGATATAAAACATAATTTCAAGAACTTCTCAAAAACTCAGTTATTTGAAATATTCAATATATTTAAATAAATTACTTCAAAAAATCTCAAAACATTTAGCACATCCTCAAAAAATAATTGAAATTACGATAAGATCAGTTCAACTTTACATATAAAAAATAATAAAATCAATTAAACAATAAATAGACTTACCGAATGCAATCTTCAGAAATATATGATCTTTAGAAACATGTACATAGGTATATATAATATCCACTCTATGTTCTATGCTATCAGAAAATCATACAAAGCTTATAAGGCACTATAATGGTCTTAGTTAAAACCATTCAACACTGTATAATGAATTTCTTGTTTAAAAACCTGATCTAATTATATATTATATATAAAATAAAATAATAAGAAACGGTTTTTTGCTTAATAGAAGGATTATTACAAAAATTTGAATATCAAAACAGATTTAATCTGTTGTCTTCTACAATTTTAATTTCAAAAAATTCTTTGAAGAAACTTTAAGAATTAAATTAATGTCTTTATAAGCACTGCTCATATTTAATAGACGTATAAAATCAAAATTCATCATACAATATCAAATGGAATTAAGAAAAACCAACGAATATAAATTGTCAATTGAAATTAAAATATAAATAAGCAAACATTTTTTGTTTCGTTCCAGGCATGCGTACTGAACTCTTCAGACAAACGTACGAAGCCCTGTTTGTTACAAAATGTATTGTTTTCTGATCCTATATTTATGAAAAATAACTCTTTCTCAAAAATATAAAACATAATTTCAAGAACTTCTCAAAAACTAATTTATTTGAAATATTCAATATATTTAAATAAATTACTTCAAAAAATCTCAAAACATGTAGCACATCCTCAAAAAATAATTAAAATTACGATAAGATCAGTTCAACTTTACATATAAAAAATAATAAAATCAATTAAACAATAAATGGACTTACCGAATGCCATCTTGAGAAATATATGATCTTTAGAAACATGTACTTAGGTATATATAATATCCACTCTATATTCTATGCTCTCAGAAAATCATACAAAGCTTATAAGGCACTTTAATGGTCTTAGTTAAAACCATTCAACACTGTATAATGAATTTCTTATTTAAAAACCTGATATAATATATTATATATAAAATAAAATAATAAGGAACGGTTTTTTGCTTGATAGAAGGATTATTACAAAAAAATTTTTTTTCTGAAGATTGCATTTGGTAAGTCTATTTATTGTTTAATTGATTTTATTATTTTTTATATGTAAAGTTGAACTGATCTGATCGTAATTTTAATTATTTTTTGAGGATGTGCTACATGTTTTGAGATTTTTTGAAGTAATTTATTCAAATATATTGAATATTTGAAATAAATTAATTTTTGAGAAGTTCTTGAAATTATATATTTTTGAGAATTTATATTTTTGAGAAAGAGTTATATTCATAAATATAGAATCAGAAAACAATACATTTTGTAACAAACAGGGCTTCGTATGGTTGTCTGAAGAGTTTAGTACGCATGCCTGGAACGAAACAAAAAATGTTTGTTTATTTATATTTTAATTTTAATTGACAATTTATATTCGTTGGCTTTTCTTAATTCCATTTCATATTGTATGATGAATTTCGATTTTATACGTCTATTGAATATGAGCAGTGCTTATAAAGACATTAATTTAATTCTTAAAGTTTCTTCACTAATTTTTTTGAAATTAAAAGTGTAGAAGACCAACAGATTAAATCTGTTTTGATATTCAAATTTTTGTAATATTTGTTTTTGTTCCAGGCATCAGGAAGCCACTTCATCATAATTCCCGTCTTTCGCAGAGAGGAACTTCAGGCCTCATTTTTTTGTTGTGGTTAATACCAACCACGTTCGCAATTGCCTTGTGCACCGTGGAGGGAGGCATCTCGTTCTGGCAGGCTATGATCAGCAACAGTTTCTCAGATAATAACAACACTCCGATATATTCCAACTTGATGGTTGAATGGAACCAAAGCACGTCTGCTCTGAACGGAAGCCAACTTCCAGAAAACGAGTGGTACCTTCAGACAAGCGAAAAACACAACGACATCGAAGGAGAAAATAGATTTATTACGAGTTTTCGCTTCAGGATGATAATCAGCTCCTTCGTCCTCGTATCCATGTTCCTCATTGTCCTTTGCTACTTGTGGATTCTTATAATGATCAGGCGTCAGAGGAAAGTCTGGAAAGACCTCTCCAGAACAGGTAGCGCGGTTTGGAAGGGTCATAACTGCAGACATGTCACGAAGCAAAAGTCCCATGAACAGAATAAGACTAAGGGAAACTTGAGGGCCGTTTATACAACTCTAATTATATTAGGTTCTTGTGTGATGGGATGGATGCCAGCTCTACTATTATACGCGTTGACTTGCCGTGAGGGTTGCTTCATCAGCGGTGAGCTACTGAAAAAACTCAGCGAAAATTATCCAAAACATATATTGATGCTGAGGTTCTTCGACAACGAAATGCTGTTTTTGAAGATGATAGCCAATCCTATTATTTATAGTGTAAGGATGAGAGAAATCAAGGTAAAAATACAACACTAAGGTAAATGTATTGCAGAAACTCTTATACAGGGTGAATTATAGGGCATAGATTAACAACATGTTATTTGGACCAAAATATGGTGTTACAGATAATAGCTGGAATTAATTCTCTAGAACCTCTACAGATTTTGAATCTGAATAAATCTCATGAATAAATTTAGAATTAAATTTAAAAAAACACGTCCTAGATACACTGTATCACTTTATAAACATATATATTATCATCACATGTGGTGGAAATTAACTAATAAATAATCAAAAGAAATATAAAATAATGACCAAATTATTTAGACATCGCCTTATATTTACATATATGTTTCGATTGGATGTTAAAGAATCACAAGTTCTATCACTAAAAAATGTTCAACATATAATTCAAAAAGGCCCTTTTTTATTTTCCTTTCAAAAAAATATATAGCACATCTCCAGAAGAAGAACCTGATGAATTCAGAGCCAAATCTCTTCAGTAAGGAGTTATTTGAATTAACAAAATATTAATTAAAAATAAAAAAGGCCTTTTTGAATTATATAATAAAATAAAAAAATGCTTTTTACTTGATATAATAAATATAACAAAATTTGAATATCAAAACAGATTTAATCTGTTAGTCTTCTACAATTTTAATTTCAGAAAAATTTTCATTCAAAAAACTTTTAGAATTAAATTAATGTCTACAAAAAGCACCGCTTATATTTAATAGACGTATATAGTCAAAACTCAATATACAATGTCAAATGGAATAAATAAACCAACAGATATAAAAAAGTCATTGAAATTAATAAATAAATATTCAAAGGAAACAAAATTTTGTTTGTGGTCTTACCATTATGAACACCAATTGCTTTTCAAAAACATGAACACAACTTAACACAACTTAAAATATAATTTATTTGAAATATTTAATATATTCAAATAAGTTAATTCAAAAATTTCTCAAAACATGCACTATACATTCAAAAAACAATTATAATTCTGATAATCAGAATTATAATTAATATAAATAATAATATTATAGATATATAATAGATATAGTGATATATAATATTATAGATATAGATATAGTGATTTGAGAGATTTTTGAATTAACTTATTTGAATATTTAAATATATTAAATATTTCAAATAAATTATATTTTTTGAGAAAACCTTAAGTTGTGTTCATGTTTTTGCAAAGCAATTGGTGTTCATAATGGTAAGATCAGAAACAAAATTTTGTCTCCTTTAAATATTTATTTATTAGTTTTAATGACTTTTTTATATCTGTTGGTTTATTTATTCCATTTGACATTATATATTGAGTTTTGATTATATACGTCTATTAAAAATAAGCGGTGCTTATTGTAGACATTAATTTAATTCTAAAAGTTTTTTTAATACAAATTTTTTGAAATTAAAATTGTAGAAGACTAACAGATTAAATCTGTTTCGATATTCAAATTTTGTTTGAATTATATTAGGAGTACAAATAAGTTTCCGCCGTTTTTTAACACAAATTAAATATTTATTATAGAAGAACGGTAATATAAGTTTATTTAAAATATCGCCCATCACTTGCAACCACTTTTTCCCATCTCTCAGTCAGCATTCGAATCCCACGTCTGAAGAACTCCTTGTCTTTTGAGGCTATCCACAAATCAACCCAATTTTTGGTATCCTCATAAGATGTGAACCGCTGCGCCGTCAGAGCATGTGCCATGGACCGGAACAGGTGATAATCGGACGGTGCAATGTCTGGTGAATACGGCGGGTGGGGTAACACTTCCCAATCAAGTGTTTCCAAGTACTTTTTCACGGGAGCCGCAACATGTGGACGAGTATTGTTCAATATCTCTCGGCTTTAATTCGTACGGAACCCAATTTCCTTGTTTATGAATCATTCCTAATGATTTTAAACGATGTGAGACTGCTTGCTGAGTGACTTCTAATGTTAGAGCAAGTTCTTTTTGTGTTTGAGATGAATCTTCCTCCAATAATTCCTCCAATTCTGCATCCTCGTAAATTTTTGGCCTTCCACTGCGATCTTTGTCTTCTACGTCGAAATCACCGTTTTTAAACTTTTGAAACCACTCTTGACACGTTCTCTCACTCAAAGCACCCTCACCATATGCTTCTACGAGCAATTGATGCGCTTCAGCAGCAGATTTCTTTAAATTAAAGAAGTAAACTAATATTTCCCGCAAATGACGCTTACTTGGCTCAAATTTTGACATATTCAACTTATAAAAATTATATTTTACCAATATAAAATCAATGATATTAATAGGTTACGTTGTTCTTGAATGTCCAAACTATTTCTTAAGCCGGTTATCATCTGCGAAAGCTAACCGAAACTCCGTGCCGCGCCATCTACAATAAAACGGTGGAAACATATTTGTACTACTAATATGATGAACATTTTTTAGTGAAGGAACTTGTGTGATTCTTCAATATCCAATCGAAACATATATGTATAAGGTGATGTCTAAATAATTTGGTCATTATTTTATATTTCTTTTGATTCATTATTAGTTCATATGCAACAAATGTGATGATAATATATATGTCTATAAAGTGATACGGTGTATCTAGGACATTTTTTTTAAATTTAATTCTAAATGTATTCATGAGATTTATTTAGATTTGAAATATGTAGAGGTTCTGGAAAATTAATTCCAGCTATTATCTGTAATATGCAATTACTTCTTCATAGTAATTTTCAACATACACAAAATAGAGTGATTAAGTAGACCAAATATGCCTTAATGAAATATTGCTCTGGAAAAAGATAAAGGGCGCTGAAGTTGATTTTTTTTCCTCTTTTGCTAATAATCCCACTGTTTATTTCTCAATTGTTATCAAAATCGACCCAGAGGAATAACTTTGGACGAGGAATATTATTTTATGTAATACTTTCACTTTTTGTTACAGAGGGCGCCACGTGAATCATTCCTGACGATGAAATTAAGTGGTAGCCTTTTTTAGACGAAACTTGATAGAGATTTTGATTAGAAAATAGAATGTAAAAATCATTTTTACGTTTTATTGGTACTCTTATTTGAATAAGATAATTTCACCCGTTTGTGAGAAAAACGCAATTGATGAGTTCATTGCCTCAGAAAGGGAATTTCAAATATTATTTTAATTATAAAAAGTATGCCTTAGACTATCAGAAAAATATTGCTCGCAAATGTCATCTCTTCTCAGTGAATTATTGTGAGATTACAGTTTACTGTTGCATTTTTTTAAGTCTTTCTCGATTGAAATCGTCACAATCATTTTACGAATGAAAAAACGAATGGCATGATTTGTATAGTTCTTCTTGAAAGTATCCAGAAAAAACAAAGCTCAATTGTAATTATTTTGTATATATTTTAAATTCTTGAATTAGAAAATTATAACAAAACATTCATTTTATTTACTATACAACCTCCATTTAACTGTAAACACTTGACTAAAAGTCGGGTACACCCAAAACTAGATCACCTCCATAATTTTCGGTGATGGTAGTTCATCACCGTAAAAACTGGACTGTAAAAAACTGACTGAATTAAATCATCTTTATTTCGCGGTGCTGCTCGTTCAACTTCTATCTTCATTAGTCCCCATGTGTTTTCAATGGGACTAAGATTTGGTGGAGCTGCTGGCCATGAAATGGTTGTCACTTGGTGTTCTTGCATCCAAGCTTGAGTATAGGCCGAAGTATGGCATCTTGCATTATCCTGCTGAAAACGCCACTCCTCTGGATATAAACCATACGCCGTTTCAAGAAGAAAATCGTTTAGAATGCCGCAATACTTTTACTATTAATGGTTGCATCAACTATACAGAGAGGCGTAGCACCACGCTGAGATATTGCTCTCCAAGCCATTATTTTGGTGGGAAATTTGAACGGTAAATGGTGTTTTGATTTAATTTGAAGTGATTTCCACCAAGTTGGATAGAACTTTCATCAGATATAAAAACATTATTAAAATTATTTTCTTGAAAACGTTGGCAAAATTCTATCCTTCGTTCCTTTTGTAAAGGTATCATTATAGGGATTTTTTTGGTTTCCTTGATATGTAGCCTGGTCTTTTCAGTGACATACGGGTGGTTTGTGGACGTACTTTTATATTTCGATGATTTTCAAATCTGTTAGGCAATTTGCGAAACCCCAGGCGCTGATTGTGTCGTCCTAAGGCGAATTAAGCGTTTAAATTGTTTCCTTTAATCTTATGCGGTCTTCCTGAAACTGGTCTATGCCTCATAGCCATGCCCTTTTTTATCCTCTTTATTGTCTCATATACAACACTTTTTCCCAGTTAAGTCAACTGCACAAATTTTTTAACGTTTCGAAAATCTTTTCTATACAAATATTCTACCTGTTTTCTTTTTTCTAGATGCGACATTATTTCATAAATTGTATACCTGTTGAAAATCAACAATATTTGACAAATAGTGTTGCCATGCAACTTTGGCCGTAGCTGACTGTCTGCACAACCTATTTTATATATTACTTTTGCCTTAGAATGTTACAAAAAAGAACTATATTAAAATTATCAAAAATAATACATTCCGGATACTTTCTAGGCGGACTATATGCAAAAAAAAACTTGTGGTAAACACAAAAAAACTGGTTTAATAGTTCAGGAATTTATAAATCAAGTTGTCATGACTGCGGTTGTGTATATGTACAATAAACCAGGAGAACATTCAAAAAAGATTCAAGGAACATCCAGCATCATTTAAGCATCGGAAAGATAAATCTAGTTTTGCGAAACATCTTTTTCAAACAAATCGTCTTTCCTCAGAATCAGATAATTTTAAAATATTAGGAATACAAATAAGTTGGTGCCTTTTTCTGTCGAAAATTGTAGCTTTATTGTAAAAAATGTATTAAACCTTCAAGGTTTAAGGTATTGTCCACTACTTTTTCCCAGCTTCAAAAAAAATTATGTTTTTAAAACAAACATCTAAACCAATGATTCATGTCGATTTGGGAAAATTTATAGAATTTATTTTATTCTAGGAGGGTACGAAACAAATGCACCATATAATATTACACCATCTTTGTGGAGGAAGGTGCACCAGTATGCATCAAACTTATTCAAAATCTTCCTCGAAATCCAGCAACGGTAACCATTCCCATGTTGTTCTTACGTCTCTAGGATCAATCAGGGGGAGCAAATGTGGTTCTGGAAGGTATAGAAGGTCTCACCAGTGCAGACAAACATCTGATTTGTGAAATGTAATATTGCCATGTTAATGTTTTCTTAACAATAAACTTGAAGAAACTTATTTGTTCATCTCAGTTTTCACCAAAAGAATTAACTGAAAAAATTATTATTATAGGTTATATCAGTTCATAAAGATAAAGATTCAAAGATCCTTGACAAAACTTTTTGGCGCGAAATTTTGTTTCTGATATTTTTACCAGTAAAACAAAAGCATAGGATGGTCACGAGGCTTCACTTCCTGCACTAGCTGAACTTTGTAAGCCATCATACCGAGGTCCTCAGAGAAGTGCGAGAAATGTTCAGTTCTTCGTTCAGCACGATGACGAGTTGATGTCGTATGTTCAGTCACATTCTGGGCAAATTGATACACAAATTGCCGTGAGGGCATTTCATTTCTATTGAATTCTCCACGTTAATTTCTAATAGTTTGGATAGAAGATTCACTACGTTGGAAATAAAATAAATAACTGTATTTAAGGCCATTGAAGCAGTGCTTGGAAATAAATTTTTAATATTTCCCAATTTTGTTCAAGCGTAAATCAATTGATCTCGCTAATATTAAACTGACTTTCTGTCAAAACAAGAATTACAAAAGTATTGCCAGACTCGAAATAATCACAACTTCAAAATGCAAACTCTAAATGACCCAGCCTTTACTTTCCATCAGGCGACAGTCCTTAGCTAGAAAGAATGGACCCACGTCACTCTTCGGGCTGTATAATCTACATAAAGTCCTTAGTACATAAATAGCTCTATTAGTCTATACGTAAAATTTCGTTAATTATTTCTGTGCTATTATTCAAATTCTACAACAGTCTCGATGGTTGACAAAATGATAACTCAAAATTCAGCTGTATTCCTGATTCTCAACGTCAATTAGTAGAACAATGGGTAAAGATTACTACTCTATATTAGGGGTTTCCAAAAACGCAACAGATGATGAAATAAAGAAGGCTTATCGCAAATTGGCCTTACAATACCATCCTGACAAAAATAAATCTCCTAAGGCCGAAGAGAAATTTAAAGAAGTAGCAGAAGCGTATGAGGTATTATCCGACAAGAAGAAACGAGATATTTACGATACTTATGGAGAAGACGGACTGAAGGGAGGAGCTGGCCCACACGCTAACTCTGGTTTCACATACACCTTTCATGGTGACCCTAGAGCCACCTTCGCTCAGTTCTTCGGCAACACCAATCCGTTTCAGAGCTTTTTCGGTTTCGACGACACTCAAGGCGACGAGATGAACCAATCAACATTCATCTTCGGCTTTCCTGGATCTGAAAACCACATAGCAACCCATCGACAAAAAATGACTCAAGATCCTCCAGTAGAACATGAGATTTATGTAACTCTTGAGGAGGTTCTCCACGGATGCGTTAAAAAGATGAAAATTCAAAAAAAAGTTTTACTTGCTAACGGAAAATTGGCTAAGGAAGATAAAATGCTAGAAATTAATGTTCAACCAGGCTGGAAAGCTGGTACGAAGATAACCTTTCCTAAAGAAGGAGACCAAGGGCCTAACAAAGTACCTGCAGATATAGTTTTCATAATCAGAGATAAAACGCACAATATTTTCAAGAGAGAAGGTAGTGACTTAAGATATTTGGCTAAGATTTCCCTCAAACAAGCATTATGTGGTTGTATAGTGCACGTACCCCTCATTGGTGGAGGCCAAGAAGCCCTCAACTATAAAAATGATATCATAAAACCCCAAACTATTAGACGGATAATGGGTAAAGGTCTTCCTTTCCCCAAGGAGCCATCGAGACGGGGAGATTTGATAGTAATGTTCGATATTCGATTTCCCGATAGTATTCCAACGGCAGTTCGAAAGTATTTGGAAGAAAAATTACCATCGTAAAATATAAAATATCTATAGCTTGCATTACAAATTTTATTTCACTGAGTAAATTTTCAAAAATGTTTCATAGTATGTGATATAGGGAAAAGAAAAGTACTTAAATATGTTTCATATTTCAATAAAATTTCATTTTCAAGTCAATTCAATCAATTGTCACAAAAATTCATAGATTTCATATGTTAAACCCTTATTAACTATCTGCAAACTGAGAAAAAACCATTGAAGTGATATATACCACAGATTACTGTGGTATATATCACTGTGAACTATCCGTTCATCACAAATACAGTGAAACTTATTTATATACACAATCAATATCACCTAGATATCTATGTCTAAGGAGGATAAAATACACCGCTTTCATTTTTTAGTAAATCCCATCTACAAGAGAATAAAAAACTATTTGTTGCTACAAAAGTTCCAAAAATCGAATCTGTAGACATCTTAATGTATACATTTTAGTTTTCTTGCCTGTGTGAAAATGGCTTAAGGTTCATAGAGAATATGATCCTGAATGCGCTTGCGAGGCAATCAAATTTTTAGGGTTAGAATTTACTGGTTGATATGTGAAATGTATTCGATCCCGCTTTCAACCAGAAATAAATATTTGAATTGAGAACGTAAAGTAAACTAAAATATATTCATTTTGTTTCGATTTCATTGAATCTACAATAGTACAATACCAGAGAGCAATAAATAAAATCGTTTTGAAACCGGCATCACGATGGCAGAAGGTATTTATGAAATACTGTCCATGAAATAGTTCGTTAAAATGATATTTCGATATTTTTAGTTTTCACCAAATCTGAGGATTTATGGAACCCATATAAGGACCTTCAAGATATTGTGTACAAGCATCTTACTCAATGTTCATCAAATCTATGCAATTCCGAATTAGAAAGTATACTTCGGAAACATAAACAAAGCTTTTTTTCGTTACTGAAGAACCCGGTAAGAGCTCAGTTTATAACAATATTGATGAGTTCTATGAATTTCTGATTAGAACCCTTTTTGCAGCCTAAAAATTCTAAAAGCAGAGAGGAAATCAAAAAAGGTATGACTGAAGGAATCACAGTTCGCGGTTTGGGTCATCAGATACTGTCACAGGAATTATACCAAGAAACCATTATTATCTCCGATATGTTTGATATAAATGAATTTGTAGCATTAGATTTGTTATGCACAGCACAACTGCAAGTAACCTATCATCCTGGATTACCAAGAGGTTTAGTAGCTGTACTTTTATATTACGATGGTCGAAAAGCCTTATTATCGGCATTAAAATGTCTTGTCCAAGCAAGAAATGGAGTGCAATGGTCCGTCAATATCAAAGAAGAGGTAGCTAGATTTATAACAATATATACTGACCAGTTGATGGAAGGTGGATTATTCACTAGAATTTTTGAATTATTAAGGGAATTGGACCTTAGTAAAGAACTAGAAAAATTACATCAGAATGTTGCATTAGGAGGTGCTAAGCATAGAAAACAAGTTAAGGATTTGTTTCTTGATATAAGAAATCTATTAGGGGACATTGTTTTTATTTGGGCTACCCAATGTGGTCTTCCAAAGGCACCTACCTTAGCCTTAATAGATTATCTGAGAGAAGTTAAAGGTGAGTACCATTGATTATTATATTGAGTTTACCCCAATGGTTTGTAAAAAAACTTGATTCCTGAAGAGAAATTTTTTTTATTGAATTGTTTAAATTAATGTATATCAAATAAACTGAAAAATTGAACGATGATGTAAATTTGTTCTTTGCTCAATCAATAATGACCCATTTTCTAAATTAAATAAAATTTGCTAGTCAAATAGTGGCATACTGGTATATCAGTTTTCCCATGCTACTTCAAAATTTTTTACCATTTTTTAATGTTTTACAGTCGTTAAAACATTAAAGTGAGATAAAAAATGCAGAACAAATATTAAGAAATTATGAACTGTAGTAGTTTTTCATTTATTGGAATTCATTACTTTGATGATATTCAATAATCTGATTGGTGGCTCTGCAAGTTGCATAGAAATATATTGAAAATTTTTTATCAGAGTAGAATATAAATGTAAAGTTATAAACATGAATAAACAATTCTAATGAAAAGATAAAACATCTTAAATTTGCAGAGTTCTTTACTATATGAAAAATGTTCAAATTTTCATGTTTTTCTGCTTTAGTATAATCATTCTTTTTGACTACAAGGTTTTTTTTTTTTCGTGTATAGGGGAAGAAGAAGCTTCAGGAAAATTGGATTCAGTAAATCTTACTCTACAAATGGCTCTTTTATCTGCACTAGATCTAAGTATTCTGCATACCCGAGAAGATGGTGAAGAAATAGTAAAAAGCCTTCCTATACTTTCCCAAAAGAATTACTTGGAATATGTTATCAAGGAATTTGGTCCAAATAAGCCAAAATGGAATTGTGAAGGTTTAGAAGCCTTATCCACCTTTGGAATTGCAGTTTGTATAGCTTCTCTGAGACTGCTATGCCAAAATCAACAATTTCAAGAATTCATTGGAAAGGAAGAGATATTCATTGATAAAGCCATCGAACTAAATGTATTCGATTTCTTAAACAATATGGTACTAGATTGTAAACTTTTGTACGAAGAAGAATTCATGTATAAAAGAATGCATTATTTATTAACAGATTTCATTGTTTATCTGTATCCAAAAGTGAAAGAATTGAGAATTAAAGCAGACGAATCGGCAAGAACAATACAAGTCTACATTCGGGAAGGTTTAGAAGCTCCAGTAACTCTTCCGAGGCATTTTGAAAACCTTCTATTGTCCATTGCAAAACTGTACCAAGGAAATATTCTCAATAATACTTACGTTTTGGATTATTGGAGTCCTATCGAAATCAACCCAGATCAGTCGTACTCTTACCATGCTCCACCAAGAGCAGTTTCATTATTCAAATTTGTGAGATTTGCTGGAGATATGTTACCTTCTACATTATTTGTGCCTTACGTAACATTTCTGAGTAGTCTCTCTACATGCCAACAAGCTGCTAGAAATTGTTTCAATATGCTGAAGCAGGTGAGTTGATTTCTGAAATAACAAAACATTTCTTCTTGATTACCTTTAAGTATAAGTAGAGAATTATCGATAATCTAGACTAATGAAAAATATGGTTCGTTCATTATATTTGCTCATTAGTAGAGGTATAAATTCAATGTGGAGCTATATTTTTAGCCGACCCTTCAGTAGTCTGTCATTAAGTTAGTTAGGTAGTTATCAGGGCAATTTTAAAGCCTCTTAATAAACTTGCGAACCCATTGCTTAGCTTCCCACCAGGTTTCTTATGTTTCAAATTATCAAAAAGATCAGTATTTACTTCATTAATTTTAAAATGTTTCACCAAGTGATATGAAAGAAATCAATATCATATATTAGTATTTGGTAGGTCCCAACAAATGATTAATTCCTGCCATTTTGGTTTTTATGATTGAAAATGGATTTTGATTGTACCAATTTCCAAAATATTTATTCTGTAATTTTAATTGCAGGTTGGACTTCTACCAAGCTCCACTATATCTTGGGACCACTTTTTTGTGTCATTTGCACAGTATTACTCGAATCTAAGAGAAGAAGCTCCACCATTAACAGATACAATTTATGGTCAGAAAGGATCTTATCATAGAGCTGTTTCCCCATTAGAAATAAAAGGTTTACAATCCGTACTGGTTCTAATCAGAACAGTTGCAGAACATGATGAATTTTCAAGACTAGCTTTGTGTGAACATCCTGGGTGGGCACCCTTAACAGTTCTTCTAGGATTAGTTGGATGTTCTATACCAATTCCTTTGAAGGCCGAATTATTATTGACACTGGCAACTCTTTCAAGATCGCCTGAAAACGCTTCGCAAATGTGGGAGAATTTAGAAGCTTCTCAAATACTTATTACAATACCCTCGATTTCAGGTTATACGCCTAGGGGTATAGAAACTGAATTAGAAGAGGTAGAATCCAGGGATGAAGAATATCCATTAACAAAAGCTTTCCTGAAGTTATTGGACAGTTTAACAGATCTTGGTATACCGAGAATGTTAGGTGCAGGTCCACGAAAACCCGGTTTCACGCCCTACTTAACCTTTATTGTTAATTCAGTTTTCCTACGCTACCATACAAGATCATACAAAGACCCTTCTGAAAAGTGGGAAATGGCAATGTTATGCTTAAAACTGTTTGAGAAGTTTTTGAAACATTACGATCCACAAGTCGGAGATATTTCACCAGACGACACCACCAAGGAATTCCACACTCCTCCTGGATTTCATCTTATGATACAATTCAATAACAAAACTGATTTGTTGAATCTCATTCTTGATATAGTCCATGATGGTTGTAATTTTTTCAGTCAGTTTGTTTCATTTCCTGGTGAGGAGATGCTCAAGCAATGCGTGCTGCACTGTTTGAATATAATCCACAGAGTTCTCTTACTGCAAGGATCATTTGCAAACATAATAGCAGCTTCTGCTGAGCCTATACTACTCACAGGAATGATGAAACTTCTGCTAACAATTAACAGAAGAAGTGGAAAACCAGATCATTGTATTAATATTGCAAAATATGTCAACTGTCAATACCACCTGCCGGAACATGCTAATAGTGCTATAAAAGTTCTAAGATTAGTACTGAGCTCGCCAGTTGCTCACAGCCACTTTGTCAGTATGCTATTTTCAATGGAAGATGTAGCCAAAGATATCAAATTTGGTTTTATAGAATGTTTAGACGAAGTTCAAACAGATGATAATGAACAATTGAATTTAAGTACTAAACTGGAAATCTTGAAACTGTTAAAACAATGTGTGGTATTCAATGCCCCAAATTTTTCACATTACTTGTTAGGATTTGACATCAAGCAAGACATTTCGAAATCCAATTTATTATTACCAGGTGTGAATGATTATCCCAGGTCATGCTTACATTCAATTTTTGTTCTATTCAATATTGCCGTCAGAGAATCAATTCCTGATCAACTGTTGGAATCCATATATAACATGCTACACATTTTATGTTCAAACGTTAAAACATCTGGTCCTGTATTAAGATTCATAAAGTCCAATGAAAATTTTTTCATAACGCATCTAAAGTACTGTTATAAACATTTAAAGAGCATGCAATCTTTAAGACAAGCTGCTTGGTTGATGAAAACTGTTGCTATTGAACTAAAGGTCTGCAGTACAAGTAAGCAAGTGAAATATCTGAAGCAGCTGTCTAATTTCCTCACTGGTTATCCTTCCTATGATATTGGAGTGTGCAACGATACTTTTGCATTAATATCAAAGCCCACTTTGTCAGATAATGGTCCTGCATTTGCTCCTATATCTTTTGACGAACCAGATTTCTTCATGTTAAATTTGACAGAACATTTTGAAGCCAAAGAAACTGAAACAGAAATGCCTAGTTGGGAAATCTTCAACACCTCTGTGTTAGAAAATTTGCTCAAGAGTTGTCAACCTGAAGGCAGTCCCAAATTAATAAACATTAAGAAACTACACCAAATTCTCAACGATGAATTAAAAAATTTCCAAGGAACTGCTATTATTGGCCAAATGCAGGCTATAAATCAAGAAATACCCAAAGTACTAAAATATGCATTGGAAGTAAATAAATGTAGAGAAGAGAGCGCTGCAGTTGTAGAATTTGTTGAAGCTTGGTGCCAAATTATTGATGTTATTGTAATTTACATTCCATTTGAAATTTTATCCCCCATCGATAAGCAATATTTGTGTATACAGTTACTGGTTAAATTACTGAAGACTGTTACTGTGGTTGATATTGTCAGTGAAGCAAACAAATTGCTTTCAGGAACAATACTTTTACTTTTGAGCAATCTACAGCAGTGTCATATGCAAGAGAAAAAATTGAATAAAATGTCAAAAAAAGAGTTATACGTTATTCAAGCAAATGCAGATACGTTGAAGGAAATTCTTAGGCTATTAATGAAGTGGATACTTGCATCAAATATTGTAAGTGAAAAGTTAAGGATAAATATCTATGCTTGCTTGATGATATTCCTTCAATTGACACATATTGATCAAGAAAACGAAGGTTTATTTGTTCCAAGTAGTTCATTTGTCAGTCGCCTCGATAGCACTAAGTTAAACTTGACACAGTTGGATGATACCACAATCAATATGCCAACAGATGTCATCAATGATTTCGGAGAGAAACTTGTTGAAATTCTGTGTCACGATTGTATAAGTTCCCACGACATGTGCAAAGTGTTAGCAATGACTAGTTTGGGGCAGCTTGTATATTTAACAGGAAACATGAACTGGATAGCTTTCATGTCTGGAAGAGGTTATATAAAACATATTATTCAAAGCATTTTTGAAAGCGATAAAGATTTGCTAAATTTATTGGAACCATCTTCAAATAATCTAAAAACCCTTTATGTTTATTGCGCTAAAATTGCATTTTTGATCAAGTTGGCTGGGAACAGAATGGGTGCAGAACTTTTATTGGAACATAACCTATTATCATGTTTGAGTAACATGAAAGTGTTTGGACATCATCCTGAAATAAACAAGACGTGGGACTTTAAAGAGGATATCAGTCAGTTTACACCATCTTTAGAGGAACAATATCTCCAAATATGGTTACCGACCTTCGATCTTTGTAATGTTCTACTCACAACATTAGGATGTGACAATAAATCTGCACTAGTTCAAATACTGTTTTATGTTCTGAGTCATATGGACGTTGTTGAATTGGTGTTGAGATCTGGAAGTCCAGAGTTGTCCACAGTTTCACTGAAAGAACTCTCCTTGATAACATCTGTCCTTTCTAGAAGTGCCAATAACGAATTGATCAACATAATGGACAATCCTGAATTAATTCAAAGCAATCGTGCCCAACTATACCGTCTGCAGAAGTTAATATTTGCTCTTTTGCCCAAATTCGTTCTCACAGAATCAGTAATAAGAAATTTGATTCATAACACTTCTAACAGTATGCTCAACACCTATCAAACATCCCAAAGGTTGCTTTATGGGATGCAAGTTATATGTAATTTATTATCCTATTGCAGAAGTATAGTAGCAAATCATGGAATCGATCATACAGGGGTGGGGGTAATTTTTGAGCCGACATTGAACACGACAAATAATACCCAGAGTGCCTATGAGCAAACTCCATCGCTGGGTGTCATTGTACAACATCTAATAAGTGCAGTGAGCTATCATCATCAAGAAAAAGTCACTTTAGATCGACTGCATAGAAAAATCAAGGATATTCCAGAAATGAGTTCGATGGATCTTAGAGAATTTGTGAATGAGTCTCTCAAATTACAAGATTTAACATCGATGAGAGAACAAATTCTTGATTTCACAAGGGAAAAAATGGAGAGTAAAGAAAGGGAAATTAAATATTGTACTTATATTATTGAGCATGCCCTCTATCTTACCTGGGTACATTTGGATTATTATATGCTAAAGGCTATTCCACGAGCGAAGCATTTTGGACCTATGATTACGAGAAGTACAAGCAGTTTGAATGGTGAGTACTAATTCCAAAAAGGTCTAAATTAACAATTATAAATTATATTTTTTTGTGCTTATTCTATGGAACAGTGTGATTACTTTTCTTATTTGCTCAATAGTTCCAAAACTACTGATCCGATCGAACTGAAATTCACCCCAATGAGTTATTCTCATTTGAAATTTTATCTTTCAAATATAAATTTGATCGAGTTGAAATTTTAGTATTTAGAGATGAAATAACGGCATGAAGGCTCATGCATAATTTTGTGTTGAAATAACTGAAGAAAATGATAAAACTGTTCTTTCTGATTAGTTACAAAAAATCTGCTGTTCCTTAGTGTTTAACACTAGAAATTTCAACATCAACTGGCCAGCACCTAAATTATCTCATCGAAAATATCATGTGTATAAATATTTTCAACAAGTTGCCTCAAAATCTAAAAATTTTTGATAATTACAACAGTTTAAAGCGAAAATTTAAAAAAAATACTAATTGATTTGGAGCCACATACTCTGAATGAGAGAGAATATAATTTGATATTTGTAATGAATGAATTTATATTTTCAATTAATGTATCTGTTGGAGTTTGGGTGAGAGCATCTCAACGTAACACTATTCAACTGTGTACCCACCTCAATTTTAGAATTTCCATCAGTTCTTCTAATTCAAATATTTCTCTTCTAGAATCACTGGCAACTGCTACTGAAGCCACATGGAAAGTGTCAACCGATGATATAAGTAACTTAAAACAGGGTCTGGTCTCCATTTTCAACGATAGCTTCACTAAACAATTATTAGAAACTCTTCAAGATCTTCCAGAATCTGATAAAGGTCTTGCCGAAGCACTATTGCGAAAAATCAAACGTCTGATCCAGTTTGTCCCTGTAAAATAATCAAATCATTTTCACTGTTATCAAATTATTAATAAAAAAGTTACTGAGGTTGTTTCATACTACTTATAAATCTTGTTTTATATTCTAAAGAAATTGGATACTTTATTTGGATAATTATTCCAATTGAGGCAGAAAGATCTCTATGTGTCAATAAAGCAAAAATATTTTCTTTTTTTTTAATTAAAACTCGATTTACCTCTGTATATGTGTAATTATACAACTGCATTCAAGTTACCCAAAATTTTCCATTGATTGGCAAAAAACTACTGGAGTTCATGTTGATCAAAATGAGCAAATGCAGTTTTCCCAAGACTTTAATTTCTAATGCGTAATTGTAATTCCTTGAAATATAATGAATTGAATACAAGTGTTGTCAAATAGACATTTATCTTTAAACTTACAATTTTCACAAACCTATTCTGATTTAGAGAATAGTTATTTATTCATTAGGGTACAGAATATAAAAATTTTTCTCGACATTTAAATTTTTTAATTCAAAAAATTACATGAATTAAGGTGCTATTATAATAATGCTTGGTATTCACATTATATGTAGCACTGACTTCAAAATTAGCTATTGTTAAGACGTTACAAATTTTCTTTATTATTTTTTTCAATTATTTCCTTTCTCATCTTAAGCTGAGCAAACACTAGCAACATTTTTTAAGATGAGGTTTAGCTGAAAATGTGGAAAATAAAGAAACTTATCAACACTTTGGTGGCAGAATGCGTCTCCATTGGAAACCAATGCAACTATCATAGCTAAGCAACTTCAGTGCTTAGCAATGATAGCAAAAAAGATGGAGAAATATCCTCCTTGAAGCGTCTCAACTGTAGGTTGGAGTTCATTAGAATTCTTGAACTAGATAGGGCACTGTAGCTCCGCCAGTTCATGAAAGGAGGCACAATATACTATCAGATCACAATGCACAAATGTTCCTTACTAATTAATAATAATAATTAGTAAATGGTAGGTATACAAGAGATATGTGCCGATTAATAACAAAATTTTGTCCAATAATTATGTTTATGAAAGACTCAGAATGATTGGAATAAATTATTAAAATTAGTACCACCTAGAGATAGAAACGGAAAGTTCAGGTATTGTGATCAAAATACTATGTATCCATAGATAAATAAGAATATAAATTAATTCTTATTTATCTATGTATGTATCCAGGATATACTAAAAGTAATTCTTATTTATCTAAGTATGTATCCAGGATATACTAAAAGTAATTCTTATTTATCTATGTATGTATCCAGGAAATATTAAAAGTAAAATGTGCCGGCCAATCAGAGAGCTCGAGAATAAACCCGATATACCCATGCGCCCTAGTTTGTTTTCCGCAATTTGAATGATTGTCAAAGTGATAATTCGAACCTCTGAAACCATGGATTAACAAGAAAATTTCTCGTTTATCTATGCTTTGAAAATATTTATCTCCCGTGAAAGATATTTCTACTGTATTTTTTGCAGCAAATAAACTTATTTTTATATTATTTGGACTTTGTAGTTTAAAATATCAATATTTTAGGAGCATGCATTAATAATAATTGATATACCTATTATAAGAGAATACAACGTATTATGGATAATAAGTCTAAGACATAACATAATAATATAATCATAGACTTATTATCGTCTATGTGTATAATGAACAAAATTATTTGTGTGAAGTTCTTCTAATTCTGTGATCCTACAGCCACAGAGTACAGATAGTATAACCTAATCCCATAGACGTATTACAGGGATAATAAGTCTATGCCTACTCCTAATAATCTGTGTAAACAATTTGACATCTAAAGAGTCATTATTCTTATTAATTTAATTAATTTTTCGGTGGGTTACCTATATTTTCTTCTTTGTTAAAGATACAGAGTTGTATCTTCAAAACTGAAAGCGACAATGAGTGGTGTAAGGTGAGTGTTTGTATGTTTCATCAATATTTAATCCTTATGTACAGGTGTCTGAATATTTTTGTCAAATTACTAATGTAACACATTAGAAGAAAAGCCTTGGGTCTTGATGTTCTGTTTAGTAAAACGAATCATTATTTTACCTTTATGTATGTTAAAAGATTGTTAACAGTATCCTTATATTCCATAGGAGATCCCGAGATTTTCTAAATAACCTGAGTGAAGAGGAACAAAAGAAAATTAGGGTGAAAATAAAAATACCAGGTATACCAGAACCAGATATACCGTTACCTTTTTATAGACGACTAGAGGATCCGACAACACTTGACATTCATTTTAAGAAAGGTAGTATCAGAATATTCAATTTTTTGGTCAGAGAATATGATTTTTATTCATAAAGTATGTGGCAACTGAAAAATAAATAATGATGTTGATAGGTGTACCTCTCAGATTGAAAATCTGCTAATTTGGAATTCGTGTTAAACAAAATATTCAAGTGGAAATGTTTTTATGGAACAGCCTGTATATTTCCAAAAAATATTTTGAGGGTTTGTCGTAATTCAAACCATAATTAAATTTATAATCTGATTCCATTAGAGAAAATCAAAGTGAGTGCTATTGCAATATATTATCGATTTGTTTATTAGTTATTGCACAAAATTAGAAACCCTAGACAAATTTCAACTCAAATTTTCAGTTTTGACGCAATGTTTTATTTGAAATCAGATTTGAAACACTAGAATGTGAAATAATGTGAACCAAACAAAGTCAGTTATTTTCCAGGTGTATAAGTATGATACCTAAATTTTTTAATGAAAATTACACATCTGTTTTAAAGAGATGAAAAATATTTTATTCAGTATAAACTCCATTGCTATTTATATTCTTCCCACCTCTCTGGCAGTTTATGAATGCCACACAAAAAAGTTCTTTTTTAGAAACGAACAAGATATCGAGCCATTTTCCTACATTTTCATATCAATTAAAACATTGTGCTGTGAAAGAGTGAACCATTGATGCAATCAGATGGTGCAAGTCAATTTCCCAACTGAACGTTTTGATCTTTTCCCTGTCCTGTTTTGCTGTCTGTGATGGAATATTATCATGGGGCAAAATTAATTTGTGTTGCCTTTTTCCATATTCCAGTCCTTTTTCGAGCAATGCTTGATTTGAATCGATCATTTGCTGTTGGTAGCGATCAGTGTTTGTTGACCAACATTTCACAAGTGATTTTTCAATCTTCTTACTCTTTTCATGCAGAACCCATTTACCCACTTTCAAACAAATGTAGGTGGCTTTCTGCGTCACATTCAATTGATTCGCAAGTTCTTATTGAGTTTGAATATCATCTTCATCTAAGAAGCTTGCAATTTGTGGTCTGTGAACTTTTTCTGTGGTTTTTTCGTTTCTCATGTCAAAATCACCATTTTCGAATTTGTTTTAACACTGGAAACACTGTCTTCCAAGTGCATGTTTACTGTAAAAGCTGTAAAAGCATTCGATGCCATTTTGCAACAATTTTCTTGAAATGACAACAGAAAATCAATGCTGTCCACAAATCCTAGTTTGTAAGCACAAAACTCTTAATTACATCTTATTTTGACTTTAAAATGTGAAGGTAATTCAAAGTAAGAGAACTATATGATAAATAGAAAGAATTACTTGCAAATTTTAGATTAGATTAGAGTTGCTTGTTTGCCTTCCTGCATTCAGATCAATAAGATCATTTCTTTTTTATGGTGCTACTCTGAAAATTAACTTTTTGCCAAGGTATTGATTGAAGGTTTACAATATCTCCATCATCCTCAATCATCCTAATAGTTACTTGGTGGTTTCAACTGCTGAGCCACAGAGTCAGGCACCCACCTGTTTTATTATTTGCTTCAATACCTTATTTAGCAGGTATCTAAACCATCACTAGTTTCGTGTTCTCTGGCATTTCTATGTATTCTTTACAGACAGTTTCTAAGTGCCTTCATTTCATGGTGTCTTGTAATTTTGACGTCCTTATAATCCTGAAGAGACAGCAAACTAAAAACTGAATTCAAAGGTTTATCACTTGGTTATTATGAAGAATTCGTAAATGTTTTACTGATGCATTCTTAGATATCATCTTTTCTTATGGAATCTGATTAAAAAAATTTGCCCTAATCATATTAACACATAGTTATACAGGAGAAATTGCAGACATTCATTGTGAAGAATAAAAAATTCTACTCAATCGGTAAACCATTTTGTTTTTACATATCATCTTATAATAAAAAAAAAACATAGGTACCTTAGAAAAATTAAAACTTCAATAAGCTATTTTGGAACTCCAAAGGTTGCATATCTCTGAACAGGTTGAAATTTTAATCAGTTACTCTGGCTGAAATGTATGATTAAGTGTCACTTATTATACATATGGGTAAACTTCTAATTAACTCTTTTTTCTGGATGGATATAAGGTTAATTCAAAGTATGGTGTTTTTCCAAATCAATTTTCACAAAAAAAATGGTATAAAAATATCAAAATGAAATTGGGAGTGTTTAATTATAATTCCCTAAATTATTGTGTGCATTCGTACTGGGTAAATTAGTGGGACAATTTACAACAACTAAGTAAATAATTTATTCACATTAATTTTTTCTCAAGGAATCGAATTAAGTTTTATCTAACTCTGCCTTAGAAAATGCCCATTAATCCCAAATCAGAGAACTATTGTTTTGGATTCAACTCTACGAAGGATATGGAAGGACTATTTTCTGAAATGTAAGTTGGCAATTTTTTTTATGATAGTTATTAAGGCAAGGAAATTAATATTTTGTTTCATGAAAGATATTTTTATTTATTAGGAATTTGAATGAGTTCTAGTTGTTTTCCAAGAGAAGGCATTAATAAAACAATTTTTATATAGTTTAAGATGAAATCACATTTATTAAGAGCAAGCTTGTATACATGCCATAAAAATGTAAAAAATTATTCCTAGTCTTAAAATTGCGTGTCCTGCCAAAAATTTGTATTTGTCGACAGCACACTAACTTCTGTTAAGACTTGCATCCATTATGTTCTTTTAGAAACAACAAGCAGAGATTGAATTCTGACTCATTTGAATAATTATTTTGAGCTTTGATTAAAGAATGCACTACAATAACCCTAAGGGTATAAGATCGTAGAGCAAACCTGGTAATCCATTAACATTGATTTGCAAGATTGAGTACAATAAGTTATTGATAGAAACACTAAAATATGAAATTCTATTTTAACTAACATAAATAGAGTTTAATTCTTGATAGAAGGTATATAAAATTATTTAAATATTTTAATATTAGCCTTCTACATATCTAATTTCAAAAAATTATATTTAATAATTATAACTTCAGAAAATAAATTAAAATAATGTCATATAAGTACCACTTATATCAAATGACATATAAAATAAACATTCATTATAAGACATCCAAATGGTATAACAAAATCCGATAAATAAAAATTGTTGACCAAAATCCTATAAATTAAATATTTTGAATAGACAAAATTTTGTTTCTGCTGATCAATCTTATGAAAACAAATATCTTTCAAAAATGTCTAACATAATCTTAAGAATTTCATCATAAAACTATCTTACTTAGAATATTCAATATTATTGGATATCTAACTAAAACTAACTAACTAAAAACATTACTGAAAATTACATATCTTGAGTTTTTATATAAAGTAACTTAGTTAGATATCCAATAATATTGAATATTCTAAGTAAGATAGTTTTATGATGAAATTCTTAAGATTATGTTAGACATTTTTGAAAGATATTTGTTTTCATAAGATTGATCAGCAGAAACAAAATTTTGTCTATTCAAAATATTTAATTTATAGGATTTTGGTCAACAATTTTTATTTATCGGATTTTGTTATACCATTTGGATGTCTTATAATGAATGTTTATTTTATATGTCATTTGATATAAGTGGTACTTGTATGACATTATTTTAATTTATTTTCTAAAGTTATAATTATTAAATATATTATAATTTTTTGAAATTACATATATAGGAGGCCTATATTAAAATATTTAAATAATTATATTTTAACTGGTTATAAATCAATCATATCTATTTGTAACTTCAAATCGAATAGCAATATGAATAGTACTTCGAATAGAATTGTGCAAAATTGGTGGCTCAAGAAATGAAGGAAATTATGTAGATGTGATCAATTTTTTGGTAAAATATGTCTAGAATTTAAAGAGTCATTTAGAGAATTCGACAAGGTTCAAAGTAACAAATGTGAAATATTCTAATTTACAGTTTTATGTTCCAATGCATTCATTTTTATAGGAGTTGTAGAATAGGTAAGAGTGTTTGAGTTGATGGTATATTATAGAGATGCTTAAAAATAGAATCAAAAGATATTTCTGACGTCGAATTCAAATACTATCAGAAAAATGGAAAGAGGACTGGGCAGCCATAAATAATACATTCAGTAGAGTACTTTTTTACTTTTAAAAGAAGCATTAATTTTCAATAATAAAGAACAACAAAAACTTATTCAAGATTCTATCAGTATTTATTATCATATAATTTTTAGTTATTTCCAGAATTAATGTACAAATTGAATACATAACAACGGAACTTTCATCACTGTACAGAGAAACAATTATGTTATTAATTTACTGATGTAGGGTGAAAACTATTGTTTTCTGTTACGCTGAAAGATCAAGGTTTCGTTTGGATTTTACTCAGTCGGACCTTTTTTTTTAGTCAGCTATTATTTTTTCATAATTCTACTTTATTGGAAAATTTTATGTGATATAATGATGATCTTTAATGACTTCGTGTCTCTTTTTTATGAGTGTTTATTTCTTCTATATTTACTTCTTTAATTTGATATTGGTAATTAATATGCTTACTCAGTAGTTAGGCATTTATTGAAATATTAAATATTAATAATGTTATAATACTTACATCGGCAAATTTAAAGGAATAGAGGAACAGAAAATGTCTGTAATTTTAGAATTTTGAGCTGCTGAATCCAAAGTCGAAAGTAATTCTGTCCAGCCGTCCGTAAACACGCTAACTTTCAAACTGAAAAAGCTAGAGCTTTGAAGCTTTCAAGAAATGTTTGAGGTCTAAATATTTCGGGTAAGTTCGTTAATGGGCAAAATTATTAATTCATTAAGAATTTTTGGAATTGAATTTCCATGCATAATTGATATAGTGATCCTCTTGTGAACATTTTCCATATTTCACACCAACAGTGAATTACAAAAACCTCTCTTACTAGAAATTAAATTTTTCCGGGAATTGCCTTGATTTGATATTATTATTGTTGGAAAATAAAAAGGCATTGATACAATCGTAATTGGTTTCACAGTTCGAAACACAACACTAAAAAATATTTAAGGAATATTGATATTGTGAAAATAAATTTTATCTGATTTGCCAATGTATGTACTAAAACATTAATAATTAATATACAGTTTTAATATAATACTTAATAATTTATTTTTGTACAGGGCATCAAAAGAAGCATAAATCACATCTGTTTTGAATATACTAATTTTAATTTGAAAATTAATAATATTAAAATTTATTTTAATTGGTTAATACTACAATAGCAGATGGAATTAATTCAAAGCTTGCCATTTTACTTTTTAGTAATATTTGATCTTTTTTCTTTTCACTTATTAAATTAACAGAGGTAATTCCTCAATATAAGAAGACAGAAGAATGAAGAATCATGAAGCAGTTGAAGAACAGGAAATAAAGAAGAATTTTGGAAAAGCTACCTCATGAGATTTTCAATTCAAAATAATTTATTCTTTTGTCATGTTAGTTGTAGTTGTTACAAGTTCAAAGTCCTCAAATCATGCATTTTTTCTTCACTAGATGCATTCAGACTACATCGATAAAGATAATTTCATAGCACTGAAGGTTCAGCAGAAAGCATTGGCTGATAAGTTCCCGGTTTAATGAAGAAAATACTACTTTTTTGATAAAATTTGACTTTATAGTTTATAGTCTCCTTTAAGAGCAATATAATCATTTAGCGATTTATCTCTAGCCTCAAATTCAGGCGTTTGTTCGGAGATCACCTCCTTGTTTGAACCAAATCTCTTTGCGGCAAGCATTATTTTTTTCTGTGAAGGGTTAAAAGGCACTGAGAACCAAATAAGGAAAATAAAGTGGATGCAAAAGTAATTTTTTTTGCATATAGGACCGTTTCTTCGAAATTTCCTTGTTCAATCGACCCAGTTGGGTCACTTCCTATTGACTATTGAGTTACCCTTTTCAAGGTATCCGGTAAACTAAGTACCGTATCCATCCCAAAATACGCCATAGTAATGAATCCATGTTTCATCCCTTGTGACATCCGCTTAAGGAGCTCCAAACAGCGCTCGGAATTATCGACTCGCTGTTTTTGATCCACTCTTAGCAAGCGGGAGGCGCACTTTGAAACCAGCTTTCTTATGGACACATGTTCATGCAAAACAAAGCCTACACATTCCTTCCATATCTTTAAAGTGTCATCTAGCTGCTGCTCTTTACTCTACGGTTTGCCAAAACGGTTTTGAGGACTTTTTTTATGTTTTCCGGTGTAACCACCTTTTTTGAGTGACCATAGCGTGGTGCAATGTGGGTACGACCACGTTTAAGTTCAGTAAATCGGTCAATAATGGTCCATCTTCTTGATGCAGAGTCCAGATAATACTTATCAAGCTGAGCTTTCATTGAAATACTTTTTTTTTCCGTTGTTTTGAATAATCGTAAATGTTGTTTTACTAAAAACCACTGTTACCTATGAACTCGACATAAAATGAATTTAAAAAGAGTTTTCTAGGTTCTGGAAAGTTTCAAGATCTATCCATTATTTTCATGGTAGGAAAACAACAAATGGAAATTTGTCGCAGAAATAAATTAGGCTCCATGATCATGATAATAATTTTTCAATGAGATAAATTCATAAATGATTGTTTTATTCTGTTTTCAACTAGTCAAACTTCAATTAAATTGTTTTTACCACAAAATATCTCCTTCCTTATAGAAGCCTTACGAGGAATTTTCGATAGAGAAGATATAGTATTGAATCAAGAATTTCCTGAAGAAACTTCAAAAAAAGATTCAAGAGAATGTAAAAGAAGAAGTTCCTCAATTGAAGATCATTTCTACAGAAGAGAAGAAAAATCAAGAAATGTATCTTATTGTCACGAATCTTCTAGTAGAAGTAGGGAAGGCCGAGGAAGATCATACAGGTTAGTTTAGGAATTCCCAACTAACTGTCACAATATCGCTCACCCGTCTTTTGTATGCTGTTATTTCAGAATATTTTTTTGCATTTCATAATTAATGTTATATATTCACTTGATAAAAACAAAACAATTGTTAAAAAATATTTTCTTTTTTTTATATTAATTTTGACCCCAAAAGTTGATTCACACTGGTTACAAATACTTATACTAAGTCATGCTTTAGAAGCCGCTCATGTTCAAGTGATAGATATAGAAGAAATAGGAGTCGCTCTAGTTCAGCTAAAAGGAGTAAATCTCCTTTGAGAAGAGATAAATATAGTAGACGTCCCTACAGCGCTGAAAGAAAGAGAAGCAGAAGTTCATCACCGATTCCACAACCGAAGAAAAAGCCTGGCCTGTTCATACCTACTGAAAGTGATTACTTGAGATACAAAAAACTGAAGACTGAACGATCTCATTCTACACTAGCAACACATAGTTCGGCAAGAGCTGCTGAATGTTCAAGTAGATTAGGTAAGGAATGATTTCTTACCTACTATTTAGTGAATATTTCAGAGGAAGAATAAACATAGAGATGTTCTAGAACATTTATTTGTTAACATCATTGTAACATTTCTGTTTATCAACACTTAGATGTTGCCACCTCAGAGAATTCAACCCACAAATATCATTTCCAATAATTTGTCCCCTTTTTTTTTGTCTTGATGGGATTCATTCTCTCCTACTCTTATTATTCTCATAATAGTCAACTTTGGCTTCCCGCCAAATTATTTGCATTTATTATTATTGTTAACGTAGTTCATCTCAAAATCTGTTAATTGCTAAATTATTGCCAGATTTATTACCATTGGTATTAAGAGTACAAAAAAGTTTCCGCCGTTTTTTAACACAAATTCATTCAAAATCATTCCTGATGATTTTAAACGATGTGAGACTGCTTGCTGAGTGACTTCTAATGTTAGAGCAAGTTCTTTTTCTTCCAATTCTGCATCCTCGTAAATTTTTGGCCTTTCACTGCGATCTTTGTCTTCTACGTCGAAATCACCGTTTTTAAACTTTTGAAACCACTCTCGACACGTTCTCTCACTCAAAGCACCTCACTTGCCCTCAAATGCTTCTACGAGCATTTGATGGGCCTCAGCAGCAGATTTCTTTAAATTAAAGAAGTAAACTAATATTTTCCGCAAATGACGCTTACTTGGCTCAAATTTTGACATTTTCAACTTATAAAAATTATATTTTACCAATATAAAATCAATGATTTTAATAGGTTATGTTGTTCTTGAATGTCCAAACTATTTTTTAAGACGGTTATTATCTGCGAAAGCTAACTGAAACTCTGTGCCGGGCCATCTACAATAAAACGGCGGAAACTTATTTGTACTCCTAATATTAGTGTGATAATCCATTTTGTAGCTTGGTGTTACATACAGTAACCCTGAAATATATATTTCATAGTTCTCGGGATTCAAGTCTATTTGCTTTCTTTTCTTGACTATATGTTCCTTCTACATCCAATCTAAATGCATTCTCAAGTATTTTGTACTTCAAACTTATGGTGGTACATATTGTTCATATATACTAGTGGACACTGGCCTCTCCTATGTAATTTATTTGGCATTTTTGGATCTTCATCAGTAGCCAATAGCTTGTATTGTCTGCAAAAGTTCCCAATATGATGTGAGGAGATGGATTATACAGCTTAAGAATAGGTTTTTTGTGTATTACAAAACTACTGAAAGCCAAGGTTATACTTGTACCTAAACCACCACATTCTATCGTCCAATCAGTTGGCTCTGAAAATCTAGAAAAACTGGTGAAGAATGAATTCCGATCCAAATACAGAGAAATGGATACTAGATCATCAGTTTGGATTCTGGTCAAATCACTCCATGAGTGAAATTTATTTTACTGTTTATGAACGAGTACCTTTGATGTGAGTGTCAGTGTTTTTACAATTTGTTTTAATCAGGAGTTATCCAACTATTTCAGATACAGATAAACATAGATCGCCCCGAAAAAGGAGCAGAACACCTCCAGGAAGAAATAGGAGTAGAACACCTACTAGGGATAGAAGGAACCGCACTCCTTCTAGGGAAAGAAGGAGCCGCACACCGTCTAGGAGAAGACGAAGAAGCCGCACTCGCTCACCAGCACCCAGAAGATCGAGACATAGTAGATCTCGAAGTAGACATCGTGAGAGAATCATTGAAGAAGTTGGTCCTTGTATTTTTCAGGTAACTAATAGGGGTCCTGGTGTATTTAAACACACCATTTGAATCCTTTCTATTTGCCATATTCAAATGTTTAGAACGCTTAACTGAATCAGTCTTCACTTGATGAAAATCCATATTTATAACAGAATTCTCTATAATTCTGAAAATATCTAAAATAGTCATTGTTGTGTTTGATATTCATTTTTTTCTGTTCAATCCATGGATGATATACTTGGGAGCAAGTATAATATTTCAATTATTAATTTCTTTTTAAGGATGGAAAGTATTGGATTCCAGTTGGCCCATCTTTTTTACCCAGGGGTTTCATTCCACCGCCACAGTTACTGTATCATCCAAGACCATTTCCACCACCCATGATAATGAGGCCAAATATGATGCACTCATATCGACAAAAAATGTATCGACCAAGACAGCAAAGTTGTGTTTCAACAAACAAAGTAGTACAAATATCAGAAGTTGTTGATAATAATGAAAGCAAGCCCACAGATAGTTCTGAAACTTAATAACAAAGGCCGTGCAATGGTTAAACCAAGAAGAAAAAAATAGTTACAAGTATTGTTTTGAATTGAAACAGCTTTGTTATTTGATGAGGAAATAAAGGATATTTTTATGAGTTTATCAATTGTCACTTTTTTGGTGAATACTATTGAAAAATTACAAATCACTGATCCCACCTGGAAGGTTTATCACTCTTATATATATTAATAAGTTCACCTTATTTGTAACATTTTCCACAAGTTCATTTGGATATTTGAAAATATTGCTAGTTGTTTATTTCCATCTATTTAAATTGCATTCTGTCAGAAAACATGGACAGATTTTTAAT
The DNA here is from genome assembly GCA_034642435.1 of Megalocaria dilatata. NCBI lineage: Eukaryota > Metazoa > Arthropoda > Insecta > Coleoptera > Coccinellidae > Megalocaria > Megalocaria dilatata. The sequence goes on from CM067854.1 coordinate 34,516,616, forward strand.
TGAAGGTATGAAACCGGAATTTTTTTGTAAAATCTGCCTGAATTGTGAATTAATAAATTGTGTAAATATTTTTTATTATTCTATTTAATTAAAATGAATTTCCATCAGCTAAAGACCAATTGAATTAAATTCTGGATAGAGCTAAGTCTGGAGTATAAGCCATCTGTTCTAGTATTTCCCAACTGATTGCCTCGATCGTTTCTCAAGGTGTGTGATGGGGCATTTTCATGGAGCAAAATGACACTATGTTGCCTTTTTCCAAATTCGTATTCGAAAAACATGTTTTTGGATTTCTTGATTTGAATCGATGATTTGCTGTTGTTTACCTAGTATAACTTTAAGAAAGTACGTAATTATATGTATGAAATTGAGTTTTGTGATCTTTCTTGGTAAAAGCTAAATCAGATGCTTTCAAAAGCGAGTCTTTCTCACCAATTCACAAAAATAATGCTTAGATAAAAGTTTCATCGCATGAAATTATTATTCCATCCCAAAATTTCTTAATAGTGACTTTAACGATCTAATTCAAGGTCAATTAAATGGTGAAACAACAATTCCAGGTCATTTACGTTCTGTCAAGAAAGTACCGGGAATTATCGATTTTAATCTGGCGGGGCAATGAGGCAGGTAAAAATTTTTTTTCCTAGGTTGGTACCACTGTCCTTAATTACTATGCCAAGCTTGAGCGGGATCTGTCAACTAGTGTGTTTGCAACAGCTGATTAAGTCAGTCGATGTCAGAGTGCGTGCCGATTTTTACTATGGGTGATTACGTTGAGCAAAGAATTTGTTTAAAGTTTTGTGTTGCAAATGAATTTTCGTGTGCCGATGCATTGAAAATGTTGCAAAAGGCCTTTGGTGATAATGCTCTATCGAAAACTCGTGCATATCAGTGGTACAGAGCCTTCAAAAAAACCACGCCAAAGCCGCTCGAAAATGAAGGTGATGCTCATTGTTTTCTTCGATATCCGTGGCGTGGTGCACTACGAATTCGTTCCAGAGGGTCAGACGGTAAACAAGGAGTATTACCTAGGCGTTATGAAACGTTTGCGTGAGCGTATCCGTAAGAAGCGGCCAAATTTGTGGGCGAACAACTCATGGATTTTGCATGACGATAACGCGCCTTCTCACCGAGCTACGATTGTGACTGACTTTCTCGCCAAAAACTCAACAAACGTGCTTCAGCAACCACCGTATTCGCCGGATTTGGCTCCCTGCGACTTTTTCCTCTTCCCAAAACTAAAATTGCCCCTTCGTGGCAATTCGTTTTGAGTCGATTGAAGCCATAAAATAAAATTCGGCGCGAGAGCTAAAGTCCATCCCGGAAAGCGCCTATAAAAAATGTTTCGATAATTGGAAGTGCCGTTGGCATAGATGTATTGGAGCAAATGGAGCCTATTTTGAAGGCGACCCAATAAATTTTGAAGATTAAATGTAAAAATGTTGTTTTAATTGAAAATTCCCGGTACTTTCTTGACAGAGTAGTATATGGCAGAACATTGCAATTCTGTCATGTTTGTTTATACTTTTTCGCTTTTTTAGTGTAAATCTATTGAATAGTACCTCAAACTTTCTTGGAATTTTTGTTATAATATCAAAAAGTAACAAGAAATTGTTGGAAGGTCTGAATATAAATGTTTTAAATCTAGGGAATTTCGAAAATGATACAGAAAGACAAAACAAGTATGAGATAATATTATCCCTGCCATTATTGACAATTACAACGAAATATCTAGGTGTGGCCACAGTGCATCGTTGGGCATTAAACACTGCACTGATGAGATATCAACAAGCAATGAAACATGCGTATGTCTATTGCCTACGTCCCGAGGATCGGCGAAACCTATTTGAGTTATGGATTGTTACACAGATGTAAGTTGCACTGTCCTAATTCGAAGAACTTTCTAGTAGCATAGCTCAGAATTTCCAGATATTTTGATAACATATCTGCGGGTATTCTAATTTATTACAATAAATTTATAAACACAGTATCGTCTCTAGTTGAAAATTTTATCTGTATACCCGAAAGAATTGAAAAACATGAAATCTTTCAGATTATAAAAAAAACCATTTCTAACAAACATTTTTTGAATTTTGGTTTTGGCTACCTCAAATGTCAAATAAAGATTTCTTAAATTTACATTAGAAAATGATGAAAAGTACTGACGTAAAGTCAGAAGCTTTTATGTACTTGTTCAACAGTCCATTTACCTGAATATTTCGAATCTGTGAATTAATTCTTAAAGAAGCTACTAATGGTGAAACTGATGTAAAGTCATAATAAACGCTTTTGCGCGCTTACTCATTTCATCCACGATTCTTACGAAATTTTACATAGCTTTCTGTCGTTATTTTACATAGCTTTCTGTCGTTATTTTACATCTAAATGCTTAATTTAAACTCGGCCGTAAGTCTTGCTGTGATTTCAGTAGCACTAAATGCTGTCTTGCTGACAAGGTATATTTTTTTAAATCTTCTGATCATACGATCCTTATGAAATTTTGCATGAACAAACGCATCATTATTATATATAAATATAAGTTTTCTTCTTCTGTTTCTTAGAACAAACGCGCAAAAATTGATCGAAATTATCGAATGAAAGTACACCAAGGTAAATCAGTACAGTAATGGCAGTTATCTCGGATATTTTAAAAATTTTTAGGTGTCATGAAACTTTTTCTTGTCACACAAATTATTCTAATTCGATTAACTAATTAAATAAGCTTTATGGCAATCATCAATCAAAGTGCAAAATGTATTAATTTATTTAGAAAAAATGTTGATTATCACAACAAATATCACTGAATATGAAATATTGGATGGAGTAGTCCTTTACTTTGTGATCGTTCATTTTAATTGGAATGAAATGAGAAATTACTTTGTTTTCTATCACTTTTATAAAACTGAATTTGAAGAAAAAGACGATCATTTCCAGCAGTGGTCCATTTGACATTTAGATACCTAACCAAAATGTAAACCCAAATGTCAAAAATATTTTCATTTCTCTGGTGTTTGTGTCTAAAATTTTGGGATTCTTGGTTATGAATTATGAAATATTTTTCAAAATTTCTAATACTTAAGTATAATTAAAACAATTAAGCATGTTGGATAGATAGAAGTTCTTAATCAATTTTGTTAAATGTTAAACCAATTTTATCAGTGAATTCTATAGTAAACCATTCAATATTTTTTATTAAAAAAACTCAGGTGTTCATATTTTATCTTCATTACACAAAATTACTATTTTCCCGTATCTGTCGCCATGTATGAACCAATAGAAATTTTCGAAAAACTAGAATGTAATGACACTGAAGTTATTGAAACAGCTAGAGCAGAAATATACAATATTCTTCAAAATGGTAGTAGGATTCTTCAAAATTTTCTAGATTCAATAATATTTCATTTCAGTTCGTGAACCATGGTTAATCAATGGCTTATATGACTATTATTTGCATACAAATTCTCTTCGTTCCATGGAGATTTTAGCAAATGTAAATGAATATCATCATAAGTATTTATTTGATAGGTAATATCTCATGAAATCATATGTCGTTTCCTTTGTTATCACATATTTCTATTTAAGACTGAATGAATCCATAAAGAGACAGGAGACTGAACTTAAAGTCAAAGCTTTAACTTTATTGGGCCACATCGTTAGGAAACAGCCAACATGGATTTATAAAATAAATGAACATCCACTTATGAAAGAAATTTTATATGTTTTAAGGGTGAATATTAAATTTATGGTTTATTTAAACTAACTTATATGTTACAGACGGAGGATGATATTCTAGCTTTAATAAGTGCATTGTTATTGATAATTGTCCTTATGCCGATTATTCCTTCCCTGATAGCTCTTCATTTACAAGAAGTTTTTGATATATTCAGGTAAGTTTCTAGACATTAACTTTTGGGATATAACTTTTGTACATCTTCTGCGGTGTTAATTTTAATTTCATTCTAAAATACATTAGATACTCTAAATTGATATTGTTCAGGATTGTTTTTGTGAATCTTGAGTTCCAAAAGTGAAGGGCTTAATTTTTACTTTTCTGCGCTAACAGCTCTCATTAATTTGTCTAAATTTCAGCATTTTTTAATCCTAAAGTGATCTTGAAGAATTATATTAGATTTTTAGGTGAAGTGGTTAAATTCAACTGTATTTGTCCAGCTGTTTGTAAACACAATGAATTTCAAAATAAATGTCTTGGAGAATTGGTGAATGTATGAAATCTACTTCTGTGAGCTGTCTCCAATCACAATGTGGTGCAAAAATCCCTTTCGTTTCTACCTTTTAAACAACTCTTTTCATAAACAAAGTGTCAACAGCTCAGTGGTTAGAGGTTTGGGCTTGGATACGAAAGGTCCGGGGTTCAAATCCTGTTCAGGTGGGAAAGAAATTTTCTAGTTGGATGGGTTTCAGCCATTATTTCACTGTTGGGTCCAAAATTAACAGTGCTGTGACCTAAAGTGGCGTAAGATTGCGGTAACAAAGCCTACCCGAACACAACTGAATTCCTACCTCCTAACTCTTCACAGTAGATATAGGAGTATCAGGATAATATAAATATAAAAAATATAAAAATATCTCTTGGGTGCAACTTGTATGATAGCCAAATTCTGAATCTTTTCCATGTGTTTGAGGTCTATTAAAATGGAGTCATATTGTCTAATCTATGTAGTACCTCCAAATTGTCATCTTTGAAAAAACCTTTCTTTCACATCTGTGCTGCTTTGAAAATAGGTACTTACAAACACTATCTTTTATCAATAGCAACCTCATCATGAGCATTTGATAGCATTCCCCATTTTTACATTTCAAAAACTGCATAAATTTCATACATTCAGTCAATAATTAATCAAAGTCCACTTGAAGAGATTGTCACAATTCTTTTTGTTGATAAGCTATTTTCTATAGATACTCACACAGAGTTTGATCGTAATTTGTTATTTAGTTTATTTGCAGTGCTCCTCTATTTTGTCAGTTCATCGCAAGCTGTTTTGCAATTATTATAGTGGATAAAAATATCTAACAAATGAATCGAGATAGGAAACTTGTGGATCTGCAACATAATAAAGCACCATCTCACAAGACTATCATTGTGAATGAATCTCTGGCCAAAAACTTAAAAAATCTTATCTAACAATCACCATATTATCCTGATATGGTTCTGGCTGACTTTTTACTCTTTTTAAAACTCAATTTACGACGTTCGATGTTTTGAGTCGACTGAAAACAAAAGACAATCCTTGGCTGGTACTGAAGTCGATTTCTGAAAATATTTTGATGTTTGGATTATTCGACGGCCTAAGAGGGGGTCTAATTAAGTCAAATTATTGAAAAATATACTGGTGTATGGAATTTGGATTGTTGTGTGTTGAAAATTTGTCAGCTGTTAGAGATGATGGTGCTGCAGAAGCGCCATCTAGGTAAATTCCGTTTCTTATTTTCTACACCTGGTATATTTTCACATTACAGTAATAATAATGATAATATTGAATAGAACTTTATATTATTATGGCACTGAGAAATTTTTTATTTATTTGGAGAAGGTTTTGTCAATTATATGGAGGGGTGATTTAAGTCATATAAAGGAAAATATAGAGAACTTATTGTTATGTTTTATGCTTTCTTGTTTTGATTTTGTAGAAATCTAATCTGATTTTGAACTTTTAGTCGCCTTGCTTCATGGAATCTAGGAACTGGAGCGTATTTTGATAAACAGATGATGATTCATATGCAGATTTCTCTATATGCCTTATTTTTAAGATTATATGGAATGTATCCATGCAATTTCGTTGCTTATCTGAGATCCTTTTATAGAGATAAAAATAACCCCGTTTTTGTTCATACTATTCAGGTAAGGAAAATATTGATAACATTTTTTTACAACACTTCAATTGTGGATATTTTTAGCCAATGCTAGAAACTGTTAGAATGCATCCAAGACTAGTCACAGCCTCAAAGGATAATGAAATATCAGCTGAAAGGTAAGTACAACGGAATCAAAATGTGATAAGATTGAATGGAAATGAAATTAATGATAATAATAACAGTAATTTATTCCTCATAGCAAAAGGCATTGATCCGCAGTTTTTCAACCCATAACAAAATTCAATAATGAAATATAAACACCCAATATTATGAAAGTAGATTTGTTTTCTCAGTTTTTCTGTTCTTCCAATGTCAGTATGAGTGATTTTGGTGGATATTTTTTTGGTTGCTTATGTGATCTGAGATGTCTGTTGTATGACTCCTTTAGTGTTCATGAAATTTTGTCTTAAAGAATCTACCTGTTAAACCAATATAGGTACAATACTCCAGTAAGCCGGACAGCACCAGTAGTCGGACATAGACACATAAATTGGGGTAACTTAAAAAATCTAGAGCCAAATTTCCCTGAATAAAGAGGGATATACAGAACAAACTTTTCACCGCCTTTTTAGTAATTTTGGACTTAGTAGTTGCTAGCACTGACATTTTAAAAGCGCGCCAATTTAGTCATGTGTATGCGATTGTTAGGTGTTAGCCGTTTTGATTAGGAAGAGCGTATTCTGCAGGTAGGAAAACTTTATTATTTCACATGTTACATATTCACATTAATATTAAATGGATTATAAACAGTTGAAAGTTGCTTTATGACCATTCGAAATTATATATTTTTTTTAATTTAATATAATATTCGAGTGGCCGGTAATTGGAAAAAAAAATCGCTAGAATTTTAGTAGTCGGACAAGTGGCCGATTATTAGTATTTAGCTGCTTAATAAGTATGTTTTTTTTTGGCGTACTAATATGGCCCATTCAACGTCTCTTTCTTTTATGGAACTATTTGATACTTCAGCTAAACCTCAGCCAGTGGTCGGCCAGAGAAAACTGAATGGATAGTATAGATTTAGGCCAATTAAATCTGTCCGACCACTGGCCGCCGTGAAAATGTTTGTATTTCCAAAAGTCGGACACTTATATTTTCTTCGGCAGTATATGACACAAATTATCATATTTTTTGTATTTTTCCATTACAGATATGAAATCTACAGTGAAAACGCGTACCTTTCGAACATATGACAAACATAAATTAAAAGAAGCGGTGCTGGCAGTGAAAAAAGGGGGAAAATTAAGGGAAATTTGCCGGAAATATGGAGTTCCTAAGTCCACGGTACAGGACCGTATTAAAGGCCATGATATATTCAAGTCCATGAGACCACCCCCATTTTTGACTGTAGAATTTGAAAATAAAATTGTAAAATGGGTAGAAGATTTGGCGAGATGTGGTTTCCCTATAAATAAAAAGGAATTGTTGGATACGGTTCAAAGAATTGTTCAAGCCGAAAATTTGAAAACACTTTTCAAAAATGATAGGCCAGGTGGAAGGTGGTACACCAATTTTATGCGAAGAAATCCCCACCTTACTCTGAAAAATGCAGAAGCATTGGAGAAATACAGAGCGCAGGTAACAGAAGAATACATCCAATCCTAGTTTGAAGATTTAGAATTATTTCTCAAAGATTCAAATGCATATGACATCTTTGATGATCCAAGCTGTATACTGAATGCCGATGAAAGTGGCTTCAGTTTATGCCCAAAGTCTGGGAAGGTATTGGGTCTTAAAGGGGAAGAGTCTGAATATCGTTAAAAGAGGAAAAACTAAAGAAAACCTGACGGCATTGATTATGTTCACAGCAGATGGGAGGCTTTGTCCACCCCTGGTTATATTTCCTTATGTAAAACCCCCAAGGCCAATTGTAGATAGTATGCCTGATGGGTGGGTTTTGGGAAAAACAGACTTGGGGTGGATGAAATCAAATGTGTACTATGAATATGTAGCCAATTCACTAGATCACTGGATAGAAAATGAGAAAATTCAGAGACCTGTTTTATTTCTAGTTGATGGGCATAAATCTCATATGTCCCTAGAACTGAGTAAATTTTGCCATAAAAAGGATATCATCGTATATGCCTTGCCGCCAAACACTACGCATCTACTTCAACCCGCTGATGTGACTGTTTTCAAGCCTCTTAAAGAATATTGGCAGCAAGAGGTTAGAGAATGGCAGACGAAAAACCAAAATAGAGTCGTTACAAAAGCGGAATTTTGTCCACTCTTTCAGAAAGTCTTTCATGATCCATAATATGCCACAAAACATGAAAAATTGATTCAAAGCATGTGGGTTATATCCATTTAATCCAGATGCTGTTCACTATGAAAAATGCGTTCAAACCATTCTGGAAAATACTGACTATTAACGACAAAGCTCAGGCTGAAATTACCGTCGAAGACGTCAACATTGCCAAAAAAGTGATCGCTTTGTTAGAACCTTGCTTTCTGATCGTGGAATGTCAGCACACTCGATTATATGCCTAATAGAATCGTTGCTTCCAGCAGAATGCCAATGTGATGATATCCCGGTCTATACAGAAAAGGAGATAGACAATATAGAATTTGTTCTTTTAGACGAAAAAGTGAAAAAAACCAAATGTGATAATTTAAGATACTGAATTGTTTCAGCCGTTACTATTTGGTAGTTGATCATAATTAAAACAAATTGTAGAAATGACTATGTTTTACTACCAATAAAAATATGTTTTACACATTTTCTTGTGACTCGAGTTTCGGGAAATGAACTATCCCATCATCAGACAACTGAAGACCTAACAGTGGTATAGAGGTATTTAAACAACCACTATTAGATGTTAGAATCTATTGAAATATTCAAAATATTTATCACTTTTGTTTAAATACCTCTGTACCACTGTTAGGTCTTCAGTTGTCTGATGATGGGATAGTTCATTTCCCGAAACTCGAGTCACAAGAAAATGTGTAAAATATATTTTTATTGGTAGTAAAACATAGTAATTCCTACAATTTGTTTTAATTTGTGATAATTTTAGACAATATATTACTGGATGAAATAAATCAAAATCCCAATTTAACAGAAACAGGAAATATCGAAAATTCTGTTTTTAATGAAGGAAAAACGAAGGAAAACAAATTTGCAGAAATGGCTTCTTCATCTAAACTGGAAGCCATCACGGCTACCAGTTTTGATGAGCATGAAACGCAAGCCTCAAATAAAGTGACAAAAGTTAAACCTTTGAATGACTCATTTGAAAAACATTTAACGTTTCCTCAACCACTCCCAAAAAATTTGAGTAAAAGAACAAAAGAAAAGACACCTTCAGCAATATCCTCTAATGCCTGGAGAAAATACTACGAAATAAAACAAAAAGAAAAGGAAGAGAAAGAAAATCTTAAAAAGAAAAGGAAAACAGATACAAACATAATAGATGATAACAATCTGCAAACGAAAATACCTTCCCCCATAGACACAGTCCATGAAAGACAAGAAGAAAATGAAGAAGTAAATCAAATGGAATTTTACGAATTCAAAGAAAAATGTAATATATGCCTCGAAGAATTAGTAAGTGATACTTAGTGTGAAATAGAAAAGAATGTAGGTTATGATTATTGTCCACGATGGTTTCATTTAGAAGTTGACGGGAATGCTGCATATTGATGTATCTAATTTAAATTCTACCTGTCATTTATGTGAATGTAAATCGTTTGAATTATTGATAATACCAAAGATTCCTTCAATTTTGTATGTGTACTTTTTACTTACTAGTTTTCAGTTTATATTCACATTCGATGTAAAAAAATTGTTCCTTTTTATTATTGCTCTTATATTCTTTGTGAATGCATATTTAGCGAATAATATTAAGCATTGCCTGTAATTTTTGCAAGAACTGTGATTATTTTTCATTTACTTTTTGTTTGTTGTGAATGAAGGTTTTCGTTTTTGTTGTTTCGTCTGCGATTATTGTTTGAATAAACCATATAGACTCAAGTGATAATAAATTTACGCAAAGATTATATGAAACTTATTAAGTACGGACCTGTTGAAAATCAACCAGTCACAGGTTGTCCGACTACTAGCTACTACTGGTCGAGCACTGGCATAATCTGTCCGACAACTGGCAAAAAGGCACTTTTTTAATATTTCTTTTATTTAAAAATGTTATGTACATGAATGAAATTTTCTTTATAATCAGACATGGAGCTAGATACTCAATATGTTGCATGGAAAAAAGTTGTGCGATTACTATAAAACTGAAGATTTTGTTTAAGTTTTAAATCCAGAAATGCCTAAACTGTCCGACTACCGGCACGTTCACCCTATACCATAGAGCAGTCATTACAAGTTGACTTATAAACTCCAGATTTATTGTCTTTACTACTTTTATCTTTTTTTTAGTAAATTCCTAAACTGTTAATAGTTCTAAAAGTAACATTATAGTCAAATTTTTCTTTGAAATACTTGGTAATATTATTCTATATTCTATTCATGTAAGGAATAGAATATTTTGAAACAATAGATCATATAATAGTCTTTTGGATATCTATTTAGTTGCTTGGATTTATTTAGGGCGAATCTAAGAGGTATAAATTTCCTAATTATGATATTTTTCATACATCATTTCTATTCATATCCATCTTAAAACTGATTTTTGAATTATTCAATTTTCATGAAATCATTTTTGAAATTCTCACCACATTGTACTTTCAGGTGGAAAACTAAAGGTGCTCAACAAATAATTGCTGAATGTGAACAATTTTATGTTGACGTAGTTGATAAATGTCCTCACGATTGTTGTTACATCAATACTGGCTTTCGATCCCGCTCTAATACAACTAATTCAACAATAATAGGCAAGTTCTTGTTATATGTTTCTTGATTTTTATCTTATACTTGATAAGCTCTAAAAAATAATGGCTTTTATACTCACTTTCAGTTCAGTTTATTCAAAATAATTCGTCAGTCAATCATCAGTTAATTTATTATTCATAAGTATGAAGTTAAAAATAATAAAAAGAAATTAGTTTAAACATTATTTAAAAAAAAATTATTGAACTAAACTGAGATATTCAGGTCCCAAACTTACCCTGAGAGTTTCAAGTCTCTTTCAGTTCGAAAGTTATATTAGGAGTACAAATAAGTTTCCGCCGTACTGAACCCAATTTCCTTGTTTATGAATCATTCCTAATGATTTTAAACGATGTGAGACTGCTTGCTGAGTGACTTCTAACGCTAGAGCAAGTTCTTTTTGTGTTTGAGATGAATCTTCCTCCAATAATTCCTCCAATTCTGCATCCTCGTAAATTTTTGGCCTTCCACTGCGATCTTTGTCTTCTACGTCGAAATCACCGTTTTTAAACTTTTGAAACCACTCTCGATACGTTCTCTCACTCAAAGCACCCTCGCCATATGTTTCTACGAGCAATTGATGCGCCTCAGCAGCAGATTTCTTTAAATTAAAGAAGTAAACTAATATTTCCCGCAAATGACGCTTACTTGGCTCAAATTTTGACATTTTCAACTTATAAAAATTATATTTTACCAATATAAAATCAATGATATTAATAGGTTATGTTGTTCTTGAATGTCCAAACTATTTTTTAAGCCGGTTATCATCTGCGAAAGCTAACCGAAACTCCGTGCCGCGCCATCTACAATAAAACGGCGGAAACTTATTTGTACTCCTAATATTTTTCAAGGTAGCATTCAATATTGATCCACTCACAAAATATACTTTTTTTTAAATCTTCTATTCATATTATACTCGCGAAATTTCACACGAAATTGCCCGATATCATTCTACTTCTAGGTACTAGATCTAAAGAGATAGATCGAATCTGTAGTTTCGAAAATATTGGGAAAAACATGAAAAATTTTCAAACGTGAATAACTGCGAAACTATTGAATCCATTTTGCCCATTAACGATCATAGCCGAGTTATTTAGACTCTAAACTTTTCTTGAAAGTTTCAAGGCTCCAGTTCGAAAGTTAGTGTGTTTATCTGGCTGGATAGAATTATTTTGGACATCGGTTTCTTCATCAGAGAGTCCAACCTAGATGTTTAAGACCATTTTCGGCTTAAAATTCGAAAATTGCAGACATTTGGGCGAAACGAAAGCACGCTGTTTCCTGGAACAAACACGCAAAGATGTGTAATATAATATACTTTAGTATGAAATTTTGATTTTAATGTTTGATAACAAATACTATTTCATTCTAATGTATAATGAACACAGTTTTCATAAGGTAACACAGAAGTAATTTTGTATTTTTTTTTTTTAATTCCGTAAAAACAAGATTTGTATCCTAAATGTTCTGGAGTCCATAAAAGTTATCGGTGAAATATTTGTTATTCATGATTCAGTGAATTTGTTGCACGTTAAGAAATACATAATGTAATCATGCAAATTTGATTAGAATAATAATTATTGTAAAAAATTTCATATTTTTAAACATATTTAATTTAGCTCAATAATTGAATATTTTTACTTCCTATTAATTCAATGATATTCCATGAAATTTTTAATCAGTTTTCACGAGCAATTATTTCTCTATTTCTACTGTATCTAAGTTTTCATTTGCCATAAAATTATTCATTTTTTAACTATTTGATCATAGGTACTATTGAAGAAAGCTATGCTATAAAAATTGGGGTTCCCTTCATGAAAATTTTGGAAAGTAATCAACGAAAACCTTTAATTTTGGATGATGAAGGTATTCTAGTAACAAATGTCATATATTTTTATTTTTGGGGTATTACATCATTCTTTCTAATTTGAGAATTAACGATTTTGTTAGGTTAAATCGAAATTTTTAATTTTGGTTCTTATTTATTGAAAATTTGAATTTTAAGAATTTTCATTAAAAACTGTCTTCTAATCTTATTATAAAGGTTTTCATAATCTCTGGAGCATTTATTTAGTAATACAAAAAATTAACACAATATTTACATGATCATCTAATGGATCTAATTTTTTATTGTCAATAGTGTGGGAGTTATAAAACTTTGAGTTGAAATGAAGGAAAAATATAGATAAAGAATAGAAGAGATGGAATAATTTTTATGAGAAAATAATAAATCTCCATTTGCAGTTGGCAATGTTTTCATCAATAAAATATACTTCTGGATGTTAAATATTTATAATGCTATAAAAACAATTTCCTAATTGTTGATATAGTATTTTAGGATCAGCTTTCCTACTCATTGAAGAAGAAATTAACTATTTAATGTCAGCCTTAAGCGACTAAAAAACTTTAGTCAACTGATATCATTAAGATGAAATGGAGTACTACAATTCATGTAGCACAAAAAATTATATCCTTAAGTTATAAGATTTCACTTCATAAAATATATAAATAACTTTCTTTTTTCTATTGTATGATTGATATGATTCATTTTTATATTCTTGGCATTTAATAATAATTTTTTTTCCTAGCACTTCTGGAAGATCAGCGTGACGGTAACTTGAATATTATTGAAACTTCTTCATTCAAAAAATTCATAACAGTTTTCATTACTTAATAATTTTTTTAGATCATTTTCATTTCAAACTGTTATATCAATTTTTAATGCCTAATATTCGGCGCAACATAATAATTTCATAATATAATAAATATACGAAATGAAAGATTTTACTAATCCAGTAATAATAATTAATTGATGTTAAATACTTGATCTTTGTTAAACTTGCTGAAAAATCTTTCATTAAATTTTTTGTCTTGTGGAAAACTCCATGTATTGATTGTTTATAACTTTTAACCAAGAAATTTTATTTCAATAACTTTTTTCATGTGGAAGGAGAAAATAAATGTTTACTGATGGAACTATTCAAAATTTTAATCGAAAATATAATGACAACTGTGATGAATGCATCAGTGCACAATTATTTTTGAAAAGTGATATATATGTTTAAAACAATTCAACAGAGCATTGAAGGGTTCTTCGACATTTAAAAGTCAAGGGAACTTTTTATTATAATTGTTTCTACAATGAATAAGTTCAATAAATGACCCTAAATTTCAACCATTTCCCTAAATACTTAGTAAAAACTTTAATTACGTCCTGTATTTTTTCTTTAGCTGCAAAAAGCAAAGTTGGTCTGTCACTGGACAACTGTTTTGTGATAAAGAACTACAGAGAATTTATATAATTCATTATCACTTTACATTATACTGTAACACAGTGCAAAAAATCTCAATCAATTTCTTCTACCTACAGAATTTTTTCCATATCATGAGGCAACCAAAAACAAGTTATTTATTGTGTGACTAAAGTGTAGACAATTATTTTTAGCTCAAGGGAGAGCCTTAAATATTATATTAGGTCTTCTTTTATTATTAATTAAGTCATTCTAATTTTCAGTAACATGGCAACAAGATAGTCAAAATTAGGAAATATCATTGCCTTTCTGCATTTTCTGTTGTTACCTAGAACATAAAATATACACTTCCTTGTCTCTGAATGACTTGTAAAACTTGCATAACCTTTGATCTATTGGATTCATATTATTTTGTTTTTATTGTTGAAATTGGTTAAATGATATGCAACAACACAATAAGGATCTTTGCACTAATGGTGGCTTAATATTAAAATTTTTATTATTATATCGTAACATACATTTTAAATTCACCGTTATTTCCACAGAAAAGCCACAATTTCCTCATCTAAAGCTCACCGAATTGTGCAAATTACCACCACAAGAATCGAAGTCGTTTTTTAGTCCAAGTTTGGCATTTCCTGATCGCATTCCCCCGCCTTCTACTCCGAAAAATATCGTTCAACCACTTTATATAGTAAGTATAAGAAAAAAATGAGGAGAGAATCTTTCCAAAATCTAAACTAACGTGCTTAGAATACGACAAAAAAGAACTTCACGAATTATAAAAATAAAATACTCAAAAAATATTTATTTGATGGATTCGGTTTTTACTGGATGGAAATTAATTTTTAACTAGAAATAAATAAAATTCACAAAGTTTGTAGAAATTGAATTATCGGAAATAAGTTCAAGCAAAAATAAAAATACTTACAATATGCTGATATACAAGAGTATAATTAATAATATTAATTGTATATTATTCATTATACTATTGTATAATTAATAATATTAACTGTTATTAATTATACTCTCATATACCAGTATATTGACTAATTGACTCCAAAAAAGGTGATTTTTAATTTTTTTTGTGTTTGAAAATGAGAAGAAATAAAATGTTGAGTACTAATTTAAAAATAGTTTGAGGTGTTTAGAGACTCACAGAATAATCTGACCGAATTATATTGAAATATGATGCAGTAGTTTAAATTTTGAATTGTATATTTGTACCACTGAACTATATAGTACATATGTTAAGCACATGGGCCATGTCTTCAGATATGAGGCTCATTCATTTAATTATCTGCAAGCCTTTAAGAGGTGATTGACACTTTGATAAATGATAATAAAGAAGTTTATGATTGAATACTATTAACAAGAATCAACATTTCTCTAATAATTAGTAATCATAATAACCATTAGTAGAACAAATCTATTGAATATACAAAGTCTAAGATACTTATACATATATAATTATGAATAAATTTCAATTACTTATAGCGGAGCACCGGCAGCCATGAAGGCACTTCACCACCAGAGGCAGCTATAGAAGCAACTCCTGAGACAACTCCTGTTCGAGTGAGTACTTCTCATCACTCTAATTTCATCTCCCCATATTGTTTTGATGATTTTTTTGCTTCGGCATTAACATATTAAAGTGTGTACATTGAACTAACATTTTCAAATTTCAGTTTGAGATAATTACTGGTGGTATATACTACTAACCGTTTCTACATTGGTTAGCACTAAGTCAAATGGTGATTTAAAGGGTCTTGAACAACGAAAACTATAAATTGTTTGTTCAAATCAAACTTCCTTTTCTATCCCCATATACCAGTCATCTGATGAGACCTCAAGATTCTTGCTAAAGTATTCTTCTCTAATTTACTCATCTGTTTGACAATTATATCATCTTTGAGATTATCAATTGCATTACTAATCATGCACCTCTTACCTATACACAAAATCATAGATCACAAAAGTGAAATTAGTGCATCAGTTCTAAAAGGGAGAACCAGTTATCACTATTTTCAGTGAAATCTTCATCTGGGAGAAAGTAATAAATCCAATTCCTAATCATATTCAGTTTTGTTTACTATCACTTTTTATACTGAGTAAATAGATTTTCCTTATCCATTTATTATGAATCAAGGTCGTGGTTTTCTAAAAATTCATCAAAGTATTGGGTACTGAATGTTTGACGATTGGCAACCATTATGGGATAACACATTATGCCTCATCATATCTGTAATAGTGCTAAACCAAATGAGAAACACTATATCTGGGAAATACATTTTTTTTTAAACAAAAGAAATATCTTAAAGTAGTACGCAATCACCTGATTATAGAATGTTAAATTCAAACTTGAGCGATATCTATTTTTGCTAAAATTTAATGAATCCGTCCTTGGTCCACTCATAATTAAGCTTGTACATAATAACTTCATACACTCGCAAACACGATTTTATCATTTGAAGGACACTCGGAATCCTGCTATCATCCGATCTCCACACGTCGGCTCTTCGGTCGTACGTGGACTCACCTCATTTGCAAAAAACAGGAGTGCCAACACCACGCCCACAC
This sequence comes from Megalocaria dilatata, assembly GCA_034642435.1. Classification (NCBI taxonomy): domain Eukaryota; kingdom Metazoa; phylum Arthropoda; class Insecta; order Coleoptera; family Coccinellidae; genus Megalocaria; species Megalocaria dilatata. The sequence goes on from CM067854.1 coordinate 34,533,152, forward strand.
ACTCACAACCTTCATCACCCATGCGCAAAGAAGCATCTCCTTTTCATTTTCCATCATCGAGTAGTGGAGCTAAAAGGGATTCATACATTAATCAAAAGCTGCAGAAGCTTTTGTACGAAAGGAGTCAGGTGAGACTTGATATAACTATAACCTCTCGGAATGATTTCAATAGAAGGTTAGCTTGAGCTTTGATATGAAGAATATACAAAGTAAGCCTTTTTTTAATAGGGGGTAGAACTTATCAAAATTAAATATAGATGCAGTTGTTGGCGACTTTTAGATCTGTTCACAAAGCTGGCACCATCAGTTAAGACACAACGTTGTCAAAGATGTAAATAGTGAACAACCAAGGCCGCAGAATGGAGTCTTGGGAAACACCCATATAAATATCCTTATGTTGCGATATTTCGCTATTATATTTCTTGACTTGATATCTGTGTGTCTATATTGGCAGTCGATTTTTTTAGGTCTTTTTTTTTGGTGATGTGTAGAAAAATCATACTCCATTCATTCTTAGATTTTTTCAATATAAAATAAACTTATGAATTAAATTTGCAGCGTTTTAAGAATTTTTCTACTGTGGAACTTTTATATATGCGATTTTTGGTAAAACGATTCATTTTGGTGAATTCTACCTTCTGTTGTAAACAGTTTATTTTTCTCCAAGAAAACTGCTTAGTTGAATTTAAACAACATATTTTTGAGGGTCTCCTACTCTATAAAATGAAAAAATAATAAATGAGTTGATACAGTATATAACCAATATTCTAACATATAATAGTGAAAATAAAACTTTTTAGTCATTGAGATCAGCATTTAAGGTTTTGTATATTTTCTTAATATTAGTAAAGAAAAATCAGAGAACTTGTCATGAAACAATTATTAACATATCTTTCAACTTTTACGCCTCAAAACACCAACAGTCTTTTAATCCGACTCATTTGCAGTTTTGTTGATATAACTATGATATAATAGGTTTACCCAATCATTTTGCTTTTTCCCTAATTTCAATTTGCTACATCATTTTCTTATTTTAAATTATGAAATATTTAGAATTTTTCAATAATATAGTGGTTTTATGTGATGATTTCTCATTATCGAATATCAAAGTAGGTTACTCGACATATAAGTATGAAAGCGGAATATTTTTGTAAAAATTTCATGTCTGTTTGAAAATGATAAAAAAAGAATTATCGAAGTTATTGCACATAGCAAAAGGCCATTGACCCAAGGCCCTTCAGCTCATTTGTAATTACAGATTTCTTAACATTTCAAAAAAAAAACAAAAGAAAGAAAAATATTAATTTAAATAATGATATTTAAACACATAATATTATGAAAGTAGATTTAAGTTTCTCTCTTGTTCTTCCAATGTCAGTATCGGTGATTTTGGTGGAAATTTTCTGGCAACTTGGACGATCTGTACGCGGTGGAGTGTTTCAAGATGTCCTTTGATTCTTTCAGATGCATATAAAATTTTTCATTGAGCTTTTTAAGTCGTTCTTCTATTGGTTATACTTTTGTTAAGCGGTAAAATAATTCATTGGTTGGATTGTGAATTCTGTTTTCGGGGTGTCTAATTTTTGTAGTTGTATGAAGGGATGTAGTTTCTGCAGTTTTCAAGTTGTTTAGGGCTGGATGTCGACAATTGACGAAGATATTTTGTTTTACATGGCCATAACCTATTCTTGTATGGATTCACTAGCTTGATGTTTAACCTTGATCATTTAGTTTATTCAATCTAATTTACTCTTGCAAAGATCACTTTTTTGTAACTTTGGTATTGCTCTCTTAAATAGTTTTCTGACAACTGTCTCATATATTTAGAAACTTCATTATGAGAGGGTATACTTCCTTCTTTGTTCCTTTGTTTGCTTCTGAAAGGCCGAATCTTTTAATTGTATCTCGGAGGTGCGCCTAAGGCAATCCTAATGAGCAAAGTGGAGTCTGAAAATATATCTTTGAGAAAATAAATCTTTAAGTCGAAATCGAAAGTCATTTTTAATATAACGATTCAAATGATTACTCCATAAAATATAAGATTTTTCTGGAAATCACAAGATTGATCTCAAATATAATTGTAATATTAATGATTTTTAAAATTGAAAATAACCTTTAAATATCGTATTTTACCTGTTTGATGAATTTTCATAGATTTATCCAAGAAGGTATCAACGTAAAAAAATTCTGATAAAATGAATTTTCATTCCAATATACTTACCTTGTTGAAGTTATTCAGTGAAATTTACTTAATCATGAATAGCAAATAGGTTAAACCTTCTAACTCGAAGTTTTTTTAAATCTTATTTACAGTTAACATAAATAGAGGTTAATTCTTGATAGAAGGTATATAAAATTATTTAAATATTCTAATATTAGCCTTCTACATATTTAATTTCAAAAAATTATATTTAATAATTATAACTTCAGGAATTAAATTAAAATAATGTCATATAAGTACCACTTATATCAAAAGACATAAAATAAACATTCATTATAAGACATCCAAATGATATAACAAAATCCCATAAATAAAAATTTTTAACCAAAATCCTATGAATTGAATATTTTGAATAGACAAAATTTTGTTTCTGCTGATCAATCTTATGAAAACAAATATCTTTCAAAAAATGTCTAACATAATCTTAAGAATTTCATCATAAAACTATCTTACTTAGAATATTCAATATTATTTGATATCTAACTAAGTTACTTTCTATAAAAACTCAAGATATGTAAAAACATTACTGAAAAACAAGTTTTAAGAGAGACTGCTTCGTCAGTATTCAAATAATTTATATTCAATAACTGTACACTACATTTAAATTTTTCAGTATTCATTTACAAGAAGTTTTCTAAATTGAGGTGAGTAAATATTTGTTGTTGATTAATGTTATATTTTATTGAATATGAATTATTTGAATACTGACGAAGCAAAGTCTCTCTTAAAACTTGTTTTTCAGTAATGTTTTTACATATCTTCAGTTTTTATAGAAAGTAACTTAGTTAGATATCCAACAATATTGAATATTCTAAGTAAGATAGTTTTATGATGAAATTCTTAAGATTATGTTAGACATTTTTGAAAGATATTTGTTTTCATAAGATTGATCAGCAGGAACAAAATTTTGTCTATTCAAAATATTGAATTTTTGGTTAACAATTTTTATTTATTGGATTTTCTTATATCATTTGGATGTCTTATAATGAATGTTTATTTTATATGTCATTTGATATAAGTGGTACTTATATGACATTATTTTAATTTAATTCCTGAAGTTATAATTATTAAATATAATTTTTTGAAATTAAATATGTAGAAGACTAATATTAAAATATAAATAACTTATTTACATTTGGTTACTTGAAATTATCATCACATTAAAAAAAACTAATTGAACATAATTTGATTTTTTATTGGTTTGTTTATTGCTCGCTATTTTAGCTTTTATGAAAATAAATGCTTATAAACAATTTTTGTCCTAATAATTTGGATCATCAATTCAATAAAATACCAAATGCTGGCATTTCATTGCTTCCAGAGACACACATGTATTGGACTGACCAAACATTCTTGACACAAAATGAGAAATGCTAGAAATATAGCTTTTTAAGTCGTTTTTCACCAAAAATATATACATACTAATATAAAATTTGTAATCGTTGTAGAGTGTCGAAGTTTGTATGGAACCTGGAGTTAGTTTTTTGAATGTTCCAACAAGTCCTGTAAAAATCGTAACCTCATCACCCCGAAGAAACGATTCTCCTTTGAGCCGAGAAGATGAAGAAGTCAGAGCTATAGTTGAACAAAAAGCGGATGTTGAGCCTGTTGTTTCAAGGACATGTGATAGTGTTCTTCATGAGGATGTTGATGGTAAGTAAAATAAGAAAAATCACTTTTTTCTACATGTAAAAAAAAACATTATTTTAAACCTAGAAACAGCTCATATGTTTTTCATCTTTATTTCCAAAAATTGTTAGTTATTGTACCTCCTTTTTTCAATTTTAATGTATTTTTTAGAGTAAGTTCAAATTGTAAACCTCAAAAAGCGAAACAATTGTTGTTAATGATGAATTGTGGAAATATCCTTTATTAAATTATTTAACTAAAATGAGTTTCCTTTGAGTCAGAACTGATTCAATTAATTGCTTTTCAGACTTCAATGTGATAAAGTTATATATTATATTCAATTGTGATCCATCTATTTCATCACTAGTTTCAATACTAATTATTTTTGGTTTTCTTTAGCTGACGTGGGGATAGAAAATTCATTAGATCAGGGATCACCCTGTTCTCAAGGTGGATTGCATATGCCTAACTCTAAGTCTATGAATGATTTTGCCAAGAGAGTCCAACGTCTTAGATACCATAGCCAGAATTATGATAGGGATTCTACAGGTAACTCTGCAGGGGGCAGTCCTGATAAAGGTATGTATCCAAGTACTTTCTATGAAATTTAGTTATTTAGGATTCTCTCCTTTTTCATTACCTCTCCTTGATATTTAATCTTCATTGTAAAATCCTAACAATTGATATATTCGGAAGTCATTTTAATTCAAGCAAGCTTTCATTTAAATTGAAGCAAGCCTCCATTTTACTACGAAAAATTCGAGATATTAATACATTTTTGTGGCTACAGTTTCGAAATATTACTTTATCTTCAGACAACTTTGATTTAAGTTGTCTACCTCCCATTTAGTTGAAATACTTTCTTAAGGAGTCATAAAATATCATTTGAACTAAGATGTTAGTTCTTCTGAGTCTTCGTCCTTAAAGGAGCATATATTTTCCTTGAAAACAAATAGTGATCTAAATTTAAAAGAATTCAATAGCTTCCATTATACAGTAAAGTCGTTTTCTCTCTTTCTAAAAAGCATTCAATTTTGTAAGGCTATTGAGCTGTCTATGATTCTATGATTATGCATCAGACTGAACTCTAATATAAACTTAATGGAATCATAGGAACCTCTGAAATTACAACTGTTAGGAGGGCCAGCTCATGTCCAGATATAAAGAAAAGGAGTCCTGTGAATTGTAAGGGAAACAAAACTCTTAGAGAAACCGATGAAGAGGTATGATAAGAACATTAAATATTAACTTTTAAATAAAAATTAATTTTTTGTTTCCTGTACCAGAAGTTTGAGGTCATTTTTATAAAGCTTATTCATCAATGTTATTTCCAGGCTTGTGAGGAGGAAGCAAACCAAACAAGGGAATCTAATCAGAAGAGTTTTACAACTAGTGAAACTCAAACCGATAGTTACATGTCATATGAGCATCTTTTTCTGAATATATTTCCATGTTTAGGAACTACAGATGTCAAATCTAGTCCATCTTCGAGTCCAATGCCTATCAAGCCATTTGGTGAAAAAGACAACCAACATTCAATTTACAATGTTCTGGACAAGTAAGTTTTTTTCTTCTCAATTTCTTTGTTGGTGAAATTGAGGGGATGAAAATATCCTGAATGTAAATTAGAAACAAATATTTACTTTGAAAAAATACTGAATATCCTTAACTATTCATGTAAAAATGTCATAATGTTTGTTAACAGAATAAGAAAAACTTGGGTGATTGGAGTACTTCTGAAAATGTTTCACCTAGTTTGATGTTGCTGATATATATTGAATAATTGAATTTATATTTCTCTAGTATAATTCATATGCTTCTTGAATCTTACAGATACAGGAATATATATTTGTATTGCATTAAAATTTCACAGATATATGGAATTATGTAAGGGTGATATCTCGAATCCAACCATCCAAATTCAGTTAGTTCAGCAGCAACTATTTTTCGAAAGATATAGACGTGAAGCCTTTTCCTCAAGGAACCGAAAACTTTTAGCCGATGCTAAGAATGTGAAAGCTTTAGAAGAATATAATTCAGCTCTGGTGAGTTCATGTTTATAACCATACGAAAAAGTATACATTAAATCAAGAATAGATAGGAAACTTTCTATCTAGAGTTTGCATTTTGAAACAGTGGTTATTTCAGGTCTGGCAACACTTCTGTCATGTGTTTTGTCAAAAAGTTTGTTTGATCTTTGACATTTAAAACGGATCGAAATTGCATTTGCACTGTAAAATTCACGACAGATTATTTCATTGATTTAATGTTATTGTCCATTTTGAAAAGAATAATAATAATGTCTTTATTTTGCATACAAAAATTAGAAGTATTTCAAAAAAATCTTAAATGAACTGACAAATAGAGTTCTGTAAATAAATTAACTCTATGAATACAGAGGACAGTTGTTCCAACTAAGGTACAAAAAGAATTTGGACAAAACTTTACAGGGTCTCTTCAAGTGATTATTTCCTGTTACTTTATAAAATATATGTATAAAGTTCATCAATTAAAAAATAAATTACACTTTGATTTATATTATTATATTTTTGTAGAAAGATACCATACAACTTCAACAGAGAGACTTAGATTATTTAAGAAAACAACTTTCTACTTTACAAAAGGAACACTTTGAAGAAGAAAGGAGGTTATTATCATATAAGAAACATCTTGAAGAAAAGGTGAGTCTTAAATAATTCAATTTCATTTTTTCATGATACATCATTTATAAAAACAAGCATTCTATGTATTTGCAGAATAATTAAATGTTATGTACAAGGATAGTATCAGAAGTATCCAACAAAAACAACAACAAAACAAAGAAAACATTATCTTTGTTCTTATATGTATCATTTTCGTTCGATTAACTTTTCTGTTTATGGTTAAAATCTTCTATCTTCTTAAAATAGCTATTAGCTGAAACTGAACCTCTTAATTGTTGGCACATCTTTTAGTACAGAAAAGTTTGGTCACAAAATATTTTGGAGAGTTTAAATTTATTTCAACTACGTTTTTTTTTTATTTATAAATAAAAATATAAAATAAATGTAGTAGAATACAGATAAAATGACCGACGACATTTTATCATTAAAAGCTACGGAATAAATGAAGCTTGTTTTTTATTATGTATTAATATTATTTCTTTTCTTATTAGGCAATAAAGGTATAATTAGCTAGCTGTGGCTAAAAACGATCAGCAGTTATAAATGAAATAGTTAAATTCAGATTCTACTGTAATAATAATTGCTATTGATTATTTTTTGGTGTCTCAAGATTATTACTGAGAGTACATAACCTTATGACTCCAATAGCCTTTTTAAGACCCTATTCTCTCCTTTCAATTCATGATCTTGCCTGTGTCTAGTTATGGATCCATGTTTCATTCATGTTCATGAGTTCACACAAAAATTCAGCTTTTTTTGTAATATTGTCAAGCATTCGAAAGAAATGTCCTCTTCAAGACCAAATTTATATAAGCATAAACATATTTGATCAACCAATGTCATGTTCGACTCTAATCTTTCACTATTGTAAACCAGAGTAGAATCTAGCTATGCTTCATTAAAATATAATCAATTTTTTCCATCTCAGTGACATTGTCTACTGTTCAACCAAAAAGATATTGAAGTACCTAACATTCTGAAACTTCAACTTCATAAAACTGGTACATTCTATTGATCCATTTTTTCAAACTCCATCTATATGTCAGCTCTGAGATAATTTTCGTTTATTTTAATGCAATTATTTCTTTCTTCCCTTTTTCATTTCTATACCATTATTTCTCCATTCCTGTTTCACTGATTAGTTTAATATTACCTATAATTACGTTGTAGGTCAGTAATTTACTTGACCAAGTGGATAAGTTAAGTGGTGAAAAAGATAGAGAAAGTTTAAAACTTTTTGAACTAAAAGAAAAATGTAACTCTGTGGATAAAGAAAGGCAACAAGCAAGTGCAGCCCTATTTGAAGCTTATGCTGAGTTAAATGTGAGTGAACTATTCATAAATCAGTTTAAATGAAATCAACAAATTTATGAGGTTTGACAAATAAGTTTACAAAATTATGATTATGATTTACTGAATTATTCCCCCGAGATTGCTAGACTAACTAAATAACATGCAGGCCTTGAAATTAATTATTGCAGTTTTTTATATATCTAACACACTCAGTATATCAGTTATCATATGGCTTACATTCAATTTAGTCTATTTCAAACATTTTCTTCAGAAACTTGATTGTCAGACCTCATAAAGACATGGTCAAAATCTAGGATTATTATTAATACTCAGAAATTACCACCTGAATTTCAAACAGGCTTGAGTATCGGATTGTTTCATACACTGAATTGACATTTGACATAATATGTCAAATCACAATCGCCTTTAAAGCAACATGAGTAACAGAATCGGACTCGAAATTTTCTGAAATTTCAAGATTTCTAATACTTATTGGGTTGAGCAGCTTTGTCCCCTTAAATATTCTATATAAGCGATTTTTAGTCAAATGGTTTATTTTAATGAAATCTATCTGCTGCTCAAAAAAGTATTGACTTTGAAAATATCCTGTAGATTATTTACAATCATGTCCCTGTCATAAAGAACAATTTCAGCATTATCATGTTTTTCTTTATCGAAATCATTTGGAGACCACCTGAAATTATTCTTTACACCATGAACTTGACTTGTTAATAATATATATAAAACACTACTCAAGTATGTTTGAAATCAAAATTGTTAATTTCCTTGGATTTTGAGCAAGTGTAGTTTACTACTCTGTCAAGAAAGTACCGGGAATTTTCAATTAAAACAACATTTTTACATTTAATCGTCAAAATTTATTGGGTCGCCTTCAAAATAGGCTCCATTTGCTCCAATACATCTATGCCAACGGCACTTCCAATTATCGAAACATTTTTTATAGGCGCTTTCCGGGATGGACTTTAGCTCTCGCGCCGAATTTTGTTTTATGGCTTCAATCGACTCAAAACGGGTGCCACGAAGGGGCAATTTTAGTTTTGGGAAGAGGAAAAAGTCGCAGGGAGCCAAATCCGGCGAATACGGTGGTTGCTGAAGCACGTTTGTTGAGTTTTTGGCGAGAAAGTCAGTCACAATCGTAGCTCGGTGAGAAGGCGCGTTATCGTCATGCAAAATCCATGAGTTGTTCGCCCACAAATTTGGCCGCTTCTTACGGATACGCTCACGCAAACGTTTCATAACGCCTAGGTTATACTCCTTGTTTACCGTCTGACCCTCTGGAACGAATTCGTAGTGCACCACGCCACGGATATCGAAGAAAACAATGAGCATCACCTTCATTTTCGAGCGGCTTTGGCGTGGTTTTTTCGGTTTCGGCTCATTTTTTGCCACCCATTCCGATGATTGCTGGCTTGTTTGCATATCGTACTCGTAGACCCAGGTCTCATCACCAGTTATAATGCGTTCCATGAATGTAGAATCGGAATTACAGCGATCCAGCATGTCTGAAGCAACCTGTTCGCGATGACGTTTTTGAAGAAAATTCAGGTCTTTCGGTACGAGTCGTGCGGCCACCTTTCTCATGCCCAAAATATCAATCAAAATCGTACGTGCGGACTCGTGGGATATCTTAAGATCATGTGCTATCTCTCTCAAGCTGGTACGACGGTTTTCCAGCACCCTTTCCTTAATTTTATCGACGTTATCTTCGATCAAACGAGGCAAGTCTTCGACCACTTCACGACCGTCCTTGAAGGCTCTGTACCACTGATATGCACGAGTTTTCGATAGAGCATTATCACCAGAGGCCTTTTGCAACATTTTCAATGCATCGGCACACGAAAATTCATTTGCAACACAAAACTTTAAACAAATTCTTTGCTCAACGTAATCACCCATAGTAAAAATCGGCACGCACTCTGACATCGACTGACTTAATCAGCTGTTGCAAACACACTAGTTGACAGATCCCGCTCAAGCTTGGCATAGTAATTAAGGACAGTGGTACCAACCTAGGAAAAAAATTTTTTACCTGCCTCATTGCCCCGCCAGATTTAAATCGATAATTCCCGGTACTTTCTTGACAGAATGTACATTGAAAAACAACACATCAAAGTATTCTTCCGTAAATATGGAAAAAAGATCTGTTTTTAGTTAGCAAAAGAACAAGTAGCTATGGGGGAAAAAGCAAGAATTGAAGTTGAAAGATTAAATAAAGAAATATTATTATTAGGTGAGGCAAATATGAAATTTCAAGAAAAATTGGAGGATACTGAGAAAGCAGGATTCATCGATGCCCAGTTTGAAATGCTTGAGATATCTTACAAGGAGGAAGTTAATTGTAATGCTATACTTATTTTTATATTAAATTCAAAATAATATATTCAACAGAAACACTCTAAGACTTATGAAATTTTTTTGTAGCGCTGAAAAATAAAGTAGAAAGCAAGAAAACGTTAATGGATGCCTATAAACAAAGGATAAATGACCTGGAGATGATACTGTCACAAAAAGATGAGGGAATATCTGATCTGAAGAGAAACTTGATTGAAGTCAATTCTGAAAACTATGAAAAACTTAAGGTAAGTTAGTGGTGCGGTAGAGTTGAGGGGGGTGATTAGTCTCATCCGGAAGGGGAGATCCTAAGGTTCGTTTGCCATCTCGTCAGTTACCGCCATGCAGTAGACCGGTGAGCAGCACGCGTTTTCAAACGGCTTCTCCATCGTCGTCAACAACATGCGCACATCCGCACTTAGTCCTGAAGGTCGGTTTTCCTACCGACTATAGATTGTTTCATGTGAACAGACTTTGGGAGAGTTTCAATGTGCTACAAAGACTACAAGTACATCATCAGACTGGCAGAATACCCGAAAATGAGGCAGTCATTTTTGCGTTCTTCCTGGCGTTTGGTGTGCAAACATGCAGCTCTGTGGAACGGATTTTTCGTTCTGACATTAAATTTCATCCCCACATACTGGCTGTTGTGCAAGAGCTTTCTCCAAACGACTTTATTGCTTGTCAAGAAGCATATGAAACTCTCATTGAAAATGTGCCTACGACGAGCTAGTGTTTTTCAGTGTTGAGGCTCAATGTTGGATCTTTTCTTACTATATTTTCATTGTAATCTTTTATTTTTTCAAAGTTGAAACCATAGTAGATGAATTTATCAGCATGAGATTTCAGACATTTCTGTTCAGTTAATTTTAGACTGTGAATCCAGTTAATATAATTTATCACATTTCCATTATTAATATCGAACATATTTAATGGTTAATTTGTATAGGCTGTGGAGAGCAAGTACAAATCCCAGTTATCAATAAACCGGGCACTCGAACAGAAGATGTTGCAATTATTTATGAAAATAGAATCACCAGGATTGAGAAGTCTTCACTCACCCGAGACCAGTAGTTGCCATGAAGCGATAGCAACTCCAAGTGTTTCTGGCCTCAGTCCTCATTCGTCTCCATTGTCAGTGTCTTTAGCTTCCTCGGAAAGTAGTGCTGCTTTTCTGAGCTCAGATATTAAAGACATGAAAAATTTACAGGTAAGAGTAATTACATTATAGAGAAATAATTGATGTATTTTTATTTTTCAAAAATAACAGTGAAAATTGTCCAGAGGTCTAAATTGTCTGAAAAACTATTCTGAAGGGCGTTACCAAGTCTGGATAGATATTTAACTTATTATTAATTATTTTATCTTTAATAGCTTAAAGATCAATTTTTTTTTTGGTTTTTTGTTTTTACTTCTTCAGTCATTGATTAATTAAATCATGAAAAAACTGAGCACTGAACAACGTGAATTTAAGTACGGTAAATAGGAAGTTTTTCGAATTGGGACAGTGCAAGTTACATCTGTATTACAGTTCGAAACTTAAATAAAGACAAATAGGTTTTGTTGATCGCTGGGCATAATCCTAGAAAGATTGACAGACAGCATTGATAATTCCAGTATACAAAAAAAGTGACAAACAAGACTGAGTAACTATCGAGATATAACTCTATTGAGAAAAGCTATGAAACTTCATTAAAAATATTAGATAGAAAGATCAGACAGAAAATGGAAACATCATAGTTTGACCATTTAATCGACCTTGAATTAGAGTGTTAGTCGGTAGTAAGAAATTTTGGAATAAAAATTTCATGGGGTGAAACTTTCATATAAGCGTTATTTTTGTCAAATGGTTCATTTTTATTAGTTCAACATCATGTTAAAAGAAAGACTACCTTTGAAAGCATCCGGTTCAGATCTTTTACCACGAGAAACCACAAAACTCGATTTCAAACATATTTATATTATCCTGATATATTAGATCTACTGTGAAAAATTAGGTACTTTCTTAAACTTATACCAGGTATAGAAGTATGAAACACAAAATAAAATTTCGTTATAGATTGGTGAACAACGCTACATTTCGTATGAAAATGGGCGAAAATGTCTCGATAACTGGTTCGTTTCGAAAGAACTGTTTTTTTGGCATGGCATGCATTAATTGCCAGAGGTGCAGGAAGAATTAATAAATAGCAATGAAGATTATTTCGAATAACATATTTTTTATCATTTTCAAACAACAGACGAAAAACTCTCGGTTTCATACTTCTATACCTAGTTATCATAGGTAAGGATAACTAAAGTATTAGTTTTGTTAACTTCTTCATAATTTTCATACTTTCTTTTCTGTTAAATAAAAAAAAGCTTGGTATATTATAATTTTCTAGGTGTTGGTTGACAGGAAATCAGGAAAAGTTGAAGAATCATTTGAAGCTGGAGACTCTATAGAAATGCTACAGAACCCCTCTACTAGTAACCAATCATCTTCAGTCACAAGCCCACAAACACCTTCAAACACAAGCACCCAGCAACCATCCAACTTTGGCTCCCAGTTTTCTAGCATGGATATGCAGCTGACAACCAGTGAAAATCAATCCTCAAATAGTATAATACAAGCATCAATTAGTACCACAACAAATACTTCAAAAAAATCTAGTAAAGGACTGAACTAATTTTGAACTAAAGTAAGAGATATACTATATTTCTCTACGTTCTTTTTTATCATAAGTTACCTATGGACAGTCAATATATATATTGTAATGTTGGTACTGCATAACAAGTTTATTGGGGGATATTCTAAACTTATCAAAAACGTCCTAGAATTGATTATTTCCCATATCAAAATCGTTCAGACCACTAGGTTTTAAGAATTCAGAATGAAAATTTTTTATGTTTTTGAAAAGTTTGGGATACCATTGTTTGAATTTGGATGTATGTAGATTCATTGATATTTAAGAATAGTTCAGTACGACAGTTCTACAGATATGATTGATTTTATTATACAGCCACATTAACAGTTTCATTGTAAATTGTTCATTGGCATATATGACATACTGTTCTAAATGTATTGGAAATATTTGAAAGATCTTCAAATCATTTGTGTCAAAAAGATTTAATTTTTAATATAAATAATCTTGCAAGTAAGTAAATCACAACTGAAAGTTAAGAAAAATTGATTTCTTCTTTAAATCGTGGGTTTTCAAGAAAAACATTTTTTTTCTTGTTGATTGTGCAAATTTATATCTACTATAGCTATTTATAAATTCAAGTTGAATTTAATGAATATCTAATTAAGTAAATACGTCTCAATTACTCTGATGTTCAAAATGACATTAAAATGTGTCTATGAATGAAAATTATTGAATAAATATATTTCTTAGTGTTTGAATCGATTTACACTGACTATATTTGGAAATATTTGGAAGAAACTTTGATTACCAGATTACCTGTTATACTGAACTATACTTGGAATGTCAATCGTCATCCTTGGTTTGTTATTTGCCAAAGAGTCATCAAAGTCCTATGATTGAGTGGCATTATTGGAATAAATTGATTCATGAAGAATCTTTGTTGGCATATTTATATTTTCTAAGACAAATAAATACTGTATTATTGCTTAATTTTAAATCATTACATTTTCCAGAATTCTTTATCGTTTTATTTAACAATTTATAACATTTTTCACAAGGAAAATGCGAAATGCAAAAAATTAAGATGCTTAGGTAAATAATCTTTTATTGCATTTAATTCTTCAGAGAAATTAATAAGGAAACCAAATTTCACAAAGCCTATTGTAGCTATTTAAGTTTTGAGATATTCTCCTTGAGATCAAAACATTTCTGCACGTTTTTGAAGCAACTTTCAAAGGTCTTTCTCCATTCTAATTCTCCAAAACATGTGATTTGAATGTATCAACTGCTTTAGGCGTAGGAAAACGTTGATCTCGAAATTCATTTTTAATCTGCAGGAATAAGAAATAATTGAGTGCCAAACAAAGAGTCTAGGACAGATGACCTATCAGTTTGATGTTTTAAATGCTCAAAAACGTTTTTTTTTTGAGCTGATATGTGAGAGCATTGTAGTGGTGGAGAATTATTTGTCTTCTGCTATTGGTTTCCTTAATTTTTCCAAACACTTTCAGCAAACAAATGCTGGTGTAACATTTAGGAGTTCTAAGTTGCTGTGGCGACATGTCCAGTTATTCTAAAAAAAACATATTATCAAGCTAAGAACCCATACATATATGAGGTTCCGACATATTTTTGTGAGCATAATTTGAACAAAAATTTTGTTTTTAATCATAAATATCATGAGCTTAACGTATCTGAAGAGCATAAATCTGCCTTTTATGTAAATAGCCCAATGTATGTGAAAATTAAACTATTCAATAAGCTTCCTATCAAACTGAAGTTTCTTGAGGACTGGTAAATTTAAGAAAGAACTATTCTAGCATTTGGTAAGCATTGAACCTTATCACATCAGAAATTTTTCAACATAGAATATCTCTAAATAGATGGTATATGTGCCTCAGTGATTTCTGTTTCAATACATTTTCTTTTTTATTTTTTGCTGTATGATTAGGTTTTCCTTAGCTCTCCAAGTATGGCGCAATTTCCACTCATATGTGATCTTCTCTGTTGAATTTGAAAATAAACGAGTATTGTTATCATTATAGAAAATCATCTCACCAAAATGTTCACGATTTAATTTAATGTTTTCATGATGAATACTTTAAGTATCTGTAAACAATATCATGAAATACTTAGATTTCTGAGTACTATCATCATTTAAACTTTACGATGACAATATCAAATTAAACATATTCACTTCAGTGTTGCCGCATCTCAAAATTAAAGTAGCAATCCTCGTTTCAATCTCCAATATGGGGCAACATGAACGAGTAATAAAAATTTTATTTCTACGCTGAATATGATTATAGATCAGATAAGTCTTGGAAGAAGTCATAATTCTGACATTTTGTGTCAGTAGATTTTAGTGATTTTAAAATTTCTGCTGATATTAAAAAATTTCGGACACCTTTTCACAATCTCAATTAAAAGGCATCCATTGATTTTTTTCAATGCAATTAGTGATTATGTCTGCGACCCATAGTGTTATTGCTTTAAGAAAATCGTTATTTTCTCTTGCAGAATAGCAACATAAGGTTAAATTATTAAGTAACTTATTTTTGGGTTGTGGACCACTGAAAATATACAGAAAATAGTATTTTCAAATATATTTCTATTATATCGTCAATAAATATTTTAATCGAAAAACAATATCATTAACAGATCATATTTTTTAAAACTTATAACATTCAAGTATATATCAATATGTCAACTATAATTTTTTAATATTTAATTCAGATACTTTTTAGACATTAGAAAAGAAGATTCTACTTGCAGAAGAAGAAAAAATACATTATAATATGAGAAAATCTTCAGTAACAATTACATTCCATTATCATATTCATCTTGCAACCGTAACCATAAATAAATGTCTAATGACTCTGGAATGTTTCAATTATATTAAAAAATAAGTTAATTGTTTATGTTCTAAAACAACTACTTTGAAAAATAATAACACTGGACAGTAGCTTCTGATGAAATATGCAGATTGACTAATGAATACTTTTTTGCTGCTTATTAAATAAATTGAGTACAAATGTAGATGCAAAGTTCATACACTATACTTATCATAAAGTGACTCATTTCATTTTCTGGTCTAGATGTTATATCACACAAGAAACTTATTATAGAGATTTATACGTAATTAATTATAAGTATCTGTAGAGCCATACTACTACCAAGAAGAAATATTAGAAGCGAAATGTTAAATACAAATAAACATTGACAACACATAGAAACTTCCTCAAAATAAATACAAAAGTGGTATTCAACATTCTCCATAATTAAGAGATGAGAATTTTTCAGGCATTGAATGAAAACAAAGAGGATGAAATTTTCGAAATTTTTGTGACCAAGTAGTGATACGGCACACAAGGAAATCCAAGTGAAGTTTATTATTAAATAAAAGACTCTTAATAAAACAAACTAAAATCATCTTACAACAAAAAATTCACTATATAAAGCAAATTATTTGAGATGATAGTGATGATTTAAATCATTGGTAAATTAACAAGTATAAAATTATTAATTTTAACTCAGTTCTTCAAGAATTATTTTAATTTGGTACTACTTAAAGTTCTTCATCAATCACAGATTTCCGATTTTTTCTTCTTCTTTTGTTCTTTAAATTTGACAATGTTTCATAAGCCAGTTGAATCTCCATAAACCTTTCTTGCGCTGCTCTTCTAAGGTTGGGATCTTTTACTTTATCAGGGTGGAATTCCCTGCTTAAGGCCCGCCATTTTGTCGTTATTTCGGTTTGACTTGCAGTAGGTCCCAATCCTAGAATTTTATAGGCATTCTGCTCCCCCTGTGGATCTGATAGCTCTATGATCTGTTTCCATATTTCATACCTACAATTTCATGAAAATTTTGGTGAAATCATAGCCAACTTAAATCTGAATAATCAAAATATATTTTTCTATCAAACTAAATGATTAAAAATACAAACAAGATTTGACCCAATAAGAGGGAAAATTGAAATATTTAGACTTAAACCTGTAACCGATTATTTTAGGCTTGATCCCAAACCATTGAGATGAAGAGGCAGTTGAAAAGTAATTTCGTTTCTACATAGTAACTCTCGCTCTTATTAAAAACCCTAAAATCACGCTGATCAAAACTCCTCACATTCATTTTCAAGAAACATTTTGAGTTCACACTCTCATAACAATAGACATATTGCAATAAAAGGCCTGAAGGTTAATATATTCTCTAATTTATACATTTATAATTAAGGTTAGTAAATTTGTGAAGTGAACTCGGTGAACCAAAGTGCATCGATCTACACTTATATGAACAAGATAGTTTTAACCACCACCAAGATCGATAATATTATTGTCGCATTCCCTTCATTTCGATAAACCAACCGAAACTTGTAAATTTATTGTAGAACGTATAGACTATATAATATTTCTAGTCTATTATTTCCCTCTTCTCTCTCCTCAGTGTATGCTTATTTTATTTTTAATTTTTTATTTTGGATACTAATTGAATCAATGTTCAATTACTAGTGAAATTCGAAAAAGTATACCAATTTACCATGGAATTCTTCAACAATAATGAAATAAATTTTTTCTACCCACCATCCATGGTGCTGTGCATACTGGTAGACGTCAATAAGCGACTGCTTCAAATCAGTCCACCAAGGCGATGTGAAGAAGTGGTGTAGTGCTTCACGAACAGGAATCTCATCGCCATTTGTATCTGTGATTTTACCATTGAAATAGAAATACGATGACCATAGAGCTATGTACAAAACGGCACAAAGGGCTAATGTTGTGATCCTATTGGAGGTTGATTGTGGTTTCCGAGGTTTTCTCCTCCACTCTTTAGAGAACTGATTGAAGCCTAGAGCGGCGAAAAACGTTACGATGGTGAGCCACGTATTGATGTCATAAAAGTACCACCTGGATACGTAACTCAGGTATGAAATTATTATGGTTGGCCAAGGACCTCCTTGTTCACGTCCAATATTGCCAACCACCCACACTCCTGAAAAAAAAATAATAAAGGACTTTTATTGTACTGAAAAAGTGTTAAATTTTGATTGTAATATATGCTCTACATGAGTTTTAGTTCAGCGGTGATGTAGACTGCATGTTCAGTTAACATAAATAGTAGTTTTATAACTTAACCTAGTCCCTGACAACTTCTTACCACAAAAATTTATGGAAAAAATTAAGAGGGTATTGCATTTATAATAAAAAAAAAGATTAAAAGCACTGTTGTGGGACTGTTGGTATGGTTTTTTTTACGCTCAACGCTGCTCACAAATTTTTGTCTCTGTTTTGAATCTTCTAATCATACGATCCTCATGAAATTTTGCAGAAACGTGTGCATTTCCACTAGTTCGGCTAAAAATTTGAAGATAAAAAAACATTTGGGCGAAACGATAGCACACTGCTCCCTGGAACAAGCGCGCAAAAATAGTTTATCTATATTATAGTTATATATTTCCCTATTCATTTGGTGGTCAAATATCATACCAACAGTTTTTGCATTGATCATAATTGAACCAAATTTTTATAGAATACTATGTTTTACTAATGAAAGTTGTAAAACTTTGAATTTTTTGTAGTAAAACAGCAATTTTTGAAAACTTCTTTTAAGTTATTGCATTATTGACTTTCAATTATTCTTTCAATCGGAGTAAATCATAATTGATTGCTGTCACAACTTGACCGCTTTCTTCTAGTAGACAAGAAGTATAACATTGTGTTGATTCAATGCAGATCCCTGTGGAACTTATTTGGGGATTTTTAATGCACCAAAATTCTGACAACATTCTCCCACAAAAATCACTATCAGATCCCATTCGCAAAGATAACTCGAAATATGAATTTTTCAACTTTTAAAACTCACAAAGAAGAGTCTGAATAATTTTTGTAGAGAATTGTACAATTTACAACTTTTTTCTGACCCATTTTTACGATAAAACAACGTTTCATAGAAAAATGGAGAAAACCCGATTTTTTTGACCTTTGACCTTGAATATTTTTTTTGCAGGAGTAGGATCGAAGGAGATTGTTGACATTTCCTTTGTAATGGTTTATTTAACGTCTATTCCAATTTTCAGCTTTATGCGAATTTTGGCTAAGTTAAATTTCTTTTTTGACTGGACTAAAGAAGCTTACTAGTATTGAAGAAGATGATAAGTGCATCTGCCATTCTGACTCCAATAGTCGTTTTAACTACAAAAATTATCGTTTAGTATGCAAATTTGAAATCTCTTAATTGATTGATTAAAAAACTAACCGCAAAACTTTCAAACCTTTTTGAACTGCATATTTATATATTTATTATATGCTGAAAATTTTATTAGATAGGTCATTTTTGTAACAAAGAAACAAAAAATGACCTGTATGAAAATTGTTATATAAGCGAAATATGCCAATTAAATTTGCCATTAAATCCCCTTAATTTTAACATTTGGGAATGCTTATAAGAACAGAAATAGCTGAAATCGAATACGAAGCTATGCTAAATATTGTAAGGTCTCTGTATTAGGATCAAGGCCAAGTGTGATATCTTATATATAGAGATTTTTTTAAGGTTTATTTTAATGTCTCCCCATATATCTAAAGTACAAAAGATTACTCATTTGGATGCACAGAATCAATCTTTAGATTAATAGCAAGGGCGAGTTGATTAGGACTCTTTTCGTTAGTATTACTAACATACCTACCAAGAGCTACTCCAAGTGGTATAAGCCAATGTATAAAATTCCAGTCTACTCCACCGACAACTTCTTCTGGTATTGCTATCATTATAAGCTGGCCCCAAAGGTAGCCAACCATCAGAGCAGATATAAATCTACTTGTAGAGTAAGGGGGCTGCAAAAATTCATTTTATGAGAGATTTATCGCAAAATTGATCAAAGGTTCATTGAAAATTACTCATATCCAACAGTTTTTTCACTCTTTAAAACAATTATTTCCAAAAAACCGTGGGTCATCTAAAGTTTACATTTTGAAGTAGTGGTTATTTCTGTCATTCGTGTCTTGACTGAAAGTTAGTTTAATATTTAACATTAACAACATTGGTCGATTTGCGCTTGAACAAAACGAGGAAATATCAAAAAGAAATTTCGAAAGTGGTGAATCTTTTATTCAAACTGTTAGAAATTCACGTGGAAAATTCAATAGGTATAAAATGCCCTCACCGCAATTTATATATTTATATTTCGTTATGTTTCCTATTATCATTTAATTTCATTAATTGTGCGATTGTTTCAAAAAAACCGCGTGTATCATTTTTCCCAACTAACTGTTATTTCCGAATTTTTAGCCGAAAATAGAGTTCGATGTTTAGGTACAAGTAGAATATCTTGATTTCGAGTCTATATTCATTGTTGTTACTGGTCCATTTATTTTCATTTTCTTCAGCATATAGCAAACATTCATGTGTCAGGTGTTTTTTTTAGAGTGATAGAACTTTCGATAAGGAAAACTGTAATTTGACAGAAGGTAGAAGCCATGTTGTTTCGACATTTCTGTTCAGTAAGCATTGACAAATTATCATGAAAAAACCCACGCCGCAACAACGTTTACAAATTGTTGTAATTTATTTTCAAAATCAGTGTTCTATTCGCCAAACTTATAGAGCACTTCGTGAAATTTATAGTTTACATAATCGTCCATCAGAGCTTATTCGTCGAATTATCGATAGATTTCGGACAACATTTTCTCTACTCGATGCAACAACAACAAGACAAAGAACTATACGTACAGAAGAAAATATCGCTGCTGTAAGTCAGATTTGTCTATTCGTGGACGTTCACATCAAGTTGGACACGATGCATTCACCACATGGAAAATTTTGCGTAAAGACCTTGGTCTAGACCCATACAAGATCCAACTGGTTCAAGAACTAAAGCCACTTGACCATAATAAGCGTCGTTTGTTTGTTGATTGGGCCCTAGAACAGCTTGAAGTTGATCCACTTTTTTATCGTAAAATTGTGTTTAGTGATGAAGCTCATTTTTGGTTGAACGGCTATGTAAACAAGCAAAATTGCCGTATATGGAGTGAAAACAATCCTCAAGAAGTTCTGCAGGTTCCATTGCATCCTGAAAAATGCACTGTATGGTTTGCTTTACACGCTGGAGGCATCATCGGTCCATATTTCTTTAAAAACGATGCTGGAGCTAATGTTACAGTGAATGATGCTCGTTACAGATCGATGATCAATGATTATTTGTTTCAAAATTTGAATGCTATCAACCCAGAAGTGTTTTGATTCCAACAAGATGGTGCTACACCTCATGTTGCTACCGTAATAAATGATTTATTGAAAGAAAGATTTGGCAATAACATTATTTCGAGAAATGGTTCAATTAATTGGCCTCCAAGATCATGCGACATAACTCCACTGGATTATTTTCTTTGGGGTTATGTCAAGTCTTTGGTTTATGCTGATAAACCAGAACCAATAGACGCTTTGGAAGCCGACATAACTCGTGTTATTGATGGCATAAGGCCTGAATTACTCGAAAAAGTGGTCCAAAATTGATCTGGCCGAATGTGGTTCCTCAGAGCTAGTCGTGGTGGACCTATGTCGGAAATTATTTTTATAACATAAATGTTATAAAATTATCTTTCAAATAAATAAAATAATTGGCTTCAATCTTAATTTAAATGTGTTTCATTTCAATTTAAAGTTCAATCACTCTTAAAAAAACACCCGATATTTATATTTCGTTATGTTTCCCACTAGCATTTAATTTCATTAATTGAACGCTTGTTCTAAGAAACAGCGTGTATCGTTTTGCCCTAATAACTGTTATTTCCGAATTTTTAGCCGAAAATGGAGTTCAATGTTTAGGTACAAGTAGAATATCTTCATTTCTAGTCTATATTCATGGTTGTTACTCAACCTGGTCCATTTATTTTAATTTTCTCCAGCATATAGCAAACATTTATGTATGTAAATACAAGGCAATTATAGCAAATTATTTACAAGAAAATTGGTCACTTGATTTGCGAGATTCTAAATTGAAAATTCGGCCAATGATACGCTTCTCATCTACTAAAGTCAACACAGTTATCCCATAGTAGTATGTTGCAGGAAATGTTACAAGAAATAAGGTTATAATAGACCTGAATTAATGAACTGAGGGGTACCATATCCTTTACTCAATTGATGGCAAAAATAAAATCTTAAGCCTTTCGCAAAGCATACATGGGCTAATTCAAATTCCTATCAATAAATATACTTTATAATTTACTAAAGTCAGCAGATGTTATTGAAAAGTTTGAATAATATAATTCCAAGATGTTAAGATTATTTTTGAAACCGAAGTAAATACAAACTGTTTTGTTGACATTTACCACTAATGACTGGCACCAACCCACGAACCGGCTTATAATTGCTGCACAAGTGTAACGAAGTTCCTCGCAACTCTTAGCCTTGACTACAACCGAGGTGTCATCGGCAAAAAGCACAAGCAGAAAGAGAGCAAAGTGAACAGGCAAATCATTTAGGAATAATAAAAATAATAATGGTCCCAGCATAGAGCCTTGAAGAAGCTCACAATCGAGCCGAATAAGAGGATCCAATCTTTACACGTATAGCTAAGATAAATAAGCTGTAGCATTTATTTAAAATGAATTCAAATGAAAGTATGTCGAAGGCATACAAAAACGTAGCCAGTAACACGTAAGTTGTGGTCCATATTCTATGAAAGCGAGTGCAGTCGTCGGTGTTGATCGACCACTTCTAAAACAATGCTGAGCTGAATTAAGTACTTTATATTTATTCAGATCTTTTAACATTTTAACCACAATAATACAAATGGCACGAAAACTAAACTATACATACTACAAATGAAAATATGATCAACACAATACTCCCAAAGGCAAGTTCCTACATATCCCAAGTGACGCGTTATTCTACAAGTTAAGTGTTGTTTTGAACTCGCCTCGTATATCATACTAATTAACTAGAGCACTAAATCTCCCTACAATAATAATGAGGATGTATTGATATCCGTTTGGCCTAGACCGGTTCCAAGGCTAAGGAAAACATATTATAGCAAAGAACAATCACTTGTTAGAAGTGTCAGTATAAAGTTTTACCTTCAAAAGTCTGACCAGAGCAATCAAATTTGGAAAAATCTAAAAAAAAACACTAAAAAACTAAAAACTAACTAAAAAAACTGAAAAATACATGGTTTAAAGGCTCCATCTTTCTGCTCTGATTTACATCGATACATGTTGGCAAAAAAGAGTGGAAAAAATGTATTTAACGAAACTTCATATACTTTTTGTCGGAATCAGATATGAAAAAATTTATGCATCAGCGTCAAGTTTAAAAGCTGCTAAAATTTTCTTTCGATGAAGAGGTGATATAAACTTTGAAGCTCTGGTCTACAGGACAAGTTAAACATTTTGTACGGGTGTAGGCCCAAGTCAAGATGCAAAATTCGCCAAGTTGTGGTGTGAGAAAAGCCGAGTTCTTGTGTGCGTTGCAAATTCAATTGCGTCGGATTCTCCTCCACATTGACAGCGTCGATATTTTCGGTAGATCTTGCGTTTCTTCGTCGTATGGGGGTGGGTTCATTGTTTACTGAACCAGTGGCCTAAAATATATCAAACATACGCGAATAGTCCTGTCAGTGGGACGATTATGGTGACCGCAAAATGAACGGAGCGCGTGGAACGTTCCCGACAGAATACCCATTCTGATGAAATAATTTTATCATTTTCGAAGGATATATGATTTATCCATGGTGAGACTGAGTAAATGACAGTCAAGGCGATAGATGCAGCTTCACCAATATGGCCGCAATCAACTGTCAAGCTATTGAAAGACCTTTAACAAATGTATTCAACTGAGAGAAGAGGCTATTCAATAACAAAATATTTTGACTTGTTATTATAAAGAAAAATATAAATATATTCATATGAATCACCTTCCGTTTTTTAAGGGTTTTAATTGAGTGCCTAAGTATAACCTGTATGCAAGTTAGAGAAAGCAATTATTTCCATTAATGTCATCAATCACCGATTCAAATTATTTTATGAAAATTACGTCTTCAACCTGGTCCCATAAATATGAGCTGTTATATATTGATCACATTTATAAAAATAACAATCAGCTTTTTTCTTGGTTGAAAAAGCTGAGCATTAAGGTGATAGGTGGTAAAATATTACCAGATTGACTTATTTACGAATGGGATGCGAACCAATGCTAGTCGAGCGGTCCTAGGAAGAGTACGGCCTTCGCGTAAATGGAAGGTCTTTGATATTAATAAATTTTCTCTGCGATTTTTAGAAGTCTAATGATAAGGTGTGCCAAAATACAATACGGTTTAATCAATATCAATCCTCAACCCAATTAAATCTCAATAAATATGACGCTTACACTGAATAATTAATCAAAGGGCGATGCGGATCCCTTAAACAGTAGTTTTATGTAATTCTTGATTCTTTCTAAATTCTTCAAACAATATAATTATGAAAAGATATGTCAACTCTTCACCTAGTCCCTAATTTTTGACTCAACTTTAGTTGGACAATTTCAACCAGACTAGTATACAAAATTCTTAGATACTTCTTAGCCCTAGACTTCAAGAGCATAAAGCCAAACCAAAACTGGACACAGGCGATTTTTTACGAGAAACGGCATATTTTCGCATGGGCAACGGGACAACGAACGACTACCGGTACCCTTAATTCCTTGGTCCCGAAACTTAGCATTATCTGTTCGATTTCTCTAATTCTTTTGACCCAATTTTTCGACTTCCAAAAAATATTACTAATATATCTATCTCGATATAATTATAATAATGCTAAATTCCGAGACCAATTCGAGCCCCGCACCACGATCTTTTCCCGACGATCTCATTAGTTTTTCCGGAGTGCCAAGACGCCCTGACAAACTCTCTTTTGACCCCTTTAATACCTCGCACGCGTCGGTTTTCTCCTTTCAAATTTTTATGTTCATTCACACGCTCAAAATTCCTAGTTAGCAATTTTCGAAAGCTTCGGTTCCTTACCGGACCACACGTGCCGATTCTGATTCACCGTTCGCCCACTCAAACCAATACACTTTCTGGTCGGTAACTCATTCTGAAGGAATATATTTACCTTTTGCACAAGTAGCTCTTGTTGACTTTTTTAAACTGCAGCTGATTATTACAATGTATAGACCGCTGTAAAAGAATTTCCTGTCATGAAGCCGTTCGTTCGAGCCTCGAACCTGAATTCCCAAGTTTATCAGTATCTGGTCTGGAGATAATAATCAACGAATTCGTTCAGGAACATTAAATCTCGCTTTAACAAAGTCTCCTATATTAACCATTTTTTCCTTTAAGTTGCTATTGTCCACTGGATTAACCCCTGTATCATTACAACCCTTTGATGAATTCTATATCTTGTTGGATTACCATACAATTTCTATGTCAGATCCATAAATGCCAGCAAGTCGATTCCCTGAACGAAAGTCTCAATAGGATGAATGAATGAGATCAACAGAATTTGGTGCAATTCATTGCCTCGAAGACCCAAACAAAATTTTTTTCTCGGAATACTCAGTTCGTGATTTCTGACTTGATGACGGAAAACCAACTGATTAATGCATTTTCTTGGGTTCAAAAAGAAGTTCGATGTTTGGGTGCCACACCAAGAAACATGATGGATCGAATTTCCATCTGCGAAGCCTTGGCCATACGGTATCATATCGATCTATTTCTTGAAAGCATAGTGACTGGGAAAGAAAAAAGGGTCACATACGACAATATTGATCGTGGTCAAAGAGCGGTACAGCAAGTCCAACGGTGGCCAACCCAGGACTCACTTCCAGGAAGGTTCTACTGTGCATTTGGTTGATCTGGAAAGGAATAATTTATTATGAGTTGCTTCCATGCGGTCAAATACGAAATTCGTATTTCTACTGTCAACAACTGGACCGTTTGAAGCTATCGACTGAGCAGAAATGGCCCGAATTGACCAACAGAAGAGGTATTGAATTGCATTAGAACAACGCAAGGCCACACACGTCTGTAGTGCATCGACAGAAACTCTGTGAGCTTGGTTGGGAAGTTTTAATGCATCCACCATATAGTCCGAACCTGCCAACAAGCAATTACCATATTTTTCTCTTCTTCTTCATACTGTAATAAGCCACCTCTTTGTGGGAGGTGGTTGGATAGAAAATATTACTACATTCCTAAGTTTAACATTAAGTGGTCTAGAGATTAGAATAATCAAATTAATTCAGAGGCATTGGATCTCGCGTTGAATTTGCTTTTGTCCTCTGAATTAATCCCTATATCATTACAGCCCTTTCATGAATTCTAAATCTTGTTGGTTTACCACAATACTTCTTGAGTAATGAAAAATTGGCATCAAGAGCAGATTGTGAAAAGGATCAAGACTTCTATGAGAGAGGTATTATGAAGCTACCTTTGAAATGGCAACAAATTATAAGGCAAAACGGTGTATATTTGCCTCAAATTGGACAATCCGAAATATGTTAGATAAAGTCTTGGAATTCTCACAAAAATAATGAATTTTTCCCCAACCTATTATATGAAATTAAATGGTTCATTTGCGACAAACAAGTTTTATTGGTTGTGTAACGTTACTTTATCACAAACTATAACACTGTTTTCAAGGTGGGAAACAAGCAAGATAAGAAACCCCTTAATACAAGGGCAATTTGAAATCAATCCATTACATCAACATTTCATTGGAGTTTTTATATATTTGAGCTTCCAATTTCAATGAAAGATATCATTTATTTCTCTAAATGGTTACGAGAAATTAGTCATCAAATTATTTTATAGCTTTGAGTTCTCATTTTATTATACTATTGTTCCTTTTATTTGTGGATCAGAAAAAAAATGGTACAGGTATACTAATTCAATGTTTTTCTTTCGATTAATAGAAACAATTGGAGAAGATTTTGGTGATGACCAACCATTAAAATATAATATTGATGAATTATTCATTTTATGAAAAATAGATTGCATATTTTAGAAAAAACACTATATTTCATAAAATTTTCACAGTTTATTCACTAAGAATGCGATACACGACGCGTTTTCAATCATATAAAGTTGTTCGGAAAGTAATTTCAAATTTTCCTGACAGAGGATTTGATTGTATTTCTTGAAACTCAACTTCACATTTAAGCAGCATAATCTTCTGTTTTGAGCTTGTGCGTGAAAAAATTCAATTAATTATACGCAGTAGTTTTTGGTTGGTTAGCTTTTAAATATGGAGAGCAACAAGCAGCATTTTCGTCATATAACAGATAAAAATGCTGTTCAAGCCAGAAAGAAATTAACCGATGTGTATAGGGAAGACGTGTTGACAGTACGCCAGTACCAGAACTGGTTTGCAAAATTTCGATCCGACAATTTTGATGTCGAAGTGCACCACGTTCCGGAAGGCCGGTTGAAGCTGATAAATAGATGATAAAGGCATTAGTTGATGCAAATCGGTGAATAACACCACGTGAGATCCGTGAGAGGTTAAATTTATCGAATTCAACTGTTTATGATCCCTTGAATGGCCTGGGTTTAACCTCGAAGCTCGATATATGGGTTCCCCGTGTTCTCACGGAGAGAAATTTGTGTCGTCGCGTTTATGTCTATTTGGGCAAAATGATCCACGCTGTTTCTTAGAACAAGCGCACAATTAATGAAATTAAATGCTAGTAGGAAACATAACGAACTATAAATATCCGGTGTTTTTTTTAGAGTGATAGAACTTTAAATTGAAATAAAACACATTTAAATCAAGATTGAAGCCAATTATCTTATTTATTTGAAAGATAATTTTATAACATTTATGTTATAAAAATAATTTCCGGCATATGTCCACCACGACTAGCTCTGAGGAACCGCATTCGGCCAGACCAATTTTGGACCACTTTTTCGGGTTATTCAGGCCTTATTACATCAACAACACGACTTATGGTGGCTTCTAAAGCGTCTATTGTTTCTGGTTGTCTGACTTGACATAACCTCAAAGAAAATAATCCAGTGGAGTTATGTCGCATGATCTTGGAGGCCAATTAATTGGACCATTTCTCGAAATAATTTTATCGCCAAATCTTTCTTTCAATAAATCAATTGTTACGGTAGCAACATAAGGTGTAGCATCATCTTGTTGGAACCAAAACACTTCTGGGTCGATACCATTCAAATTTCCAGCATCGTTTTTAAAGAAATATGGACCGATGATGCCTCCAGCGTGTAAGTCACACCATACAGTGCATTTTTCAGGATGCAACGGGACCTGCAGAACTTCTTGAGGGTTGTTTTCTCTCCATATACGGCAATTTTGCTTGTTTACATGGCCGTTAAACCAGAAATGAGCTTCATAACTGAACACAATTTTACGATAAAAAAGTGGATCAACTTCAAGCTCTTCTAGGGCCCAATCAGCAAACAAACGACGCTTATTATGGTCAAGTAGCTTCAGTTTTTGAACCAGTTGGATCTTGTATGGGTCTAAACCAAGATCTTTACGCCAAATTTTCCATGCGGTAGATGCACAGAGTCCAACTTGTTGTGAACGTCGACGAATAGACAAATCTGACTAACAGCAGCGATATTTTCTTCTGTACGTACAGTTCTTTGTCTTGTTGTTGTTGCTGCTGCATCGAGTAGAGAAAATGTTGTTCGAAATCTATCGATAGTTCGACGAATAAGCTGCTCTGATGGACGATTACCTAAACCATAAATTTCACGAAGTGCTCTATAAGTTTGGCGAATAGATCACTGATTTTGAAAATAAATTTCAACAATTTGTAAACGTTGTTGCGGCGTGAATCTTTCCATGATAATTTGTCAATGCTTACTGAACGGAAATGCCAAAACAACATGGCTTCTAATTTCTGTCAAATCACAGTTATCCCTATCGAAAGTTCTATCACTCTAAAAAGACACCCGATTGTAAGAAAAACTTTTTTATTATGTATCTGCAATGAATGATGGAACTCACCCTCCTATTATGCCTTATTTTGAGTGCCAATTCTTCCATATATTTAGGATCTTCATTGCAGTCTCTAACATATCGCGGAATCTTTGTCACATCAGCCAACCATCCTAGACCATAACCACCGAGAGTACTCCAGGTCAAGAAGGCATGAGCATCCCTTTCTAAATAAAACAAATGAAGTCCGAATATTCCGCCGAAAAACCAACATAAGTAAGCAGTCACTACGTTTTTCTTCTTGTCCGTAACAGCCATATCAAAATACTTTTTTTGCGGAGTATTCTATTCCGAGAACGCGCACCGGTATTTGGTGATAAGCGAACACGTCACAGTATCATCAAAACGATTGTTATCACTAGTCGCTTGGCACTTTGGCAACTATAAGCGTTTTCCGAAATTTTCACAGGAATATAACACTGAAATTAAACCTGTGCATAATCTCGCACATTTGGTTCGTTGTAAATAAATGATGTAAACGTCTAAAAAACTAGTTAAAATAATCATTCGAGTTAACTTAAATCAATAGGTGCAATGCCTTGTATTATTCAATGACGTTGGTAGCTCCTCGTCTTTACAATATGAACTGAAGTACTACCAAAATCGGCTGAAACACGCTAACACGCAGGTGAGACTAAGATGGACTCGTTCTTTAAGTCTAAAGACTGTGTCACAATTGATCCGGAAGCAAATCGATTATGTGGTAGTCGTCTACAGGTCAATCAGTTTGTAGTGGGATACTTTTCAAAATGTTAAGTTCATATACTTCGTCAAACGGGTAATTTTGAAGATACAGAGAGAATACATAATAGGATTTTAAGTTATATACACGCAGCGATAATTACATTTTATCCACTAGTATTTTTCGTTTCTTTATCAGATTATTCAGAAACGTATTGTGAGGAAGTTAACATGTTTCTGTGAAATCAGATGTCATAAATATTATTGAACAAGAGTTGTACATTTTGTTTATACTACTGAGATTTTGAATCATGATTTTCTCAGACGAAAAAACCGACTCTTTTTAGGGTTCAGAGTGACATACTGAATGGAGTTCTGAGCATTTTTTTCTCAAACGGAAAACCGCCAAAATTATGCAACGAAATAATTTCCACCGTTTAAATTTAGTAGTATACAGAATCAAAAAAAAATTTCGCTGTTGTTGGGGGATTTTTTCAAACAGGTAAATAAAGGACACTCCTTATTATCCAGTATATTCAGCAATTTTTAGAGCTTTTAAAGTTGACAGTTAAAATTAAAAATAAAATCTTCAGAAATTATCTGAAGAATTACATGAAACTCTGAATGAACATAAGTTTTTTCATCCTGAATTCAAATATTTTCATCGTAATATCTTAAAGTCAGTTAGAAGTTATGAAAATTATAGAATAGAAAAAAGTGGGATGTAGATGGAACAATAGAAATTTGTGTAAAGTTCTCAGAGGTTTCTTTGTCAGGGCGAAAAGTTAAACATTAAAGATTTAATGTTTTTATTTTCTATAAGGTGCTGTTTTACCATGCAAGGTTCAATTATATAAAATTTTCAACGAAGAAGATGTATTAATATCACGTTTTGTGACTTTTAAAATTACAACGTCTTGGATGCGTCAAATGTCTATTGTTATGTTGGACGAGATATACCATATTTTTTGCTAATTCATTCTTTATAATGTGATATAAATGCTTATGACAAAAGTTCAAGTTCAAATTAAATTCCGGAAAGATTATTATTGAAAACTCATCTTCAGTAAATCGATCTCTAGGACCGAGGATTAAAATACTAAGAACGCTAGACTGGTTGCACTGATGCCTATAAAATTGTTAACGGTACTTTATAAATATGTGTTGTCTACTACAGGTACCAGTGTGGTCATCAAAAAATCTGAACCACTAATTTTTTAAACCAGAAATATTTAATTGGTTCATGTGAAATTCGATAAATAAGACTGCTAATTTATCTTATTTTGATTAAACGAGTTTTAGTAATTTTGATATGATTATACAACCTGTCCCAAAATTAATTTAAAACCATTTGATCCGCAATTATAGTACAATGGTTCTATTATAATAACAATAAATTTTGTGGAAATTAGAATAACCTGATTTAATATTGTGTATTATTACAAGATTAAAAAATATATTACATGAATGGAGTATGCGGTTGGCTCTCCGTGAAACATTATAACAATTTTATTTAAAAAAAATTCACACAGTTTTTATGTTCCACAATTCTTTCAGAATCCTGACACGTGTTTCGGTCTTTCGACCATCTTCAAAGGAGTACAAAAAGGAACTTAACTAAAAATTGAAAATTTTCTTTATTACACTTAGGACATCTGTGTATTTGTATAGCGCATGGGAATAACAGCATCCAATATAGGGGTGTTTTTCTTAATTGCTTTTTTGATTGAAAGAATCTCCAAATAGTCCATCAATTTACCCTTATTAACATTATATAGTAAAGTGACATCTTTTTTCAAAAAATTATTATTTTATAAAATAGAAAGGCCTTTTACTTGATAGAAGAAATATAACAAAATTTGAATATTAAAACAGATTGAAATATGTTTATCTTCTACAATTTTAATTTTAAAAAAATTTTTTTATTCAAAAAACTTTTAGAATTAAATTAATTTCTAAAACAAGCACCGCTTACATTTAATAGACGTATATAATCAAAACTCAATATATAATGTCAAATGGAATAAATAAACCAACAGATATACCAAAGTCATTAATATTAATAAATAAATATTTAAAGGAAACAAAATTTTGTTTCTGGTCTTACCTTTAAGAACACCAATTGCCTTTTAAAAACATGAACACACTTAAAGGACTTCTCAAAGAATATAATTTATTTGAAATATTTAATATATTTAAATATTCGAATAAGTTAATTCAGAAATCTCTAAAAACATGCACTATATCTTCAAAAAACAAATATAATTCTAAGCAATTCCGTCTTCAGTCCTCAATAATATTCCAAATATCAAAATCAAAAAACTAACCTATATCCAAACCCTCAGCACGTGTAAAAGAACTAATGCTATATTTATTATTAATTTTAATGACTTTCGTATATCTGTTGGTTTATTTATTCCATTTGACATTATATATTGAGTTTTGATTATATACGTCTATTAAATGTAAGCGGTGCTTGTTTTAGAAATTAATTTAATTCTAAAAGTTTTTTGAATAAAAAAATTTTTTTTTAATTAAAATTGTAGAAGACAAACATATTTCAATTTGTTTTAATATTCAAATTTTAATTATTATTTTCTATACAATGTTCTGCAAAACCGGTTGATTTCTGGTTTTTCAAAATAGACATCCTATGTTCTTTGATTCTATGCCTGTCTGTCCTACATATGTAGCATTACAACCATATTTTCTTTTTATTGATATAATTTTTTTTAAATATTGTGTTAAATCCAATCAATCATGCCAAATTAAAATGTCAACATTCCATTTAGTTTCATTCATAAACTTTTGAGCATCCCGTTGAACGAAGTCAATTTCCGAAAAGATGTCAATATTGTTAAAACTATAGCGGTGGACAACGGATATAGAACTGAAATCATTGACAAAATGATTAATAAGAAAACTTACCACAATATTTTAAAAAATTTTATATTAATATAAATGATCACTATGAAGAAAAGAAAATATGATTTTCAATGGCTTATATGAAAGTTTTCAGCAGAAGGATCCCTAATGGTCTTTATAAAATGGGAATTAATTTGTTAGCAGTAAATAGAAATAATTTAGCTGAGATTTTGGTGAACAATTTATGAAATTGATTGTGATGATTGTAATGCTACATATGTAGGACAGACAGGCCGATGTTTACAACATAGAATCAAAGAACACAGTATGTGTATTTTGAAAAACCAGAAATCAACCGGTTTTGCTGAACACTTTCTACTAACTACTTATGACATTTTTCTCCTACTTAAAAAAATTGCTTTAATTGAGTCATTTAGTTAGTTTTATACTAAAAAGTAATGATTATTTTCCATGAAATCAAATGTTACTATAATAAATCAAGAACAGTAGATCTTCTAGACCATAGTGATGCTACAGAATGTTTCGTGAATGTTAAAAAAGATAATTTAGAATATTATTCCATTTGCCTCTTTTTAAGTTATGCAACACGTAATACAGCTTTATGTTTTCAAATAAGTTAGCACAAATGATTTGTGTTATTATTATAAAGAATAATTTTCGATATTAAATTATAATGGTTTCATCATTGATAAACTAAACGTCAAAACTGAAAATGTTCCAACTGGTTTTAATTTGATAAAAGAAGAGTTAATTATGTGAAAAACTTTTTCGTCTGTGACTTATGTCATATGCAGTACGCACTATGTCAATTTTCATGACAGACCCAGACGTCAAAGTTCTAGAACAAAGGTTATGGTCTTCCAGTTTCGTATTTGATAAATCTGTTTTCTTAAATAAGACCAGATAAATCGGACATCTTTCTGTTTCACACAGACAGATCGATATTGAAAGTTGTTCCTGCTCAGGCTTTTCCAATCAACTATCCAAAATTTAACTTGAAAGTAGTATTATGTAACCTTCTGCTAGGAAAAAACTAGAATAGAATTATTCAAGTAAGCCATTTTGTTTGACTTAAAAAATACCCATTAACCTCTAGAAGATTTTCGCCAAGTAGTTATTCCTATGTAGGTTCTCATTTCCTGGTTTTGAATTATAACCGATTGAATGCAGGAAGTTATTTATAGGAATTTATTTCACATGACTTTACGTCGTATTGAATTTCATAGAATAGAAATACCTATTTACTAAAAATGCAAGCTTTCAATTTGCTATGTAGTTTGATTGTGGAAGTAGCATTGTTGTTTTATTGAGCTAAATAATCTAATAGCGTTCTGTTGGTTGAAGAAGAGTCGACAACCTATCAAATTAAAGTGTTTTTATATATTTTATAGAATGTCAGAGGTTATGGCAAATGGGACAGATACTAAGCGGGACCCAGGTGAGCCCATTGTGTATTTCAGGATTCGCTTGGTGTCTTTGCATGGATTTTGTATTCTAGACTATGAAAAATGCATTTGTTTTGTTTTCCCTTAACCTCTTTTTAGTTTGCGCTGTTGTGGTCATTCAATCTCCTTTATTGTGACTGCGTTGGTTTTTCTATATATTTCGTAAATTCGATACAATTATTCATCTGTGTTTCAACGTAAATAATTGATTTTAGCCTTTGGACAAGTATCCTAGTACCATTATGAAATTTTGAATTTTCAATAGGGTGGAACCTTTTTTACAGAGCATGAGACTTCCATTGCCAGAATTAAAACTTTTTCTGTATTTTTCAATATCCATAGTCTGAATTGAAAATGAAGGAATAATTGAGAATTATTTCATAGAATTAAAAACATTGTATCCAATACACTGTAAACATGGAAAACCTCGCAAATTTATTAATTTTCACTATCTTGATTTATTATCGAGGGCGCTGTCATTTTGTTCAATATACGTATCTTGAGGCGGTTGCATTAGATTTACAAATGGAAAATTTGTTGCCAAATTTTGTCAGTTTGTAAGCACGAAAATTTCGAAAGAAATAATTTGAGACTGACTTGAAATTTACAAGGAAGATCTTAAGCTGGAATAAAAAGATCAAGTTGGTGAATGGATAAGCCCATTCGAAATGTTTTTTTCTCAATATATCTGAAAATATAAGAGTTACTGAAGTTCAATATGAAATAACAACTCGAATATTTTTTGACAATTTATATATATGAAATAAATAACATTTTTGACAAATAAAACTATATTTTATAAAATTTTCCCAATTTATTCACTGAGAATGTGATACCCGATCAGTTTCTATTGTTAAATCATTGTGAAGTATAGGTGCTCCATATAAAAGAGTTCAGCCGAATATTTCCGTAAGTGTAAGTTTTTCCGGAAAACGTCTAGATAGGTCTATTTTATTTGAAGAGGAGGGGGTGACAACCTCCTCAAGAATCTTAAATGGCAATAGAGGTCGAGTCATTTTGCAGGTTTGGCAAATCTATTTCTGAGTATGCTAAAAAATTGCTGTGTGGCCTTCGTTTAGGTGTAAAAAACGTAAATGATGGGTGAAGTCCATTAAGTGCTCGATTTTCGGAACGAATTTTAATTAATAAAATGTTCAAATTGTCATTGGTCCATATTTCTTCGAAGAAAATGGTTAATGAGTAACGGTTAATGGAGAACGATACAGAACAACGTTAAATTCATTTTTTCCTGCTATTGTTAAGAATAATCTGGAGTAATTAAAACAAATTGTAGAAATTACTGTGTTTCACTACCAATAAGAATATATTTTACACATTTTCTTGTGACTCGAGTTTCGGGAAATGAACTATCCCATCATCAGACAACTGAAGACCTAACAGTGGTACAGAGGTATTTAAACAAAAGTGATAAATATTTTGAATATTTCAATAGATAACACCTAATAGTGGTACAGAGGTTTACAAGCGGAACGTATAAAAACCCGGTTAAAAAAGAGGGCCTTCTAACAGATATCGGAATGTCGGCAATCGACAAAGAAGGTTATTAAACAGATGGTACCCAAATATCTCAAATAATTTTTTGGGGTTACATAGCTCCGTACAGTTATTCATTATTTTCACGTTATTTTGTTGTATATCTCAAATATTTGGATTTACATAGCTCCATACAGTCATTCATTATTTTTTAAATTATTTTTATTGTGAACGAATTTGAAAATTTTAATAATCAAATTTTTTTTTCATTTGAATCTACATGTAAAATTTTATTAAGATTTTCTTTTGTCGAAAGAAATTACTAATTTCGAAAGAATGAGTGGCAAAAGTTGAATTTTTGTTTACTTTTCAATAAATTAATTTTATGTTCATTGAAAAAGGTTTTAAACAGATGTTACTTTTTGAATATCTCAAATATTTTCGATTTACATAGCTCCGTCTTGAAGGAACGCCCTGTTTGTTAGCACAAACAGGACGTTCCTTCAAGACGAGGTTCAACGAACATAAAATGAGTTTCATAAAAAATAAACAGAATTCTACTTTTGCCACTCATTGTCTAGAAAATGGTCATTCCTTTCCCACAATAGATAATCTTAAAATTTTACATGTAGAATCAAAAGGGAAGAAACTCGATTATCTAGAATCTGTTGAAATTTTCAAATTAGTTCACAATAACAATATTGTAAAAACAATGAATGACTGTACGGAGCTATGTAAATCGGAAATATTTGAGATATTCAAACAGTAACATCTGTTTAAAACCTTTTTCAACGAACATAAAATTAATTTAATGAAAAGTAAACAAAAATTCAACTTTTGCCACTCATTCTTTAGAAATTAGTAATTCCTTTCGACAAAAGAAAATCTTAAGAAAATTTTACATGTAGATTCAAATGAAAAGAAACTTTATTATTAAAATTTTCAAATTCGTTCACAACAAAAATAATTTAAAAAATAATGAATGACTGTATGGAGCTATGTAAATCCAAATATTTGAGATGTACAACAAAATAACGTAAAAATAATGAATAACTGTACGGAGCTATGTAACCCCAAAAAATTATTTGAGATATTTGGGTACCATCTGTTTAATAACCTTTGTCGATTGCCGACATTCCGATATCTGTTAGAAGGCCCCTCTTTTTTAACCGGGTTTTTATCACGTTCCGCTTGTAAACCTCTGTACCACTATTAGGTGTTATCTATTGAAATATTCAAAATATTTATCACTTTTGTTTAAATATTATACCTCTGTACCACTGTTAGGTCTTCAGTTGTCTGATGATGGGATAGTTCATTTCCCGAAACTCGAGTCACAAGAAAATGTGTAAAATATATTTTTATTGGTAGTAAAACATAGTAATTTCTACAATTTGTTTTAATTATGATCAACTACCAAATAGTAACGGCTGAAACAATTCAGTATCTGAATAATCTGGAGGATATGTGGCTTCAACAAGGTGGTGCTGCCTGCCACACAACCACCTCAACAATCGATACATTGAAAAGAAAATTTAGTGATAGAATTGGCTCAAGAAATGGTCCAGTTAATTATCCTTCCAGGTCGTGGGATTTAACACCTCGTGATTTATTTATTTGGGAATATGTTAAGTTACATGTTTATGCGGGTAATCCAACAATTTAAAAATAAACATTGAACGCACCATCAATTAAATATAGCCAAATTTATGTGAGAGAGTGTTAAAAAATTGAGTTGACAAAATTCATTAGGTACGGAGGAGAAGTCGTGGTGGTCATTTGAATTATGTTATTTCCATACATTATGGTATAATGTAACCTTTTAAATAAAAAAAAATTGTGCCTCACTGAATAACTTGCGTTTTTTTCATTTTTTACTTTTATTATAGCTATTGGAAAACCCTTAACAAATCTAGTCTTTTTTGCTCTCTCAAACGCAGAATAACGTTCAAATAATATTCTTAATTTCTAGCAAGAACTGCGACTGCCCTACACCGCGATAATCGAAAAAAATCTGTCAATATCTCCTTCCTTTTTGATCGACATTGATATGCTTTTGCACAAACATAAGCACGTGTTTTTGTGTTTTGTGCGCTTGTTCCAGGGAACATCGTGCTATCATTTTGCCGTCCTGAAAACTTTTGAACGGAAAGAGTTACAGTCCTTGTCCATTTTATCATACTCACTGAAATTTTTTTAGTTATTCCTTCATTTTCATAAATAAAACACGTAATTGCTTTGACTATTTGATTGTTTTTAGTAAGAGTTGAACAGAACATTGGTTTGTGAAGAAAAGTTGAAACATTTTAATGATATTTAAAAAAAAAAACAGTATTTTGTTGGTCCTATCTTAGCAGCTATCAAGGACAGGATCCTACGTTGCATGCTTTTAATGCTGTTTTCTGCTATTTTATTTAAATCATCATTGTGGTTCCAATGGTAAAGGATTTTTTCTATCAGTTGAAGACTTTTTGTGATATTTTCCTTTCCCAATTACCTTTTCATGCACTCCCAAACATTTGCGATAGGATTCATGTCCGGCGAATTTGCAGGTCATCGGAGCAGTGGAATTTTCCTGTCCTCAACAAATTCGATCACTTTCTTAGCCTCATGGCATGGTGCAGTCTTCATAAATAATGCTTTACCATTTGGGAACCAATCCCTCACTTGAGGAAACAACATGTTCTCCAATACTTGGTCTTGCCGCCTGGTCCTTCCACAATATAAAGGCGATCTAACTATTAAGCACTAATAATTGACCATATCATTACTGAGGTGAGATGTTTTACTATTTCTATAGTAAAGTCTGGAAGATACTTCTCACCAACTCTTCTTTTCACAAACTGTGGCTTGTCATCAAGAATTTGGATCGTTGATTCGTCGCTGAAACAAACCTGAAAAGAAAACAAAATAAATTAAATTAAATGACAGGTAAAAGTAGCTTACGGTATTCCAATCGTTCTCTGTGAAATGCTTATATAATTTTGCCCAGTTAAATCTATGTTTTACCATTTTGTGGGTTAGTTTTGGTTTTTTCACAGTTTTTCTTCCTCTGAAGTCCATCTTAAACAAATTTCTGCGGACTGTTCTTACGGAAACATTGAATCATTATGTAAAGATGGGACATCTATTTTCCATCACAATATTCTTCAGCATTCTCTGACTTCTTGGAGTTACTACTTTTTTTTTTCTACTACAGTGACTAAGGGCTGTTGCAGACTCACCGGTTAGCAATTTTTGGCCAATCCACTTCATAGATGGTTGTGAATCATTGCAAATATTTGCGATTCTTCTTTGGCTGTATTCCGAATGTTTGAGCATGGTTTTTGCTCACTGAGATTTTTTTTTTGTTCTATTCTTCAAAATAGTGGAAAAATGTAATTTTTTTTAATTGTTGAGTAATCTAATGTTTGAATTATGATAATTTTCGGGAAATAATTATAAAAATTTTATTGCTAATAGCAACTCACCTCCTCAATTAAGATGTATAAACAAGAAATAATTAAAAAATTTGAATATCAATACAGATTTGATCTGTAAGTCTCCTATAATTTTAATTTCAAAATATTTTATTCAAAAAACTTTTAGAATTAAAATAATGTCTTATAAGCACAGCTCATATTTAAAAGGCATAAAATCATAACTCATTATAATAAAAAATGGAATAAAAAACCCAACAAATAATTTTGTGAGTATCGTGAAAAATTAATTCTCAAAATTTTAAAAAGTGAGGTTTGAAATCTTCGAATATATGTAATAGGGTCCCCAGCATTGGGTGAGGCGGTTAGATGAAAATTCAAATGTGAACCTGAAGAAGCCTCAGTGGCGAAATAATTGTGAAAATATTCTTTATCATTTTATTTGATTGAAATGAATTTTCATCAAGTAAGGACAAATTAAATTCAAATTTATTGATTGAAAAAATATTGTATCACCATGTGTGATTTATATTTTCTATGCATTTACTTCATTTTCTATAGATTCCTTTATATTTTGGAATGTTGTTCGATATTTGAGATTTTCATTGGTCGACTAATATAGGTTACTTTTGCTGAGACATTTTGGTTAATTTTATTTAATTACAGCGGGCAATCGTTTTGTTCAAATGCCTGTAATTTTCGAATTTTGAGCCGTAAATGGACTCACTGATGAAGAAACCGAGTTCAGAAGTAATTCTGTCCAGCAAATCCTTGCGTAAACACGCAACTTTCGAACAGAAAGAACTAGATAATTGAAAATTATATTACTTTTCATAAATATTTTCAGAATAAGTTATTTATCTTTTTCTTTTATCATTCTGTGGCCTATTTGAATATCGAATCGTAATAAATTATATTCTAACTACTAAGGAAATTCTAAAATTTCGACTACTATTTTGAAAAAAAATTCTGACGAACAGTTAATATTTACTACATATAGGCTATTCTTTCAAATTTATTTACAGTGAATGTTTTTTGGATTTGAATTTCAGATTGACTAGTCTCATTTATCTCATTCTGATGATATGTGTGAAATTTTTTTTAACGACTCATGAATATTTCAACGGTATGTCGTTTGTGGAATGCCTATTTCTAAAGATTGACGACGAATCGATAAACCTGACTGAAAATTTTCCACTTTTGTAGTGAAATTTAACAATTTCAATACGTTGTTGAAGCGTGTATCGTTCTATTTTTAGTAATGGCTTAGTTTTCACTTGTCAAATCTCAAAAGATGACAGCTTTAAAAGTGACAGCTGCCCAGATAGCGGGCTATTCAAAATGAAACCTCTTATTGGGAAACCCTTTACTAAAAACTATTCGATATCCTGACCCCGCTTTTTATTATTTTAAATTATTCTAAAAACTATTTATTATGTAATTTGGTTCAGCTATACCATTTATCGAAATAAGTATGAACCAATATCGAGCTAGGTATGCTTGTATGCTATAACATTTAGAAAAGGCACTTACATATGATTAATTAGTCTCCAAACATAGGAGCTGATTAGTTGTCATACACTGAACGTTGTGTTTGTCTATCGATTTGTAATGTTGATGTCCTGTGAGATATACATCACATAGAAAGTTTAGTATTTCTTGCCCAATTGCTCTACAAAAATGAAAAACATGAGAATAATGATTTGGTACATTTCATAGATGATAGTTGGTGTTTCATTTTGGTAAAACATGGTCTTCAGTGAATATAATAAAACTTTATCAATAGTTTAAGATCAATTTGCTCTGGTCAGCTTTTATTAGTGTTTACTTCAGACTATTCGCTTATTTTTAACCTCCCGTACAATTAAGATGATCATCTTAGCTAGAAATTTTTTTTCTGCTAAGGATTCGAACTACTAGCAGAGAGCATTCACTATTTTTTTTTACGGAAATAACTGAAAGAATGTTTGAAGATATTCGTTTCCTCGAGGATAATTCGACAATGTGACTTTAAAGACATTCTCTATTTTTTCCAGTATTATCTCGCCTACTCTCCTCACTGAAGAGTAGTGGTGGAAGTTTACCATCAACAGAGGAAGATATAGGTTTCCTTAGTGAACTGTTGCAGTCAAAAGAACTACACGCCTTGGTTAATGTACATAACAAAATAATCAGCAATGGGGCAAGTGGAAAATTTTTCCCCATGCTCTCCACCTCTATGCATGTTATGGTTGATGTTCTGGAAGAGTTGGCGAGTGTCCCACAGGCTTCGGACGAGTGTAAAGAATTGTTCTATTTGCTGCAGAAGCCAAATATACAGGTGTGTATTTTAAGTATATGAATTGGAATTAGGTTTTAATGGTGCCATATTTACAATTTCCACTTTTAATTGTAAAGAGCGTAGTGAATCTTGAGAAGTCAAAAAATTAAATAAATGAACCTGCTCAAGGAACAACACGGATTTAAATTAAGTCACTCTACTGAGACAGCAACTAGAGAAATAGCGGAAGTTAACATTTGTTTTTCTTATACTAGAGAATTCGTCCAGCATCTTAATAAATTACTTAATAATTTTACGGAAACCATCTAAGTATCGCGTACCGTCGCTCTTTCGTCGACTCTTGCTTCACTTCTTGTTTCTTACCCTGTGTTCGAAGTCCACGATTTTCACTTCATCTGCTTTACAAAAAGGCCTCCTTAACGTCTAATTGGACAAGTAATATAACTTAACGTAATTCAGGAGTATACTCTCAAATGTTCGAAATCTTGGGAAACACTTCATGTTCAGGTCAATTATTTCCTATTATAAAAAATCTTTCAGTCTGAAAAGCGTCTTTCAACTATCTACCCAAAAGAAGTGTGATGAAATTAAGTGGAACCATCTGAGAATCAGAGGTGAAATCAAACGACATTCAAATGTTTATGGGACATCTAGATTTATAACCCTTGGACGTCATTTAAAATATACTTTGAAGTTAAAGGATTCCATACACAAACTGTTCTGCTTTTTCAACTATACAGTTAGAAATTAAATTTCTCCACCCAAGAAATCCAATCTCTACATAAATTTCCTTCGTAATTTTCCACCAAAAAGAAAATCATCTCTTTTTCAGAGTGTGATATATTTTCAGGGTGTCTTATGTGCACACGATGCAGTTGCCCAAAAAGATTACTATCCTCATCTTCCAGAAATTCCTCCTGATGCCGACGAAGAAGAAGAAACCGTTAAAATAGTACAGCTAGTCAAAAGTAACGAACCTCTGGTAAGTTAAACTGAACAGCAATGAAAGAAAAGATGAAAATAATATTTCTTATAAATAGAGTAATTGAAAATGATTACCAATTAAAAAATTAAAAAATTGTTTTACTTAACGGTTAACGGTTTTTCTCATATCTCTATCAGCTTTTTCTTTATTTCAATATCATTATTTTGAAAAAATCTGAATATTAAAACAAATTGAAATATGTTTATCTTCTACAATTTTAATTTCAAAAAAATTTTTATTCAAAAAACTTTTAGAAATAAATTTATGTCTACACAAGCACCGCTTACATTTAATAGACGTATATAATCAAAACTCAATATATAATGTCAAATAATCCAACAGATATACGAAAGTAATTAAAACTAATAAATAAATATTTAAAGGAGACAAAATTTTGTTTCTGGTCTTACCTTTAAGAACACCAATTGCCTTTTAAAAACATGAACACACTTAAAGGACTTCTCAAAGAATATAATTTATTTGAAATATTTAATATATTTAAATATTCGAATAAATTATTTCAAAAATCTCTAAAAAAATGTGCACTATATCTTGAAAAAACAAATATAATTCTAGACAATCCCGTCTTCAGTCCTCATTTAATATTCCAAATATCAAAATCAAAAGCCTAACCTATATCTCTCACGTGTTAAAAGACTTGAGCTTCGAAATACAGATCAACTATATAATTCAAGATTGATCTATGTTCTAACAAAATCAAAGAACAGTGTGAGTTATTTTAAGGTTTATTTAAATTCATTGACATTCTATAATGAGATTTATTGAAGCCAAAATATAATTATATATTATATATAAAATAAAATAGAAAGACCTTTTACTTGATAGAAGAAATATAACAAAATTTGAATATTGAAACAAATTGAAATATGTTTATCTTCTACAATTTTAATTTCAAAAAAATTTTTATTCAAAAAACTTAGAAATAAATTTATGTCTACACAAGCAC
The DNA here is from genome assembly GCA_034642435.1 of Megalocaria dilatata. NCBI lineage: Eukaryota > Metazoa > Arthropoda > Insecta > Coleoptera > Coccinellidae > Megalocaria > Megalocaria dilatata. Next base: position 34,576,042 of record CM067854.1, read on the forward strand.
CGCTTACATTTAATAGACGTATATAATCAAAACTCAATATATAATGTCAAATAACCCAACAGATATACGAAAGTAATTAAAACTAATAAATAAATATTTAAAGGAGACAAAATTTTGTTTCTGGTCTTACCTTTAAAAGGCAATTGGTATTCTTAAAGGTAAGACCAGAAACAAAATTTTGTCTCCTTTAAATATTTATTTATTAGTTTTAATTACTTTCGTATATCTGTTGGGTTATTTATTCCATTTGACATTATATATTGAGTTTTGATTATATACGTCTATTAAATGTAAGCGGTGCTTGTGTAGACATAAATTTATTTCTAAAAGTTTTTTGAATAAATATTTTTTTGAAATTAAAATTGTAGAAGATAAACATATTTCAATTTGTTTTAATATTCAAATTTTGTTATATTTCTTCTATCAAGTAAAAGGCCTTTCTATTTTATCATTATTTTGAGTTATTTGAAAACATCAATTAACATAATGATAGTTTGAAGAGAAGAATCGTTCTTATTTATTTATTGAAAATTGATATGGTAGAGTAGTACCTCACCATTAACGTCACAACTTGTCAATTCTCATTTCATATGTGGCGATATTTCGAAAATGTAACCAGAAGCTGACAATATTCCACTTTATAGCTGAATATAAACTTTTTTTAGAAAAATTTAAATCAATCATAAGTCACACGCTGGGAAAATCGCAGTTCGCGAAATTTTATAGAACAAAAAACTGAACTTACTTCTTAGTATCTATGTAATTGAACAATTCAGTTAAAGGTCTTATGGGACCGTTTTGTTTTAACTATACCTATGACAGAAAGTACGAGGGAAACTTTTTCATTAACTTTTTCATAACTGTAAACAGTTATCTTTTTATAACTCACAGTCTTCTATCCAGACTTTATTTGTAGTTTTCGAACCAATAAAGCTCTATTATTATTATTATTATTATTATTAATCTTAAGATAATACTGCTTCTGTTTCAACAAATATGTCCAAATTTTATTGAATATTTCATCGAGCTTAGTATCTATTTATTTTTAATTGAATATTTATTTTGTGCCTTTCTGCAAAGACTGGGTCACAAAGTGCCGAACCTATAGTAGTAAGTATGAAACGCATAAAATAGACTATTTCTGTGTAGACATATCCTTGCACACATAGATTTTTTCAGGAAATTCACCATGATGTTTTACCACTCCTTTCCAAATATGCACATTTAAAGGTGTGACTGAGATAGTGTTCATGTTTTCCTTGCAAGTAAATTTGAACTTTTAGAGTCAATTTCACAAAGTCTGGTTACCGATAGTTGACCTCAAAGTTAGAATTGAACCACAGAAAAGTGCTCCATAGTTGCTGGTTAGAAACATACAAAAAGTAGACCGTCTCCTTATTCAACCTAAGAAGAACGCAATAGTTAAGAGTTAACTAGAGTAATGTAACCTTACTTGCTGAGCCCATATTCACGCCTTCTCAGATAGAGGCTCGCTATTCAAAAAAGAGCTTGTTTGATGGAGAAGAAGAAAAATAACCTCACTTAATCGTTGTTTGTTGGAAATAATATTTATGTATCGTTGAATGGAAATGGAATAATATTATTGGGAATAATTTGATGAATTAATTCGTATTTATTTAAATCAATGTTTTTTATATTCAGTTCATCTTCATTTGATTAAATGTGAAATGTATTATATGAGTGTGTTATTCGCAAATTAATATATATGTTGAAACCATAGACGTATTAAAATAAGGATAATATGTCTATGGTTGAAACTGATATAGGTCGAATTAATTACATATTATAATAATATATATTTTTGATTAAAAATGGGATTAAATTTTGTTATGAATAAATTTTTTAAAAGTTCCAAATGTATAATAATTGTAGTCTCTTCAAACAAAAAATTTCTGGTAAATTAATAAATTTCAACACCAACATATTGGTATAAAATTCAAATTATGTTATAGTTTCTCCACTTAATTTTTAAGTTTATGCTCCCCTAGAAATTTTGCCTTTTACAATTTTTTCTTCAATTACAATGTTATTTGAGTTGACCCATATTATTTTTAGATGGACTAGGTTTAATCTACTCACATTCGTATTCGATCTTACGTTTTGGGGAAAGGCTTTTTTAAATGCTTTCCCCTGGATGTTAATCAGTATAGAATGAATAAAATCATTCAAAAGTGAAATATGCAGAATCAAAGATTGTTGGTCAAACTGTTGAGTTGAATGTTTGGTTAAATTATATACATGATATAGAATGGCTAAAAATAATAAAGGTTTTATGATATTTCTATGGTTCCAAACTAAATTAAAGCAACAAAAGTTTTTTTGGTCGAGTTAACTAAAAGTTAACCAGACACTGTGAAACTGGCACTAATTGTCCTTTTTTTGTTATTATAACTACTAAATCTTTCCGAAATGGAACTCAGGAAATATCCTACTCGAATAATCCGATTACAACGAAGTCTGCAAGGATGTAAAGGGTCTTTCATTAACCGCGCCTCATTTTGTTTTGTAAATTAAACACATTTTTAATTTGAAAATTATTGAAATTTTTATTTCATTATACAGCATAATGGATACCATTAGTTATGAAACAAAACATCATTTGAATGTCCACCACGGAAACGCTGGCAGGAATGAAGTCGTTGAACCCAATTTTACATGACTCTCTCAAACAAATCAGGTCGTATGTTAGCAATTACCCGTTCAATATTGATCTGTAAATCTTCTAAATTGCTGGATGATTGCTGTAAACCAATGACTTAATATAACCCCAAAAAAAGAAGTCCAATGGAGTTAAATCGGAGGAACGAGGCGGATAATTTATCGGTCCATTTCTTCATTTTTTTAAAACACCAATTACTGAATACGTGACGCTTTAAATGATCTGTTAAAGCACGTAAAGTTAGAGTAACAGATCACGATTTTTCATAAATTTGGATTAGTTGTAAACATTGTTGGAGTGTGTACTTTTCCATGATTAAATGGTAGACATTGAAAAATACAATTGTCACTGTCACAAATAAACAATGGCTGCCATGCGTGAGTAATGTCATTTAAAAATGGGGCGTTCCCATTGAAAGGCCCTTTACTATGTGTTAAAAAAATAGTAATTACATTTCTTCTTTTGGGTAGTTTATTTAAAGGAAAAATCTAAATTATGGATTTGTCGTTTCGATTGAAATGAGGCACTGCCCGAGAAAAGTTGCTGCTTATTCTATAAACAATTACTATACAAATTTTTCACAACTTATTCATTCTTAAATGGAATTAAATGAGAAATTACTTAAAACAAGTTGCGGAAATTACTGTTTTGCAACCAATATTTTGATATTTTACACATTGATATTTTAAATATCAATTTATTGGTAGTAAAACATAGTAATTTCCACAACTTGTTTTAATTATGATCAACCATCAAATAGTATCGGCTGAAGGCGTTCAGTATCTGAGAAATTATTTGGTTTTCTATCACTTTTTATTGTCTGAATACAGGGCCGTCTTTAAATTATTTGAGGCCCTGGGCACATTAGGATCATGGGGCCCCTATGACCTTGAGAAAACACTATTTAGTTACAATAGATAAAGAAAGACAAACAAGGTTCTAAATTTATTAATTTTATTAATATAATAAGCGCAGGTATTGTAGTAAGTCATTATCATCAGATTTTTCAAAATTAATGTTTTTCGGTAATACCTAAATATCGGTTATCATTTGGTAATCTGGCAGGAACTAGGGGGCCCCATTCGATCGCGGGGCCCTGGGCACGTGCCCATAGTGCCCAGTGGGGAAGAGGGGCCTGTCTGAATATAAAGTTACTCGAGTTTAGTAGTATTTACTACATTTTCAATTTCTTTATACCATAATAAAAAAGCCAGGAAGGCATGAACATTCCTTCATTATTTTTTGTGTTATTTGCTATTTATTTCATTTCTTTAGGGAGCCACAATAAAAACTGAGGAATCAACAGGTAAAATTATCATAGCTAGAGTTATGCACGGTGGAGCCGCTGACAGATCAGGATTAATTCATGTAGGGGACGAGGTTGTTGAAGTAAATAACATTAATGTGGAAGGGAAAACGCCAAATGATGTTCTTAGTATTTTGGTACGTATGGTTAAGGTTTATCATTTCTAATGTTTAATTTTTTAAAATCCCGTTTCGAGGAGTTTTACATCATATACAAAAAAACTCGTATTTGAAGATACTCCATCCAATGAAAGAATGGTTTTAAATAAGCTTTCATTGTTGGTTTATATCCTGATGCCAAAAGTTCACTTTTTATTAATATTTTTATAGTGTCAGATTATCTATGATCGGCTATTTCGTTTTCAGCAAAATTCAGAAGGTACCATTACCTTCAAATTAGTGCCTGCTGATGGAAAACTCAATCAGCGGGAAAGTAAAGTACGTGTAAGAGCTCATTTCATATATAACGCAGAAACAGATCCATATATCCCTTGCAAAGAAGCAGGCTTAGATTTCGAAAAAGGCGATATTCTCCATATAGTCTCACAAGATGACGCTTATTGGTAAGTATAAATATTAAACAACCTAAAACGGAGAATAAAAATAAAATAATAAAATTATATCAGTTTTTGAAGGTGCTAATAATTTAACTTTTAATCCTTCACGATATCTATGCGGAATTTTTAGAAACAACCTCGTTTCCATCTATATGCTGATTAACAGCTTTGATATGTTCAAAGACCGATCTTTTGTCTGTAATTATATACTCCCTAAGGCTTGTTTCATAGTTCCTACCTGTTTGATCCACGTAAGTTGCATTACAACCATTGCAATTGATTCTGTAGATTCCCGAACCTTTGAAATAGTTTTGTATTTTTACTAAATAAAATATTTCCTAGGACAATATGAGATATGGCCTATTTCAAGTTGAATTTATAGAAATAAATTTGGATTTTGGTGGATAAATATCCAAAATAATGTGATCTGGAACACTCAATATGATGTATACATACATCGACTCAAAAAAGTTCAGCAAACACTCATTCGCTCTAAGATTCAATTCATATCTGAATGACTCAAATATTTCAACATGATTAGTACCCAGAATCACAGAGTTCCACTGACAATTTGTATGCTCCAGTTAGGAGTTTAGAAAGTTAGATACTTTTCATTTGTCTCTTAAGTACATTGACAGCGCTAAAAATTTTCCACATAATGCTTCCTTATGTTAACAGTTCAAAGTTCTTCCAAAGTGAAAATACCGTGAAGAGTATCTTGATAAATATCTTTTTGAATCGCCATATGTAGTTCTTTCGCTTCCCGTATCTCTAATCTCTATGCAGGGTGTAAATAAATAGTTGCGAAAAAATTTAGGGGGTCAAAAAATGGGGTGGGTCTTTCATATAAACTTTATTTATTTGAGCCCCCCTTGCTTAGTTACAGCCCCCTTAAGATAGCGCCCGAAAAACAGTTTTTAATTTTTTTCATGAAAACTAAAAAACTGGCAAGGATAAAATTAGGCAGACATTTGATGCGTGCGGGAATGTACTCAAAAAGTTTTTTGGTGGTGTTCCCCTATGATTGCAAGGGGTAGAAAAAGCCACCCCTAAACCTTCTTTCGCAAGAAACTATTTTCCATATTCCTATTTTACAATAAAAAAAATTATTTTTAATCTTGATCCATTCTTAACAAATAAGGTATCTTGTAATTTTTTGCTAAAATTCAATGTTTTTGAGAAAACAAATATTTATCAACATGATAGCGTGAGTCGGTGAGGCTGAAATTATTTCCGAACTAGCATTTATCTAGTAAGTGGATGTTATTTTGTTATGACAAGTGATTTGATTAACTTTGATTCAGTTATAATTATTTTTTGATTTTGCTTATCATTTTGAGATCAATAAAATAGCGGTAGTTAACATTTGTTTTTCTTATATTCATATACACCCAATATGTTTCTTTGGATGACTTATTTCTGAATGTATTTTATTTTTCTACTTTGAATGTTGCTATATTTTTCTTTAATTGTATATTTTTATCTTGGACGAAGACACTTTTGTTGAAATTATTATAGTTAAGCTGTGAGCACTCATCTGGGTATTGAATTACCTATATGTGTTCCTTTGTGAATGAATAAATAACATATTCTTTCGATCGAGACAAAGTTTGGAAACCGTTGTTATTAACACTTCAATCCCCCTTAAAAAATGAATCATAGATTGATTAATTATATAAGGGTTATAAAATGGTAGTGTTCAAATTAGTAAAACTTTTGACACACATTTTCTGAAAGAAATAAAGAAAGTTTTTTCATTGAAAAATAAACGAAAAGATTTTTACCAACGGAAATCCAATATAAACGGTGTATAATTAAACACTAGCCCAATATTTCATTGAAATAATCAGTATAAATATCAATTGTAATATCAACAGGTGGCAAGCAAGAAAAGAAGGTGACAGAAATATGAGGGCTGGATTGATACCCAGTAGAGCTTTGCAAGAAAGACGAATTATTCATGAAAGAGCTCTAGCCAATAGCGATGAACCTCTGCGTAAGTAACTTATCACTTTCATTGAAGGAAATCTTGTAGTTAATCATTATCAACAAGTCCATGAATTCAACTCCCGAACAGAAGACTCCTCAATTGCACTGTAATTGGGTTTAGATCATTTCCTTCCATGGACTTGAATCAATCTAGTTATCCAACCTAATGGCATTCTTTTTATTTTTGAAGAAGTGTTTTTGGGGGTATAAATTGATCCAGTTCAAAAGGTAAAAACATTAAATTTTTGAATAGTAATAGCTGATTGTTGGGGTTTTAAACAGACTGGACATCTGCCGATAATATCCAGTTTGAATTGTTTTGAGTTTCAAACAAAACGTTTTTTTTTTTTAATATCAAAACAGATTAAATCTGTTAGTCTTCTACAATTTCAATTTCAAAAATAATCTTTTTGACAAGCATATGACTACTGGCAGGATCAACCAGGGAGCCGTGCATAAACGATCTGAACACGAAAGAACGTGCCTACGAGTCCGCAAACGATACAATCTTCGGGTACATCGAACGTACTTGTTCGCAACCCCCTTCGATAAAACGTATCGTTATATGAGATCATGAAAGACAACGTAACGTAGTATGTTCTCACGTCACGTGGCGCAAATTCGGTCGATAGACTCAACATTACGCCGCACAATTGTTTCACCACAAAGTCCGTAACATCAAGAACCGTAAAATCTAAGAGAATAATCCCAGTCGATCCAGTTTCGAGAATTATACGGGACTAAGCGTGATATATTTTTGTTTCATGGAATTACTGAATCAGCAATACCTCGCCGAGGCGTTAAACGTGAATAACGTAAACCCTCAGCCATCAACTATATTCATACATATTTTCTCTCGACCCTTCGTTATACATGATATTATAACGACTCGGTGATTTCGAGATAATTTTTATAACATTCTCGCTCGGAATGAGGTGAGCAGTCGCAAATTTTTGGAGTATAAAACCATACGGTAATATACGATTGTAACTTATGTTCGATCGCATATGGCTCAAGACAGGAGACGTCATCAGACAGATCCGTACGTCAGTGCGATATTGTCACAGTCGTGAATTGGTTCTCAGAGATTAAACCGGGTACCTAATATCGTTTGCTATAGGGTGCATGAGCCTTTGTACTGAAAAATATATAATAAATATATAATATCAATACGACTCCGATTGCGGTCCTACGCTTAGTTCATATCTCGATTATACAAAAACAACATTCGTGTATATACGTTTTTTGTTACGCTGTTGAAAGTGTCAGATTTTTTGTTAAGTACTTAAAATAGAAATCGGTCTATACTTTGTGATAATGTGGATATCACAAGAGAATATTCGAAGGCTCATCACGAGTATACGAATTTCCCAAAGAAAAAGGAAACTTTTTATTCGATTTTTTTAAAAGTAATACCCTTTTTTGAAAAAAAAACTTCGGAATTGAAAAAAGTATCGTAACTGTGAAAATTTTAGTATCAATATGACGTGTGAACTCCCCTAGCTCTGATTACAGCTTCCAAACGTCTTCGCATATATTTTACTTTTGTAATTCGAATACGAGGAATATATATATATATATATATATATATATATATATATATATATATATATATATTACTTTTGTAATTCGAATACGAGGAGAGTGCAAGGCTTCTGAAAGTGAATGAATATTATTCAATGATTTTATAATAATTCCGATCGCAGCTCTCTGTTCTGAATATCCAATGCTGAGCCTGTCCTGCAATCAATCGCCAAAATCACCACACTGTGCATTAGCTCCTAAAACAAAGAAGATAATGTACGATACAGCAGAAACTGATGACTTCGATAGAGAAGAAATCGCCACGTACGAAGAAGTTGCTAAACTATACCCAAGACCAGGTATCTATAGGCCCATTGTTCTTATAGGAGCACCCGGAATAGGTCGCAATGAATTGAAAAGAAGATTGATAGATACAAACCCTATGAAATATAAAACACCCATACCATGTAAGTGATAATCTAAATTGCAACATTTTTAAAACTTTTCATTATCTTTTAATGAATTGCCAGATTAAATTTATCATCTGCATACTGTTAAAGATAAAGATTCCCTCATTATTATTATTCTATGTTCACTAAGTTGACATTCTCTGTTGATATATTCTATGTGTAGTAGTAAATCTACGAGCTCTCGTTGTTCAACTAGTATCCATTGTTATTGATATACGTTATTCACAATACGCTGAATATACAATATATAATAGAACATCTCCTTGGTTATTCCACGACTCCATATCACCTCTTCACATACTTTCCTAATCCACTTCAATCATTATATTCTGAAATTTAAATATCAAAACAGATTTATTCTGTTAGCCTCCTATAAATTTTAATTGAAGAAAAATTTATTCAAAAACTTTTAGAAAATTAATGTCTTATAAGCACTGCTTAAATTTAGTAGAGATATACATTCTGTCAAGAAAGTACCGGGAATTATCGATTTAAATCTGGCGGGGCAATGAGGCAGGTAATTTTTTTTTCCTAGGTTGGTACCACTGTCCTTAATTACTACGCCAAGCTTGAGCGGGATCTGTCAACTAGTGTGTTTGCAACAGCTAATTAAGTCAGTCGATGTCAGAGTGCGTGCCGATTTTTACTATGGGTGATTACGTTGAGCAAAGAATTTGTTTAAAGTTTTGTGTTGCAAATGAATTTTCGTGTGCCGATGCATTGAAAATGTTGCAAAAGGCCTTTGGTGATAATGCTCTATCGAAAACTCGTGCATATCAGTGGTACAGAGCCTTCAAGGACGGTCGTGAAGTGGTCGCCCATCGACGGCTTCGATCGAAGATAACGTCGATAAAATTAAGGAAAGGGTGCTGGAAAACCCTCGTACCAGCTTGAGAGAGATAGCACATGATCTTAAGATATCCCACGAGTCCGCACGTACGATTTTGATTGATATTTTGGGCATGAGAAAGGTGGCCGCACGACTCGTACCGAAAGACCTGAATTTTCTTCAAAAACGTCATCGCGAACAGGTTGCTTCAGACATGCTGGATCGCTGTAATTCCGATTCTACATTCATGGAACGCATTATAACTGGTGATGAGACCTGGGTCTACGAGTACGATATGCAAACAAGCCAGCAATCATCGGAATGGGTGGCAAAAAATGAGCCGAAACCGAAAAAACCACGCTAAAGTCGCTCGAAAAGGAAGGTGATGCTCATTGTTTTCTTCGATATCCGTGGCGTGGTGCACTACGAATTCGTTCCAGAGGTTCAGACGGTAAACAAGGAGTATTACCTAGGCGTTATGAAACGTTTGCGTGAGCGTATCCGTAAGAAGCGGCCAAATTTGTGGGCGAACAACTCATGGATTTTGCATGACGATAACGCGCCTTCTCACCGAGCTACGATTGTGACTGACTTTCTCGCCAAAAACTCAACAAACGTGCTTCAGCAACCATCGTATTCGCCGGATTTGGCTCTCTGCGACTTTTTCCTCTTCCCAAAACTAAAATTGCCCCTTCGTAGCACCCGTTTTGAGTCGATTGAAGCCATAAAACAAAATTCGGCGCGAGAGCTAAAGTCCATCCCGGAAAGCGCCTATAAAAAATGTTTCGATAATTGGAAGTGCCGTTGGCATAGATGTATTGGAGCAAATGGAGCCTAATTTGAAGGCGACCTAATAAATTTTGATGATTAAATGTAAAAATAATGCTTTAATTGAAAATTCCCGGTACTTTCTTGACAGAGTAGTAAAATAAAAACTCATTATATAATATCAAATGGAAAAAAAAACCAACGAAATATAAATTGTCAATTAAAATTACTAAATACATACTTGAAGGAGACAAAATTTTGTTCCTGATCTCATATTTCTGAAAACAAAATCTTTTTCAAAAATGCAAAACATAATTTCAAGAAGTTCTCCAAAACAAATTTATTTGAAATATTTAATATATTAAAATATTTAAATGAGTTATTTCAAACCTCTCAAAACATGTAGCACAGCCTCAAAAAACAATTTGAAATTAAATGAGATCTTCGTCAGTCCTACTTCACATTTAAAAAATGAAATCAATTAACAACAAACACTAATTTTAGTGTTTGTTCAACAAGGATTCCACGAGGTCTGTCTGATAAGTTATTTCTTGTTAATTGATTTTATTTTTTAAATGTGAAGTAGGACTGACGAAGGTTTAATTTCAAATTGTTTTTTGAATATGTGCTACATGTTTTGAGAGATTTTTGAAGAAACTTATTCAAATAAATATATTAAATATTTCAAATAAATTAGTTTTGGAGAAGTTCTTAAAATTATGTTTTGCATTTTTGAAAAAGATTTAGTTTTCATAAATATAATATCAGATAATTATATAATGTGTTTTGATCTTATATGTCTACTAAATTTAATTCTAAAAGTTTTCGAATAATATTTTTTTAAATTAAAATATATTTTTAGTTACCAGCCGACCGATAAGAGCCGGTGAAGTGGAAGGAAAAGATTACTTTTTCGTCACCAGAGAAAAGATGGAAGAAGATATCGAAGCGAATAAATTCATTGAATTCGGAGAATACAAGGGTAATCTATATGGCACATCTACAGAAAGCGTCAAAGCCATAATCAATAATGGTCACGTTTGTATTTTAAACCCTCACTACCAAGCCTTAAAAATACTGAGAAATCCGGACCTCAAACCATATATCATTTATATTAAGCCACCTTCATTGGAGGAACTCAAAGAATCCAGGAATGCAGTACACGCAAGATCCACATTCGACGTAAATAATTCAAGAGGTTTCACGGTAAGTTTTACCAAGTTTCGAACCTTAGCCGAGCTGCAATCGCGTTGTACAAAAGCAATGTTTGAAAAATAAATCATTTATTTAGAGCATTTTAAAACATGGAATAAATAAGAAATTATTTCATTTTTATCACTTTTTTATTAATGAGGATACAGTGCTTAAGTTTCGTAGTTTTACTACATTTTCACACGCAATCTTCCCCAATAAATGGATTGGACGAAGGGTACTATTGAATGGGCAGCTAAATCGCCAGACCTTACGCCCTTGAATTTTTTCTGTGGGGTTATCTCAAGAAAAAAAAATTAAAAAGTTTGTGCAACACAGCTGACGTGCATCGCAAACCCCAAAAGAAGAATAATCACAGAAATGCGGAATATTTCAACTCAAACTTTAAACAAAGTTGGGAACGAGTTTTATAGAAGACTGTGTTATTGACCTCAATTATAAATACTTTCAAAATTCCATCCGGTATTATTCAAAATAGACCATACATGATTTAAAAAATTTAAGAATATTCAGGGTGTTCCATTTGAAAAAAGAGGACAGGTTATGCTGGACTTGCGCGAAGCTTCCTGCATATTTAAATTCATGTTTAAATAGCGCACTATTGAATTTTAAAGTTAACAAATAATTTTATCCCATAAGTGTTTCCACATTATATATGAGATCTATGATCTAAGGTGCTTTTGGTACGAATGAATTTGTAATAAGGTCTAAATCAAAGAAATGTAATTATTTTTATAACGAATAGTTAATAATTATTGAGTTAGAAGTTAGAAAATTTTGAAACTTGTGACATCTAAATGAATTTTTGATAAAGATCGTAACTACAAATTAAGCAAATCAAGTGAAATTGGAATGAAAATATAGATTTTTATAGATATTTTTCAAGTGAGCTTTAAAAATTTCGATAAGCTATAGAGAAGACTTGGCCAACGTCATTTAGTATCAAAATCACCAGAGTCGGTCGTTTTTAAAATTTTCCTCCAAAGAGTTATTATTTCAAATAATAGATGGAAATAATTCTCCAGAACCTTTAAAGATTTTAAATCTAAATAACTCTCATGAGAACATTTAGAATTAAATTTTTAAAACATGTCCTACATACAATATATCACTTTATAGAGATATATATATTTTCATCACATGTGGCGAAAATTAACTAATAAAGAATCAAAATAAATATAAGAACTAAATTATTTAGACATCACCTTATACATATATGTTTCGATTAGATGTTAAAGAATCAGAAGTTCCATCACCAAAAAATGTTCAACATATAATTAGAAAAGGCCTTTTTTTATTTTCCTTTTTTGAAGAATATATAACACATTCTCCGGAGAAAGAACCTGATAAATTCGGTCCCAATCTCTTCAGTAAGGAGTTATTTGGTTTATTCAAATAACTCCTAAGTTATTTGGTTTATTCAAATAACTCCTTACTGAAGAGATTGGGACCGAATTTATCAGGTTCTTTCTCTGGAGAATGTTCTATATATAATAAAATAAGAAGGAACGGTTTTTTACTTGATAGAAGGATAATTACAAAATTTGAATATCAAAACAGATTTAATTTTTTTGTCTTCTACAATTTTAATTTAAAAAAATTTTTTTGAAGAAACTTTAAGAATTAAATTAATGTCTTTATAAGCACTGCTCATATTTAATAGACATATAAAATCAAAATTCATCATACAATATCAAATGGAATTAAGAAAAATCAACGACTATAAATTCACAAAAAATCATACAAAGCTTATAAGGCACTTGGCCTTAGTTAAAACCATTCAACACTGTATAATGAATTTCTTTATTTAAAAAACCTAATATAATTATATATTATATATAAAATAAAATAAGAAGGAACGGTTTTCTACTTGATAGAAGGATAATTACAAAATTTGAATATCAAAACAGATTTAATCTGTTAGCCTTCTACAATTTTAGTATGTTTTGATATTCAAATTTTGTAATTATCCTTCTATCAAGTAAAAAACCGTTCCTTCTTATTTTATTTTATATATAATATATAGTTATATTAGGTTTTTTAAATAAAGAAATTCATTATACAGTGTTGAATGGTTTAAATTGAAGACAACAGATTAAATCTGTTTTGATATTCAAATTTTGTTCTATATATGGTGTGCTTTACACGCTGGAGGCATCATCGGTCCATATTTCTTTAAAAACGCTGGAGCTAATATTACAGTGAATGGTGCTCGTTATAGATCCATGATCAATGATTATTTGTTTCAAAATTTGAATGGTATCGACCCAGAAGTGTTTTGGTTCCAACAAGATGGTGCTACACCTCATGCTGCTACCGTAATAATTGATTTATTGAAAGAAAGATTTGGTGATAACATTATTTCGAGAAATGGTCCAATTAATTGGCCTCCAAAATCATGCGACATAACTCCACTGGATTATTTATTTCAAGTCATTGGTTTATGCTGATAAACCAGAAACAGTAGACGCTTTGGAAGTCAACATAACTCGTGTTATTGATGAAATAAGTGGTCTGGTCGAATGCCGTTCCTCAGAGCTAGTCGTGGTGGACATAAGCCGAAAATTATTTCTAAAACATAAATATTATAAAATTATCTTAAACAAAAACTTTGGCTTCTATCTTAATTTAAATGTGTTTCATTTCAATTTAAAGTTCTATGACTCTAAAAAAAATACCTGATACATCTACCTGAATTTTGACTTTTTTTGCATTGAATCGTATAATTTGAAAATTTCACCAAAGGTCGTAGTTCGGTTGTTTAGTCGCTATTTCACAGAAGCAATTTGTTATCGTGAATGTTAATTCTTTTTCCTTTTTTTCACAAATATTATTTTTCAGGATGAAGAATTCAACGACATCATAAAATCGGCACAAAGGATCGAGTTCTTGTACGACCACCTTTTCGATGCTACAATAGTAAATGCAGATTTAGCTGTAGCTTTTAGTCAAATCCTCCAAATAGTCAGCCGTGTCGAAACAGAACCTGTATGGGTTCCTGCCTCTTGGGTGCAGTAATCATTGTTGTTTAGTTGATTTGCCATTACTGAGATTAACTCGAATTGTTACATTTTTCTATTCGCTTGGTGTGAAACATCCATTGCATTTAGGAAAACTTTTTTATTGTACTTTTAGATATTAGACCAACTATAAATATATGAGTTCATCATGTGTAAATATCACACGATATCCGGTTAAAATTCTAAATTGATTATTGTGGACAATAATATTAGGAGTACAAATAAGTTTCCGCCGTTTTATTGTAGATGGCGCGGCACGGAGTTTCGGTTAGCTTTCGCAGATGATAACCGGCTTAAAAAATAGTTTGGACATTCAAGAACAACATTACCTATTAATATCATTGATTTTATATTGGTAAAATATAATTTTTATAAGTTGAAAATGTCAAAATTTGAGCCAAGTAAGCGTCATTTGCGGGAAATATTAGTTTACTTCTTTAATTTAAAGAAATCTGCTGCTGAGGCGCATCAATGGCTCGTAGAAACATATGGCGAGGGTGCTTTGAGTGAGAGAACGTGTCGAGAGTGGTTTCAAAAGTTTCAAAACGGTGATTTCGACGTAGAAGACAAAGATCGCAGTAGAAGGCCAAAAATTTACGAGGATGCAGAATTGGAGGAATTATTGGAGGAAGATTCATCTCAAATACAAAAAGGACTTGCTCTAACATTAGAAGTCACTCAGCAAGCAGTCTCACATCGTTTAAAATAATTAGGAATGATTCATAAACAAGGAAATTGGGTTCCGTACGGCGGAAACTTATTTGTACTCCTAATATATTTTCGTTTTTTTTCTTTTCTTTCATTATTACTTCTCAGCTCATAAATATGCTATTATCATCTAATTATTATCATTAACATTAGTCATAAAGCGCTGTACTTTTCCGAAACATATTGTTAGTAGCGTCATTCTATCTTTATCATTAATTGCGGTTAAAGATCTGGTGAGGAGTGAAACTCATACAAACTCTTAGTGAAAATAATTTTAATGCGAATATTTGCTTGAGTGTTGCTTTCGAATCTGAAATAATTTTTTACAGAGTTTATAAATAGACAGGATTTGTGGAGTTTGGGTTAATTTTCATACGCAATACCGATTGAAGTATAAAAACTACAGACAGATAAAAATCCTGCGAGTTAAGCTGTCGCAAAGGAGATAAGTTAAACAAAATGAGCCAGAACAATCGTCCTTCCATAGATCTCTGCGGTCTATATTCTTTGTCTGACCTACAAGATGGATGTTGACAGCATAGTTATCTTGTCTCTTTTCATAAAGTGGCCAGTTTGATGTGGTTTTTGCTTGGTTCATTTTCTAATCTGCAATGGAATCTACACGAAACTGAATGGAGGTATGAGATATTTCGGAGAAAAATTACCACAGTTGAGCGATGAATAAAACGATTAATTTCTAGATACAGAGATATAGAATGCGCGTTCACTAAACTGTTATCAAGTGAATATGTAGAGCCTTTACGCCAAAAGTTCATTTAGATCCGATTCAGAAATGCTCCCACAAGCAAAACTATTGTCGCTACCTTTGGTCTACGAGCACGACTCTTCACCAGATTAGTGATCTACCCGTCCCGAGTAGGTTTGTATGATAAGAGTCTTATCATGGCGCAAAAGAGAAAAAACCTGCTTGCTTCCAATCGCATTCATTTATAGGAATTTGCCGTATACCATCATCTACTGGCTCTGAAGGTCAAAAGGAGTTGTGTGGAACTCACATGCCGAAGAAGCTAGTTTTCACCACCTAATCGCAAGATCCAGACCTACAAACCACAGACAAAAATCCCAGTCAATCCTGTTTCGCCAGTTATGTGCTCCTAGTCGAATGAAATACCTTTCTAGTCTAACATGCAGGCTTTTTTTCAACAAATAGTGGAACTCACCACAATAAATCATTTTCCCAATCATCCTTTGAATAAAGTTATATTAGGGGAACCGGAAAGTAATATCGCTTTCTCAGATTAAACAGGTTTTCATTTTTAATCATTTATGTAATCACCTGGGTTATCAACCAATAAAAATCAATTGGTTTTTGAGTAAAATATCTCGAGATGGCATTTTGGACATCATTCAAATTTTCAAATTTTTTGTCACTTCAAAATGAACAATTCCGCGTATACTACCAAACACAAAGAAGCGCCTTTTCGGGATGTAAACCCAGCTTAGAAGTACTTCTTGGTGATTAATTTGGAAAGGCCCACTGCTTTTTCATTTTGGGTTATCATATGGGACCCATTTTTCGCCTACAGTGATCAAGCGATCAAAGAACGGTTCTGTATGGTGCCGTTGAAGCAATACGTTGCATTTGATGAATCGATTGGCTTTGTTCTCTTCAGACAGATTATGGGAGACCCAAACACCTGCTCGGTTTATTTTTACAATCTGCTGAAATTGTTCTTGGATGGTTGACCAATGTTAGTTAAGGTCGTTTGAGAGTTCCTCGATTGTGAGCCGACAAATCAAATATCGACATGCTCAGAAACGACATTACTTTCCGGTTGCGCCTATATAATAGAATAATAAGGTTATTTCCTTGATCCGGATCTGCCATAACCAGGTCACCGATGCAAAATTTACTTCAACGTAGTCAATATCCAACAAGCATTATGTTAATGCTTTGTTTTAAATTGATTTCAGAAAAGATTTTTCTCGAATTTGATCTTTGGGTTATTCTTTCATTGAACTCGAATATCAGTTGAGATTTCTTGCACTCCTTCGTTAAAATTTAAGCGCAATACTAAAAAATATTCATCTAAACAATACCAGGCACGTATAACATTTGTTGTTGTGATTTTGTAAGCTTTTTTATTATGCAACTTTTATACAGGGGATTTATGGTTTGATAGTCTATTCCATTGATTTCTATATTCTATTAGAGAGAAATACATCTTCAAAACACTCTGTATTTGATGATGTAAATAATGGTGCTTCAGCAAATTAGTGTTGCAATAACGTTAAAATGTATACTCCTAACACAGGAGGAAGCAATGGATGATTTATCATTGATGTAGTCTTTTGTGTTGGTCATCTTATAAGTAATATGGAAGTTCATACAAACAATTGCAGAAATCGGACTGAGGTTCTTACATGCCAGATGTCCTTTATCAACTACACTGGTAGTACTAGACAGCAACTAACATGAATGTGTCGATGGTCATCATGATCAGCGTTGAAGATCCGCTGTTAACTGTACAATGAGAAATTAGAAGTCAACTTGACAAAGTCAAATGTTGGCCAAACAGTCGTCGTTAAAAATACGTTGTGGAAATAATCTTACTTTATTTAATAAAAACGAATTTGCATCAAGTAAGGACAAGTCGGCAAAATCGGTCCGATAGTTATGCAGTAACTAACATTAGAAATTCTATTCTATCTTCCTAATATTTTCGGAACTGGAGATCCGATCGATTTGAAATTTGGTATTTAGAAGAAGAATAATGACGCATATGTTTTACAGCCCTACGATCTTTGAAATTAAGATGTAAAATAACAAAAGGTTAATGCAAAGCTTCGTGAGCCTTGTGGGTGCTATGAACTAGCGCCCAAAGTTCCTGATTTACGTCACTGCTTCACCATTTTTTTGTCTTATGCATGCCAAAACAGAAGGTGAATATTGAACTGTTTTGGCTGTGAATTTTGGCTAGTTTATCATAATTAGAACAAGTTTTTAGAAATAACCATTTTATTACCAAGAAATTCTAAATTACTGATTTGATTTTTGAATCCTGTACAGAATATTTATACGTCCTTTACCTATTGTAAAATAAATTTTGTGACCATCGATTTCAAATTCCTCACAATTAAATTTTGTTTTATAATTTATATTTTCCTCGAATACCTCAAATCTGGCCTTGACATATAATTCGAATAAAATTCACTCAATTAAAAATTCTAAGGTACCGCATAACTTATCATATATATTATTTCCTCCAGAAATTCATGATTTAATATCAAACGTAAAATAATAAATAAGAGAAAAGGAATTGTTGAAATCTGCATTAACATAAATATGAAACTACTACTTAATTTTACACTAAGTCAATTTCATTGATACACACTTCTTCTTTATCATACATGAGATGATCTAGTACTTTATATTTTATTATATATACTTCATATTTTATTCACACTTATATAGAACTCTCTTGTTAGTATAATGGTCAATGTCTTCAAGAGACTCTTCAGTTTTTTTTACTTTATGATGGATCGTTAATTGTTCTTACATTATTATCTATCTTTATATCCTTATGAACTATTAGTTTTATGAATTAAACTGTTCAACAAAAGGTGAAGAAATTTTGAGATTGTTTCAAAAGCTAACGAATTTTGGATATCTAATCTTCAGGTATGTGAATACTTCATTTGTCCTCTGTCTAAAAATTTGATGCATGTTGACAAAATTATTCCTTGTGTATTCAGTCAAATGTCATTTCTCTAACAAAACTCGAGAGTACCAAAATTTATGAGATGTATAAGTACTCGAGCATCAATAAAACGCCTTTACTTATTGTCAATCAGGTCATTGAAGTTTTTCTTAAACTGAGAAAAAAATTTAAGACTAAAGCAAAACAAGGAAATAATGATTGTTATTTATCAAAATTTGTTGAAAAATACGTGACATCGCTTAAAATTGATTAAGAATTTATAAAGTTTCTCAACTTTTGTGGAGCAGTTTACTTGTTGGTATAGCTTGACTACCTGATAGAACGATTTGTATAAAACTCAAGAAGTAGTTTTTGTACCATTTTAAGATTTTTCATAAATTTCTCCACAACTGACATTGTAACTAGTGTATGTAAATAATAAAATAGGTTATTCTTCACATGAAAATGTAGAGAAATCAGTGGGAAAATTGTTACTGTGTGCTGTAGATTTTGGCTCCATCTATATGTTGGCTTACTCGACAATCAGTGGTTTTGAAAATTCATGATATTCATACATAAAATGTTTTTCTTGAATGCGATAAATGCTTGCCATTATTAAATGGATTTCCTTCAGTAAAATGAATGACAAAGATTATTTTTTGGCATGTAACTTCTGAATTTTATCAAGCTATTAACAAATTGGTTTTTCATTAGGTATATTCACCTCATATTTACCATCTAGAGCCAGATCTGAGATGTTGTTAGATGTTTCAATTGATTGATTTATATTCCAAGAGAATGCAGAAAAACAAGTAATGTAAAAAATGATTTATTTATTATTTTATTTGGTAGCGACCTGTCTCGCTCCTCGCCCAGAATTCTTTCTGCTCTGTTGCAGCTTCTCGGCGTAGCATATAGAGGACGCTACCTCTTTTCGAATACCGAGCTTACCGTCCTCGCCCTGTTCAAGTAGAGCAGAGTGCGACCGTTCCAACAGCCGAGTTCCAATGTGGAACTCGGCGTACAGAGGCAGAGTTACACTCCATTGCCTATCTGATGTGTTTAGGTGTGCAACTCGGAACGAAAGGCTGCCTCCTGAACTAAGAGGTTGAAACTCCCTTATAATACCACTATTCACTTTAGAGCTTCACTGGCGACCCAACTATCCGAACCAATATTCCGAGGTACCTTTCCTATTTTCGTTCCACAGTAATCCCGCTGGAGATGGCACCGAGTCCAGCCCAGCGGCGGACTGTTTCCTGCCACACCCCAGTGCCCCATTCCCGTGACCTTATCAACGCCCACTGAAGGGGGGAGTGTGTAGCGACCTGTCTCGTCGTTCCTAGCTCAGATTTCACTTCTGCTCTGCTGCAGCTTCCTGGCGTAGCATAAAGAGAGCGCTACCGCTTTCCCTCCAGTGAGCGTCAGATGGGTTACTGTGGAACAAGAATAGGAAAGGTACCTCGTAATATTGGATCGGATAGTCGGGGTCACCAATGAAGCTCTAAAGTGAATGGCGTTATTATTAGTGAGCTTCAATCTCTTAGTTCGGGAGGGCGGCGTTTCGTTCCGAGTGGCACACCTGAACTCAACAGATAGGCAATGGTGCGCAAGTCTGCCTATGACGCCAGGGATCCTATTCCACGTCGGAACTCGGTTATCGAATGCTTGTACTCCGCTCTACTTGAACCGGACGAGGACGGTGAGCTCGGTATTCGGAAAGCGGTAGCATCCTCTATATGCTACGCCGGGAAGCTGCAGCAGAGCAGAGGATCTTTTGGGAGGAGCGAGACAGGTCGGCTACAATTTATATGATCGAATTTTATCGATATTAATAATTTTGATTTGAAAAATTTTTCGCCCATTATTGAAGTGAAATATTTTCTGGTACAAATTTTTGTACGAAACATTGAATTTTGTACATATTGTTATTAGATTTTCAAATCATGTCTAGCTAATCAATCGTATAATAATAGTTTGCGTAAAATTATTATTGGCTCCTCCCGAGTATTCCCAAATGATGTTAATATATGACACTGCCATATTGTTTTAATTTTAGAACATTTGACTGCAATAAACTATTGTTGACATCTTACTCTTTTATTGTAATTGTATATTGAATGAAAGTGAGAAAAACTTTTTTGATAATTATACTGATATTTATTAATTCCAAGAATTACACTGCTTGATTAAAAGTGATAAAAATGGACCAAATATCCTGTTCAGAAGCAAATTGAAATAAACGAGTTCAGCTAACTGAGCAGCATTTATATAACTAGGCTTTTCCACAGAAAATTCTGGAAGAGAAGTTACGATCATAGATTCAATATCTGGAAACTGCCACGCACATGCGTAAAAATAGAAATTATAAATATTCTTCTTCTTCCCCTTACCTTAGGACTAAGGTCCTGTGTTTGCATCAATGGTTTTCCAGGCGTAGTTGGGATTATGAAGACCAGCTTTCATACCATCTTATAGGTGGTCGTCCAGGTGGTCTAGGAGTACTGGGTCTTTTTCCCTTTGCTATCTTAGTCAACCTGTCATCTGGCATTCTATCCACATGGTCTCTTCCATCTCTTCTTCGGTTTCTTGACCGTCTTACCACGTCCTGAATCTCACACACTTCTCTGATTTCCCCGCTTTTCTTCCGGACGATGAGAGCGGCTTTATACCTGGAAAATCCTGCATGGACAACCTCTTTATTCTGTGGCATAATGGAAAAAAAGATTTTGGTAAACCAAGAAATCTATCTGGCGTTTATAGATCTTGAGAAAGCCTACGACTCAATACCTCGAAAAAAATCTGGGAAGTTCTCGAAACCCTAGAACTAGATGGAACACTCTCGAAACCTATAAAGACAACAGAGAGTTTAAGACAGGGATGCAGTTGTCTCTCCTGCTTCATGCCTATGTCGAAGTGGTACTGAAAGATTGGAAGAAGAGATGCAAGGGGATGGGAGTACCTATTGGGAATTGAACACTCTTCTTACTTAGCTTCGTTGATGACCAGGTTGTGATTGCACAAGACTCCTACGATCTGGATTTTATGATAAAGGGGCTTTATGATAAATATAAGAAATGGGGACTACAAATTAGCTTAAAAAAAACGGAGTACAACGATAATTAATCCAACAAATGGACAAATTCAAGTACCAGAGATTCACAATTAATGAGGGTGGCATTGGCAAGGAAGAAATAAGAACCAGAATTCAGAATGGCAAAAAGGTAATTGAATGTTTGAATGGTTTTTGGTGGGATCGAAACATATCCTACAAAATCACAAAAAGACTAGGCCGAATACTGTGCTATGGCTCAGGGCTGTGGACACTTACTGCAGACTCTAAGAGAAAAATTCTGACAGTGGAGATGGACTGCCTCAGAAAAAGTGCTGGTATATCAGGAATGGAAAGAAAAACCAAAAGCGAAATAAGACACATTATTAAGGAGACACCACAACCTTTGTGTCTTCAGAATGGCGCAATAAGAGAACTATATTATTAGGTATAAATATTATAATGAATAGGTAGTCAAATAACAGACACCACAACCTTTGTGTCTTCAGAATGCCGCAACATGAGATTCCTGAACAACGATATTGTGCGTCCAGATTATAATAATCTAATTAGTTAGTAGGTGTGTGAACGGGAAATTCCTGACGAAAGGGTCATTGTTAAACTATCTCGAAGATCTTTGTTACATATACTGAGTTGAAGAGAGGTCAAGGTTTTTCTCTTTGACTCCTTTTGTCCTAAAGTCCAACCTCGCTCTTATACAGCGAGTCAGGTGCGAGACCCTGCAGAAATGTTCCCTGAACGTGTGGCTCCACATCACAAGAATTCACCAACGACAACGAGAATGTGCTACATTTAAAATAAATAGAAATGAATGTGGTCGCCAGCTCGAAATTATAATTCCAGCAATAGAAGAAGCAGTACTGAATCTAAATGATAGGAGAATATATCATAGCTTGGAACGATATCCATATAGAAGGTAGTTACTCCATTTGTTATGAAAGAGTCCAATGGATCAGGAGTTTTGTAAGGGTCTGTTGGAAAGTAGGTAGGTCTTCCTGTTGACAAGAAAGAGTAGTTGAATTCTTGTATCAGCTGTCACCCCCAGCAATAAATTTAGCTCCAAGAGTTTGAAAGAAATCTCTGATGATAGATCAGATCATAGGGCAGAGTTTTGATTTTATCACTTACAGTGATGCAAATAATTCTCTTCATATTTATGGCAGACAACTGAACAATGTTTTATTTTTAATATAATGGGATATACGTAATTTTCAATTAAAACAAGAATTTCCTTCAGCTTCATAGACAGCTCGTTTCTTTCGATTGCAACATCTACCTGACAGTATAAAAAACCCTGTGAATAGAAGATATAATCTTCTCATCCAGAAAAACGTAACTTGCTACATTTCTCTATTAATTAAATTGAAAAAGAAGATAGAAACACATTCTGATTTTGTATAAATATATATTACTTTACAATGTTACTACAAACTTCGAGGGAAGTCCTGCTAGGAGACAAAAATAACTTATTCGATTCATTTATATATTGTTTCATATAATTCTACATCATATTTTATATTCTATAATATATTTTTCTCATGGTCTTGAAAATAATTAACATCTTTAAAATACATTCAAATAAACTATAACACAATATATCAACGGAATTTTCTACCCATTCATTCAGAAATAGAGGTGAAAAATATGGAATATTTCACATCACATGTGAAAAAAGTGAACTATTTTACGTCACTTGAAATTTTTCGAACTCATAAGGAAAACGAAGATAGATTTGAAACATTTTGGGGAAAAGTTCAGTATGGTTATTTTCATCATTTTTCATATTTATACCTACAACGAAAAACATTGAATTCGCAAAAATGGAAAATTTATATTGGTAGAATCATTAATATAATTTTTTCGCGGTCCGCTCCAGCTTTGATGAATTTTTTCTACATGACTCCCTTACATTTCTCAATTATTTTAATTGCATATGCAGATTGGAAAAATACTCGTACACCTAATTCCACATCACCTATACGATTTAAAACTTGATTTTTTTAAATAGAACGTCAAGTAGGCTTGTATATTTTTATTTTTGAAATCAGCTCTAAAAGAGATAACTTCAACAACATCAATATAAAATATAAGTAAAACACATCGATACACATATAAAGAAAACAGTTAAATTTTATATACAAACGTACGGACACCCTTTTTAAAATTTGATGAAATGGATCCAATGTATATTTATCTTCTTGGAAATTTCTCCTTGTTCAGAGGTATTAAATGAGAAAAAAACTTTTAAAATCTGAGCGTTTTTTTTTTAATATTGTGATGAAAACTCTAAAACAGCAGATTTCCAATTGAGTTTCTCCAATTTATGCTGCTTGAAATAAACTTGCAAGATTCTGGTTAAGTGCTAGATACCTAATTCAAAATACTTCTTCCATTATTCACGAGGTAATTTATTCCTTGTTCCCTTGTTTAATTTGTGGTGTTTGTGCTGGGGTGGGATCGTCTTGGTACAAAGGATTTTTCACCTCCATTTCACCAGTCTGAAAAAATGAAAAATCTCAATGTCACTAGCAAAGACTATCATGAGACTTGGTGTAGATTTCATACAAATTTAATTCCCTGATTCTAATATGGCACTAGTTTTTGTCTAGAACCTAGAATTTCAAAGCTATGACATTTTAACGAAAGAACGAAAGTGGTATGAGTTATGGTAAACAGTATAGCCATTACTGTTACTGGTATGTGAGTATTATTCTTCACCAGGGACCACTAAGTATGCCTTATCATTGCGCAATGCAAGAACCCTCTATTAGAACAGAACCTACCCCACATCCAGTTCGAAAACCTACGCCGTGACTGGTGACAGCGAAACACTATTAAAGTAGCCGAGTTGTTTGGAACGCAACTCATACGCCAAAAAGTCTTATTTCCACCACCCAGCCGTAAATTCTAGACTCAGCAATTGTCAAAAATTGATGCCTCAATTGATTATGAATTGAGCGCTAACAACCGATCGCATCATCAAGACTCACTGACTCTTATGAAGCTCTCAATCGATCCTGGTTCGAGCATTTATCGTCAAGACCCAAAAACTCCAGAGATGTCTCGCAAACAATTCTTGTTAGAGACGAGATTAGTCGAGTAGTCAACACCCGCTAAACTCCACAAGCTCTTCTCGATCAATCCTGAGGCGAGAAATACGTACAACCAGATGATTGAAATACTCTTCTAGTCCAGTAAGCAAAACATTCAATTACTGCCCCTTTGAGTCCAACATCAATTGGATGGCTAGAAGTAGTAACTGCCGTGGGCATCCACCCTTCCAAGGTAACGCAGTAGATTACATAACGCATTCGGCATTTGGGCTGAAAAATCTGAAAGATAATTCTGCAATTGGGTAGAATAACGTCAGTTTTAGGGATGTAAACCCTGGGCTCCAACAAACACCCCTGTCTCCATGTTAAGAATCACGACTTAGTCCTCCACTTTCAAACCGGCTGTACCACTACTTCATCTATGTGATTCCCATTCTTTCGTCCCCAAAAGCCTTCAGTATCATTTCAATGTCTCCGTACAACTTTTGCCGAGGTTGAAGTAAAACTTGATGCAAATTCGTTGATCATTTCAACAGTAAACAAATGTGAACGGAAAAAAGATGACGGTAAAACACTCTACACGCGACCCAAGGCGTCTTGATTGGTAACTACAGCATTCAGAGAGTTCGTAAGGGACTACTGGTTACGCTCATACCTCGCAGAGGTCGCTCGAGCACTCTGGCGCGAAGATATGACCTCAGTTCGGATGCTTTTCAGGAAACAGATACTCACTTGCTAGGATTCTTTCGGTTAATTCCTTAAATATTTCCTAGGCAAGCCAAAATATCATTGCATTGGTTTTGGGGTTTTCTCCAAATCATTGCTACACCGAAACTTAGATCTTTCCTCTTTCTATCATAAATGTTCTGTATAACCACGAAGATTCTAGGTTTAATCCTGATGATTAAATTTAACGGCAGAATATTCGATATGAGTTATATTTTTGAGTGTTTTATGATATTTGAGAATTCCATGTCTACTTAAATAGAAACAATTTTTCAAGGACCCTATTTTCAATAGTTTTCCTTAAATTTTAATTAATTTTGAAAAAAATTAAATTATGTAGAGGTTTCACATAATTATTCTAATTAATAAAATGAAATAAATGATTTTTTTTCATGTTATAAATTTGAATTAAGATGAATTTCCGTGAAGTAACAACAAAGATAATAAAATATTCACTACCACAAAAAAGACTGCTATTTTTGCGTTATACTATTCTAAAATAACCTTTAAACTCACAGGTGCTAATCCTGGACACTCATATACAGTGTAATCACCCTCCTCATTTTCCTCGTCGGTGTCCGCCTCTGACACAGACCCATGACGATCACCAGTGGCTGCTCTATAGAAGAAAAAAAAAAGAAAACTTGGTTAGTTTACAATTTCACACATAAAATGAGCAGAGGCCTTAAAAGGATCGTGATAATGGTGCAATATTTGCCAAACCGAAAATAGTTATTCAATCAACTGAAGGGTGTTTCATTATGAATGATAGGATGTTCATTTCAAAGGGTTTTATATATCAACCTAATTCTTGCTTAATTTTTAAGCTTGAACAACGCATTCATGTTATATATCCCATAGGTGTCAAATTACATAACCTTGGCGGCCAATTCACCAATCGTTCTGCAATAATCCTATCGTGAAACCTTTGCCTTCGCAAAGAGAGCATAGCAACACGTGTATGGCATGTACCGCCATCTTGTTCGAACCACATCTCTTCAATATTGATCTTCGTTTCGGAAGAAATAAGGTCCAATAATGCCGCCATGCAAGAAACCGCACCACGCGGTGAGTTTCTCGGAATGCAACGGAATTTCATATAACACTTATAAGTTGTTCTCGCACGAATAAGGCAATTTTTTGTAAACCCATTCCACTTTGAACATCAGTAATAGAACCATTCTTTCAATCAATAGGATACGAGCTGATCAGACTTTTCTTACCACAATTGATCGTAGAATATGCCTACTGGGGAAACCACGTTACGAGTATATTTTGTCTCCAACTTTATTCATCATTATCAATTTTTCAAAAAAGCTTTGCAAAATCAACCATATGGGATGAAAATAAATGGTGAAATTATAAATATTCTGGGATATGCGAATAATACAGTGATTCTATCAATCAGCCTTCAGAGCCTTCAGATCATGCTTGATCTTATTCAGGAAGTACGAGAAGAAATGGGACTCAAGATACATAAATAAAACTAAATTATTAGTCTGTAGCCGTAACCCATATCCGCATGCTAGACTTTGACTGAATGGGATGCTAATTTATAGAGCTCCCAAATTCTTATATCTAGGTTCTATAACCACAGACCAACTGGATCCTGATGTAGGGATTAAACGCAGGATAGTAATGACCTAGACCACTTTTGTGAAAATGAAAGCGTTTCTTTATAATGAC
Source organism: Megalocaria dilatata (assembly GCA_034642435.1). NCBI lineage: Eukaryota > Metazoa > Arthropoda > Insecta > Coleoptera > Coccinellidae > Megalocaria > Megalocaria dilatata. The sequence goes on from CM067854.1 coordinate 34,603,304, forward strand.
CACAACTTTGGAACTTAGAATTAAGACAGAGAATGCTAAAGTGCTATATAAGTGGAAGCATGGACATTGAAGTTATGAACCGCATCGAAGCATTTAAGATGTGGATACATAGACGAATGCTCAAAATTCCTGGACGGCACGCAAGACGAACGAAGAAGGGCTAAGAACAGTAAATGAGGATAGGGAATTACTTAAGGTTGTGAAGTGTAGACAGATGTCTTATCTGGGACGTGTACCGAGGAGGAGTCGTTATCAAGTCTTAAAGCTAATAAAAAGTGGAAAAATAGAAGGTCGAAGGGGTGCAGAAAGAAGACAAGTTTCCTGGCTTAAAATATTCGAGAATAGACCGGAATACGAAATAAAATACAGGACAACGCTTACAATAGCAGAGGATCGAGATGCCTTCTCGAAGGTGATTGCCAACGTCGAATCAAACTGACAGGGCACTTGAAGAAGAAATGTGTCGTTTTTTGCATTCTTGTTAACAGTTTTCATCTGGCCGATGAAGAGGAAACTGCAGTTACAAAAATGTTCATAGTTTAAAATTTTCTGGTAGTAAAATATAGTCCGTCCAGAAAGTATCTGGAAAAAACAAAGGTCAATTTTAATTATGTAGTATATATTTTTAATTCTTGAATTTGAAAATTATAACAAAATATTCATCTTATTTACTCATACAACCTCCATTTAACTGTAAACACTTGACTAAACGTCGAAGTACACCCGAAATTAGATCGCCTCCATAATTTTCGGTGATGATAGTCCAGGACTGTAGAACTGACTGAAATAAATCATCTTCATTTCGTGGCGTTGCTCGTTCAACTCGAATCTTCAATAGTCCCATATGTTTTCAATGTGACTAAGATCTGGTGAAATTGCTGGCCATGAAATAGTTGTCACTTGGTGTTCTTGCGTCCAAGCTTGAGTATAGGCTGAAGTATGGGGCATCTTGCATTATCCTGGTGAAAACGCCACCCCTCTGGATATAAAGCATGCGCCGTTTCAAGAAGAAAATCGTTTAGAATGCCACAATACTTTTCAATATTAATAGTACTATCAACTGTACATAGAGGCGTAGCACTACGCTGAAATATTGCTCCCAAAACCATTATGTTGGTGGGAAATTTGGAAATTTGAAGGGTAACAGGTTGTTTCGATAGGTAGTCGGAAACAAGTATCATCAGATATAAAGACATCATTAAAATTATCTTCTTGAAAACGTTGACAAACTTTTATCGTTCGTTCCTTTTATAAAGGTGTTAATATAGGGATTTTGTTTGTTTTCCTTGATATGTAGCCTTGTCTTTTCAGTGACATACGGACCGTTTTTGGACTAACATTTTTTATTTCGTTGATTTCGAAACCTGTTAGCCAATTTGCGATACCCCAAGCGCGGATTGTGTCGTCCTAAGGCCAATTAAGCCTTAAATTGTTTCCTTTAATCTTACGCGGTCTTCCTGAAACTGATCTATGCCTCATATACATGCTATTTTTTATCCTCTTTATTGTCTCATATACAGCACTTTTTCCCAATTCAGTCAATTGCACTAATTTTTTAACGTCTCGAAAACCGTTTCTATACAAATATTTTACCTGTTTTCTTTTTTCTAGTTGTGACATTATTTCATAAATTGTATACCTGTTGACAATCAAAAATATTTGCCATGCAACTTTGGCCATAGCCGACTGTTTGCACAACCTTTTTTATACATTACTTTTGTCTTTGAATGTTACAAAAAAGTAGTACTTTCTAGAGGGACTATAGTAATTTCTATAAAATATTTTTAAATTTTATGTTTTTATATCAAACAAAGATCTGAAAGCTGTTTTGTTTCCAGTTCTAAACAACCAGTTTAGGAACGTACTTCTCCATTGCGATGATCTGCTGCTTTTGGTGTTGGTAATGATACATTTGAGCAGACTGTGCCAGTCTTCTATCATTCGAAGGTGATACATCTTTGTTGGGTCCTGTGACACCATATGCCGGGTATTCCACATCTGATGCATTCTTGACGTGTTTCTGAAGGCTGGAATTCAAAAACAAAGTTACTTGTTGAGTTCTGATATCGATTCAAATCTTACTACTGATGAATAGAAATTTGCGATATGATTCAAATTATTAGGATAATGCTGTTTCATAGTTTCCATTATTAATGAAAAATTTGAATATAACGAAGAATATGATAAATTGATCTCATAATTTTTTTTTATTTCATCAAATTGGTTCTAATTTCCGAACTTTAAGTTGAAACTGATGTCACACGATTAGATCTACAAAGGAGAAATTCCTGGATAAATTCAATAAAGGAGTTTTCCAATAGGAATCATACAATTTAAAATGGTTATAATGGCAATACTGTATATTATTTTTGACATTTCCATGTCATTTGTGTTCAGTAGATTATGTCATTTAATCATGGAAAGATACACGCTTAAACTACGTTTTGAAACCGTTAAATTAGTTTATCAAAATTAGTGCTCATTTGTGAAAATCGTAAGAGATTTAAGAAGAATTTATGGACGACATTATTCAGTTAATCGACTCAGTATTCGTCGTATTGTAGGAAATATCAAAGTGAATTTTCTTTACACGATACAAAAGTACCAATAGGACAAAAAATGCACGCAGGCTAGGGACTTGGTTGCAGCAAGATTTTTTGTTTATTGTCCTGATACTCCTAGATCTTCTGTGAAGATCCCTCCTTTTTCAGCTTGTGCGAGTAAGGAGTTCAGTTGTGTTCTGAGGAGGCTTTGTTACTGAGATCTTGCACCACTTTAGGTTAGTACTGTTAATTTTTGACCCAAAAGTGAAATATGGGCCGACACCCGTCCAACTAGAAAATTTCTTTTTCACCTGAATAGGATTCGAACACGCGATATCCCGGTTACGAGCCCTTACTCTACCACTGAGCGGTCGGCACTCAAGGTGTAAGAGAACATTTGTCGGTTCCACTCGTTATCTTCCGTATTTAAGAAAAGATTTTGGTTTACAAAATTTAATCAAGAACTGAAGCCATAAACCTCGGTTATTTTATGATTTTGCTTCTGAAATGATGAATAATTTCATCGAAAAATTTTATTCAGTGATGAAGTTCATTTTTGGTTGAATGGTTATGTAAATAAACAGAACTGCAGAATTTGAAGAAATGAAAATCCACACGAAACTGTAGTCCATGAATTCTTTCTAAATTTTTCACAGGTTTCATAAATGAGCACGATATCTTGTGATTCAACACTTTTAGACTTTTTTCTTTGGGGCCACGTGAAAGATAAGGTCTATGCTAGGGGTCGGCAGCGTTTTGGGTCGAAAGAGCCATAATAACAATTTACAAAATTTCAGAATTTTTAAAGAGCCACAAAATTTTTTCTTCCCAACAATGAATAGTATCGGGAGTTTTTTTCAGAGTGATAGAACTTTAAATTGAAATAAAACACATTTAAATTAAGATTGAAGCCAATTTTTTTTATTTGAAAGATAATTTTATGACATTTATGTTTTAAGAATAATTTCCGGCATATGTCCACCACGACTAGCTCTGAGGAACCGCATTCGACCAGACCAATACTCCATTTACGGCAGTTATGCTTGTTTACATAGCCGTTTAACCAGAAATGAGCTTCATTACTAAACCCAATTTTACGATAAAAAAGTGTATCAACTTCAATCTGTTCTAGGGCCCAATCAGTAAACAAACGACGCTTATTGTTGTCAAGTGGCTTTAGTTCTTGAACCAGTTGGATCTTGTATAGTTGTATACCAAGATCTTCACACAGAATTTATCATGTGGTGGATGCAACTTTTTGTGAACGTCGATGAATAGACAAATTCGGATCATCATAAATACTAGACTTACAGCAGCAATATTTTCTTCTGTACGTACAGTTCTTTGTCTTGTTGTTGTTGTTCCATCGAGTAGAGAAAATGTTATCCGAGATCTATCGATAGTTCGACGAATAAACTGCTCTGATGGACGATTATGTAAACTATAAATTTCACGAAGTGTTCTATAAGTTGGCGAATAGAACACTTATTTTGAAAATAAATTTCAACAGTTTGTAAACGTTGTTGGGGCTTGAGTTTTTCCATGATAATTTGTCAATGCTTACTGAACAGAAATGTCAAAACAACGTAGCTTTTACCTTCTGTCAAATCACAGTTATCCCTATCGAAAATTCTATCACTCTAAAAAAGCACCCGATACTTGCATAAATAAAGTTTCTTTGAAAAAAAACTAATCTTTTTATTCATAAGAGAAATATCTATTTATTCATATATAAGTATTGCAAAAAAGAAGATTATTAGCTTAATTTTTTTCGCAACAAATTAGATATAACCTTTTCAATCTTAAGTTAAGTTCCTTTATGTACTCCTTTGAAGATGGTCGAAAGACCGAAACACGTGTCAAGATTTTGAATAAATTGTGAAACATAAAAATTGTGTGAATTATTTTAAATAAAATTGTTATAATATTTCACCTAGAGCCAACCGCATACTCCATTCATGTAGTCCATTGTTTTCTCTTAAAATATACTGTTTTTTTTATTTCCAAATGTAAATTCTTATTGGAAAATCCTTTATTTTTCATTTTCATGAGATTTTCTGTTTTTTTAGGAGAATAGTTGCTAAACGGAAAAAATAACATTAATTTGACTTTCAAATGACAGAAAATCAAATTCTGTGTTTTTATTCATTATATGTAGCTCCTTCAAGAATTAATTCAAAAATTCATAACCTTTATGATAAATGGACATGTGCATAAGAGCTGCTAAGTTCACGTCAGTGCTCTTAGCCATTTTTTATCGCTCAAAATTACATAGCCTCTTTCTCCTATTCAATCCGAAATGATCTATCACGAGTTAAAGATTTTTCTACCAAAGGATAATATTTGATATCCAACATTCGAATTCGTTATATACTCGAATACCATACAACTATTCCTATATTAGTAAGTGAATGTAACGCACAGAAGGGCCAAAGGTTAATTCGATTCTGTATAAATTCGATATCCAATTTAGAAGATGGATTACATGAGTAGGATGCAGTTCCGCTGTTTTTGTTTATCAAATTACCCAAAAGAATGTGATCGCACTCAGTATATTCTTGTAGGATCAAAGAAAGTTCTATATTCGTATTCCAACTTACTCCAGAAAATTTATTAAATTATCTTTCATCTGCGAATTCGGTCGCCCTTTCAAATTCAAATCTAAAATTCATTCAGCATCACATTATCATGTGATGCTCCGTATATCTACGGAGTGTCTTCGGAAAAATGCAAGTGTTGTTAGAAATTCATTGAAGATGTTCGTTTATTTATTTAAAACATACTACAATGCCTATACAGGGCGTTTTAAAAGTTGAGACCTTCTGACAGTAAGTAAAACTCAACAAAATGAGTCATTGTAACATAAATTGCCTCTATAAAATGTTCAAGAGACAGAGGTGGAAACTCTTTCATAAAAGTTCGATTCCTTACTATTTAAGTCTGGTCTTCTGGCGAAGAGAGCAAGCATGCAGTCCCGATTAACAGCATACACACATCATCAGAAGTTTTGGTCAAAAGTTTTATCCCCAAATTCGTTGCGCAGAGAAACAATGATTGGTTCAATGATGTTTTCTACGTAGATGGCACCAGTTATTGTTCGTTCAACGGTAATAAGAAGGGTACGGCGACCTATTATACCCCCCCAGCACATTATTGATCCGCCTTGAGAGGAGGCACAACTTCCCGGACGAAATTGAGTTGCTCTAGTCTGCCTGGACCTCTCTAAATCCTTTCTCGTCAACTATCATTTTGTGAATCGAATCGTGACTAGCCCGAAAAAAGTACGTTGCGCCATTGTGGTAAAAGCTAGTCTTGGTGGTTTTCTGCCCATTGCCGACGGGCTATGTCCAGGCGATAGCCGAGGTCTTCTTGCCCTTAAATTTGAGGAATGCAACTGTCTCCTTATGGTACTGGTTGAGACTACCCGTCTAAAGGTACTCAAAAAATGACTTCGAAGGGCTGTTACAGATACCGTTCGATTCCTTCGAGTAAAATTTTGTGATATAATGGTCTTCCCTTGCAGACGTTACTCTGGGTCGACCAGGCACCGTTTTCCGGCCAACGCTGCCGGTTTCCAGGAAAGAGAAAATTCAAACGTTGCACAATCTGGTGGTTCGACAAAGCTTCTTGATGAGGGGCTACTATTCTTGCCCGGTCAAACTGAGAAATTGGATAACCCGGTATTTTCTACGGAATATTCTCAATATTACAACTCTCGTTATTCGCTGAAAACTGATTAACTTGGAATATAACCCGAACAAGAAACATCTTTGGTGGTTTATTATTTTCATTTAATTGAGTGATCAGATAGTGAAGATTCCACACACAAAAAATTGTCATGTTACATTCAACAAGTTGAGAGTTGATAGGGGTGACCAAGACTTTTGTCGATGTGTGTTTGTCAATACAAACGCTAAATCCAGACTAAAATTGGTGAGATTTTCGCTTTCGTTATTTTGTCGAAAGACTGAATTGTTTCAGCCGTTACTATTTGGTAGATGATCATAATTAAAACAAATTGTAGAAATTACTGTGTTTTACTACCAATAAAAATATATATTACACATATGATGATGGGATAGTTCATTTCCCGAAAGTCGAGTCACAAGAAAATGTGTATTATATATTTTTATTGGTAGTAAAACATAGTAATTTCTACAATTTGTTTTAATTGTCGAAAGACGTTCGTTCAGCTAGAGAGTTGTGGCGGCCATTTGAATGATATTGTTTTCTATTCATAGACGTCAAGGTTGGGCATCTCTAAAAAACTTTTAACTTTGGAAAAATATTCATTAGTTTTTCATTTATAGCCGATCAAAAATGTGAAATTTAAATGGACTACCCCTTACGTAGTTTAAAAGCAAGTTGGGTTTTTGTGAAAACACAAATTGATTTAATATCCTAAGCTATTGACGACCCTATCATTTTATCTTATTCAAAGTGTCACCATTTTCTTGATTCTGCATCTAGATCCGCCAATCTCGCTCAGGTATCAGAAATAAATTGGGGAATTTTTTTAGATTTTCAATCAAATTCTTATTGACTCTTCCCCAAACTTTTATAGCTACTAATGAAACGATAATAATCGAAGGTTAATGGTAACTGGTGAGTATCATTATTGCCATTTATCAGTTTATTATAGCCATAGAAAAGGACCTTAGGATCTTGATGGAACTGAAATGTTCGGTCTTTTATTAGTGTTTATTTAGCTATTGAAACTTCCGATTGTGTTCACGATAAAGTTTGCTTCAACAGAAGGATTTTCTGAAAGCCAATGTCAGTCAGCCGCTTTTATCATGCGATTTAACGTCTCTCGACTTCTCTCCTGAAGCGAAATGGGAGTACATTTCATTGTCGACAAATGTGGTAGTAAATATACAAGAATTAACACGGTGGCGTTTGAAAAATTACTGGATTAATCTGAAAATGTCATGGAGTAGGTCGAACATCGGAAATAAAGTATTATCATGCGTTTCCGAAGTATCAAGTAGTGTAGAGGATAATATTTTAATTTTATTTATGTTATTTATTTTATTTGTCTTATTTATTTTATTTATTTAATTTATTTCATTTATGTTATTTATTTTATTTATTTCATCAATTTGAGATACAATTTTTACGTAAAAGGAAGAAAAAAGAAGGAATGGAGTAATTGCAAACTTTAGATGGTCAAATCCTTATAGTTTTGTATAACGCATTATTCAAGTTTAGACTATATTATCTAATCGGCGAACAAAACTACAATGAAATGTTGTTCTGGCGGACACCAAATTATTTTATTTGAGGTAATCAGAATGATTGGAGTTGCGTCACTATTTGATGTCGCTAATGAAAAATCAATAGGAAAGGACAAATTAAAATTTAGCTAACAAGTTATGTTGATGTCAGGTTTTTATCTGATTTTGATGAAATTCTACATATCGGGTGTTTGTTCAGATTGATAGAACTTTCGTTATGGATAACTGTAATTTAACAGAAGGTAGAAGCCATGTTGTTTTGACATTTCTGTTCAGTAAGCATTGACAAATTATCATGGAAAGAACAACAACGCAACAACGTTTACAAATTATTGAAATTCATTTTCAAAATCAGTGTTTTATTCGCCAAACTCATAGAGCACTTGGTGAAATTTATGGTTTATATAATCGTACATCAGACCAGCTTATTCGTCGAACTATCGATGGATTTCGGACTCCATTTGCTCTACTCGATGCTACAACAAGACAAAGAACTATACGTACAGAAGAAAATATCGCTGCTGTAAGTCATAGTGTTAATGATGATCCAGATTTGTCTATTCGTCGACGTTCACAACAAGTTGGACTTTGTGCATCCATTACATTTTGCGTAAGGATCTTGGTCTACACCCATACAAGATCCAACTGGTTCAAGAGCAAAAGCCACTTGATCATAAGGAGCGTCGTTTGTTTGCTGATTGGTCCCTAGAACAGCTTGAAGTTGATCCACTTTTTTATCGTAAAATTGTGTTTAGTGATGAAGCTCATTTTTGGCTGAACGGCTATGTCAACAAGCGAAATTGCCGTATATGAAGTGAAAACAATCGTCAAGAAGTTCTGCAGGTTCTATTGCATGCTGAAAAATGCACTGTATGGTGTGCCTTACACGCTTGAGGCGTCATCGGTCCATATTTCTTGTTGGAGCTAATGTTACGGTGAATGATTATTTGTTTCAAAATTTGAATGATATCGACCCAGAAGTGCTTTGGTTCCAACAAGCTGGTGATACACCTCATGCTGCTACCGTAACATGATTTATTGAAAAAAGATTTGGCAATAACATTATTTCGAAAAATGGTCTAATTATTTGGCCCCTTAGATCATGCGACATAACTCCACTGGATTATTTTCTTTGGGATTATGTCAAGTCATTGTTTTATGCTGATAAACCAGAAACAATAGACGCTTTGGAAGCCAACGTAACTCGTGTTATTGATGAAGTAAGGCCTGAATTACTCGAAAAAGTGGTCCAAAATTAGTCTGGTCGAATGCGGTTCCTCAGAGCTAGTCTTGGTGGACACATAACGGAAATTATTTTTAAAACATAAATGTCATAAAATTATCTTTCAAATAAAAAAAAATTAGCCTCAATATTAATTTAAATGTGTTTTATTTCAATTTAAAGTTCTATCACTCTAAAAAACACCCTTTACATTATTGGCGGACCAGTACTACAGTGAAAATGAATTGAACAGAATTAAATAAGTAGGAATTTGACTGAATCGAATTGTGAAACACTATTGTTTTATGGTAAACTAGCCTTTACTTACGGTTCAACTGTTCGCTGATCACGTTTTTTTATTTCCATCAGTATACAGAATATTTTTGAAGATGTGTCTTCTTTAACATGTCAAATTTAAAATAAATTGATTTTAAAACCAATTAATATTAGTAGCATTAAAAACGAAATTGTAATAAATAATATCTATGGTATCGTACCACGGTTAGTTTACCGCAGTATGATGCCTATCATTTCAGAATTTTGAAATAATAGACAGTTGCAAATGAATGAATTTCAAAATTTAAATATCAAAACAGATTTAATCTGTTAGTCTTCTACAATTTAAATTTCAAAAAACTTTTAGAATTAAATTAATTTCTACAATAAGCACCGCTTATATTTAATAGACGTATATAATCAAAACCCAATATATAATGTCAAATGGAATAAATAAACCAACAGATATAAAGAAAGTCATTAAAATTAATAAATAAATATTTGAAGGAGACAGAATTTTGTTTCTGATCTTACCATTAAGAACACCAATTGCCTTTCAAAAACATGAACACAACTTAAGGACTTCTCAAAAAATATAATTTATTTGAAATATTTAATATATTTAAATACTCAAATAAGTTAATTCAAAAATCTCTCAAAACATGCACTATATCTTCAAAAAACAATTATAATTCTGGTAATCTCTTCATCGGCCCTATTTTATTTTAATGAATTTCAATGATTAATTACCAAAGGATTAGTGGACTGTATTTGAGACGTAGTGTAGCGAAGAATTTAATTTCAGGAACACTTGTACAAGGGGCGTTCAATGTATTATCGGTATAGGCATGAATAAAAACTCAAAAAATTTTGGAAACATTTTATTTTTCAATGTAGTCACCTAGAACTTCAATACATTCGGTAGATCGAGAAATAAGCTTCACTAAACCTAGTAAAAAATTTTCTTCCGGCTTCTCCCCAAAATAGGTATTAATTGCTACCTGTCAGTCAGTGGGGTCAAGCCTGGGCTATACATTACACCACAGCAGCCTTCGCTACGCGAACCTTGTGATCCGGCGCGTTGTCATTGAGCAGCAATACCCCCGCTGTGAGTTTTCGTCGCCTTTTTTTCTCTTAAATCACGCAAAGAGGTTGCATATGATGCTGTCACCTTTTTAGTCTATTCTATCAATAAAATACCTTTAGAATCCCAAAAGGCCGTAATCATTATTTTTCCAGCGAATGGGGTGACATTAAACTTCTTTGGGGGCTGTGCACCCTTTTCAATCTACTGCATGGACTCTTGTTTACTCTCAGGGTCATAGTAATGAACCCACATCTCATCACCAGTAACCAGCCAGTTGATAGTATTTGATGGGTCTTCTCCACAGAGGTTTGCCATCTCTGCTAACATCTTGATTTGTATTCTGGCATCTTCAAGTACTAGCTTTTCCACTTTTTTCACATTTTTTTTAGTGGTGCCGCTAACGGGCCCGCCCGAGCGAGGGTCGTCTTCAATGCTTTCTCTGCCTCTTTGGAATTCACTTGAACACTTTTGAACGATGGATAACGACGAGGCACAGTCTTGGTAAATAGCAACCATCTCTTCATGAATGATTTATTGACTTTTTCCCTGCTTAGTGAGGAACTTCATAACGGCGCGATGCTCAATTTTCTTCATCAATGGGCGTCAGTCATTCTGGTTATCTTACACTGAGGATAACTAGAAAACTAATGATCGTAAATTAGTGGAATTTTATATTCATACCATCAGGAAGTGTCATTAGTAAATGAGATAATTAGATTACTCACATTATCAGCAAATCACCCCAATACCGAGAATACATTAAACGCCCCTTATATGTAGTTATCGCGATGGTAAACTAGCTTTGTTTATCTAATAAGATAAACCAACGAAGATGTTAAGGAACTGAAGTAAAACACTTGAACACTCATAACAACAACGAACTATAATTCTTGGTTTACTATATATACCAAGTCAAAAGATATGTTTGTTGCAATGAAAACAAATTTAATGAATTTGCCTACACTTTGGAAATCGACAATATATGAATTACTATATTGACAATAATAATCGCGTTAGCTTGGACCAAAAAGTCACGAGCGACGAGTTTGACTATCCAGAGTGCATAATGCAGCAAAAGCTCTTTGAGCATAAGTTTAAATAAACAGGGTGATTCGCGCAAGTACGGCACAGTCTGTCCTCTTTATTTTAAGTAGAACACATATTTTTATATTTTTTAAAGCTCCTTAACAACCTAAGTTGATAATTTATCACGCGTTAAATAATGGTTAATTTTGAATAACCTAAAACAGACCTACGAAATTTCTGAACTAACTATCAATTAAGTTGGGAAATTTCTGGAATCAATTCTCGATACGCTCATGGATCTTGGTTTTTTTAACATTTTTTGTAATGAATATCCAAAAACAAATATCTACGTATGCCAACAAATAAAGAAAATCTGGAATTAATGTGGATTATTATCATTTGTGGTGTTGAGATTTACATTGAAATAGTAAATTCCTAATTGAAAACTTATTACTTATAGAAATATTTAACCGAGACTCGCCAAATTGAGATTTTAATGATAATCGGTTACGGGGATAATTGCAGAAGGCAAGTTGAAGTGGCAAACTTATTTAATCAGAGGTATTCTCAGTAACCTAATATTTCACAAGGTAATGTGCCTAAAAATCATCCACAACTCAGAGAATTTGGACATGTCAAACTATTAAAAATAAAACCGCAATTCGTTGAAGATACCATGAAATTGGATATTTTGTTAAGTGTTTCCATTTGATATTGTATATATTGAGTTTTGATTTATACGTCTATTAAACATAAGCAGTGCTTATAAGACATTAATTAAATTTCAAAAATTTTTTGAAATTAAAATTGTAGGAGACTAAGAGTTTAAATCTGTTTTGATATTCAAATTTTTCAATTATAAATACTTTCGAAGTTTCATCCGGTATTATTCACATTAGACCATACATGATACAGGTAATTCGTTGAAAACGAGGTTTAAATAAATATAAAATATAAAAATATACAGTGTGATCCATTTAAAATAAAGAGAACGGACTATGCTGTACTTCACGAATCACTTTGTATATTTAAATTTATGTTTACAACACCTTCGTGTTTTTTATCATTTTGAGTTGTGATCCTGATTAAATTATCAGAAACACTAGTGTCCAACACATATTTGATTTATGTTTTTGCAACAAGTCGGATGTTGGCTTTGAAGTGCTCAATTATTCCTAGTTCATCCGAGTATACATACAACTTTTCATCATTTCAAAGAATGTAATTTAATTGCATCAAATCGTCGAAATGATGCTTGAAAACAAAAACTATTTCCTGACCATTTTCTATTTAAAATGTGTCCAGTTTAGTAATCATCTCAAATTTTTGTTATTTCTACTCACAGTTCCTGCGAGATTTGTGTTACACCAAGTTTAACATAAATTATGAATTCCCTCACATTTTGGAACATGGGAAAATTGGTCGAGGTTCGAAAGACGTAAGCGCGCAACGCTTTTCCACTTCACCCCATCCACCACCGACATCAACTGAATCCAGATGAATGCAGTGGACATTTATATACCTACATCAGGAGGGATGCCTTTTGGCCAACATATTTATGTATGTACCTATGTGACTCGAATAGCTCAAAACGGTACATGTGGTTGGAGCATGAACATATATAGGTATATACATTGTTTCGAGTTCGAGAACTAATCATGCCCTGTAATTCAGGGGGGGACCTGTAATAAACCTACCAGTTTTGATCAATAAGTCGGGAATAAAATGATATCTGAAAAAATGCTTAAAACTTAATCAAAGATTCATTACACGAAGTCAAGCAAGTACCAGATATGCAGATAATAGCAGGATAAATTATCAGAAACCTCCAAATAATCTAAATAAATCTCTTGAAAACATTTTGAATGCCTTAGATAACACTGTATCACCGTATAGTCATATAGATTATCAGCACATGTGGTGGTGGTGAACTTTTCAATAAATATCGTATCTTCTTTCATTATATATTTTTGTGGAATAACCTAATTTTTGCTAATGCCGTGCATTATCCAAAAAGTTAGTCTTTTTCACGTAATGTTTAATAGAAGATGTTAGGTGAATATTTTATTGATTATTTTAATTAGTACAAATTGTACAAATTAATATGTTTTACTACTAATAAAAAGATAAATTACACATTTTCTTGTAACTCGAGTTTCGGGAAATGAGCTATCCCATCATCAGACAACTGAAGACCTAACAGTGGTACAGTGGTATTTAAACAAAAGTGATAAATATTTTGAATATTTCAATAGATTCTAGGTAACACCTAATAGTGGTACAGAGGTTTACAATCAGAACGTGATAAAAAACCGGGTTAAAAAAGAGGGGCCTTCTAACAGATATCGGAATGTCGGCAATCGACAAAGAAGGTTGTTGAACAGATGCTACCCATTTAAATATCTCAAATAATTTTTGGGGTTACATAGCTCCGTACAGTCATTCATTATTTTTACATTAATTTCATTCATTATTTAAAATAATGTAAAAATAATGAATGACTGTACGGAGCTATGTAACTCGAAAAATTATTTGAGATATTTAAATGGGTAGCATCTGTTTAACAACCTTCTTTGTCGATTGCCGACATTCCGATATCTGATAGAAGGCCCTCCTTTTTTAACCCGATTTTTTATCACTTTCCGATTGTAAACCTCTGTACCACCTGTTACCTAGAATCTATTGAAATATTCAAAATATGTATCACTTTTGTTTAAATACCACTCTACCACTGTTAGGTCTTCAGTTGTCTGATGATGGGATAGTTCATTTCCCGAAACTCGAGTCACAAGAAAATGTGTAATATATATTTTTATTGGTAGTAAAACATAGTAATTTCTACAATTTGTTTTAATTATGATCAACTACCAAATAGTAACGGCTGAAACAATTCAGTATTTGATTATTTTATTTATTCAGATAACTCCTAACTGAAGAGATGTCGGTTAGAATTTTTTAGGATCTTTTTCTCTAGAATGTGCTATTTACTTCTGGAAAAAAAGACCTTTCTGAATTCCGTTTGGAACATTTTTTGGTAATTGAATTTATTATTTCTCAATATCCACTAGAAACAATTTGTATGATATGATGAATTTAAACAATTTGGTCAATACTTTATATTTTATTTGATTCTTTATTAGTTAATTAAGACCACTGATAATTTTTGGGTATATAAAGTGGTATACAGTGTTATTTAGAACATGTTTAAAATTCTTGAGGTTTTTTGGGCATTTTTGTAGTGGAATTTGTTTTTCGTAATACCGTTATAAAACAACTGTTGTAGGTTTTTATTAAGTGAGTTTAATCAATATTTTATATTTTCTTTGGATTCTTTTAATCCTTTTGATGATGTGTAATGAGTTTCAATTCTATGTCATTTATTTAATTTAGTTTTAAAAAAATTTTGAGAAAAATTTGATCAAAAAGTTGTGTTGTCTTCATTCAGTTTTGAAATAATCGGCCGTTATGTTTCGTTGATGAATTTACTTTTTAGACACTGTAGTTTTTTGAAAAAGATAATAAAACTGTGCAAAATTACCAATGAATGAAACTCATTCAAAGAAAACCCGAAAAAGTGTAGTGAAATTTCAGGCGAGGTAATATCTCAAGTTTCCGATGCTTTATCTATGTTTATCTCATCGTTTGCCTGGAAAAATTGATTTTCCTTGAAACTTTTTAACATCATTTGTGGAAAACGTGACTCTGGAAGTTTAACTCGGGAAAGGCGATTTTTTGGGTATCTTTGCTTCGTAAAACCGCACCTATAAGATTTCTTTTCCTCAATATTGATCAACTTTCTTGACAACCATTGAATATTCGGCTCAACATTTATTTTTGATATTCCAAAGTGACAGAGATTTATTATTTCTTACCGAATTATACAGGGTGTTTGTAATGTAGGTGTGATAACTTGGATGATATCTATCGGGTGTTCTTTTTTTAGAGTGATAGAACTTTCGATACGGATAACTGTGATTTGACAGAAGGGAGAAGCCATGTTATTTGGACGTTTCTGTTCAGTAAGCATTGATAAATTATCATGGAAAGACTCACGCCGCAACAATGTTTACAAATTGTTGAAATTTATTTTCAAAATCAGTGTCCTATTCGCCAAACTTATAGAGCACTTGGTGAAAATTATAGTTTACATAAACGTCCATCAGAGCAGCTTATTCGTCAAACTATCGATAGATTTCGGACAACATTTTCTCTACTCGATGCAACAACAACAACAAGACATAGAACTGTAAATACAGAAGAAAATATCGCTGCTGTAAGTCATAATGTTAATGATGATCCAGATTTGTCTATTCACCTACGTTCACAACAAGTTTCCACCACATGGAAACTTTGGCGTAAAGATCTTGATCTACATCCATACAAGATCCAACTGGTTCAAGAACTAAATCCTCTTGACCATAATAAGCGTCGTTTGTTTGCTGATTGGGCCCTAGAACAGGTTCAAGTTGATCCACTTTTTTATCGTAAAATTGTGTTTAGTTATAAAGCTCATTTCTGGTTGAACGGCTATGTAAACAAGCAACATTGCCGTATATGGAGTGAAAACAATCCTCAAGAAATTCTGCAGGTTCCATTGCATCCTGAAAATGCACATTATGGTGTGCTTTACACGCTGGAGGCATCATGGGTCCAAATTTTTTTAAAAACGATGCTGGAGATAATGTTACAGTGAATGGTGCTCGTTATAGATCGATGATCAATGATTATTTGTTTCAAAATTTGAATGGTATCGACCCAGAAGTGTTTTGGTTCCAACAAGATGGTGCTACATTTCATGCTGCTACCGTAACAATTGATTTATTGAAAGAAATATTTAGCGATAACATTATTTCGGGAAATGGTACAATTAATTGGCCTCCAAGATCATGCGACATAACTCCACTGGATTATTTTCTTTGGGGTTACGTCAAGTCATTGGTTTATGTTGATAAACCAGAAATAGTAGACGCTTTGGAAGCCAACATAACTCGTGTTATTGATGAAATAAGGCCTGAATTACTCGTAAAAGTGGTCCAAAATTGGTCTGGCCGAATGCAGTTCCTCAGAGCTAGTCGTGGTGGACATATGCTGGAAATTATTTTCAAAACATAAATTTCATAAAATTATCTTTCAAATAAAAAAAAATTGGCTTGAATCTTAATTTAAATGTGTTTTATTTCAGATTAAAGTTCTATCGCTCTAAAAAACACCCGTTATTATATGTCACTAGCCACTAGTTTTTTCCACCTTTCTGGAAGTTGACGGATTTCATCGCGAAAATGGCCGGATCGATCCTTTTTTGACTTCATCGTGATTAGAGAAGTGTTGGTCAGCCAGGCCATGTTGCATCGATTCAAAGAGATGGTAATCGGAAGGGGCAATGCCTGGGCTGTACGACAGGTGGAGTAGGACTTTCCATTTAAGGATTTCTAAGTATGTTATAATGGGCGACGCTACATGTGGCGGCGCATTGTCAATAACTTTATCGTATCTGTTGGCGTATTGCGCCCGTTTATCACGCAGTGCTCGAATGAAGGCACCAATTGCCGTCTGTAGACAACCTCTGTGATACTTTTGTTCAATTGTTGGAGCTCATCAGGGGTAGGTGTTGCAATACAGGGTGCTCACCAATAAAACTGGGGTGGTGTTACCCGATTGCAGGTATTATGTTCATAAGGGCGAATACGTCAGTAATAGATCTGTGCCAGCTTTAAACCGAGGGATATTATGACGAGTTAGTCTACTCGAGTTCATGAGTTCTAGCATCGAGTTGAACTCTTCTTGGCAACCCTTAGCCTTCTTGTCTTCGATTGGAAAGGAGGCTTACAGGAGGGAAAGAGAGAAGGGTACTCTGTCGTTTAGGTGGAGGTAAGAAGCCTCTTCGACGTCTGAGTTGGGTCCTAAATATCTCGGGCACTGACTGTGTATAGCCAGTAGAAGTAGGATAGTTTTCGAAGCTACCAGTCTATACTGTCTAGAAATATTGAACTAGTGGTGATATCTGTTATCAAAACCGCACGAACCTATTCATACTCCTCATATATGGTCCGTCTAGAAAGTATCCGGAATAAATAATTTTTCATAATTTTAATATACTGGTTTTTTTTGTGATACTATCTAGACAGACTATATAAAACCTTGAAAAAAATGGATAACACGAATTAGAGGTCACATGGTGAATTCGGATTCTACCAATCAATCAAAAATTGCTGAAATTCATGGAAAATAATTATGCGAAAGGTTGAAACAGGGGTCCATTTATTGAAATGGCATCTTCCATCCCTATTCCACGGGTCCTCAGTTACCGTCCTTGATATTTTCCGACTCCTTATTGCATTCCTGGAAGTAGCAGGAATGCAGAACTTCGCTTTATTAAAACATACTTAGAAAAGAGGAAAACTTTCTTTCAAATTATTGCACGTACGTGTAGAAGATTAGTTCTTAATTGAAGGGACCAGGGAAGGACGGTGTCAATATTAGATTTGTGATCATGAATCATCTGGATAGCCGAATTATAAGGTTGGTGAAAGAAAATCCATCGATTTTCTCTTAGGTAGTAGAGATCGGACGTCATCCAAACCGTGATACGAGGGGCGTTCAATGTATTCTCGGTATCCGGGTGATTTGCTGACAATGTCTGAGGGGATATAAATATATGATTTCACTAAGTTACGATCATTAGTTTTCTAGGTATCCTTCAACCAAAATGACTGACGTCACAATAATGAAGAAAATTGTTCATTGCGCCGTTATAAAGTTCCTCACTAAGTAGGGAAACAGTCAAAAAATTCATTCATTCATGAAGAGATGGTTGCTGTTCAAAAAGACTGCGCCCCGTCGTTATCCACCGTTCAAAAGTGGTCAAGTGAATTCAAAACAGGCAGAGAAAGCATTGAAGATGACCCTCGCTCGGGCGGGCCCGTTAACGGCACCACTAAAGAAAATGTGGAAAAATTGTTACTTGAAGTTGATAGAATAAAAATCAAGATGTTAGCAGAGATGACAAATCTATCCATGGGTATCATACATGCTATTCTGCATGACCATCTTAACCTCTTAAAAATCAGTGCAAGATGGGTACCGAGAATGCTCACCGCACTCAGAAGAAAGTGCTAGTCGAGTGCTGTAGGTAGTTTTTAGAGCTCTATGGAGAAGATCCATCAACTGTTTTCAACCGACTGGTTGATGCCTTCTTCTATTTAAAGGCTTAAAGAGGTTAAGCGTTTTATGCCATTTATACTCAGAGATGTGTGATAACATCAAATTATCATATTTAGCATATTAATGTTCTAAAAGTAATAATTTAATTGACGTCATTGAAACATTAATTTCTAGAATATCTGCATTTTCACCAAAGTCATTATTTTCCTGATTACGTGGAGTTTAAAATCCCTCAAAACGCCTGTACAAATCTGCAAGTGTATGGCGTACCTTAATTATGCTATCCGATGTCAAATGAAACATCAGTTTGAACTTGAATGACGCAGAGCCTATTGCGTAATATCTTATCAAAATTTGTTTATAAGTATCGAAAGTTATAAGTACTTAGAAAGTATTTTGTTGTTACTTCAGTGTTAAGGGGTGTGATGAAATTGTGGAATAGAATTTATTGTTTGTAGCAGAGTACAGCCTGAGCGACATCTGACATAAGCATATTCAATGGCCTTCAATCCAGCTGGTAAATACTCCACTTTTAATATTATTCATAGAACTATATCACTAATAGAAACTTAAAGGTAGCCATACGACCTATACTTGATTGTGATCACTCAAACTGCGATTTTTGAAATGACAAATTGGTAATTTTGAATGATTTTTTTTCCAGATGTATGTAACTACAAACTTTTATATATACTCAGTGACATTGGAAATGTTACACCCAAAAAAAATTATAACTTCAACTTAATTTTTGGTACAGGATATTTGAAGCATGCTAGACAAGGTCAACGTTTTATCTTCGATAATTTTTTTCGTACAAAAATCTTATATCTCAGTTTTGCACGCTTGTTCTAGGGAACAGCATGATATCTTTTTGCCGCAATATCTGGGGTTTTCGAATTTTTAACCGAAAATGACTAGGTTGGACTCATCATGCGGAATCCAAGGTCAAAAGCAAATCTGTCCGACCGGTTCGTCCGTAAACACCCTAAATTTACAACGGAAAGAGCTAGAGACTTGAAACTTTCAGAGTAAATTTAGGGCCTAAATATCTCGGCTGAGCTTGTTAATTTTCCTGGAGCAACACGGGTCCGTTCGAGGAAGAGAAAAGCATCATTTCGTGGAAATAAATTACCAGATTTTTTCAATTTTCCTCCTATTTAATTACGGTAAAAAGTATAAAAATTATATGAAGATTTGTTCAATATATCCTTTCTCGACTCTTTCTTTACAATACGTAACGATAGTGATCGAAGGGAATGTGATGCAGCCTTTTAACCATGTATTTTTCAATTTCATGAGATATTCCGTTTCTTCAGGACTATAGTTCTTCATACAGTGCTTTACACCACTTTTTTGTGAAAAAACAAATTTATGAGAGCCGATCAAAACAGAATATCTTTAGTTACTACGCCTGAATCTTATAATGTTGAATGGATTAAAATAATTAAAGCGTTAAAATAATCATCATATAAGCAATTTTAGCAGAAGAAGAATTGTTGGTTTGTCCTGTCGTGAAATGGGCTGCCATGTTAATTTTACTGCAGCGACAGTAAGACCGGAGTGTCAGGTATGGACAGAAGATGGTAGAGAAACACGAAGAAAACAAATTGGTCAATCGAAGCGTATCACATAGTGTCAAGATCAAACAACTATTATGTCGGCGTCACAGATACAAAATTAGCAGTTTTGTTAGAAAGTACTTTCTTCAAAGAATAGCAGTGAAAATGTTCTAACGATCTCTCGTTTGGTTCGAAAGTTATAGTTTTCTTAGTGAAATAATGTTTGGGATTATAAAAACAATGAAAAAAAATTCTGGGTGGATAAAACCTTGCTTTTTGATGAGGAAAAACACTGTTGAAACGGAAGATTGGTTTGATAAATATTATTTGGACTGCATAAAAAATCCACCATTATTGAATGATTTGCTTATGCAAACATTGACACACGAGCACCGTTATGTGGTAGGCTTTAGTCACCCAAAAGAGGTAGCTACAACGGAAAGTACACAAAATCGTTTTGGCAAACCGTAAAGAAGTGATGATGCACAGGAGATCGCTGACACTCTGAAGGACAGTAGGCTTTATTTTGCTTGAAAATTCGTCTAAAAAAAGCTTGTTCCGAAATGGCACCGCGTTTACCAAGAATGAAAAAAAAAACAACATCGAGTCCATGATTCCGAGCGATACTTAGAGATGTTTAAGCGGAAAAACAGAAGTTTGC
Organism: Megalocaria dilatata; assembly: GCA_034642435.1. Lineage (NCBI taxonomy): Eukaryota > Metazoa > Arthropoda > Insecta > Coleoptera > Coccinellidae > Megalocaria > Megalocaria dilatata. The sequence goes on from CM067854.1 coordinate 34,624,076, forward strand.
GATGAGGATTGGATAAAATATGGATGAATTACTACACCTGAATCGAAAAGATAGATAGTTGAGCGTCCAAAGGTGCAACAAACTACTGGCAAGATTATGGCGTACTTCTTTGGGATGCGTACGGTATTTTGTTCATCGATTATCTTGAAAAGGGGAAGATAGTCAAAGCTATCTCTGCAAGGCTCAACTGGATCGATTGAACGAGGAAACTTCGAATAAACGGCCTCATTGGCAAAAGTGCACCAAATACACTTCGAATTGCTTCCGCATCCACTCTGTTATCCAGATATGGTCTCTAGTGATTTCCGTTCTTGGCAGAACGGAAAAATTTGAGCTGTACGAGATCATTTTGCCACTACGTCTCAAATCACTGATAGTGATATTTTATAAACCACTTTACTGGCTTATTCAGATGGCCTTGTCGAAATATTTGATTTTCTCCAAACAGAAGGCGTTGAATTTATGCCAAATCCACAAAGTCTTTCACAAGAACACAGCAACCATCTATTTCATTTTATTGATTTTCAAACGTGACCAGGAAAGAACTCAGCTACAGGGTTGTCAAACACACCAGTTTTTTCCGAAAAACATGTTTTACAAATTTCTTCCAAATGTTGTCGTTCTGTTCTCCATATATAAGCAACATATTGTCAAAAGTTTAAATGCAACACTTATTATATCAATAAGTATACATAACAGTTGTTGATATGAGTTATCGAAAAATATTCAGCTAGAAGAATATTATTTTGGAATCCGCACGTATTCTGACAAACAAGTCGCCCGTTACTAAGAATTTAATCAACTAATAATATAGCTTGGTTATCTGAAAAAATTTCTTCATTAAATATCATAGGATTTATGATAAATATGAAATTTTCAGGAAATTCTATATTTGAATCAGATTCACATATTTGTTTACTTGATCAATTTTTCAATAATTTTGTTTGAAAAAGTGATTAATTCAATTTTAACTATTCTTTGTTGAATAAAATTGAGATAATTCTATTGTTCTACTCTTTTCTATCAGCTTATAAGTAATATGTATAGTCCAGTCAAAATAGATAAAAAGAGTTATAATTTAGCCAAAATTCGGATAGAGCTTAAAATTGATATAGGCGTTAAACAAACCATTACAAATGAAATGTCAGAAATCCCCATCGATTCTACTTCTGAAAAAAAATTATCCAAGGTATTAGGTAAAAAATTCAGGGTTTTTCCATTTTTCTCTAAAAAATTTGATCGAAAAAACAGGAAATCAGGAAAAAATTTAGATCATACAATTCCCTACAAAAATTGTGATACTTTTTTCTGTACGAATCACCATTCGTGAGATATCGTTCAAAATATGAAAAATTCATATTCTACCTAATGTGCACTTATATGCAGACTATTTACGTCATCGCACGTTCAATATAAGTAAAAATAAGAAACTATTGGTTTGTCATAATAACATACCAAAGCTTGTACAAATTGAATGATTATTTCAAAGTATAAGACTACTGTTCATCACTAATTCCCTTCGTCCCTAACCCTGAGCAACATCTGCCAGCTACGTCATTGTTCGATTGTGGAGGGTCACATACCTGCCTATTTTTGAAGGACGTAAACGAAATAACTAAGTATATACTATTAGTTTTGATAAATCCTTTGTAGTGAGCAGACGTGCTTATTGGTAATATTTTCAATTTCAATTTGTGCTGTTGAACAATTTTAACAAAATATCATTTGTTTCAAACATTTGAAAGAAAGATAAGTTTTTGTTGTTGTTGATCATGAAATGAAGACTTTGATTGATGCAAGTGTTTGATGAAATGATGATATTTTTGAATACTCGGAAGACAAGCAATCTGTGACAGTCCATGAGCAGTGTTGTAAAAGTTAGACTCGAAAAAGTAGTGCAGCGAACAACTTCTTGGCTCCTCGTCCAGAAACCTGACTTGCTCTGTCGTAGCTTGACCGGCGTAACAATAGAGGAGCCGACCAGTCTAAAGATTCGTGACTTACCGTCCCAGCCGAGTTCAAGTAGGGCAAGGCACAGCGTTTGACGATCACCGTTCCAAGCAGAACACATGATCACCGGCGTCACAGGCAGAGCTTGATCATCACGCCTGTCTGATGAGTTTGAGATGCGCAGACTCGGAAACGAAACTCCGTCTCCCGAATTAAGAGGTGAAAGCTCCCTCGCAACACCGCATTTCACCCGAGAGCTTCAGTAGTATTGCTGAGGCTAAAAGACCGCGCGAGACAGAATAAGGTAGTATATTCCACGATAAGTCCACCTAAAATAAAACCTCATACTAGAGCACCAGTGACCCCTAGTGAGCCAGATTTCTGATTCAAAAGATATTGCTGAAGAAGCTGAAAAAAAGAAAACGCAGAATGTTCTTCGTAAAAAATATAATGTATCTATACTTGAATTCAAAGATTTTATTCTAAAGATAGCTCTGACTTCTACGCAAATTTTGTCTAAGTTAAATGCCTAATTTGACTGGACTACTATGCAACCACAATCGATCTTACTTAGCACCATGCTTCATTAAAAACTTTTCAGATCACCCTCACAACCGATTCAACCCACTGAGAGGGGAATGGGTTCTGGTGTGCCCCCATAGAGGCAAACGTCCATGGTCTGGTCAGGTAGAAAAGGTCCGAGAAACTACCATTCCTCGGCACGATCCCACAAATCCATTATGTCCTGGAAACGTCCGAGCAAACGGAGAGGTTAATCCATATTACGAACACACGCATGTCTTCACCAACGATTTTCCTGCTCTGATGCCTGATACCCCATTACCTCCAAAAAGTGATGACTCTTTGTTCCAAATGGAACCGGCCAGAGGTGAGTACTTCTTGAGATATCTAAAATCCTACTAACACATCTGTGAAAGTTTTGAAGAAATGCGAGGGATATTCGTACCTTTGATCGAGGTAGATCACTTTAGATGGAATCAACATGAGTAGTTTTGGTGCTCAAATCGTTTTTACCAGATTTAGTTATTACATTTTTTTTAATATTATATTATCCTGGATACTAGATCTTCTGTGAAGATATGAATTATAAAAATTCTTTCGTTACAGGAACCTGTAAAGTGATGTGCTACCATCCTCACTCAGACCTCCACTACGCCAATATGGATCTTTGTGATATAAGCCTAGTGATACAAGAATGGCTGAGAGAATATCATGACTTGGGGAAAAAATTTCTTTGGGTTCAAATAATGGAAAATAGAGGCGATATGATGGGTTGCTCTAACCCGCATCCTCACTGTCAGATTTGGGCTTCAGAATTTTTCCCAAACGAACCTAGAATCAAACACGAAAACCTGAAAGCATATTACGAAAAGCACAAAAAACCGCTCTTGCAAGACTATCTACAGAAAGAACTACACAAGGGAGAAAGGATTGTGTATGAGAATAAAGAATGGGTGGTACTGGTACCTTTTTGGGCTTTTTGGCCCTTCGAAACCATGGTTTTACCGAGACGTCAAGTTCAAAGAATGTCTGATCTCGATGCTGAGCAGCAGAAGTACCTCGCTATCATGTTCAAAGAATTCACTTCAAAATACGATAACCTCTTCGATTGTGCCTTTCCATATTCAATGGGTTTCCATGGGGCTCCTACAAGTGATCACTTCAATGAAGACATGCCTTTTTGGACATTTCACGCGGTTTACTACCCTCCCCTGCTACGTTCTGCCACAGTGAAGAAATTTAAAGCTGCTTACGAATTGCTGGCTCAAGATCAGCGAGATATTTCACCAGAATTAGCAGCTCTGAGATTGAAGGAACAGCCTACTATCCGAAAATCTAAATAATTATGTATCATTGTCCAAAAAAAAGACTAAAGTAATTGTGAAGCCCACAAGAGTGAGTACATATCAACAATAGATATTTTCGTTTTTTTGTGTGTTATTTACTTATTTTCTGAAATGTTGATCAGTTTGTATAAACTGATGAAAAAAATCGTGATATATTAAGTACTAAGTGAAACTTAAATAAGAAGACCTACTAATAGATGGAATATTTTCATAATTTTTAGGATACATGTTTCTTAGTTTAAGATAAGTGAACGATCAAAAATGGGTTACCAGAATTTGAAAAGAAATCAATGAAGTCTTGGATCCATGATGCGTTATAAACTCAATTACACGTTTGGACATATTCCTAATGTTGTGATGATTTCTTCTTGTGGTGTAGAATATCATGAGCTACTCAACTATATGTGGGTACTGAATATTTCAAACATAAATTGATTATATAAGATATAATGGGTTATAGTAAACATTATATACCCCCTCTAAAACATTCATATACCACTGTTAATAAGTAGCAATTTTCTTTGACATATAGTAGTCTTCTAGGACGTCTTGGTTCTTATATTGTAATCATACTCATAAGACTTACCCTTGTCTCATCTGTAAAAAGAACGTTTCTTCATTATGACAACAAGTAGCTTGGAGACGAGGAGTTAGTAGGGAAACTCTAAGAGGCACTGATGATATTATCCGTCTACGTATTGTAGCACTTAAAAAAAACCGGTTATAACTCCACTGAAAGTGAGATTTCACAGAAGAAATAGACACAAATCGATTTCTACTGAATGTTTGGGCAATATACCAGCCCTGTCATACCATAGTAATACGATGACGCGCACATTAAGATCTTCTAGCCACTTTTTAAGTCTCTTCATTACGTCTGATGCTCTCAATGACTGTGTTTTTTCTGTTGATAGTACATCACCACCTGACGTTCACAAATACACCCATGAGCGCAGCTTATTTGCAGCAGACTTTGCAATGGCAATCACATGATCCACCCAATAGACAGAAGAGTTGGCAATCACGCCAAAAATATTCACGGAATCATTTAGCTGAAGCACCTGGTTTTTCATCATCAAGTCAAAAGTCCGAAAATATTGCGCTTCGATTGAGGCTATCACTCTTTGCTCTTTGAATAAGTATGTTCCATTCAGAGTATCTCTCTGCTCTTGGAACGAGTTAGTCAGGTCATTTTTGCTCCTCAAAGAAGTAAGTTCCATTCACAGTGTCCCTCTTCTCTCTCACTATATGCTTTTGAACAAGTCTACATTCAGAGTCAACTTAATCCGCTTCCATTCACTTGTAGCGAACGACTTCTTTGCTCCCCGTCCAGAAACCTGCCTTGCTCTGTCGTAGTTTGACCGGCGTACCGATAGAGGACCCGACAGGCAACAGATTCGTGACTAACCGTCCCCGCCAGGTTCAAATAGAGTAAGGCACTGCGTTTGAAAATCAGCGTTCCAAGCGGACGCATGGTCACCGGCGTCACAGGCAGAGCCTGCGCATCAAGCCTGTCCGATGAGTTTCAGATGCGCATGCTCGGAAACGAAACGCCGTCTCCCTAAGTAAGAGGTGGAAGCTCCCTTGCAATATCCACATTCCACTCGAGAGCTTCACACTTAACTCGCAGTGAAGGAATAATTCGCTTTGCGTGGCCACGTCTCATTTCTCTGGCTACATTAAAGAGTGTACACGCATTCAAAGAAAGATCGCTATTCGCACTTTCACAATTTCAATCTCAAGGAACATTTTCGTTCATCCTCTAGTGATAATATAGTACCTCAATAAAAGGCCTGAAAGTGAATGTATTATCTACAATATTTATACTTGCATTTAAGCTCAGTAAATGTGTGAAGTGAACCCAAGTGAAATCAGTGAAAGTGAATGACAGTGGAACCAGCGATCTATTCCTCTACTAGCAAGATAATGTTTTTACCACAACTTCAGATCAAAACTCTATTGCAATAACTCCTTTTAATTTTGGGCGAAACATCTCAAAATTGTACACTGTACTATATAATATTTAGGTTGTAAATGAACAAACTATAGTATATTTTTATATCTCTTAATTGCCCTCAAAGAAAGCTCATCCTAGAATTACATTCTAATCGGTTAACGTTCAATCAGTTACTGCAGAAGAATTCAAAAATATCAACATATCAAGCAATTTCGTCAGAAAGGTTGCATCTGATCGAAAATTTACATATTCTGAAATATTCGGGCAATATAACGTTCTTGGATGAAAATCTAAGCAACTGGAGATTATTACATAGTGATCATCTATACTGCTCAAAAATTGAAGTGGATATTCGAGAGAAAACTGACTTTTTGCAATTGAATCAGATTGATGTACATATATCGTGTGTTTTTTTAGAGTGATAGACCTTTAAATTGAAATGAAACACATTTAAATTAAGATTGAAGCCAATTTTTTTCATTTGAAAGATAATTTTATGACATTTGTGATTTAAAAATAATTTCCGGCATATGTCCACCATGACTAGCTCTGAGGAACCGCATTCGACCAGACCAATTTTGGACCGGTGGAGTTATTTCGCATGATCTTGGAGGCCAATTAATTGGACCATTTCTCGAAATAATGTTATCGCCAAATCTTTCTTTCAGTAAATCAGTTGTAGCAACATGAAGTGTACCACCATCTTGTTGGAATCAAAACTCTTCTGGGTCGATACCATTCAAATAATCATTGATCATCGATCTATAACGGGCACCATTCACTGTAACATTAGGTCCAGCATCGTTTTTTAAGAAATATGGATCGATGATGCCTCCAGTGTGTAAAGCACACCATACAGTGCATTTTTCAGGATGCAATGGAATCTGCAGAACTTCTTGAGAATTGTTTTCACTCCATATACGGCAATTTTGCTTGTTTACATAGCCGTTCAACCAGAAATGAGCTTCATTACTAAACACAATTTCACGATAAAGAAGTGGATCAACTTCAAGCTGTTCTAGGGCACAATCAGCAAACAAACGACGCTCATTTTGGTCAAGTGGCTTTAGTTCTTGAACCAGTTGGATCTTGTATGGGTGTAGACCAAGATATTTACGCAAAATTTTCCATGTGGTGGATGCACAGAGTACAACTTGTTGTGAACGTCGACTAATAGACAAATCTGGATCATCATTAACACTTTGACTTACAGCAGAGATATTTTCTTCTGTACGTACAGTTCTTTGTAGTAGAGAAGTAGAGAAAATGTTGTCCGAAATCCATCGATAGTTCTACGAATAAGCTGCTCTGATGGACGATTATGTAAACCATAAATTTCACGAAGTGCTCTATAAGTTTGGCGAATAGAACATGATTTTGAAAATAAATTTCAACAATTTGTAAACGTTGTTGCGGCGTGAGCCTTTCCATGATAATTTGTCAATGCTTACTGAACCGAAATGTCAAAACCTTCCGTCAAATCAAAGTTATCCCTATCCCTAAGAGGGATTTTGTGACTCGTATTATCCTCTTCGATACATTGACATAAATGCGGAATAGAGTAAGAGCACTACTAAGAGCTATATGAGGACCCACCAGATATTAAACCGTGATTTCAAAGTGTTTCTAACAGAAGGAGCCTTTTTGACGTGACAACGTCTTATAAATTGGTTTGCCGGGTGACACTTCAAGAAACTGCGTTACGCTCCGCTCACGTTATGCGCTCACAATGAGAGCGAGTGAGAGGCACGCGTCCCTTCCACTCGGGCATGGTTAGCCCGCCTAAGAGCGAGAGAGACAGACATAAAAAGTGAAAGGCACGCGTCCCTTCCACTCGAGCACAGTTAGCCCGCCTAAGAGCAAGAGAGACAGAGCGAGAGAGAGAGAGTGTGAGAGAGATAGGCATACACACCGGTTCATGTCTTGCGCTTCTATTTCGCTTAGGCGCCTGCATACAAGTTTACACGTTGCCAGTTAATTGTAAAACGATTGTGTAGTGATAATGTGAAGGTAGTTTCGTCCATCGCAACAATTCAAACAGCAAAGGTAAATAATTTCAGACTGATAATATAACATGATGAAATAAATGACTAAGACATAAGTGAATAGGTTATGTTGTAGTAATCACAATGTTGTGGTAGTTTTCAATCAAAAAAGTAGTAGAAATCGTTTCTCAACCAATAATAATTTGTTTAACTTGAAAAAATGAGCGCGACTTGCTATTTAAAAAATTGAAATAACAATGTTTAACCTCCAACCTGTCAAATCGAAACTTTCAAACATTCAAACCGAGACGACTAATCACTGCGCAAGGTCGTAAGCGCGCGATTTACAAATTCAAAGATCAAATGTGAATTAGTTTTCTCCTTTTAGAAAATACACTTTGAATTAAAATCGATTGATATTAACAATTAATGTGATTTAAATAAATGTTCTAACTTTTAAATTTAGTTTTTATATTTATAACAATGTAAAACAAGTTAAATTTATTAATAACTTATAACAACTGATTGATAAATAAAATTTTGTTAATATGAGATTCTTTGTATAAATTAATGTTTTAAATATAATTCTTTGTATAAATAAATGTTTTAAATTGTTACTATTATTTCATCCTTCTTCCTACTATACGAATGAATATTCACATTAAAATTATTTTACCACTCAAAGTCGTTGTCACGTAAAACTTTCGCCCGTATACCGACTTTACAGGCAACAAATTTTTTTTAAGCCTGCAGACTCCACTAGATCAGAATCTTCATTTTGTTTATTTCTCTACTATGTTGTCGCTCTAAGGCAGTCTTGTTTACTGCTGCCATTTCAGGCAGTTTAGCCATATGAAGACACCTAACTTTTTACATCAGTACATATACAAAAAACTTTTTTATTTCCCTTAATAATATAATTATTATATAACGGAATACTTCAGGTGAATACCGCAGTACCATTATTCAATCCGCTGCTATGAACACATTAAAATACGATTATGTACTCACTTGTACCATCCTATCCCAACCGCTATAAGACCAACTGTAGCCGCAGCACTGATTCCAGCCACAATAGCTATGATGTACAGTCCAGTCGCATCACTATCTGGATTTTTTGGCTGAACAAGCACTTCACCAGAAGATCTTCCATTAGCCAAATCTTGACGATTATAACTTCGTGAGGATTCTTCCAAAAAAGTATGGTCTCTTCTAAGGGGGGCCTCTATTGTCTTCAGGGAGTTGTTGTTATCCACAGATCGAGTAGGACTGTTGGTTTGTGGAACAGCTACAGGAATTGGTTCAGCTTCAGTTGCTGAAACTAATTTGAAGATCATAAATAGAGAAAAATGAAGAATACAATTTCGACGATTTAAATGGGCTATTGCACTTTAATATTTGTATTGGATGTCCGTTACTTTGTCGAATAAGAAATCACTTTTTATTAACTGAATAAATAGTGACTGGAGATTCGTAGTGTTCACTACATTTTCAAACTGAATAAAACTAATTTTATCCCGAAAAGTGGGACGTGCCAAAGGTCTGTCTGCACATTTAATAGTTTTATTGTTGAAACGTGCTTGTGCTTGAACATTCCGATGGATTCCGATGTCTAGTTTTTTCCTTTCGCTTCCAGGTGCAATATTTCAAGATTTCGCAAAATTAGAGTCATCTTACTGGTTCCTAAATGAAGACTGATGTTCTTTGAACCTTTTTTGGAAAGATATGCCTGTTTGTTTTATATATATGATGGATCGAATTTCCAACTGCAAAGCATTGGCCAAATGGAATGAAATCCATTTGCGATGAAGCAGCTCAGCCAGTGGTCAAACCAGGATTAACGGCCAGGAAGGTCCTACTGTGCATTTGGTGGGATTGGAAAGGAATCTGGACCGTTTGATATTGGTGATTGACCAGAAACGGCCAGAATTGATCAACAGAAGAGGTATTGCGTTCTATCAGCACAACGCCAGACCACACACGTTTGTAGTGACTCATCAGAAACTCCGAGAGCTTGGTTGGAAAGTTTTAATTCATCCACCACATAGTTCGGGCTTGGTATTAAGCGAATACCATCTGTTTCTCGCATCGTAAAACTTCCTGAGCGATAAGAAATTGGGATCAAGAGAAGATTGTGGAAATCGAATACTAGAGTCTTTCGCCAATAAGGAACAAGACTTCTCCGAGAGGGGAATTATGAAGCCCTCTTTAAAATGACAACAAATTGTAGAACGAAATGGTGCAAATTTGACATAAATTCGACAATCCGAAACATGTTAAATGAAATCTTGAAAGTCATGCAAAAATAATGGATCATTTTCCCCAACCTATTATACATTGGCGAGCAAAAAAACGGGTCACTAAAATTTTACACTGTTTTTTCCAATAGACTCACTTGTTCAAATTGATTCAATAATAGTTTGTTCATCTTTTATCTTTCATTAGAAAATCATCTAAATATGCGCCATATGTAGACATATGGGCTAAGAAAATTGATAAAAGAAACCATCTTCGAATAATTCTTCACGATAAATTCATCTTTTATCAGTTGCATTCAACATTGGTCGTTGAAAAGTTTGTTTTCCACTCTGTGGAAGAAACAATTTCATAAAATGAGTTTAACAATTGAAGATTGTGCGAAAATAGTGGCACTTATTGAAAATGGGCCGAGCCATAGATCTGTTGCTAGAAGAATGAATGTTACCCTATCTACAGTCCAAAGAATATCAGGAGACAGGTAGGCTGACCAGAAGACCTGGAAGAAGACGGTGCACATCGTTGAGGGATGGCATGGTTTCCACAAATCTTCGAAATCGCCATCTTACTGCTGTTGAAGTTCGAAATCGATTGTCTCTCAGAATCGAATTTACAACCCTACAGACCTGCGTCAGGTTCAGAACTTCTCAGAGAGCATCGAATTGCGCGTCTTCAATTTGCACAAGATTACATAAACTGGTTAGAAGCTCAGTAGGCTCAGGTACTTTTCTCTGATGAATCCAGATTCAGTATTCGAGGACCTGATGGTCGTAGACGCGTTTATAGATATCCAGGAGAAAGATACGCCAATGCCTGTATAGAGGAGCGAGTTCCATTCTGGATCTGTTATGGTCAGGGGAGGTGTGTCTTTAGAGGGCCGCACAGAGTTGATTTTCATAAATGGATCTTTAACAGCAGTAAGGTATAAAGAGAAAATCATTATGGACCATGTTGTATCTTATATACCATTTCTGGGAGGGCTGGGAAATTTTATGCATGACAATGCACGCCCACATACTGCTCGTATAGTGACAACCTCTTGAATGAGGTTGGAATTTCAAGGTTCAACAAGCCAGCACGAAGTCTTGACTTCAACCCCATCGAACATCTGTGGGACCAACTGGGAAGGCGCCCAATAATTTGCAAGAGCTCTTTGAAGCCCTTCGTCATGAATGGGAGGTTCATCACGAGCATGCGAAGACGTTTGGAAGCTGTAATAAGAGCTAGGGGAGGTCACGCGTCATACTGATACTGAAATTTTCACAGTTACGATACTGTTTTCAATTTCGAAGTTTTTGAATTTTTCGAAAAAAGCGTATCATTTTTATACAAATCGAATAAAAAGTTTCTTTTTTCTTTGGGCAATGCTCTTTTCCCTTCCATTTCAGAAATTGCATGATTCTCGTAAAAAATTAAACTAAGAAAGGTATTTGCACAGTAATGATCAAGTCACCTGTTTTTTCTGCTCGCCAGTGTATTTCTGGTCAAAAATGCTAGGAACGTCCAAAGATTGTCTTGAAGTGAAGTGGATTAATGGGCAGAGATGTGCGATATGGTGCCGGTGATTGTGGATTCGCAAACAGGTTTTTTGACATTTGACAAGTAAAAGCTACGCCATTACTTATATGGAACAATACACGCTTCAACAACGCATTGAAATTGTAAAAATTCGCCAAAAAATGGTGGAACTTTTGGAATCACAGTTCGCTGGAGATCTTCTGATTCAACACCTTTAGACTTTTTTCTTTGGGGCCACGTGAAAGATAAGGTCTATGCCAATACTACAAAAGCGATTCAAGATGTTAAAGATGGAATTCGTGAAGTTATCATACAAGAACAAGGACAAGGACATACAGCAGCAAATGAGGGAAATGGTCATGGAAATTTTCATTTAAAGGATATGGCGCTGAAACTGTAGCCGTGGCGGCCATTTGGCACTGTTTAGGGCATACCTTTCTCTCTACAATATAAACATACATTAATTTCTCTTAGAATATACTCGTTTTTTTCACTATCAAAATGAAACCTCTTATTGGAAAACCCTGTATATTTAAATTATTTTCAATTCTAATGATAAAATATATTAAAATTTCCAATATGCCAATAACTAAAGCAGCGTTTTTAATTGTTACGGATGAAGAGATTAAAAATGCTTCCTTACGTTTTTCACTTTGGATCTCGTAATATCTTGGATCCGGAGGTACAAAAGCGAAGTAGGCTGGGTCATCTTTCTCCTGTTCATGGGATTCATACTTGGGTGTTTTTGACGAATCTTGAACGAACGAATTTTGAAGATGATCGACAATTTTCTTCCTACTGCTTTCTTGCCATTTCTCCAATATTCTTTGGGTGTTACGTTCGATCTCGTCGTTCAGCCATTTCTGATCGAAGTCTCCATCCGAATCTGCCAAGAAAAGAATATATTTAATTCATGTTGAATAATTTGAAGCTCTTATGGAATGCGGGTGTTATGAGAGAGCTTCTACCTCTTAATTCGGAGGCAGCGTTTCGTTCCGAACTTGCGCATCTGAACTCATCAGATAGGCGTGGTGCGCAAGTCTATGACGCCAGTGATCTCGTTCCACGTCGGAACTCAGTTGGCGAACGATTGTACTCCGCTCCACTTGAACCGGACGAGGACAGTAAGCTCGGCATTCAGAAACCGGTAGCATCCTTTATATGCTACGCCGGGAAGTTGCTGCAGAGCGGAGTAGAATTCTGGACCAGGACGTGGCACGTCGCTACAAATTATTGAAGCTAATGAGTGGTTGTCGCTTATTTCAATTAATTCAGCCGAATATATGTCGTCGATAAAATTGTTACAAAGTTAAGGAATACTTCTAATGTTCATAAAGACAACGGAAAGTAAAAGCGGGACCGAAAGGAATGTCATTTCTGCGCATGTCGATATTTGATTATCATTTTCAGCTCATCGTGTACTTCGAAGTCGTGTCAAAGACATTTTAAGGTTATGTTCACTTCTAAATAATCAAATATTAGACTTTTTTTGCAATTTGAGATGAAATGGCCAGCTAAATACCAGAAGGGCATACCGGCATTGTGTGCTTTTTCAATTTCGCAAGGATAGTAACACAACAGTTGCGACCAAAAACATTTGGACGTTTATCCAAGAGCATTAGACGTTCGTGAATGCCAAAAATGGTACTCTAGGTTCAGAATTTTGATCTCTTTGACTCCTATCGATCAGAAAGATCAACAACATTCGATAACGACATCCTAAGGTTAGAAGTGGAAGCAAATCCATGTCAGTCAATCGAGGAACTCTCAAATACCCTTAACCAACATTGGTTGACCATCCAAGAACATTTGCAGCAGATTGGAAAAACAAGCAGAGCAGATGTTTGGGTCCCCCATAATCCGTTTGAAGAGAACAAAGCCAACCGATCTATCACATGCAACGTATTGCTTCAACGGCACCATACAGAACGCTTGATCATTAGAGGCTTAAAATGGCTCTCTCCAAAAGTAATGCACCACGAAGTAATGCAAAGCCGGGTGTACATCCCAAAAAGGCACTTCTGTGTGTTTCGTGGAGTATACACGAAATTGTTAATTTTGAAGTGCTGAAACCTGGACAAACTGTTAATGCAGATCTTTATTGTGATGAAGTGGATGGAGTGAACCAATCTTTAATCGAAAAGTATCCGGCGATTGTCAACAGAAAATGCGTTATTCGGCAACACGACAATGCAAGACCGTACTGTGCAGGACGAACCTCGGAAAAAATTAATCAAATGGGGTGGGAGGTACTGCCTCACCCACCATACTCGCCCGATATTGCACCCTCGGATTTCCATTTATTCCGATCGCTATAACATTTTTTTAGTGGCAAAAACTTTGATAATTTGGATGATGTCCAAAATGTCATCTCGAGATATTTTACTCAATTCATTTTTATCGGTCCAGCATTGAAAATTTTACCACTAAATGGCAAAAGATTGTTGATAACCACGGTGATTACATTATTGATTGAAAATAAAAACTTGTTGAAAATTTGTCGTTTGAATTTAATTTCAAAAAGCGGCAATACTTTCCTGTGAACCATATATTTAGGCCTTGTTAAGGGTTTTTTGGATCAATTTCATCATATTTTATTGTTTCAACTATTTTTAATATCTGTTAGTTATTATGCCTGCCTGCTCCTTTCGCAGAATTCTACTCTGCTCTGCTGCAGCTTCCCGATGTAGCATATAAGGGGCGCGACTGGTATCAGACAATACCTAACACATCCGTCCTCGCCGGGCTTGAGTACGGCAGAGTACAAGCGTTCAACGACTGACGTTCCACTGTGGAACAGGGTCACTGTCGTCACAGGCAGATATACGCCCACGCCTGTCTGAAGAGTTCAGGTTCGCAAGTTCGGAACGAAACACCGCTTCCCAATTAAGAGGTAGAAGCTCTCTCATAACACCCGCATTCCTTCAGAACTGATATTATATTCAATATTATAAATTTTTCAATTGTGATGTCATTTTTTGTGTCTACAGAACGCAGGAGTGAGAAAAGTCCTAAGATTACTTCGGAGTAAATGTGAGACATTCAATTCTCTTCATTATTGTGAAAAAAACCAGGATGTTACATTTGAAAAAAACGATGAATAACATTTTAAAGTTCTTCATATTTGGCCATTAATAACTTACGCCTGTAAAGGATAGGTTAATCATTTAGGAAGGATGACGAGGCAAATCTTTCAGTTAAACAAATTTCTCATCAACTTCGTGTTACGATTGCTTCTGGCAATCGGTAGACTTTTAGCGAGCTACTGTTCCCTAATTTTTTCGTTGTTTTCTCTGAATAATATCTGTACCGTAATCTATAATATTTTGCGTCATGATAGAGATGTCGCTTGACTGCTCCTTGTGCAAAATTCCGCTATGCTCTGCTGCAGCTTCCCGGCGTATCCCATAGAGGACGCTACCGCTTTCCGATTGTTAATTCATCGTCCTCCTTGGCTTTAAGTAGAGCAGAACTCGAGCGTTCCGACGTAGAACAAGGTCACAGGCGTCACTAGCGGACTTGCACCCCATCGCCAATCTGAATAGTTCGGGCTGAAAGTTGGAACGAAACGCCTTACCTCTCGAAACTAAGAGGTTAGAAACTTCTTCATAATACCACTTCGCCTGAAGAGCTCCAGAGATTTTAAAGGCCATTGTGATCCGTTTAAAAAATTACTTATTTGTTGAATGCTCTTTTTTGTGAACACCTGCATATCAGAAAATTATTTCCTGAGATGCAGAAATAAAAGTTCAAGGAGCTTGCTTGTTTCAAACAAAATTTCTAAGATGTCTGATTCAGTAGGGATGAAAGTTGAACGCACTATTGCGGGACCCTGTATAGTGAAGAATAAAACTCTATATCTCATAAAATATTCACATTTATAAATTGAAAAGATTTGATCAAATATAGGATTTCATTCTCCAATTTAAATTATAATTAATCATGCAAATAATTTTCGTCTTACCTTCATCTTCGTACCCATCAGAATCTGCATTTTGTCGGACTTCTTGGAGTAATCTAGGAAAGATTCCACGTCTTTTACCAACGTTGTCCGAGTCCCTGTTGTGCTTTCTATAGAGAAATTTTAAAATTCCATCTAAGGAATTCCTCCTGTCCTCTACATCTTCCTCATTTGAAGTATGAGTATCGTAGTCGGATTCCGAAAATGTTTTGGTGTTGTCTTCATAATCTTCTAGACGTGAGTATCTCTTACTGGATATGGGTATCTCGTCATAGTTACCTGGATCATCGGGTGGGTAGTATTTTGGTTCTGAAATGAGGAAGTAATTATTAAATGTTTGTTTGATTCGGTCTTTACTTGGTGGAAACAAATTTTAATTAAAAAAATATATGAGCGACAGTATTTTCATTTCCACAAAAATGTTTACAATACAATTCTTTCACCACGATGTGGCTTTTTCAGGTATCTACATTCTACTGACTGATGGTGTCTAGTTTAACAGAGTTTAAATACAGTTATTATAATTATTATTATTTTATAGTGAGCGAGCATCTGCTCACCCTACCACTGCGTCCGCGTGGACTATTGTGGTTCACTCCTAATTCATATTTTCCTAATGAGAACCAGTTTTTGGATAAAACCTATAATCTTGTTCGGAGGTAATTTTTCAGTTTGCAGTTGGATATAGTAGCTTGACCAAAGACCTCGAATCTGATGCTACTCACTGCTGGGCACTCTGAGACGATATGCATGGGTGTTTCAATGTCCTCAAGACATAGCCTGCGTTCTATGCCAGATCGATTTTGTGCAAATGCGCTTTCAGCCTGCAGTGACCTGTCATAATTCCGACAAGTGTTCTTAGTTTGGCCCTATCCAGACCTAGCGCTAGGTCCGCCATTTTTTTGATCGAAGCTGTTCCAAGGAACACCTCCGAATGTTTCAGGCCAGAATGGCTCTGCCAGAAAGACTCTAGTCTTAAGTTCATTCTGCCTGTTATCGTCCGCTTAGCCACGTCATGTGGTATTCCCAGGAATGGTTCGGGTCCTACCAGAGGCAGCGCACCTTCAGCAAACGCCAGTCGATCTGCCTCTTAGTTACCCAAACAGTTCGAGTGGTTCGGTCCCCAAACAAGAGTGATACTGTTATACAGCGTCATACATTATCTGTGGTCTGATTACCATAGTGTATAGCCAATACCTCTGCCTGGGCTTTAAACCCCCAGGTTTTACCGGAGATTAGTCTTCAGGTCCAGAATTGCATTTTGGCTTTATGACACACTTTGTTTTGGTGTTCATTCCAACTGAAAGTTTTGTGCAGGACTATTCCCAGGTATTGTGCCTCATAAGAGGATCGTATTGTTTCACCACAGATAGTCGACGATTCTATACCAACCAACTTACGTTTCTTGGTGAATGGTACTATAACTACCTTTTGTGGCTTAAGAAACTTATCTTTCCTTATACACCATTTGTCGATAGTGTCCAGTATCTCTTGAAGTACGGCCGATTTACCTTTTACTATGATTGCCAGGTAATCAGCAAATACTTGAACATCGACAGCGAAATAATTGCTAGCAGGTCATCAACGAGAAGGTTCCACAGTAAGGGTGAGAGAATACCCATCTGCGGACAGCCCTTCGCAGCCTTGAATTTGAAGACCTCATCCTGGTATGAGGGCTAGGGTGACTGTCAATTAGCCCCTTCCCTCTGATATGGACATCAATCACCTTTTCCAGACTCTTCAGCAAGAATGATGTCAAACTTATTAGTCTGAACGATGAGGGTTCCGGTTCTGCTCGTCCCACCTTTGGTATAAAGACAACTTTAATTAATGTCCAGCTTGTAGGGATGACACCCCAAGCCAGATTCGTTCTAAATAATTTTATAATAGCAGATGCGGAATCAACACTTCCATGCATTTTTGAAGTAGGTTTGGAAAGATTCCCTCGGCGTTTTGAATACAGTTACTGTATTCTAACTCTTTTTCACTACCGGATTTGAAATTTCGAATGCATCTTAATAGTTTTAATATTCAAATTTTGTTATATTTCTTCTATCAAGTAAAAGGCCTTTCTATTTTATCTTAACTTTGATGATATCCTGTATAATGTATACTTATATGAGCTTTTTTCATGTCAATATTAATATTAGTAGAAATGTAATGAAATTAATGTACTTAGACAACCAATTTGATGTCATTTTTTATTAATAAATGTATCCTAGGCCATCTTGTCTGTCCGTAGATCTAAAAAAGGTGAACAAAAAGAGATTTGTCTCGAAAAGAAGATGATTGCCGAAAAAAACGTCCATTTTGAGGCCTAAGATAAATCCAAATGAATTAATTAGGGTTAGAGAAGAGCTCTTAAAGGAGAATATGTTGATGAATTAACCTGAATTCCATCAAAAAATTGTGTTTCTTCATTAAACCAGAAAATTATCAACTTATTTATGGGAGCAAAATTTGTTATGTTGTCTTTCGCCAGTTATCGAGCACACAACGGACCGAACGGAAAGAAATAAATGAGTGTCACTGCAAAATTTTCATTGGTATGTCGAATTATAATGATTCAAGAACATTTTCCGCTGAAAATACAAATATGGTAGTATGCACGTCATAACTTTATCGTTGTGGTTAGAAGAATATCGATTTATGAAGTTGACTGTAAAGCGGACGTGAAACATTAGCCACACGTTGTAGTGGTGACAATTAAATTTGGGTTTCCGAAATGAAGATAGGGGTCCATATTTAAATGAAATTTTCTTTCCACATCATGAAGGAAATTTTTCATTATTCCCCAGTGGCGTGACTAACGCTTCAGATTTTTCAAATTTTATATATTCCGACATTAATTTAGCTATTTAAAGATTTATATCGGATCATAGTAAGTAATGATAAGTCGTTGCAGAGACACATCAACAAAACCAAAAAATTTTCTATTTATTTGTTGGAAAATGTTTTTTAGGAACACCCTGTATATTAGAAAATAATTTCCTGAGCTGCAGAAAAGAAAGTAGCCTCCTTTGTGAGATGTCTGGTTCAGCAACTATGGAAGAGCAAGGCATTATTGCAGGTCCATATAAATTATGAATTTGGATTCTACTTGGTAAAAGTTCGAATTTAAAATTAAAAATTAAATTTAAAATCAGAATTCTGGAAAAACTTTCACTATACATATTAAAAAACTATATGATTATATAAAATTAATAGAGGATTTTCTAACACCGATGATACATGTGAAAAATAAAAAACCCGTTTGTTATTCAGTTCAATTTTTTTTTGTTTGAAATTATATTACTATACAAACATACATTATGCATGGAAAATAACAAATGACCACCACTACTACTCCGTACATAAAGCATTCTGTCAACCCAATTTTTCATCACTCCCTCACATTAATTTGGCTCCATTTCATCACTATTTATTATATGATGATTATATGATCAGTTTTTAATTACTCAGTTGTTGCTGGATTATCAGCATAAACATGTGACTCAACATCCCCAAAGAAAGAAATCACAGAACCTGAGAGGATAATTAACTGGATTATTTCTTGAGATAATTTCATCATCAAATTTTGTTTTCAATAAATCGATTCTTGAGTTGGCTGTGTGGCAGGTAGCACCATATTGTTAAAACCACACATCCTCCAGATTATTTTCAACAACAACAGAAAAAATGTATTCAATATTGTTATGTATCGTTCTCCATTAACTGTTACTCTTTGACTATTTTCTTCAAAGGAATATGGACCAATGACTCCGCCAGCATACAGTGACTTTATCTGTATGTAATGGTGTCTGAACAGTCTCCTGTGGATTTTCATCACTCCAAAATCTGAAAATCTGTTTGTTTACATAAACATTCAACCAAAAATGAGCTACATGAGCTCATTTTTCGATAAAATTTGTCATTATTTCCAAGTTGTTCAAGAGCAAAATCAGAAAATAAGCGACGTTTATGGTGGTCAAATAGCTTTAGTTCTTGAACCACTGGAATTTTGTGAGGATGTGAACCCAAATCTTTTCTCAAGATTCTCCAAGTTGTTTGAGAAAGATTGAATTGTTGAGAACGACGTGGAATTGATAAATTTGGATTTTGTCTTACACTTACTGCAACCAAGTCAATATTCACTTATGTGCGCATTTTTTGTCGTACTGGTACTCTTATATCACTTTCAAATTTGTCTACAATACGACGAATAGTTAGTTGATTAACGATTCATGAATTCTTCTCACAGTTTTTACAAATAAGTTTTCCATTTGATGAAATAATTTAACAATTTCTAAACCTTGTTGAAGCGTGCATCTATCTTCTCATGATTAAATGGCGTAACCTACTAAACACAAATAACATAGGAATTGTCACAAATGGTTTACAGTGTTCCCATTATAAAAATGTGTAAACATATAAATTTTTTGGTAGTGAAACATATTTCATGAAACATTTATATTCATGATCTTTGAATAAGAAAATGGAAAACTCTAGATGTATACAAGACAAACGAATAAATGCTCATTATAAGACGAAATCCAGATAAACAATCCCTCAAACCACTGGAAGTTGATATAACGAGAAAAATCCACGGACTGATATAAAACGAAGGACGTAGAAAGAATTAACAATGAGCTTGACCTCGGCAATGGGACTTTCATTGTTAAGTTTCGAGTTGTTCGAAAAACAGAGTTCGAACGGATTTATTACGTGGAGAATTCTCCAAGAAAAGGAAATTATCCTCTTACAAGTCGGAAACAAATGGATTGAATGTCTGAGCTGTTGGACGAAAAAGAATTTCCATTTTGCGATTCGCTCGTTGAACTTGAGGATATGGTTTCTTTGTCGAACCTCGGCAACTTCGAATTTTGCTGGGATAACCCTGACAAATCATAAAGAAATTAAATAAAATAGAGGTCGAGCTGAAGATGTACCGTTGTTGTAATTCTAAATTGTTTTTTAGAGATGTTCTACATGTTTTAGGAATTTTTTTAAAAGGAACTTATTTTGAGCAAGTTATTTTTGAAGAAGTTCTTGAGGTCATGTTTTACATTTTTGAAAGGGAATTCAGTTTTTCATAAAACAAGGAATGAAACAAAATTTTGTACTCTATTATTTTTGTGGCGACGTGTGCCGCTCCTAGCCAAGATTTCTACTCTGCTCTGCTGCAACTTCCCGGCGTAGCATATAGAGGACGCGACCGATTTCAGATAATATCTAACTCACCGTCCTCGCTGGGTACGAGTAGGCCAAAGTACATGCGTTCGACGACCGTTCTGACGTGTAACACAAGTTCGCTGGCGTCATAGGCAGACTTAGGCACCACGCCTTTCTGATGAGCTCAGGTGCGGAAGTTCGGAAAGAAACGCCGCCTCCGAATTAAGAGGTAGAAGCTCCCTCATAACACCCGCATCACCCCAGAGCTTCATTGGGGACCCCAGACGATCCGATCCCTTCAATCATTACGAGCTACCTTTCCTATTTTCGTTCCACAGTAACCCCCTTGGGGATGGCACCGCGTCCAGCCCAGCGGCGGACTGAATCCTGCGAAAATCCAACGCGCAATTCCGTGACCCCACTGACGCTCATTGGAAGGGGAGTGTGTGTGCTTTGCTGCAGCTTCCCGGCGTAGCACATAGAGGACGTGACCGGTCTCAGATAATACCTAACTCGCCGT
Organism: Megalocaria dilatata; assembly: GCA_034642435.1. Taxonomy (NCBI): domain Eukaryota; kingdom Metazoa; phylum Arthropoda; class Insecta; order Coleoptera; family Coccinellidae; genus Megalocaria; species Megalocaria dilatata. The sequence continues at coordinate 34,645,242 of CM067854.1, forward strand.
CCTCGCCGGGTACGAGCAGAGTACAAGCGTTCTATGATCGTTTCGACGTTGAACACAAGGCCACTGGTGCCATAGGCAAACTTACGCATCACGGCTATCTGATGAGTTCAGGTGCGCAAGTTCGGAACGAAACGCTCCCTCCGCTTTATTTTTATTATATCTGAAGATGAATTAAAAGAGAGAGTAACTTTAAATTATTGAAAAACTTCCGATTCTCCTTCAAAACACAATTTTTTCTGCCAAATCGGTCAAAATTGATCTTTATTCTAGTTGAAAAGACATCAAAAGTAACATAAGATAGAATACGAATTCTCGTCAATATATTCTAAAAGCTCTCAAGGTGGAAAATCAAATTATTCTACTAAAAGTTTCTTGAAGTGCTGCTAGTGATAAACTTGATACTCGTTAATTAATATACACGGTACACCTAATGTAGACACTTAAATGAAGTTTGCGTTAAAATTAGATAATATATTCCTTTTATTGATTAGTTAATAGTATGTTCTTATTTCTATGTGAGAATCGTTTCAATGGCGTACAAGAAAAATTAGTTTTAATTTAAATATCAGTCATTAAGCAAGCGTATCTTCCGTCTTGCAGGATTTCCTTGATATTTCGATCTAAGAATTCATTTTTGATATTGGTATCAATGGCTTGTAATTGATCCTTGTTTTGATTGCAAAGATTTTTCAATGATGAAGCATGTTGCTCAAGAACAATCGTTTACTTTCATAATGAATATATATGTGCTGAAGAAAATGCACATGAAACTAATAAACTCATTTCCAAGAGCAGTTTACATTGAATGTCTGGGAGTGGTAATTGTTTTTTCCTAAGATTTGTGAGGTGTATGGTTGATGAATGGTTTTTTGGATTATATACTAAGATAACCAATCGACGAAAACGAATAGATTGTAGATCTAAACACTTTCGTAGAAAAACGAAATATAAACAAGCAATGAAAACGAATAAACAAGTAATGAAAACGAATAAACAAGTAGTCAACTGAAGGCAGAACTAGTAACGTAACGGAAGTATCGGGTGTTTTTTTTAGAGTGATTAAATTGAAATGAAAGACATTTAAATTAAGATTGAAGCCAAATTTTTTTTTATCTGAAAGATAATTTTATGACATTTATGTTTTGACTAGCTCTGAGGAACCGCATTCGACCAGTGGTTTGAACCACTTTTTCGAGTAATTCAGGCCTTATTCCATCAATAACACGAGTAATGTTGGCTTACAGAGCGTCTATTATTTCTGTTTTATCAGCATAAACCAATGACTTGACATAACCCCAAAGAAAATAATCCAGTGAGTTATGTCGCATGATCTTGGAGGCCAATTAATTGGACCATTTCTCGAAATAACGTTATCGCCAAATCTTTCTTTCAATAAATCAATTGTTACGGTAGCAGCATGAGGTGTAGCACCATTTTGTTGGAACCAAAACACTTCTGGGTCGATACCATTCAAATTTTGAAACAAATAATCATTGATCATCGATCTGTAACGAGCACCATTCACTGTAACATTAACTCCAGCATCGTTTTTGAAGAAATATGGACCCATGATGCCTCCAGCGTGTAAAGCACACCATAAAGTGCATTTTTCAGGATGCAATGGAACCTGCAGAACTTCTTGAGGATTGTTTTCACTCCATATACAGCAATTTTGCTCGTTTACATAGCCGTTCAACCAGAAATGAGCTTCATCACTAAACACAATTTTACGATAAAAAGTGGATCAACTTCAAGCTGTTCTAGGGTCCAATCAGCAAACAAACGACGCTTATTATGGTGAAGTGGCTTTAGTTCTTGAACCAGTTGGAGCTTGTATGGATGTAGACCAAGATCTTTACGCAAAATTTTCCATGTGGTGGATGCACAGATTCCAACTTGTTGTGAACGTCGACGAATAGACAAATCTGGATCATCATTAATACTATGACTTACAGTAGCGATATTGTCTTCTGTACGTACAACTCTTTGTCTTGTTGTTGTTGCATCGAGTAGAGAAAATTTTGTCCGAAATCTATCGATAGTTCGACGAATAAGCTGCTCTGATGGACGATTATGTAAATCAAAAATTTCACGAAGTGCTCTATAAGTTTGGCGAATAATGATAATTTGTCAATGCTTATTGAACAGAAATGTCAAAACAACATTGCATCTACCTTCTATCAAATCATAGTTATCCCTATCGAAAGTTCTATCACTCTAAAAAAAAAACACCGGATAGCTATAAGGAATGCTGAACAAATAGGCAACCGAATGTTGATCGAGTAGTGAAGAAACGACAATATTCAATATTATTTAAACACACTGACTTGGACTTCACTTAACTTAAAGGGAAAGGAATCGTGAAATTTGTTTGGTTGCCGATTGATCATAAAGAAATTGTAAAATTTAGAATAAAGAACTCCGAAAAAATAAAGATGGAAAGACTTTTCACAAAATAAATCCTTCTTATAGTCAAACAGGGTTTCAAAAACTGTAAGGGGCGGGCAATTTAAAATTTGCATTTTTGATCTGCTATAAATAAAAAACTAAAGAAAATTTTTTCTATGTTATGACTTTAATAGAAAGGTTGAACCTTGAAATTTACGAATGTAAAACAATATCATTCAAATGACCGCCACGACTGGCCATACAGTACCTCATCAGATCAAACCAATTGTTCAGTACACTATCAATGGTTTGGGGCTCAATCTTGCAACTTCGATTTAGTATTTCAAGGCATCAATCTTTTCTGGATGATTAACGTAACACTTATTTCTGAAGGATCCCCATGAATTGACACATCATATGATGTTAACCTTAAATAATATAATATATAAATATAAAGTTTCATATATTTGCCGAATTATAACCTTTTTTTATCTTGAAAAATGCAGATGTTACGATAAAAAAATTTTGAAAAAAGTCAAACTTCAACACAAACAAATGTTTACGGACCCATGTTTATGAGACTTTTATTCTTGATATCATCCAAGTCATTACCACTGTTCGTTCGTACCTCCAATTCAAGAACAACTGTATAAAAGGAAGTTTAAATCAGAACAGTATCCAATCCTTGGTCCATGCTACAGACATTAAAATTAGAGATTGAATGAAATAACTAATCCTACCAAATCCATGTCACTTCCAGAAAATTGAAATCGAATTGCATTCGTGCAGCGACAAACTTCTCCATTCTGAGAACCCGTGCATTTGACAGCTTAATTTGAGCTTATGCGATTTTGGATCGAATCAATTCAAAGTTAACTCTAAAGTCTTTAATGGCACGTGCTCTCGCAAAGGGGAAAACATGTCGCAAAACGTGTAATCTATAGGTTTGGAAATTTTATACAGGAGTTCGCTAAATACACTGGCGAGCAGAAAAAAACGGTTCACTTGATCATTACTGTTCAAATACCTTTCTGAGTTAAATTTTTACGAAAATCCTGAAATTTCTTAAATGGTAGGAAAAAGAGAATTTTCTGGGCCCACTGAGCTTCTAACCAGTTTATGTGATCTGGTGCAAACAGAAGACGCGCAATTCGATGCTCTCTGAGAAGTTCTGGACCTGTCGCAGGTCTGTATGGTTGTAAATTCGATTCTAAGAGATGTCATCTTACGGTCCATTCACTTACGTTTACTTGACGTACCTCCATCAATCGATTTCGAACTTCAACAGCAAAAAGAGAGCGATTTCGAAGACCTGTGGAAGACGACCCTCGCTCGGGCAGGCCCGTTAGCGGCACCACTGAGGGAAATGTGAAAAAGATGGAGAAGCTGATACTTGAAGATGCCAAAATTAAGATGTTAGAAGAGATGACAAGCCTATCCGTAGGCACCATGCATGCAATCTTTCACGACCATCTCAACCTCACATAGATCAGTGCAAGATGGGTACCGAAAATGCCCACCACACCTCAGAAGCAAGTGCGAGTCGAGTGCTTTAAGGAGATTTTAGAGCTTTGTGGAGAAGACCCATCGACTATTTTCAAACAGCTGGTTACTGGTGATGAGACGTGGGTTCATCACTATGACCCTGAGGCACAATAGTCCATGCAGTGGATTGAAAAGGTGTTACATGAAACTCCGTTGCATTCCGAAAAACTTAGGCGACTGTTATAGGACAATATTTCTCGAATTTCTATGGACAGAATTTGCGAACATGGATATTGAGAGATGTAGTCTCAACAAGTTGGCGGTACATACCATACAGCTAATACTACGCTCACTTTACTGGGAAAAAGGTTTAACGATAGAAACGATGATTCGTGAATAGGATTGAAAGGTCTTGTGATTTGACACCTCTGGATTATTTTCTTTGGGGCTACGTGTGAGCGCAAGTCTATACCAACAAACCACGGACTTTGGATCACCGAATGTCGACTTTGTCAGTTAAAAATTTGTCAGAAAAGGACCAACCCAAGGCTCTCGACAAAAAAATTTTAATAATTGTAAAAATTCACCAATTTTTTAAAGTTTCATTGAATCTTGTTTAAAAATGTAAGAGATATATAATAATTAGTTTCAGCTAAGATTGTCTTCTATTTTAATGATAAAGTGATAAAAATAAAATTCAACATGATCTAGATTTCCATCGGGCATTTTGATTGAGTAAAAATTAATTATATCCTCACAATTATCTTAAATTTTCCACAATTTGCTATGTGTCATTTTCTTGACACATAAGAATTATATGAAAATCTCTAAGGTTCTTCAACTTTAATGGGTCATATACCTTGGGTGAATAAATAAAGCGTTAGCTCGAAAGTTATTCGAGGGAATATGAACGAAACCAGTGAAGGTCAAATCAATTATTCTTGTCACATAAAACCAACAGGTGTTAAAAAATCAGTTCATCGATGAACATTTCATAGAAGTACACATTTTAGTGAAACTCAATAAAGAGGTTCAGGAGAGTGTGATGTACTTGATAGAAGAGAAAAAACAACAGGTGACGAAAAACTGGGGTAAATTACAAAATCTAATTAGAAAAAGGTAGAGAGGAGATGTTCCTTTAAAATCCGAAGTACTGAAAATAGACGACAGTTCCAGAAATGAAGGAAAATTTTGTGTAATATTAAAATATAATACAAGTTATTTGCAACAAAAAATGTTATAACACATGGTCGAAATGTTGATGGTTATTCTTCAATTTAACATTTCTTGATTTCACGAAATATTTCAAGTTTTTCGATAAAATCAATTATATTTCAGTTATCCTTGTAGCCTAATCAAATTTGGCCACATATCTGGAAACGGCATTAAATTTGCTACAAGATAAGAAGTTCTGTGTGCCAAAAAATTCTTATTGCGGGCGTGGTGAAGATATGAATATCACGATTCTGAAGTAGATCAAATCGGTCATATTTCTCCAATGGTTTTATCGATGAAATTATTAATTATGGACATGTTTTCCTTTCAGCAAAAATTACCCCATTTAACGTGCTTTCGAATGACACATCAACTTTTGTGCTAGCTGCTTATCCTCTGCCATAATCTCATGGCTAAGAAGATTACAACGAAAAGTTGATATATTCCAAACCCAAATCTGCTCTATCTTGTAGCAGAATTTTTTGGCACACAGAACTTCTTAACTTGTAGCAAATTTAATGCCGTTTCCAAATATGTGCTGAAATTTGATGAGGCTACAAGAATAACTGAAGCATAATTGTTTTTATGGAAAAACTTGAAAATTTTCGTGAAATCAAGAAATCTTAAATTGAAGAATAACCATCAATATTTCGACCATGTGTTATGACATTTTTTGTTGAAGTTTGGCCCTGTTGAAAGCTTATACTTGAACAATAAAAATCAATTTCTTGATAACATTTTTATTATTTCCTCAGACTAATGTCGGGGTACACTACTGTATTCTCTCTGTTATTAATTTTGTCCATTTGTTATTGTGCAAATGAAAATAATCATCATGAATATTAAATATCATTTCAGAGCGAATAGCATGGTCGAATTCCGATAAATGAGGTAAAACTTGAACTTTCTTCATTGTTATCGGTTTATACATTTCAGCTGGTTATATTTATTCTAATTTCATATTCATTTATGCTAAATGTGATCGGATCTACACTAATATAATGAGCATGCATTTGTTTACCGTATGTGTAACGAAAATCTGAACTTATAGCTAGATATTTAAAGAAAAATCGAAATCTCAATATTTCACCATAAATTCTTCAGGTAAATCCATGAAAATGATAAAAATATCGTCAATAAAAACAAGAGATCGGGAGTATATACCTGAACATGTAGTATTTGTCCATATACATTGGATAAAGAGGCAGAACTTTCGAGAATAGAACCAAAGAACATAAAAATTCATTCGTTAAAAATAGATTAAATTCTACCTATGCCAACTACCTACAAGATCAGGACATGATATTGGACATAATTTCGAAGTTCTCGATATCGAAAACAAATGCGATAGACTGCACCTTTTAGAAGCACTAGAAATAGGTTTAAACCGATCCCCGTTACTGAACATTTTTGAATAAATTCTGAAAATTCCCAAAACAAACCTTCATGTTATAACGTTTCTTTTTGCTCAGACTTGTATTTAAGGAGGCCGATTTTGTAAAAACAGTTACCATACTCACCTGATGAAGTCAAAATGTAATCGACGAAACAATTGTTGTGTAAACAATAAATATTAGCGGAAATAAAGAGTTTCACTTTAAATCATATAGAAATATACAGACATTTACAGGAAATAATCTATGATCTGGTACCATCCCACAATAATAACGAGTTTTCTCGGTTTAACCAGTGAGTAAACTTATTTCAGCCCTTTTTTCTTTCAACCCTTTCAATCATGCTGAAAAATTTCAACAGTCAGTTCCTGAAAGTATCCTATTATTAAACATGGTTTATTGAATTTTGCTGATTACAGAAAGGTTGGTTACCGATCTTTGAATTCGAAAATATTCAAAACATAAATATTTAAAATTTCAGGCGAAACTTAAGAAAAATTTTCGGTGATTTACAATTCTTCTTCAATTTATAAATTATGATCTGAAATGACATAGTGAATCGAAATATAACTTCAACGTGGTTTATTAAGGAAAAAAGTTAGAGAAAACATTAGGCAAATTACACTAAAAAAGAAGATAGCATTTTGGAGATATGTTAATTGATACTGATTATTCGTAGAATTCTTATGACTCAGGAAAATGTTTGAAACCGCAAAATTCGATTTTAGAGAAAATAATGCAAACATATGCTGGAAACAAAAATTTTTGACAATGTATGAGCACAGTTTTCCTTAATGAATATATAATTCACGAATTTACACCAACATGAATACGTTTATAATGAAAGATTTGAAACAATAGGTTTTTCTTGGAAAACCATATACTACTATTTCTTGACGATGAAACTACTAACCGTTAATAATAACTCACATTCCAGGATAACATAAAATCATGGAAAATTCTGAGGAAACAAGAATGTTCTATTGAATTTCCCTCGGAAATTCCTTCGTTAATCGTGCACCGTTATCGAAAGGAGTTTGTTTGTAAACTCCAAGAGCCTTCATCAATCAAGCATGCTGAAAATCACCCCGGTTCATTCACAAAACGCTCCCTCCAACTATACCGATTACAATCACATCTTCGAAAGGCACATTGGTGCTACTCACCCGGATATAAGTCCATATCAGCGGAAACACAATAGCTACATGTTAACACGATGACAAAACACCAGAACGGGTGTATCATATTGCCGAAATTCAGAAGTTCGCGTCCATATGTTTTCCAGCCGGCGCCATTTTCCGGGATAATCAATAATAGCATAGTGGGTTTTCCATTGGGCTAGGGGCGCGATAGTCAGTTTTCCCGGTTGGGGCAGCTGCTGCCAGACTAGACTTGAAGTTAGCCGATTTCATTGACTACGCTAACGTTTCGATAACTAACGTTCGCAGGGCATGCGCTACGTTTTTCCTATCGCCGCTGGAAATTAAGTCTTATCGAGAACTCGTTATTTTATGTGTCCAACGTAAAGTGCCCTGTTTTATTGGTCGTTATTCGAGACATCTCAACCGTTTCCATAGATATCAATAAAATCCGAAAAATTCAGGGACGGTAAATATTCTCAGCATCCCTGAAGATTACTGCTTGAAACTATCTAATGAAAACGAAACCAGGCAGATTTCTGAAATTAAGTTGAATTAAAGTTCTCTCTATGGTACGAGGGGCGTTCAATGTTTCTCGGTATAGGCATGAAAGAAAACTCAGAAAATTTTCGAAAAATTTTATTTTTCAATGTAGTCCCCTAGAACTTCAATAAATTTGTTAGATCAACAAATAAGCTTCTTTAAACCTTTTGAAAAATATTCTTCCGGCTTCTCCTCAAAATAGGTATTAATTGGTATCTTCAATTCTTCATCTTTGGAAAATCGATTTCCAGGAAGATATTTTTTCACATTTGGTAATGGGTAGTAGTCACTGGGGGCCAAGTCTGAACTGTACGGAGGTTGAGTAATTTCTTTGAAGCCACATTCCCACAAAGCAGCCTTCACCTCGCAGGCCTTTTGAACCGGTGCGTTGTCGTCAAGCAGCACCACCCCCGCTGTGAGTTTTTTCAAATAGGCGTGGTGCGCATGTCTGCCTGTGACGCCAGTGACCTTGTGTTCAACGTCGGAACGGTCGTTGAACGCTGTACTCTGCCCTACTTAAGTCCGCTGAGGACGGATAGGTATTGTCTGATACCAGTCGCGCCCCTTATATACTACATCGGAAAGCTGCAGTAAAGCAGGGTAGAATTCAGCGAAAGGACTGGGGATGCCACATTATCATTAGTAAAGGAGATAATTATATTACTTACATTATAATAGCAAAATCACCCTGATACCGAGAATACATTAAACACCCCTCGTAACAGTTCTTCGAATCTGGACAGTGCAAAAATACATCTGTTTAACAGTTCAAAACTCAAAAAAACTGAATTGGTGTTCTTGATCATTGGGACATATGTAGCAGACATGTACATGTTTCGAAGCTTATAGGCTTCAATCATCAATGAAGTGTAATGTCTAACGAATACAAGTCAGTCTCGCACCTATATTCACAGTGCATAGGATTACTGAAGTTCTTATCAAACACTAGCGTCATCTAGTGCACGCAAATATACATACACGACATACCCTAGCGAGCCAGACTCTTTCTGAAATGGACACTTTCATTCCAAATACAGCCAAACGTCCCTCAAGCAGCAAGCCATGGTTTGGAAGTGACTGAAGTCGGGCCACAACAGCAACGCATGCAAATCATACATGAAGCCAAAGAAGCATATAATTCAAGAATAGTCAACAAGCTCATAGATTGTGCCAGTGAATCGCACCACTTTTGGTCAACGGCAAAGAAATTTGGCCGCAACTTCTCCCATTCAAGTTTTCCTCCTCTGATAGAGAAGGACGGGGTTTAATTGCAACTGCAACAAAAACTAAAGTCAATCTCTTCTCGCGGATATTCGCTGCTAACTCGACTATTGAAACATTTGGTCATGAACCAATAATTCCAACTGTTTCATCTAGGATGATGGACATATACATCAGACCACGGATTATGCGTCATGAGCTCAACGGGGTCGATTCTAAAAAAGCAAATAGACCAAACGGGATTCCTGTCATTGTATTGAAAAAGTGTTCTCTGTAAGATGTTCGCTATGTCATACATAGTCATTGAAAAGCGCACGAGTACAGCCTATACCAAAGAAAGGAAGGAATCGTTTTCCATCAAACTACCGCCCAGTAGCAATATCTGTAGCGTGCTCGCTCAGTGCGTGGCGTGCCAGCTACTCTCGAAGAATTCTACTCTGCTCTGCTACAGCTTCTGATGTAGTATATGAGGGGGCGCGACAGGTGGCACACAATATCACAAAGATCTGCCCTCACCGTGGTTAAGTAGGACAGAGTACCTATGTAGATGATAGATATTCCCATGAGGAACGGGTCACTCTGGCGTCACAAGCAGAGCTGCGCACCACGCTTATCTGAAGGGTTTCAGGTGCGAAGACTCTGAACGAAACGCCGTCTCCTTAATTAAGGGGTGGAAGCTCCCTCGCAACTACGCATTCCTAAAAAGCTTCATATCCATTATTTCAAAAATTATGGAAGCGATTATCAACCTGGAAAAGGTTATATACCTGAAGAGCATCATCGGTGACAGATAATACGGTACTGAATTGTTTTAGCCGTTACTATTTGGTAGTTGATCATAATTGAAACAAATTGTAGAAATTACTATGTTTTACTACCAAAAAATATATATTACACATTTTCTTGTGACTCGAGTTTCGGGAAATGAACTATCCTATCATCAGACAACTGAAGACCTAACAGTGGTACAGTGGTATTTAACCAAAGTGATAAATATTTTGAATATTTCAACAGATTCTCGGTAATACCTAATAGTGGTACAGAGGTTTACAATCGGAACGTGATAAAAAACCGGATTAAAAAAGAGGGGCCTTCTAACGGATATCGGAATGTCGGCAATCGACAAAGAAGGTTGTTAAACGGATGGTACCCATTTAAGTATCTCAAATAATGAATGAATGACTGTACGGAGCTATGAAACCCCAAAAATTATTTGAGATACTTAAATGGGTACCATCTGTTTAACAACCTTCTTTGTCGATTGCCGACATTCCGATATCTGTTAGAAGGCCCCTCTTTTTTTACCCGGTTTTTTATCATGTTCCGATTGTAAACCTCTGTACCAATATTAGGTGTTACTGAGAATCTGTTGAAATATTCAAAATATTTATCACTTTTGTTTAAATATCACTGTACCACTGTTAGGTCTTCAGTTGTCTGATGGGATAGTTCATTTCCCGAAACTCGAGTCACAAGAAAATGTGTAATATATATTTTTTGGTAGTAAAACATAGTAATTTCTACAATTTGTTTTAATTAGATAATACGGTTTTCGCATACATTGATCAATATGTGAAGCAAGCTACTACTAACTCGCACAAGCTCATAGATCAACAAGACTGTATTATTACTATATATTATTGTTAATCTATGCATAAGCTAAAAAAGCTTTGTAAGGATCTTCACAGAAGATCTAGGAGTATCAGGATAATAATAAACTGTGAACAAGGGCTATTGAGCGCTATGAAGAAGAGAATCTTGGTGAGTTGCTCTGGACTTTTGATCGTGTCTTACATAAGGCTCTTCTGAATAAGCTATCTTTTTATGATTTTCACGGGAGTCTCTGCGATTAGATGAAGAGTTTCCGGAGAACAGTTCTAAAATTACAATACATGATGTTTAATTGACTTTCAGATGACCGCAAAATTCTGTATTTTTATGAAGCTCATTTAAGAATTTTAAATTTTCAGAGGAATTGGACTGTTGAAAACGCAGAAAAGTGCCCATTTCAAGTCGGTGATTGCCTCAACTTTTATTATTCCTTTATTTTATATCAAATTAGTGACTGAGATTGACCACAGAATTAAATGATTTGTCAAACTCATATTTTTGTCATGTGGAAGTCAAAACAAAAGTCAATTAGGTTAGCAATACAAAATAAGACTGCGCACGCGTTATCATTTAAGTCAAATTGAAATTACAAATCTCAAGGTCTGAATGAAATGATTTTTCATTTCTCGCGTAGGTTTTAGGTTCGCTATCAGCAACATATACTGATCATAATCAACCAAGAAACTGTTAACGTAAAATAAAATAATGCAGATTATCGTGGTGAAAAATCGACAGGAAGTCATTTCGAAATTGATGAATCTCATTCAAAACATTGCTGAAGAATCCATAGCTAAAAATGGGATTTTCACCGTGGGTTTATCAGGTGATAAGGATATCTTTTCATTTTTCTATAACTGAATTTTATTATTTTAATCTGAAAAAAGGTGGGTCCCTTGGTAGTTTTTTAGCCACTGGTTTACCTCAGCTGCAAACTGACTTATCAAAGTGGAAATTATTCTTCTGTGATGAAAGGGTTGTGCCAGAAGCTAGTAATGATTCCACATACGGCTTTTATAAGACCACTCTAATAGGCACTACGAAACTTAAAGAAGAGCAGTTCATAAAAATTAAACAGGGAGTTTCAGGTAATACTGAATATTTAAAACCTTCTTATAAAGGATACGTTAGAGAGTTCAATAACCATACCAAATTAGCCTCCTTTGTTTTCAGCTGAATTGAAACAGATTAATTTCATCACTATTTTATATATATACATATTTTACTATACTTTAAAAATATTTGTGTGAAACTCATATATCCCTATTTTTTCAACTTGTTAATTATTTCAAACCACCCAATAAGATCAGAGTTTCCCGCTGTCTTAAACTCTAATGAGTTAATTTCCCTTCTTGTAAACATGCCCCTTTGTCCAGCCATCAACCAGAGTGCAATACATCCTCACAGGAATCTTAAACGGATGCCTCTAAAGAACATAAAATTGCATGTCCGATAATCAAAAATGACTTAATGTTTTCATATTTTTTTAATGTACCTATACTATCTATTTTCCATACTTCAATATTAGCTGAAGAAGCTGCAGAAGACTACATACAACAGATGCAGGCAAATTTTCCCGAAGGAGAAGTACCAAGATTTGATCTTCTATTACTTGGCATGGGCCCTGATGGACACACATGTTCATTGTTTCCGGCACATCCATTGCTAAAGGAAAATGACAAGTGGATTGCTGCCATCACAGATTCACCAAAGCCACCTCCATCTCGTATCACAATGACATACAAAGTGATAAACAATTCTAGAAATTGCATTTTTGCTATGTGCGGTAAAGAAAAGGCTCCAATGGTTAAGGTGAGATCATTAAACTTTGTCTTATTTATGCCTTCATTCCAATATTCTTCACATATAGAACCATATATAATGAACAGGTTTCTCAGATAATATTAATATAATGTAAAAATTCTTTGAAGTTTCTCAGAAATGTTGCCTTTTATACATGTTTCCTTCTTCCAGAGGATATTAAAAGACAAAGAAGATTTACCAGCTGGACAAGTAAAACCAACTTCTGGAGAAGTATATTGGATTTTAGACGAGGAAGCCGCTAAAGAAACGAAATAGTGAATTTGAAATAGTTTATTTGCATAAATTACATAGGATTTTTCAATAAATATTGTTTATTATTAAAATATTAAGTACATCACATTTCCATAGTTGGAACCTTGAATATTATAGAACAACAAATTTAAATATTTATCACGTAACCAGTAAGAGAGTGAATGTTGTCGTACATCATATCTTTGGTAGGAAAAATTGTACACCAATAATTAGCACATTTTCCTCGTCAAAATTTGAGTTGTTTCTCGGATAGTTATTTTTATTATGTCCTTAAGAAGCTGGGAAACTTGCCGAGTAAAGTACTCAAAAGTCAATATCTAAGAAACTCAAAATAATTTTCAAACAGTCATAATTTTCTTTAATAAGTATTAGATGTTAACGAAATACTTACCTACTATTAAAAGCCACGTTTGAGAAAGAATGATTTATATTTTACTTATCTACTTGTTGGAAAAAATTTGAAGAGTAATCGAACTAACATTCAATTATGACTGTTTCAAACATATTTAAAATATATATTCCATAAGTATATCTGACAAAAATCAGGGAACATGTTGAAAAATATGATAACTTGTATTTCTGAACAATCAATTTATTAAACACAAATAGAATTTTTGACCTTTCATTGAACAAGTTAGAAATGATATAAAAAAAATTAAATATATGTTAGATGAACTGAGGAGCTCAATTTCATTGAATGAATTATGAAAACAAATAGGAACAATTGCTCACTGGGAAGCTCAATTATATGACAATAGAAAATATTTACATAAAAAAAAGGTCAATCTAATATTATACGTTAATCAAAATTTATTTTTAATGAATGTATACTTTTGATTCTTGCGATACATTACATTCAAATATTCAATAAATATATTAAAACGAATTATACTATTGTCATCACAGAAATAAATTTTTGAAAAAGCTTCGTTTCACCTAGTATACTTCAAATTTTGACGAGGTGTATAAAACATAGCCACCACAGCCAGTGAAGCTTAACTTTTGAGCTTAAATTAATATCAATCTGTACAAATAAATTAATAATTCATCCACAAGAAAAACGATCGGGAAGAAATATTTTCAACCAAACTCTGCTCTTTAAGGCCCAGCCGTTTGCAGTATCATCAATCTCCTAAAGAAAAATTTGTTCCTAGATAAATAGCTTCATCATGTCATGTTTACGCCTAGTAATCTGCTTGAGTACTCATAAACAACATAGCTAATACTGACTGCTGGCATCACTTTTATGAAATTTGGAGTGATCCCTCTATATAAACCAGTCACCCCTTCTGTTTCCACTATCCGCCTGAATAAGCCTGTCATGTTTACAGCTGTTCCGTCCATAGAAGGGTGAACCGCTGAAAAAATATTAGAAAATTATTTTACATTCACTTCATTGAAGAGATGCAATTAGGAAGTCTAAACACCTAGGTATAATCTAAAAAAGTTTCTAGTGAACTTCAACTTTTGAGATTAAATCAATCAACTGCATGATTTGCAATTGATCTTGAGAATGAAAAGCTGCAAAAATCAAATCTGCGATAGTTAATGCAAACTTTATATTTCATACATTAGGTTAGCAGCTATGATACAATTACTTTTAGAAAAAATTCTACATTTCTTTGGCAGCATATTCATCTTATTTCCAATCATTGAGTCACAAGAAAGTAGAACAGATAAAAACAAATTTTGAATATAAAAAAATAATCCTACTAGACGAAAATAAATTGTACACTGCCTAGATAAAATTAGGGTCATTCTGTAATTCGCACTTATTTTAGATATCTTTAGTTTTTTCGGATGTAACATAGTTCATCTGTCTATTGTAAATTGTTTGAACGAGTTGTGTTGCCACTGTAAGTGTTGAAATAGCTGTATATATTCTGCGGCAAAAATTATGGCTACTATAGAAAATGGTACACAATATTGATAAAATAAAGACAAGTTACTTACTGGTCGCTTGCAATCTTGTCCTAATAAGAGCTAAAGGGTACGAGCACATTTGACCAAGAGTACTAGAAGCACTGCCACACGCCAATAATAGGTAAAAGCTTGGTTGTTCGTCTGAGGAATGTGTGCTGAGGTAATTTTTTTTCAGTGTTTCATATACTGCAAGATCTATGCCAGCATAAGGAATGATGCCGAGAATATTAGGAATGTAACCCCGATAAAAGCTTTTCAAGCCCTCATTCTTATAGATCTGGAACGCAGCATCTGCAATACTTTTGTATTGGCCGGTTTTTCTAAGAGCTAATCTGAAAAAGAATTTTTTTTCTTAAGAGCCAATTCAACATTTATATTTCACACATTTAATTGTGGCTCAAGTTTCGGGAATTATCTATCCCATCTTCAAACAACTGAAGACTTAAAAAGCAGTACAGGGTCTTTATGCATATACAGAGGTAGAAGAGGTAATAAAAACAGGTTAAAAAAGAGAGGACGCCTAACAACTATTAGAAAATTGACATTGACTAAAGAAGAATGGTAAACAGATGTTACTTATTTAAATATCTCCAATATTTTGGATTTACATACAGTCATTCATTATTATTACATTATTTTTATTTTGAACTAATTTAAAAATTTCGACAGATTCTAAATAATCAAGTTTTTTTACTTTCGATTCTACATGTAAAATTTTAAGATTATCTATTGTCGGAAAAGGATGGCCGTTTTCTAAGCAATGAGTGGCAAAAGTAGAAGTTTGTTTATTTTTTATGAAATTTATTTTATGTTTGTTGAACGTCTTGAAAAAACATCCCGTCTGTCCCATATATTTAATACTGCACGTCGAACAAGATAACTCAAACTCCTGATTTATGTATGTCTGGGGTTGGGTCCTTTGATCTGATGCACAATATGATCTCACCTCTTTGTGCTACCAGTTCAGAATTACGAAAGTTGTCAAAAAGGGACATTAAATTAGCATTGGAAATCCAAATTTCATTCCTCTGAATTTTTTTTTTTTAATTCAATAAAAATAGAATTTGGAGAAGAGGAAGGGCATAGAATAAAAAACTATTTAAAAGACACCCATTGAATTCTGCTGAATAACCACCTCTTAAAATATTTCGCATTAATTTAGAAACACCTTGTATCCATAATACCATAAACTGGTGTCCAACTCTTATTATTTGAAAAAATCTGCTCTTTTAGTCAAATAAGATAGCACATTACTGATATTTCTATCATTAAATGATTACTTAAAGTACATCTTAGCATCAATCTCTTCATTACTCACCTTGTCTTCAAAACTTCCATTGGATAAATAGCTGTTTGACTTATTCCTCCTGCAAGAGCACCAGCAATGAACCTCTCGTATATCCCAAGATTTTCTTTCGAATCGCCTTTCATGAACCTCTTCACTTGTTCATAGGAAGCAAATTTTATTGCAGTCTCAGGTGCAATTTTCAAAACGTTAATCCCATTACCTCGCCACAAACCCTTTGTACCACCCTCTTTCAGCATCCCTTTGAAACAGTCGAAGATTTTTTGTTTGGTTGGTTGGACCTAAAAATGAAAACATTCATGACAAGATTTCAGTATCGACTTTAAAAAGCATAGCAATAATAAATAAATAAAATTATCTCTAGCTTCGTTTTTTTTTTCAGAAACATCGTGACTTTATGATCTTAGTAGTGAACAGTTTTTTTAAAATTTAAAACAGAATTGGATTTTCAAATGTAAAAATAGTATATTGTCACACCAATTCATAATTTTGGGATATTTACCTCCAAATTTCAGTTCTCCAAATTAACATTTCAAAAAGTTACCATGCTTAAGAGCAGATGGGTGGAATTGAACTTAGCCTTGAATTACTGATATTCAGAAATTATCCTGATACTCCCAAGATCTTCTGTGAAGATCCCTCAGAAACTTTTTCAGCTTGTGCGAGTTAGGAGTTCAATTGTGTTCTGGTTAGGCTTTGTTATAAATATTAAACAAAAACAATGTGTTTGCAAACTTACTTGGAGGAAAACTTTCAACCTATCTAAGGGAGCAGTACAAGTACGTGATACAGCACCAGCTATGCCGCCTGCAGCAAGATGGCGCCACCACATTCCAGTTTGCATTTCACTTTGTGTGAAATCATCGGGAACATTCATGTCCTCCCCGATGTCGAGGTACTGCAAAGGAAAAATAACTTTTATCAAGACCAACATTCCAGATCTCTTCAATGAGTACATAATTTTCCTGATACTGGTTGAATGAGAAGATAATAAAACATATGAGCCATGGAAATAGAACTTTCTTCGAATCGTGACAATGCAACTTGTATCTGTGAGGGACATAACCAGCAGAAAATCTCCTGCTTATTGGCTTCATCGTCAGTGCCAGCTCTACTCGCCCCGTATAGCAATGCTAAAGTTTTACCAAGCACTAGCGCTATCTAATCCACGAGAATACAGGTACACAGCATTCTCCACCAAGCCATTCAAGCAATGAACTGTTCCCGATTTCTTCTATCGTTATAAACGTATAATTTGCACTGTCTCGATTCAAAGAACTTCCTGTTGTTATA
This sequence comes from Megalocaria dilatata, assembly GCA_034642435.1. Classification (NCBI taxonomy): domain Eukaryota; kingdom Metazoa; phylum Arthropoda; class Insecta; order Coleoptera; family Coccinellidae; genus Megalocaria; species Megalocaria dilatata. The sequence goes on from CM067854.1 coordinate 34,662,833, forward strand.
GCTTATATTTCTTATTTTATTTGGAAAAAATTGGTTAATTGTTAATGAATTCGTTTTAATGAGAAGAATTCAGTATCTCTATTTCTTAGTATTGTATGAATAATGAAAATAATAATAATAAAAGTAATGTATGGTAATGGGAGGACCGGAACGTAATGTCGTTTTTGCGCATGTCGATATTATATTGTCATTTGTAAGCTCACAATCGAGGATAATCGAGGAACTCTGGAACACCCTTAACCAACCTAGGTCGACCATCCAAGAACATTTGGTTCAGAGTGGAAAAATAAGCAGAGCAGGTGTTTGGGTCCCCCATAATCTGTCCGAAGAGAACAAAGCCAACCGATCCATCACATGCAACGTATTGCTTCAACGGCACCATACAGAAAACAGTTTTTTGATAGCTTGATCACTGCAGGCGAAAAATGGGTCCTTTATGATAATCCAAATCGTAAAAGTCAGTGGCTGTCCCCAAATGAATCACCACAAAGTACTGCGAAGACGGTTTACATCCCAAAAGACGCTTCTGGGTGTTTGGAGTATACGCGGAATTGTTCATTCTGAAGTGGTGAAACCTGGATAAACTGTTAATGCTGATCTTTATTGTGAACGATTGGATCGAGAGAACCAATCTTTAATCGGAAATTATCCGGCGATTATCAACAGAATAGGAGTTATTCTGCAACAACACGCAAGACCGTACTGTGCAAGACGAACATTGGAAAAAATTAATGAATTAGGGTGGGAAGTACTGCCTCACCCATCATACTCGCCCGATATCCCACTCTCGGATTTATTCCGACCACTACAACATATTCTTAGTGGCAACAAATTTAAAAATTTGGATGATGTCCAAAATTCCATCTCGAGATATTTTACTTAAACACCAATTGATTTTTATCGGTCTGGCATTGAAAATTCGCACACCAGATGGCAAAAGGTTGTTGATAACGAAGGTGATTACATTATTGATTATAAATAAAAACTTGTTAATAATTTATTCGTTTGGATTTAAGAAAGCGACATTACTTTCCGGTGCCCCTAATATATACATTTTCACACTGAATTTTTGGCGATATGAATACTTTAGTTTAATCCTATAACATTTCAGTTAGCTCCCATCAGAAATCAATATATCAATGTTTACAGAATATATATACAGATATTCCCCAGTCAGTTGCCTAACGGGGTGGGGTAACATCTGATAAAAACAGTGAACTCTATTGCCTTATTGCAGTTTTAAAGAAAAAAATCTTTTTGTATTTGGCATGCTATTAAAATAAAGTCCATTATACAATTTTTTTAGACCAGCTTCCTTCAAATATCGCATGGGACATGATCAAATGCCAAAATTGCATTTTATTTTCATGTTGCCGTTAATTGTGCAAGAATATCATTAAAATTAGAAAGACCTATGTATTGTTAACTCCCTTGAACAAAAAATATTAAAAATTTTGTGTACATAGCACAATTTGACATCAATATTTAAAAGGAACATAATTTTGAAACTGCTAAACTTAGGGATATTACTGTACTGAACTAAAATATGCATGAAAAAGTGATAAAAATATACAGACATACAAATAATGATATTACTAATTGAAAACTAAAGCTTTTTATTTCATATAAATAATTCCGGAAAAGATCTCCCTGAAATGAAAATAAATTCTGCTTAAAATTTAAAAACATGGTCAGTAGAAAATGGCCAGAATATCAAATTGAAAGTATACATTACTTTTTTTGGAACAACGTTGGTTTTATACTTCTTGGAATATTCATTACTCATCCGATAATTTCATTCGTTTCAATTAGAATGTATTTGTTAACATTCATCCACAACTTTGAAAAATTATGTCACCAAAGTTGTGACATCGAAAAAAATTTGACATACTTCACTGTGAATATTGGAATAATGTATCGGGTGTTTTTTTTTAGAGTGATAGAACTTTCGATAGGGATAACTGTGATTTGACAGAAGGTAGAAGCCATGTTGTTTTGACATTTCTGATCAGTAAGCATTGACAAATTATCATGGAAAGACTCACGCCGCAACAACGTTTATAAATTGATGAAATTTATTTTCAAAATCAGTGTTCTATTTGCCAAACTTATAGAGCACTTCGTGAAATTTATGGTTTACATAATCGTCCATCAGAGCAGCTTATTCGTCGAACTATCGATAGATTTCGGACAACATTTTCTCTACACGATGCAACAACAACAACAAGACAAACAACTGCACGTACAGAAGAAAATATCGCTGCTGTAAGTCATAGTGTTAATGATGATCCAGATTTGTCCATTCGTCGACGTTCACAAAAATTTGGACTTTGTGCATCCACCACATGGAAAATTTTGCCTGAAGATCTTGGTCTACACCCATACAAGATCCAACTGGTTCAAGAACTAAAGCCACTTGACCGCAATAAGCATCGTTTGTTTGCTGATTGGGCCCTATAACAGCTTGAAGTTGATACATTTTTTTATTGTAAAATTGTGTTTAGTGATGAAGCTCATTTCTGGTTGAACGGTTATGTAAACAAGCAAAATTGTCGTATATGGAGTGGCATCCTGAAAAATGTATGGTGTGCTTTAGACGCTGGAGGCATCATCGGTCCATATTTCTTTAAAAACGATGCTGAAGCTAATGTTACAGTGAATGGTGCTCGTTACAGATCGATGGTCAATGATTATTTGTTTTAAAATTTGAATAGTATCGACCCAGAAGTATTTTGGTTTCAACAATATGGTGCTAAATTTCATGCTGCTACCGTAACAATTGATATATTGGAAGAAATATTCGGCGATAACATTATTTCGAGAAATGGTCCAATTAATTGGCCTCCAAGATCATGCGACATGACTCCACTGGATTATTTTCTTTGGGGTTATGTCAAGTCATTGGTTTATGACTGATAAACCAGAAGCAATGGACTCTTTGGAAGCCTCGTGTTATTAATTAAATAAGGCCTGAAATACTCGAAAAAGTGATCCAAAATTGGTCTGGTGAAATGCGGTTCCTCTGAGCTAGTCGTGGTGGACATATGCCGGAAATTCTTTTTAAAACATATTAGGAGTACAAATAAGTTTCCGCCGTTTTATTGTAGATGGCGCGGCACGGAGTTTCGGTTAGCTTTCGCAGATGATAACCGGCTTAAAAAATAGTTTGACATTCAAGAACAACATAACCTATTAATAACATTGATTTTATATTGGTAAAATATAATTTTTATAAGTTGAAAATATTAAAATTTGAGCCAAGTAAGCGTCATTTGCGGGAAATATTAGTTTACTTCTTTAATTTAAAGAAATCTGCTGCTGAGGCGCATCAATTGCTCGTAGAAGCATATGGTGAGGGTGCTTCGAGTGAGAGAACGTGTCGAGAGTGGTTTCAAAAGTTTAAAAACGGTGATTTCAACGTAGAAGACAAAGATCGCAGTGGAAGGCCAAAAATTTACGAGGATGCAGAATTGGAGGAATTATTGGAGGAAGATTCATCTCAAACACAAAAAGAACTTGCTCTAACATTAGAAGTCACTCAGCAAGCAGTTTCACATCGTTTAAAATCATTTCTTCTCTAATAAATATATAATTTGTGTTAAAAAACGGCGGAAACTTATTTGTACTCCTAATAAATATCATAAAATTATCTTTCAAATAAATAAAATTTGGCTTCAATCTTAATTTGAATGTGTTTTATTTCAATTTAAAGCTATATCACTCTAAAAAAACACCCGATACCTCTATGGGAAATATAAATTTCCTATAAGGAATCTGTGCCAACAACTCCAAATTTTGTAGCCTTTAACAAATGTCGTTTGTATTATATGTGAAATATTGTAAATGTGTATATCGATTTAATCATAATTCATAGGGGAGAATAAAAGTGTAGAAGTGGTATTTTTAAAGAAGACTAAATTTACAGATAAATAACGGCACTAAATCTCGTGCAGAGTGACAACATATAAAAGAGAAATGCCATTATCACGTGAGGAGTAAAAATTTTCGGATACAGTATTGCAAAACTAAAAGATGAAGTATAGTATGATTGTTAGTTAGAACTTCGTAGTTCTTAAGAGATAAGTTTCTTCATTTTCAAAACTTGCAGGCAATGGATTTAATTATCAAGAAATAATAATCCAAAAGAACTGCAAGATCTGCCAGTATCGAGAAAATTTGGTACGTATACAAATGATGGTAGTGTAATAATTGAAATCATGTTAAGAAAATGAAATAAAAACATATAATTCTGTTGAAACTATAGTTGTAGTTATAGTAAAAATATTCACAGCGTATCCCCGAAAACAATAACACCTGTTATACACATTTCTAAATTTTTCACGTCTGCTGTAATTAGCAGTTTCAATCATGCCATCGTTCCGTGATCTCGTTGTAAACGTTTATAAATAAATTCAGAGTAATGCCAGGAAAAATGTAAATTAACGCGTTATTTTCATGGTTGAACAACACGCTAATCAATTATTTAAGTCGACTAATTGACAATGTAAAAATGTGTAAAATTTTAAAAGAACAGCGCTCATATAAAAGAACACCCTACATTTCATAAAAAGTTAATAATATTTCAATTAATAGAGAGTGGACCATTTAGAGTTTGCATTTTTCCACTTCGCATGGCCGAAGATGAGCGTTTTTCCAGAAATCCCTTAAGGATAAGTGTTACGCTAACCACCCAGAAACGATTGATGCCTTGAAACACGAAATCGAAGGTGCCATTCATGAGATTAACCCCCAAACAATCGACAGTGTACTGAAATGGATGGGGTTATGTAGCCAGTCTTAGCAGTCATTTGAATAATATTAATTTTCATTCGTGAATATCAAGGTTCGACCTTTCTAATGAATTTGAAAAAAATATTAATTAGTTTTGATTTATAGACGGTCAAAAATACAAATTTTAAATGGCCCACCCTTACATGTAACGCTCGACATATCAGAATGGATCGCACACCGACACACAGAATGTGTAGACAGAGACAGTAAAATAAGATAACGACATTAAAATTTAGGAAACATGGTAAAGCAAACTATACGAACACAGACAAAATAAACGAGCCGGTATAGGACGCCATAGACGATACAAACCGAGACGTTTAGCAATATGACAAGGACAAAACCTGCAGCTGATGACCACTCTGCAAGACAGGAAAATATCTGATGCCGAACGGCGGGAAACATGCAAACACATCAAGTTCCCTATGGAATTTGTTGAAACTTGGACAAACCTTTTATATTTGATAATTGATATATTTCGGAGAATAGCAGATGAAACAAAAAAGTATAAAATCATTTTAAAAAAAAAAAGCTATTATTCTAACATCGATAAGCAGTCAACTCACTCGATAAAATCAAATAGTTTTCAGAGTATATAATATTAGTTGAAAAACAAAAAAAATTCTTCACGTGCCAGGCAGAGGGTGTTGGATATTAAATTGTCACAGATATTCATTAATAGCTATTTCTAAATTATGATATAGTTAGTATAAAAATAAATAACAAAGCATACTGCGCTTTTTGTATGAAATTTTGTGTATTACTTACATATTATACACTCACTGAAAACTATTCAATTCTATCGAGTAATTTTTTATTATTTGAGATATTATTGATTCCGAAAATTGGGGAATTAGGTAATCTACCTCTAGGATTATATTTTAAAAAGCATCAAAACTTGAAGAAATATTCTGAATAAAACGTGCACTATTCAAGAGATACAATTTTTCAAAACTCTTAAATAATATTAAGAGTACATTTTATTGTAGATGGCGCGGCACGGAGTTTCGGTTAGCTTTCGCAGATGATAACCGGCTTAAAAAATAGTTTGGACATTCAAGAACAACATAACCTATTAATATCATTGATTTTATATTGGTAAAATATAATTTTTATAAGTTGAAAATGTCAAAATTTGAGCCAAGTAAGCGTCATTTGCGGGAAATATTAGTTTACTTCTTTAATTTAAAGAAATCTGCTGCTAGGGCGCATCAATTGCTCGTAGAAGCATATGGTGAGGGTGCTTTGAGTGAGAGAACGTGTCGAGAGTGGTTTCAAAAGTTTAAAAACGGTGATTTCGACGTAGAAGACAGAGATCGCAGTGGAAGGCCAAAAATTTACGAGGATGCAGAATTGGAGGAATTATTGGAAGAAGATTCATCTCAAACACAAAAAGAACTTGCTCTAACATTAAAAGTCACTCAGCAAGCAGTCTCACATCTTTTAAAATCATTCTTCTATAATAAATATTTAATTTGTGTTAAAAAACGGCGGAAACTTATTTGTACTCCTAATACAAAGAGATTTTCTTGATAGAAGGATTATTACAAAATTTTAAACATCATACAGATTTATCAGTTAACCTCCTACAAATTTTAATCAAAAAATTTTTAGAAATTAAATAGATGTCTTTAGACACTGTGTCAATTTAGTAGACATATAGAATTGACACTTATTATACAGTACTAAAGAGAATAAAAGAAATTCAAAGAAATATACATTGTCAACTGGAAACTATTAAATAAATATTTGAAGAGTACAAAATTTTGTTTCGTTCCTTGTTTTATGTGTTCTAAAGACATTTATTTAATTTAATTCTAAAAGTTTATGAAATTAAAATTTGTAAGAGTTTAATAGAATAAATCTGATATTCAAAATTCTAAAATAATAGTTTCAATGATGGATGTTCACCGTTTTTTTTCTTCAATAATTTACAGGTAAAATATGAAGTGGGCAAAAAAACGATAAATTCCCATTTCTCACTAACGACTTGGATTATTGACAAAAAGAACAACTAGAGCTTAAAAATGACGTCTCGTTTTCACCAGTTTTTGTCGAATTTAAATAATTTAATGTATTGCCTAGATCCCAGAATAATGCTACTACATTGCCTAAATTTTAGAAAATGCAATTTTTGAAGAAACTGAGTTCAAGCCACAAATTTGGTCGAAAATTTGATTTCGCGCTATTTGCCCTTGAACAACGAAACTGAACTTAACACACAACAGGAAATTAAACGAGCCAAATATAGAACTAACAGTTTAACACATAGTCACTCACTTCAGCCATTGCAGTAACTGTTTCTTTTCTCACTATTTGTTGAACTTAGCAGGTAAGATTTGTACAAAGGAAACAAGAAATATTTGAAACTGTGTACCATTTGTTTCTATTGGCCTCAGCAAAGCGCTATACAGACAGAAGAGAAGAATTCGGTAAATAGCAACTAGTATTCATAAAACATATTCGACTCTAGTGTCGGTCTGCTGATTTGTTCTTGGAAAATCTTTGGAATCCCGCAGCGAAAAGTGTCTTATTAGCAAATATTGAATAGAGTAGTTTTCCGAGAAGTTATTTCAAATGGAATAAGAAAAAATTACTTTGTTGACAATAATTTTTTTACGAAAGATTTATAGTGCTACTCTACATTTTCATGTATCGGGTGTTTTTTTTTTTTAGAGTGATAGAACTTTGAATTGAAATAAAACACATTTAATTAAAGATTGAAGCCAAATTTATTTTTATTTGAATGATAATTTTATGACATTTATGTTTTAAAAATAATTTCCGGCATATGTCCATCACGACTAGCTCTGAGGAACCGCATTCGAATTTTGGACAACTTTTTCGAGTGAATCAGGCCATATTTCATCAATAGCACGAGTTATGTTGGCTTCCAAAGCGTCTATTGTTTCTGGTTTATCAGCATAAACCAATGACTTGACATAATCCCAAAGAAAATAATCCAGTGGAGTTATACCGCATGATCCTGGAAGCCAATTAATTGGACCATTTCTCGAAATAACGTTATCGCCAAATCTTTCTTCCAATAAATCAATTGTTACGGTAGCAGCATGAGATGTAGTAGCACCATCTTGTTGGAACCAAAACACTTCTGGGTCGATACCATTCAAATTTTGAAACAAATAATCATTGATCATCGATCTGTAACGAGTACCATTCACTGTAACATTAGCTCCAGCATCGTTTTTAAAGAAATATGGACCGATGATGCCTCCAGTGTGTAAAGCACACCATACAGTGCATTTTTCAGGATGCAATAGAACCCGCGCAACTTCTGGAGGATTGTTTTCACTCCATATACGGCAATTTTGCTTGTTTACATATCCGTTCAACCAAAAATGACCTTCATCACTAATCACAATTTAACGATAAAAATGTGGATCAATTTCAAGCTATTCTAGGGCCCAATCAGCAAACAAACGAGTGGGTCAAGTGGCTTTAGTTCTTGAACCAGTTGGATCTTGTAGGGGTGAAGACCAAGATCTTTACGCAAAATTTTCCATGTGGTGGATGCACAGAGTCCAACTTGTTGTGAACGTCGATGAATAGACAAATCTGGATGATCATTAACACTATGACTTACAGCAGCGATATTTTCTTCTGTACGTACAGGTCTTTGTCTTGTTGTTGTTGCATCGAGTAGAGAAAATGTCCAAAATCTATCCATAATTCGACGAATAAGCTACATAAATTTCAACAATTTGTAAACGTAAAGTTGTAGCGGCGTCAGTCTTTCCATTATAATTTGTCAATGCTTACTGAACAGAAATGTCAAAACAACATGGCTTCTACCTTCTGTCAAATCACAGTTATCCATGGCGAAAGTTCTACCACTCTAAAAAAACACCCGATAGATGTATGATGTATTACAAGTTTTGTTTAATGGTTTTATAGAGGGGCGTAGCGTTAGGATTATATTGTTAAATTAAGTCCTGAGGTATTAACTTCTACTCTATCGATCTGAAATATTTTCAGCGCTGCAGTGTTGCCTCTTAAGTCGAAAAGTAGCAAGAACTCTGATATTTAAATGATATACCTGTATATTATTTTAATTTACGCTTCGCTATTGCATTCTGATTATATTTGTAAAGGGCCTTTCAATGGGACCGCCCCATTTTTAAATTGATATTACTCACGCATGGCAGCCATGGTTTATTTGTGACATTGACAGTTGTATTTGTCAATGTCTACCATTTAATCGTGGAAAGGTACACACTCCAACAACGTTTACAAATAATCCAAATTTAACAAATTTTTGTCTTCTTCAAATATTTATTTATTAATTGAGTTTTGATTTTATACGTCTATTAAATATAAGCCGTGCTTATAATTTTAAAAGCTTTTTGAATAAATTTTTTTTTAATTAAAATTGTAGAAGACTGACACATTAAATCTGTTTTGATATTCAAATTTTGTTATATCCCTTCTATAAAGTAAATAGCATTTTCCTATTTTATTCGATTAAATCTTTATTGCTGTGGTATATGGATTCGTAGAAAGCTAAAATTTTGGGAGTGAATTCATCAATGTCCTGTATATTTTGGGAGTACAAAGTAATTCGTACCGTTTTCAAAAGATAACTCCAAAAACATTAAATTTTTAAATAGTAACAACTGATTGCCGCGGTTCTAGAAAGATTGGACATCTGCCGATAACATCCAGTTTGAATTGTTAGGAGTTTGATACAAAACGTTTTTTGTTACGTTGTTGAAAATGTCAGATTTGCAGCATTTGCAGGAAGTTTAAATTTATTGTGTTGAAAGGAAAAAAAAGTGCATTTGAAGCTTATCGCACGCCTCAACTGACAAGTCATGTAGAGAATGGTTTCGGTGCTTCAAAAGTGATGATTTCAACGTTGAAGATAGACCTCACTAGTGACAGCCAAAAAAAATCGAAGATCGTCTAACGCAAGATGAGTTTGCACTTACGTTGGAGGTAGCCTAACAAATAGTGTCTGTACGTTTGAAATCTTTGGACCTGTTTCAAAAGCAAGGCAATTGGGTTCCTTATGAATTGAAATCAACAGATCTGGAAAGGTGATTATTTTCTTATGAGAAGCTGGTTCAAAGACACAAATGAAAGGGTTGTTTACACCGGATAGTGACTGGTGACGAAAAGTTGATCTTCTACAACCCAGCCAATGAATGCCATCGACCTCAAATGGACAGTTATTAACCACTACGCAGTCAGGCTTTACAACATCAAATGATGCCAGCATATTGCTTGGTGGTGGATTGAAATCTTTCAGCTTTTTCAACTGAATGGGGCAGCATTTTCAATCGAACAGTTAAATGATAGCCGGTCATCTTGGCTGGAAAATTTCATCCCTCGCGAGGGTGTGAACCTAAAGCCGAAAAAAATCTCCGTTTGCGAGCTGCGTACTTTCACCACAAATACCAGCGACGTACATATACGATGATCTTGTATGCTTATTACGGAATAAATCGAATAAGTTCAGGAATATCCAAGTGATAATTTGAGGTTAGTATAGCTTTCAGTTCCTTGCTTTCACGTTCAAGGAAAATATCTTTCCTGAAGTGAATAAGAATCGAAAAAAATCGAAACTTAATATGATCGTGAACCTCGGATGTGTCTTTCAAAGTAGTTCGAATGAATTCGCCAACTTAGATGAAGGCTGCAGTTTTTCATCTGAAATACACTGATACTTCGACCAAGCCTACTAGCATTTGAAACGTAAGTTTTATTTTTCCTTAAAATTTAAAACTGATAAATCATGGAATCAATTAGTGTTGATACACTACGATAAGAACATGTAGAAATTATGTCTATATCACCTGTGGAGATATTCTACTCATCTCAGCTGATCTCAATTTTCTCCGACACGAACTTTGACCCCTGACAAATGCCTCTATACATAATGTATATATTCAAAATGACCATACATCGAAATTCGCACTGACACATCTACATCAATTCGAACTAGTTCAATCCAGACTCAATTTTTCAACTAATTATCACAACAAGCTTACGACTTCCTCTTATATTGGGGAAATACCGTGCTATACAAGTAGCATTATCTATCTGAATAATACCTAGTACTTTCGATTCATTCATAACTCGGAAAATATCACTGATTTGATATGGATGGAATTAGAGTTGAATTAATTGGAAAGTATTTTCACGGATATGTGGGGAAAATTACGTTCTCAGAAATTGATGATCTTGATTATCAGAAGATTATACGAATTGAATGGGCAAACGATGAAAATAGAACCACACATTTCTAAATTATAAGGGGACTATCCACTTGAAAAATCCAGTCCTTCCTAGAATCCAAGGAACAGCGATTTTCAAAATAAGTAAGTGGACTAGTAGATTAATTGAATAAAAATGCAATGCAGGAACACATTCTTCAGAGACAATTATTACCAACTGAAAGAAAGCTCTTATTCTCTTAAAGCTTTATGAATTAAATTATTTCTCCTTGAATGTTAATTACTTTTTCTTGATGTGAATCAATATCAAATTAAATGAAACCTTTGACCCCAAAGAGTAGACTTATAGTTCTGCTCATAATATAAATAAAATAAAAATACATACGTTAAATTCATCGCTTTTTTTATTTAATAGTTTCTATTTTTTATAATGAATAAATAATTATAGTTCAAACTTGTATCTGTTATTCAAATAGAAAGTTTGAAGACTAAAACGAATATTTGAATTTTCTTTCAGTTTTTCCTAGGGTTAAAATTAAAACAAGTGTTCAGAAATTACTGTTTTACTACCAAAAATTGAAATGTATTTGCTGTAAAGTTGTGTGAATGTAAGCATTTCAATGTTTTGGTAGTAAAACATAGTAATTTCTGAGCACTTGTTTAATTTTAGCCCTAGGAAAAACTGAAAGAAGATTCAAATATTCGCGCCAAGTGTGTGCAGTATTCTAAAAGCACAGGTAATGCAGTTTTCTTGAGAGTTGGTAATACAGTTTTCTCTAGTTGAATTTGTTTCACGCACCAGTCGCTACAATGAAAGCGATAAACTTGATTCAGACTTTTTACAGTCAGTGTCCCATCTATATAGTCTTGTTGATCTATGGCAGTAGTGTTTGACAATTCATAATGGAAAGACTTAGCCCAGCACAGCGTCTACAAATTGTTCAACTTTATTACAAAAATGGGCGTTCTACGAGAAATGTGTATAAGGCGCTTAGAGAAAATTATGGTCCACATAATCGGCCTACCGAACACACAATTATCTCCACCATCCGTAAGTTTGAGACCCAATTTTCATTATTGGATAATACTCGACCAAATAAACCACACCCAGCACGTAGTGAAGAAAATATAGGAGCGGTAGCGGAGTGTGTACGCGAAGACCGTGAAGTGTCGATTCGTCGCCGTTCTCAACAACTTGGCGTATTTTACGTAAGGATCTTTCTTTAAAAGCTTACAAAATTCAACTAGTGCAAGTACTGAAGCCGATCGACCTTCCGAATCGTTTCCGTTTTAGTCGTTGAGCTCTTGATAAGCTTGCAGAAGATCCACTGTTAGTCGCAGACAACATTTGAATGAATAAAAATAATTGTGAAGAATGGTTCTTTTGAGTAATAATAAAGATTATAAAACAAAATTGTTCTTATTAATTTTTTTATTAAAAAAAAATCATCACCCGATAGAAATTACTATGTATATACTACCAATAATTTTGGTAGTCATTGAAGGCCATTGAAAATATACGGAGTAATCCAGTTAAAAAATCACCCATTTGTCTTAAGTTTTTTTTGGAACACCCTGATATTAGAAAATAATATCTTGAGATGCCAAAATGAAAATACAAGAAGCCTGCTTTCGAACGAAATTTCTAAGAGGTCTGGTTCGGTAGCTGTGGAATCGAAACGCACTATTGCAGGACCCTGTATGTAAAGGAGGGCAAGATATGTGGTATACTTTTCATTGCTTGTTTTCATTTACCATTAAGAAAAGTCGACTGATGAGTATCGATGAGAGTTTCAAACGCTGTTCTGGAAGACGTGCTTTTGAAGAGTTTTCTGAAGGAGCTTTTTACAGAGAAGTTTTTTAAAGGATTCATAAGGTTTAGGTGGAGAAATTTTTGGATCTAATTTGTTATCATAAGGTTGATATGAAACACCTGTATCGTCTACAGTTTGCTAGGTTATTTCGGTCAATATTCTATATTTTCTTATTATGATATACTTATTTAAAATATTGACAGATGTAAATGATTAATGAACAAAAGGAACTTCTTCTAAACCCATAAAACAACATAAAATATCGTCAACATATCTATAGCAACATAAGACTTTTTTCATTAAGGGATGTTGAGGAATTTTGAATTCAATATTGTTCATAAATATTTCATCCAACGAGGCTAATAGGGTTTCCCATGATTATAGCTTTTTCGGATTTATACAGGGTGTATATAAATAGTTGCGGAAAAATAAAGGGGGTGATTCCTTGTCCGAAAAATAAGGGTGGGTATTTCATTTAAACTTAATTTTTTTGAGCCCCCCTTCTTTGTTACAACCCCCTAAAGATGGCGCCTGAAAAACAGTCTTTTAATTTTTTTCTTAAAAACCAAAAAACTGACAATAATTGTAACTGAATCAAAGCTAATCAAAACTAGTCAGTTGTCATAACAAAATGACATCAGCTTACTGGATAAATTCTCGTTCGGAAATAATTGCAGCCTCTACGACTCAGACTATCATGTTGATAAATTATTTTTTTCACAAAAACCTCGAATTTTAGTAAGTAATTACAAGAGACCTTATTTGTTAAGAATTGATCAATCTATCCAAAATAAATTTTTTCATTGTAAAATAGGAATATGGAAAAAAGTTTCTTGCGAAGGAAGGTTTAGGGCTGGCTTTTTCTACCCCTTGCAATCATATAGGAACACCACCAAAACATTTTTGAGTGCCTTCTCGCCCGTTTAAAATGGCTGTTTATTCTTGTCAGTATTTTTGATTTTTAAGAAAAAAATACAAGTGTTTATGAGGGCGCTATCTTTAGGGGGGTGTAACTAAGCAGGGTGGCTTAAAAAATAAAGTTTATATGAGAGCCCCTCTCCTATTTTTTAATAAAGAATTACCCCCTAAATTTTTTAGCAATTATTCATGTACAGCCTGTATATTTCATTACTGAATTGCAATGCAAATTCTGAAGCATTCTGAAAAATCCTCTTTGACATTTAGATTTATTTTGTTCAATAAGTTTTCTACCACCTCTATTGTTTCATAATACTCGGAAGTAAATTTTTAACGTCAAATGAAATAAATTTTGAATCTTGTGGTAAATAAATATTTCCAATTTTGTTTATTAATTGGAAATAACTTTCTATTGAATATTTTGTTTGAAATTAGAATAACCTCATTTGAAGTATCAATATATTTTTAAAAGGATAACCTCTTTCGAAAATGAATGTTATCGAATATTATTAAATATAAGCTGGATAGACAAGATAACAAATGATGGAGTTTAGAACAGAACTATTAACCTACTGTCAAATATTATGAACAGAATCCTACAGGGGTCACTTATAAGTGGATAGGAATCTTTCTCCTAACATTTAACACTATCACATCGGGATATATTTCAACAACTTTCTATCATTTTAATTTTACTTGATATTTTTCACAATTAAATTAATATTTTCTTCAGTCAGATTCATCTACACAGCTCAGAAATTGAAGTGGGTAATTTGCGTACATATAATAATACAAGGTATATAAAAAAGCGATTTTGTATATGTTCTGATGTATTATGTTAGGTGTCTACATAAGGTTAACCTGCCTGAAATGCAGGTTAACTTTATTATTATTATAATTAAAAGTAACAGTAAGCAAACTTGGTTTGGAACAACAACATAGTATAGTTTGCAGGCTTAAGAAGAGGTTCCCACTATTAGAAATATCTTGAAATCGCGGTTTAATATCGGGTGGAACTTCCTTTAACTCTTTGTAGTGCTTTTATTCTATTCGGCATTGAGTCAATGAGGTTATCAATGAAATCTTGAGGAATTTTTTGCCAAATATCTGTCAAAGCATTGGCGAGCTGTTGTAATGTCTGGGTGGGTCAGAGAAGTGTAATTACTGTGACATTAAAGACATGTTCAATACAATTTTGGTTTGGAGAGACAGCGGGCCAATCCATTCGGCTGGTTAATGCCATGCATTTCTATGCGGTCGTTGATAATTCTTGCCCGGCGTGGACGAGCATTATCGTCGATTAACGTAAAATTGTAGCCAATGGCTGCCGCAAAGAGAACAAATTGGTTGTACAATCAAATCACGATACCTTAGCTGTCATGGTTGTGTTAATGAGGATAATAAGATCTATGCGCCCATTAAAACAAATGTCTTCCTAAACGCCCACTGAGCCACTACCCAAGAGTTGTTGGCGTCATGAAATGTTCATTATACTGTTCATCATTCGCCCATCAGACTGATACAGGCGAAATCTGGACTTATCCATGAACAGGCAGGATTTTCATCTGTGCGCGTTCCAGTTCTCATGTTCAAAAACACAATGATATTTTCAGTCCGGTGCTCCCTGCTCAATCGCGGGTGCCTGGCGGATCTTCTTGGCCTATAAATTGAAACTATGCAACCTATTCCGGGTTGTTTGATCAGAAACTATCCTAACGATAGCCGGAATGAGCTATTAATTCGGGATGCTGTGAAGAAGGGATTTCGTCGTGCAGTTAACTGTATTAGCCGATCTAATGCGACGGTTATAGCTGTTGCTCTTCCACCCCCATGAGTAGCACTTCCACTCATACGATAGCGATTACACGCTCTACTAATTATACTTTGCGAAACCCAGGGACGGTTAGGAACTTCTTGTCGAGTTAAACCTTCGGTTAACCAGTACGCTAATTGTTCAAGTTGGACAGATTCTAAACGCATGCCGAACTCGTGACAATTAGTCCACAACTGATACTACACAACAGCAGATCGATTGCAATAGAACATTATCGCACATGAGGACCACAAAAAAAGATGATTATACATATACAAGAAATGAGTTTTTTGTAATTAAGCTATTTAGCGTCATGAGAACCATATTTTGTGCGTAATACGCAAACATACGCCTATCCACATGATATGTACAGCAATCCAGACAGTTCGATTCAAGTACCAAAACTCGGTTTCTCTCGAATATGCACTTCAATTTTTGAGCAGTGTATAATAATTATTTCTGTATCAGAATATGTACCTATATTTTTCTCTTTTCACAACAGTTTTTTTTTAATTTATTTCTTTATTTTCTATTTTAATCCTTTCATTCGAATTTTTCTGTCATAGGTTTTGTCTACAAACTTTTGTATAAAAATTTATGGTTGCCCGACCTCAAAATAATCAAGTAACTTTGCCATTAGCATTTAAATCAAAAGTATGTTTACTATTTAAGGTGAATGCTTTACTTGTTTCTCTTGAAGAATTGATCAGTTGTAAACAAAATTACATTTTTATTACAGAACTCTAAAAACCAAAAATGAGATGTTGGACATCCTCGAGCGTCAATAACGGTTATAAGGGGTGTGCTATTTAAAATTTGCATTTTTGATCGGTAATAAATAAAAACTACCAGACATCGTTTGATATATCGGGTGTTTTTTTAGAGTGATATGACAGAAGGTGAAAGCCATGTTGTTTTGATATTTCTGTTCGGTAAGCATTGAAAGACTCACGCCGCAACAACGTTTACAAATTGTTGAAATTTATTTTCAATCAGTGTTCTATCCGTCACACTTCGTGAAATTTATGGTTTGCATAATCGTCCATCAGAGCAGCTTATTCGTCGAACTATCGATTTCGGACAACATTCGGATAGATTTTGGACAACATTTTCTCTACTCGATGCAACAACAACAACAAGACAAAGAACTGTACCTACAGAAGAAAATATCGCTGCTGTAAGTCATAGTGTTAATGATGATCTAGATTTGTCTATTCGTCGACGTTCACAACAAGTTGGACTCTGTGCATCCACCACATGGAAAATTTTGTGTAAAGATCTTGTCCACACCCATACAAGATCCAACTGGTTCAAGAACTAAAGCCACTTGACCATAATAAGCGTCGTTTGTTTGCTGATTGGGCCCTAGAATAGCTTGAAGCTCATCCACTTTTTCATCGTAAAATTGTGCTGATGAAGCTCAGTTCTGGTTGAACGGCTATGTAAACAAGCAAAATTGCCGTATATGGAGTGAAAACAATCCTGAAGAAGTTCTGCAGGTTCCATTGCATCCTGAAAAATGCACTGTATGGTGTGTTTTACACGCTGGAGGCATCATCGGTCCATATTTCTTTAAAAACGATGCTGGAGCTAATGTTACAGTGAATGGTGCTCGTTACAGATCGATGATCAATCATTATTTGTTTCAAAATTTGAATGGTATCGACCCAGAAGTGTTTTGGTTCCAACAAGATGCTGCTACAGCAATAATTGATTTATTGAAAGAAAGAATTGGCGATAAAATTATTTCGAGAAATGGTCCAATTAATTGGCCTCCAAGATCATGCGACATAACTTCATTGGATTATTTTCTTTGGTGTTATGTCAAGTCATTGGTTTATGCTGATAAACCAGAAAAAATAGACGCTTCGAAAGCCAACATAACTCGTGTTATTGATAAAATAAGGCCTGAATTACTCGAAAAAGTGGTCCAAAATTGGTCTGATCGAATGCGGTTCCTCAGAGCTAGTGGTGATGGACATATGCCGGAAATTATTTTTAAAACATAAATGTCATAAAATTATCTTTTAAATAAAAAAAAATTTGGCTTCAATCTTAATTTAAATGTGTTTTATTTCAATTTAAAGTTCTATCACTCTATAAAAACAACCGATAAATTGAAAATTTGCCAACCTCCTAAATTTTGTGGAACAGTTTTTTATCGAAATTATGCGAAAGACCACTTGGACACCGTCGTTTAAATTCAAAATTACCTGAACGAGCCAGAAACTGAAGGCCAAGCCGCCTTTGAAATCTTTCACAACCACAATCACACGGGACATTTTCACACAAACTGCCCAAGTGGAACTTAGCAAATATGAGACCACTAACGGCTGGAGCCCGTAAGAATTTCACCAGTAACCACCGCACAAAACCGACTCTTTCGTCGCATCGCTTCCTGGAGACATTCGAACATAGCCGCTCCAAAGGAAAGATCACAATTGAATGAAACGAGAAAAACGAAGCAAAAAAAATCCACGAGGTTATCGATAGATAACACGATTGTTACATCAGATCGTCTGTATGTCGTCTAAACGCGATATAAGTACACGAGGACGGGATATATTGCCAATTCGGGTTATATAAGCAGGTCTATTTTAATAGATTAATTGGATTGAAAAACAGGTGAAGCCGAGATGTGTACGGTTTCTTCGGTGGATCGAAGATTTTGAGTATTTTTTAAAGTATTTGGTGGAAATATTCATTTTGTGAAATGTTGTGTAATAACCCTGAAGATAAAAAGTGATTAGGTCACTACTATTGAGATAGATCAAGGCTAAGTTTGAAAGGGGAAACGGAAAGGTGAGAAATCCTAATCTTAAATTACGATTAAGCATCTTTTAGCCCGCGAAATGCAATGCACTACCGTGCATTAAATTAGGGTCATCCCGTAACTTCCATGTACTTTAGAAATCTTTTTGTTGTTCGGTTGTAACATAAAGAAGGATGTGCCAACTAGAGTTTGAATTTTGAAGTAGTGGTTCATTCAAGTCTGGGACAGTTCTATCATTCGTCTTTTGACAGAAAGTTACTTTATTATTTGTCATTCACGAAATGGGTCGATTTACGCTCGAACAAAACTGGAAATTATCAAAAACTCATTTCGAAAGTAGTTAATTTTCTATCCAAACTATGAAAATTTCAATAGAAATGAAATGTCCTCACGGCAATTTCTGACTTCGTGAAACTGGATCGTCATTTGATGAAACGACCCCTTTCAAGTTTTCGTACAGTGAGCACACCTGAAAACATTGCTGCTGTAGGCCAGAATGTGGCTGAACATCCAACATCAACTCGTCATCGTGCTCAAGAACTGAGCATTTCTCGCACTTCACTGATGAGAATTTTGCCTATAGACCTGAAGCCTCGTGGCCATGAGATGCGTTTCCACTTCGCTCAATGAGCTAAGGATCGCACGGCCGAAGATGAGCATTTTCCTAGAAAAATCATCTTCAGCGATGCAACTCGTGAGAAAACTCCAGGTCAAGTTCTGCGAGATAGAAGTCTCTTTAAAGTTCTATATGGCAGAACAAATACGAGACATCTCTACACTAAGACGGCTTCAGGCTATATTCAACAGTCCTGTTTGTATCCTAAATGCGTAATAAATAAATTAATAATAAGAGTATTTGTTGTTTTGTTGAAAGTTCGTTGGGAATGAAGAAAGCTGAAAATTCAATCGGACATGCTTTTAGACGAAATAGAAAAAAATTAGGAACTTTAGTAGCGAGTGACAACAGCTTGCAAATGACGAGGCATGTTTTGGATAAAATTTTGAATTTTGGAATATAGCACCAGTATGTCACGAAGTTGTCTAGAGTTTCTGGGAACCGGCATATGTCTCCGTAAATGTCTTAACATCTCATCCCAAGCATGTTCAATCGAATTTAAATTTAGACTTTGAGCAGGTCAAACAAATCTCGTGATTTGAACCTCGTCAAGATAAGCATTAACTATCCGAGCAGTATCATGCATGAAGGTTTGATCTTCTCCAAGAATAACTATGAATGGTACAACATGGTCTTCTAGAACTTCTGTCAGGTACTACAAAGTACCATTTTGAATATAAACACTAACTATGTCCGAGCTTCAAAACATACGCCTTCTCATGTCATAACTGAGCCTCCCCGGCTAAGAGCCTGTTCACTGTAAACTTCAACAGACATTCGATCCGAACATTATGGAGGTGATCTAGTTTCAGATGTACCTCGACGTTTACTCAAATGTTTACAGTGAAATGGAGGTTGTATAAGTAAATAAGATGAATATTTTGTTATAACTTTGTAATTCAAGAATTGAAAATATATACTAAATAATTACAATTGAGCTTTGTTTTTTCCGGATAATTTCTAGACTACACTCCAAGCAATATTTTTCAAAATAAAGAAACCGGAATGGTAGATTTTCACCAGTTTTTACCAATTTTGACCATATCTCCAAAACAACATTACGTCATTCAATAGGAAGAATATATAAAATTATGTCCATCCTGCAATATTTATTTCTAACTGAGAAGAATGAAAAGATTTGTCCAATTTTACTTTAAATTAGTAGAAGCATTCTGGGGTGAACACACAGCAATCCACATTAATCAATGCATACATTGAAATAGTGCCATTAGAATAAGATTCATCTGTTCAACATAAACAAATTATAAGCCCTAGAATGCATAGCATGTGCTATTAAGATAGGACAGGAAAATTTGTAGGACCAATACATGGTTATCTCTGGATACTCTTATAGTTCACTCCATCAAAAAATGTTTTGCACTAATATATCCAATGAATTTAACTTTCAATTTTCAACTGCATATACAGGATATTCCCTACTTGAAGGTACAAACAAAGAGAAAGAATAAAAGACACTTCGTGTTCGAGATACAAAGTGTTGAAGTTTTAATTTTTTCCAAGTTTTTTCCTCATAGCATTTACATTTGGATGGAGTAGTCCGTTACTTTGTGATAGTTCATTTTAATGGAATGAAATAAGGAATTACTTTGTTTTCTATCACTTTTATTATAACTGATATACAGTGACTCGAGTTTCGTAGTGTTTACTACATTTTCAAACTGAACGAACAAATTAGATCTCAACTATTATATATGGGGATTGTAGGCTTCGGCAGAGCTTCGAAGAGAGGGGTTTTCCAAAGTTCCGTCTGTTCGTTAAGTAGTTTTATTATTGGTACGTGCTTTTTATATTTTTCCATTTCTATGGATTCCAGGATGTCAAGTTTTTTCCCTTTCGCTTCCACGTGCAAGATAACAAGGTTGTTCAATTCTGGGAAGGTGTGATCTGTAGTGAAGAAATGGTTCGCAAAATTGGAATTATTCTTCCGGTTCCTAAAAGCAGATTCATGCTCTTTGTACCTTTTATGGAAAGGTCGGCCCGTTTGACCTATATACACACTATTACACTCTTGACAACTTAATTTATAGACTCCAGAATTATTCAGTCGGTTCTCTTTGTCTTTCGGATTAAAAAAGAGATTAGAAATTTTATGGGAGGGTGTGAAAGCTGTTACTATGTTAATTTTTGATAAAATTCGAGCTATTTTTTGTGAAATTGGTCCAAAATATGTTAGTTTTATAAATTTATTGTTATTATGATCTGATTTGGAGATGGGGTAAATTTGTTTACGAATTAGTTGCTTTTGTTTATGATGGAATTTATAATTTTGGTTTCGAACTGATTTTTTGTGGCTATTTGATTGTATTCAATTCCCTCTTTAACGTAATATTATCTAAAGGAATTAATATTACGTTAAAGAGGGAATTGAATACAATCAGACAAATAGCCACAAAAAATTAGTTCGAAACCAAAATTATAAATTCCATCATAAACATAAAACAGAAGCAACTAATTCGTAAACAAATTTACCCCATCTCCAAATCAGATCATAATAACAATAAATTTATAAAACTAACATATTTTGGACCAATTTCACAAAAAATAGCTCGAATTTTATCAAAAATTAACATAGTAACAGCTTTCACACCCTCCCATAAAATTTCTAATCTCTTTTTTAATCCGACAAAGAGAACCGACTGAATAATTCTGGAGTCTATAAATTAAGTTGTCAAGAGTGTAATAGTGTGTATATAGGTCAAACGGGCCGACCTTTCCATAAAAGGTACAAAGAGCATGAATCTGCTTTTAGGAACCGGAAGAATAATTCCAATTTTGCGAACCATTTCTTCACTACAGATCACACCTTCCCAGAATTGAACAACCTTGTTATCTTGCACGTGGAAGCGAAAGGGAAAAAACTTGACATCCTGGAATCCATAGAAATTGAAAAATATAAAAAGCACGTACCAATAATAAAACTACTTAACGAACAGACGGAACTTTGGAAAACCCCTCTCTTCGAAGCTCTGCCGAAGCCTACAATCCCCATATATAATAGTTGAGATCTAATTTGTTCGTTCAGTTTGAAAATGTAGTAAACACTACGAAACTCGAGTCACTGTATATCAGTTATAATAAAAGTGATAGAAAACAAAGTAATTCCTTATTTCATTGCATTTACATTTCTCAAAATATATAGTTGAAATGTAGCAAAGATATTACACTTTGAAGCTTACATCATATGACATGTCAATTACCTGTGAAAATATACAGTGTGATATTTTTCTGGAACAATGCCTCTTTTTTCCTCCAGAACTTTGTGGGATAAAAATTATCACCGTGTAGATTGTCACAGTCCATTGACATGTCATAAGATGTAAACTTCAGCTGAATATATTAAGAAATGCAAATGCTATGAAGAAAAAACTTTGAAAAAATTCAACACTCGAATCTCGAAGCGTTTGCCGAGACTTTTATTCTTCCAAGTAGTAATAAACATAATGAAGGTCTGTATTATGAAGATTCAGACAAAATTCAATTTTACATTTTTGAAAGAGAGATTTAGCTCGCATGATCATAGGTGAAACAAGTTTTAAATACTTTTTGTTTGTAACTCCAATTCAGGAACAGCATGTACATTCATTCGTTTTATCACAGAAAAGCACAAATCAGTATTTTTACGAGAAAACACAGCACGATTTTTTTGTGATTTTAAAAGCTTTTTCAACAGGATGTAGAACTCGCTAAAATAACCATTAGACAAAAATTTGCCACAGGGTTTTTTGTTTGCTAAATAATTGGCCACTGGACAAAAGTCCTAAAATAATTAATTAATTGATATATGTATAAATCGTATTTCAGTGAATAATTTCCCTTTCTTTTTGGGCTTAAATTCACCAGCATCGTTTTTCCAGATAAATTCAGATTGAGGCATACTTGTGCATTTGTTCCACTTGCGTACATGTTGCATGAAGATTTGTTCGCGTTGGATAAGGCGAATAATTTGACAATCGCTCATAAAAAGCTCGTTTCGAGTGATGCAAAACAATGTTGAAATAATTCAATCGTTGTGCTTCAAAAGGCACCTACCTAAAAGATCGTGGCAGGCGAAGAATCATTCCACAATCATTTTATCAATGGAAAATGAGGGACATAATTTGATTTTATGCATTAGAAAACTTTTGCAGTCGTTCTGTAGCTAGAAGGTATGAATTTTTATATCCAGGCAGAAGGTAAACAAGGGGTACTTAATTGGAGAAACAGTCATTACTGGGAAGAAAAAACCAGCCTGCTTTTAAAGAAAGGCAATTTCAGCATGAATTCAAATTGAACATTCGGTGTTGCATTATAAGCGACCAACTGCTAGAGACATAAGTCCTTCCAAATTCAAATGGAGATTCTCATTTATTTATTATTTTGTAAAATAGCCAGCAAGAAGTCCTGATTATAACCCTCTCGATTTTTATGTTCGGAGACATATGAAATCCTTAGTTCATGCCCATCGAATCAATTCGCGAGACGAACTCTAGAGAAGAATACAAAATGCGGCTAATTTATAAGTGGACAGAATAATGTTTTCTTTGACATCCGGAAGTTTTTAAATATAAGAATTAGAACAAGCATAGAAGTCGGAGGAGGCCAAGTAAAACATTCACTTTAGGTTTGTTCTTTTTTGCTGAATTGTTTTTAATTCTTCTTTACTGTTGAAACAGAAATCTTACGTTACAAGTTTCTCATGGTGACCACAGACTTTTCAAAATAAAATTCCCTGACTTTTCCAGGTTTTCCAGAGATCTAATTTTAAAATTCCCTGACTAAGTTTAAAAATATTCGATTATATCTGTATGGTTAGTAGACAACTGTATTTAAAGAATATTCCTTAGGAAAAGTGTAGTAAATAAGAAATTACCATAACACTTTTGTTTTATTTATATTTATTAAATATAATATGAAAAATTAACACTTTTAGTGCAAAAAAAAACAAGACATCATATGTGAAACATATATACTCTTTTCTTTATCTTATAAGTATTCACTTATTCTTTAATTTTTCAATTTCATCATCTATGGATGAAATATCTCGACGACTAGTTTCGACTAGAGTTTTCATCTTATCTAAAAGATTTTTCAATTGCTGTTCCTTTATATTATATATTTATTCTTAGTATCAAGATCATATAATTCTTTATTTTTTAAAATTTTCCTTCAGTAGATTGAAAATTCCCTGACATTTCCAGGTTTTCCAGTTTTGTCCACCAGGTTTATTTATATTCTGTTATTTTGAGACAATGAACTCTTGAATTGCATTTTTCTCAAAAAACGGGTGAAATTATTGTATTCAAACAATAGTATCAATATTTCGTAAAAATGATTTTTACATCGTATTTTCTAATCAAAATCAGTATCAAGTTTCATTATATGAAATTATTCACGTGGCGCCCCCCTATAAGAAAAAGTGAAGTTAAATTAATATTCCTCGTCCAAAGTTATGCCTCTGTGACGATTTGGATGTATATATTTCGAGAAATAAATAGTGAAATTATTAGCAAAAACGAAAAAACTAATTCAACTTAAAGGCTCTGTATCTTTTTCCATAGCAATATTTTATTAAGGCATATTTGGTCCAATCACAATATTAAAATAAAAATCATTATTAATAAGCAGGTTAGACCATAATTTTGATATTGGCAATTATTAATCTAGTTGGGAAAGTTTTTAGTAAAATATTTTGTCCAACCTATTTATTGCCTCCTTAATTGTAAATACCGCATTTTGTCAGATAATATTTCGCTGACTCATCATGTTGACTACTACGCGTTCATATTTCTTTACTCTTACACTACATCAAATCAAGAGAGTAAATAGAAACCATGAAAATTTTAATTCACAAAACTGCGCTATGCTGCAACATCCTTGGAGGTGAAATGATTCATTTTATTGAGTTCTACATATTCCTGAAAAAGCATCACTATTTAAGAGATCCGGTTTAATATTTCTTTGTCCAAGAATGGAACAATTCAATTTTATTTAATAATAATTATTATAACCATATATCTGCTCTCCTACGATCTTGGCGATATTTTTATGGAGAGTTCACCGACTTTGAAGATGAGTGGGACATCTAACAGTCTAAATCTAACGAAGTGTGCGATTCTAAAAATAATCCAAATATTTACCAAAGTCCGTTTTTTCTCATCATCAGCTTGCTGAGAAAAAAATCACAGATTCAACAAAAAAATTACTGAATACCTCTACTCAACTGATTTCGGAAATTTTTTATCTCAAAGGTCAGAATAGTTCAATTCAGAAAATTTAACCATAGGGATTCCTTCCAGATAAGAAATAAACAGTCTAAAGTCCCTTGGCGATTAGTTGTTCTGATAATCATATTCAACTTTAGAAATGATTTCATCATATAACATTGTTTGATTATTTTATTTATTTTTTTATTTCACATGAAAATGCTTCTCGACAGGTAGCAATGACTGCCCTATAATAGAGCGGCACAAATTATAAAAAAATACAATATTGAAAGAAAGAAATCTTGATTAGTTATTAATATCAGTAAAATCCAAAAACAGTTAATTTTTTTGGCACAGTGAAAAGGGAAAATAAACTCTAATTTTCAGATACTGAATTGTTTCAGCCGTTACTTATTTGGTAGTTGATCATAATTAAAACAAATTGTAGAAATTACTATGCTTTACTACCAATAAAAATATATTTTACACATTTTCTTGTGACCCGAGTTTCGGGAAATGAACTATCCCATCATCAGACAACAGTTGTCTGATGATGGGATAGTTCATTAGTAAAACATAGTAATTTCTACAATTTGTTTTAACTCTAATCTTATTACAACTATATTAATATGACCGAAAAATTATTCATTTTTTTCTAAAGTGATCCAAACAGAAATAATAAAACTCTAGACTATAAATGACCAAAGCTCCTATTCAACAATCTAACAAATCAACAATGTGACTCACCGTTGAATGCCGCCAATATTTAATTAACTGATGTATGTCATGGCTAGGTGCAAGCAGTAAAAAATCCCTCCACTCATCAAAGCTTATATTTAAGCTGCCGTCTTGATCCATCCTGAAAAATGAAAATAAATCTTCTTTCGTTTTAGTTGAAACTGAATTCAAAGCTTCAAATAATAACATTGAAAAATGGAATAAAATAAAAAATCACTTCGTTTTTTATCACTTTTTATAACATTGACTGGAGTTTCCTAATTTTTACTATATTTTCAAACTGAATAACAAATTGTAATTCAAAGGTTTTATATACAGGGTGCATATGAATAGTTGCGAAATAATTTAAAAAGTGATTCCTTGACAAAAAATAGGGTGGGTCTTTCATATAAACTTTATTTTTTTGAGGTCCCTCTGGTAAGTTACAGCCCCCTAAAGATTACGTCCGAAAAACAGTTTTTAATTTTTTTAATGATAAATCAGATCAAAAAATAATTGTAACTGAATCAAAACTTGTTATAACAAAATGACATCCGCTTACTACATAAATTCTATTTCGGAAACCTTGAATTTTAGCCAGAAATTACAAGAGACCTTATTTGTTAAGAATGGATCAATCTATCCAAAATTAATTTTTTTATTGTAAAATAGGAATAAAGAAAAAGAAGGTTAGGGGTGGATTTTTCTACTCCTTGCAATCATAGAGGAACACCACCAAAAATTTTTTGAATGCCTTCTCGCCCGCATAAAATGTCTGCTTGATTTTATTCTTGTCAGTTTTTTTGGTTTATAAGACAAAAATTAAATTCGAGCGCCATCTTTAAGGAGCTGTAACTAACCAGAGGGGGCTCAAAAAAATTAATTTTATATAAAAGCCCCCTTTCGCGCCTTTATAATATTATAATTATAGCTCGATTTTTTTCATTATTGTGACGTCAGTCATTCTGTCTTTCATTGAGGATACTTATTCGTAAATTAGTGAAATTTTATATTTATACCCTCAGATAGTGTAATTATTAAATGAGATAATTAGATTACTCACATTATTAGCAAATCACCCCGATATCGAGCATATATTGAACACCCCTCGTAGTTTTTCGAGATTATCTAATTCTGGAAAGACATGTATTTGTTTCGAAAAAATGTTTCGCAAAATTAGAGTTATCTTTTCAGTTGTTAGATGATGCTTGATGTTCTTCGAACCTTTTTTTGAAAGATCTCCTGGTTTGTCCTACATATACGCTACCACTCTCCTGACAACTTAATTTATAAACTCCTGTTTTTTTGTCTTTAGAATTCAAAAAAAAGTTGGAAATTTTATGTGGATGTGAAAGCTATTTTTATGTTAGTTTTTTATATTATTCTTTGTGAAATTACTTCAAAACAGATGGGGTATATTTGTTTCAGAACTTCTTAAAGCAACATAACTTAAGGGATTGGAAAATGCTCTAGGTATCATTGACCTATAGGCAGCGAGTTGATGAAAGTTCGGATGGTTTAAAAAGTTGGGGACGGTTACATCTGTCCTGGGTTTTCTGAATATATCAAAGGAAATCTCATTATTAGTCCTAATTGAAGTTATGTCCAGAAAATTTTCTCCATTATCCGATTGTAGTTCTGTATGTGAATTTTACCCTATGGTGGCAAATATTAAGATATTTCTAGTTTTCTAGTTCTTAATATGTTCCACAGAAGCAAATAAATAAGTCGTCTACATATCCTTACCAGATATAATATGCTCTGCGTGAGTTTCGTACCACGGTTAGTTTACCGCAGTATTTGCCTATTATTTCAGTATTTTGAAATAATAGACAATTGCAAATTAATTAATCTCGATGATTAATTTCGAAAGGTTTAGTGGACTGTATTTTTGATGTAGGCGAATAGTTGATGAAGAATTTTACTTCAAGGGAACTTGGATGTAGTTATCTTAATGATGAACTAGCTTTGTTTATCCATAAGATAAACCAACGAAAATGATAAGGAATTAAAGTATTACATGATCATAACAGAGAACTATAATTCTTGGTTTACTGTATATAAACCAAGTCAAAAGTATGATTATTACACTAAAAACAAATGTAATGAGTTTCCCAATACCTTGGCAATCGACTGGATTACTATATTAACAATAATAACCGCGATAGCTTGGACCCAAATGTTACAAGCTACGTACAACAAATTTGACTATCTGAATGATAGTGCTTAATGTAGCTACGGCTACATGCGACAACTTTGATTATTATTCGAATAATAATGCATGATGTAGCAAAGGCTACATGCGACCACTTTGACTATTAGGAATAATAATGCGTGATGTAGCAAAGGCTACATGCAACCACTTTGACTATTACGAATAATAATAATTTGACAGTCTTTTCAAAGACTGAACGTTAGAGGTGCTCGATGCACCCCTTCGAACAAAAGGGGAAAATTAACGTAAATGATTGGAGTGCATTTGGAGGTGGAATGAATGAACGAAATAAACCTTCTTATTGGTTACAGAAAAATTATGAAATTAATGCAAGTAAAGAAGGATAGAGTCATTTTATAATTTCGAATGTCATGTGTCATGTGAAATTAACAAGCATAAATATATCCAAATCTCTAATTGACTTTCTATGTTTTCTAAGGCCGTATATAATAATTAGAAAACCAATAATGTGAAGTATCCAGTAAAAGTAAACAGTTCCAAACAAATTTCAAAACTTCTAGATTGCATATCAACGTAAAAGTTGTATCAAATGACAGAATAATTTCGAACAATAGGGCCATCTCTAATGATACGTAACAGCGTGTATAGATTTCAAAAATTTTCTTTCCAAGAAAGACATAAAGATTTAAATTCGATCGAAGGGCTGTTTGTATGGTTCCAGTACAGCTCAACACTGCTCTGCTCACAAAACTTATTTTTTTAATGTTTATGAAACTTTTATTCTTGGTATCATCAGACCTCTTCGTTTGTACCTCCAATTTAAGAACCAGATGAAATTAGTTGGTTACATACAGAAGTTGAAATATTAAAATTTTTTATAACTTATTAGCCACTAAATGTAAAGTGTTCCGATAAAAACTTTGGATGAAGATTATCATATCTCATGCATATTTTGAAATTCATTTTGTCTTATCTATACATTCAATACATCTCTAGATAAATATTTTATACTTCAATTTTCTATCCTAACAAAATACTAAATCAGTTAAAAGCTTGAACTTTTGAAAAACTTCTGGATAGCAGATAAGATACGACAGACAACAGAACATTTGATTCGATTATGAATTAAAAAAAAAAGATTTGTTTCAGAATTTAAACTATGGAAACTTTAGAAAATACATTTCTTTTTGCTCAATCATAATGGTTTATTATTTGAGAAGATAACAAACCCAAATGAATTCATTCTGAAATATAACTTTTGAAAGAGTCTTCTTTTAAATGAAGACAGATTTCATCAAAATAAACCATTTAACAATGTTGCCTATTTGAAATTTTTGAAAAATTCACTGTATTAATAGATCCTACTAATATGAAATTTCCACAATTTACACATTAATTTCTTTTGTTTCTCAAAATTACCAGTTACTACAAATTGGCAGACAATTTATAACTTCTTTTATATTTTTTATCAAATCAGTGATTCTTCTGGTGAAAAACCTTCTATACGATTGACTTGATATTGTTCACTTTTGCTTCGATTATTCCAAATTCAATAAATTGATAGATGTCTTAAAATTCTATTATATAAAATAATAAAGCATAGCAGAAATGTTTCATGTAATAATATACTGCATGAAAAATACCCATATGGTTTATTTTGATGAATTCTTCATTCTTTTGTAGAAAAAACTTATTTTTGAAATCATTTAAAGTAAAAATCATAAAATACCTTTGCAATAGCTTCTTCGCTTCAGATCTTTCTAGTGGAATTCCAAGATCCTTAAAGGCCCCTGCCAATTCTTCCAAGTCAATCTTGCCTTTAATAAAACACAAACAAAGAACATAAATCTTCAGATAAATCCTCTCCTCCATTTCTAAATACAAAAAGCATGCCATATCAATTCGAACTATAAATATTTAGAAAAACTCTGGGTACTCTAGTTCAGATTAAACAGTGGAATAAATTTGATAGTATAAAACAGTTACTAGATATTCATGATAGTAGTTTGACATAAGTGATTATCCTAAAAATATTCTCAAAAACTCTTTCAAGAGATGTACAAGTTAGGACTATCTATTGCATTCTAGTTACATATTATCTATATCATTACTTCAGCTTGACCATAACATTATTAACAGTAATTAATCCGACAAAATAGAGAACTTACCATCACGATTACGATCCAAATGAGAAAAATGTAATCTTAAGTTCTTTTCATGTTCTCGTACATAAATAATAAAGTCTGTTAAGGATAAATGATCTTCATTTGATTTGTTACTTTTCAGGAATTTCTGAAAATAAAACAAAACAATTATTGGAATGAAACAT
The DNA here is from genome assembly GCA_034642435.1 of Megalocaria dilatata. Classification (NCBI taxonomy): domain Eukaryota; kingdom Metazoa; phylum Arthropoda; class Insecta; order Coleoptera; family Coccinellidae; genus Megalocaria; species Megalocaria dilatata. The sequence continues at coordinate 34,693,180 of CM067854.1, forward strand.
GCATTTCTAAAAATATTAATCAAACTTTTCAAACTGTTATTGCAACTACACTATGTATTATACACTTTTTTCATTAAGGTTGATGAGTACATTAAGTTATACTTTATTCATTCATGTACCAATTTTCTAAATTAAAATTAAAAAATACGAATAAACTCTGTAGTTTATTAAGAAACATATGGAAATTGTTTTGAATTAACACAAAGAATATCAAGAAATAAGTCAATAAAATTCTTCGGAAAATATGATAAACCAAACAAAAAAGTATAAAAATTTCAAACTGTACATTTTTGGCAAGGCAAAATATGATACATAATCCTTGAGATCTATACCAAGGAATTAGGTATATACTTATTCTCGTATGCATATACTAATTGCATCAGAACTATCTGGAGCAATCTGGAACAATTTATCTGCCTACCTCTGCATAATGTTGATGAATCCCATATTGCTTGAGAGCGTCAGAAAGATCATGTATATCAATTTTCCCATTTCCATCTTTATCTAATTTCTTGAAGAGCTTTTCTAGCCTTTCTTCATCTTCTTGAGGCAATTCTACGTGAGGGAAAGGTATCTTGGGCAAAGTTCCACTTGGATTTTTTATGTTTGGCATGTTTAGTTACTGGAATAATTTCAATAAACACTAGCGACAAATGCATATACCAACACGAACTTTTCAAAAAAGTTATTTAAACAGGGAATTACGGAATAATTCATTTCATAAATACCGCATTGCGACTTTCTCTTCAGGAAGGCAATAAACCTCTCTCCTGGCCTGGCTCACTTTTCGCACATTTCTGTTTGACATTGACATTCGACAATGTGCTTATCTTAATATCTTGACAAGTAAAACACCCTGTTTGAAAATTGACACAACTTTTTTGTTAATATTATTAGCTCATTGTTAAATCACTCTGAAATGGATATAAAAGACATGCTGGAATAGTCGTTATTATTATTAATTTCTTGCATATATCATTATATTTTCTTTTTTCAGATTAATAGAAAAGTAATTTTATCAGCTTGGCAGCCTTGATAATTGACAATAGAAACCATGAAATTTAAATACTTAACCTATACAACACAAGGAATAGAATTCATTCTCAATATTTAATATTCCATCAGTATTGAATCTTAAATAGAACAAATTAATTATAAAAACATGCTTGCGGTACAGGGAATAAACCAATCTGGTATACCAGATAAAATGTGGCAACCCCCGTTTGTTGTATTTGAAACAACGTAAGTATTTTAGCATATATGGGATGCGATGGTTATTATAATAATATTTTTTAAGTATGGGCGAAATCACAATCGAACTGTATTGGAAACATGCACCTCAAACCTGTAGAAACTTTGCTGAACTGACGAGAAGAGGATATTACAACAACACCATCTTTCACCGGATTATCAGGGATTTTATGATACAAGGTGGAGATCCCACAGGTACAGGTAAAGGAGGGCTGTCTATATACGGTCAAACATTTAAAGATGAAATTCACACTGAATTGAAACATTGTGGAGCAGGGGTGTTGTCTATGGCAAATTCAGGACCTGATACTAATGGATCCCAATTTTTCATAACATTAGCTCCTACTCAATGGCTTGATGGTAAACATGCTATTTTTGGTAGAATATCATCAGGAATGACTGTTGTACAAAGAATTGGTTTAGTTGAGACTGATAAAAATGATAGACCCGTCGACGAAGTTAAAATTATACGAGGTAAAGTGTTGAAATTGTGATATATTGAAAAAATTGATCTCCAGCTCTTTTGTACAAAGTTTTAATAATAAAAAAATACTTACCAGAAGTTCAGTTATTGACTCCTCAAATATGATTTCCAAGAATTATCCTATGAATAAATTTTGAAGAAACGTGATAATGAACTTTAATTATAAATATAATGAGTGTGGATAGCTCGGTGGGAGAGCATCAAACTCGTGACCGGGAGGTCCGGGCTCGAATCCTGTTCAGGTGGAAAAGAAATTTTCTAGTTGGACAGGTGTCTGCCACCATTTCACTGTTGGTTCAAAAATTAACAGTGCTGTGACCTAAAGTTGAGCAAGATCACAGTAACAAAGCCTACCCAGAGCACAACTGAACTCCTAACTCGCATAAGCTGAAAAAGCTGATTATGTCATAATCTGTGAATACAAACCACTCTGATATCCTTTGTATTGATTCAGGGTTACAATGATGTGACAATATTATGGCAAATATATTTAAGAATGAAAATAAATAAAATTCTTAAAAAAATTATTCAGTATATTAATCATTAAAAAGATTTCATTGTACAAATCAAAGCTCGCATGCACAGGACTATTTAAAATAAAGAACTTGAATGAAATTACTGAAGACATTTCATGGTATCTTCTCACAAGAGCATCACTGTCTTTTAAAAGGATATAATTAGTTTACATTCAGGACAAATAATTTTCGCGTAAAATTATCAGTAAAAAAAATTGAGGTGGGATAAAACAATTACTCAAAAGAACAATGGTTACTAATTAATCAAATAATAATAGAGATAGTACAAAAATCAATTCAAGCTGTACTAATCATATATTATTTATTACTGCTTATATCTCTAAACATGCAGTAGATATGCATGTTTCAAACCTTATACAGGTATGGAAAAGGTTAATCTACAGTCCAGTGGAAGAATCAAAACCTCCGCTCGATGCGATGACGAATAAACCGTTATTTCTCAATGGCTTCGATTGAAGCATCGGTCAGCACTGCCATTGAGAGACTGGTTTATTCGTCATCGCATCCCGCCTAGGTTTTGATTCTTATACTGCTCCACTGGGCTGCAAATAACATTGAATTTCCTATGTTTCTGACTGTCTTTTCCCCACCGGTATATTATAACATTTATGAACAAATAATCCCAAACAATATAGAAAACTCAAAACAAATAATTAACAAGCATTTAGAAGCACTAGTTGAATTACAGAGGATTAGAACTGAATATACAAAAAAAATTCACAATATAGAACATATTTTTCAGTAAATTACGCAGAATTGCATGAAATTAGTTTCTATAAATAAAACACTTTATTTCCTGAGAACAAATGCAATACACTGGACCTTTTAGAAGTACCATAAATAAACCGGCATCATAAAAAACATTTTTACTTAACGACCAAACAGATGTGAATCGATCCCCATTATTGAACCTTTTTTAACAAATTATGAAAATTCCCAAAAACCTTCATTTTATCACATTTCTTTTTACTTAAACTTGTATTTAAGGAGAACGATTTTATAAAAGTAGTTAGTTACCATATTCACCTGAAGAAGTCCATATGTAATTAACTAAACTATTTTATAAACAATAAATATTAGCTGAAATGAAGTATTTTACTTTAAATCATATACTTGTATTCTTGTTATCATTCTTGTGTACTTGAGCCTGCTTATATACTTTGTACTTATTGTTAACTTTTCAGTAGTCTGATGATTGGGTAATACCTAGAAACTACAGTCACAAAAAAGTTTGAATTTTGAAAGTTTTGGTAGTAAAACATAGTAATTTCTGAAAACTTGCTTTAATTATTATCAACTACAAATAGTCATGAGCGAACTAGTAAGTAGCAAAAATTGAAGTGGAGCTACCACTGTACAGCACCTCATCAAGATAGTTGAGTGTTTAGCTCTAAAGCCAGCAGAGGCTTAGAGAATATGTAAACTATTCTGATTGCTTATAGTTATTCTTATAATGAAAAGAATGGTTCTGAATTTGGAATAAAATAAAGGGAATAAGAGTATGTTCTTTATTTTCTTTGAATATAATTATTGAGTAATTCATCCGAACAAAATTATAAAGAAAGGATTATACTTAGTTACTGCATATAAAAATTTTCTATTAGAATCTCCATTCAGCAAATAACTCTTCTTTCAGTCTTCATTCAATCTGACCAACTTCATATAAATAGGCTGCCAGCAATTTTGACTGAAACAAAATTACGAAATGCATTAGTTGCAAACTTTTATTATAATACAAGATATTTTTACTTACTCCCTCCATATAATTTCTGCGATCGATTTTTTCGTTTTGACTATGTGCTCCGTCATCTCCAGCTCCAACTGGTAAAAGCAGTACATTTTTTCCAGTAGCTTCCTGGAATGTTAAGGTTATTGGGATAGAACCTCCTTCTCTGATGAGATCTGGTTCCACATTATAAACATACTGGGTAGCTTTTACGCCTGCTTGATAATGGGGATGTGTGAAATCTTCACTCCAGGGAGATCCTCCTCCATTGAGAGTTATCTAGAATATTAGTGAAGTGGGAATATTATTGATACACACTCTAAAGATTAGTTAGTAAAAGATTTTGAAGGAATGATGATTGAATCTGAACAACTTCTTTATCTATTGCAAACAAATAACTGCCAAGCATAAAATTAGGGTCATCTTATAATTGTAACATATTTTACTAGATGTATTCGATAATTTTATTGTGATTGCTTGTAGTAGTTTTAAATTCCTAAAAACATTTCAGGATATGTTTTAATTCAGTGGTTTTATCTGTCAATTGCAAATTGTTTTTTATTGAGTTGTGATACCACTGTAAGTGTTGAAAAGGCTATAAATACTGTTGAGTGGAACAAATTGTAGCGTTAATAAAAGATGGCTGCGGTCAGCGCAAAATTGCCAGAAACTTTGGTGTAAGTATGTAACAAGTTTCGAAGAGACTGGTCTACTAGAAGACCTGGTTCAGAACTAGAAAGGACAACAACAGTTAGTGACGACCGCTTTCTCGTTTCTAGTGCTTTGAAAAACATAATGGTCACGGCAGTTTCCCTTCAAATCAACTGCAATAAACGAGATGTGTAAGTGAATGGACAGTTAGGAGGAGACTTTATGCTCCTGGATTATTGCAAGGTTGAATTTTGCGCGGGAACACTTGGCTTGGACAATAGAGAATTGAAGTTGTGTATCGTTTATAATGAATCTCGATTGCAAGCTGTTATCAGTGTAAGAAAGAAAACCTGCTATTCGTATTTTTTTTTTTCCTTTGACCTCAAAGCATGTACAATCGAATTTTAAATTCAAAAATGTTTTTTTATTCACTACAAAATCGTCACATGAAGTTAGTAAAGATGTTTCAATTGAAAAAGTCCAAAAAAACAAAATGTTTAATGTTAATAATAAAGTTTATACTTCGATAATCAGATTACTGACAAAATATTTACCTTCATTTTATTAGGGCTATTCCTTTGTTTCCATTTGTTCTCAATGTGATCAATTACACATTTCTCTACTTTATCAGGTGTTTGATTTGGTACAATTCTAATAGAAAACTTCCCAGTAACTTTTGCTGGAATAACAGTTTTCTGTCCAGGTTCAGAAAAGGCCCCTTCAACACCATGGATGGATAGAGATGGGAAACGCCACCTAAATTTTTCCAAGTGTAATTTCAGATTATCTTATATTTCAACATATGAGGATAATCCCAAAATTACGCAACCACCTGAGTGACGTATAGAATAGAATGTTTGGCACCCATCCATAATCAAAAATAGTTAAAAAAATTTGGAAAACATTAATAATCGTACAATGACAAAGTTTCAATGGAACTGTTATACTAGAAATGGTGTAAAAAATCCAATGAAATGATATGGGGTAAGGTGTGGTTTTCACATGGCCAGTAGCTGGCGGACAGTGAAAAACAGTTACTGTTTGATAGTTACTGGGTCCGTGAAAACAAAGTTAGGCCAGTTACTGTCGACCAGCTACCTGAATTGATTTCACTGTCCATCTCCTATACCAGGAGAGCTACTACTATGACACTCGCTCCATACGAACGCAACTAGAGTAATGCCTATAATATGAAATTTCTGCATATGTAGTGCAAAGAAGTTTATGGAATTTATTCCACAAAGATTATAAAAAGAGAAATATTCATGAAGAGTTATTACAAGAAATTGTGCAGGAAATAAAATCAGGCTAATAGTTGAATATTCCCACGAATTAAAAGGTGCTGATCATCCATTTCGCTTGCGAGGCAACTGGATTCGTGAGGACCCAATGGATAGTAAACCCAGATCAGTATTGCTAACACAGTAACTGTCTACTGCTGTCTTTTATACAGGCCAGTAGTGAGAACATGACTTGAAGGTACTGTGTTATTGACTATTAGGTAGTCAGCAAATGTACTTGTAAAACCAGGTTTTTTAAAATAAGTGAGGTAACAAACATGTTCAGCATTTTAATGAGTACTCTATATTACACATAGACCGAAAATATCTGTTTTCCTCAACTATCTTCAGAATATAATAATTAAATGTAAAAATGAATAGTTGTATTGGGCAAAATTAAAATATCTCTCATAATAAATTATGTCCAACTTTCCACCAACTTTTGGTTTTTGAATTCACATATATTTATGCTAGAATACCTTGTTTGTTTCAAATTATTTCAGCTCACCTGTGCATCAATAATTTGGATTTATCCTCATGAAGCAGTGCTTGACAGCCGATATTTTCTCTATAACATTTCAAGTCAAAGGCAATTTTATCATAGGCATCTGTTTCCTCTTTCTGAATTTCAGCAACGTCGTCATATATGCCGGGAATCAAAATTTTTCCAGTTTCATCGACAAGGGTATTGAGAAGGTAAACAAGATCAGTCATTGCCTCTGCTCTGTATAACCAAATAAAAATGGTTGATCAAATCATCATAAAAAGGATAAGATGGCATAAGCTATGAAAAAATGTAAAGATACAAGTTCAATAATCATGAAGTACTGGTCTCAATGTCTCAAGCAACAAGTTTGTAATTTTTATAAAACATCTTCCATAAAACTGGTGTCAATCGCCATTTTTAGGTGGTATTTAAATAATAATAATTATCAATAATCAATTCGACTCTTCGGTTGTTTTTTTTAACTTTAGGAAATTGTTTTAATTTAGAAAATTTATTGAAAGATGCCACTTATTTATTGAAATATTGAACATATTGACATATTTTTGGTATACCGTAGCCAGCAAAATGCGAGTGCAGCAAGCTTGTTTGTATAGAGGGACCAGAATGGATGGACAATATTACTGTTAACCTCGGATTCTTCATCAATCATTTGAGACCATTTTCGGATCAAAATTCGAAAATTACAAACATTTGAGCAAAATGATAGCACTCTGTTCCTTGGATCAAACTTACCTTTGAAAACACCTATATATCACTTATGAACATTTTATTGAAACGTTTACCGAAATAAATGATGAAAGTTTGTCAGTTCAATAGTGGGACACCACTGCCTATCGAAATATTAGGTCTACCGGAAAGTTCTGTCCGTTTTTAGAATGAAACAAATAGTTTGTTGAGCTGAATCACGCCTTTCCGCAATCTCCGATGTTGTCAACAAAGGATATTGCTCTAACATGATCTTGACAGTATCGACGTCGATCAGATATGGTTGCCTAAAGCATAGCTTAGCAGAAAGGTTGAAATCACCTACTTCAAACTTTTCCAACAACTATCAGAAACTATACCTTCACCAAACACTTTCAATAAATTTTTACCCGATTATGTAGCATTTTCTCCTTGTTGGAATTCATACAAAATACAGTGGGGTAAATGAAGTTTATCGATAGCCATGGCGTCTCAATTAATACTAACAAGAATGATCTTTGTTTTAGTTCATCTGCGACGTTAATCTGTCTACATTATTAGCGATCAAAAGAGAGCCAAAATGCAGCACATAAATATGGACATACTTGTTGAAACTGATTGAAACCGGAACAGACAGAACTTTCCTGTAGACAAATATATATATTACATTAAATTGCACAAAAATTAACTTACACAGTTCCACCAAATATACCACTATGTAGATCTCTTTCTGCACCTTCAATTTCTAAGTAGAAATAACATAATCCTCTTAAACCATAGGTAATGCAGGGCTTATCAGTACCTAACCAGTAATTATCAGAAATGCAGACATAATCAACGTTTTTCAAAAATCCCTCTTTCTCAGAAAGCAACAAGGGTTCTAGACCTTCACTGCCCATTTCTTCCATTCCCTCAAGTACGAATTTGATATTGACAGGAATTTCGATATCATTTTGCATGAATCCCTCGATTGCATTCATCCAACAGATTACTGGGCCTTTGTCATCACTTGCACCTCTGCCTGGAAAGAACAAAAATTTAAAATTTGAGTTCTATTTTATGAGTTTTTCATAGAATTCTTTGAAATTATAGGTGATTCAGCGTATGAATTGGCCGCATGCTTGCTGATGTTACCAGAACCAACAGAACCGGACTTAAATTATTTGGAATAAAATTTAAATTAAAGAGCTTCTATCTCTGCCCCCTTGAGCATTTTATATGGGCTATTTTTTTAAATGGTTTATTTTGCTGAATTCTAATTTCTGTTAAAAAAAATCTCAACTTCAAAACAATATATGCAATGTTTTAATTCACCCCGGATATAATCCAAGGGGTTTTCCTTACAATAAAATATATAGCACAATCTATCGTGTTAAAAACATACCATAAAATTTTCCATCCTTTTCAACCAAAGTGAAGGGATCCGTATCCCATCCATCCTCTTTTGCGGCAGGTTGAACATCCAAATGTCCATACACAAGAACGGTTTTTTTCTTTGGGTCTCTGCCTAGTACCCCAAAAATTACTTTTGGTAATGGTATTTCTCCACCACCAGGAATTTGTTGCATGCCGACATCTTTGAGTTCAACTTTAACACCTAATGCTAGAAGGCGGTGTTTAGTCCAGTTGACCATTCTATCAACATCTTTACGTTTATCAGGCCACGCTGATACAGAAGGTATAGATATAGCTTCCCTCAGTTTAGCAAGACATGTTAGGTAATTCTTGTCGATAGACCTGAAATGATTCATACTTTAGTGGAACGTTCAGACCATATCACCTTTACTCGTAAGAAAAATTGACCAACTTCCACTCAAAAAGCATATAGTGATTTTTTTGTAGTTATTCTTGAATTTAGTAGAAAAATTACCAATTGACACTTAAAATTTTGTCATATCATTTAGTCAGTATGTACAATTAGATGTTTGAATGGTTGTTTAAGAACTGAATAACCTTAATTAAATAATACACATATTTGTTGATTTCTATTTATTTTTGTGAGTTGCTATCAAATAAAGGCCAACCGATTCGAAATTGAAAAATCCTTACAACAACAATTGATTGAACAATTCCTTCAAACAAGATATGTTGTGATTCACTGACAAAGGAAATCAATTTGAAAATACCAGCATACTTTTTATTGCATAGAAAAGATGTAGTTTCTACTTTCTATTATTAAGTATATTTAAGTGAACAATAATCATTCTCAGGACCTTTAAAAAAACCATTCAGTACAATTATACCAAACTTCCTTTTTACCATGCTCATACTCGTTATGAAATTTCAAATGGAATTAAATGTGGTGAATGAGGTAGCACAGGCCACTGAAAAACTTGTGTGAAGCTTATGGTATTTTCCTTAAAAGCCTGTTGAAGCATCTGATAAACTTCCATTGCCGATTTTTCAATCAGGAAATATGATGCTTTGAATTGTTTCATGAAGGTCTATACTAACCCCACCAAGAAGGATTAACTCTCTGCTATGAATCTTAGCACTTTCTCAGTTTATTTTTTTGGCTCTCTCCTTGTCTTCATACATGAGCACATCTTACAGATTATCAAAGATCACAAATGTGTCAGCAAATAGATCTCGTGGATTCATGATAAAGATAATAATTGTTTGCACAAATCTTGAACCTCACACTTCATTTAATTTCATGGAAAGAATTCCATTAAGTTTCCATTTATCATTTCGAAATCTCTTTATCATCAGATAATAAATTGACTCCTACATTTCATAACTGCACATTAGATACTTAAATATATTTAAAGCTGAAATCATATGTTTCATAGAGCAATTTATTTTAACAGTACAACTCATAACTTCTTTTTTTGTCATTAGATATGACAATAGTTAAATCCTCAATGGAGTGATAAAACACTAGACAAATGTTTTACACCAGAAATTATTAATTATCCTGAACCTCCTAAATCTTTCAAGAATACCTCTCAATAAAGTTTTCAATATTTCGCAGGAGTAAGTCGGGCCACTTATGGCCTTTTGTCTGTTTTCCACATTCATAAAGTAGTATTGGTTAAAATATAATAAAGAAATTTCTCGGTTGATTCATCTACTATATTTTGAAAACCATATAGTTTTCAATTGTAAATCATGAATTTATTTCAATTATGATAATCAGGTTCATTGTATTACTCCATAATTTTCTTTATTTCACATTTGAATAAATTTATGGCTGCTCGATTTGAAAGTATTTGACTTTGAAGTAAACCAATAATAATTTAATAAAAATCTTACTCAAAGACTTTAACTAAATCTTGAGGCACTTCCATCACAGAATCGTATCAAAATCAAACTATTAAATCTCTAACCGGGACTGGTTTAAATGGTTGATTCTATATTATCCGATGAAAATCTTAGACAATGAACCTAATCAGCTAGATATTAAATTATTACTTTATTAACTCCTGGTTTGACAGGCGTCATCAAATTAAGTTTTGAACTAATTCATTAAACTACACGGGACTACCATTTGTGGATTGTCACATTTTAAAAGATTATTATATAAGAATACATTTATTACCACAAATTTTCCTGAAATTTCATACATGAAGTAAAATAACAAAAGCTGTAATGAAAAATTTTCGGTAGTGAAATTATGTAATATTACAGATTATTCATGGAGGTAATGTAACTGTTAGTTCACATGCACAATGTCATGTTTACTACCCATAAACATAAGTTTGTTTATGAAGCAAGATTTTACATCAACTTGGGAAAAGATGGTTTTAAACTGCAGTATATGCTCAATAAATTTTGCAGCAAATTCAAGCTTAAGAAAGCACTATAAGACTTTTCATCCAGGTAAGAGAGGATTCATGGTTATCCACATATTTCTTAAACAAGATGTATTCATCACTTCATGAAGGATGATGAATTTATAATTTCACAGGAAACATATGAAAATGAAACAAGAAGAATTAATTAATATTGGTCAATTAATTTTAGTACTTATATAATATAGGAATAGAAACATGTTTTCCACTAATAAGTAATACTAATTCAATTTAATTTGAACATCATTTGTATCCCGATGCGATACCTAAACACAGAGTGCTTGTGTTGTACCGGGCATCAGAAAAAAATGATCTCAACTTTCCTACAATAATTCCTGTCAAATCAGCCTAATATTTGGAAAAATTCTACATTTTAATTCAACTTCGACCACTCATATCTTACAAATCTACAAATATTTTACAGAAATTCTAAAATTTAATGATTTCGCCATTTCAAGATCAAAGGATTCATTCTCTCTTTTTTTCCAGATAAATATGAGGAAATAATACCAAAAAAAGTTTCAAGTAATTATAAGTGTCAATGGTGTGACAGTACTTTCACCAGAGGAACTAGTTTAAGACGTCATCATAAAATAATTCATCCATGTAATAGTGAGTTTTGAGGCTCCATCTAAAAAAATGTCTCTAGGACTTGAGTAGTATTTGAAACCAGGACATTTCACTTTTTAGTCTAATACATTATGCACTGATATATTGGGAGGATCAGGAAGTAATGTCGTTTCTGCACATGTTTATATTTGTTTGTTGTTTATCAGTATGGTTTACTCTAATGTATTTACTGATTACTTGCACTCCTAGGCTAGCTTCGGCTTACAAGTGTAGGGGTCTAGCGCTAAAAGGGAATAATGATGTTATAATTCGAAATAAAAATAATCGTATGCAGTTATCTGTGTATCTGTAAATGACAGTTTCACCTCTTCCACTCGGGGAGCCTACAGACTCAGCTTTCTCCTTCTCATGAAGGAGACTAGGGTAGTCTTCCTTGGATTGATGTTCAGTCCTTCATTCGCGCACCAGTTGTGAACCTTGGTTATTATATACATTGTGAACCTTGGTTATTATATACATTCGCCGATGGTGTCTTAAAAATTTGATGTAGACAAACAACATTACTTTCCATTCCTCTTATTATTCCATAAGTGACTACATACTTTTTCAGGTGCAAATGAGAGTATTCTGTCATTACCAGAAGATTTTAAATGTAATGACTGTGATAAGTGTTTCACTAATAAGATTAACTTAAAACAACATGAAAGAAATACCCACAAAAAAATTAATCCTGCAAGGAAACTTCATAAATGTGTTTTTTGTGATTTCCATCATAGTAGAAGAAAATGTGTAGTTGAACACTATGTAGAAAATCATCATGTAACCATTGAATCAGAGGAATTAATTTTCAAAGGGAGAATAGAATTTGAGAACTGGAAAAAGGAAATGGAAGAGCATACAAGTACTTTTTTTGTTAAAATATTTGATGTCAATGAACCACAGAATGGATATAAGAAGTTGGTATTTGTTTGCAATAGATCAGGATGTTACAGATCAAAAGGTGAGAATATTTTACATGAATTAATATAAAGTTTCACCCATCTTATCACTATTTGTACATGTATATTGCTAATCTAAAAGAATTCAATACAGAGTTAAAAACAGTTTTTTGTTGATCACAAAGGATTCTTATTTGAGAAAATAGTTAAATTGAATTAATCAAAGGATGAAAGGGTTTTCCAATTTAGTTTGCAACTTTTCAGGCTTTACATTTAATGGTTAATGGTCATACGAAGATACATTATTTGTTCATTGATATTTGAATCAATCAAAAAATTTTTCGAATCAATGTGGATCATTTCATTGAATTTTCTACAAAATTAGAATATTTTCCAATGAAGCTTCTTAAAGCTTTTTTCAAATCAGTTCACTCTATGGAGTGAAAATCAAAATAATATATAGTACAATTGTGTTAATATGAACATAAGCTAGTTGAACCTAATTTTAGTGGTTCACATGTAATAAAAAAAGAGGGTGAAAATAAAATTTATATTTTTTGATGGCAAGAGGTACCTTGAATGTTTTATAGAAAAACATGCAAATTGCATATTACTTTTCCAAATTCAGACTGTTATTTTAATTTTTGACTTTTCTTGGCGGTAAATTTTACAAACACCTGTTATTTGAATATTGACCATATGGATGTCGTAGGCAGGGGAGTGAGGAAGCTAAGAAATCAAGGTAGTCTGAAAATCAACGGTATCTGTCCAGCAGAAATAACTGTTCAAGTATATAAAGATAACAAATATATTGTAGAATATGTAAAATCTCATTGTGGCCATAAAAATGATTACAAAGACAGATATTTGACCAAAGACCAAAGAGAAGCGATAGCTGTGAAGATTGCTGCAGGTGTACCCTTTAGAGTAATTTTGGATGAAGTGCGAGACTCTTCTACACAGAATACAGAATTTGGAAGAGCTAATCGGCTTTCAAGAAAAGATTTATACAATATCGCTAAGTGCTTTGAATTAAAAAATGAATTGAGGGTACCAGTAGATGGTTTAAGTATTGAAGACTGGGTGAACGAAATGAGTGAAAGGAATACTGTGATTTATTACAAGTTTAAAGGTAGGTATATAGATTTACAGCTCTTCCATTTCTTGTGATTTAGTAGTAATTTTTCACGCATTTACTAAATACGGGAATTAAATTTATGCAGTGCAAATGTGGCGTGTCAAAATACTTGGTTTTGTACCTTCAGCAAAATCAGAAAGTTCCATTCTTATTCTGCAGAGAAGCATTATTGTTAAGTAATTTTTTAGATTGATTTATAAATAAAACACATATTCCTGTTTTATTTTATCCATCTTGAAGAGCTTTTTTAGAATATAAGGTATATAAATATTCCACTGGATGATTTTAATCTGGAAAGAGAAAAAATGTAACAAAATAAATAGCATATAGCAATGGATACCATATCTGATAGAAAAAAATAATACAATAATGTTACTTACCACGCTTAGCTTACCGCAGTATTTTGCCTATTATTTCAGTATTTTGAAATAGTAGACAATTGCAAATTAATTAATCTCGCTGATTAATTTTGATTGTTTTAGTGGACTGTATTTTGACGTAGATTAGCGAAGAGTTTTACTTCAAGGGCACTTGTATGTAGTTATCTCGATGATGAACTAGCTTTGCTTATCTGATAAGATAAACTAACGAAAATGATAAGGAATTAAAGTAAAACTCTTATTACACTGTGATAACAACGAACTATAATTCTTGGTATACTGTATATAAACCAAGTCAAAAGGTATGATTATTACACTAAAAACAAATGTAATGAATTTGCCAATACTTTGGCAATCGACTGGATTCTTATATTAACAATAATAACCGTGATAGCTTGGACCAAAATGTCACAAGCTACTTACGAACAAATTTGACTATCCGAATGATAGTGCAAAATGTAGCAAAAGCTACATGCGACAAGTTTAACTATTACTAGCATAATGATTTCACAGTCTTTTCAAAGACTGTACGTTAGACGTGCTCGATGCATCCCTTTTAACAAAAAGAGGAAAATTGACATAATTGATTGGGAGATCCATGTGGAGGTAGACTGAATGAACGAAATAAACCTTCTTATTGGTTATAGAAAAATTATGAGATTAATGCAAGTAAAGAACGAGGATAGAATCAGTTTATAATACCGAATGCTGTATCATGTGAAATTAACAAGCATAAATATATCAAAATTTCTAAATGACTTTCCATGTTTTCTGAGGCCATATATAATTATTCGAAAACAAATAATCTGAAGTGTAAACAGTTCGAACAACAACTCTCAAAACTGCTAGATCGAAATATGAGATGGAATATGAGATGGAATGAGATGGAACAAATGACATGAAATAAAGAATGCCTTACAAAAAATGTATTTATTCGGTTATGATTTATCAAAAAATAAATACATTAGTCTAACTTATTCAGGAAATATTTATTAAAAACTACTGTCAAAAGAAAAGAGTTGCTTATGTTCAAAAATAGACAGAATCAGCTTAATGGCTTCTTGAAATTTTTTCTTCAAATATGAATAGACATTATTCTTTTGTATTTGTTTAAGGTTCTTTCTGCAACATACATGTGGACCTTCTTAAAGATGACTTTGTCTTAGTAATGATGAATAAGGGACAAAGAGAAATTTTAGAAAAATTTGCATCCAACTGCATATGCATTGACAGGACACACTATCTTAATAATGATAAAATGGAATTAATATCACTTTTCGTGCTGGATGATGACAACAAAGGATTACCTTGCGCTTTTTTAATTTCCAATAGAATAGATGCAGAAACGATATTTATATTTTATTCCTGTATCAAGGAGAAGATTGGGAAAATTCTGGAAACCAACATTTTCATGTCTGACCTGGAGGACATATTTTATTCCTTGTGGCTGAAAGTCATGAGTAAACCTCAGTTCAGGTATATTATATTGTAGCTAAATATAAAACCATCTCTGAGAAACTTATTTTGTCTCAAAAAATTACTTTTAGTACAGCTTTGATTTTTATATGTACTTCATGTTATCTCTCTGAAATAAGTCACAATCTTTGTTACATCAGTGAAAATTTTTTTCTTCGATTTAATTTTTTGCATCTAAATTGAGATTGTGTTTTCCCAGGTTTTTCTGTCCATGGCATGTTGAAAAGGCTTGGCGTGATAACCTCCAGAGAATAAAGTCAAGGAAAGTGCAAGTAAGAAAATTTATATTTCTATAAAATAAATTCATCAACTGAATATCTTTAGTCTGCAGTTTATGACGACCTGAAGTGTCTACAACAAGAGGAAGATTTAGATGTTTTCACTTTCAACCTGGTCCAATTTATAGATAACTGGATGACTCAAGATACATTGGATTTCATATTTTATTTTCAAGTGAATTTCCAGCATAACCACGAGGCATGGGCTGAGTATTACAAAATCAAGAATTGTTTATATTTAGGTGATGATTTGAATGCCCTCCATGTAGAAATATCAAAATTATTTGTGTTCGGAAAAAATAATAATCAATTGAATATGGCTATAACAGCAATTATGAATTATGTTACAAACAGATTGTTTGAAAAAAGTTATAGATGGGAAACTGAAGATCAAATCATTAATGGTTCAAGTTTGTCAACTTTAGGTTAGTAGGGTTTCATTTCACTTTTTAATTGAATTATGATATAATGGAATGATCATTTTTGACTTCAATTTGTCACAATATATAGCATTTCATCATTCTAAAAAGTAAAAAGATCATAAATCCAGTTAATAACTTCTTGAGTTCTTTCATAGTTTTTTCTTCTCGTTCTTACTATGCTCTTCAACAGATGGATCAATTAAGTCCTAGGACTGACATGCGCTGCTAATGCCATGTTACATGTTTTTTTTTTGGTTGTATCAACCTTCAAAAGATATGAGTAAAAATTTCCTGACATTTGTTTCTATTGTTATGTTAAGTGACGCTACATTTGTATTTATTTAAACGATTGGTAAAACGAGTTTTGTGTGTTGGTTAAACAATTTTTAATGTGGAAAAATATCGTTCAAACTCAGCAATAACTTGAAAAGTGTCACCAGTAAAAATACCTATCAAAAATATGCGAATTTTAAACGCGCTCAAATAACTACCGAATAAGCAGAACGCCAGGTCGTCCAACTGAGGTGATTACACCTGAAAGCATCCAAAAAATTCTGAGAAATTATGAAGTATCATCATCAGAATGCTGCAACACAATATAAAATCAGTCTAACACGCTAAATACCTAGGAATCACTGTGGATAATGAGACCAATTTTAAAATGCATTCCAGTAATAAAAAAAGAGAAATGATTGCTAGATCAAAACACTTTCGATCTCCCACCTACAAAAACCACAACAATAGCTTCAAGAATCTACCAAACTGTTTGCTGACCGGTATTGGAATATGGACATCTAATATATAATAACTGTAGAAGACCCACTCTCAATAATAAAGAAGTAGCAGAACGCAATAGTATAAGGACATTGAATAAGATGTGCCATCCTTTAAATCCACTTCACAACCCACCGAATGACCTTCTCTAGGAAAAAATGAAGATATAACCGATGTTGAATAGACTTCAGACCTTGGAAAAGAAATTTGTGAGCAGACGACACAACCTACAAGTCCTCCAGCCCTTTGTTTTACAGGACCCAATCAGAAACAGAAGAAAAGAAAACACCCAATTAAACCTCTAATGGGTGTAATAAGGAGTCTTCCTGGTCGAGGCGATAGATAGAACCGTCAACTCACGCTTTAAATTTTTTTTCCCAAAAATTATATACTTTTTCAATAAAAATACTATGTACATAAAAAATGTATTTTATACTATCCGAAAGACGAAAGTTATTAGCAATTTGCTAGAGCAATAAACATTTTCTCTCTCTCCATTTTGTCCAATCGTAAAATTAAGTAGCTTAAAATAGCTGCCATCCTGAAGATATCAAAAGATACCATGTTGTGCATGAAAATTTGGATGTGAAAAAGGTTTTCCAAGTGAACGACGCGTTTGTTCATAGAAGAACAGAAACAACAATTAACTGATGATTCGGAGCGCTGTGCAACACAGATTATGACCAATAAAAAGGTTTTTTTACGCCGGTTCGTAACAGTGGATAAAACATGGATTCATCACTATACGCTGAAGTCAAAAAGAGCGCCAGCCGGCCAAAGCTTACGAAGACACAACAGTCAGCAGGCAAGGTCATGGCCTGTATTTTGGGATATGCACAGAATTTTGCTCATGGACTTTCTTCCAAAGTGTCAGATGATCAAAAGGGACTACTATATTTCCTTATTGGATCGATTGGATGACGCAATCAAGCAGAAAAGATCTTACATAATAAAGAAAAAACTACAAGCCGAATTGTGCAATATCTAGTCAAATGAAGATTGTTCTGAGTTTCATTTGTCACAGTATATAGCATATATATGGAATCTTAATTTTTTCTTCTCATTCATACTACACTCTTTAGTCTTCACACTGAAATCTGTAATAAAGAATTATACCACTACTAACTACAATTATTTCAGATCATTTGAATGACAATAAAAATAAACACGATTTTAACGATCAAGAACTTTCATCCAAGATAGAAGAGTTGCTTGCAAATATCACAGAAATTATTAATTCTTGTACCAACGAAGAACAACTTGAAATAGTTCAAAGTTTCTTACTTCCTGTCCATATGACATTAAAAGCAATGCGTTCAGTAGTGCTTTCAGCAAATCAAAGTTTAACCATTGAAACAGATAAAGGTGAAAAGATCGTTACAGAGAAATCAGTACCCAATTTCACTTCCACTAGATAATGCAAAATAATTCTTCAGTTAACTCGATTTGTGCTTCAATATCATGAATGTGATTCGCCAAGTCAATCTTAAGATAATATGTGATAAAATAGTTTCAAGACTTATAGTTTATGTTTATTATTGAATAAATATTTTAACAAGTGTTTTTATCAGTATTTTCAATAAATAAAAAAAAATACCCCACTGCAAACTTATTTTTCACTCAGAAGAGTAATGACATCATTTATATTACTAATAGTTTTAAAGAGTTAACCCTAAAGTCACAAGCAGGTCCTCAGACTCTCAGGTACTTCACCAAAAGTTAACAGAGGAGGTCCAAATATACCTTGGGGCACACCAGAAGTGGCAATATATTGATAGGACAAAACATTACAAATCTTTCTTCTTTTTACTCGTGAAAACAAATATGAATTTGTTGTTCTTAATATGCCAATCCAATTCTGGATGTTGGTGATCATTCTGGCAATCATAATCTTATTTATAGCTGCTTGAAAGATACCTGTAGTTGTAGTAGAAAACTATGTTATAAGATTTTTCAAATATGATATGCATCTTCATCCAAGGCCTCTTCCCATCACTTTTCCTTAAAGTATCAACTGAATCAACTACACCGTACAACAATACAGGAAGAACATAACATCTAAGGAATGTTATCTTTGTTCTGTTATTCAAGTCGCGGGCTTTAAAGATTTTTGTTATTCTAATGAAGTATGAAGTTAAAACTTAATAGCTTCACTGCTCGGAGCATCCCCACCACTTCAGTTGAGAGAGAACAGTCGTTTATTCGTTATCGCATCGCGTTGAGGTTTTGATTCTTCAACTACTCCACTGGACAATCCTGCTTCTCTAGATTAACATTGAGTTTCCTATGTTTCCGACTGCCTTTTCCATACCTCTATGTATTGACAGGTATTATAGCAAATGGGACTAAAAGTAGGATGACCATAATTTGGGTATTCCGAATTAGGTGGAGAGAAACCGTCGATGACAAAAGTTACTGGGGTTGTCGTTGGCTTTCCCATATTACATGAAGATATTCAATAGAGGTTACCTATTGGTATCCGCTTGTTCGTTCAGGAGAATCTTCTGGGAATTATATCGGTTTATTTCGAGTAATTTTAAGAATGTTACTCTAGACTCTGAAGTAATTGTTTGGGGGTTATTTCCTATCATATTCGATCATCATTTCTTTTTATTCAAGGCAGTATGACTACTGGGCGTTATATTGATGATGTTCTACAAATCCCTTCAGTGCGTTGTTTAGATGGCTCCCCACAAGACTTTTTTAGCGATATAAAGCACATATTGCTCTTCAAACTATTGACTTTCTACAAGAAGAAGGCGTTCATGTTTTGCCATCGAATATGTATGAGATATGATGGTGAGAAGAGTATCTACATTGCCTCATTATTCACTAACTTTGACAGTTAATCCACGAAATTCAAGTTATACGAGATACCACAAGTGAATATCGACCATCTCGTATCTAGGTACTCAGCGGCGGGCTTGTCAAATGAGTAGTTAGTTAATTTTATTCGAATTAGAAGTTAATAAAATTTCTTTAAAATGTTTCATATTGACCTTAAGACTGCATATTGACATAAAATCAAGTCGAAGAAATTAATCCTTGGTGCTAATGTATATATAAGAATATTACTGCAATTTTTTAACTACACTTGTGATCAGAAAAAACATGTTTTAAAACGTTTTTAGTAGATTAATTGTTTTAATTAATGTGACAATGTTGCGAAATGTCATTGAGTAGTTGATTATAGAATGAATAATTTATTATTAGATCATAAAAGCGGTGCCTTCTAATTATCGGTACTGAGCTAATAATTAGCAACACGTAAATTGCCTCCTTCTGGCCATTATGCAGATGGAATAGGTAGAACTGACGTCAGTGGTGATGTAAAGGAACTCCTTGTTCGAATTGTAATCAAATTGAAACCGCATCAAAACTGCGTTGAATTATAGTACAGCATGAACATGAGCGTATCCTGGGTGGGTCTGAAGAAAAACATTCACGTATGTAATAAAGGGTAAACTTTATATTATATTATATTATATATAATCAACAAGAATTATTATGAAAATTTCATCTCTCTCCATTGAATTTTGAAGCAATTGTCAGCCTAATTTAAACGCAATTAGGAATAAAATATTTCTTTAATAAAGAATATAGAGTGATATTGAACCTTACTCAAAATAAACTAAACACCAATAATATTAGGCGTAGAAATAAGTTCATGAGGTTTCGGTAACAGATGTCTAGTTTATTGTTTCATCTGGCAAAACCTTCATTTTGGAATATCATCATTGGGCTTTCTTTTAAGTATCTGTCATTTCACTGAAGTGTACACAACATAATTTCTGTGAGCTCTGAAAATGTCATCTTTTGTACCGAATAATGTGTTTTTGCGGGAAGTTTTACTTCATTATGTGGCGATCTGCCCCGTCCTGGACCAGACTTCTACGCTGCTCTGCTGCAGCTTCCCGGCGTAGCATATAGAGGACGCTACCGCTTTCTGAATGCCGAGCTCACCGTACTCGCCTGGATCCACTAGAGCAGAGTGGGAGCGCTCTTAGAGTTCTTAGAATTCCTGACTAACCGTCTCCGCTGAGTTCAAGTAGGACAAGACACACAGCGTTCAACGACCGTTTCATAGCGGAACACATGGTCACTGGCGTCACAGGCAGAGATGCCCACCACGCTGTTTTCCTAATTAAGAGGTAGAAGCTCCCTCACAACACCGTATTTCCTTCGAGAGCTTCATTGGTGACCCCGACGAGATTGAGGGGGTTTGCTTCAAGAGCAAACCCATTCATTTAGTGGCCCTAATTGCCCCCTGTCCATCATTTCGAGGCAGTCTTTCCTTTCGTTCCACAGATCCCCGCTGGAGATGGCACAGCGACCAGACCAGCGGCGGACTGTTTCCCTGCCTGATCCCATCGCCCTATTCCGTGACCTTATCGACACTCACTGGAGGGGGAGTGTGTAGCGAGCACCTTCTTCGCTCCTCGTCCAGAATCCTGCCTTGCTCTGTTGCAGCTTGACCGGTGTATCATATAGAGGACACGACTAGTTTTAGAATTATTATTATAGTGTATTTGTTTTAGAATCAGTTATTTTTCTTTTTGTTTATGAGAGAATTTATATTTTTGTTCCGAATAAACAAAGTCCATAAAGACCCTGATCTTAAAACCCTGAACAATCGATTATAAATGAATTATATAATAATATGATTCCCTATGTGATCCTATGAAGGTTGATGATGACTTTATGGTCACAGTTTTTAGTGAATAAATTATGAAAATTTCATAAAATGTAATGTTTTATTCTCCATTATACGGTGGATTTTCATCGAATAAACAAGTCATCATTATGATATGAAATACACGTTGCTGATTGAAGTGAGAGTATTCAAGGGTTGATTTCCAGCTTTTTCTACGCTCATGACTATGTTGAAGTTCAGGGCCTAAGGAAGGAAATAATTTCCAACCTTCGAAGGACTGGTACAATATGGGTACGGCACGTCATACTTCGTGACTCCAAATATATGGCCCACATCTAGAGAATGCTAGATGAATATAATTTCGCGAGTGCGGGCCGTAATTTATCCATCAAGATGGTGGAATGGGAAGGTTGAATCCTCACGCTACGTTATCCGCCACCAGCAATTCCCACCCTTCCCACGGGATCTGAATTTTCTTCATTCTCGAGCTAACATAATAGAGAAATTCGATAGATTATGGGGTTTAATTTTGAGTTGAAGTATCCTGGTCTATCACCTGTAATTTTACCTTAACATATCGGCTGATAAGTTCCAGGTTTAATGTAGAAAACACATTTTTTTTAATGAATTAATCCATCGGCGAATATTTATTTCTAAACATGATATGAAGCATGAGCCATGATAAAGAGGAAATTTTTCGAATCGGAACAGTGCAACTTGCATGTGTGTTAGAGTTCAAGGCTCAAATATAGCCGAATAGGTTTTGTTGATCGTCAGGCATATGCAGCACACATGCATGTTTTATAGCTTTTTGGCTAATCTTCAGTGCAATGCTGTAAATCCGATGAATGTCACACAGCCTCGTATCTATACTTGGCATGTAGGAGGAAACTAGTGTTTTGCCAAACAAGAGCGCCATCTAATATAGAAAGATAGATAGATATGAGCTTATTCAACATGTGTCGATTTTCCTAATCCGGAATTCTGCTCTGCTCTGCTTCCCGGCGTAGGACAAGACTAGTCTTGACAATACCTGACTGACCGTCCCCGGTGGGTTCAAGTAGGGCAAAGCACACAACGTTCGACGGCCGTTCTGACGTGAAACACAAGTTCACTGGCGTCACAGGAAGACATGCGCACCACGCCTGTCTGAAGAGTTCAGGCACGCATGTTCAGAACGAAACGCCGCCTCCCAAATTAAGAGATAGGAGCTCCCTCATAACACCGCATTCCTTCAGAGCTTCAAACATATTCATATACATACTATATATTATAAATCGAGGTAAACTCTAAAAAAAGACTGTGAGTTATTGATGATAACTGTTCAGTTGTGAAAAAAATAAATTTGCTTCTAACGACAACAAAATTTAAAATCTAATAATCCAAAAAATGTATAGCATTCCCCGACACAATCGGTTTTTTCCCTTTTTTTGTCCTCATCACTCTTCTTGTCACGTTCTGTAATCCTTGTCACAATCTGTATATATGATGAGTTGATCACTCTATGGATTAAGGATCGATATTCAGTTATATCAACCAGTTTCTCATTTCCTTTAAAAAATTTTTTATACTTTTCAATTATCTTATTTCTCTGAGTATTTTTCATTTAGTCGTGAAGCAAGATATAGGTAGCTCCTCTAGCCTAGTCACTTTTCTGCCTTCTATATTTCATAGTTTTTTTTCTTCTGCATTTGTATTTCTTTGAAACTCTGAAGGAATGCGGGTGTTACGAGGGAGCTTCAACCTCTTAGTTAGGAAGGCGGCGTTTCGTTCCGAATTTGCGCACCTGAACTCTTCAGATAGACGTGGTGTGCAAGTCTGCCTTTGACGCCAGTGACCTTGTTCCACGTAGGTTGTCGAACGCTTATACTCGGCTCTACTTGAACCGGGCGAGGACGGTGAACGCGGCATTCAGCCGTTTATTGATTTCAAACCACTTCTTTATAATAATTAAGTCCGCTAACGTTTTTTGTTTCAGGTTTCTCCAAGATGTATGCTTGTACATAATAATTCTTAACTAAGCTTGATGTGGTATGCTGCGTGTGCGTGTTCGCGTGCATTATATGGTGTTTTGTTTGTAAAAACATTAGTGTCCCTTGACATGACGAGCATAGGCAATGTTGCATTCGTCGTCATTACAGCATTGCACTGAAGATTAGCCAAACAGCTATGAAACATGCATGTCTTGTGTTATACATAGATGCAAATTACACTGTCCCGATTCAAAAAACTTCCTTTTCTTACTCCTCATCACATTTTTCATAACTTTTGAAATGCTTTGAGCCGGTTCATCTTTTTTGCTCTATGATTTCTTGCGTCTGACATTGTTATATAAATTTTTCGTCCCCAGTAATGATGCGCTTCAGAATTGGATCATTTTCGTGACGTTTGAGAAGCGACTCACAGACGTCAACGCGACGACACAAATTTCTCTCCGTGAGAACATGGGGAACCCATATATAGAGCTTCGAGATTAAACCCAGGCTTTTCCAGTGGTCGATAAATTTAACCTCTCACCGATCTCACGTGTTGTTGTTCGCCGATTTGCATGCCTTTATCAGCTTCAACCGGTCTTCCGGAACGTGGTGCATCTTCGACATCAAAATTGTCTAATAGAAATTTTGCAAACCAAGTCTTGAACTGTGTACTGTCAACACATCTTCTCCATACATATCGGTTAATTTCTTTCTAGCTTGAACAGCATTTCAACCTTTTCTAGAGTAAAAAAGTAGAATGTGACGAAAATGCTGCTTATTGCTTATTCCTCATTTAAAAAGACGTCAACTACTGCGTAGAATTAATTGAACTTTTTCACACATACGCCTTGCTATATCAGCTCTCAAAACATACAATGATTTTGCGGCTTAAGTGTGAAGTTGGGTTCGAGCAAATACAAATAAATCCTCTTTTTTGAAAAAACGAAATTACTTTCTGAACAACCTTATACAATGGCTAACTTGTGAGCTCTCTTGTTTGATAAATCCACTAACCTTGTTTTTAATTTAATTTTTCACATTAAAATAAATTTATAATTCGAAAATACTATGAATTTTCCTTTACACGATGTTAACTCCAACAGATCTTAAAATCAAAAGTTAGGAAAGGATCATTCAAGCAAAATGCCGCGCACCAATCAAATGAATTTAGATTTCAATACGCGTTCAATTTTCAGTCAATAAGTGGTACCTACATAAAGGTGAAACAACACGTTACAAGCGACAAAAAAGCTGATGCAAAATTTCGTGAGGATCGTGAGTGATATAAACAAGCGCGCAAAAGCTCCCGACATCACGTAAGTGCTTTTTACCATTTTTTCATTGTTTTGGAAATCAAAAAAGTTGTTCAACTAAAAGAACTGTAACTTTTGAACCAAACGCCACATCGTCAGTAAATTTTTCTAGTTTTATTTTGAAGGAACCAAATAGTAATTTCGTATTTGTGGCTTCATCTGAGACTCATCAGCCGACGTAATAAGAGGGCTTAAAATCATCCTGTATGCCAAGGTTGACTGTATAACGTGTCCAAAGACATTTGTTATTTTTATTGCTATTTCATGACTGGAAGCTATCAGAAATTCTCCTTAAATAATATAAAACTTTCTCTCCATGAATTCGGCATTCATTTCGTGCGAACATTTGAATTATCGATAAAATATATGGAGGAAAATAAGTTTACTGATTTACTATGTAGGAAGATATTTTGAGCTGTTATTCTAGAATAATAAAGCTTACAGATCGAAGAAAATGTTTTCTAAACACCATTATTTATTCTTGAAACACAATAGATTGGAGTTACTATGTATTTACTACCAAGGTTTTTTATTATTTTTGGTTCACATGTTACCGCGGTTTCGAACGATGACCGTTCATCTTCAGACGTAACAGAGGACTAAAGATGTCTGAAGATGAACGGTCATCGTTCGAAACCGCGGTAACATGTGAACCAAAAATAATAAAAAACCTTGGTAGTAAATACATAGTAACTCCAATCTATTGTGTTTCAATTATGATCAACTACCAAATAGTAACGGCTGAAGCAATTCACTATTATTATTTATTCTTGCACGATATCGCGTTATGGCACAATTTTTTTCACCGCATTTCTGTATGTACTAATTAGTGAAATATAAAAAAGTTTTTAAGGATTAGTTAAATGAATATCCAGTTTTATCGATCTTATTATAATGGAAAGTTTAGTTTCTTCCAATTTTCCCAGTTTATGGAAAAGATCTCGTGTTGTCCCCATCTTCAAGAAGGGTGATAGGTCCAAGATTGGAAACTATAGGCCACTTTCTAATTTAGATATTAATCTAATTTCGCGAAAGTTTATGAGGAAGCATTTCTCGCAGTATTCAGCGCCATTTATCTACAAGGCAGCATGGCTTCATTAGAGATAGATCGACAATAACCAATTTGGCTACTTTATCAAAATTTATTACGAAGTCCCTGGATGATTGTGGTCAGGTTAAGGTGATATCTATACCGATTCTTTAAGAGCATTCGATTCTGTAGATCATGGAATTCTGTTGGGGAAACTGTATTCACTTGGTTTCTGCCCTGCTTATTTGAAGTTGATTCGTTCCTGTTTAATTGTTAGAATCAGTTATGCATTCTATAATGGTATCAGTTAGTTTGAATATGAGATGAAAACTGGGGTTCCACAGGGATCTAATCGTGGTTCATTGCAGTTTGTGGTATTCATAAATGATCTGTTGAGTTCGTTGAAATGCATGGCCTTGGCGTATGCCGATGAGTTGGAGCTATTCTTGAGAATACATGCCATAAGTGATTGAGATTGCTTCAGTCCAGTCTACCATTGGTCTAAGGTGTGTGTTTGGGGAATGAACTATCGCTGAATATTTTCCAGTCCTACATCAAAAGGGCATGTTTGCTGATTCCGCATCTGCTGAAATTATTTAGAACAAGTGTGGCTTGGGAATTTATCCCTACAAGCTAGACATTAACTAAAGTGGTCTATATACCAAAGGTGGGACGAACAGAACCGGAACCCTCATCGTTCAAACCAATAAATTCGACATCGTTCTGGCTGAAGAGTCTGGAAAAGGTGTCTATATCAGGGGGAATATGGTAATTGACAGTCTCCCTACCCCTCATCAGGTAGGAAAATCGGCAGAACTTGCATTACACAATTTGGTCGGTAAATTAAACCAATCTCTCGATAATCGGGAGATAGTACTAACAGCGTTTCTAGATATTGAAGGTGGTTTTAAAAATATGCTGCCGGCTTCTCTCGCTGAGGCTATCTCTGCGCTAATTTGTAGATGGATACAGGCAATGCTATGCGGCAGAATAATAACGACCTCATATCAGGATGAGGTCTCCGAATTCATGGCTGCGAAGGGGTGTCCGCAGGGGGTATTCTCTCACCCTTACTGTGGAATCTTCTCGTTGATGACCTGCTTGCTTTTGCTGTAGGGAGTCGACGTTCAAGCATTTGCTGATGACCTGGCAATAGTGAAAGGTGAATCGGAGGTAACGATATCGGCCGTACTTCAAGAGGTACTAAACACAAAATGACAAATGGTGTACAAGGGAAGATATGTCTCTTAACCCACAAAAGGTAGTTATAGTACCATTCACCAGGAAATGGAAGTTGGATGGTTTAGAACCGTCAACTATCTGTGGTGAAACAATACAATTCTCTAATGAGGCAAAATACCTGGGAATAGTTCTGAACAAAACTCTCAGTTGGAATGTACACTTAGACAAAGCGTGTCATAAAGCCAGAATGGGATTTTGGACCCGCAGGCTCCAATCTGCAGTAAAACCTGGAGTTTAAAGCCCAGGCACATTTATTGACTATACACTATGCTATCAGACCACAGATAATGTATGGCGCTGTAGCGTGGTGGAAGAAGGGCCAACAAACGATTGAAAATAATAAAGGCTGAATATAAAAAAGTGCCTCCGGATGATTTTCACGAGAAGATTGCAGCACTTTCTGGTTGGCGAATACTTTATTCTCTTACCTGTGTAGATCAAATACTTGTTCTTGGTATTTTATTTAACACCACAATGAGTTTTGCACTCCACTTTGAAGAACAGTGCGCTTCCGCTTGTTTTTTTTCAGATGCTCCAGGAAGTTTGATGACTTGAAGGGACTGAAAAATCTTAACTTTACTCTTGTTGGTTATGAGTTGGAGTATGGCAGCTCTATTTAGTTTCCCAAGTCAATTCACTTGAGTGAATTCACAGGAAGTTTTTTGCGTATATCTCATTTTGACAAAGAGACAAGGGAGAATGTGTAGATCAAATACTTGATCTAGGTATTTTATTTGACACCACATTGAGTTTTGCACTCCACATTGAAGTGTGCTTCCGTTTGGTTTATTTTTAGATGCTCCAGGGAGTTTGATGAGTTGAAGAGACTGAAAAATCTTAACTTTACTCTTGTTGAAAGAATGTGTAAATCAAATACTTGATCTTGGTATTTTATCTGACACCACATTGAGTTTTACACTCCACACTGAAGTGTGCTTCCGCTTGGTTTGGTTTTCAGATGCTCCAGAGAGTTTGATGACTTGAAGGGTCTGAAAAATCTTAACTTTGCTCTTGTTGGTTATGAGTTGGAGTATGGCAGCTCTATTTAGTTTCCTAAGTTAAACTGTCATCTGAATTCACTTGAGCGAATCCACACAAAGTTTTTGAGTATATCCCATTTTGACAAAGAGACAAGGAAGAATGTGTAGATCAAATACTTGATCTTGGTATTTTATTTGACACCACATTGAGTTTTGCACTCCACATTGCAGTGTGCCTCCGCTTGGTTTTGTTTTCAGATGCTCCAGAGAGTTTAATGATTCGAAGGGACTGAAAAATCTTAACCTTACTCTTGTTGTTATTGAGTTGGAGTATGGTAGCTCTATTTAGTTTACCAAGTTCAATTGTCATCTGAATTCACTTGAGCGAAGGAAGTTCTTTAAGTATGTCTTATTTTGCCAAGGAAACATGAAAGAATGTTACTCTGTAATTGGGAATCTTCCTTTTGGGTAAATAAAGTTATATTATTCTTATTTATAACAGTTTGAGGTTACTGTAGCATCACCAAATACAAATATTCGCTTGAAATGACACGAGTGAGCAAAAAGGCATCATAACCAATATTTCGATCAACTAACTCTACGTCCATTTTTATCAATACCCGCAGAATAGCATACGCTTAATTTATTACTGCGGCCAATATGATAGACTCCCGTTTACTTCCCAGAATTAGGGCACATTCATTCAGAGTCGCCTGTATGTACACGGGGAAGACAGCGTGCCGCATCCAGGCCCTGGCGTCCCGATTCCAGCAAACTTCGCACATGACCTTGGTCCGGCAGCTCAGCCGGTGTGAGCAGTGCCCGTTATTTTGCCCTCTCGCTCTCGCCATTTTGGTGCATTCAGTTGCCATTGACCCGATTCTGGATTTGGGGCACAACGGGCAGGGTAAGAATCATGGAAGAGATGGGGGCATTGCCAATTTTTAACGTGCTTTTGAATTAATTTGGAGTTGGTTTTGTTTGCGAAGTCATTAATAGTAAATGAATAAGATTGATCAACAGATTTTTAATTAATAGTCCGGTCTTATAGGACATTGAAGGTTACAAAAATTCCCATAGAGCTGAAAATTGGTATGAATGTTCAGAATAATATTATAAATTAATCTTGAAAGTCCCCATTGATGGTGAAAGTTTGCAAAAATGTTTTTTTTTTGCGATTTCCAACTAAACAGTGGATTTTACAGCAAAAAACGTTCAGACAAAAATTGTAGATCATCCAATTCTCTACAATAAATGTGTCCATACTTTTTTTCGTAAGTATCGCCATTTCCGTGATAAGAAATGAAAATAATATCGCAGTAAAATTTTAAGATAATCTATTGTCGGAAAAGAATGGCCGTTTTTAAACAATGAGTGGCAAAAGTAGAAGTTTGTTCATTTTTCAAGAAATTTATTTTATATTCGTTGAACCTCGTCTTGAAGGAACGTCGTATATATTCATAACTGCACGTCGAACAAGATAACTCATAAACTCCTGATTTGTGTATGTTTGGAGTTGGGTCCTTTGCGTTAAATAATACGGAAGTTAATTTGTTTTGAAAGCAAAATTAACATATAATTTTGAAAAAAAGTCAAAAATTGGCCAATAGTTTCTCGAAATTTCAAAATTAGATGTTAATATTGTTTTCAAAACACAAAACAATTTATCATCCGTATTATTTAACGCAAAGGACCCAACTACAAACATACACAAATCGTGAGTTTATGAGTTATTTTGTAGACGTGCAGTAAGAAATATCGGTTGTTTTATTAGAGTGATAGAACTTTAAATTGAAATAAACATTGAATTGAATCAGTCCTTACTTGTTGAAAAGCCATATTAAATAATATTTAAATAAGGTTATTCTGATTTTCACAAATTTTTATTGTTATAAGTTATAAGTATATTGTTATAAGTTATTCAAAATGTAAACTTGCCTGATGATGCTACTGTGATAGCGAAACGATTGTTGTAAACATAACAATAAAAATTTATGAAAATCAGAATAACCTTATTTGAATATTATGAAATAAAACACATTTAAATTAAGATTGAAGCCAAATTTTTTTTTATGTGAAAGATAATTTTATGATATTTATGTTTTAAAAATAATTTCCAGCATATGTCCACCACGACTAGCTCTGAGGAACCGCATTCGACCAGAACAATTTTGGACCACTTTTTCGAGTAATTCAGGCCTTATTTCATCAATAACACGAGTTATGTTGGCTTCCAAAGCGTCTATTGTTTCTGGTTTATCAGCATAAACCAATGAGTTGCCATAACCCCAAAGAAAATAATTCAGTGGAGTTATGTCGCATGATCTTGGAGTCCAATTAATTGGACCATTTCTCGAAATAATGTTATCGCCAAATCTTTCTTTCAACAAATCAATTGTTACGGTAGCAGCATGAGGTGTAGCACCATCTTGTTGGAATCAAAGCACTTCTGGGTCGATACCATTCAAAATTTGAAACAAATAATCATTGATCATCGATCTGTAACGAGCATCGTTCACTGTAACATTAGCTCCAGCATCGTTTTTATTGAAATATGGACCGATGATGCCTCCAGCGTAAAAAGCACACCATACAGTGCATTTTTCAGGATGCAATGGAACCTGCAGAGCAGAGGATTGTTTTCACTCCTTATACGGCAATTTTGCTTGTCTACATAGCCGTTCAACCAGAAATGAGTTTCATCACTAAACACAATTTTACGATAAAAAAGTGGATCAACTTCAAGCTGGTATTGCTTATTACGCTTATTATGGTCAAGTCGCTTTTTTTTCTTGAACCAGTTGGATATTGTATGGGTGTAGACCAAGATCTTTACGCAAAATTTTCCATGTGTGGATACACAGAGTCCAACTTGTTGTGAACGTCGACGAATAGACAAATCTGGATCATCATTAACACTATGACTTACAGCAGCGAATAAGCACTGATTTTGAAAATAAATTTCAACGATTTGTAAACGTTGTTGCAGCGTGAGTCTTTCCATGCTAATTTGTCAATGCTTACTGAACAGAAATGTCAAAACAACATGGCTTGAATTTTAAATAAATATCCCTGTGGGATGCATTCATTAATCTTGATTATTAATCCGGGTTTTTTATGGTCAGTTAAATGGATACCAAATCATCGGAGTTTGGTGTTGTACTTAAACACCAATTTCAGTGGACTGTATTATCGTTGTTTGATTATCTACTTTGATAACCAATCGTTTAAAGTATAGGTTGTCCCTGTTTGAATTGCCGTTTGTCTCGTAATGCACAGATCAAAAAAAGTAATTTTAGTCTGTACCGATCACCCCTACTTGAATTACCAGGTTTAGCAGCTCTAAGTACACAACACCCCCTTGGTTCCACCAGATACACTGCATAACTTTCGAACCATGAATATTCAGCTTTGGTGTTGATGTTTAGTCGATGGCAACGATTGGCCTGGCAAAACGTATTTTTTTCTTGTGGTTGTCGTAGAGACTTTTCGTCACCAGACACTAGTGTAAAAGAACCTTTCCTTATTGCCTTTGAAGCAGCTGCTCACAAGAAAATAATCACCTTTCCAGATCTTTTTGTTTCAGTTCATAAGGAACCCAATTTCCTTGCTTTCGAATCAAGCCCGTAGATTTCAAACGACACTTGTTGTTGGATCACCCCCAACGTAAGTACAAACTCGTTTTTCATTAGACCCGGATTTTCATCGAGTAATATCTGTAATTTATCGTCTTCGAATTTTTTTGGATGTTCTCTTAAGACGATCCTCAAAGAGAAAAATGTCGAACGTATAAAAAAGAGCTTTCTTATCCTGTGAAATTTAAAAAGGGCATATATGCTCTAGTTTTAAAATGAGAATCTCATAATATCAGCGAATTCAGAGAATATTGTATTGGATAGTGATCAAATTTGTTTAACTCCTGTTTTTCATTTTTCTTTGACTTGTTTCATTTTACAATGTTACTTGAGCAGTGTATTTTTTTGGAATTAATGTATATTATTAATATGAAATAAAATAATGAAAGTAGGATCTTTCACTTGATAGAAGGCTTAATACAATATCTTAAATATCATACAGATTTATTCTAATAACCTCATTAAAATTTTAATTTTATAAAAATTTTTTCTCAGAGACTTTTTAAAATTAAATTAAATAAATGTCTTAGAAAACACAGTTTTGATTCAGTAGTCATATAGTATTTAAAACTCATTTCACAGCACCAAAAGGAATGAAAGAATACAAAGAAAATATAAAACATTAACTAAAAATATTAAATAAATACTTGAAGGATACAAACTTTGTCTCGTAACGATGTATTATGAAAAACAAAATTCCTTTCCAAAAAGTTTTTGAGAAATTTTTTCTATACAATTAAAATTTGGAGTGAGATTAACAGCATAAATCTCTATGATATTTAAAATATTATTATTAGTATTGATTAATCGGAGACGGAAATCAATCAAATACACTAGTTCAATTATTAATTTTTGAAAAGTGATAGAAAACGAAATAATTTCTTATTTTATTTCATTTTTAAAATAAACTGCCTGATGCCGATAATATGATAAAACAGATAAAATTTCAAAATTGATTGGGAGTTCACCTTGACTAAGAGCAAGTATGTTGAAAAAAGTTATTGAAATTTTTTTCAGAGGGAGAAATAAGATGAACTTTGGGAAAGAGGCTAATTGAAAAGGAAATTAATGATATAACACGTCGCAATTTGGAAGTTTTAAAAATAAATTCTACTATAAATCTGTTGAAATATGAGGATAATTTATAATTTTCAATTTTTTTCACATTCACTTTGAAAATCCATAGAGTCATATGGTTATCGACAAGAGAGAAAAAGCTCTTTGTACACAAGGGAATTTCCTATTTAAAAACCAATAAATTTTCCTGATATGCGTTAAGCATCGAAATAACTTTGAACTTCAGGGCTAGGATATTTACCAGAAATCGGTTGAGAATGTTACATTTTTGTGAAAACTAAAAAGATTTCTCGGCCTTGTGGGTACAAGGAAAGAAACAAAGAACTTATTTTCTCATGCAGGCAAACGAAATGGAATATTATTCTTGCGACAAATTGTGTTCAAGATGTGGAACATCACTTCAGTTAGTGTTCGTTGAATATTTAACGGGAATCAATAACGCTGAATAAAATATAGTTGAAAATACCCTCCGTTTAGTCATAAAGTGATCCTTATTGCCTTAAATTCTGAAAACGTAAATATTATATGAATTCAACTCAAAGTTGTTATCCTTTGAGCAAAACGATCGAATTAGGGGATAATATCAAATTCGAATATAAGAACACGCAAAAACATCGTTGGAAGAACGCAATACTTCATAGTTCAAGGTTTTACGAATATTTATCAACAACGTTGGGGTAAAAACTGTTGTTTCCATTATGTTTTTTCTTAATTTGGGATAAACTCACCGCTGCAGTAAATATTACAATAAAACAGAACCTCTACAGATTTTAATCTAAATAAATCTCATGAAAATATTTAGAATTAAATTTTAAAACATGTCCTAAATACACTGTATCACTTTATAGACATATATTATTATCACGTGTGGTGAAAATGACCTAAAAAAGAATCAAAAGAAATATAAAATAATGAACAAATTATTTAGACATCACCTTATACATATATACGTTTCGATTGGATGTTAAAGAATCACAAGTTCCATCACCAAAAATTGTTCAAGATATAATTCAGAAAGGCTTTTTTTATATTCCTTTTTTGAAGAATATATAGCACATTCTCCAGAGAAAGAAGCTGATAGATTCGGACCCAAAATATCTTCAGTAAGGAGTTATTTGAATAAACAAAATAATTATTCAAAAATATATAGAAATACCTTCTTTAACACAAGACATTTTTGCAACAACTAACCAACCCTATATAATTGAAGTAGTAACCATGGCAACCGACCATAGAAGAGTTACGTGAAAAATGCTTTTTCCGGCAGGGTCTGCAAAAAAAAGGCAGATACGCTTCTAAAGTCCAAATACCGATCTAACTAATGAAAGCATTTTCATTCCCGTACAATTTATTGTGTATTAACAATTTATAGATAGCGCTTCCTGGTAATAATCCAGGTTGAAGTTCTCAACTAAAGAATGAATTTTTAATGAATATTGGAATAAACTTTGATTTATGATCAGTTTCAAAAATCGTGGAATTCAATATATAGATGATAATAACCAAAATTTTTCAATATAACTGACTGAAAATGTAGAAGCACGGTTGAACTTCCGAAGTAAAATCTCTCATTCGATAAATTTGGAATATTTTGTCTGAATTTGTGATTGATTCAATGCCAAAACAAAAAAATTGAAAAACAATTAAAGTTATTGAACTATTAAGGTGTAAGTACGCTAAAATTCTTGTCCACTTCAGTGTTTTCATAATTTTTTTCTGTCGCTCTGAAGCTTAATGCTAATGTGAGTTTTTTATACGTTCGTGTTAACGTTGAATATAATAAACAATAATGATTGTCACAGACCTCACGATCTTGTTTTTATGAGAAAATCATAGTTAAATGAATTATGCTTTTTGGGGATATAAGAGGGTTACACCTAGAAAGAATGATTTCTCGATAAAAGAATCAAAGTAAAATATAGAATATTGACCGCAATTCCCTTTCAAACTTCATCGAGACAGCTGTTTCGAATGGACATTTATCTATTCCAAAAAATACTAGATATAAATTCAAGAAGTCTTCTTTATTTCTTTTTGAAATATATATAGAATGTTATACAATTTCTGTTGTCTTTTTTGAGTTTTTACACTAATGGATAAGTTTTTTTTATATATGACCGCTCACCTATTTGGTGCCCCGAACGAAAAGTTTTGTCCTATTTACTTTCGTCTTGAACTGTTGAAGATTATACACTGTTGGAAACTCATCAGCTGAAAGCGAATTCTACAACTGGCTAGTTCGCTGAAGGACTTGTGATAAACAGTTGTTATTTGGGTCTTGAATTCTAACTGATATCATTAACTCCATTCGTTTTTCTTTTCGAGATCTTCGTTCAGGTAATCGATTTGCTGGCATATATGGATGGGGGACGGTATCTAAGTAGTGAAGAACAAGTTTCCTTGTATATTTACCTATTGAAAAAAGAATAAATTTTGTCTTTTCGATGTTTCGATTATTTGTATGGCACCATTTCACAAAGCAATTTAGAAGAGAATTGCTCAAAATTTGAAGCTCTTCGAAAGAAGAATCCCTAACACCAAACAAAGTGTCACCAGCAAACAAAAATATAAGGTACATTTTCGAAAATGAATACCATTTTGTGAGCAATATATGAATAATTTATTTTTAACATTATCAGGAGGGTCATTTATGAACAGTAGGAACAACAGAGGGCCAAGAACAGATCCCTGTTACCCCTAGTTTCAATGTGTATTCAGATGATAAAGTATCCTCGATTTTAACATTTTCTGGTCTATGCCCAAGACAACTTTTCAACCATTGCAGAAATATACCCCTGAAACCTAGGTTACACCATTTTTCAATAATCACTTTGAAAGAGAGAATGTCAAAAGCTCTCGAAAGGTCAAAAAACAATACAGCGACATAGAACCCGTTAACAAGAGTTATAGTTATAGTTAGTATATATTCAGTGAATTGAATAGCTGCAGTTTGGTATGAAGGTTCAGATTTGAAGAAGTGGTGTAAACTATTCAAAATGATTTGTCAATAAATTTAATCATTCCGTTGAGAACTATCTTTTTGAAAACGAGTTCAATAGAGTAAACGGCCTGTAATTGGTAATATTATAACAAGTGGTGGAAATTAACTAATAAAGAATCAAAAAAAAAACACCACATGTGATGATAATATATATGTCTATAAAGTGATACAGTGTATCTAGGACATGTTTTTTAAAAATTTAATTCTAAGTGTTTCTTCAAGACATTTATTTAGATTTGAATCTGTAGGGGTTCTGGAGAATTAATTCCAGCTATCAATCTGTAACTTCTTCATAGTAAATTTTCAATATATATACATATACAAGGTGATGAGAAAAACCTCGGACAAACATTTTTTCATTTAACTTTATTGAACAAAAGAAATTAAGCAAAACAACAGTGAATAATAATAACATAAACATTTGGTAAGAATATATTTAAGCGGTTTCGAAGCGGCTTCCTTTGACGGCAATACATAGCTTCATACGCTTCTTGAAATTTTCGGCAATGGGCCGCAGCTCTTCGTGCGTTAATCGCTCCCATTCCCGGCGGAGGGATTCTTCAGCAACTCCAAACTTTTGTGGTGTTTAGCACACGCCTTGAGCTCCAAAATCGACTATACGCTGTAGTCCATTGGGTTGAGATCTGGCGAGTAGGGCGGCCGTTCTGCAGATGTGATGAAACCCAGAAAATGGGTCTTACATCATTTTTGCGTCATTTTCGCTTTGTGAGCCGGAGTGGAGTCCTATTGACAGGTCCAATGCGTGTCGCCGAAGTGCTGCTGGGTCCACGGAAGTACTACGGCCTCGAGAATGTCACAGCGGTAGAATTCTTGATTAATTTTGGCCCCTTGATCCACGCAAACCAAGGGTGTGTTGCCCCTGACGCAAATTCCACCCCAGACCATGACGGATTGCGGATTTTGACGTAGTTCGACGATGGCCGACGAACCAGGAGCCTCTGCGAATCAGACTGTCCTTTTTGTGGTTCTGGGATTGTTCTACGGTGAAAGCTTCTCGTCTGTGAAGAGAATGCGCTCCCATTGCTGACCGGCGGCGATATGAAGGAGTTGGCGATACCTTTGGAGTCGTACGCGCTTGTTTTCATCCGTGAGGAGTTGAACTTTTTGGAGCGTGTATGGCTTGAGGTTGAGCTCCTTTTTGAACATTTGACGAACGAATTCACGGTTGATACCGATCTCACGTGCTATTTTCCTCATGGAGACCTCGGATTTCGATCGACTCGCTTCTTGACGATATTGCGATTGCTAGGCGTGTTGACAGTGCGTTTTCTCCCACTTACTGGACGACGAACATCATGGCCAAGCTCATTGAGCAAACGAACAATTTCGCATTGACGCTTACCTTGACGAAACAGCTCCAAAATTGCACTACCTTAATGTTTGTTTGACATTCTAACACTCTGCAAAATAAAGATAATCAAACTGAAAATTCAAATATTAGTACAAGAAAATTCAAAGAATCTAATAGAGGAAACATTATTTGGCTGCCCTAAAATACTTTTGTTCCAGAACATAGTAAAATTTGACCGAACTTTTTCTCGTCACCCTGTATTGTTTTCTCTGTTACAAATGAAAAATTATTGGTAAAGATTTCGGCCACTATAGTAGCAGATGCAGCGCCCGAAACCAGTGTATATCCAGATCAAGAACATCCACAACAAAGTACTAGTAAAGATCAAAGTGACTCATGTTTTAGTGTAAACAATATTGCATCTTCAGCATTTGTTACTAATAAGGGTAATTTTAAAGAATTAAATGATCAAATTAAACGATTCGTGATCGAAAATGGACAATGTCCTTATTTGAAAGACAGTGACGATAGATCTTTTTTAGAAAAACATTACTATATCGTTAAAAAGTCTGGTGTCAAAATTGAACGTGCATGGCTATCCTATTCCTTAATACTTCAGAAGGCGTATTGAGAACTATGTTGGTTATTCGCAAATCGGGCATCTAAAAAAATACAAAATGTTTGGATGGAAGGCTACAGCGACTGGAAACATATCGTAGACGCCATAGAAAAACACGAGACATCGAAAATTCACCTGGATTCTTGTCTAACATATCAAAAATGGCGGTTACATGGAACACTAGATGAAGAGCAAGAGTCCATGATCAAGAAAGGAAAATCTTTTTGGCGCCAAATATTGTTTAGACTCCTAGATGTTACGCTGGCACTTTCATCGTGTGATTTAGCCTTTCGTGCCACAGAGAAAACGCAGATAGCAATGAGCCAAGTTCTAGGGGGAACTTTTTAAGTATTGTTGAGTTATTAGCGAAATACGATCCGATTTTGAAAGAATTGTTAAATATTCGTTAAATATAAGTCCGAAAATACAAAATGAGCTGATTTCTGTTCTGGTTTTAAAATTGAAAAATTCTCTAATAAATTAAATAAATGCCGCACCTTTTTACTCAATAATATTCGATACGACCCAAGATATCTCAAAAACGGATCAAATGTGTGAACTTTACCGTTACAGTATGATCGAGAAAGATGAAAATGGAATCCCAAAAGCGCTAGTCTTTAAAGAGTAATTTTTAGGATTTCATGAGGTTAAAGACCAAACTGCCTCAGCAATGTCCAAACAAATACTAAAATCCATAAATGACAAAAATATACCTCTAAATAAGTCTCGAGGACAAGGATATGACGGTGCTAACACAATGAAAGGTACCTATGGTGGAGTTCAAAGACTCATAAAAAATATCGAACCAAATGCGGTGTATGTTCACTGTGCTGCTCATAATTTGAATCTGGTTCTAAATGATGCAGTAAGGGAATTTATTGAAATGCAAAATTTTTTTGATACTGTTCAACAAATTTATAATTTTTTTGGACATAGCATCAAAAGATGGAATATTCTGTCCAGTTTAATATCCGATGAAGAAAAGGACTCTTCAACATCACTAACTTTAAAAACATTGAACCCTACCAGACGTTATGATGCTATTTTTGCCCTAAAAGTTACATTTGTCGAAGTTCAAAAAGCACTAACGAAAACAATTCTGTTAAATTCTAGACCAGATGAAAAAAATGAAGCTATTTCACTCAAGAAGAAAATCGAAAATTACAATTTTATTATGATGCTATTGGTTTTCCACTCCGAAATTCTACAAATTGTCGATGCTGCATCTAAAGCACTTCTGTCCAAAGCCACCGATATTTCGAACGCATAAAACGTTTGAAAATTTGTTTAGATGAATTGGAAAAGTACCGGTTTGAATTTGAATTTTTAAAAAAGGAAGCTAATAGTGTAGCAGAAAAGTGCTCTCTCTATCAACCCTGAATTTCCTAAAACTCGTCAAAGGAGAGTGAAACGCCATTTTGACGAACTTTGCGAAGATGAGCGTCTCCAATACCCGGAAAGTTTATTCAGAGTGAACATATTTTATCGAGTTTTGGATATCATCATTAATCAGCTGAAATTCCTTCCATTGAATGAAATTGTTTCGAATTTCAGTGTTTTGCAACCTGCCAATTTGCAGAATTTAAATGATACTAAACTTTTCAAAAAAGCTTTAGAATTTGTAAATATATATGAAAAGGACATATCTCCATCATTTGACAAGGAAATTCTGAGTTGTCGATCCACTTCCAGAGATGAAATAGAAAAGTCTACGTGTATTAGAGATCTTGCTGATTTATTATTAATAAAGAATCATTTTATGTCGTGCAGCTTTCCTGAAGTATGTACTGCATTAATGTTGTTTGTCACAATCCCTGACTACAGCTAGTACTGAAAGATCATTTTCGAAACTTAAAAAAAAAAATTTGTTGCCTGTAAAGTCGGTATACGGGCGAAAGTTTTACGTGACAACGACTTTGAGTGGTAAAATAATTTTAATGTGAATATTCATTCGTATAGTAGGAAGAAGGATGAAATAATAGTAACAATTTAAAACATTTATTTATACAAAGAATTATATTTAAAACATTAATTTATACAAAGAATCTCGCACTGAATTTCATATTAACAAAATTTTATTTATCAATCAGTTGTTATAAGTTATTAATAAATTTAACTTGTTTTACATTGTTATAAATATAAAAACTAAATTTAAAAGTTAGAACATTTATTTAAATCACATTAATTGTTAATATCAATCGATTTTAATTCAAAGTGTATTTTCTAAAAGGAGAAAACTAATTCACATTTGATCTTTGAATTTGTAAATCGCGCGCTTACGACCTTGCGCAGTGATTAGTCGTCTCGGTTTGAATGTTTGAAAGTTTCGATTTGACAGGTTGGAGGTTAAACATTGTTATTTCAATTTTTTACATAGCAAGTCGCGCTCATTTTTTCAAGTTAAACAAATTATTATTGGTTGAGAAACGATTTCTACTACTTTTTTGATTGAAAACTACCACAACATTGTGATTACTACAACATAACCTATTCACTTATGTCTTAGTCATTTATTTCATCATGTTATATTATCAGTCTGAAATTATTTACCTTTGCTGTTTGAATTGTTGCGATGGACGAAACTACCTTCACATTATCACTACACAATCGTTTTACAATTAACTGGCAACGTGTAAACTTGTATGCAGGCGCCTAAGCGAAATAGAAGCGCAAGACATGAACCGGTGTGTATGCCTATCTCTCTCACTCTCTCTCTCTCTCGCTCTGTCTCTCTTGCTCTTAGGCGGGCTAACTGTGCTCGAGTGGAAGGGACGCGTGCCTTTCACTTTTTATGTCTGTCTCTCTCGCTCTTAGGCGGGCTAACCATGCCCGAGTGGAAGGGACGCGTGCCTCTCACTCGCTCTCATTGTGAGCGCATAACGTGAGCGGAGCGTAACGCAGTTTCTTGAAGTGTCACCCGGCAAACCAATTTATAAGACGTTGTCACGTCAATAATAAAAACATATATAAGAAATTCCATGGGACAATACAGACTGAGTAACTTAGCTATTCTGTCTATTGAAAATTCTATGGCCCGATCTTTGAACTTCCATGACATAATTGATACTTTTACAGAACAGAAATCTCGGAGGAAAGAATTTCAGTTAATTTATATTTTGTTAAAATTAAATTGTTATTTTTTTCTAATTATTTAGTACCTATGATTTTATGACTAACATTTATTCATCAGATAATCATTCATGACATTCATG
This sequence comes from Megalocaria dilatata, assembly GCA_034642435.1. Classification (NCBI taxonomy): domain Eukaryota; kingdom Metazoa; phylum Arthropoda; class Insecta; order Coleoptera; family Coccinellidae; genus Megalocaria; species Megalocaria dilatata. Next base: position 34,734,121 of record CM067854.1, read on the forward strand.
AGTTCACGTTTAGCTACAATTATTTCAGGAGTAATCTATCCTTTAGTTTGGTGGTTGTTAGTGATCAGTTTTATAAGAGGCCAATATAATTCAAATACTCTCTCAATAGTGGCAATAAATGACTCAAAACAAGAATCGATGTTGTGGCTTTCGTAAATACCCTCAAAGTCTGTATTCGATATATGGAGAACAAATTTGTTGATGTTAAATTGACTCTTGTTTCTATCTAGTTTCGGCGAAGAATGTCCATATTCATCTGAATTAACTTATATTAAATTGATAGATTGCTTGGGTTCCATACTTGTAATGTCACTTTGTATAAATCAAGCTTTTCTCACTTCGCCAGTGAACGCCGGCTGCAAAGGTAAAGCCTCGCGATCGTTTACGTATCGACCTGATCGGGCATTTCGAAAAGAAATACTCGCCAAAACCACCTCTGTTCCATGCCATTTGGCCGTCGAGACGCGTGCGCGATCACTCGGCTGGCGTGAGCTATCGACTTCACTCCGGGTCTTCAGCATGCTCAGCTCTCCTCCGGTTAGCTCCGCGGCTCAGTATCTATGTCAGTTCTTGGCCACCGCGAGATGTTACACAGAAGCCCACGAAGGCGCTCGCACGTACGACGCGATCATTGCGAAGGCATCCAAATCGATGTTCATCAATTAATCAGGGGTTGATAGGATTATTTATGCCTTGCGAAAGGGCTAAAATTGACTTGGTGTGACTATCCGGGTAGAATAAGATACGTCGGCTGTCCAAAGGTGCAAACTGGAGGTGGTGAAAGTGTCTTGGCGCTTTAGATATCGATAATCTTGAACTAAGAGTGATGAGCTGACAATTGAGCAATGTAAGTAAACATAGCAGAACTTCATCGGCTGTTTTACTTAAGACATTAATTTTTCTAACAAAAATGTAGTAGAAACAGCTCAAGTTCCATTGATGATAGTTGCCAATTGTCCTTTGGTCGACTGACATTGAAAGAGAGTTGACATTAGCTACCTCAAGTAGCAACAATTACAAGTTTGCAAAAACTTTGATAGTCCAAAATTCTTTGATTTTCCCCGTATTTACTTGACAGAAATTCATTCCGAATTTGAAAATAAAAATAATAATTAAATTCAAAAATAAGATGGTTATACCATGTCGTTATTATTGCTACTAATTATATGATACAAGAATATGTGTCTTAAATACCGACCCCAAACCAACACATAAAGATAGTTTTCACCTCAAGTCATACCTATTCTCACAAATCATCAACTTTTATTAGCATGTTGTCCACACTTTCCAATATACTGTTATGGATTTTATATATTAATTTAAGTTTAAAAATATTTAGTTACAAAAAAAGAAACATTTTCAATTCAATAAAAAGAAATTTCAGGAGTGTCATTAAATGAGATTTTTTGAGTATAGAAAATTTGAAATTCAACTCTGTACAACATTCACAATAAAATAATTTGAAGAAATGACATTTATGTGGTAAATATTAAATGCTCGATAAAAATATCTTGAAAATAATAGCAAATAATTATACAAATGATGAATTTGAGTCTACTTGATGAAAGTTAAAGTTTGAATTGGAAATATCAAGAAAAGTTTCGCTATATAAATTGAAGAAATATATTATATTACTATAACATTAATATTTGTAAAATAATGAGAAGAGATACTGAACTATTTCAGCCCTGACTATTCGGTAGTTGATCATAATTAAAACAAGTTGTAGATATTACTATGTTTACTACCAATAAATTGATATTTTGCACATTTAATTGTGACTCGAGTTTCGGGAATTAACTATCCTATTTTCAGACAACTGAAGACTCAACAAGCAGAACAGATTATTTATGAATATGTTGAGGTAGAAGAGGTAATAAAAACAGGTTAAAAAAGGTTTAAATGAGAGAACGCTTAACAACTATTAGAACGTGGACACGTCACAAAGGATTGGTAAACAGATGTTACTTATTTAAATATTTTAATATTGCTTTCTACATATTCAATTTCAAAAAATTATATTTAATAATTATAACTTCAGGAATTAAATTTAATTAATGTCATATAAGTACCATAAGTACATCAAACGACATATAAAATAAACATTCATTATAAGACGTCCAAATGATATGACAAAATCCAATAAATAAAAATTGTTAATCAAAATCCTATGAATTAAATATTTTAAGTAGAAAAAATTTTGTTTCTGCTTATCAATCTCGTGAAAACAGATATCTTTCGAAACTGTTTAACATAATCTTAAGAATTTCATCATAAAACTATCTTACTTAGAATATTCAATATTATTGGATATCTAACTAAGTTATTTTTTATAAAATCTCAAGATATGTAAAAACATTACTAAAAAACAAGTTTTAACAGAGACTTTGCTTCGTCAGTACTCAATTATATTCATATTCAATAATGTATAACATCAATCAACAAAAACAAAAATATTTTCTCACCTTTTAACCTTTCAGAAAGCTTCTTTGTGGTAAATGAATACTGAAAATTTAAATGGAGTGTAATGTTAACTCAAATAAATAATTCTGTGGTTTACCATTGATCTAAAAGATTGAAAGGCAATTTAACGGCCTCTGTTATAGCACAAGGACTAACTGTATAAAGAATGTTGAGGAAACCAAATAATTATATATTATGAATAAAATAAAATAAATAGGTTTATACTTGATTGAAGGTATATAAAATTATGTAAATATTTTAATATTAGCCTCGTACATATTTAATTTCAAAAAATCATATTTAATAATTATAACTTCAGGAATTAAATTAAATTAATGTCATATAAGTACCACTTATATCAAACGACATATAAAATATATATACAGGTAGTCCTTTTGCTATAACAGAGGCCGTGTAATTGCCTTTCAATCTTTTAGATCAATGATAAACCACAGAATTATTTATTTGAGTTAACATTACACTCCATTTAAATTTTCAGTATTCATTTACCAGAAGCTTTCTGAATGGTTAACAGGTGGGAAAATATTTTTATTGATTGATGTTATATATTATTATTGAATATGCATATAATTGAGTACTGACGAAGCAAAGTCTCTCTTAAAACTTGTTTTCTAGTAATGTTTTTATATATCTTGAGGTTTTATAGAAGATAACTTAGATATCCAGTAATATTGAATATTCTAAGTAAGATAGTTTTATGATGAAATTCTTAAGATTATGTTTAACATTTTTGAACGATATCTGTTTTCATAAAATTGATGAGTAGAAACAAAATTTTGTCTATTTAAAATATTCAATTTTGGTTAACGATTTTTATTCATTGAATTTTGTTATATCATTTGGATGTCTTATAATGAATGTTTATTTTATATGTCGTTTGATGTAAATACTTATATGGCATTAATTTAATTTAATTCCTGAAGTTATAATTATTAAATATAATTTTTTGAAATTAAATATGTAGAAGGCTAATATTAAAATATTTAAATAATTTTATATACCTTCTAACAAGTATAAACCTCTATTTATTTTAGATGTTACTTATTTAAATATCACAAAAATTTTGGATTTACAAAGATCCGTACAGTCATTCATTATTTTTATTGTGAACTAATCTGAAAATTTCAAAAGATTCTAAATAATCAAGTTTCTTTTATATCTATTGTTTAGAAAACGGCCATCCTTTTCCGACAATAGATTAACTTGAAATTTCACACGTAGAATCAAAAGTAAAGAAACTTGATTATTTAGAATCTGTTGATATTTTCAAATGAATTCAATATAAAAATAATGTAAAAATAATGAATGACTGTACGGATCTATGTAAATCCAAAATTTTTGAGATATTTAAATAAGTGACATCTGTTTACCAATCTTCTTTGACGTGCCGACGTTCTAATAGTTGTTGAGCGTCCTCTCATTTTAAACCTTTTTTAACCTGTTTTTATTACATTTTCTACCTCTGTATATTCATAAATACCCTGTTCTAATTATTGAGTCTTCAGTTGTCTGAAGATGGGATAGTTAATTTACTTGATATAAGAATTATTACAGAATTTAAATATCAAAAAAGATTTCTTCTGTTAGCCTCCTATAAATTTTAATTTCGAAAAATTTTATTCAAAAACTTTTAGAATTAAATTAACGTCTTATAAACTTATAAAAAATTTTTTGAAATAAAATTTATAGGAGACTAACAGAATAAATCTGTTTTGATATTTAAATTTTATTGATATTTTTCTAGATAAACATTCATTTTTCTTCATATGATATTGGATCCAACATTTATACGTATTTTTTTTCTCTAGTGTGAAACCCAGAAAAGACTTCAAAATATGATACTATACTCAATTCAAAAATACATATTTCATGAAATACTCGTTCGTATAGTAGTTCATATTTCGAATTGGGTAATTATCATATCTGTAGTCTTTGTTTTTTAGTTCCACACTAATAGGAACAAAATTTCGTTTACATGTTGTATACAATATCATATAAAAAAAATAAATGTTTTTTCAGAAAAATATTAATGTTATATCAGAATGCCCAAGTTACCTCTGGCTAAATTTCACAAGGTGGCTAAATTTGAATATCAAAACAGATTTAATCTGTTAGTCTCCTACAATTTTAATTTCAAAAAAAATTTATTCAAAAAATTTTTAGAATAAAATTATATATTCTCAGAAAATATAATTTATTTGAAATATTTGAATAAGTTCTCAAAACATGTATAATATCTTCAAAAAACAATTAGAATTCCGTGAAGTCCTACTTCACATTACTGTCTCATATATATATTTTTTTAATTCAAATATTTATTTTTTAATATTAATTGACAATTTATATTTGTTAGGTTATTCATTCCATTTGATATTTTATATTGAGTTTTGATTTTATACGTCTATTGACTATAAGATGTGCTTATAAGACATTAATTTACTAAAATTAAACTTTTTAAATTTTTACTAAAAATTTGTTGAATAAAATTTTTTTGAAATTAAAATTGAAGAAGACTAACAGATTAAATCTGTTTTGATATTCAAATTTTGTAATATTCCTTCTATCAAGTAAAAAACCTCTTCTCATTATTATAGTTCATAAGGTGATTCTATAGGCAATTTGCAACACAAAAGTTCAAAAGTTTTTTCATTGTAAAGTAATTTAAGTTTCTACTATTTTCTAACGTTTCACAGTTTTTTCACCAAAAACATAGCATCATCTAAATCAAAATTTAGTGTACACCACTGGTTAGAGCGGAAAATTCTCCTTAAAGAATTAGAGATTAGTTGCTTTCATGGAGATTTTTATGAAATACTTAATTATTATAGGGTGGTTAAGGAAAAAATTAATATAAAATTTTCTTCACCTACAATCTTTGGTCAAAGTTTACTCTAAATTCCGTCCCGTAAATCCCATGGAAATTATATGCAGAAACTGCCTTATTTATTAAGCTTTTCAACGACGTATAATACATTGAAGAAAAACCAAATATTCTGGACCGACGAGGCGACCTTTACACACTCTGAAATATTTAATTTCCACAATTTCCATGCTTGGGCCCATAGTAATCCACACGCAACTATAACAACTCATTACCAACACGAATTGAAGGTAAATGTATGACTTACCCTAACAAGATATGGAATTTTTGGGCCGATAATAATTCCAGAGTTTTTGAATTCTGCCACATTCAAGAATCTTTTGGAATTAATTCAAAAACTTTGAGAATTAAATAAAATAAATATCTTAGATCACATTGTGTCATTTAACATTTGTAATAAGTAAAAAAATGTATATGAGACAGTAATTTATTTCCACAAAAATGTTTGTACTACTACAGTAGTAGTACAAACATTTTTGTGGAAATAAATTACTGTCTCATACACATTTTTTTAATTAAAATGAGTTTCCACCAAGTAAAGACCGAATCTATCAAATATTTTGTAATAAGTGTTAATTCTATATGTTTACTAAATTGAAACAGTGTGTTCTAAGACACTTATTCAATTCAATTCTAAAAGTTTTGAATAATTTTTTTTTAATTAAAATTTGTATGAGGTTAACAGAATAAATCTGTATGATATTTGAACATTTGTAATAATCCTTCTATTAAAAAAAAATCTCTTTTTATTATTTCATTGTATATATAATAATTATAAATTTTGGTTTTAAAGGACTCTGTAAAATACCTTGCAAACTTTGTATAATTTCTGTGACGAACATAGAATACGTAGAATTTTTAAAAGTTCTCTTCATTCTAGTATTTGTTCAGATAACTTTATTCCGTTTGTCTTGTAAAATATTTTTTGTTAATTATTTTTATTTTCTAAATGTGAAGTAGGGCTGATGAGTTTCCGTTCTGAGAATTCTAATTTTCTTTTAGAAGATGTTCTGCATGTTTTAGGAATTTTTTTGAAGAAGTTCTTGAGGTTATGTTTTGCATTTTTGAAAAGGAATTTGGTTTTCATAAAATAAGGTACGAAACAAAATGATGTACCCTTCAAGTATATAATTGACAATTTATATTAATTTGAATTCTTTTATCTTCTTTGGTAATGTAATAATAATGTAATAATAATGTTGTGTAATAAGTGTTATTCTATAATATATGTCTACTAAATGACACAGTGTGTTCTAAGATACTTATTTAATTTAATTCTAAAAGTTTTTGAATAAAAATTTTTTTGAAATTAAAATTTGTAGGAGGTTAACAGAATGAATCTGTATGATATTTAAAATATTTTTTCATTAATAAACTACATAGTTTACCAGGTTTTATCATTTTCACACCCTCTGAATCAAAATATTCTTTTAGAAGAGTTGGCTCACGGTGCGTAATAAATTCAGTAAAATTTATTGGGTTTTTATGAGATTTCGGCGAGAAAAACAAAAAGATCTACAACTGATATATCACATGAAGAAACGGATTTAATGATCTCTTGACCGTTAAGTCCGCTCCGACTACTAGTTTGGGTGTAATAAATTTTCCGTATCCCCTTGTAATGAACTTTTACGATCATTTTATGATTTCGCTTCCGATTCTACGTACTGAGATGAGTTATTACAAGATTCTTTCTTATACTAAGTGACATCAGAAGTGTGGCATGCAGAAGGCAACATTTCTTAAAGTTTTTTTGGCAATGTTAAAAAACAAGATATTAGGAAATTCTGTTTCACTATGATCTATACAATCTTACTTGGCAAACTCATACAAACCTCACAATTTTCACTCCTTTCAATTCATCGTCGCTTTTATGTTGATACGTACCAAATCATTTATAACGAGTATGGACTATAGTAATAGAAAATTCTAGAAATCGAGACAGTGTAACATACATCTGTATAACAATTCTATACTCAAACGAACTTGACACAGTTTTGTTGATCACAGAGGCAACTCTGAGCCTCTGTGATCAACTATTCACTACAAAAACTTCACAACCTATTGACAGACTACTAATAAATATATAAATGAAAGGCTGTAAATATAATACTCTTTCAAGAAAGTACCGGGAATTTTCAATTAAAACAACATTTTTACATTTAATCGTCAAAATTTATTGGGTCGCCTTCAAAATAGGCTCCATTTGCTCCAATACATCTATGCCAACGGCACTTCCAATTATCGAAACATTTTTTATAGGCGCTTTCCGGGATGGACTTTAGCTCTCGCGCCAAATTTTGTTTTATGGCTTCAATCGACTCAAAACGGGTGCCACGAAGGGGCAATTTTAGTTTTGGGAAGAGGAAAAAGTCGCAGGGAGCCAAATCCGGCGAATACGGTGGTTGCTGAAGCACGTTTGTTGAGTTTTTGGCGAGAAAGTCAGTCACAATTGTAGCTCGGTGAGAAGGCGCGTTATCGTCATGCAAAATTCATGAGTTTTTGGCCCACAAATTGGGCCGCTTCTTACGGATACGCTCACGCAAACGTTTTATAACGCCTAGGTAATACTCCTTGTTTACCGTCTGACCCTCTGGAACGAATTCGTAGTGCACCACGCCACGGATATCGAAGAAAACAATGAGCATCACCTTCATTTTCGAGCGGCTTTGGCGTGGTTTTTTCGGTTTCGGCTCATTTTTTGCCACCCATTCCGATGATTGCTGGCTTGTTTGCATATCGTACTCGTAGACCCAGGTCTCATCACCAGTTATAATGCGTTCCATGAATGTAGAACCCAAAATATCAATCAAAATCGTACGTGCGGACTCGTGGGGTATCTTAAGATCATGTGCTATGTCTCTCAAGCTGGTACGACGGTTTTCCAGCACCCTTTCCTTAATTTTATCGACGTTATCTTCGATCGAAGCCGTCGATGGGCGACCACTTCACGACCGTCCTTGAAGGCTCTGTACCACTGATATGCACGAGTTTTCGATAGAGCATTATCACCAAAGGCCTTTTGCAACATTTTCAATGCATCGGCACACGAAAATTCATTTGCAACACAAAACTTTAAACAAATTCTTTGCTCAACCTAATCACCCATAGTAAAAATCGGCACGCACTCTGACATCGACTGACTTAATCAGCTGTTGCAAACACACTAGTTGACAGATCCCGCTAGCTTGGCATAGTAATTAAGAACAGTGGTACCAACCTAGGAAAAAAAATTTTTACCTGCCTCATTGCCCCGCCAGATTTAAATCGATAATTCCCGGTACTTTCTTGACAGAATGTATGTCCACATTGAAATTTTACTATAAGAAAAACAAATATCAACTTACACTATTTTATTGATCTTCATTACAGTTGTTTCGTCATACCCTGCCTTCATCAGATGAATATTAAAACTGATGAATTTCCGTCAAGTAAAGTCCGAGACAATCAAAAATTTGAAATTTTACCTTTAAAATTGTAAGGTTTTTTAGCCATTTTATTTCAGCTCTGGCTGCGAACAGGATAAATTTGGAGTGTTTCATGTCTGGAGAGATATTCAGGGTTTTTGCAATCCGTAAGTCAATGGCATAACTTAATTATACTGCATCTAATAATTTCAGAACAACCATATTTGAGTAAGCATTGACCGAAAAAGCATTAATAGATAATCTGTTAATAGAGCTGATAGAGAAAAACTGATTTCATTGCGTAAATCATTTCTTGAATCCTTCAGTGTTATTTTTTATGAAACTTCTAGTGGTCTTTAAAGTACTTTAAAGCTTACTTCAAGTTTATTCGTTCCATGTTTTATCTTATTTTGGTAAGTTGAATTTTGATCTTGTTATATATTTGAATCTGAATTCAATACATTTCTGATGAGGTCATATAGGCCGAAATAGCTATCAAATGTTCGAGTTCTCGTTCAATTATTTCTATTTGATCCTTTATTTTGATAATTTTAGAAAATTTTGGAATAGTGGATTTTCTTGTATTTGCATGTTAACATAAATACTTATATAGTTTTTGTTAATACATTTGTATTAATACATTTGTATTAATACATTTGTATTAATACATTTCAAGTCGGGATGTAAAAAGGTTTTTTCCGAGACATTGAAAAATATTTTATATTGATTATATATAAGGATATCAATTTGATAGTTTTTGTATACAGTTTCAATATATAATGTAGAAGTTAGAATTTATAATTCTGAATTTAAAGTCATTTACTTCTAGTGGTGTTATTTGTCTTAAAGGCAACGTATTGATTCTACACTGCTTAAACATTGAAGTGGATATTCTAGATAAAACGTAACTTTTTACACTTGAATCAAATTTTCAGGATTGCTAAACATCTCATGTGGAGAGGCCTATATTTGCGTATTACACACACAAAATATGATGCTCATGACATTGAATGGCTTAATTACAAAAAATTCAATTCTTGTAGGCGTATGATCTTTTTTATGGTTCATATGTGCTATGGCAAGATCTGGTGTTATCTAGTATCAGTTGTGGATTAATTGTCACGAGTTGAACATGCATTTAGAAGCCTTCTAACTTGAACAATTAATGTGTTGGTTAATCGAAGGTTTAACTCGACAAGAAGTTGCTAATTGTCTCCAGTTAAGCATAGTTAATAGAACGTGGAATCATTATCGTTTTAGTGGAAGAGCTACATATACTTATGGGGGTAGAAGAGCAAGAGCTAGAACCATCACAGAAGATCGTCTAATACAATCCGGAACAGGTTGCACAGTTTCAATTTGAGTGCAAGAAGATTCGTCACGCACCCGCGATTAAGTAGGGAGCACCGGGCTGTAAGATATTGTTGGACTCTTGAAAATGAAAATTGTAACGCGAACATATGGAGATCCTGATTTTTTTTCTGTTTCAGTATAATGGGAGAATGTTAGTGTAGCGAGACCGATAAATTGAATATTTTATGACAACAACAACTGTTTTCGGTGACGACTCAGTGTACGTTTGGAGAAGCATTTATTTTAATGGAAGATAGATGTTATTATCCTCATTAACGCAAACATAACTGCGGTAAGGTATCGTGATTTATTTGTAGAACCAATTATTGTTCCCTTTGCGGCAGCCATTGGCGCCAATTTAACGTTCATCGACGATAATGCTCGTTCACACCAGGCAAGAATTATCAATGATCGCATAGAAATGCATGACATTAACCGATTATATTGGCTCCCTTTCTCTCCAAACCAAAATTGTATTGAACATGTCTGGTCTGAATGTCACAGCAACCACACCGCTTACTTGACCCACCGCAGACATTACAACAATTTACCAATGCTTTGACGAACATTTGGCAAAACATTCCTCAAGCCTTTATTGATAAAATCATTGACACAATGCCGAATAGAATAAGAGCACTACGAAGGTCTATGAACCCGATATTAAACCGTGATTTCACGGTGATAGCAGGAACCTTTTTTTGAACCTGCTGATTTCACCAGGTCAGATCTTCATTTTGTTTATTTCTTTGCTATGTTGTCGCTCTAAAGCAGTCTCGCATGCTGTTACCATTTTAGGGAGGTAAACTTACTTAATACATCAGTACATATACAAAATTGATTTTTTATTTCCCTTCATATATTATTATATGTACGCAAATTATCCACTTCAATTATTGAGCAGTGTTCACTATTTGTGACGTTGAGGGGTCTAAAAATGTTAAGTTTCATTTAAAATCAATTTTTTCATTGTTTGTGTAGTACTTCCTACGTTTCTATATTTTTTTGATTGTCTCGGTCTTTACTTGACGAAAATTCATCTTCAATATAGGAAAAACAAATATTAACTTCCACTATTTTATTGATTTTCACGACAATTATTTCGTCATGCCATGACTTCATCAAATGAATATTAAAACTATATTTTGTACTAGAGCTGTGTATTTAAGGTCATGTTTGGCATTGTATACCTCAGTTTTAATACACACCTGATGAAGTCATGGTATGACGAAACAATTGTTGTGAAAATCAATAAAATAAGAATATTAGTTAATATTTGCTTTTCCTATATTTCTATATTTTGTCGCAATACTTCATCAGGAAGAAACTGCAATAATTTTGCATTTAGATTTTGGCTCCTCCAGTCGCGTTATGTATGCAAATCGAATAATCCACTCTTCAATCAATCCCACAATTGTAGTGAATTATATAGTTTTCGATCTGACATTCTGAAATACCTATCAATTTAACCACAGAGTACGTTATTTCCGGCTAGTAATTACAATATTATATTTCTTCCATTGATCGGAATGAATGGGGAAATAATCCTTCAACTTATTTAGTGACTAAGCATTATTTAGGCAGACTTACGAAGGTCCCGAGTTCAGTTGATGACTTCGGTCAACCATCCGGAAAATTGGATTTTATATTTTTTCATTTCCCGCGTTCAAAACAAAGAGAATTCGTATGGAGATGATGTCGTGACAAGAATTGCAGAAATTTTGTTTCCGATAAGATTTTCCATTTTAATGGAATTCACCCTCCGTATAAAATGATAAAATACAAGTGCTTTCTTTATTTCAATTGTTTGATAACGGATCCAGTCATTTCATTTCCCAAATATACGCATGAAAAATATAAAAGCACTGTCATGTGGATATCAATCAATCTATTGTATAGGCATTTTTTTAATAAAATTTGAATATTAAAACAAATTGAAATATGTTTATCTTCTACAATTTTAATTTCAAAATTTTTATTCAAAAAACTTTTAGAAATAAATTTATGTCTAACAAGCACCGCTTACATTTAATAGACGTATATAATCAAAACTCAATATATAATGTCAAATGGAATAAATAACCCAACAGATATACGAAAGTAATTAAATTTAATAAATAAATATTTGAAGGAGACAAAATTTTGTTTCTGGTCTTACCGTAAAGAACACCAATTGCCTTTTAAAAACATAAACACACTTAAAGGACTTCTCAAAGAATATAATTTATTTGAAATATTTAATATATTTAAATATTCGAATAAATTATTTCAAAAATCTCTAAAAAAATGTGCTCTATATCTTCAAAAAACAAATATAATTCTAGACAATCCCGTCTTCAGTCCTCTTTTAACATTCCAAATATCAATAAAAAACAATAAAAAAAAAAATTTTTTTTTGAAATTAAAATTGTAGAAGATAAACATATTTCAATTTGTTTTAATATTCAAATTTTGTTATATTTCTTCTATCAAGTAAAAGGCCTTTCTATTTTATTTTTTTATTAATTCAGCCTTTTGATATCTTATACATATAAAGTATCCAGCTAAATTCGATCAAATGTGAAATATAGATTTTCTTGTCAATAAAATTTTCATTACTCCTAAGGCTATTTGTGCTAGAAAGCGTGTGAAGTATCAAAACATAACTTAAATGCTCTGGAGTTATTCGGATAGACAGTAATGAGGCAGGCTCCTGACATTAATTTTTGGACTTCACTCTTTGACTCTTTCGACCTGATCGAAATATCATACAGAAAAATAAAATTTACTACATGCACTTACATATCTCACAAATTCATTCAAATATCTATTTCCGCTCAAGTTTTCACTTGAAAGTTATAGGATGTTAACTGCTCAAATTCACCTTCAAGGGCGCTGAGGTGGAAACTACATAAGAAAGAAACAGATTTAATCTGTTAGCCTTCTATAAATTTCAATTTAAAAAAATTTTATTCAAAAACTTTTAGAATTAAATTAATGTCTTAAAAGCACTGCTTATATTTAATGCATATTTAAAATCGAAACTCATTATATAATATCAAATGGAATTTAAAAAAATACAACAAATAAAGATTGTCAATTAATAAATAAATATTTGAAGGAGACAAAATTTTGTTTCTGATCTTATATTTATGAAAACTAAATCTCCTTCAAAAATACAAAACATAATTTTAAAAACTTCTCCAAAACTTATCTATTTGAAATATTTAATATATGTAAATATTAAAATAACTTACTTCAAAAATCTCTCAAAACATGTAGCACATCATCAAAGACCAATTAGAAATCAAATAAGGTCTTCGTCAGCCCAACTTCACATTTGAAAAATAAAATCAATTAACAATAAATAACTTACCCCTAAGAGCTCGTTTGAACAAGAGCTTGTTTGAACAAGCTATAAAATTAGAAACCTTCAAAAATCCAAGGTATTCTATGTTCTATGTTCATCACGAAAATCACACAAAGCTTGTTAGATATTTTATGGCCTTAGTTAAAACCACATGATTTTTATATAATGAGATTTAAAACCCAAATATAATTATATATTATATATAAAATGAAATAATAAAAAGAGGTTTTTAACTTGATAAAAGGACAAATGTTTGATTGTATCGGTCTCTACTTGTTGGAAATACATCTTGATGATTAAAGTAAAACAACTTAATTTCCGCTAATTTATTTAATATCACAACAATTGATTCGTCATGACAAAATGGACTTCGTCAGGTGAGTATGGTACTAACTGCATATTTGAGATTGAGTTCTTTGAATATTCAAAATGTATAGAAAAGAAGGTAGTCGGAATTTACAGTAGTTTGTTGTACCGGTACCAGTAGACAGCTTGCGATGTTTTTAGAATTTATAAATACATTATCTCCCAGAATAAAATTCACCAATGAAATAGAACAAAATAACAGCATCAATTTTCTTGCTTTAAAAATTTCAAAAATTAACAATAAACATGACTTTTCAATTTTCCGGAAACCCACTCATACAGATAATACGATCCACTCAAATTCTAATCACCCACATTCTCAAAAACTAGCAGCTTATAATAGCATGATATTTAGATTAATCAACATACCTATGACACAAGAGAATTTTGATAGAGAACTGAATATAATAAAACAGATTGCATTTAACAATGGTTTCAATCCGTTCATTATAAATAAATTATTGAAACGAATGCAATTTAAACAGTCAATATCGCTTGTACATTCTGTCAAGAAAGTACCGGGAATTATCGATTTAAATCTGGCGGGGCAATGAGGCAGGTAAAATTTTTTTTCCTAGGTTGGTACCACTGTCCTTAATTACTATGCCAAGCTTGAGCGGGATCTGTCAACTAGTGTGTTTGCAACAGCTGATTAAGTCAGTCGACGTCAGAGTGCGTGCCGATTTTTACTATGGGTGATTACGTTGAGCAAAGAATTTGTTTAAAGTTTTGTGTTGCAAATGAATTTTCGTGTGCCGATGCATTGAAAATGTTGCAAAAGGCCTTTGGTGATAATGCTCTATCGAAAACTCGTGCATATCAGTGGTACAGAGCCTTCAAGGACGGTCGTGAAGTGGTCGAAGACTTGCCTCGTCCCGTCGATAAAATTAAGGAAAGGGTGCTGGAAAACCGTCGTACCAGCTTGAGAGAGATAGCACATGATCTTAAGATATCCCACGAGTCCGCACGTACGATTTTGATTGATATTTTGGGCATGGGAAAGGTGGCCGCACGACTCGTACCGAAAGACCTGAATTTTCTTCAAAAACGTCATCGCGAACAGGTTGCTTCAGACATGCTGGATCGCTGTAATTCCGATTCTACATTCATGGAACGCATTATAACTGGTGATGAGACCTGGGTCTACGAGTACGATATGCAAACAAGCCAGCAATCATCGGAATGGGTGGCAAAAAATGAGCCGAAACCGAAAAAACCACGCCAAGCCGCTCGAAAATGAAGGTGATGCTCATTGTTTTCTTCGATATCCGTGGCGTGGTGCACTACGAATTCGTTCCAGAGGGTCAGACGGTAAACGAGGAGTATCACCTAGGCGTTATGAAACGTTTGCGTGAGCGTATCCGTAAGAAGCGGCCAAATTTGTGGGCGAACAACTAATGGATTTTGCATGACGATAACGCGCCTTCTCACCGAGCTACGATTATGACTGACTTTCTCGCCAAAAACTCAACAAACGTGCTTCAGCAACCACCGTATTCAACGGATTTGGCTCCCTGCGACTTTTTCCTCTTCCCAAAACTAAAATTGCCCCTTCGTGGCACCCGTTTCGAGTCGATTGAAGCCGTAAAACAAAATTCGACGCGAGAGCTAAAATCCATCCCGGAAAGCGCCTATAAAAAATGTTTCGATAATTGGAAGTGCCGTTGGCATAGATGTATTGGAGCAAATGGAGCCTATTTTGAAGGCGACCCAATAAATTTTGACGATTAAATGTAAAAATGTTGTTTTAATTGAAAATTCCCGGTACTTTCTTGACAGAGTAGTATATCCAACAATAGCTATTGATACAGTATATATTTCTTTAACGTACATAAACAAAAAGTCCGAAAAAATAGCAAGATATTTAAAGAAAAAGAGTAACTGCAACATTTCATTCAAAACAAGAAACACGTTAGGAAATTTAATGAAAAATAATAAAGATTTGATCCATAAAACAAAAAATCTGGAGTCTATAGGTTAAACTGCGGTACTTACCCATTTGTATATGTAGGTCAGACAGGTAGATCTTTCGGTAGTAGGATACGTGAACACGAGAAAGCATATCTTGGAAAAAACGGAAATTCAACATATGCTGACCATCTTTTGGAGACAGGACATGATTTTGACAATAACTACAAAATCTTACACTTAGAAAAAAATATTCTCCCAAACGACCAGACGGATCTCAATAAATCCCCCTTACTTAACCTTTTCTGAAACTTTGTGTAATAATAAAAAACAAATTACTGTAAATTCCCACTACCTTCTTTTCTGTAAATTTTGAATATTTAAAGAACTCAATCTCAAATATGTAGTTAGTACCATACTCACCTGACGAAGTCATGTTGTCATGAGGAAACAATTGTTGTGAAATTAAATAAATTAGCGGAAATTAAGTTGTTTTACTTTAATCATCAAGATTGTTACAAAATTTGAATATCAAAACAGATTTAATACGTTAGCCTCCTATAAATTTTAAATTCAAATATTATTATTTGATTTTCATCATTCCTAAGGCTGTTAATGCTCGTAAGGGTCAAGTTGCAGAACATGACTTAAATATTCTGGAGCTTTTCGGATAAACAATAATAAGGCACCATTTTACCTTTTTGACTCACCACCACTGTGTGGTACCTAATGAAAGCACCAAAAAAATTAGATTCACTACACGTATTTGTGTGTCCTACAAATTTGATTAAAATATCCATTGTCGTTTCGTTGGTTCTGTAAAATATGTTAAATGTCCGGCACTATAATTTTCACCGACGCCTTCGCCATTTTGCAACAAAACATATACGATAATTTGGTTTAATTTTGTTTTGATATTGAACAAAAACTATAGGAGTGAACACAATACAGTAGTATTGAACGAATTTATGAGAGCATTGGGCATTTCTGTATTTTATTCAGATGGTGATATTGCTACGATAAATTTGACAGCTGTTACTTTTCTGTGTCCTTTTGACGTTAATGCTCGTTCACACAGTGCAAGAATTATTAAAGATCGCATAGAAATGCATAGCATTAACCGATAAGCTCCTCAAGCTTTCATTGATACAGTACCGAATAGAATGAGAGTACTACGAAGATTTAAGAGGGCCCCACCCGATATTAAACCGTGATTTGATGGTGATAGCAGGAACCTTTTTTTAAACCTGCAGATTCCACCAGGTATGGTACCTAATCAAACATACCAAAAAAATTAGATTCACTACCCGTATTTATGTGTCCTATAAATTTAATTAAATATCCATTTCCGTTTTGTTGGTTCTGTAAAATGTACTAAATGACCTGCACTATAATTTTCAAGGTTCAGATTGTTTTCGGTCGAAGTTTTCAGAGGGAGAATCTCTAAAATAATTTAGATTTCTCAAGATATATTCTTGTAACACCCAAATATTTCACGAAGTTTCAGCTCTATATCCCAAAAATCTTACAAGGCGCAAGAACAGCATTAAGAATCTTGGGAAAACTCAATTTTCCTGATAATCCTATAATTTATGTATTTTTCTTTCGAGGCGAGCCTGGATCAAAAAGATAATATGCATCGAATGACGCTTTCATCATAGAATATATTCATGTTGACTAGGTGTTGTAGTTTAAAGGGCGGATAAAAGTATGAAAGATCTTACCAGCTTGGTAATAGCACTTTTGAATATGTAAATCTAGAGTTATCAAGTGAAAACAATCGGTTGAATATAACGGGTCTTCCGAACAGATGATAGCGGCCATATTGTTGAAGCTACATCTGTCAAATTGGCTGTCATTTATTCATTTTACTTTGCCAATTCACCAGGGATAGTCATTACGTTCAACAACACGTGCAAATTATGAAATTGTGTTCTTTTGACCCATTTTATGATCGCCATAATCGTTCTACCGAGAGGACAAATAATAATACGCAGTGTGGTCCACTGATTCAGTGAATAATCAAGCAACACCCGTACGGTGACAAAATGTAAGATCTGCCGGAAACATTGCCGCTGTCCGTGAGAGCGTGGAGGAGAATCCGAGGCAGTTGTAGAATCTCCTTTGAATAAAACCTGTTACTGTCACGGTTTAAAAATGACCATAGGAGTGCCTTAAATTACAGGTGGTTGCTTTTTGCGGTGCAAAGGTTTCCTGCACTTGGTCCATGTAATTTTCGGTTTGGCATTTTCAATCACCATATTCATTTCTTCAATTTCATTAATGAAAAATTGTGTATTGTTTGTCATAAGGTGTTAGGGACTTTTTGATGTTGGCATGATTTCTTTAAGAATGCATGAGTTTTCTGGATCCATTTCACAATAAGGTGCGACGACAGTTGATTTCAAAAAAATATGTACGTGCTCAAGATTTCACGGATACTCTCACAGCTGTTCATGTATTTAGCTCGAATTCCTCAAGCATTTACCACACATTTCTTGCTCTTTTTAAAAAATATAAATAGTGTTTTCGGCACACATGTAATAAACTTATTTCAGTTCTCGTTTCGAAATTCAATCTCGTACTTAAAGTTTAATTGAATCAGTCTTCACTTGATGAAAATACGTATTAAAAAATATTAAATAAGGTTTTTTTGATTTCCATAAATTTTTAATGTTATTATAATACAATAATTGTTTCTCTATCACAGTAGCATCTTCATATAGGTGGTATCTTACATTTTGAACAACTAAATTCGATTTCGAAATCGGTTTTCATTTATATTAGAGTAGATGCAAAGATTTTATTGAGCACTAAAACCAAAAAAAAGGAGGTCTCTGTAAATTTGAGCTTATCTGAATATGTTTAACTAGAATGAGTTATTTATGTTTGATTGTTCGTTAAATTCTATTCCAATTTTGTTGTATTTATTATCTCTAGGGACTCTAACAGGTTTAAGGCATAACTTTAACTTTCTATATGTAAAATTTCAAAATTATGGATTAAAATATGTCCTGTTTCTAACAAATGGTTCGAACATGTGAAATTACTTTTATTATTGAGGAAACTGTTTAAATTTCTACAAGTTATATGTCGGAAAGTCTTCCAGTCTGTGCTATGTAAACTTTTGTGAATACCGCAGGTTCATAAGATGCAACCCACCTGAAGATGCTACTGTGATAGCAAAACAATTGTTGTATTATAATAACAATAAAAATTTGTAAATATCAGAATAACCTTATTAAATATTATCGTACTTCAAAAATGTATGACTTAAAAAGTAAATAATGAATACAGTACATATAAATAGTACTTAGGATGTGACAACTAGAAATAATGTAAATGGAATCAATGATTAAATATTCCGATGGTTCATGAGAAAAGGAAATACGTCTTTGATTCAATGAATCCAAGAAGTGTTGCCAAGAATAAGCGCTTATAATTCGAGAATCATCGACATCGAGGATCGTTCAGTGAAGAGGCTCATTTAGATTTCATCCTTGTATTGAACTCTGCGTTTGAAATTGAACAAAGGAGAATGGAATTACCATTTGACTTGGATATCTGGAATAAAACAGACATTTCATATCTTGGGTCCTATTCTGGTTTAATTTTTTTAGAATATCAAGCAATATACGAAAATTTTACTAGTTGAAAATAATTTGTCTAAAAATTAGGAATAACCAAAATAACAAACAATTCATATCTTGCATTATTTACCAATTTTTATTTCCAGTATTATGAGGAAATTTCATATGTTGAAAATAATAAATCTGAGAATAACCAGGAATAAGCAAATAAACAGATAATTCATAGTTTGGATTATTTTGAAGCTCTGAGGTGAATGCAGGTGTTATGTGAGGGAGCTTCAACCTCTTAATTCGGGAAGGGGCGTTTCGTTCCAACTTGCTACCCTCGAACTAATCAGAAATGTGGGGTACTAGTCTGCCTATGACGTCAGTTACCTTGTTCCACGTCGGAACGTCGGTCGTCGAACGCTCGCACTTTGCTCTACTTGAACCCCGCTCGGTGAGCTCGATATTCGGAAAGTGTCCTCTATGGGATACGCCGGTAAGCTACAGCAGAGCAGAGCAGGGTTCTGAAAATTAAAAAGAATAAATCGAATAAAAGACAATTCATACCTTGATATATATGAATTGAAAATTAATATGAAGAATTATTTGTATATTACAGAATAATAGCTGGAATTTATTCTCCAGAACCTCTACAGGTTTTAATCTGAATAAATCTAATGTAAACATTTAGAATTAAATTTTAAAACATGTCCTAAATATACTGTATCACTTATTAGACATATATATTATCATCGCATGTGGTGGAAATTAACTAATAAGTAATCAAAAAAAAATATAAAATAATGATCAAATTAATTGAAGATTACCTTATTAATATATGTTTCGATTGGATGTTAAATAATCACAAGTTCCATCACAAAAAAATGTTCAACAAGTAATTCAAAAGGCCTTTTTATTTCCCTCTCTATAGAATAGATAACACATTCTCCTGAGAAAGAACCTGATAAATTCAGACCAAAAATCTCTTCAGTAAGGAGTTATTTGAATAAACAAAATAATCATTTGAGACATTTCTGCAACAACTAACCAATTTTGGGATAAGCATAGCCTATTCGAAAATTAGGTTATATCACAGAAATATTCAATTAAATAAGATACGACTTAGACTCTGCATTATTTTGTTTATTCAAATAACTCCTTACTGAAGAGATTTTGGGTCCGAATTTATCAGGTTCTTTCTTTGGAGAATGTGTTATTTATTCTTTAAAAGAGTAAAATAAAAGAAGACATTTTTTCGTGATGGAACTTGTGATTCTTTAACATCAAATCGAAACATATGGTGACGTCATTATTTTATATTTCTTTTGATTCTTTATTAGTTGATTTTTACCACATGTGATGATGATATTTATGTCTATGAAGCGATACAGTATATTTAGGACATTTTTAAAATTTAATTCTAAACGTTTTCATGAGATTTATTTAGATTTAAATCTGTAGAGGTTCTGAAGAATTAATTCCAGCTATTATTCTGTCATATCATGATTATTTACCGGTTTAATTTCTTTAGAATATCGAGTAGTATAAGAAGATTTCATTACTTGTAAGTAAGAAATATGAAACTGACAGGACTAATTGAATTAACGGTCATGTAAAATGAAAAAAATTGAAAGAATATATTTGAAATTAAAAAAAAACAATTTTTTTCTGTAAAATCTATGCATAATTTAATATTTAAAAAAATTCAATCAAAATGTCTCAGAAAAACCTATTACGAGTAGAAATAAGTTCGTGCAGTTTTGATATTCTATTATTTCATCTGGCAGGACCTTCATTCTGAAGTGTCAACATTAGGCTTTTCTTTCAGTATATGTCATTTCGCTGAAGTGAAAACAACATAGTTTCTGTGTGTTCGGAAATTGTCAAAATGTAAGTTGCACTATCCTAATTCGACGTTCGTGCATAACTTTGTTTCGTTCTGAAAATAGGATACTACAATGAAGAAATTTCAAAATGTTCAGGAATCCAGGTGAATATTGTAAAAATACCTCAGAGAAACAACTGTAAAATTCCTGACACATAATACGATTTGGCGGGAAGTTATAATCAACGCTTCGTTGCAAAAGTCGTTTCATTTCAAAAGACATTGGCAAAGAAGAAACAGTGGAATTGGATTTTATAACTGTAATTTCTCGAGGTAATGTGTTTGTTTCGCAGTGAACTTCGTGATTCTATGGATAGAATTATTTTATATCTCGTAACAGAAAAAGTGCTGCTCCTACTTTATTATCAATAATGGGTTATCTGCTGTTGGTTTTCGACTTGAAAAGTGCTAAGGACATAAAAAATTTAAATTTTCCTGTTATCTTCATGATACAGAATTTTTCACTGCTCCAGGTTCCTTAATTAAACTATATATGTGAACACCTCTTGATAATTCCTACGTATTCGCTAAATTGCCTGGTTCATTAAATACATTTACAGCATGTCTATCTTCAAGGGGAGATCATACAAGGTTTAGGTTTGGAATATTTCAACTTTTCGTTGTTATCTTCTTAGCCATGATATCATGACAGAGGACAAGCAGCTAGCAGAAAAAATGATATGTCATTCGAAAGCACACTAAATGAGGTATTTTTTGCTGAAAAGAAAACATGTCCATAATTAATAATTTTTCATCGATAAAACCATTGGAAAAATATGACTGATTTTATTCACTTCAGAATCGTGAAATTCATCTTCTTACCACGCCCGCTATAAAAATTTTTTGGCACACAGAACTTCTTATCTTGTAGAAAATTTAATGCCGTTTCCAGATATGTGGTCAAATTTGATGAGGCTACAAGGATAACTGAAGTATAATTGATTTTATGGAAAAACTTGAAATATTTCTTGATATGTTAAATTGAAGAACAATCATCAACAATTCGACCATGTGTAATATGACATTTTATGTTGCAAATAACCTGTATGATCTCCTCTTGAAGTTTGGCCCTTTTAAAAGTATAATATGCTTTTACCTCTCGGTATCTAATTGCTGAATTAGGCAAAAATTAAGTAGACAAAATTATTTAAAAATAGATTGATCTGAAGGTGACGTTTTCCTCTCGTTGGTATTAAAATTAGAGTAGTTATACAATAAATTGGGATTTCTTCTGTTCTCTTCTTTTCAGTTTTTTCATCTTGGACTATTTATTCCTACTTGTGAATAAATCTGGAGATGTTGTCTTGAAATTACAAATATTTCCTTTGTTCATCAATTGTACAGAAAACATATTCATAATTCTTTTCTTCTTTCGTACAGTTTCTATTCCTTTCTATTTAGCACATGAAAAAAGCATGCATTTATTTGAAAAAAACACTTTTTTAAATCCGCTATTTTGGTCTCTTCTTGTTTCAATCTTTGGAGAAATTTTCGTTGGATATATTTTTGGAAGTATAATCATGACAACGCAAGAAACTGCTACGAAGCAGATGCATTTATCATAAAAAAAATCATTTGATTATCTAAAAGAAATGGACACCTCGCTGGAATTAATGAAGTAGAACCGATATTTTCTGATTGATTTCCCTTACTGAATGCATTTCTGTTAGTTATAAACACTGATCTAACCTAATTAGGCTAACTGGCTTGATATCATTATAATCCATTATATAATTCAATTATCCATTTGCGTTAACAACCGTTTCAATGCAGGAATGGAAAATTGAACATAGAATATAGGAACACTTCTGTTTTAATTTTTTTTTAACCCATTTATTCATCAGAAATAGGTACATAATATTAGGTTAATCTCTAGAATTATTAAATGTCGAGGAACTATTTCTATTTTTATTGAATTTCTACTTTGAAATTTTTTTTTCGTCGGCACTATGGCTTTTCATAATTCCACGAGTTCCAGTCAATTCAAATTCGTCACTGCCCTTAGCATCAATCCAATATTCAATTCCAATCCAGTGGACACCAACAAAAGGAGTGAGGAGTTCTTCTTCAATATAAAGCTCTGAAGTAAATGAGGTTCTTATGAGGGAGCTCCCACCTCTCAATTCGGAGACGGCGTTTCGTTCCGAACATGCGCACCTGAACTCTTCAGATAGGCGTGTGCCTATGACGCCAGTGACTTTGTTCCACGTCGGAACGTCGGTTGTCGAAATTCTCTCACTCTGCTCTACTTGAACTGGGCGAGGACGGCGAGCTCGGCATTCAGAAAGCGGTAGCGTCCTCCACCATAAGCATAATCTTCAAGAGTATGCATCAAAGTATGAGTTCAAAATAACGATCATTAAACTTTTGCGTCTTCATTAGTCATTACAGTCTTCATTAGTCAACAACACCGAATTAATCTAAGTGTTCGATTTCTTCGCAATTGAACAAGATATTGTACCTGGCAATTAGTATTATCCAGTTTCTCCGGCCCTAATGATGTCATCACGAATCGGTTCTCTAAACTAAATCTCTCAAGAGTCCATCGTTTGTCGTAGAGATCTTAATGGGACAGTAGTCATCCAAAAAGTAATTAGATAAATGTCGCTTCCCCATTAAGTCAACATTCACTCAAGTCACATCCTTAGAAAAATAACTCATCTCTCTTGCTTCAATACTTATAGAGTTCAAACGAATTCAAAGAAAGAACTCTATTCGCACTCATTTGTACTTCACAAATTTTTTCGACCTCCCTTTTGCAAAAGGGTCAAATCATCTTTCTGTTTATTTATGTGTTTTTCATTGGACCATTTTTTTTCAGAAACTCCAGCGAGCATCAAACACCAACCTTATCTGCCCGATAAGGTGCATCATCAAACACCAACCAATGGCAATCAGCAGTGTCTCACCTTTCGATCAACACCCTCCTCGAAATGTTGTTGCAAGGACCTCAAAGACCGCGGACCTCCGCTGATTTGTCATCTATCTCAGGCCCTGGCAGGGGTATGTTCCGACTCAAGGACACCGCCACCATGTTGATTTTGACTGATAACCGAAACGAAACTGAAATTGTTGTATCTCTTGAGAGCTTGACTCAGGCCGCCATCATTTTTGTTATGGCCGCTTCCGTTATAATTCTAAATGTTCTGGTAGTGATGACAATTATTAACTATAAAGGTAAGTTATCATTATTTTTTACATGAAACTTACATGCATGTACAGTTCTTTGAATATTTTTTATTTTCATTCCTGAAGGGTATTTTTTTAAATAAATTAAAGTGCAAGTTGATACTAGTCTCCAATTTTCCACTTGGATGTTGGGAATGAGTTAATAATATCCTCAATTGTTGAAAAAGGTCCTATTTACAGACGAGGCTTATTAGCCTCGTTTCTAGAGATCCAATAACTAATTGTCATAATAACCACATATGGGCCGAAGAGAATCCTCACGCTTTTACTGTAGCTCACCACCAACAACAATTTTCTCTTAATGTCTGACTTGGATATGTTGGGGTTCAGTTAATTGGTCCAAAATTTCTACCACCTAGATTGAATGGAAATACATACGTTCAATTTCTAGAAGAAGAACTTCCTGAACTTCTTCAAAATATTCCTTTACGTGTCTGAAGTATGATGGAGCCCCCGCACATTTCAGTATTGGAACACCTCAGCATTAAATCATAAATATTCAAATCGATAGATAGGTCGAAGTGGACCTCAGTTCTGGCCTGCCCGATCACCAGATTTAAATCCTCCCAATCTATGCGCCGACGTCTAGACTCTTGTTTATCGGCTGAAGGTGGTCACTTTGAACATTTAGTAAGATCGCAAATAGCAAGAAAGAAATATTTATCGATAGAAATCAACAAATTTGTTGGTTACAATCGATGAATATTTTTTTCTTGCTTTCTGTATTGTATTGCATTTGGCTTTTCGGCGTGTACCTTCTACCTATTTATTATGATATTCAATATGTGAAAAGTATAAAATTGTTTTTGATTGTCTCGGTCTTTACTTGACGGAAATTCATCTTCAATATAAGAAAAACAAATGTTATAATAACTTCCGCTATTTTGTATGGAGTAGTCCGTTACTTTGTGATAGTTCATTTTTATGGAATGAAATAAGAAATTACTTTGTTTTCTATCACTTTTTATTATAACTGATATAGTGACTCGAGTTTCGTAGTGTTTACTACATTTTCAAACTGAATGAACAAATTAGATCTCAACTATTATATATGCTGATTGTAGGCTTCGGCAGAACTTCGAAGAGAGGGGTTTTGCAAAGTTCCGTCTGTTCGTTTAGTAGTTTTATTATTTAGTTTTTTCCCTTTCGCTTCCACGTGCAAGATAACGCGGAAGCGAAAGGGAAAAAACTTGACATCCTGGAATCCATAGAAATTGAAAAATATAAGAGGCACGTACCAATAATAAAACTACTAAACGAACAGACGGAACTTTGGAAAACCCCTCTCTTCGAAGCTCTGCCGAAGCCTACAATCAGCATATATAATAGTTGAGATCTAATTTGTTCATTCAGTTTGAAAATGTAGTAAACACTACGAAACTCGAGTCACTGTATATCAGTTATAATAAAAAGTGATAGAAAACAAAGTAATTCCTTATTTGATTCCGCTATTTTATTGATTTACACAACAATTGTTTCGTCATACCATGACTTCATCAGGTGAGTATTTAAACTGAGGTATACAATGCAAAACATGACCTTAAATACACAGCTCTGGTACAAAAAATAGAGGGGTGGAAAGAGATGGTATACAATTAATGAAAAATATTAAGTAGGGGGGATCTATTTAAATCTATTTGATCATTCAATAAATCAATAGATGTAATAAAAGACAAATTTTATTGAATGATCAAATAGATTTAAATAGATCCCCCCTACTTAATATTTTTCATTAATTGTATACTATCTCTTTCCACCCCTCTATTTTTTGTACCAGAACTGTGTATTTAAGGTCATGTTTTGCATTGTATACCTCAGTTTTAATACTCACCTGATGAAGTCATGGTATGACGAAACAATTGTTGTGTAAATCAATAAAATAGCGGAAGTTAACATTTGTTTTTCTTATATATTAGTATAGTATAAAATTGTTTGTTTTGTTACATTTATTTAATACTTGTACCAGTTCTCAATAAAAATGTCAACTTGACATCCGCCTAATGGATAAATTTAAGGTCGAAAATAATTCCAGCCTCTACGACTAAGGCAAATTATATGTTGATAATTTTTTCCTCAAAATCTGTCAATTTAAGCGTGAAATGACAGGAGATCTTATTTATTAAGAATAAATTAAGCTATCCGAAACAAATCTTCTTATTGTAAAATATGAAAAGAAAAAAAGTTTCTTGCGAAACAAGGTTTAGGGGTGTTTTCTTTCCCATGCGATAATAGAGG
Source organism: Megalocaria dilatata (assembly GCA_034642435.1). Classification (NCBI taxonomy): domain Eukaryota; kingdom Metazoa; phylum Arthropoda; class Insecta; order Coleoptera; family Coccinellidae; genus Megalocaria; species Megalocaria dilatata. Next base: position 34,760,750 of record CM067854.1, read on the forward strand.
ATCACCACAAAAGTTTTTTTGAGTACATTCTCACCCTCATAAAATATCTGGTTAATTTTATTCTTGTCAGTTTTTCGGTTTTCAAAAAAAATTAAAAACTGTTTTTCGGGTGCCATCTTCAGGGGGCTGTAACTAAGCAAGGGGAGCTCAAAAAAATGAAGTTTATATGAAAGACCCACCCTATCTTTTGACAAGAAATCAACCCCTATATTGATTATATTGATGATACTATTTTGATATTGTAGAATATAATTTTTAATATACATTCTGAAAGTTTCAAGATAAGGGGAGGCCATTCAAAATTTTCATGTGTATAAATGCTATAAACAAAAAATTAATGAAAATTTTTTCAATATTAAGAGTTGAACCTTGACATTTACGAATGAAAATGTAGTACACTGAAATGGAACCAATGGCGCATCTAGACAATTTATTTCTAAATGAACTTTTTCATAGTTTCTCAAACCGAAATACAGGCGAGTGGTCTTAACTATCAAATTATTCGAACGACACAAGTCTTTCACAAACTTGCTGGTGCTTCTTCCAGCTATAGGAGTTTCGTCAGCAATCAATACCAACAACATGAAGGTTATATTTATAAACAACAAGAATAGTATAGGTCCTAACAGGGAGCCCTGAGTAACTCCTAGTTTCATATTTATTCTTGGGAATAGCATTTATCAATTCTAACTGATTTGGTTCTATCCTGGAGAAAGCTACGCAACCAATTAGAAATAACACCTCTAAAACCCAAACTAAAGCATTTGTCTATGTAAGGGGTGGCCATTTGAAATTTGCAATTTTGATTGACTATAAATAAAAAACTAATGAATATTTTTCAATATTGTGAATTTTCTAGAAAGGCTGAACCTTGAAATTAGCCAATGAAAAACAATATCATTCAAATGACCGCCGCGACTGGCCATACAGTACCTTATCCAATCAACCCAATTTTTCAGTACATTGTCGAATGTTTGCTCCTCAATCTCATGAATGGCAACTTCGATTTTGTGCTTCAAGGCATCAATCGTTTCTGGATGGTTAGCGTTATACTTATCCTTAACGAATCCCTACAAAAAATAGTTCAACAGAGTCAAATCACAGCAGATGAGTTTTCTAGGAAAATAATCATTTCATTCATGCACTAGTTAAACTTCGTGAGCTTTCATATCGAGGCCTTTGTGCAAAATTCTCCTCAGAGAAGTGTGAGAAATTTTCAATTCTAGAGCATGATGACCAGTTGGATGTTGATGGATATTCAGGCATATTCTGGATTAGAGCAGCAATATTTTCATGTGTGCTCACTGGACGAGAGCGTGAATAGGTTGTTTTATCAAATAACGACCGAATTTCACGAGCTCCCAAATTTTCGTGAGGGCATTTTATTTATATTGAATTTTCCAAGTAAATTTCTAACAGTTTGGATAGAAAATTCAATCCTTAAATATAACACGAATGACAGAAGTGTTGCCAAACTCGAAATAACTACTACTTCAAAATACAAACTCTAGATGGCTCACCTTTTATTATATTGAATTTGAAGGTATTTTTGAAGTGAAGTTTCTTTAAACAATTCAGAATAAAACATTCTACCATCCTGCAGAAAAGTGGCGATATTAGGAAAATCATCGATAAAATAGATCTTTATAAGTGATTATACCTATTCGGGTTGATTTGAGTTGTGAACTGTACACAGATGTATGTTACATTATACCGATTCAAAGACTCTTGTTTTACCAGAGCTCGATAGTCTCCAGAAATTTGCACAAGAAATCAGCTGATACAGTTAATTTGAATTTTGTGTTTCGACACATACAGTTCTAAGGAAAAGTTAACCCGGTATATCGATTAAGGTTTTGTTTTACGTCAAAAGGGACTGAATCAATCAGCGAATTCATTATGTTCTGAACGTGAAACAAATTCTCTTTTTTTATCTTGAATAATTAGAAAATTCAAATTACTTTGAAAGAATGGGAATCGATTTGGGAAACCTATCAGTTAGTTAATTCGGTAATTTTGAAGGTGCCAAACGGTAAATTGGAAACTGGAGTGAAATTAGTAAGAAAGTTGTTGTATCTAAAACGGATAGCTTTGATACTGTACAACCAAATTGTCATTCATTTATAATTTTGGTCATCTTTTAAACTTTCACAAATATCGGGTGTTTTTTTTAGAGTGATAGAACTTTGAATTGAAATAAAACACATTTAAATTAAGATTGATGCCAATTTTTTTTTATTTGAAAGATAATTTTATGACATTTATGTTTTGAAAATGATTTCCGGCATATGTCCACCACGACTAATTCTAAGGAACCGCATTCGACCAGACCAATTTTGGATCAATTTTTCGAGTAATTCAGGCCTTATTTCATCAATAACATGAATTATGTTGGCTTCCAAAGCGTCTATTGTTTCTGGTTTATCAACATAAACCAATGACTTGACATAACTCCAAAAAAAATAATCCAGTGGAGTTATGTCGCATGATCATGGAGGCCAATTAGTTGGACCATTTCTCGAAATAATGTTATCGCCAAATCTTTCTTTCAATAAATCAATTGTTAGGGTAGCAGCATTCCATCTTGTTGGAACCAAAACACTTCTGGGTCGGTACCATTCAAATTTTGAAACAAAAAATCATTTAACATGATCTGTAACGAGCACCATTCACTGTAGCATTAGTTCCTGCATCGTTTTTAAAGAAATATGGACCGATGATGCCTCCAGCGAGTAAAGCACAGCATACAGTGCATTTTTCAGGATCCAATGGAACCTGCAGAACTTTTTGAGGATTGTTTTCCTTCCATATACGGCAATTTTGCTTGTTTACATAGCCGTTCAACAAGAAATGAGTTTCATCACTAAACAGAATTTTACGATAAAAAAAAGGATCAACTTCAAGCTGTTCTAGGGTCCAATCAGCAAACAAATGACGCTTATTATAGTCAAGTGGCGTTAGTTCTTGAACCAGTTGGATCTTGTATGGGTGTAGACCAAGATCTTTACGCAAAATTTTCCATGTGTGGATACACAGAGTCTAACTAATTGTGAACGTCGACGAATAGACAAATCTGGATCATCATTAACACTATGACTTACAGCAGCGATATGTCAGCCATACTTTCCTGCAAAATGAAAACGCTTCTATGAAATCATATAAAACTTGCTACAGATCAGGAAAGATTCTGATATTTGTTGGTTGCATAAATTCGCTTTGATTTGGGTCAACTTTGAGGATATTTCTAAAATATTAGTGAAAGTATGAGCTGATGTAAATTAAGGAAAATAAAGCAGTGATGATATTGTAGATTGTATTTTTAATAATAATTTCAGGAAATTTCCTCATGTTACTTTACGCACCTTTATCATAATTAGCCTCAGAAATGATAAAAAATGTAATTCAAGTAATTTTTCACTTCAGTATCTTTAAAGTTTGATTTCAGCAGATAATAGCCTATTAGTTATGCTGCTTTTTTGTATTTTTAAGGCAGCGTAAACCCTAGCGTAGATCTTTACGCAAAATTTTTCATGTGGTGAATGCACAGACTCCAACTTGTTGCGAACGTCTACGAATAGACAAATCTGGATTATCATTAACACTATGACTTACAGCAGCGATATTTTCTTCTGTACGTACAGTTCTTTGTCTTGTTGTTGTTGTTATTGCATCGAGTAGAGAAAATGTTGTCCGAAATCTATCGATAGTTCGACGAATAATCTGCTCTGATGGACGATTATGTAAACCATAAATTTTATGAAGGGCTCTATAAGTTTGGCGAATAGAACACTGATTTTGAAAATAAATTCCAACAATTTGTAAACGTTGTTGCGGCGTGAGTCTTTCCATGATAATTTGTCAATGTCTATTGAACAGAAATGTCAAAACACATGGCTTTTACCTTCTGTAAAATCACAGTTATCCCTATCGAAAGTTTTATCACTTTAAAAACACACTCGATACGTAGTAATCGTCTACTGAAGCCGAAATAATGTGAAGAGTTATCCAATAAAGGGTTTCATATGATATTAAAAAAAAACGAGTATATTTCAAGAGAAATAATTGGACGGTCATTTAATTGTAAAGAGAAAGATATGCCATTAACCAGCCAAATGTCTGTCTAATTGGCTGTCATTTATTCAGTCTGATTTGCCAAATCACCATGGACAGATATAGCATCCAACAAAACGTGCAAATGATAAAATTGTTTTATCAAAGTGGTTTTCTTGTTCGGGCAACGTTCCGCGCGCTTCGCCCATTTTTTGGTCACAATGTGGTGGATAAATTTGAGTCCACTGGTTCAGTTTATAATGAACCAACACTCGTAGGACGTCGAAACTCAGCTGTCCGTGAGAGTGTGGGGGAGAATCCGAAGCAGTCGATTTCGCGTCGCTAACAACAACTCGGAATTTGTCACAGCACAACTTTGCGAATTTTGCGTCCTGCCCTGACATCCACTCGTAGAAAATTCAACTCAGGAGCTGAAGGTAAACGACCATAAACAATGGCGTGTGTTCGCTGAATGGACCTTAATTTTCATTCAAAATTCATCTTCAGCGATTCTGGAGGAATGGGTACGTCATCAAAAAAATTGTCGAAGTTGGAACGATATCAATCCATATAAGAGCGAACGCTATAGGCTTTTGGCTGATATGAACGACAAAACGGCGCTATGTGCCACACGGCTCTTGCCGCATTGAATATTCGGCACGAGCTACTTGATGTCATCGGCATCCCACGTGAAGGTGAGGTAAAATGGCCGCCGAGATCGTGCGATTCGACTCCGTTAGACTTTTTCTTACGAGATTATTTTAAGTCGCAGAATAAGCCACAAACTCCAGCGGTCCTCAAAGCCAACATAACCCATTCCATCAGTCAAATTGAGCCTGATTTATGCGTCAGAGACATTCCGAATGCGCGCCACTCAACGAAGCCGCAACCGGCAAGTCCAAGATGCAAGATCGAACGAATGAAAAATTTCGAGGATATCTCACACACCCCTTGGTTTTTTTTAAGTCAAAGATAGGAAGCGCTTAATGAAAGACTCTTTATCAACATGAATAATTTCTGTCAAATAACTGCTTCAGTCCTATATACCGCTTAGAAAATTAACACCATTCCTTCAAATAAAATTTTCAAAAATAAACCAATAGTTTTCGTAAAAATTTAAGAATGTTACCTGGCATTTTTCTGTAGAGTAAATAAAGTAATATCATTATTTTTATCATTTTAAGATTGTCTCAACGAAGGAAAATTATTAAGTAACACTCCACGTTAGGTATATTTTTCACCGACTGATATTTTCATTTGTTACACTTCAAATATTTCACAGAAAAAAATCTCTTGTATATTCGGAGACGTGCCTGGAAGCAAATCGTGGAAGATGTTCAAAAATTAATTTCACAGTTGCGTCTTGAAACCGGATGTAGCAGAACTTGACCTTCTAAGAATAACCCGGTAGGATCGTAATCATCATTTCCCTGAGGTGCAATAATGTTAAGTCAAAAAAAAATACATTTTTGATGTGTATAGGTCGATTTTTGAATATCCAGAGCAACGTTTCGAGCGTATTCATATTAATGTTACAATGGGCAATTCTGCATTTCGCAGCTTTTAAGGATGTTTAGACCAGTATGTATAGGACAGGTCAGAAAAAAAATAGAGGAAGATCAGGATTAATGGGCCTTAATACATAGGTTTTCATTAAGACTATAAAAATATTTTGCAGCCACAATCACAGAATCAAAAGAAGTATAAAATAATGGCCAAATTATTTAGACATCATCTTATATAATACATATATGTTTCGATTGGATGTTAAAGATTCACCTAAGTTCCATAACCAAAAAATGTTCAACTTATTATTCAAAAAAGGCCTTTTTTATTTTCCGTTCTTAAAGAATATATAGCACATTCTCCAGAGAAAGAACCTGATAAATTCGGACCCAAAACCTCTTCAGTTCATGAGATTTATTTAGATTAAAATCTGTAGAGGTTCTGGAGAATTAATTCCAGCTATTATTCTGTGATAATATAAGATATACTACTCTGTCAAGAAAGTACCGGGAATTTTCAATTAAAACAACATTTTTACATTTAATCGTCAAAATTTATTGGGTCGCCTTCAAAATAGGCTCCATTTGCTCCAATACATCTATGCCAATGGCACTTCCAATTATTGAAACATTTTTTATAGGCGCTTTCCGGGATGGACTTTAGCTCTCGCGTCGAATTTTGTTTTATGGCTTCAATCGACTCGAAATGGGTGCCACGAAGGGGCAATTTTAGTTTTGGGAAGAGGAAAAAGTCGCAGGGAGCCAAATCCGTTGAATACGGTGGTTGCTGAAGCACGTTTGTTGAGTTTTTGGCGAGAAAGTCAGTCATAATCGTAGCTCGGTGAGAAGGCGCGTTATCGTCATGCAAAATCCATTAGTTGTTCGCCCACAAATTTGGCCGCTTCTTACGGATACGCTCACGCAAACGTTTCATAACGCCTAGGTGATACTCCTCGTTTACCGTCTGACCCTCTGGAACGAATTCGTAGTGCACCACGCCACGGATATCGAAGAAAACAATGAGCATCACCTTCATTTTCGAGCGGCTTGGAGTGGTTTTTTCGGTTTCGGCTCATTTTTTGCCACCCATTCCGATGATTGCTGGCTTGTTTGCATATCGTACTCGTAGACCCAGGTCTCAGCATGTCTGAAGCAACCTGTTCGCGATGACGTTTTTGAAGAAAATTCAGGTCTTTCGGTACGAGTCGTGCGGCCACCTTTCCCATGCCCAAAATATCAATCAAAATCGTACGTGCGGACTCGTGGGATATCTTAAGATCATGTGCTATCTCTCTCAAGCTGGTACGACGGTTTTCCAGCACCCTTTCCTTAATTTTATCGACGTTATCTTCGTTATCTTCGACCACTTCACGACCGTCCTTGAAGGCTCTGTACCACTGATATGCTCGAGTTTTCGATAGAGCATTATCACCAAAGGCCTTTTGCAACATTTTCAATGCATCGGCACACGAAAATTCATCTGCAACACAAAACTTTAAACAAATTCCTTGCTCAACGTAATCACCCATAGTAAAAATCGGCACGCACTCTGACATCGACTGACTTAATCAGCTGTTGCAAACACACTAGTTGACAGATCCCGCTCAAGCTTGGCATAGGAATTAAGGACAGTGGTACCAATTTAGGAAAGAAAATTTTTACCTGCCTCATTGCCCCGCCAGATTTAAATCGATAATTCCCGGTAGTTTCTTGACAGGATGTAAATGAATTTCTCACCTAAAAGTTGGTCTTGTATGTCATATCGTGTTCATGTATTATACCGATGTTCTAATATACTTGTTTATATCGGGTGTTTTTTTTTAGAGTCATAGAACTTTTACGGGTGACTTAAAGACTGTGCTAGGGTTTACGCTGCCTTATAAATACAAAAAAGCAGCATAACTAAAAGGCTATTATTTGCTGAAATCAAACTTTAAAGATACTGAAATGAAAAATTACTTAAATTACATTTTTTATCATTTCTGAGGCTAATTATGATAAAGGTACGTAAAGTAACATGAGGAAATTTCCTGAAATTATTATTAAAAATACAATCTACAATATCATCACTGCTTTATTTTCCTTAATTTACATCAGCTCATACTTTCACTAATATTTTAGAAATATCCTCAAAGTTGACCCAAATCAAAGCGAATTTATGCAACCAACAAATATCAGAATCTTTCCTGATCTGTAGCAATTTTTATATGATATATATATATATATATATATATATATATCGGGTGTTTTTTTAGATTGATAAAACTTTCGATAGGGATAACTGTGATTTGACAGAAGGTAGAAGCCATGTTGTTTTGACATTTCTGTTCAGTAAGCATTGACAAATGATCTCTCTCACGCTCACGCCGCAACAACGTTTACAAATTGTTGAAATTTATTTTCAAAATCAGTGTTCTACTCGTCAAACTTATAGAGCGCTTCGTGAAATTTATGGTTTACAAGACAAAGAATTGTACGTGCAGAAGAAAATATCGCTGCTGTAAGTCATAGTGTTAATGATGATCCAGATTTGTCTATTCGTCGACGTTCACAATTAGTTGGACTCTGTGTATCCACACATGGAAAATTTTGCGTAAAGATCTTGGTCTATACTCATACAAGATCCAACTGGTTGAAGAACTAAAGCCACTTGACCATAATAAGCGTCGTTTGTTTGCTGATTGGGACCTAGAACAGCTTGAAGTTACTCTTCACTTTTTTTTTGTAAAATTGTGTTGAGTGATGAAGCTCCTTTCTGGTTGAACGTCTATGTAAACAAGCAAAATTGCCGTACATGGAGTGAAAACAATCCTCAAGAAGTTCTGCAGGTTCCATTGCATCCTGAAAAATGCACCGTGTAAGCTGTGCTTTACTCACTGAAGGCATCATCGGTCCATATTTCTTTAAAAACGATGCAGGAGCTAATGTTACAGTGAATGGTGCTCGTTACAGATCGATGATCAATGATTATTTGTTTCGAAATTTGAATGGTATCAACCCAGAAGTGTTTTGGTTCCAACAAGATGGTGCTACACCTCATGCTGCTACCGTAACAATTGATTTATTGAAAGAAAGATTTGGCGATAACATTATTTTCAGAAATGGAATTAATTGGCCTCCAAGATCATGCGACATAACTCCACTGGATTATTTTCTTTGTGGTTATGTCAAGTAATTGGTTTATGCTGACAAACCAGAAACAATAGATGCTTTGGAAGCCAACATAACTCGTGTTATTGATGAAATAAGGCCTGAATGAATCGAAAAAGTGGTCCAAAATTGTTCTGGTCGAATGCGGTTCCTCAGAGCTAGTCGTGGTGGACATATGGCGGAAATTATTTTTTAAACATAAATGTCATAAAATTATCTTTCAAATAAAAAAAAATTGGTTTCAATCTTAATTTAAATGTGTTTCATTTCAATTTAAAGTTCTATCACTCTAAAAATAACACTCGATATATTCTATTGAAATTTTGACAGGCCGGATTTATTGATCTATCTGGGGTAGATCTACCCGTTCACTAGTTTCTATTTCAGGATACTTTCCAACAATTTTTTTCATTTCTATTTAGATAATATTGTTTCAATTGAATTACTTTTTTCTGTTGTCAAACGCATTACATAGATATTTCTCTGTCTCATGATATATTCAAATATTTCACAACAGTTGTCTGAAATCTTTATTCCAATCCTTCATTTTCTGTTAGGATTTGTTTACATAAGGTGTATAGGTACAAAAATTCAGACATTGAATATCCGAAATCAATATAATCAGGTTTGCATTTGTTTTTTGCTTGGATAATTATTCTTCTAATGCAATGAAAACAATTTGAAATAATTGAAATTATCAATTTTTTATAATTTATTTCTTGAATTTTTAGTTTTTACAGTAATAAATCTGGACGAAAAGTGGGTTTGTTCCCAATTTTTTTAAAATGGGGAAAATCAGAAACTTTTAATGGCAAATATTTATATATGTTGTTATATTATTGTCTTATACCAAATTTTTTTGTACATTGCCAAAATTCAACTTGTATAAATAAATATTATTATTATTATTAAAGAAGAACCCTCTTCCATAATAGAGTAAATTTACATATTTACTGCTGCCAGAACACAAATATTACACATTGGTATCATAGTTTTTCATTGAATAGATCGTTGAATTCTCGTTGTAAAAATTGAATGTGAAACTGTGCGTGTTATGTTTTCCACATTTTTCTCTGCGAAGAGGGAATTGCGAGTATAACACAGTGAAACGTATATATTTAGCTGGGAAAACATGACACATTATGCTTCAAAGACCTTTTAAGAGTAATTATACTGGGAGTTGGCCTTTGATGTAACTACGAAGCGTTGCTCATTACAATGGGAATATTTTGAATGTTTTTAAAGAATAAATATGCACAACCGATTGACCTCTCTTTGGAACTGGAATAAACATTCTCGGCATAACCTGTAATCCTAGTTAAATATTCAACGCGTTTGCGAATATATGAACTTTTGCTAGTCGAGCTTTATTTATATTGGAGGATAAAACAATATATTTCATCAAATGTTCACAATTTATTCACTAATAATGTGATATATGATACGTTTCGACTGTTATATCATTGTTCAGTGTAAAGTAATAATATTTATTGATCCTTTGAGACATGTATAGGACAAGTCAGAAAAAAGAGAAAAACATGATAATATACTCGAAATGAAAACAAATCACCACAATTCTACTTGCCCGCGTAGTTCAAAACTGCACCGAAACAATTCCCTCAATTTTGTGTCAACAACTCAAATTTGTACACTTGTAATATACAGGTGGTCCAACGAAAACTTATCACCTCGATTTTCCGACTTTAAAATGAAAATGTGTAAAATCGCTCGGACACGTCAATTTCTGATTTGAAGGGGAACAACTTTTCCGCTTTTTTCATCACCGTAACTTCAACGCCCTAACGGGGGTGAGCACAACCCCTTGATTTTGAAAAGGGATGAGGGGTGTTGCGATAACTGATTTTGAAGATCGTATCGAGTACTATCTGACCCTAAAATTTCGCTTCAAAATATCTATCGATATTTCGAGAATATTATTCGTATCCGACACATTTCAAAGGTATTTAGTAGCTATGTTATTAATTTTTTGTCCAAAAATGTATTAATTTCTTGTCCGCTGGGCAGCCATCTTGCTGAAACCATATTTCTCTGAAAATACTAAGTGGCACGTCTTCAAGTAAATTTGGCAACTGATTTCTTAATAAAATCTAAATAAATTTCAGCATTTAAAACCTCAGGAAACTCAAAAGGTCCTATGACTCTTCCGTTCGAAATTCCAGTCTACATATTCACTTTAAAAGGATTGAGATCTATATTTTCTCATTAAATTCGGATTTTCTATGTGCCACTCCTGTAAATTGTGTAGGTTCATGAAACCATCTTTTTTAAAATCTTGATTCATCCGACCACAAAATTTTTTCTAAGAATTGTGGGTCTTCCCGGTTTTTTTGTAGCATGGTTTGGCAAAACGCTACCTGAGGTTCATAATCCCGAGGTAATAGAACTTGTACTCGCTATACATGATATGGATGGAGCTTATGTTTTTTCAATAGTCGGTGAGCTGTACTTTTGGCCACTCCTGTGCTTCGCTGAATGTCACGTAGCGAAGTACTTGGATCTTCCTCAACTGCTTGAAGCACAATATCGTCGTAAGGTAAGGAAATTCTTCCTTCACCATGCACTTTGTTTGGAAGTCGGCCCGTTGTGAAGAGTAGATGGTGCACATTCGTAAAAACTCGATGATCAGGATAACGATCAGCATTAGGGAATCTCCCGCGATACGTTTTCAAAGCTGCACTAGCGTTACATCTGCATTCCCCATAAATGAGGTGCACTTTGGCATATTCCTGTGTGGTATACACAGACATGATGGCAATACACAATCACAGGTTAGTCCAGGTAAAATGAAAGTTCGTCGTAAAGAGATCAAAACTATCCGAATCACAAGCGAACAAATCTAATAAAGGAAACCAAAAGTCGTATGTATACAAATAACACGATCAAATACGGAAAGATGCGCAATTGACCAAGGGGAGTAGCGTACTGATCTGTAATGCGTTTACGTGTGCCAATACCAAATAGTGGCGTCACTATCTGTCTCACTCACACTTTATGGAAGGACTCACCCCATCTCATTCAAACCAGATTCTTAAAATTTTGGATGCACTAGAATCATTATTAGAAAGTTCGAAGAAATTGTCCGAAGCTGTGTTTCTTTAAGAAAGACCGTTTTTTCTTGACTGATCTAAGAAATAATGTAATAGGTATCTTTGAGAAAGTTCCTTAAAAAAAAAACAAAAAAATGCATCACATCTTCAAAAAAGACATTTGGAATGATTACTCATCAGTAGAACTGAAATATTTATAATATTTTGAATACTTGGTTCGGCAAAAAGTGACATTATTTTCCAAGCTGGAGAAATTGGCTTAGAATTGAAGATCACAGGTTACAGAAGCACTCTTCGGGATAACATAGGAAAAATGAAATTTGAAAAAAGTAAAAAATTGTAGCAACATGAGTTCCAAAATCATCACAGAGTGTACATTTTCTCGAATAATAAAGAATGCAATATAATTTGAAAAGTACACGACTTATATTATTTTAAATATTTTTCTGATGACCACTATGACTCAGGCCGTTACCCGGTTCCGGCGTGACGTCGACTTCTGGGACACCTGTATGATGCTATCACATTGAAAAATGACCCCTAGTGAATTGCGGATTCGCCATTTTGTTGCCGATCGGGTGAACTAGGACAAATTGCCAAATTTCCCGAAATCGTATCGCTGGAGCATAAATTTTCAACAAGTTACTGCATAATCGATATCGAGTTTTCGCCTTCCCATTCCCTTTTCCCTGAAGATATCAGCTGAATTCCCCGTATAGATTTGTTATGTCTTCATTTCACAGCGCGAGTCTCGGCATGCCTTGAATTTTCAATGAGCAACTGTCGGTCACTAAAAGTAATTCGTTTCCTATATATATATTGGGTTGTTCGGAAAATAATTTCGTTTTTTTTTTGAAAATGAAAGACAATTTTCCTTTAATGAATAAATATTTTATCAAATTATATATTGGCCATTATGGTCAAACATCTTTTGCCATCTTTTTGCTAGAAGAATAATTCCACGCTAATAAAATTGTTGGTTTTTGCTGGCAAAAAACTAGTCCAGGTGATTTTTGACCTCTTCATTTGAAGTAAAGGTTTAACCGTCCAAAAAAATTTGCAATGACCCGAACCAATAATAATCCGAAAGCGCCAGATCTGGATAATATAGTGGGAGTGGGAGTGTATCCCATTCAAGCTGTAAAAGCTCTTGGCGAGAGACCTAACTTGTATGAGTCCTCGCACTATCTTGATGGAACACTACACCTTTTCTGTTGATTAATTCTGGCCTTTTCTGTTGAAGTACATCATTCAGTTTGTCCAGCTAATGACAGAAGACTTCCGAATTAATTGTTGTGTTATCCGGTAAAAGGTAAAAAACGATGATTCCTTCTAAATCCCACCAAACAGACAGCATCTTCTCTTGTTGATGGAAATTGGCTTTCGGAATGCTTTGAGCTGGTTCACCTTATTTGCTCCATGAACTCTTGCTTTCGATATTGTCATATACAACCCATTTTTCGTCCCCAGTAATGATGCGCTTCAAAAATGGATCATTTTCATGACGTTTGAGAAACGAATCACAGACGTCAACGCGACGACACGAATTTCTCTCCGTGACAACATGGGGAACCCATATATGGAGCTTCGAGGTTAAACCCAGGCCTTTCAAGTGGTCATGAACAGTTGAATTCGATTAATTTAACCTCTCAACGATCTCTTGTGTTGTTATTCGCCGATTTGCATCAACTAATGCCTTTATCATGTCTTTATCAGCTTCAACTGGTCTTCCGGAACGTAGTGCATTATTGTTTAATTAACTAATAGTCTTGCGAGAAGGAGATTTATAATGACCAAAAGTAATACGAAATTTACCTAAAAGTTCCTAACGCCGTGTCAGTGCTTTCACAATGGCACTGTACCGGAACTTATAGAATTAAATTCACGAAACAGCTTCATCACTATGAGGTTATGATGGTAGACCTCTCACAATCCATCTTCACGTTTCTGAAATATGACGAGTTTCCGAAAATCGATATCTGTTGGTGAAAACCCCATTGAATCCGAGAAGTTTTGATGAAGATGCTACCGCCTCTGTCTTTTTGCATATAACAGCAGAGTAAACGGAAGCGACACATCAAATTAATGGTTCGAGTTTAGCACTGGAAGACTAGATGCAGTTTACGGTCTCAATAGGAAGTTTGAATGGAATATCCGTGGATAATACAGGATTAAGATCAAAACGTTGGCACTTTGAAGAATGTCCCACTTGAATTCATTGCATATTTTCAATCCGGGGTAACGCTCCTTCTATCGGGTGTTTTTTTAGAGTGATAGAACTTTAAATTGAAATAAAACACATTTAAATTAAGATTGAAGCCAATTTTTTTATTTGAAAGATAATTTTATGACATTTATGTTTTGAAAATAATTTCCACCACGACTAGCTCTGAGGAACCGCATTCGACCAGACCAATTTTGGACCACTTTTTCGAGTAATTCAGGCCTTATATCATTAATAACACGAGTTATGTTGGCTTCCAAAGCGTCTATTGTTTCAGTATAAACCAATGACTTGAAATAACCCCAAAGAAAATAATCCAGTGGAGCTATGTCGCATGATCTTGGAGGCCAATTAATTGGACCATTTCTCGAAATAATGTTATCGCCAAATCTTTCTTTCAATAAATCAACTGTTACGGTAGCCGTATGAGGTGTAGCACCATCTTGTTGAAACCAATACACTTCTGGGCCGATACCATTCAAATTTTGAAGCAAATTATCATTGATCATCGATCTGTAACGAGCACCATTCACTGTAACATTAGCTCCAGCATCGTTTTTAAAGAAATATGGACCGATGATGCCTCCATCGTGTAAAGCACAGCATACAGTGCATTTTTCAGAATGCAATGGAACCTGCAGAACTTCTTGAGGATTGTTTTCACTCCATATACGGCAATTTTGCTTGTTCACATAGCCGTTCAACTAGAAATGACCTTAATCACTAAACACAATTTTACGATAAAACAGTGGATCAACTTCAAGTTGTTCTAGGGCCCAATCAGCAAACAAATGACGCTTATTATGGTCAAGTGGCTTTAGTTCTTGATCCAGTTAGATCGTGTATGGGTGTAGACCAAGATCTTCACGCAAAATTTTCCATGTGGTGAATGCACAGAGTCCAACTTATTGTGAACGTCGAGGAATAGACAAATCTGAATCATCATTAACACTATGACTTACAGCAGCTATATTTTCTTCTGTACCTACAGTTCTTTGTCTAGTTATTGTTGTTACATCGAGTAGAGGAAATGTTGTTCGAAATCTATCGATAGATCGACGAATAAGCTGCGCTGATGGACGATTATGTAAACCATAAATTTCACGCGGTGCTCTATAAGTTTGGCGAATAGAACACTGATTTTGAAAATAAATTTGAACAATATGTAAACGTTGTTGCGGCGTGAGTCTTTCCATGATAATTTGTCAATGCTTACTGAACAGAAATGCCAAAACAACATGGGTTCTACCTTCTCTCAAATCACAGTTATCCCCATCGAAAAACACCCGATATGTGCAATACTGCATTGTATTAATTGGGTATCAGAGCTGGCACTGATTATGAAGACAGCAAACTTCGAAACGTGCTTGTTTTCTGCTTAAGTCCCGACGTTACTTAATCGAGTCGATTTGAGTTAGTATTAGACAGATATCAGTTACACTGACCTGATTTGGAGAACTTTCTGTTATCACAGCTCATTCTTCCCATTTTATTTGAAAGATTCCGTTACATACATAGATGTATCCATATCGAAGTCAAGCTAATAAAAGCCTAATAAAACTAATTTACATTTGTTGCAGGTCCTTCAGAAGTAATAAATTGCTACCTCCTGAGCCTAGCCATTGCTGATCTGCTTTGTGGATTATTCGTAATTCCTTTATCCATATACCCTGCCGTTGTCAGGGATTGGATATACGGCGATGTCTTATGCAGATTGGTCGGCTACCTAGAAGTGACCTTATGGTCCGTTGTAGTTTACACTTTTATGTGGATCAGCGTAGACAGGTAAAAAATGATTAATAAGCATATACATTCAGTAATACAGAAATTTCATTAACAAGATATTTCTTCCTTCTGATGAAAACGGTTGATTTCTTACACTATTCCTTACCCTAAATCAAACCGATCAAATAATAATAAAGGAACTTCTCGAGGTACTCAATAAATTAGAGCTGCACAAAAACACATATATTTAAATATAAAAGATGGTCATGTTGATTACATATCAAATAGAAAGAAGATTCCTACAGGTTTAGCCTTTGATGTATTTGGGGTTGATGAATGATATCCAATCCATGCTGAGACAAATAACGTGAAAAGAAGTATTAGAACAATAATTTTCACAATAATCAAAGGTCTTTCTATAGAAAGCTAGGAGCTACATGTAGAAAGCAACCTACGCCATGGTCAAGGCCTAAAGACCACAAGAGAAGCGCCGACTGGATAACATCCGAAGAGAAACGGTTAAACAGAACGCAGTTGATAACATCCAAAACTTCTGGTATAAGAAATTTTCAAACATACACAAAAAATTAGATGAACAATTCGACCACATCCTACATAATCCAAACGAAATCCCATCATTTATAACTTTGAGTTCTCCCAAAAATACGGTTGACCAAACCCAATACACACCTATCACGAAGCTATATAAGATAAGTATGCATCACCAACAACATCTATGAACAATTCGAGAAAATTACATCAGAATAGGGGAACAAAAAGGTTGCAGAAAAGATCACCAAGGGTGCAAAGAATAGCTTGTTCTTAATGATCCGGAATATACACATGGCTTTCATAGATCAAAAGAAGGGTATTTGATGGTGTACCTCGTTCCTGGCTTCTCACAGTCTTGCAGATTTACAAATTCCACCCCAATATTGTCAGTTTCCTTCCAATGGCAATTAAACAGTGTTGAACAAACTTACATTTGTTAGTTGTCAAAACTCCTTTATAACTGACGAAAAACCCATCCCTAGGGTTGACTCATTGAGCCCCTTGTGGTTCTATTATGGAATGAATCCCCTCTCCACAATCCTCAATAGCACTAATTAACGCTTTAATATAAGAGCTAACAGAAATACTAACATTATAATGTAACACCTTCTTTACGTGGATGATATCAAGCTATATGCAGCAAATCAAAATCAAATCAATCATCTTCTTTAGATAATCTGTAGATTCTTTAGTGATATCTATATGGAGTTTAGCACTCCAAATTTAAAATCCTTCATATCGAGAAGGCATTGTCATAGATGGACATGTGCAACTACGAAACGTAGGTATCATACAGGCGATGAAAAACAGACAAACTTACAATTACCTAGAATTCCAACAAATAAGGCAACTGTCCACAACCAGGTGAAAGAATTCAGGAGCAATGTGGAACTCTACGTCATCAATGAACTCGAAAAAGTAGTGTTCCAAAAAATTTATATGTAAACCTTCATTCAAACGATCCTTCATAACATGTACTGGCTTCTAATCGTCTAGGTCTAATGGCATGTGGATTCTGCAATGCCCACTCATGTTCGTTATGATTGTTGCTTATAACATCCCTAGTAAAACAAGCCCTCTCAGACAACATGATAAGCGAAATAAATCTATTATTTTGTGCATGTTTGTTGAAGTAACCATCGACAAAACTGTAACCATTGTGGGGCATCCCCAACACTGTACAGTTTCTCTATGAAATGGATGCAACATTTCTCTGTTCAAGATACGCCATACACAATTCGGTGATAAATGAAGATTAATTAGTAACTGCAAGAAGAACACTAACTGTGGAGTAACCAAGAACAGCTTCTAATATCGTTTTTTCATTTTCTAAATTCACTTGAGTGGGGCGAATAGTTTTTTTTTGTAGGAGGATTACCTGGTTCTTCGAAATTATACACTAAATACTGTGTGGGTAGTTTGGTGTCTATTTGGATACTTCCTTCGGTATTCTTGAGCTGCTTTCCTGGAGAGTTTCCATTAGAATAACCCTGAAGCTTTTAAGGAAATGCGGGTGTTATGAGGGAGCTTCTAACTCTTAATTTGGAAGGCGGCGTTTCATTCCGAGCGCACCTGAAACACTCTTCAGACAGGCATGCGCATGTCTGCCTGTGACGCCAGTGACTATGTGTTCCACGTTGGAACGGTCGATGAACGCTGTACTCTGCCCTACTTCAGCCCGGAGAGGACGGAGGAGTTAGGCATTGTTTGATACCAGTCGCGCCCCTTATATGCTACATCGGCAAGCTGTAGCAGTGCAGAGTAGAATTCTGCTAAAGGAGCGGGCACGCCAAAACTCTATATATACCTACCAAAATTATAAAAATAAAATAACTATGTCCGAGTGCACTCATTTCCATGTAAACTGTATTATTATTTGCGAAAAGTCATGACAATTCTTTAGAAAATTCCGTCTTGTTACAGATATTTGGCCGTTCGGAAACCTTTACGCTACGAAACCTTGCAAACCAAAACTAGATGTCAGTGCTGGATGGCCTTCACGTGGATCTCGGCAGCAATGTTGTGCTGTCCTCCGCTTCTTGGATTCACCAAGCCCCTATTCGACAAGGACGCTTTCGTATGCATGCTTGACTGGGGCAGTATGGCCGCCTACTCAGTTACCTTATCCATTCTCGTATTAGGTCCTAGCTTGATAACCATAGTTTATACGTACACCTACATTTTTAATATGCTAAGGAAGATCAGAAGTGGCTTCCCTTTCCACGATAAGGAGTACGCCACTGCCCTTTCGGAAAATTTGTCAAATCCTAGTCATATGATGTCGTTCTCGCTGATAATTGCGTTCTGGTTGTCTTGGACTCCTTACATAAGTGTTAAATTTTACGAATACTTTACTGGACTAAGGATACAGGTAAGTAATTAATACCACATGACTTGGAAAATAAGTTTGATAAGTGTCCCGTAAGTATACCAACAGGGATATGGATAGAGTTATTAACACATCGACTGATAAGATTCCAGTTTAATGACGGTCAAGAGCTATGCAATAATTCCAGCGCAACTCTGACCTATTGAACTTCTGAACTTTCCTGAAGAACGAATTATCTCTGGCCCCTAATTCAGCGATTTTTCGACGATCACCTCCTCGTCCTTCATTCAAACCAAATCTCTTTCCAGCAAGCTTTTTTTTAGGTATGCGAACAAGTAGAAGTCACTGGGAGCCAAACCTGGAGAATAGGGTGAATGCGGAAGCGATACGGAATGTAATTCGTGCCATCGCAGCCTTATGACCACTTTTGAGCTACCAAAGGGTGGTGCATATGGCTGTTCGTACGATGAAGTTCAAATTTAGGAAGCCAGTCAATAATAGTCGATTTTGAGGGTACAGGGTCCAAGTAACACTCATCAAGCTAATCTCTCGTTTCATCAAATAGCAATATTGTACCAAGTTCTTTTTTGCGCGCTTGTTCTAGGGAATAGCGTGCTATCGTTTTGCCCTAATGTCTATAATTTTAGAATATTGAGCCGAAAATGGTCTAGGTTAGACTCGCTGATCAAGAACCTGAGCTCAAAAGTGATTCTGTCCGTAACCACTAATTTTTCGAAGAGCTAGAGACTTGAAACTTTCTGGGTAGGTTTGGGACCTTAATATCTCGATCGACTTCGTATTGGGCAAAATCGGTCGAATGGTTCGGCAGTTATTTACATTCCTTTTTTTCCCAAAATTTTCGAAGCTACAGATCTGATCGATCTGACATTTGGTAATTAGAGCTGAAACAATGACGCGCATGTTCTTGAAAAATTTTAAGGGTCGTGCTCAGGGTAATAAACATATTTATTACTCGTGTAATTAAAAGATTCAAAAAAATATATTTTAAACATTTGGCAAAGCAGAGTTGAGCGCTACCGGAATCATTGTAACAATCCTACGATAGAGTTTAAATTTAGCCTTTAGATTTAAAATAACGACAAAATATCGAATGTGAACTTTCGTAAATATCGTGGATAATATGAACAAGCGCGCAAAAACTAACTTCACGTCAGTGCTTTTCATCTTTTTTCATTGTTTTGAAAATCACAGAAGTTGTTTCACTGAAACCAATATAATTTCTTAAAGAAACATCAGATCGTCAGAAAATGGTTACACCTACCTTTTTAAGATTAGCCACATTCTAACAGAAATATTAATTTTGTATCTATGTGTCAGAGCGGAAACTTATCAGACTTCATCAGAATATATTATTCTGATGAAGTCTTTCTAGCAAAGACGAAACGTACGTCAATACCAAAAATAAAGTAGAAAATGTAAACAAGTGTTTTATTTTATAATGACAAAAGGAAAGAAACTTGATTATTTAGAATCTGTTAAAATTTTCAAATTAGTTCACAACAAAAATAATGAATGGATCTATGTATAATAAATCCAAAATTTTTGAGATATTTAAATGAGTAACATCTGTTTACCAATCTTTTTTGACATGCCGACGTTTTAATAGTTGATATGCGTCCTCTCATTTTAAACCTTTTTGAACCTGTTTTTATTACCTATTCTACCTCTGTATATTCATAAATACCCTGTTCTGCTTGTTGAGTCTTCAGTTATCTGAAGATGGGATAGTTAATTCCCGAAACTCGAGTCACAATTAAATGTGTAAAATATCAATTTATTGGTAGTAAAACATAGTAATTTCTACAACTTGTTTTTTTTATTATCAACTACCAAATAAGTAATTTTAATAACAAATTCATATCGCCTGAAGAAATTACCCTTTTCATAATTTTATTCGCCTCAGTATTGCACTGTTGGTACTATTGCCCTATCACACAATACATTTGAGATATAATTTCTTATTGTTTCAGGTTCAATACCTACACTTTGGTATAATATGGATCGGTTTCATGAACTGCTTCTGGAAGTCGATGTTATTAATAATGCTTAGTCCACAGTTTCGTTTAGCTCTACGAATCTTCTTCATGACAATCTGCTGCAAATACAAGGGTCGACTTCAGGCCGAACTGATAGGTATGGAGGCTGATGACTGACTACCCATTTCTCGTGCCAGTCTCTGGACGGGAATCAATTTTCCTTTTACAGGACTGGCAGTTAGAGACTTCGAGTATTTTATCAGGAAAATACGAGGATATTGGTATCAGTATTCAATAGGTGGCCAAGTGCATCGTCATCGATGAATATTTTGTGATAATCGTTACAAAAATGAATTTTAAATGTGAATAATGTAATATATTTTAAAATGCAAAGGTCAATTAATAATAAATGTTTATAGGTTTCAAGAAATAAAACTATATATAAAAGTTGTTAAATGTTAATATTTTTCCAATGTCCATTGTTCAGAAGTTTGGAGAAATGACAATATAGTATATATATGTACTCAAAATAATAGACATTATAAATATTCGAAAATTAAGAGTTTGAATGTCTCTATTTTGCGAGATGACGCGTCCAGGAAATTTTACGGGCAATAGTCCCTGTTTCAGAGAGTCATGTTCTAAATATTGTCCACATGGCAACAATTTCGAGCAAAAAAAAATCTTTTTGACACTTCTAAAATGGCACAAAATGAAACCTCAGGTTGAAACACCTGATATTCTATGGTAAATGTGAACCAGACCGCAGACATTCAATTCCTTCTTATATATCTCACAAATGACTTACCAGGGTTTTCCCAATAAAACTAAAATTAATGCAATATAATTTATTATAGGTATAATATATAAATATATACTTCCACCCAATTATTATACAAACGTGATTAATATAATCAGTATAGTAGCAAATATTAACCACATGTGCAACATGACCAACTACAAAATGATTGCCAAAAAGGACTTGGTAGATTACAATGGCATATCGATTAAGGAAGAAAATTTGTGTATCAATCAGGATAATATTAATTAATCAGAAATCCGTATGTTGAAATTTTAAAATAAAATTTATTAAACTTCTTGTAGTTGCTTCACTCAGTAAATAATTATTTGCAAGTCGTCATTATTTATTGAAAAAAATATTAATATCAGCAATACTGAAGTTTCAATGAACTAATTTTGAAAAATGAACTTCCTGAATTTATATAACTTGATGTACTTTGTAAGCATAAGAGTTGACTATGCGAGTAATATGTTCATTGCTGAAATCATGGTATGTGATCAAATTTAAAGAATCCCAAATAATATAGGATAATAATAAATATATTGCCTTAGTTATGAAAAAATTTATAACGATAATATATAAATTCTGAGTATCTCCTATTAAAAAATTTTCTTATTCAACACAATAATTTTAAAAAAGAACAACTTCAATATTGTTCTCTCAATTCAAAATTTTTTATAGAACCACCTTCTTTTCCTTTTCCGCTATGTCATTGTCTGACACTGAGGCAAACATATTAACTAAAGGTACAAATTAAAGTTATACAACACCAAAGTAAAATACACAGCCTAGACTAATATTGCATATATTGAAACAAAAGAACAATTTAATTCAGTTCATTGATCAGAGATGAGCTTGCTCTGGCTAAGCATGAAACAATGATTTTGAAAGAACTGAGAGAATGGCAATTAATTTTTAATAATTTTTCTGCTCACTACTTAAAAATTTTGTGCATAAAGTAACTAAAAACAGTATGACAGTTTTGGTATAATTTGGGATAGTGCATCTTTCAGAAGACAGCAAGATTCAAAGACATTTGAGTTAAAAAACTAAGAAGTTATTAATTGTTAAGAAATAGAGATTTATTCCAAAAAGTATAAAGATTCTTAAATGATCAATGTTTTACCATAAATCATTAATGCTGAATATTACCAGTCATTATTCACTTGTCATCCCTAAAGCAATTATTTCACATAAAATGAATAGTCATATTAGCACAGTGAGATAAAAGTGGAAAATTAAATATGATCCAACAAATACAGACATATATATGTCGCTTACTAAGTGAATTGCACTATATTCCTTCATTTATTGAAAATTATTCTGTCCGATATTGAAAAATCATAAGCGTGTCATCATAATAACTTTCAGAAATGAGTATATAAGTTAAAGAAGATTAATAAACAACAATGATTTGATAAATAATTTAACTAATACCTATAGCAGAAGTTTCCGAGAAAAAACACAGAGTTAGAGGATAATCTTAGATTTCAGAAATAATAAGATAAAAAGTAAATTTTAAAATCAATCTTTTTCATATTATTGTAACAACAATATACATAATATTACTATTTCAACCCCTCAATTCTGTTATCTGTCACCCAAAAACTTCAACCTTCAATTACTTTAATAAAATATTAAAGATATGTTGAGAATGCAATCAATAGATCATACCATAATATTGTTTAACATTAATAATTCATCGAGTTTCCTTTACGAAATCTATCAACAATTTAAATAACATAAAGAAAGAATAAAAGTTAATCTTTTTAAAGTGGTTCTGTATAAATACATAGATGGGACACGGATAAAACCTTCCAGTCATGGAAAAATCGTAATACCAAATGCTTTCACTTAAAAATAATTTATAATCACAATATCAAAATGTATATGAAAACTCATGTAAATAAAATTAAGTCGAATATCATTATAAAAAAATATTTTTTTGTGATTACGCAAATAATTTTTTGAATAAAACAAGTTCATGTCTGAAGGTTTCAAACATCCCACAATCATCCTAAATAAAATAAAGCATATTAAACTTTATAAATTGTATATTTTAATCGATTTAAGCATTTCATAGCATCATGCATTTTCAAACAAATGCATCAAATCAAGATATTACATTGTTATAAATTTATATCAACTCATAACATTGATATACCCAATCACACACAGCATGATTATATTATATAAATATTTAGGAGTAGGCAGAGAAACATGGCAATGTAATCGCCAAATCTAACAAAGTGAGCCAACTTCCGTTGAAGAAAACCTGTGAAATGTTCGTTTCTCAATCAATTTCAAATAAATAAATTATTAGAAGAAAGTTTTTCTTCAACGAAAATGACTAATCGGAATTTCTTGATCCCCCACTTCAAGAAATTCCCAACCTATACACTTACCACAATAGGCTCTCGAATCAATTTTCCAATAAAACTGGAATCATCACCGAGTTCAGCATTTTTTTTTAAATACATATTGAAATGCACCACATATACTTTTAATTATGAATTAAAATTATATATTAGGACTAATGACTCATATTTTGAATCACCAGAAATTTATTTAAGCAATCCAATTCTGAAATAACTTTAAAGATTTAAAGAGTAAAGGATAACTAATTAAGAGTCAAATAATAAATTACATTGAATTTCAAGTCTTTATAAATTTCAATGACTTTGAGAATCCAGCCTCAAAGAAGAAACAGGTAAATCCAGCCAAAATAAAAAAGCATATGTTATAACATGACTCAAAACGATTAGGACAAAAATAATAAAAGGAGTGGATAGTTTCGAAAATGTATAAAAACAATTATTTAGGAATAATGGAAATTGCTATCTTATGATTCAAAATAAAAGTGTATACATATATTGTTATGCAGTCTTTCAGGCTAACATAAGATTATGTCATGAAAATAGAACCCATTGGGTTATTTTAATTTTTTTCTACAAAATCGGAATAAAAATATTTACTTGTTTGAGTCATCCTCACTGCTCCATCGTTTTTCCTGTTCTTCAAGTTCCTCCTTCCAACGCAGCTCCAGCTCTTTCATGTCATTAGCAATGTCATCTTCATACATAGTTTCCTCCGATGGACCAGGAGCTACATTGATGTTCATATTCAAGTTCCATGAATTAACTATATGATTCTAAAATAAATATTGGGAAATGAATGTTGTTAAAAATTCATTATGGGTCAGTTTCACAATGTCTGGTTACATATATTTAACCTTTAGATTAGGACTAAACCACAAAATATTGTTTTACGATAGTTACTACTTAAGTTTTGAAATAGACGAATAAAAACAAATATTTATAATCGGAGATGGCTTTATTGTTATGCAAATTATTCCTCATTAAGATCAATACACTTTTGTAATTGCTTGAACCAATTTTCAAAGCACTTTTTCCATTTTTACTTCCAAACTTGTGATTTCAATTCAACAGCTTCATCATGCTTCGAAAAATGCAAATTATTTTATATCTGTGGGAGTAAGGAAATACTTTTGGGCGCATGATGTATGACCCATCAGTTTGATGTTCTAACTGCTAAAAAACGTTTCTGTTTTAGCTGATGCAATTGGTTTCCCTGATTTTTCCAAACACTTCTGGTAAACAAATGCTGGTGTACCATTCAGAATTGACAGTTCTACTTTGCTCTAAGGGAACTGTGGCAACGTGACCAGTTATTCCGAAAAAACAGACGAAGTGCTTCGTGATCCAACTTTTGTTGGGTTCTCTTTGTCTTGAAAACCTATGCAGTCAATTGTTCTTGGTTGTGCGACCACGATTTAATTCGGAAAACCAGCGAAACATAGTGACTCAAGATGATGCTTCAACACCAAAAGTCGAAGCGAGTTGGTCAGCACAGTGCTGTTGATTTGAAAATGGCTGAAAGTCATAGAAAATCATCGCATGTTCATAATATAATTCCATTTTTTGACCGAGATGTGTGTTTTAAGCGTCTGCAAACAACACAAATGGTATTCATATACAACACCTCTGAGATCTGAGTAAATTCACCATTAAAAACGTCAAAATTCACAATGACAATGTCAGATTTGACATGACCACATCTCAAAACTTGAGTAACAATCCTCGTAAGATTACCTTTGTCAAAGGCCAATTTATTTTTTCTGATTAATAGAAAGATTAGTGGGTGTTAAAGTATACTGTTAGTAGATTCCTGGTAATAGAAAGCAACCTTACTGCTAATACCTAATGATCGCATTTTGTTATTTCAATATTGTCAACTACTTTTTTGCTAATATTTATTAATCGCAATAGATGTACAATTATTAGAATAACTTACCAAACATGCTTCCTTCTGTTTCTCATGAATTCCCTGTTCGATCAACTGCAATTCTTGTGTGAGTTTGTCACTTTCACTCAAGTTAGGAATTTTCTGAGCTGCTAACTTATTCAAGTCTTTCAGTTGTTTCTCTAAATTTCGTAACTGCATGCTAACTCGTTGAGATTCAGCCATTATTTCTTTGGAATGATCTTGCATCCTTGGATGTAAATGTAAAAATTGGGGATCTAGTAGAGAGTAGGAAAATTTGTAACTTTCATGTAACGTTTAACATCTGTACATAAGTTCTGGAAAAGCAGAACTGTTTATTGCTAGCTTAGTTTTAAATTATTAATCTTAGACAAACCAACATTAAAAAGTTATTAACGCAGGGATAAAGATTGATAATATTTCAATTATCTTAGCTTAATGACTATCGAGTATAAGTTAAATATTTGAAGAAAATAATGTCAGATTGAAAGTGAATTGGTCATGAAATTGAATGTCAGATTGAAAGTGAATTGGTCATGAAATTGAAAGTTAGTCTTAAAAATGGTGGAAGAATGAATGGTGTGCCACAAACGATTCTTATTTTAGTTCGTTTGGCGC
Organism: Megalocaria dilatata; assembly: GCA_034642435.1. NCBI lineage: Eukaryota > Metazoa > Arthropoda > Insecta > Coleoptera > Coccinellidae > Megalocaria > Megalocaria dilatata. The sequence continues at coordinate 34,787,054 of CM067854.1, forward strand.
ATGACATCACCTGACTGGGAAATGTGAATTTTAAAATAGTTCCTTCGTAAAATAATAAGATGTTTTTTACTTGATAGAAGGAATATTACAAAATTTGAATATCAAAAAAATTTTTTTCAAAAATTTTTAGAATTAAATTAATGTCTTATAAGCACAGCTTATATTTAATAGACATATAAAATCACAATTCAATATACATTCTGTCAAGAAAGTACCGGGAATTATCGATTTAAATCTGGCGGGGCAATGAGGCAGGTAAAATTTTTTTTTCCTAGGTTGGTACCACTGTCCTTAATTACTATGCCAAGCTTGAGCGGGATCTGTCAACTAGTGTGTTCGCAACAGCTGATTAAGTCAGTCGATGTCAGAGTGCGTGCCGATTTTTACTATGGGTGATTACGTTGAGCAAAGAATTTGTTTAAAGTTTTGTGTTGCAAATGAATTTTCGTGTGCCGATGCATTGAAAATGTTGCAAAAGGCCTTTGGTGATAATGCTCTATCGAAAACTCGTGCATATCAGTGGTACAGAGCCTTCAAGGACGGTCGTGAAGTGGTCGAAGACTTGCCTCGTCCCGTCGATAAAATTAAGGAAAGGGTGCTGGAAAACCGTCGTACCAGCTTGAGAGAGATAGCACATGATCTTAAGATATCCCACGAGTCCGCACGTACGATTTTGATTGATATTTTGGGCATGAGAAAGGTGGCCGCACGACTCGTACCGAAAGACCTGAATTTTCTTCAAAAACGTCATCGCGAACAGGTTGCTTCAGACATGCTGGATCGCTGTAATTCCGATTCTACATTCATGGAACGCATTATAACTGGTGATGAGACCTGGGTCTACGAGTACGATATGCAAACAAGCCAGCAATCATCGGAATGGGTGGCAAAAAATGAGCCGAAACCAAAAAAACCACGCCAAAGCCGCTCGAAAATGAAGGTGATGCTCATTGTTTTCTTCGATATCCGTGGCGTGGTGCACTACGAATTCGTTCCAGAGGGTCAGACGGTAAACAAGGAGTATTACCTAGGCGTTATGAAACGTTTGCGTGAGCGTATCCGTGAGAAGCGGCCAAATTTGTGGGCGAACAACTCATGGATTTTGCATGACGATAACGCGCCTTCTCACCGAGCTACGATTTTGAATGACTTTCTCGCCAAAAACTCAACAAACATGCTTCAGCAACCACCGTATTCGCCGGATTTGGCTCCCTGCGACTTTTTCCTCTTCCCAAAACTAAAATTGCCCCTTCGTGGCACCCGTTTTGAGTCGATTGAAACCATAAAACAAAATTCGGCGCGAGAGCTAAAGTCCATCCCAGAAAGCGCCTATAAAAAATGTTTCGATAATTGGAAGTGCCATTGGCATAGATGTATTGGAGCAAATGGAGCCTATTTTGAAGGCGACCCAATAAATTTTGACGATTAAATGTAAAAATGTTGTTTTAATTGAAAATTCCCGGTACTTTCTTGACAGAGTAGTACAATATCAAATGGAATAAATAATCCAACAAATATAAATTATCAATTAAAATTAATAAATAAATATTTGAAGGAGACAAAAATTTGTTTCTGATCTTTGAATTATGAAAACTAATTCCTTTTCAAAAATACAAAACATAATTCAAGGACTTCTCAGAAAATATAATTTATTTAAAATATTTAATATATTGAAATAATTGTAAGATTAGAAACAAAATTTTGTCTCCTTCAAATATTTATTTATTTATTTTAATTGACAATTTATATTTGCTAGTTTATTTATTCCATATGATATTGTATATTGAGATTTATTACGTCTATTAAATATAAGCTTCGCTTTTAAGACATTAATTTAATTCTTAAAATTTTTTTAAAATTAAAATTATAGGAGAGAAATAATTTAAATGCTTTTATGATATATCTATTGGTGGCAATGACATTCTGGATTTAAATTTCGAAACTGTTACCAGGAATGACACGTGTAAACGGCATGTGGCATTTTGTTCAGAATTTTTTCTTGAAGGTTAGCTTTTTATTTTGTTATTGTGTTCAATTCTCAATGTTAGAACTATCTGATGAAGTATGTAGAATGGCTTACATTTTGAGTTCAGTATATTATCATATCTGTAGTGTTTTTTGGATTTCACACTATGTGAAAAAATTACTCATACATGTTGTATACAATCTCATATAGAGAATAAATAAAATTTGAATATTGAAACAAGTTGAAATATGTTTATCTTCTACAATTTTAATTTCAAAAAAATTTTTATTCAAAAAACTTTTAGAAATAAATTTATGTCTACACAAGCACCGCTTACATTTACAGAAAAATAAATGTTTCTCTAGACAAATATTAATGTCAAATTAATATAATGTATTTTTTTAAATATATATAAACAGTAAAAATTCTATTGAATTAGTCCTTACTTGATGGAAATTCATTTTAATTAAATAAAATAATATAGATTATTTTATTTATATATGATGATAGTTTTTCAGATTTCTAATATTTTGAATTTTATATTAGAACTTTCATCAAGTAGACTCAAAGCCATAAGTTATATAATATCATTAAGGACTTACTGATCACATTTCCTGATGAGACAAATGCTCCTTGCGGTATATTTGGCGGATATATTTGAGGATTGTTGTTATAATATAATGAAGTTAATGAGCTGCCTGATGACATTGACCTATGAGCCTGAAATCCAAGAATGATCACATTTAGCCAAACATTCCTTTCATAAAATGGAACCTCTGAAAATATTATTTATATATAAATAAACTGCTTGTCAAAAGTTAAGGATATTGATATTGTGTTTTCCCTTCAAATAAACCCAATTTCATATGTGACTCAATAACTGCTTGTTGCATCTTCTCTGTCTCTTTCAGTAAAAAGTAGACCGGAAAGTAATGTCGCTTTTATAAATTAAATTCAAATTAAAAAATTATCAACAAGTTTCTATTTTTAATCAATAATGTTATCAACAATCTTTTGCCATCTAGTGTGCAGATTTTCAATGCCGAACGATAAAAATCAAGTAAGTGGTTTTTGAGTATAATATCTTGAGATGGCATTTTGGACATCATCCAAATTTTTTTCCACTTAGAAAATGTTGTAACGATCCGAAATTCGAGGATGCGATATTGGGCGAGTATATTGAATGAGGTAGTACCTCCCATCCCAATTCATTAATTTTTTCCAACAGTGCGGTCTTGCATTGTCGTGTTGCAGAATAACGCCTTTTCTGTTGACAATTGCCAGATACTTTTCGATTAAATATTGGTTCATTCCATCCAATTGTTCATAATAAAGATATGCATTATTAGTTTGTCCAGGTTTCAGCGCCTTTTTGGGATGTAAACCTAGTTTTGCAGTGCTTCTGACCCATTTTTCATATGGTGCCATTGAAGCAATACATTGCATGTGATGGATCGGATGGCTTTATTCTTTTTGGACAGATTATGGGGGTGGTTACTTCTCCAATCTGCTGAATATGTTCTTGGATGGTCGACCAAGGTTGGTTAAGGGTGTTTGATAGTTCCTTGATTGTCTGACATGGATTTGCTTCCACTTCTGTTCTTAGCTTGTCGTTATTTAATGTAGATGGTCTTCCTGATCAATAAGAGTCAGAGAGATCAAAATTACCGGACCTGAGCCTATAGATTCATCTTTGGCATTTACGAACATCTAATGCATTTGGAAAAACATAGCAAATATTTTTGGTCACAACTGTTGCATTACTACCGTTGGGGAACTCAAAAAGCATACAATGACGTATATGCTCTTCTAGTACTTGGCTGGCCATTTCAACCAAGTTGCAAAATACTCTAATATTCAATTATTTAGACGTGAACAAGTCACTTAAAATGACTTTGACACGATTTCGAAGTACATGATGAGCTGACAAATGACAATCAAACGTTGATATGCGCAGAAAAGACATTACTTTCCGGTCTCCCTATCACTAATAAGTCAGTTCTGCCATCGAAACAAATTCCATCCCAAACCAAAACTGTACCCCCTCGAAAAGGATGGAACAGAATGACGGTTCATTCTTATCAGTAGACGTGTCCACACTCGTACTAGCCGTATCCATATCAACTCAATATCTGGACTCATCAGTAACGAGTACGTATCGCCAGTGTACCTCTCCATTGCCCACTATAATATTTCACAGCATATGTTTTTTCGTTGCCTTATCTACATCATTTTTAAAGTATGTTTTGATTTCTTACTAATTGTGGCTTTTTGCAGACGATTTCTGGCAATTTACTTTCATTCTCCTTTTTTAAAGTTGAAGTATTCCTAATCCCTTTTTTTTGCGTTTCTTGGTGGTATTTCCTGTATATTTGGTTTTTTCTTCACCTGAGATATATGAAGATTAGCTGCAGATCTGAGACATTTCTGTCCAATAAAAGGACTCGAAATCTGCGGCATTGATAGTTGGTATTGAAATCTTGATTTTACAAATATACAAAACGTTATCGGAATTCAATTTAATGACATTGATCAGAGAGAGTACATGTGGTCACTGTGAATAATAATTACGGACTTTTCATTGAAATATGTATTAATGTTGCATCAACCTCTAATATGTACAGCCCTTTATGCCCTCTTTATTTCCTTTTGTAATAAGAGAAATTTGGAAATAAATATTATCATTATTTCTTGTCTATGAAAATTTCTAACAGCTAAATACGTCTGGATAATTTCAGTCCACAAGTAACAACCATTTACTCACCAAACTCGACGGCAAACTGGAATCTCTGTATGAAGTGGACTGATTTAAATTGTTATCTTTGTGCATTCTGGAAATGGGACCGTACTTGTTGATTGATGGAGAATCGTAGGGAACATAATCATCATCCGGAGTCAAAATTGAATCAGACCTAACAAAGGTTGGTCCAGAATTTATGTGTGGTGGCAAAAAGCTGTAGGGTGATGAGGGACTATCCATATCTATTTGAGACTCGTGTCTGGCCAAAGTTGTTGCGTCATTAGATATGGCGGTTGCTGCGTTTTTCCCAACTACTTTCTCCAGAAGACAAATGACTTCTTGCTTACGCTGATATAATTCGGCAAGGCTCTTTCCCTGACCTCGAGGTAATTTTGGCTGGCTGGACATATTTTGATTCTTGGCCTGTAAAAAGTGTTCAATGTAATTAAATATCAGTTTAAAAAAAATTTGCCAACAGGAGCTGCCTCTAGCGGGAAACAGGTTGTTCAAGATAACAACAGGTGGTATGGTTGTATAACTTACAATGTCCCAATTGGTAGTTCTTGGTGTTTCTCCAGGTAAGTTGGTACGATTCAAATCGGCAAATTCAGGGGATGGAAAATAATTTTGTCCATTATTAGATACCATCATATTTTCTTGATTAGGTCCATACATTTCATGTGGTGAATAATGACCCATGGAATTTGGGTACATTTGTTGAGGTGAAGAATGATGTGGGTTTGGTCTCAAATAATTGGTATTGTATGGAGCAACATCGAAGCCTAGAAAGTAGAAATATTGTCATTAATTTCTCAATTATTATTCTTCTTCTAATTGATCAGGTTTTATCCTTCTGTGGGAATAGGGTGACTTCACCAGTAAACCGGACACTACCAGTGGCCGGACAAATGACTCTTTTATACAAATAATAAAATATTTGCGTGACTTATTCATGATATAAATACATGTCAGTACTTGTCTACATTATATGCACACATGCAAACATTAAGAGGGACATTAACATTAAGAGAATAGCCATTTTGTTTCAGCTCTCCCCTGTATAGAGAGTAAATTGGGTGTTTTATGTCTAGAGTGCAGTCCCAAGGTCAATGCCATACCTTCATCATACTGCATATAATAATTTTAAAACATCCCATGCTTGAATTATCATTAATTGAAAAAGCATTACTAATTGATGTATCTAAAAAAGTAGAGCTGATAGAAGAAAAACTGATTTTATATTTGGATTTAGCTTCTCAAGTATAGCGTAAATCAGCTCTTAAATCCTCAGAACCAAGAAAAAAAATTGTAGGCCTATGATAATTGAAAGTAACCCCTTCTATATAATTTGATTTTAACTTACTCATTCCTTGGACCATTCCAGGCACCATCGTCTGCATAGATACAGGACTAGTGGCAGCAGTATTCGGCACAGTGCTGTAGTAATCCTCTGGTTGATTGTAGCTCTTCTCTGAAGGGCTCTGACTGTCGACCCTATGTTCCTTGTTTCTAATCATTGTCTTTCGATTTTTGGCCCTGTATTTTTCCAATTCTTCATTGGAATGGGCGAATGTACAATTGGTACTTCTTGGACAACTACCTCGAAGGGTCAGATCTCGACACATGCTGATCTTGTACTTTGCATGTTGGGAATGAGTTGTGTCTTGAAGTTTGCGGTTGCCATATTGATGTATAAATTCAACAAGGCCTGCAACCACCTGTTGGACTGCTTCTAAGGCCTCACTGAATTCTTTCCATGATGGTGTAGCTGATTCTGGATAAAAAAGATTTATGTATACAGAGAGTTAACAAAAAAAAGGTTTTTATCAACAAGTTGTAGGCCTCATCAAAATAAATCTTCTCAATAAAAAATCGCCCAAATAAAAGTAGTAAAATAACGAGGTTCCAAACTCAGCTTCTACTCAAAATAGAACCATATTCAGTAAATGCAAGTCTACACAAAGTTCTTCAATAAACTGTCACCCCAAATGGAATCAGAGAGACTTTAAATACTACTCAAAATAGAACCATATTTAGTAAATGAGTTTCTGGATATTGAATAATATGTAGTTTTCACCATGATTCATTTTAAGTTATGTATTCATACCTTCTATTATTCTGACAGTAATTCAGACAAAATTCATTTGAAGCTAGTTGATTTTTGGTTGATTAGAAATCAGAAGCTGTTCTCGTCATAGAGAATCAATTCTAGTTTTTATCAAATGCAGACAACTAATATCTCAATAATTTCATGCCTGCTTTGAATATTGAATGACAATATTGTATATTTTTTAAACCATATAAATAGAACAAATTTTTTTTTATTGCCTTTTTCCACCATTTTTAAGGTGTAATCAATTTTATCATGATGAATGTTTTCATAAATTAAATTTTTTCAATTAAAATACAAGGCGGTGCAAGACTTTTGAAAGTGAGTGTATTTATCCTACAAAATTAAAATGTTCTATTGACGAAAAATAGATAATTAGAAAATTATTCACTCCATTTCATATCAATTCTTATACTTGTTTTAAAGTTATGAATAAATTGTTCTTAACTTTCAGACTTCACTTGCTGTTTGTTATCACTTAAATGAGCAAAGAAATAAATTCCAAATCATTTTTATATTTAAAAAACCATTTCTAAATAGGATTCGTCTTATTCCTTTTATTATCCTCTAAAAAATATGTGATATGCTTTATGCAAATATTCAGTTCATTACTTTGATAATATTATTCGAATAAATCTTAATTTAATTTGATTAGATAAATATGATGACAAAGTTTCTTCGATATCCATTTGAACCTCTGCACCATCTTTTCGGAAAAATGATCTTGCAAATCAATTTTATTTCATTTCCGCCACAAAAAAATTTGTTAACAATAATTGTTATTGCATCTCCATTTGTTTTTTCAAAAAAATCAGATACAATGATACACCATAAGGCAGTGAAGGCGGACGGTTTTCAAAAATTCCTAAAATCGTTTTCATGTTGAAAAACTTTTATTTATATTTTCATGTACGTCAGTTCATAGCATTTACTGTACTCTATAGTGAAAAACAACATCTGACATGTGGTGGCCACGACCAGCAATGCACCGCCATTCTTGGAAGTTGGCCGCCACTTTCGCCAGCATGCCTCTGTCGATTGCGGTGGTTTCCACGTGAATTGCTTCCTTCAGCTCTTGCAGAGTTCGAGGCTCATACCCGTAAACCCTTCTTCAGATGTCATCATACCAGATGAAAATGAGCTTGATCAGACATAAAGATAATGATATTCTTATTTTGATCAAAGAGTGCTTCCATCTTACCCGCGAAAATTAGTCGTTGTTTGAAATCCCCTAGCTGTAACTGTTGAATAACGGCCATTGGTGAGGATGGAAATGCAGGTATAAGTAAAAAAAAAATTTTTAAACTTGTTTTACCATTCGAGTAATCGAGTAATGAAGTTCAGCGGAATAGTTTTGAGCAGATCGACCTGGATTGCACAGAAGTTCTTGTCAGACTTGTTCAACATTTTCTAGGATTCAAGCTGTGCTTTTTGTTCATCAAAATTGCTTGTGTAGGAAGTGCTTAAACCCAACAAATAATGGTGTTTTGTGAGAGAACACTTCGAATTCGATGAATGTTGAAGTGGTGACGGAATTCACGCTGAACTGCCATAACACTCATTATTTTGGATGAAGCTTTGGTAAGCGACTACACGTTGTTTCAACAAACACAGCTTCACTTTGACTGACCAATATAAGATCCTATAAACCTAACGGTACCAGCTCTACCCCGATCGACCCTTTGGAGGAGAAGCACTAACCGTTTCAAAGACGTCTGTCTTCACTGCCCTACCCTATATCAGCATGCCATAAACTATAAGGAACAGTAACTTTTTCTGGTTGTAAAAGTTTTTCATGAATCTATTATGAAATTTTTTCACGCCGAAAACGACAATTTTGTCAGTCAACAAAGCGGATTAATAATGAATTAACTTCATGAAAAGAAAATGTTTGAAAAAATTTAGATAAATTACAAGTTTGCTCAGCAAAAACAACACACTTATTATTGTCAAAAGACTTCAATTCCCAAATTAACACAATCTTATATTAAAAAAAAATCTTTTTTTTAACACTGACTGGTATATACCTTCTGTAACAGTGGCGCTTACAGCTTCGATATCCTCCAGGTTTCTTCCATTTTGTTGTCTTATAGGTGTTCTAGTGTCTTGTAAAATAAAATCTGTTTAGGATTTTGCAACAATTTGACAAAAATGCAAACACAATGATTATTTGGACTATAAACTTCGCAAAGACTATTTATAGTTTGAATAAAAGAAGGAATATTTGTATAAAAATGATTAAGACAAGTTTTTAGAATTCCCCGTGTAATACTGCCAAAAATTTGAAACGTTAAAACATTTTTGTGACTGCAGTTTCAAAGTATTATTTCATCTTCAAGCAACTTAAATTTTTGTGGTTGTATAACAGTAATTTCTGAAAACTTGTTTCAATTATGATCAACTACCAAATAGAAATGACTGAAACAGTTCAATATACAGACAAATGTGTTAAAGTGTGCATTTAGATATGATGGCGTATCACATTATACTTATAAGTGACAGCTGGCTAAATTTCTACCATTTCAAATATGGCTGCCATGATGTAATGAATCTCTTCTTGTAGAAATCCAATAGGTTTTATAATATTGATTTTATATTCTGTTCATATTCAACTAAATATTAAGGCTCTACTGTCAGCAATGTATCCTCTGTTTGTGGCTCACAAACTTTATCAGAATAAAATTTACCTGGGCTTGGGTCTATTGCAGCAAGAAGCTCCAGATGAGGTCTCAACGCCGACAACTTTCCAGGATCGCCAGTTCTTTGTAGAGCGATGAGCAGCTCCTGTACACTTTGGGCAAAAGACTGGGGTGTTTGCAACTTATCAATGATGCTTTGCATATGTGACTTATGGGCAGTATCACCGTAAAGCAAGGCGGACCATTGATCTGGTGCAATTCTTAGACCAGCTTCGGTAGCAATCTGGACAATCTGAGCATCGTGCTCCCTACGCAGTGCTTCGTATGTCCGGAATTCCTCTTTCAACTGCATGAGGGAAGAATCACCTTCCCGTTTTGAAACCTGTAAATTTTACAATTCAACGTGTTGTCTACCAAATAGGGACAGAAACTAATCAATCTCTAGATTAGTTCAAAAGACAAGAACAGGCAAGAAAATTAAATAAAAAAACCCAAATGTTGTTACCTACTTTTAGGTTATAGCATAATTAAAAATGTTTATCTAGTATACCACACTCAAGGTGTAGTGATTATTATTTAGTATATTAAATGTTACTAAATGCCACACACTTATCAAAAATTGTAATATGCTAATAAGGTCTAAATTTATGATTTTGGAATAATGTAATGATACAGTTGCTGTTGAAGAATATTGTGAACAGTTACAACATCAAATGTATTAATTAAAACGCCGGATATTTATTCTAAAATATGATTAAGAGTATGAGCTATGGTAAAAAGGAAGTTTTTCGAATCAAAACAGTGCAACTTGCTTCTATGTTACAGTTCAAAACTCAAATACAGCCGATTTGGTTTTGTTGATCGTCAGGTATAAGCAGCAGACAAACATATTTCATAGATTTTTGTCTACTCTTCAGGGCTATTTATTCTGAAATATATGTGAAAAACATGTGGATTATGGGGTTTCTCAGGAGTCCATATTTGAACTCATCTTATTTGTGCTCTACATATATAATTTTCCAGAAAACTCGATAACTCTTGAGTGCAGTGAGGTGACCGAGTTCACCTCTATTGGGTCTATTCTCATAGGAACACAGTGGTTTTTCCAAAAGTAATAAAAAAACTTTGCTGCACGTTTATTTCAAAACTGAACCCATTTAACCCTTGTGTTAGTAACCGGGTACCCGGGTACCCACCACGGTGTATTTGTATGAATAGCTTAAAGAATATTTAATATTTTATTTTAAGCTCTCGAATCGTCGTTCTTTAACTCAAAAGAAAGCTAGTCGTGAGTGCATTTAATTTATCTATTTTTTATTATTTTTTTTTAAATAAGCTTAAACTTCAGCTATCGCCCCATTGGCAACCGGACACCCGGGTACCCACAATGGAAAGAATAGAAAATAAATTGAAAATGGTTTCTATAAATGCTTGCAACTAAATTTTATTGAAAAAATAAAGAAATATTACATTTTTTCATAATTAATGAAATTAAACCTGACATTTAACACATTGTATGAGATTAATTGAGTGCTCATCACATACTGGCTGGTGACAATTGGCACAGCTCTTATGAGTCTTTCGCCGTCTTTTTATTGGCAAGGCATTGCACACATGACAAGATCCTACCACTTTTTTTCCTCCGGTTTTATCTCCGTCAACCACCGGACCAGGATTTATCTCGATTGTTTCTGCTAATGCATGACCTAAAATACTTTCAACAGCAATATTTGTTGAGAAGTGATGCATTATTTGCGGATTCGCCCTACGGTGTTCAATCATCGGCAATGCTAGTTCTTCACTTAGCTTCCGCATAAATTGACGACGTTCTGTCGTTTTTTTGGCAATCATTTTATTATTTTCGTAATAAATTATATATGATGCAAGTGAAGAAATGTCTAGCATGTTGAAGAACAATGCCATTAGCCATCTCGAAGATCGTCGTTGACTTGTGTACCTCCGGACCATTTGGTCCATTGTGTCAACGCCAGCTTTATATCTATTATAAAAATTTATAATTTCTAGTTTTTGCTTAGCGTCATCACCAACTGATGCATCTGAATGCATTGTTGATAACAGAATGACAGCTTTATTTTTTTTAGGAACATAAGAACACATGGTAACCTTTTCGTGAAATCCAAAAACTGTCGAATACTGCTCTCGTGTCTTATTTGCTCCCATAACACTAGGGATGTAAGGTTTATTTTTTTTTTAACGTGCCAACAATGGTAATATTCCATGATAACAAGTGTTTAGCAACGGTTAGAGTAGTAAAGAAGTTATCCATGCAGATGTTTCTACAACTACCTCGGTACGGAGCCGCCAATTCTTTCACTACTCTTTCACCCTGATTTTTTTTTTTAAACAAAATAAACAAAATTTTTAATATTTAGATCTGTGGGTACCCGGGTACCCGGTTGCTAAAAGACGTCGGTAAAGTTGGTTACTAACATAAGGGTTAAGTATTGTATATAAGTAAAGGCCAACACAATTCGAAATTCATAAAGAATTGATCAGTGGCCATTCTACAAGAGAAATAGATGCATTAGATCCATACCCTATACAGCTCCTACACCCAGAAGATTATCCTAATGTATCAGAATAAAAATCCTCCTGTTGTATCATGCAATTTTTTACAAATTTAGCAACAATTACTTGTAACAACATTAATTAATATTAATATCTGGCACATAGTCAGATGGTAATCCCCATTCATTTGTCACAAGCAATCTTCAACACATTTTTGGCCAATATGGTACAATCGATGATTATTTAACTGGCCCTTTCATTTTGAAGAACCATCACACTTCATCTGAGGCTAATATTAGTCAATTATTGTTTCTTTAAAGTGTAATAGTTCAGGTTTTATTAGACTTTACCTTGAAGCATGAAGCTCTATATAATAGTTGTACAACATGCCCAATGCTTGTTTTTGATGCTTGGGGAAAATGCGGTTCTAACCTCTGCACCACAAACATTACTAGAACTTTCCTCGATAACGCCGATCCATCTTCCAAAGCTAAGAGCACTAACTTCAGAACCTCTTCTTGCATGGCTGAAAAAAAGTAACTATTACATTCATTTCTTCATATATATATATATATATATATATATGAAAACAAATTGAACCTATGTTTATAGGGAAAAAAAATGTTTAGAACAGGCTCTCATCTGCCTGAGTTTGTCATAGAGCTTATAAATCCCCCTGTATAGAAACAATCTAGTACAAACTCCTAAAATTATTCATGGTAAATTGAAAGAAGAATATTTACACAAATATGACTATAAATCTTTAGATGCTACGAAGTATTGTGATAGAATGTGATTTTAGATATAAAAAAAGAATGATGATTATCTTATTGTTGTGCTTAGGCAACAATATTTGCGACAAATGAAAGAACACAAGAGAGAAAAAACAAATATAATATTAGATATTTGAATGAAACGTTGTCCAATACGTAATCAAATAGGGTTGAGTAGATGACTCCAAAAAATGCCATCTCAATGCTAAATCTTCCAGAGATGAAAGAGTAAATATTTTACATACTGGGGTGTACAAGGATTTGTCACAAGAACAAGTAAAAAGTTTATAAGGCGGAAAATAATTCAGTAATAAAGAAAGTCTATAAATTGAATTTTAAAGCATTATTTTCAAATAACTTTTAAAGAAAGTTTCATTACTTAGCAATTTAGTCCATGATTCAACAATAGCAGCTCTGAAAGATTTTGGTTTCAATGAGGCCTCAAAATTGCTGCAGTTAAAAAAAACTGTTGAGTTATAATAAACAATATCAATGGTGTAAAAGAGGTCATCAGAAGAAATGCATTTTCCAAGGCTATTTACAGTTAAATATTTTGAGAAACTTGTTGTATGGAGAAATGAATATCATTGTCTCGATTCAAATGATCATCTCACAAATAAGACTTATAAAGCTTATTTTCAAAGTATGTCTACATTTTTGAAGATAATTAAGTATAGTTTCACAATTTATATTATTAAATATTTTTTAACAGTTAATTTACCACTGAAAACTTGAGGAATGTATTGATAATTACTTCCAAGTGGTTGTAATTATAATTTATCGTTAGATGAAGTTTTAAATGCTCAAAGGAAAATTCAAATTAAGCTTATATTGAAATCCAATGGAAGAACTTTTTCTTTTGAAGGTATTAAAAAGCAATTTTCATCACATTAATGATTGATATAGTTTTACTTTTGATGAGGACACCTTGAAAATTAATAAATTTAAAGAATTTAAATTCAAATCATAAAACTGATTGTGCCCTGAAGAATGTGGCAAAATTTATATTTTTTTTTGAGATTTATTTTATTTATTAACAAATAGGAATACTAACGGGTATTTCAATCAAATACTGCAGAATTTGGACCACACAGTGCTTCCAAATAATTAAATTGTAATATTTGCTTGTCCCCGGTTGTTGAAGAAAAGAGTTGTTACATAGATAATGAATATTTCTGCAATAGGGAGAAATTTCAATTCCAACTGTTCATGTTTGAATAATTTTTCACCATTAGTGCTATTTTTGATGTCATTTTAAATAATCGTCCATTAGAATTAATTCTTTTATGAACTGTTGATAAAAAGTACATTCTTGAAAATTTGACATTTCTGAATACCCAATCTGAATACACATTTGAAATATTTAAGAAACTTGTAAATGTGGAAAAGATTATGATCAGCACATATAATATATATTTCTATAAAGTGGTGCAGTGTTATTTAGGGAATGTTTAAAATTTAATTCTAAATGTTTTGAAGAGATTTATTCAGATTAAAACCTGTAGAGGTTCCGGCGAATTAATGCAGCTATTATTTGTAAATGATTTGAAGTAAAACACTTTATTTCCGCTTATTTTTATTTTTCAACGACAATTGTTTCGTCAATTACATATTGACTTCGTCAGGTGAGTATGGTAACTAACTACTTTTACAAAATCTTTCTCCTTAAATACAAATTTCTCCAAAAATACGTGATAAAATGAAGTTTACAAGGAATTTATTAAAAAAGGTTCAACAACGGAGAACGGTTCACATCTGTTTGGTCGTTCAACAAAATATTCATTTTATGATGCCGGTTTATTTCCATTGCTTCTAAAAGGTCCAATCTATTGCATTTGTTTTCAAAATGGAGAACTTCAAAGTTATGGTCAAAATCATGTCTGGATTCTTGTAGATGTCTGGCATACGTGGAGTTTGATTTATTCTTAACGAATGAATTCCGGTGTTCCTGGATCCTACTCTCAAAAGATCTACCCGTTTGACCAATGTATACATATGGACATGTACCACAATTTAACCTATATACGCCTGATCTCTTGTTCTTATTGACGATATCTTTATTATTTTTTATTAATTTACCTAAAGAATTTATTGTTTTATATGAGATCTTGACATTTCGTTTTTTCTTTAAATATCTAGCTATTTATACAGATTTTTGTCCTATGTATGGTAAGCAAATAAACTTTTCATTTTTTCTGATATGTGGATAAACTAATGACATAGATTGTTTCAGTTTAATTTTATTCAATAGTTGATCAATAATTGATGGGTTATACCCATTATTTACTGTTATTTGTTTTATTATATTCAATTCTATTTCAAAATTCTCTTGTGACATAGGTACATTAACTAGTCTATACACCATACTATTGTATGCTGCTAATTTATGGGATAAAGGATGATTTGAGGAAGAATGTATTGTGCCGTCTGTGTGTGTTGGTTTGCGGTAAATCGAAAAATTATGTCTATTGTTAATTTTAATTATTTTCAAGTCTAAAAAATTTATGCTGTCATTTTGTTCTTCTTCGTGAGTAAGTTTTATCGTAGGGTATACCTGGTTGATAAATTCTAAGAATAACAAAAGTTGTCTAGACATACCGACAAACAAGCAAATAATATCTACAAAACGGTACCAATAAATAAATTGCTTAAAAAGCGGGTGCTCTTGTATTTTGTCTTCTAGGAAATCCATAAATATTTCAGCTAATATAGGACTTAGTGGATTTCCCATCGTGAGGCTTTCGTTATCCTCATAAAATATTCCATTAAACAAGAAATAGTTTTGTACAATACATATGTTGAGGATATCCATTATTTCTTGTTTAATTACCACATTTGTGTCATTTTTCAATAGTAGCCTTTCTACTAATTTTATTGTTAGTTTTACAGGTACGCTAGGAAACAGGTTCTTCACGTCAAAAGACATTAGTTTAGCATTATCTGGGATATGAATATTCTTTATTTTATTTATTAGGTCATATGAATTTTTTATGGATAATTTTGCCCGAAAATTGGTTTCTTTTTGAATAATTTAAATTAATTCTTAAGACAATTTATATGACGGATCTGTAACAAAGGAAACTACTGGTCTTATTGGTTTGTTCTCTTTGTGTAACTTGATGAGTGAATATAGAATTGGTGGTTGAGGAATCATTTGCACTAATTTAAAATTTGGAGTTTTTTCAAATAGTGCTGTTGAATGTTTTATTACTGTTTTCACTTGGTTTTGGTATTTTGTAGTAGGATCTTTCTTAATAGTTATGTATTTATTAGGATCTAAAAATGAGGTTGTTTTGGTTATATAATCATTTCTATTGATTGCAATAACTGTATTTCCTTTGTCAACTCTAGTAAAAACTACATTGTTTTCTAAAGTTTTTTTTTCGTATTGTTCCTACCGTAGTATTAAATGTGTTTTTATATGGCGTTGTTCTATTTTTCAATATACTAGTTAAATTATACCTATCTATATCTGAATTTTGATAACCTTTTATTGCGTTTTCTGCATCTACAGCTAGATATTCTGAGAATTTCTGATTATTACTATTTAAATTAAATTTAAAACCTTTTTCCAATAATTCAATTTCATCTTTAGCGAACTAAGCATTAGATAAATTCCTGAATTTAGGATAAAAAACGTGATTCGAAACTATTGTTTTTGTTTGCAAATTAGATATTTGATATTTCTTTTTGGTTACTAAATTCTTTAATTTTTTCTTTTGCGTCAAATATTTTTTGTGAATGGTGGATTTTGTAAAAGTAGTTAGTTACCATACTCACCTGACGAAGTCTATATGTAATTGACGAAACAATTGTCGTTGAAAAATAAAAATAAGCGGAAATAAAGTGTTTTACTTCAAATCATTTATGATGAATTTCCGTCAAGTAGAGACCGAAACAATCAAGAATATTATTTGTAATATTCAAAAAACTCTTCATAGTAAATTTTCAATATCTAAATTTTTACTACATTGTTATAAGTATGAAATATGTATTTGATATAGAGTACCTACATTTATTTATTAACTATAGAGTTTATGTTTTGTTATTCATATTTTTTATATTATGGTTGAAAGCAACTTGTTTTTGAGAATGTAGGTCTGCTGGCGAACTACCCATAAAGAAGTAACACTTCACAGTAATAACTCCTGTAATATTGTGGAAACTACATTTTATTATTATTCAAAAACCTAAATTCATTTCATGGTTGAAATTATGACATGTAATATTTATGTTTATTAATTCTTGTTTGCATAATACTATGTTTGAAAATAAATCAAAAAATCACGCATACACATATCAATTATACTTATTGTGTGATTTCAACAATTTGGAACAACATATCTTAAAAACCAACAAATTTTTGATAAAATATTATAAGAAAATAGAAACAAATCAATAGTGACATATGAAGGAGAGAAAATAATAATACATATAAATAATAATGAACTCTTTAAGATTAATTTTCAAAGAGAAAAATGTTTTTTGTTCCTGAACAAAATGTTCAGAAGTGACTACTAATATGATTATATTTTACACATTGAAAATACAGTTATTCCAAAAACCAATAATTAATCAAGGTACAATATACTGTGCATATTTTTCCTGTAATAAATTTTTTTTCAAATTTTATAAAACAGACTTCAGTTTGTTGGGCAATTGTAGATTTATGTATGGCAAAATATCTACAGTTTTTCTGCTATCATAGATTATATTTTCAAGATTTCAAACGAAAAATTATAGAATTTCCACACAGAGTAATTTTCACTAGCGTCTAATTCCAATTAAAAACTAAATAAACTTACCTGGGCCTAAAAACTGACAACCTCTATTTCTAACAGCTGCCCAAAGATTATTAGAGAGCTGTTGAGGATTTTGATGTTGTAAAATCAACTCTGTAACAGTTCTCTCCCCCAAAGATCGGGCAGCACGCATTGCCCTTGTCCTCCCCTCATCTTCAACAAGCTGACAATTTATTAACGTAACCAATTTTCTTTGCATGGGCCTTGAAAGAATACTGCCACCCCCAGAAACACTTCCATTGGGAAATGGCTTGAGATAGAGAGCCAATTTTTCAACACATTTCTTGGATGTAAGATATAAACTTGTAAACTCTCTTGGTATAATTTTGAAGTCGATTGTTTCGACATGTTCGGTTTTATTCAACGGGATAATAAGTTGAAGTAGGGCTGTGTTGATTGGCAAATTTTCGATGTCTATACTTATAACATTTTGTTCAAAAGGACACTGTTTTCTATGCAAATTGGATAAACAAGCCTTGCATATTGTATGTCCACAACCTAAACTAATTGGACTTCTTAGGGCTCCATCAAATGTGTGGCAACATACTGGACAAGACAGAAATTCCGTCCACTGTGGTGCCTGTATGGGCATTCTGAAAAAATTAAGACATGCCAAAGTTAAATTTTTGGAGTTTGTCAAAATCAGGTGATAGCTAGGTGTCAATGTGGCAAATTTCTAGAAAATTTAGGACTTCTATTTTACTGATTAAATTTCGGTAATTTTAACATCTTAATTATGAAACTATGAATCAGAAAAAGAATTTTAGGACTAAATATGTTTTACCTTAAATATTGCAAAACAGAACATCACATTATGCATCAATGACAGATCATAACATTTTTTGTTGTGAAGTCATATAAGTGTCAGATGAGTAATCAGCAATGCCACAAACGTCAAACCCTAATTATGATACATTCATATATTTTGCCACAGAGTATCTGTGGTTCTGCGTTCCATTCTGCTGCTTGAACGATATTCTGGCGACATACACCCCATCTTTCTACTACATGCTTTAATCCTCGGACACCAGAGATCGCGCCAAACACCCCTAGAAACTTTGAAGAAAGAATACTTAATTCAATGGTCAGAAATATACTCTTCTCTACCTCACATTTCCGGTTTCCGCACAGAGGGCAGAACTACCATTCTTGACGCTCACTCCAGCGTTCTCTCCGGTTTCAAATAGCAGTAAGTGGAACAAGCGTTTCATAAAAACCTTGAGAGCTATTCATATTTGTAACAAGTTTTTAGAAATTACTATGTTTCATGACCACTATATTCAAAGTGTACATATTTTTGTAACATCGGTTAGAAATATTACCCCTTTCCTAGACAACGAAACTTCAATCACAATAAATGAGCTATTTTGAATTTATTGGTAGTAAAACAAAGTAATTTCTAAAAACTTGTTTTATGATTAAGTACCAAATAATAACGGCCGAAATAGTTTTCAATAACTGAAAAGCTGTTCATTTTTATTTGCTTCAAATCAATTATTTCGGAAAATTGATTGCCTTCTGGTAAAAACAATAAAGAATTAACTGGCAAAAATAGATGACCCAATTATTTAAGCCGAAAATTACAGTTAAAATCCTAATCAAATATTCTGCCAAAATAAGATTCACAGATATTCAATTAATGAATTATCATAGTGTTTTAACTTCTGAATAAATAATTTCTTCTTTATTCAAAGGTTTTGACTATAGACTTATTATCCTAATTAATAATACGGCTATGGTTTTGACAAAACCATTGTTCTCTTTAAAAAATAATGATACCACCTAGGTGGTATTCGTTTTGACAGAATGACATATGTTCTTGTATTCTGTGATCAAAAGCTGAAAGGGAAAGGAAATTTTGAATTCGAATGAAATTGACCATGGAGAAGGTCTCAGATTTAAACATTTTTTTGGCATGACTTCACGTAACAAATGTGAAAAACATGTTGTGACAAAAATTACTCGAATATGAATGAATCGTTAAGGTAGGTAAACTTCATATTGCGTAAGCATTAGTTAATCGAATCTTCTCCTTTTTGTTACTATTTAATCTAAAGTTTTCAACAAGACATGCTTCATACAGATTGATCATCATACTTTTGAAGATAAATTTTTCTATGAAATGGCTAATAAAGTGACTTCAGAAATATATAACGAATTTGATTATACCAATACAACATTGAAACCCATTGTCAATTCTGATAGTAAGTATTTACCATCAGCATTATAGTATATTACAACTTTACTAATTTTGTTTAGATGTAGTCTCAACATTCAAATTCAAATGTCCTCCTAGAAAAATACATTCAGACAAAGATGGAGATTTAATTGTCTGCAGAAAAACAAAAAGAGACATTTGCCAAGTGATTGAAATTGGTAAGGCATTTCAAATTTGGTTGACAATATATGCGTAAAGATATTTTATTAACATTCTTTTTCAGAGCATAGTAAATCTACTGCTTTGAATTTAGTTGGGTTACAGATGTGGAGAGGATCATTATTGCTTGCTGATTGGTTGCTCTGCAATGCTGAGACATTTCCAAGAGACACTTTTATATTGGAAATGTCAGGAGGTGTAGGATTCACAAGTATAATTGCCTCTATGTTTTATCCTGTAATATGTACAGGTATAGGAATTAATTCTTTTTCAAGTAGTTGATCGGTTCATCTTTCTATATTTAAATTGTAGATGTTGAAAAGGGAGACTTGTTCAAGCTGCTTAATTCTAATATTAAAAGAAACCAGAATCTAGTTAAAAATCCCATTCAGATTTTGAATTTTGATTATTTCACACAGATAATACCAAGTTTTGTGGTGGAAAATTTTGAAAAAATATCGGTAATACTTGCCGCAGAAGGTAAATTTATTTATAATTATTGCCAAGTGTAATTAGTGTTGATCAAATTTGAAGTAAACAAACTGCAATTGATTTATTATCATAAAATTTTTTTTTAGTTATATATGATGATGAACTCACCGATGCCTTCATAAGAACAGTGGAACATCTTTTAAATGTTAGTGCTTCTGAGAAAATCGTATATTTGACCTTCGAAAGAAGATATGTGTTCACAATAGAAGATTGTGATACGGTTGCGCCCTGTTTTGAGTATTTTTTGAGACAAATTCATTCATCCAAATTGTGTTTCGAGGAAGTCCTTCTGGATTTTCCTCAGTATTTTGAATATGATAGGGTGAAGCAGATGTTTTTTTGTAAATTAAAATTAAAGAAATGAAGTTAAACAAAGTAGTTAGTCTCTATATTGAGATTTTTCACTTCAAATCGGTATCTCAACTTATTAGCAGTCAATCTTGAGCGAAAATATTTTGAAAGGGGTAACGCTCGAGCTGTTAAATCATTAAAGCATCTTCTCAAAATACATGCTGTTTACTATTCGGTCCACTCTTGAATTGTATATTGTGCATATTCTGTAAAGAATCAAATAATACCCATATTGTCAAACCTAACCCGGACACAGAAAATACAAGTAAATTTTTGGTATAGATATTATATAAGAATAGAAATGGCTTTCATTTTTCCAGAGTTAACTGTTGAAAGTAACTGTCCCCAGGATAATGGAAGTGAAAAAAATATTTCTGGAATAGTGTTTCCTGTACTGTGAATGTAAGCTAAGTATCATATATGATAAATTTTATTGATTTATTATTATTCTAAAGCTTGAATAGTTCAAGCAAGATCTGAAATCGGTTAGCTATTTTGATTAATAAATGAAGCAAACTTATATAACATTTTCAGAAATTCCCAAACTCAGTTGTAAATTTTTAATCTATTTTTGTAATTCGAGCTAATTAAATTTTTGGTTAACTGTCAATATTCCAATGTGATATTAAATAGCAATAATAATTTTCAAAAATTTCATTTTTTAAGTATTTAGTGAGTTTTTCAGAATACTTATTTTAAATTAGAACTTTCACCAATTGGAATTCATGATCATTTTTAATTTTTAGTTAGAATTAATGTACGGATCTGTGACGCCTTATTAGGTTGTTTTCAAGGAATTTTTTTCTCTTGTGTAATAACTTATTTTTTCCATAAGCCATTTATCAAAACCTCATATAATATACTTTGCTTCTAGTAATATGACCTCTACAAGAGACAAATACATATTTTTTCAAGCAAACAATAAATTTGCGTATTTTGATTGACAGGAAAGTTCAGTTTTTCTGAATATACTGTTCATGCAATCAATTTAAACTTTTCTGGAATGATTCTACCTACATAGTTGTAGGTTATTATTTCTAACTTATACTACTTGCAGTCAAAAATCCAAATTAAATTTGGAATTTCTGGAAACTCCACCTATTTACATAAAAAATATTGGTATATTTTGTGTAATACGAAAACAAATACTTTAATAACAATGTCATTTATTTTATTTAACATTTACAAAGTCAATTTCAATAGATGTTTGTTTTATAACACTGCCATTTTACTAAGCTCTTTGGTAGCTGAAACAAGAATTACATGAAATAAGTAAATGATTTTTTACAAAGCCTCATCAATTGAAGCATATTGAATATTCAGTAAAATTTTTGAATCAATATTTATCATAGCGTATATTATACACATCATGTAAACAAAATTTTAAAAAATGAACAATAATCAATACAAGCTGATAGCATTAGGACATTGAGGTAACAAATGTATTTTTTAATTTAAAATAAAGAAAATCACACTGATGTAATGGTAAAATACTTACAATGATTATTAAGTCAATTAAATAGCCTTGAGAATCTCTACTCTGGAAAAAAGAAAACAATTGTAAAGTGACTGCAGTCAACATTAAATAGTATCATAATGTTAAATATTTTAGTCAGTGAGGGCAAGTAATAATCATTTTAACAGATCATTATAGCGTATATATTGAATCATCATAATGCAACAAGAAAAATTTCAATAAGTGTTTTATAAAAAATACCTTCTCAGTTGAAAATTAATTCAAAGAGAAGACTGCCTAAACCTCATTGGACCTCAGAAGATACAGCATTTGGACATTTAGGCAACACCTACTTATTGTTTTCTCAAAGTTGAACAAAAATTAGAAGTAAAAAACCTATCCTCTTGATCAATTTAAACACTTCGAATGGTATAATAAATAGATTGTTTTGTTTGCTTATAATATAATGGAGACAGATCTAATAAAATATGTTTCATATGAATCTTAAAATAAAATTTAAGTGTTTTCGAAACAGTAGGTGCAAAAATGAATAAATCACAAAATATCTTTTTTATAGTTTCAAAATAACTAAGTTAAGCCAAACCTGTTCTGGCTTGTTCTGGAAACTGTGTGCTATCATGTTGTGTAAATGTAATTTTCAATTTTAAAGCAGAAAACTGCTAGATTGGACTGATTAAGAACGAGTGGTCAAAAGTATTTTTGTCCAACCAGTTCATTCGTAAATACCTCAACTTTCAACCAGAAAGACCTACTGGAAACTTTCAGGGTAATTGCCTGAATATATTGGTAAAGTATATTAATGGACCAAATGGGTTTAATGGTTCTGCAGTTATTCACATTTGAACTTTTTTACTTTCCAATACTACTGATCCGATTGAAATGAAATTTGAACATGAGAAGCTAAGTGTTAATGCTGGAAATTAACTTCATATTAGTTGTCCACCTTTGTGTCGTTTTTAAGCGCAAATCAATGTTTTATAATAAAGGCATTTTGATACTGTATACAGGTGCTTTTTGTGAAATGATTCTAGATATTTCCTTATGAATTTTATAATTAGAATTAATCCAAGTAGAAATGAAAAATATTCTTACCTCAAATCTTGACTCATTGATACCAGTAGACTCCATTTTTATCTGAAAAAATGGCACTATTAATAAAACAATCATTTCTTACCCAAGTTTTCATTGTGTTTTTATAAATATCAGGTTATATTTTCATCAATTTTTTTTTTATGACAGGGATAACTATATATATCATCATGAAAAATCGATCTAGAAATAAAATAAATAGTAGGTTATTTAAATATTTACCTTTATTTACCTCCTTGTTTCTACTTAATGAAGAGTACCGCAAGATGTGCTGAAAAGATATAAAAAATGTCAGTTTAAGAATTCAAGTTATTTCTTTGTTGGGTTGATTTTAAAAAATGTCAGTTACATTAAATGCAGCCATATTTAATAATCACTGTAATCATACGGTAATTAATATCATCACCAAAAAAATCCTAATAAAGGGTTGCTTACTCGAAATTTAACTGTTGTGAATCTAATAAGGACAGTCTCATCTACATATCTGCATCAGTAGAATTATGATTTATAAATTTTTAAAAGAATTGTATTCAGCAAAAAAATATTTTTCTAATTTCAAGTTGTGTAATAATGTATTTATGGGACACAAATGTTAATTTAAGCTTTACGATGCTCCATTTAGAACTTTCAGTCTTTGTAATTCAGACTACAAAATTTTCTAGCATTAGTGAAAATACAATAAAAGAATGAAGTTCAGTAGAAGCAAACTAAAGTACAAATTCTTCATAATTTATCAACGCGAAAATAAGCTATTTATTCAGAGCCAATATAATTTGATTTCGAAATGCTCACCTTTCATGTTCCGCATCATCATGATATTTTATAATTCATGTAATGATGCACATCAACAATCCTGAAATTGATGCACTCAGGCAAGCAAGGTTGCAGTTTTCTAGTATAGGAATCTGAAAAATGAAATGATATTAAAGTTCAACTACACTCATCACAAAGTGGATATTAATAATTATCTATCAGTAAAACGTTACTCAACACAACAATTCAGTCATATGCTTGTCAAAAAAAATAATCATAAAAATTGAACAGAGGGTTCGTAAAACTTCACTTAAAAATTTGTCAAGAAAACAATTTACGGAGCAAATATATTTTGCAAGCAAACCATCCACCAGAGAAAAGTTGTAAAGATCTTAAAGTCACTTTCAAATCACAAGTTTCAATAAGTAACTCAAATGTCTACGTAATGTCACTAATTCAATAAAAATTACCTTACCTTTTTTATGTGAATTCCAAAATTCTCCTCTATGTTCATTCTGAAAAAGAAAATAAGTTTTGAAATTGATGTTGAAAACTGATTCTTGAAGGAGTATTTCATAGAACATTGTCAGTAAATATCAATCAACACCTATTAATCAGACTGGGGCGATAAACAAATAATCATGTATGAAACTTAATCCGAGATATATTCAAAAAGTAGCCTTTAGATTGGACCAGAGACCTGCCAGTGCAATAAAGATACTTTACTTAATGCTAATTGATTTTACTAATTATTCGTTCTCCAGTAGAGTGAAATAATTTATAATATTTATTTTACACCAGTATACTATATTTTCAATTGTAAATTTGTAAAAGTGCTCTTGTATGTGAGACATTATCAGCAATCCGAAAACGTTCTTGGGTTTTCAAATTGAATAAATTTATTAGCTTGCCTTCATGTTGAAATCTTAATACAGAGTGGGGTAGTCAATTTCTGTTTTTTATTTATACTTTCGGGTATGACTATTAACGATACCCAATAGTGAAAAACTGCATCTGACATGTGATAGTCACAATCAGCAATACATCGCTGAAGCCATTTTAACGGATTCAAAAACATAATTATTAAAAAAAAATGTTTTCAAGAATATTTCAGGTATTTAGCTGTTTACACGTCAGGTGGTTATCAATTCTGTCAAAATGTCAATCATATCTAGAAGCTACTTTCTGAATTAAATTACATTCGTAATAACCTTGACTATGTTTTCTATATAACTTATATAAATAATAAACATGTTTCTCACCTCAGTAAAGCATACTAGATGCTCAGATCGCCCTTTTGACGCCAGTGTATTGTTCCACAAGTGGTCGCTACATTCTTATTATCCTACTTTTAATGGATCTAGCACTTCCAGGGCGGCGGTGGAGATCTAATCTTTTGGCCCATATTGACCTTAAAAGAAATTCTTATAAATATGACAGATCATAAATTGCTCACTGCACTTGAATAGTAGTTTATTCAAATCAGGGTAAATTTTTCAGCAAATGTCTTATGACAGGGATAACTAAAATCATCATTAAAACTAATTACACAATTCAAATCAAAGAAACTGAATTATATTCACCTTTATTATATGGAATGGAAAATTTTGTAAGCAAATTAGTTCAAATAAATGCAGCCTTAAAAATAATCACTATTCGGATGGTACTTGATATAATCATTTATATTATATATTGCTTACAAAGTTGTTAATTTCTAATAGTAATATACAAACCTATCATGAATTTCAGGTGTTGGGAATTTGAAAGTTATATTTGTAAGTGTTGCATCTTGATCAATCTTGACTTAATTTCATGTAGACTAATCCTGAAAAGGAATAAATACATTTAAACTCCCACTTTACAATTATAACGAAACTATAATCATGAAAAATATTAGTCAGTGAAATATCTCAACATGAATGTTCAGTCATATGCTTGTCAAATAAATCATCATTGAAATAATTAAATAGCTCGATTTATTCTCCAGAACCTCAACAGATTTCAATCAAAATAAATCTCTTGGAACTGAGAATTAAATTTTCAAACATGTCCTAGACATCACTTATTATGGTGGAAATTAATAAAGAATTGAAGGAAATAAAAAATATTGACCTAATTATTTAAATTAATCACTTTGATTCGAAGGAGTATTAAGGAGTAACAAGTTGAATCGCCAAAAAATATTCTACATAGAATTAATCTAGCCATTATCTGTGAATTTTTCAATATATTTTAAAATTAAACATAATGTATAATTCAAGTTAAATATTGTTCAGATCACTTACCTTAAATTTTTTTAATGTATTCAAAGTCACCCTGAGTACTTGGAACTTCATAATGATCCTGCAAGAAGAAAGTTTGTAAGCAATACTAACCAATAGATCTTTTAATAGTATTTCATAGAATTAAATATCAGTAGATATCGATCAACATTTAGCAATCAGACTGGGGCGATAACAAATCATCATTTATGAACCTCAAAAGTAGTAAAATACAAATTTGGTCAAAATCTTTTTCAGTAGTCGTTTTTGAGCTAGACTAACTTGAATTGAGAAAATATTTCAAGTACCTTTAATAGACTATCAATCATCAAAACGACGTGTTGACCAAATCATTTCTGAAATTTCCATAAGATTCAAAATTATGGTGGGTTGGCAAATATAGAGAATTGAAAAATATATTTAATAAGTAATAGTGAATTATTTTATTACAGGTTTTTTTTTCTCTTTCTCAAGGTTGAAATCTGAAAAATGTTAATAAGTTAATAAGTCGTACTGATCTTGCAGGTCTTTATTCCTTCAAATTCTGATTTCCACGTGGTTTTATGATTTTGTGCTATCGGATGGGATTTTCAGGTGCATGAGGTTCGATTTCCTCTATATTTGGATAATATTATAGTTTTCATCTGTTCACGGATACCGGAGACTTAGCTTAGATATTATTTATAGTGAGCTGACGTCCGTCAACCCTACCATTGCGTCCGCGCGGACTATTGTGGTTTACTCTCTCCTAATTTATATTTCAGAGACGAGATCCAGTTTTGGATAAAACTAGTAATCTTATTTGGGGGTATTTTTTTCAGTTCACAGTGGGCTCTAATAGCCTGACCAAAGACTTTGAATCTGATTAGACTCACCGCTGGGCACTCTGAGACAATGTGCATGGCTGTTTCAGTGTCCTCAAGACACAGCCTGCATAATCGTCTACATTATACTCAAATCTGCATCTGCCGCGATCGGACCTTATCACTGCGCTTATCGGAGACTAATTGTTTAAATTCGTACTTCAAACAAATAAAATAGAAAAACCACTATGAATCCATCTAGTGATGGGGATTATTCTGAGATGGAAATTGAAGACAATGGACAATGGAGGAAAGTGCGTCACAAGAGGAAAAGACATAAAGACCCGAACTCGCCAACACAACAACAACCAAAAAAACTCGCCTTTCCATCTGCTGGAAACATTAAAAGTTATCAAACAGAAAGGAATTCCACTGATAACATACATGTTTACTCACAGTCAAGTCAAAACATAAACAAAGGCTGTAATAAAGAAGATGAAGGATTTAAAGGATTCACAACGAACGAAATAATGAAAGCAACAACACAACTAGCAAATAGAGAAAAATCAAACATAGTCAACTACTTCCCTACAAGACAAAATAATTCCACAAATCACACAAACAAAATAACCAATTTTTCCATGAGAATGAGGGAAATTCAAAATAGTGAATATGCTAATTTATACTACATAACTGTGAACAATCAGGATATAACCGACAGGATTAAAATGTCAGATGTGTGGAACTCGAAGATCCCCAATAACAAGGATGTTATTCTGAAAACTAAATTAGGATACCTACTTAAATCAAATAACCACAAAGAAGAAATACAGAAAGCACTAGAAGAGTTACAAAAACAAGCAAAAATATTATCATTCAGCGAAACTAAAACAAGAAATACACGAACCAAAAAATCGGAACCACAACAAACGTACTCCATAGTTATTTCAGCAATGGAAAAGAACATAAGTGATGAAGAACTGAGCGAATTTTTGAACAAAAGTAACCTGGAACACAGATACCTTAAACGAATCATTTCAAGAAATTATAACACACCAACAGGGTACATCAGAGTAATTACAGGTCACAGCAAAACATTCGAAGAACTTCTTAACAATGGATTATTCTATAAAAACCGACACTATGCAGTATACCCGAGCAACCCGCCAACTCCAACACCAGTGCCTTGTAATAAGTGCTTAAAATTTGACCACACAACAGATAAATGTAATAACACACCCCAATGCATGAAATGTCAAGGAATGCACAAAACTACCATGTGCAAATCAAAAGAAACACCAAAGTGTGCATCATGTGGTGCAGAGGAACACCAAGCCTGGTCACTAAAATGCCCTAAGCATCCAAAAAAACCAATAGAAGGAATTCCCAACGTGAACATTAAACTACTCAATAAAAAATCCAAAGATATTGAAGATCTACACAAAAAACAAACAAGAATTCACTCTAACATAACAGTTCATGATGACATTATCAACACCTATGTGAGAAAAATTAACAAGCCGAAGAATATAAACAGAGAAGAACTCTTACAAAAGCTGAAGAAGAGGTTTATTAACCAATACAGTATAGACACCACTGCAGTATTTTCAGGAAACAGAGTATACATACTGATGTTCGATGTAGAGGACCCAGAGGCCAGTTCACCCACAGAACCGATCAACAGCAATAGTAATAAGGAATATGTGCAATAAAATCAAAATATTATATAATAACATAAACAGCTACATCCCGAAGAGACACTTAATTAACAACTTTATAGAAACTAACATAATAGACTGTGCCATGTTCGTGGAAACCAAAATACAAGAAAATCAAGAAATAACCTACAGAAACTGGAATATACTTAAACATGATGGAGATAAAGATGTCAGAGTGAGAGGAGGAAGCTTGGTTAAATGCCACCCACGTCTTAAAATGGGTAAAGCAAACCCACCAACTGTAAATAACAGAAAAAATGAAGTTAAACATTTTACGATACCATTTAGAAACGAAAAACTACACATTTTTCTGGTATATATCCACCCTTGGGCCAAAATAGAAGAAACCATATTTACAAAAGCGTCCCAGTGTAAGTACGCAATAATAATAGGTGACTTTAATGTCAACAAAGCCAAAAGAAAACAAATAACTAACTTCACACTTAACAATCGATTTAAACAAATGACAACACCACCTACTTTCCTGATGGATAATAATCCAGACAGCACTCCAGATATTATACTGCATTCGTCTAATTTAGGAAAAAACATCACCAAAGTGGAACTCCTCCCAGACTTGGGATCTGACCACCTGGCAATTCTGGTTGAACTAGATATGGAACATCAACCACAAGAAGAACCCGAAGATACTACCTTTAATTACAGCCAATGCAATATCAAGAAAGTTAACAAAGAAATAACTGAATATATAAAGCAGAATGAAGACCAAGATATCAACCAAGAATACATTAAATTATTTAACGAAGCCTTATCAAACACAATAAAAAAGAACACGCCAGTAAAAAAGCATCAATTTTTCGTCCATGAATTACCACCATACATAATCAGACTAATTAAAAACAAGCGAAAGATGTACAGAGACTACTGCAGAAACAAAGATACCAACTTCAAACGAAAACTAAATGAATACAATAAAAATCTACAAAAAATGATCCATCAATACAGAGAACATACATGGATAAAAGCCTGTAATAAAGTTAACGAATCCAAAGGGAGACTCTTTTACCAAGAGATCAAAAAACTATCTAAATATAAACAACAAAATAAAATACAAACCCTGGAAGAAAATAACAAATTGTACAACGAGGATCAAGAGAAAGCAGATCTATTTGCAAAGCACTTTGAAAAGGTCTTCAGATATGATGAGGACAATAGTTTCAATAAAAGTCAGAAAACAAAAGTAGACCAATGGTATCAAACATTTTTCAACAGGACTGGAATTATAGAGCAAAACAAAGAAAAGATCGACAAAGAAACATATTTTGAAATAGTAAATACAGCTAAAAACAGCGCGCCGGGCTCTGACTCGATACCATGGAAGATAATTAAACAACTAAATGATGAAGCACACGAACACCTGATAAAAATCTTTGAGTACTGCCTCAACCAAGAAATATTCCCAGAAGTATGGAAAGAAGGCACCATAATAACAATCCCTAAAACAAACTCAGACCACTCTAAAGCAAAAAACTATAGACCTATTACACTTTTACCAGTTTTAGGAAAAATATATGAAAAAATAATCAAGTCCAAGTTGAATAAACACGCGAAAGATATGATACCACATCATCAATTTGGTTTCCAAGAAAAGAAATCCACAGTGCACCCATTATCTATCATGATATCAAATACACAAAACGCCATAAAGAAAAAATTTAAAACTGCTGCTATCAGTTTGGACATAAACAAAGCCTTCGACAGTATATGGCATAAGGGCCTACTGTATAAATTATTCCTGATGAAAACACCAAGATTCCTAATTAAAACAATCAAAGAGTTTTTAGAAAACAGAAGATTATTAGTTAGGATTAATAAATCATCATCGAAAACATTTTCACCAGAACAGGGCACACCTCAAGGGTCACCACTATCTCCTTTACTCTACAATATTTACTGCAGTGATATAGCTACAGAACAAGACTCAGAAAAATATTTGTTACAATATGCGGATGATACACTCCTAATAGCTCACGAGAAGAACCTCAAGAAATGCATCGAGTCTTTACAAGAATTGATGGATAGAACTGAAAGCTGGTTCAGCACCTGGCGCTTAAAACCTAACCCAGACAAATCAAAATATATTATTTTCCACCACAGAATATCGGCGACTTCTCCAACTATCTCAATAAACAATCAACTCAAACGACCTGTGGATACCATAAAGTACTTAGGAGTAAATATAGACAATAAACTAAATTTCAATAAACATACCAAGGCAATGAAAAAAGCGGCAATATCTAGAGCAAAACACTTCTCCAAGCTAATAATTCGCAATAAAGGATTGTCCATCAATAATGCATCAAAAGTATACAAAACAATATGCCGACCAATATTAGAATACGCCCACCCCATTTACGCCAGCTGCAGGAATCCAGCAAAAAACAATCTGGAGGTCGCGGAAAGAACAGCGTTAAGAATTGTTACTAAAATCAGACACCCAAACAACCGGCTATTCAACCCCCCTAATGAACTTTTCTACGCAAAAACAAACATAGAACCGATAGGAATAAGGATCAAAAAACTGAACAACGGCTTTTACAAAAAACTGCAAGAAATGCAAGAAATACTACAACTCTTTCAACAGGACACACCAGTAGAAAACACGAGAATATTCCCCGAGGCGACGATTATTAAACAACTAGAAGAAGACCACAGAAAAACAAGCATAAATACATAAATAATTGAAATTAATAATAATGAGAATACATATAATGTAATTTTTTTTTTTTTTTTTTTTTTGTTATTGGAAATTATTAAGCAATGTACACGAGCTGAAGGACCACAGGTCAATGGCTCATTGTCTGAGACAATAAAGTACTCTCTCTCTCTCTCTCTCGTCTACAGTCAATTCCTACAGCGAGATGATAGCTAGCAGGTCAACAAGAAGGGTCACTTTAAGGGTGAGAGAATACCCTCCCCTGCCAGCAACCCTTCCCAGCCTCACCCTGGTATGAAGTCGTTATAATTCTGCTGCACAGCATTGCCTGTATCCACCTACAAATCAGCGGATAGTTTCCTCTCGCAGAAATCCTCACCAAAAAGTTAAAAGCTCCTTCAATATTGACAAATGCTGTTAGTGCTATCTCTCAAATATTGAAAGATCAGTTTAATTTTCCAACCAAATTGTGTAATGAAAGTTCTGCCGATTTTATGGCCTGGAAGGCGTGTTGCTGAGGGCCAGGAGGACTGTTAATTAGTACATTCTCCCTGATGTAGACTTCAATCACTTTTTCAGTGAAACTTATTGGTCTGAGCCATGAGGGGTCTAGTTCTGTTCATCTCACCTTTGGTAAGTAGACCACCTCAGTTAATGTCCAGCTTGTAGGGATAACCCCCCAAAGCCAGACTTGTTCCAAATAATTTCAGCAGATACGGAATCAACACATCCATGCCCTTTTGAAGTAGGGCTGGAAAAATTCCATATATCATTAGTGTTTTGAAAGGTTTGAAGGCCCTTATTGCCTCTTTGACTGCTTGTCTGTGACTATGTTTTTTTATGTTTGCCAGTTGCCTCCCTGGTCAAGATTGGATGGTCTGGGTTGGATCTGGCGTTTTTATCTTTCAATGATTGACATCCAAGGAAGTGTTTGTTCGCAAGAAGCTCCAATGTTTCTTTTCTGGAGCCAGTGAAGCCATCACTCTAGTCGTTTTCACTGGCTCTTTGAATCTTGTGTATTCTGAGAGTTCCTGGGGAATCATTCCTTCTTAACCCTCCTAATGCTATTGTAGAGGGTTAGAACTTTCTTGTATTTAACTAATTCGCCAGTCGCTTTAGCTCAGTTGAATAATCTCTGAACTTCATTTCTTTCTTCATTGTGTTCATTATTCCACAAAGATAAATTTGGGTTATCCTTTTTACATCTTACAGTGCGTTCCACTAGAATACAACACTCACGGTCTTTCTGTTCCACAAGCTTTCGACAAGCCCGCGAATGTATTTGTTGACATTACAAGTGGAACGGGTATTTTGAGCGAATAGCGATGACAGATGAATGACAATTCGTAGGTTATGGTGTATTTCAAAAACAATGGATGAAACGGGAAAATAGTGACAGAACGACAATAGCGTTTTTGGGCGTCTACTGGAACACACTAAAGGGGGCAGTTTTCGTTATAAGAGGAGACCTTGGCCGTATTGATTTGTTCCGCCAGGATCTCAAAGTAATTCTGTTTAGATATACACATACTAAGTTCAAACTGGAGGGTTCCTATATAAACATTCCAGTCAGTTTTCTCAGCATTCCTGTAATATTCATGGTCTAGAACCTGTTCTTATACTGAAAGTATATACCTGTGGTTTGAACATGATGGTTCAGTAGATACCGTTCAATCGGAAATCTTATTGCTAATATAGTTAGTACTTATAGTGAGGTCTGGAACCTCATGTCTATAAATCTCCTCCTAAGGGTGAACGATGCAGCCTTGGCATGTCGGAGATTAGAGTAGCTTATGGTCCTAATGTAAGCTTGGAGAAGGAAGGGGGCGACTTTTTGCCATCCTCCTTTTGAAGAAAGGATTTATCAGGGACGGATTTACCCTTACCCTGTTTTTGGACCCTGGAAGTGGGATTTACCCCGCCCTCCTTTGTGTCTCTTTTGGTTTTTGCTATCTTACCGACTTGGGCAGTAGCTTTGAGGAAGACGCGGCCCCCCTCTCCACCCTGACCGAGGCAATTCAAACCCTAGGCGAGGGTCTTGAGAGACGCTCCGTCCCCCCTCCACTTGCTCCAAATCTGTTTTCTGTGCCATCTTAGTGGCCTTTGTCGTCCAGAATTGGACTCTTCCAAACCCAAAGAAGGGTTTGTAGTACATGTCCTTCAGAGCTTCCATGGATTTGTCATTCATGGCCACTGTCCAGACTTGACCTGGCCCTGACACATCGCTTCCCAGAATACTCCACTCGCGAGTCTTCAAGGTATGATTCATTTTTCTCAGTCTGTTAAGTATCTCCTCAGACTGAAATCTGTTTTCTGGGTCTTCATCTACAAGGAAGACCGAACAGATGTTAGGTTTAGGAAGGTCCCCGCCCTTTACAAGCTTGAAGTCCGCTCCTTCCCATGGTTTGAGTGAGGGGGTCGTCTCCTCGAGCCACCTGCCACTCTCCTCGTCGGCACAGGTGATTTGGAGCCATCCAGGCCGATGTGAACAGCCATGGAATCTCACCTGTGGTCCTTCGTCAGGTGTGTTTGCAACGGCTCTTAAAACCGCCCTCCTGCAGTGTCAACAGCTGATCTCCAGACAATGAAACAGAGGGGTAATCAGAGCACAGCAAGCCCACTCTGATACCCCCCGCCACCCCAACGTAGGAGGTCTTAGGTCTCTTTGAGACCTGCTCTGGTGGACTATCCTCTGATCTGAGCCTTTTGCTACCGACCTCTGCTTCAGAGTTGGACTTAACCCCCTCTTTAACAGTGGGCAGCTTAGACTCTTCACCAAGGACTAGTTTCAAGGCAGCGTCGTACGACGTACCGCTCTCAAGGAGTCTGTGCAGTCGTCTTCTCTTCGACCCCGCCAGCCTATCCTTCCTTTTTGTTTTGCCATCTGACGCTTGGGATTCCGTCGTATCGGATTCCCGTTCTCGCACAGAGTCAGAATGGACAGAGGTGGATTGAGTATGCACCTCTATGAGCTTCCTCGACTGAGGAACAAGGGATTGTCCCCCCTTGTCAGGATTGTTTTGTGTTATTTTGGTATCCATGTATGGTCCCACGAGTAGCAAGGGATATAAGATGTCCACTCCAGTAGAGCCCCGCGGTGCTGGGGTAAGGCTAATGAAACCAGAAGGCGCCCAGTGTCTGGAGTTCGCCTATAAAAGACTGATCTACCCATCAGCCGTGCAGACCTTGGCATAGGCTGTTCCACCTTGTCTTGGGGGAAATTGTATTTTCCGAGCACTTGATCCAGACAATTAAGCCAAGATCCCCACTGAGGGAATGTCCGCTAGACATGGCAACTGACAATATCCGATCAGCGGTATGATAGTTGAGATATTCCCATGTGCAATACCCTTGGCCACGACACTACAGCTGGGTAGGGGCGTAGATTGTTCGCCGTTACCGACTAACGTTGCCCAGGGTGCACCACGTGGAGGTCAATCTACCACACCCCCTCAAGAGTTGTTAACTAAGCAAGGAAATATTTTATTTTCTTCAATAGCAAAATTTTGTCATGTGAAGATGAATTTTCGAATGACGTGAAGATATTTCAATTTTTATAATTAATCATGTAGTAAAGGTACCAAGAATATTTGATGGTTTGGTCATTGCTAGATTCATTTTCAATAAATAATAAACAGAATCCAATTTCCACAAACTTGATATTTATGAATATAACTAATTCACCACATTGTGGCTTCATCAGGTGTTACATCTTAACTGACCTAATTGTTAATTTATGGAAGGTGTTACTAAACTGCTCAATGTCATAACTTAGTACTTTCTATGGGTCCATCTTTTTCAACTCACCTCTATACTTTTATCTCTTGTTCTATTGTTTGATATGATAAGTAACATCTTCCTGTAAAGAAACAGAAATGAGAACAAGGTTCCACACTAAAAAATTTTACGACTAATAATTTTTTTATTTCAGAAAGACTAATCAATCGATCATAGAATTCAGACTGGGGCGATATACTTGTCATCATAGAATATAGAGGGAAAAAGGGAATAAAAGAAGAATTACTAACTTTTGGAAGAAGTTTGCTTTCAGAGGCCCATAACCATAGTCCTGTAAAAACTGGGATATGATCATATACCATGATCATGTGGCAAGTAGGTGGCTAGTGTAGATCAGTCCTAAAGATGAAAAATTTCGTCAATTATTTCATTCCAAAATCATATCAAGCGATTATATTTCAATAAATTTAATCAGGAAAGAACTTTCATCAACTATCAATGTATGACAGGGATAACTTAAACTCATCATGCAAAAAACAAAATCAAATACATCTGGAAATCTCTCGAAAAGTTAAACTCGACATCAATAATTTAGAATTATAAAAAGAAATATGTGTGCACATATATTCTCAATAATTCAAATTGACGTGTTGCAGCGTGGAAAAAATTTTTAAATTATATATATATATATATATATATATATATTCCAAAATAACGGTATGCTTCAGGGTAAATAAGAATTAAAAAATTAAGATATTAAAGCATAACTCACCTCTAGACTTCTATCACTTGTGCAATTGTTTGGCGTGATGAGTAACATATTCCTGTAAAGAAATTGAAATGAAAAAATGTTCGTCAAAAACAATTTATATAAATAATTTTTTAATTTCAGCAAAACTAATCAATCGATCATAGAATTCAGACTGGGGCGATATACTTGTCATCATAGAATAAAGAGGGAAAAAAGGAATAAAAAGAAGAATTACTTACTTTTGGAAGAAGTTTTCTTTCAGAGGCTCATATTTACTGCACTGTAAAAACTAGGATATGATTATGTATTCTTGATAGTGTTGATTATCCCTAAAGATAAAAAAACGTGTTAATTATCTTATTCTAAAATCATAGTTAGCAGTTATAAGTCAAAAAATTCATCAGGAAAGAATTTTCATCAACTATCATTGTATGACAGGGATAACTTAAATTCATCATGCAGAAAACAGTATATTTCAGTTTCTTTAATATTTGAATTTTTGTTGTGTGATAGTGAATCTTCAATGACATGAAGATATAAAATATTAATTCTCAATATTGATCAACTAGTAAAGATATTTCGAATATTTGATGGTACAGTCTTTGCTAGACTCATTTTCTATAAACAATAGAATTTAACTTCTACAAACCTATAATTTAATGAACAAAAGATAATTCATAACGTTGTGGATTAATCAGTTTTAAATAATACTGACTTCTTAATTTATTAATTTTTTTTTTTCAGAACTGCTATATGTTTTAATTCAAACTTAGTACTTTCTATCAGTGGATCTTTTTCAACAATCATGATCCATAAACATACAACCAGGAGAAGAATTTTCAACTGATTTCAGGGTAAATAAGAATTAAAAATAAAGATATTAAGGAACTCACCCCTAGACTTCTATCCCTTGTGCAATTGTTTGGTGTGATCAGAAACATATTCCTGTAAAGAAATATAATTGAAAAAAATGTTCCTCACAAACAATTTATATATATTTATATTTTTTAATTTCAGCAAGACTAATCAATCGATCATAGAATTCAGACTGGGGCGATATACTTGTCATCATAGAAAGAGGGAAAAAAAGGAATAAAAGAAGAAATACCTACTTTTAGAAGAAGTTATCTTTCAGAGGCCTATATTTACTGCACTGTAAAAACTAAGATATGATCATGTAATCTTGATAGTGTTGATCAACCTTTAAAATAAAAAAAAATTTGTTAATAATCTCCTTCCAAAATCACAATAAGCAGTTATAAATCAATAAAATTCATCAGGAAAGAATTTTCATCAACTATCAATGTATGACAGGGATAACTTCAATTCATCATACAGAAAAAAGTTTATATTAAGCTGTTATAAATCAATGAATTTCATCAGAAAAAAACTATCAAAGACTGGGATAATAAAAATTTGAGGAGTTTTCAGATTCAAATTGTCAAATGATGAACATTGTGTGAATAATTAAAAATATTTCTTCAACTTCTACCAAATGTTAATATTGCAGTTACGGCCGGTTTCATAAACGAAATTAAAGCCTCCTTTTTCCCAAAAAGTCTCCTTTAATGATAAAACGTGTTTCATAAACAAATTTTGAGGTTAAAAGCTTCCTTTATCTTAAAGTGAGAAAATCGGCCCTTTACGGCTGGAAAAGGATCCTTTAACGAGAAGCTCGACACTGCGCAGGTGCTCGATACACACGAAAACAGTGGACATAACCTTGTTCTGTCACATCCCATTTTATTTAATTTTAGCGTACTACGAAATATGTTGCACCAAATGTTGAATGCTGATTTTAGTTCTACTTCTTCATCAAATGATGAAGAAATAATTGTGAGAAGACCAAAAATTTACAGGAGAGACATTTTTCCACGTTAGATGATCTAGATTTCTTCTATCGTTTTTGCTTGACAAAACCAACTGTTTAATCTTTGCTTCAAAAAATTGCAGATCAATTGTACTTCCCATTTTACAGGTAAACAAATTTCGATTTATTATTTTGTTGATATAATTTTATGTATACCAAATCATTAAATTGACAATTTTCAGAGGCAGCTGTATTGAACCGATGAACCAACTACTTTCCACATTGAGATTCTATGGAACTGGAAATATATGATCAAACCATCTTTAATAAGTGTCTTGAAGAGACAATTTGAGAGTGGTAAATTAGGACGGTATTTGTTACTTGGTGGTAGTGGTTATAGTTTGCAGACTTATCTTATGACAAAGTTAACGGAAGCTATAACTGTAGCTGAAAATTTATATAAGCAGTCAATTATACAAACTAGAAATGTGGTAGAGAGAAAGTATGGAGTTTGGAAGCGTCAATTATTGTTGCTACCGCTGTTTTGCACAATATGAACGAAATATTTCCAAATGAATGATTGCAAGAGGAAAAGGACTTTCAAACAAATTCAACTAATGTTAATGCAGCTCGTCAAGCAAGAGTCTATTATTAATAAACATTTTCCTAATTTAAAATTATATTTCTGTGATAATTAAAAATAAATTTCCTTGTCACTTGTGGAACTATTCTTCATATTCAATTTGTATCTTCAACATGACAAGATTTCATATAATTTTTGTAAGATTTTATAAGGTATGTATTTAGATAGGCTTCTATGTTTGTATTTCTGATTCATTGTTTTACTTTAGGTAACACCTGAAAAAGTTTCAAGTGAAAATAAAGAAATAAAAATATTATGTGTTATTGAAATTTCGGCTTTTAATTCAAATTTGAGGGGACTTCATAGTCTGCAGCAATGCTGATAGAATTCTAATACCGCTTTTTCAGAAAGTGCATTCAAAATAAAAGAGATTTAATTATTATTATTTAATTTGCTCCTCATCTCCATAATTTGCAAATCTAATATTTTAAGCTTTGAATGCTCCTCTTCTTTTCTTCTATTCTCTTCCTTGATAGCCACTATCTGAGCTTCTACTAAAGCCGTTTTTTTTATAATACATCTCTTTCGTTTCGGCAAGAGGGTTCGTAACAGTTGGGCTCAACTGTTTGGAAATTGGCTCCCTCAATTTGAATGGAGCCCTACCACCAGTCAATATGACTGCGTTGAGCAGCTACCACCTTCTAGTTTTAATTTTTATATTGTCATATTTGGATTTGAGCTGGTCCCCATTTCTCCAATGGAGAACTGTTGCATTGAAAGCAGTTTCTATTCTTTGCCAGACTTTATCCTATAATATTAAAATTCTCTTTTTCAATCAATTCCAAGAGGCATAGTTCCTCCTCTGGTTTTAAAGTAATACTTTTTTCTCTTTTCTTCCATATACATTCATATAACCCACGTAATAAAATATAGCAATTCGAACGTAATAATGATATAAACTTCAATATACTGTCTTCTGCACATAACCATGTTTATGCAAAGATCGATTTATGCTTCTTCTCTTTTTCTTTTTACAAGTTCCAACGCATAACTCACAATTTTTACAGAATATCACCAACTACATTCGTAAAATCACTAGTTCTCAGGATAGCCAACAGTCGAAAACATATGACTGGCGCATTAAAGGAAGCTTTAAGTAAAGGACGGTCGATGTGCGTTTATGAAACTGATGCTCCCATTTAAAGGATCCTTTTTCGTAAAGGGACTTTATCATAAAGGAGCCTTTTGATGTTTATGAAACTGGCCGTTAATGTATAAAAACATCATTACATATGTTGTCCAAACGTAGGTTGTCTTAGTTATAGCAATTATCCAACTAACTATTAATTAAAGATTAAAAGGAACAAATTAATCATCAAGAAAGATTCCAATAAAAAACTGATTTCAAACAAAATATTTTTTCATAACCCCGCATACTACCAAGCGAAATAGCAATAACTTTCCCCCATGCTAAATTCATTACAGAAGTGTTGCAGAGAAATTTTAATAAGACATCTACTTACCATATAAAACAATCCAAATTAACGACCGAGATTAATCTGCAACAAAGAAAATTCATGAGGAATGATTCAATCACAGTAAGTAACAACAGAGTATTTAAAGACTTTTCAGTAAAATAATCAATCTATCATAGAATTCAGACTGGGGCGATATACTTATCATCATGATAAAGAACCCGAATAGGTAGAGTTTGAATTTTGAAGTAGTGATTATTCAAAGTTTAGCAATACCATTCAATGAGCATTTTCCCTGAAAAAGCTTTTCACCTCTGAGGGGGGTCCATTGAGGAAAAGTGTTACCATCCTAACCAGTAAAGACCTTTTGTGAAAACAAAAATATTGAATTAAAATTCTATTCATATAATGGAATGAAATAAGGAATTACTTTGTTTTCTATCACTTTTTATTATAACTGATATACAGTGACTCGAGTTTCGTAGTGTTTACTACATTTTCAAACTGAACGAACAAATTATTCGTATACTTTTTATCAGGGCCTTTGACAGAAGTAGAAAAAGAAGTTAGTAAAATTACCAAATAGTAACACAGGAATATAGATTCGTACTTGTTTCCATAAACACTGTAAAACTAGAACTCAAATCTATAAACCACTTCATAAAATGAACAAATAAAGCATTCTGATAAAGCAAATATTCTGCTTAGATAATATATCCAGTGTAATTTTTTTGTTCAATTCTGAATTTTATGAGACAAAGAAAAAGGTAGTTACCTTCAATATGGGAGCCACTTTATCATTGAAAAACACTCTTCAGATATCCTGAAAAAAAAAATTCAATAAATCACGAGTTTTCGAGACAATACTGAAATGCAGATTTTTTCATAAATAATCAGTACAAATAAATGCAGCCATAATGAATAATCACTATAATCAGACGGTAATTATTATCATCATTTGAAGAAAGCCATAATGAAATATAAAAACTACAACACTATGCACATTTAAATAATTATTCGAAAATTACCTCAAAAAATAGGTGAAGACTAATTCCAAAAGAAAGTTCTTCTGGAAATATGGTATATATTGTGGAATATGAATAGGAATATTTTTTTATAGAAATCAATTACATTTATATATTTCAATCAGAAATGTCTAATCAAAAAGTGACTTCTCGTTAATTTTTCAGATTAGCAATGTTTTCCACTCCCTTTGTTTACTTGTCTGGCTAAATAAAAAAGTACAGGTTAGATGCAGTGATTTCTATAAACTTACTCTTAATTATTATAAATTACCAGATATTAACAGCCAAAACAGTTATTAATAGGGGTGTCCCATTAATGGGCATAAATAATTTTTAATCAACTCACCATAACAATTTCCAGCCAAATGCACAGGTTAAGTAAAAGATGTCTATCTGTAACAGAAACTATGATTAAAATATAGGAAACTACTATTATTATTCGGTATTGATAAATTTACAGGTTCTCAGCAAGACTAATCAATCAATCATATGATATTCAGACTGGGGCGATATACTCGTCATCATAAAAGGTTGGGAAAAAATTATAAAGAAAGTTATTAGGTAAACTCACCTATAATTACATTATCTTCAACCAATGGAAAGTCCTAAAATGACACTCAGTATTGTATCTGTAATAAAATGAAAAAGATTGAGCAAGATGTTCATATTTCATCAAATCATTGAGAAGTATTTAAATTAAGTCAGTAAATTGTAGAATCATAAGAATTCATAGCGTATATTGAAAGCATCAGATATTTTCACAAAAAAAATGAAAATCAATTTTA
The DNA here is from genome assembly GCA_034642435.1 of Megalocaria dilatata. Taxonomy (NCBI): domain Eukaryota; kingdom Metazoa; phylum Arthropoda; class Insecta; order Coleoptera; family Coccinellidae; genus Megalocaria; species Megalocaria dilatata. Next base: position 34,828,778 of record CM067854.1, read on the forward strand.
GAGCAAATTATTCAAAATATTTCAAATAAGGTTTTCACCAATTATCACAAATGTGAAATTAATGAAAGTAATTTAATTATAGAAAGAATTAAATGAAAGGGAATCTTCTGAACTGAAATCTCATCAATGTTTGAAAAAACCTTGTAATTAATTTTATATTATTTATAATGATATTTATCAATGATTATCAATGAAAATCAAATTATGTCTCACCTGATGAATAAATGAACTCCAATATCACGTTTGAATGAACCTGCAAAAAAAACTGGATGAGAATAATTCAAAATAATTTCAAAGAATTGAATAATTGTCTTATTTTCAGTGAGGGCAAGTAATAATCATATCAGCTGATCATTATATCATTATATTGGATCATCATAATGAAACAGGGGTTTTAAAATATTTTAATAAGATTACTTTATCAGTTTAAAATAAATTGAATGAAAACTATGAAGAGTTGTCCTAAATCTCATTAGACCTTATAGATAACAGAATTTGGACAGATTTAGTTACTGTTTTCTCAAAGTTAAACTTTTAGCAAAGATTTGAAGGTAAAAAAAGTGTCTATTGATCAAGAAACATCTGATGAGTTGATAGAACAAAAAAACAAGTATAAAACACAAGAGTACATAAAAATGGTTTTCTTCTTGTAATAGATCAGCTTTCTATTAAAATAATTTCAATACATCAATACTACTATTTTACAACACCATTATTGTTACATTTCTCTTAATTATCAAGGGTCTGAGCACTTATCAATCTGTTGTTGGCTATTTCACTATTTTTTTTTATATATATAAACTCAAGTGAAGCTAAAAAACTTACTCATTTTCTAGCATCAGTAGGCTACCATGGGTGCTCATTCCTCTTTATGATTTCAAGAATTTCACTGCAACAAATAAAAATCATATTTCAGAGATAAAGGCAACAATTTCTGAAATTAATTCAATATATGATAATTTATCAGAGTAAAATTATCAACAAAATATGTTCAGACATATGCTTGTCTAAAAAATCATCACAGCATTGAATAAAAGTTGTGTTTAAATGCAATCTAAGTCATGCCTTATCTGCTTAAAATGACTATTTTTCTAATGTGGAACTGAAAGAAACACGATTTTCAAAGGTATATTCTTGTTTTAGACTTTAGACAAGCTGTTAGTTAGCCATATAATATTAAATTCTAGAATGAATTCTGTAATACCAACTAATCTTCAATGGCCATACGATACAATAGATGCTTTGTACAAAATTATAGGCTCTAGTGTGAGTGAGCAAAACGAAGATCACAACAAGAAATTGTTCATTAAATTTAACTAAATAGAACTGATCATTGTAGTGTATACATTCAGATGCTCATAAATCTATAAACTTTATGAAATGAACAAATGAAACATTGTGAGAAATGCAAATATTCTGCTTAGATAATATATCCAGTTTAAGAATTTTTTTTTAATTCTCAATTATATAAGACAAAGAAAAGGACAGTTACCTTAAATATGGCAAGCCACGGCATCACTGAAAAACATTCCTCAGATATCCTGAAACAAAAAAAAATTGAATAAATCACGAATTCTCATGACAATACTGAAATGCAGATATTTTCATAAATAATCAGTACAAATAAATGCAGCCATAATGAATAATCACTATAATCAGACGGTAATTATTATCATCATTTGAAAAAAGCCATAATGAAATGAAAAAACACTTTCAGAAAGTTCCGTTTTACGAAAATTATCTCAAAAAATAGGTGGACAAATTCCAAAAGAAAGTTATCCTTGAAATTATTGAATATATTGTGGAATACGAGTAGGAATATTTTTTTATCAAGATTACATTTATATATTTCAATCAGAAATCTCAAATCAAAAAGTTAATTTTTTGTTAATTTTTCAGATTAGCAATGTATTCCACTAACTTTGTTTACTTATCTGGCTGACGCAGTGATTTCTATAAACTTAATCTTAATTATTATAAACTACCAGATATTAACAACCAAAACAGTTATTAATAATCCATTAATGGACATAAATAACTTTTTATCAACTCACCATAACAATTTCCAGCCAAATGCACAGGTTAATTAAAAGATATCTATCTGTAACAGAAACTATGATTAAAATATAGGAAACTACTATTATTATTTAGTATTAATAAATTTGCAGGTTCTCAGCAAGACTAATCAATCAATCATATGATATTCAGACTGGGGCGATATACTCGTCATCATAAAAGGTTGGGAAAAAATTATAAAGAAAATTATTAGGTAAACTCACCTATAATTACATTATCTTCAACCAATGGAAAGTCCTAAAATGACACTCAGTATTGTATCTGTAATAAAATGAAAAAGATTGAGCAAGATGTTCATATTTCATCAAATCATTGAGAAGTATTTAAATTAAGTCAGTAAATTGTAGAATCATAAGAATTCATAGCGTATATTGAAAGCATCAGATATTTTCACAAAAAAAATGAAAATCAATTTTAGAGCAAATTATTCAAAATATTTCAAATAAGGTTTTCACCAATTATCACAAATGTGAAATTAATGAAAGTAATTTAATTATAGAAAGAATTAAATGAAAGGGAATCTTCTGAACTGAAATCTCATCAATGTTTGAAAAAACCTTGTAATTAATTTTATATTATTTATAATGATATTTATCAATGATTATCAATGAAAATCAAATTATGTCTCACCTGATGAATAAATGAACTCCAATATCACGTTTGAATGAACCTGCAAAAAAAACTGGATGAGAATAATTCAAAATAATTTCAAAGAATTGAATAATTGTCTTATTTTCAGTGAGGGCAAGTAATAATCATATCAGCTGATCATTATATCATTATATTGGATCATCATAATGAAACAGGGTTTTTAAAATATTTTAATAAGATTACTTTATCAGTTTAAAATAAATTGAATGAAAACTACGAAGAGTTGGCTTAAATCTCATTAGACCTTATAGATAACAGAATTTGGACAGATTTAGTTACTGTTTTCTCAAAGTTAAACTTTTAGCAAAGATTTGAAGGTAAAAAAAGTGTCTATTGATCAAGAAACATCTGATGAGTTGATAGAACAAAAAAACAAGTATAAAACACAAGAGTACATGAAAATGGTTTTCTTCTTGTAATAGATCAGCTTTCTATTAAAATAATTTCAATACATCAATACTACTATTTTACAACACCATTATTGTTACATTTCTCTTAATTATCAAGGGTCTGAGCACTTATCAATCTGTTGTTGGCTATTTCACTATTTTTTTTTATATATATAAACTCAAGTGAAGCTAAAAAACTTACTCATTTTCTAGCATCAGTAGGCTACCATGGGTGCTCATTCCTCTTTATGATTTCAAGAATTTCACTGCAACAAATAAAAATCATATTTCAGAGATAAAGGCAACAATTTCTGAAATTAATTCAATATATGATAATTTATCAGAGTAAAATTATCAACAAAATATGTTCAGACATATGCTTGTCTAAAAAATCATCACAGCATTGAATAAAAGTTGTGTTTAAATGCAATCTAAGTCATGCCTTATCTGCTTAAAATGACTATTTTTCTAATGTGGAACTGAAAGAAACACGATTTTCAAAGGTATATTCTTGTTTTAGACTTTAGACAAGCTGTTAGTTAGCCATATAATATTAAATTCTAGAATGAATTCTGTAATACCAACTAATCTTCAATGGCCATACGATACAATAGATGCTTTGTACAAAATTATAGGCTCTAGTGTGAGTGAGCAAAACGAAGATCACAACAAGAAATTGTTCATTAAATTTAACTAAATAGAACTGATCATTGTAGTGTATACATTCAGATGCTCATAAATCTATAAACTTTATGAAATGAACAAATGAAACATTGTGAGAAATGCAAATATTCTGCTTAGATAATATATCCAGTTTAAGAATTTTTTTTTAATTCTCAATTATATAAGACAAAGAAAAGGACAGTTACCTTAAATATGGCAAGCCACGGCATCACTGAAAAACATTCCTCAGATATCCTGAAACAAAAAAAAATTGAATAAATCACGAGTTCTCATGACAATACTGAAATGCAGATATTTTCATAAATAATCAGTACAAATAAATGCAGCCATAATGAATAATCACTATAATCAGACGGTAATTATTATCATCATTTGAAAAAAGCCATAATGAAATGAAAAAACACTTTCAGAAAGTTCCGTTTTACGAAAATTATCTCAAAAAATAGGTGGACAAATTCCAAAAGAAAGTTATCCTTGAAATTATTGAATATATTGTGGAATACGAGTAGGAATATTTTTTTATCAAGATTACATTTATATATTTCAATCAGAAATCTCAAATCAAAAAGTTAATTTTTTGTTAATTTTTCAGATTAGCAATGTATTCCACTAACTTTGTTTACTTATCTGGCTGACGCAGTGATTTCTATAAACTTAATCTTAATTATTATAAACTACCAGATATTAACAGCCAAAACAGTTGTTAATAATCGGGGTGTTCCATTAATGGACATAAATAACTTTTTATCAACTCACCATAACAATTTCCAGCCAAATGCACAGGTTAATTAAAAGATATCTATCTGTAACAGAAACTATGATTAAAATATAGGAAACTACTATTATTATTTAGTATTAATAAATTTGCAGGTTCTCAGCAAGACTAATCAATCAATCATATGATATTCAGACTGGGGCGATATACTTGTCATCATAAAAGGTTGGGAAAAAAATTATTAAGAAAATAATTAGATAACTCACACTCAGTACTGTATCTGCAATAAAATGAAAAAGGAGATTGAGCAAGATATTTATATTTCATCAAATCATTGAGGAGTATTTAAATTCAGTCAGTAGATTGTAGAATCATAACAATTCATAGCGTATATTAAAAGCATCAGATATTTTGAAAATGAAAATCAATTTTAGTGGAAATTATTCGAAATATTTCAATAAGGTTTTCACCAATGATCACATTCAGGAATATAATTATAAAAGTGACTTCATTATGGAAAAATTGAATGAAAGGGAGACTTTTGAACTGAAATTTCATCAGTGTTTGAAAAATCATCATAAATAATATTATATTACTTATGATATAAATAATATTATATTATTTATAATAATAACATATCAATGAAAATCAAATTATGTCTCACCTGATGAATAAATGAACTCCAATATAAAGTTTGAATGAACCTGCAAAAAAAAATTGAATGAGTACAATAATTCAAAATAATTTTAATAAATTGAAAAATTATCTTATTTTCAGTGAGGGCAAGTAATAATCATATCAACTGATCATTATAGCGTATATATTAGATCATCATAATGAAAGGTTCTTTAAAATAAAGAAAAAAAAAAAATGAATACTTGCTCAGTTTAAAATGAATTGAATGAAAACTTCTGAGATCTGTTGTTGATCTAGCCCATTCATTTTACTACTTCTTTATATATAAACTCACGTGAAAATAAAAAACTTACTCAGTTTCTAGCATCAGTAAGCATCACGGTTGCTCATTTCTCTTCATTATTTCAAGAATTTCACTGCAACAAATAAAAATCATATTCAGAGATAAAAGGAAACAATTTCTGAAATGAATCCAATGTATATTTCATCAGAGTAAAATTATCAACAAAATATGTTCAGGCATATGCTTGTCTAAAAAATCATCACAATATTGGATAAAAAATGCTTTATCTTCATCAAATTACTAATTTTCTAATGTGGAGATTAAACTGAGTAAAACACGATTTTCAACGGTATATTTTTATTTTAGACAAGTTTTTAGATGGCTATAATAATATTAAATTCTAGAATGAATTTAGTAATACTAATGAAATCTTAAATGGCCCATACGAAACAAAAGATGATTTGATAAAATTATAGGCTCTAGTGTAAGCGCGCAAAGATAATGTTCATTATATTCTTCATAAGTTGAAATATTGGCCACATTTTTCATCTACGTATAATATTAAAGTATTTTAGAAAGCACATTCAATTCTGCATTAGTCTTTAGATTGATCCGATTTTTAAAAACTTATAAATGAAATGAATATTTTAATTCTCCTTAGTTTTTTAATTCAGATTTATGATACCCATATAATAAAGAGCCCATGTTCAACTTAGAAATATGAAAATAAATTTTGATCTAAACAAGTCTATTAAATAAAACTCAGGAATGAAAGGAAGGTGGCTGATAAGCAGCATTAATACTTGCATAAACGGGCGAGAATCTTAAAGCAACAATGTATTCATCAATAGATCGATTTATTTAAATTTAAACCAGAGGTCTTGGGAATGGAAGTTCGCGATTATGATTTTAGTGCAGACAAGACAAAGGACTTCAAGGCTAAGATTGGGAATTATCAGTAAAGTCGAGGTAAAAAATCGACAAGTCAAAATATCTGCATGGTCAACTTCTAAAAAGCAGACGTAGGAAAATTTTGAGCAGATTAGGGAACCCAACGTTTTGGAAGTTCAAAAATAAGGGGGGAGGCATCGTTTGACATTGGTGACAAGTCACTAATTGGTTCGTGGCCAGTATAGTTTAGAAGGGGTGTTGTGCCTTTGGGTCAAGGGCCACACCCCCATGTAGAGGGTTCAACTATTCGAAATGTTATCTGTTATATTGTGGATAGGTGTCCCGAAAAAGGCAGGATTTTTTGTCTCTAACTTCACTAACATCTTTGATTTGCTTTGAATAAAAATTGTTCACAAGTAAGCCAATATGACTTATACATATATATATGACAAGTAAGCCAATATGACTTATTAAAACTCCGGGGTCCTGAAGTCTTCCAAAAATTGATTTGACTAATAACTATGATTTGATTTTAAAATAGTTTTAAATTAATAGCTTCTCAAAAGATTGAGAAAAATTCTGAATATTGAAATTTCTATTGACACCATAATAGTTAATTATATGTGATATCTCATTTAAATGTTCTATTTATTTGTTCTATCCATCTCCTCAGAAAATACTTTTGAAACAAAAGACTTGTCTATCGTGCTGCGAACACGAACCAAAGTTCTTTCCAAAAAGAGAGTATGTGATTTGATTTAATTTCGAGTTGGGAACTAGATCCAGGAATTATGAGAAGAATGTAGTAAATGATGACAATGGGTTAATAGAGAATGGTATATATTGGGTATTATTTCGTTTTTTCCTGTTTCAATATTTAAAAAGTGAAATTAACTAAAAATTTTTTTAAACTAGGAAGTATAAAAAGTTTCACACAATTACCTTCATTATATTTACAGTAAAACCCCTATATATCATGAGAAACAACTCTGAGTTCAATTGGTGTATTACACTTACACAATACCGCAAAATTAAGATTATGAACTGTGTAAACAAAAAATTCACTAATGAAAGGGTACAAAAAAAAAAATTACATAGTCGGAATAATATGTAGAATTAATTTACCTAATGCGTTTCCTTCAGATGTTCTAGTAGTTCCTCGTCGCCATTTCTGGACGAACAATTTCTCTCCAAGCAGTACCATCACAATGCGGTCACGCCTCATTCTAGGGTGATGAATAATTTCATTAATCTACAGATACATTCAAGAAATATTTATGAGATAATTTGAAACTAATCAGGATTTCCGATTGTTTGTAATCATTACTCATACGAACGAGACAAATAATTCATCATTTCAAGAATGTGCTAAAAAAATATGCTTTAAAGTTAAATCCTTCAATGTACTCAAGACGAATGCACTAATACACTTGATCAAGATAACAATATTCGAAGAGATATTAAAAGATAATAAAAACTTACCCGACGAAAGAACAGTCGAACGGACAACTTCTCACGCAAGAGACGATGAAAGTGAATGAGGAATGAACTGATGTGAACCATACTCAAACTACCAGCAATTAAGGTTACATCATAGAATTTTTGACATTCTGTGTATTATTTCCTTATTATGCAGAATGGACGCAGAACTTAAATGCCTTCCAGATAATTAATTAATCTATGTATATGTTATTATACAAGAGATGAAGATGAAAATTATTAATTAGTCTGTGTATGTCGTATTATGTTGTCCTTTTTTGGTATTAAATAATTATTGCAATAAATTATTATCCGCTCAAATTGATTGTTTTTTTGTGGTTTATAATAATGATCCTAATAATGGATGTGTTTTTCAAAGACGAACGGTCGAGCCGTATTTAGAAATTTTAAAAATGAAATAATGGAAAAAAATTAATACAACAGATTAATAGTTATTCTATTTTAATAATATCATTGTTCAATAATATTTGAACAATAATAATGGGTTATTTTTTAACTACTAATAGGACCAAACTATTTTTTTAACATTGCTTCAAAAATGGTATTAATCACAGATATGTGTTCTGTTGTGATCTAATACAATAAGGCATATATATATAGTATTCACATGCGCATAATGCCTCTTCTACTTGAGTAGAAATGGGCAGAATCATTATTTTCGAAGAGTAGTAAAAGAGTAAAAGAGAAGAAGAATTCTATGATATAAAGATATAGTGTTCTGTGAGTTTAACCTCTTTTGACGTACATGAACGCCAAGAAACGTGCACTATTGTGAAAATTGTGAAATTTTATAAATTACAGAAATGGCTTCCTATAATTTTAAGAATATAGCTGTTGTTCCCACATCGAAGGTAATAATATAATTAATAAGTATATAAACGAAGTGATATTAGATTTAAATTTACTGTCTGTTTCAGGAATTGGGAGATATTATACTATCAAAAACGCAGAGAAAAACGCCAACAGTTGTCCACAAACAATATTCTATCCCTAGGATACGATCTTTTTATACCTTGAAAGTGAAATTCTGTCAACAGTCTTATCATGATCGTCTCACACAAATTATTAATGAATTTCCAAAATTAGATCAGTTGCACCCTTTTTACGCTGATCTTATGAATGTTTTGTATGATCAAGATCATTACAAGATTTCATTGGGACAAATAAATACAGCTAGACATCTAATTGACAAGTAAGTATATTATTATGTTTATTCAAAAGTTTTATAGATAATGAAAAACTCGTTTTTTGACAGCTAGTAGAATTGATCAAAGTGAACCAAAAATCATCTATAAAAATTTTAAACTACTAAAGTTAAAAAAATTGCCCAGAAATACTACCCACTCTGGTTCTGATTTTCCTTGTGCGTTTTCGATTGACATTTTAAAGATATTTGTAAAATTATTCTGAAGAATATTTGATTGATATGGCCTTTACTTGGTGGAAACGCATTTTAATTGAAAAATGTATAGGAGACAGTTTTATTTCCTTAAAAATGTTTGTACCTAAAAAAATTGTTTCAACACGATGAGGCTTCTTCAGGTATTTACATTGTACTGACTAATTCTAAAGAGAGAATAACCCAGAAAGCTTTAGAAAAATGTGAGATGTTATGAAATTATCATTTCATAAAATAGTTGAAGTTTTCAGGTTCAGTATTTGAAGTAAGATAATTTATTGTCATTTAACCTCTGTCGTAAATTTATTAATGGCTGTCGTAAATCGGAATTGTCTTTTAATCCTAACGTTTGGCTAACAGAAGTGATAGATTCATCGTATTATTAGAACACTGAAGAACAATGAGAATAGAAAGACCTCTTATTAGCAAAATGTTAGGTAGCAATTCCAATTCATGACAACTGTTAAACTCTATTGCAAGTAGAAAATCTTCACAGAAATAGGATTTTCATACAACTTTGTAGTTTTTATTTTTTTGTGCGCTTGTTCTAGGGAACAGCGTGCTATTGTTTGTCCAGATCTCTTCAATTTACGAATTACCTATAAACGGTTTCAAACGACTAGATTGGACTTGCTGATGAAGTAACTCTGTTCAGATCTGGTCCGTCCATAAATACTTTAAATTAATTTTTAATTGGAAAGAGCTAGAGACTTGAAGCTTTCAGGGTAGGACTGAAGCCTGCATATCTCATTTACGTCGTTAATGGACAAAACCAGTCCAATGGTTCCACAGTAATTATCATTTTAACGAACTGTATTTTGAAGTATCGAACCAGTCTTCAAATCCAAGCTCAGCTTGAATATTTTCTTATATGATTTTGGAAAAAAATTTAAAAAATGTATGAACGACATTTGGATGACAGAACACAAAATTCTGTGTTTTTTTTATCATATGTAGCTTCTTTAAGAATTAATTCACAGATTTGAAATTTTTGGGGAAATGGACTTGAAAAAGCAAGCAAATCTGTCTTTGTGTTCAGTTTCTAACCATTTTTTTTATTTATATCTTTAGCCATATTTGATAGAAATGTACCAAAAATGACTCGCCCAGTTAAGTGATTGGTTGAGTAACAAATAGATTTGGTAAAAATTTCATGATTCTGGGTACTCTGACTATTGATCAGGGATAACTAGTACAAAATTTTCATTACTTTATAATGAGAACCCAGAGAATGTTATTCACATTTACTTGTTTGAACTTAATGAAAAATATAAATTAGTTCATAGCATTGCATATTGAGATCATTGAATTAAATATCGTATCAATGACATAGTTATGTAAATCTGGGTTAGAAAATTCATTTTTATCCCAAAGGCTAAATGTACATATATATATATATATATATAATTTTCTTAAAAATCGTTGATACAAAAGTAACAGAAGAATATATATATATATATATATATATATATATATATATATATATATATATATCAATGACATAGTTATGTAAATCTGGGTTAGAAAATTCATTTTTATCCCAAAGGCTAAATGTACATATATATATATATATATATATATATATATATATATATATATATAATTTTCTTAATCGTTGATACAAAAGTAACAGAAGAATATATATATATATATATATATATATATATATATATATATATATATATATATATTCTTCTGTTACTTTTGTATCAACGATTTTCAAGAAAATTATATATATATATATATATATATATATATATATATATATATATATATACATTTAGCCTTTGGGATAAAAATGAATTTTCTAACCCAGATTTACATAACTATGTCATTGATACGATATTTAATTCAATGATCTCAATATGCAATGCTATGAACTAATTTATATTTTTCATTAAGTTCAAACAAGTAAATGTGAATAACATTCTCTGGGTTCTCATTATATATATATATATATAAATAAATATCGCAAGGATCCTAAAATCTTCTGTTACTTTTGTATCAACGATTTTTAAGAAAATTGTTTATATATATATATATATATTGTCATGGTATTTACAGTTGAAATAAATAATTACATAAATATATAAAGGAAAAGACTCACCTTTGTATATAAGTTGACTCGTTAGAGTATAACCAGAGCAAAATTCATTAAATAATATCCATTCTGACAGAAATATTAATAATTCAACTCATTAAAATACTCACTAGCTAAAAATTATGAAGAAAAAGCATATTCAGGATATATAACAACTAGTCGATTGAAAATTCTTTGAACGGTAATAAAAAAACAGTACTCTTGTTGATAGTTGATAAATAGAATTCACAGGGAGATTTCAATTCACAATTATTCAATATAAAACCAGCCAAAGTTGCAATAAATAGAAGTAATTTGAATTCAGATATCCAATTTGAAATTGATGAAGAATTTGTTGAAAAGATTTGTTATTATAATGAATCACATATAAACTTTAGTGAAATTATTGACAAAGAACAAGCTTAAATAAATATAACTCACCAGAATTATGTAAATAGGACAAATTTGATCAAAATTCACTTAATTCAATGAAATATAGCATCTACGTCAGATATTTTCAAATGATTAATGTAAGAGAGATCCTTGAAAATGTTTAGGCATCAATAGTATTGTAATAGCATCTAAGCTAAAGAAATTTAATCAATTTCATAAGTAATATTAAGTATTTTATAAGTTTTAAGCATTAGAAGTTAAAATTTGTTAAATTTTGACACTTGAAATACTTTACGAAGGAAAAGCAAGACTCTGACTGTTCTGTTTAACATGAAACATACATCAAAATGTAGTTCAAAAAATTGGCTAATTTTCAAAAGTAATTTCAAACCAGGAAATATTGTGAATTTTGTAAAATCATCAAAAGCATCATTTTTATATAATTTTGACAGAAGCTAGTAAGCTTTGAAATTCAACTTTTCTTGAAAACTATAAATAGGGCAGACATAGAAAAAGTCGGCAGTCTCCAATTATATGCAGAGTAGAATCCTTGTCGGTCCGTAATTAAAAAAGTGCCAAAAAAGTAACATCATCTGAAAAAAGAAGATTATTTGGTTATTGTGAATGGAAATTGAATCCAGAAAATACATTACCTGAATGTGAATGGAAAAATATCACATAGAAATCAAGTTTCAAACGAATTGGATATATTGAAGAAAATCAACAAAGTAGCGTGTGAATTTCAGAACGTTCTAGAAGTGTTGTTTCCAACGAAACCAGTGTATTCCTGAAACGAAGAAGAAGGAAGGGACAATTAAAAGGAACAATCATAAATTGATGAACAAACTTACCAAAGGTATTCAAATTCAATCCTGTTAATATTTCCAGAAAGAAATTTAGAAATAATAAACACTGTTTACATTAGAATTACGTTAGGATATTTAGATAAGGTTAGGTTAACATAGAATTAGATTTAGGTTATTGATCACTGATAATATTTCAAATTACTTTCATATAATATAATTTAAAAAATTCAAATTGAACCCTCCCTCAAATATTAATCAAATTTAATAATATTTTAATTTCAATTATTCAAAATTATAATATTAAGAGCTAGCCGGAAGCATAGAATACATCACTTACATACAAGGGTGATCTAATTAGTATTCATTACACTAAAATTTTATTAATATAATGCCATAACAATATATATATATATATATATATATATATATATATATATATCGCAAGGATCCTAAAATCTTCTGTTACTTTTGTATCAACGATTTTTAAGAAAATTGTTTATTTTTGATTAATTCTATCTTCTGTTCAAAAAAAAACTTTCAGAAAATAAAAACATATATCTCATTATTTGCTAAAATTATTTCTTTTCAGTGTGGCTAAACAACATGTCAAGTTTATTAAATATGCTGATAGCCTTTATCGTTGTAAACTTCTTAAGAGGGCAGCTCTCGGCAGGATGACCAAAATAATCTCTCGCCAGGCTGCAAATCTTAAGTACTTGGAACAAGTTAGGCAACATTTGGCCCGTATGCCATCGATTGATCCATACACAAGAACCATTGTCTTATGTGGTAAGTACTGTGAATGTTAACTCAGTTGCTCTTATACTCATGTAGTTAAATTCATTATATTAATATAGAATTTTATTAGTGATATGAATGTAATGGATTTTCCTATAGTGTTTCATTTTAATTCATCTCAGTAACTTTATTTAGCTTGAACTTAATCACTTTAGTTATAAGCTTTTGAGAGGTCCAGGAATAATCCCAACGCCAAACACTTACTTCAAATGCATTCGTGATTCTTTTTGGGTACTGATGTATAGCTGTCTGCATTGATTTTCCTTTTAAACAGCCATGTTGACTTTTTCTAAAAACAGCATTGCATATGAAGAACTCCATAATTTGTTTGAAATATGCCAACTCAAATAATTTTGAGAATGATGGTAATATGCATATTGGTCTACAGTTTCTGTAACTGTCTGGATCTTCATTTCTCTGCTATTTTGGGTTTAGTTGGAAAAATTCAGAGAATTGTGTTTTTATTTTTTAGCTGTTTAGCCTATTCCCTGAGTTATTCTATGGTATGAATATTAAATATGTCTAGAAGTGTGTATAGAGTTCTATCTTTTGGTTAATTTTGGAGCTGCATTTATGAAATAATCATTAAACTCATAAACTGTTCTTATGATGTCATTGTTTTGCGGAAATTGCTTATTATGGTTCTTACTTTGTAGAGAATTCGCTATAGACCAGAAATATTTTTGTTGTCTGAGTTTCTAATTAATTGCTCAAATTGATCTACTTTAAGTCTGATGAAAAGGTGGTCATATTGTTTTTTTTTATATTCATTTATATGTTATTTAGGAAGCCTAAGCCTCCTAAATGAACAGATTGTATTCATATTTATTCTAAGCGACTATTCACTATTATATATTCTATATAGATACTAATATAACTCTTTTGTCAGGTTTTCCTAATGTGGGAAAGTCTTCATTCATGAACAAAATTACAAGAGCAGAAGTAGAAGTCCAACCATATGCTTTCACCACTAAATCTCTGTATGTCGGTCATACAGACTTCAAATTTTTGCGATACCAAGTGATTGATACCCCCGGTATTTTGGATCATCCCCTAGAAGAAAGAAATGCCATAGAAATGCAGGCAATAGCTGCATTGGTTCACTTACGTGCCTGTGTTCTTTATTTTATGGATTTATCTGAACAATGTGGGCATAATCTTCAAGAACAAATTAACTTGTTTGAATCTATAAAACCAATGTTCACAAAGAAACCATTGATGATAGTGGTTAATAAATCAGACATATTGAGTCTGGATGAATTGCCCTCTGAAAAGAGAGAGCTACTGAGGGCTTTTGAGAATGAAAAGATACCAGTATATGAGATGTCAACAGTAAATGAAACTGGAGTAATGAACGTAAAATTGGAGGCATGTGAGGCACTTCTGAGTTACAAGGTTGACGAAAAAATGAAGACCAGAAAGGTAAGCACTTCTTTTCTTATTTCTAGACTATTAATGTGATAAATGACGAGATTAGGTATACTTGTCGGCTAAATACCAGCTCTGGAATAGCATTAAGATAGTCTGGCTAGACCTGTATTTAGCTGAATAGAGACATTTGCAAACGCTTTCTCCATACGTTTTAATTGGAAAATTCAACAAATCATTTAAACATCTTTAGATTTTTTCATGTCATATTATTCAGGATTATATCCAAGGTATATTAACTTGGATATTCTGAAATAATTTATTTCTTGGATTCACCAATAAATTTGTAAAGAAATTTCTGAATGCCTCTGTACAGCCAACTGTCTCACTATTATGTTACAAAAGTTTTAATGAAGTAATAATATTATACTATTTTATAATACATACTGAAATTGTGTATATCTCATGTACCTTCGTTGATCTTCGATACGTCCTAATCCAATAAGTTGCGAGCTAATTAATTTCGTATTCTGGCGTAATTAGTGTTTCAATTCATTGAAATCTAAAAAAAAAGAAATGGAAACTGAAAATTTCATAGACGTTCAGAAATTTTTTGGTTGCACAATTAAAAATTTTTATTATTATGAAGTAATAAACTTAAGTTGCACACAAAATTAAGGAACTCAAATAAATAAACCATCCCTACTTTTGTTTAGAATTTATTTCACATTTTCAACTTGATTATTATCTGTTTTTTTATAGGTTGATGGAATTTTAAACAGACTTCATGTTGCATTTCCAAAACCAAGAGATGAAATCGAACGTCCCCCTGTTATACCTGCAGGTGTTTTGGCCAAAAAACAGGGAAAGGCAGAAAATAGAAATAAAAAGTTGGAAAGAGATTTGGAAGTTGAACTTGGTGATGATTATGTGCTTGATCTTAAGAAAACATACACAGAAATTCCGGAAGGTGAACGTTGGGACGTCATTCCAGAATTTTGGAACGGCCATAACATCGCAGATTTTATGGATCCCCAAATTCTTGAAAAATGGGCAAAATTGAAAGAGGAAGAGAGCTTGAGGGAAAGTGCAGGAATGTATGACTTACCCAAATTTGAAATGGATCAGAATGCATTGGAAGTAAGGGATTTGGCCCTTAAAATTAGGCATAAAAGGGCAATTATGAAGGAGGAAGCCAGAGTAAATAAACAAAATAAAAAACAGAGAATACCAAGAACTAGAACCAGGGATAGGTATGAATCTTTTTAAATATCACATTATCTTTATTTAGGTATTAAAATTTTATCCGAAGAAATTGGAACATGTAGACAATTTTCATTAGTCAATTAATAATGAATACAGGGTGGGGGAGAGCAAGTTGCTTATTTTGAAATGCAATAAAAGAAAAAGTAATGCAGATGTATATTTAATTCTTAAAATGTAAAGTTTTGGTTCACACAGTTTTAAAAACCATATCAGGCAGATGGAGTCTGTCATTGTCAAGATACTGTGTTAATCTACTTCAAAACTCTTTCTGGCATATCGATGGGTATGTTGGTTATAGCTTGACAAATAATAATCTTGACGTGATCCGATAATAAAACTATTAAATGAGCAGATGGACCTGTGGCAAACCCCACTTTTGGAAGTTTTGCCCAAGCCATAAAGAAATATATATAATAGATATGAGACACAATTTATTTATTCAGTTTGAAAATGTAGTAACTACGAACTATCACAAAGTAACTTACTACTCCATCCAGTATTCATTCAATAATTAAGAGTTTCTTCCACATCTAACATATTCATTCTGTATAACTCAAAGATTACTTCCTTTTTACCAACTTCCCAAAATTGATTCATGGTTTATTGAGAAATTCGTTGATTTGTTACTTTAACTTTAACAAATGAGGTTAACATTTAAATTGTAGTGCCGACTATTCATTATAAAAATTTTACAGACTGGTGTCCAAATTCAAGAAGAATATGGAAGATCTAGGTGTTGACATGTCCGATACAAAGAACGCCCACTTCACCAAGACCAAACGGTCTATGAAAGCCATTGCTACAAAGATGAGGATGGATGTTGATAACGAAAACTTCAAATCAAAACTGAAGAAAATTGTCAAACCTTCCAGGGGTGATTTGGGTATCAAAGATCTCGCTGTAAGTATATGGAGAATTAATAATAATCTATATTTAAATCATACTAGTGTAGTCGGTTGACCAAATTTTTCGGGTAGTTGAAATAAGGCAGTAGGTCAAATGAACCGGTACATTTACGGCGGGAGGGCGTGTTTAATTATCTGTGATCATCAAAAGTGGGACAAAATTGGGAATGTCAATTTTCTTTCATTCACATCAAACTTTCGTTCAATTCCAGTATAGTTATTATATCTATATGATTATTTGGACCCCACACAATATTAATTTTTTTCCTAATGATTGTTTCGAATTTTGAGCTGAAAATGGTCTCGAAATGACAAGGTTGGACTCACCGATAAAAGATCCAAAGTCAAAAGTAATTCTGTCCACTTGGTCCATCTGTTAACACTCGTAACTTTTTAAAGGAAAGAACTAGATACTTTAGGTTAGGTTTGGGGTTTGATTGACTGCAAATTCAATACATCAGTGTGAAATAACGACACAAAGGATTATACATAATTTCGTGAAGATAAATTATGATAATTTTTTTAACTTAGCTCAAGTAGCCAGATGCCTCACGGATCGTACCTAAAATTATTGAGCCAGTGTTCGAATCCAGGCACAGCGTGACTTTTTGTTAAATTTTTTTCTTTTCCCACTCTTTTATGTCAATACTTAACAGATTGGAGGTGGAGCCTTTTAAAATGTATTTTACATTTTCATGAGATTTTTTGTTTCTTCAGGTGAATAATTCTAAAATTGCAATAAATGACATTTATTTGTCTTTTTATTGACAGAACACAGCATTCAGTGTTTCTATTCATTATAAGTAGCTTCTTTACGAAGTTATTCACAGATTTGAAATTTTCGGGGAAAATGACTTCACATCAGTGCTTGTCACCATTTTTTGCAACTTGAATTTTTGATTTATTCAACATTTAAGTGTTCTAAATCAATGAAATTCGTTCGTTACTTTATGAGGGAACTGACAATGACAAATGCTCTTATAATTCTTCAATATTCCATTGTTTATACTTTTTCCTCATGTCTAATATTTATTTTTCTTACAGACCAAGAAGAAATTGGATAGACTTGCACATCGTGCAATTGCCAAGAAGGTCGGCAAATATGGTCTCAAGGGAGAAGCTGATAGATTTATCGGCACAAAGATGCCAAAACATCTTTATTCTGGCAAGAGAGGCTCAGGAACAACCGACAGGAGATAATGTGATTGTTAAGGAGATTTGCGAAATAAAAGTTTTTGAAGTTTATTTAATATATTGAAATACATGCAAATCTAAGAACACACTTTCAGTTATTTATTAAAGAAAATTTGTACCTAAAATTGAAGCTGCTGATTATCCCTAGCTGCACTCTCACTTGAAAATTTTAGTCTGTTGATCGATTAAGTTAATTACGATTTGGCTTCATATATTAAGATCTTGAACTTGTGATTACCGACAATATAAATATAACATATTTTATAAGATAGTCAGCTCATGAATAATTTATATTTCTTAAACATTTCAAAGATTGTGAAGAAAAATTTATGTATGGTGTTTTAAAAGTAATTATTTTTATTGTTAACCCCTCCTTCCCCTAAAATCTTTAGTTATGTGTAGTAAAAATAATATAAAAAATATATAATTCATTCAGAACTTTTTTCACATCTTAATAATAAATATTGGATGTAGTAGTCTGTTACTTTGCTATAGTTTATTTTAATTGGAATGAAATGAGAAATTACTTTGTTTTCTGTCACTTTATTTACTGATTGTACAGTGAC
The DNA here is from genome assembly GCA_034642435.1 of Megalocaria dilatata. Lineage (NCBI taxonomy): Eukaryota > Metazoa > Arthropoda > Insecta > Coleoptera > Coccinellidae > Megalocaria > Megalocaria dilatata. The sequence goes on from CM067854.1 coordinate 34,847,378, forward strand.
TCGAGTTTCGTAGTTTGAAAATGTAGTATCATTACGAAACTCGAGTCACTGCATAATCAATAAATAAAGTGAAAAAAAAAAGGAATTTCTCATTTCATTCTTAATAATAAATTTGCTATTGAAGAAGTGAAAAATCTTACATTCCTGTTTTAAAGAACTGGATACAATAATAAGTTTATTGCAGTATCAATACACAGATATTCGACAATTTAAATTTTGATTTATCACTTATTTAATTTCACAAAAACTGTTTCATCATGTTACGCAAAATGATTGCTCAATACAGGCTGTTCCAAATCTCATCAAAACTTCATGAGCGGTCGAATATGTATTCTACAATTAATTAAAACTAAGACAAAAATAAAGGATACCAAATTCCTGAAAACAAGGTCAAAGTCGAATTATGAATTTTCCATTTGATCTAAGAAACACAAATACAGTAAAAGTTAGTCGTAATATAAAAAACATCACCATTTTTGCAACTTATCACAAAATGTTCTAGTAACAGCATCGCATTAAACTTCATTTAAGTTAGTCTGGGCACTAACATCAGCCTCTGGCATGGACAGTAGAATTAACCTTTTTCTATATTTAAGACACAGCCTACTGGTGTTAGGTCTGGTGGCCACGTCCATTTATACGGAAAACGGCGGTTCAAAATATTCCATATCTGTAAGATCACGTTTGCAGGCTCACCATCGTGCTGAAACCACATGGATATATGGTGTTGTAGAAGAGGAAAGGTATTCTCACAAATATTACGATAATTTGCATCATTCAGTAATCTTGGCCCAAATTATGGACCTATGATTCTTTTTTTATACAAACATTTAGGGAGAAATGTCTGCTAATTCCGTTGATGTTTCTGAGGAGAATGCCCCATAGATATATTATCCTTGTATGTCTATGGGATTCTCATAATCCTAATAATGAAAATATAGTGATTAAAAACTACTGTTGACCTAAATGAGTCCACAAAGAAATGAACCGATTTATATGGAGAAGATGTGTTGACAGTCGCTAGTGCCAGAACTGGTTTGCAAATTTCGATCGGGCAATTTTGATGTCGAAGATGCACCACGTTCCGGAAGGCCAGTTGAAGCTGATAAGGGCATTAGTTGATGAAAATTCGGCGAATAACAACATGTGAGATCGGTTTGAGGGTAAATTTATCGAATTCAACTGTTTTTGACCACTTGAAAGGCCTGAGTTTAACATCGAAGCTCGTTATATGGGTTCCACTAGTTCTCACGGAGAGAAATTTGTGTCGTCTCGTGATTCCCCTCTCAAACGTCGAAACGATACATTTTTGGAGCGCATCATTACTGGGGATAAAAATGGGTTATATTTACATAAGGTTATTGTAATTTTCACAAATTTTTATTGTTATGTTTACAACAATCGTTTCACTATCACAGAAGCATCATCAGGCAAGATTACATTTTGAATAACTAAGCTTGTTTCCGAAATCATTACTATTTATATTACAGTAAGTACAATAAATATTTATTGAGCACTAAAACCCAAAAAAGGGTCTCTGCAAATTCCAGCTTATCTGAATATATTTAACAGAGGTGAGTTGTTTAAATCTATTTGTTCCTTAAGTAATATTCCAATTTTATTATGTTTATTTATCTCTAGGGATTCTAACAGATTTAAGGCATAACTTTTGCTTTCTATATCTAGAATTTCAAAGTTATGGTTGAAAGTATGTCCTGTTTCTAACAAATGGTTGGAATTACTTTTATTATTGAGGAAACTCTTCAAATGATCACAAATTCTATGACGGAAAGTTCTTCCAGTCTGTCCTATGTAAACTTTAGGGCAATCACCGCAGCTTAACTTATAAACCCCCGATTTATCATCTTTATGTGTGCAGTCTTTATTATTTTTAATAAATTTAGTCAAGTTTGAATTGGTTTTAAATGAAGTTCTCAAATTATATTTGTTTTTGAGGTATGTAGCAATTTTCTCAGAAATACCTTTAGTGTATTTTAAGAAAATGTATTTAAAATTTTCTTTTATATTAGGAAACACCATATTTAAAGCTATTTTATTATTTTTATTCATCAACAATTTGACTATCAACCTATGATCCTAAGTCGTTCACTACAATGCTACTGTGATAGTGAAACGATTAATCTAAACATAGCAATAAAAATTTGTGAAAATCAGAATAACCTTATTTAAATATTATTTAATATGGATTTTCACCAAGTACCAAAGGACTGATTCAATTCAATATAAAAAATGGGTTGTTTATAACAATGTCAAACGCAAGAGGTGATGGAGCAAAAAAGATGAACCGACTCAAAGCATATCGAAAGCCAATATTCATAAAAAAAAAAGATGATGCTGACTATTTGGTTTTTTTTGAGCTTCTACCAGATAGCACAAAAATTAATTCTGAAGTCTACCGTCATCAGCTGGTGTTGAAGAATGGCCAATCTATAATTCAATAAAATATTTATTCATTATACGAAAATTGTCTTTCATTTTCCCAAAAAAAAATTACTTTCCGAACAACCATTAGTTAGGACAGCATTCTGTTTTAACTATTCCTCCTGTTGCCATGTAAATGATTGGGGGAGTTTGCTTTAAGAGCGAACCAACCCATTCATTAGGTGGCCCTAATTGCCCCTTATCCATCATTCCGAGATGGCCCTTTCCTTTCATTATACAGATCCCCGCTGGAGATGGCACCGCGACTAGCTCAGCGGCGGACTGTCTCCTTGCCTGCTCCCAGCGCCCTATTTCGTGACCTTTATCGACGCTCACTGGACGGGGAGTGTGTAGCGAACAACTTCTTCGCTCCTCGTCCAGAAACCTGCCTTGCTCTGTCGCAGCTTGACCGGCGTACCAATAGAGGACCCGACCAGTCTACAGATTCGTGACTAACCGTCCCAGCCGAGTTCAAGTAGGGCAAGGCATATCGTTTGACGATCACCGTTCCAAGCGGAACACATGATCACGGGCGTCACAGGGAGAGCTGCGCATCACGCCTGTTTGATGAGTTTCAGATGCGCAGACTCCGAGCGAAACACCTCGAATTAAGAGGTGGAAGCTCCCTCTCAACACCGCATTCCACTCGAGAGCTTCACAATGTTCGCAATCGAGAATTACGGATACAAGTTCCTTAAATCTTAATTAAATCGACATAATTTCTATTAGTATAGCCCTCCATTTCGGAATCAAAATTTATTTTGAAAATTTCAATAATAACAAATATCAAGTAAATCCATGGTAACCAGATGTTTTATTTGGCTAATATTATTGTTTTTGCGCGTTTTACCTGCTATCGTTCCGTCCAAATGTTTGATTTTAGAATTTTGTCCCTAAAATGGCCTTGAGTGACAAGGTTGGGCTAACTGATGAAGAATCCTAGGTCAAAAGTATTTCTGTTCGAACGGAAAGAGCTCTTAAAACTCTCAGAGAAGGTTAAGAGTCTAAATATCTTAGCTAAGTTCGTTAAGGAGCAAAATCGGTTCAATAGTTTGGCAGTTATTCACGTTTGAAAATTGTTCATATTCTTCCTGATATTTTCTAAACTACAGATTCGATCGATATGAAATCCGGCAGTTAAAGGTATAATAACAATGCACATGTTCGTGCGAAATTTCGTGAGGATTGTATGATTAGTAGTTAAAAAAAAAATTATGAGCGCATTATTATTGAGCGCTACCTCAAACTCTATAACTTTCGAATGGAAAAAGATAGAGGTTTGAAACTTTCGGGATATATTTGAGGCCTGATTATCTGGTTGAGTCCGTTATTGGACAAAATCAGTCCAACGGTTTCGCAGTTATTCACAGTTGGAATTTTCTCTTATTTTCATCAATATTTTTCAAACTTCAAATCCGATTGATCTGAAATTTGATGTGTAGAAGAATTAGAATAACTCACATATTCTTGCAAAATTTCATGAAGATTGCATGATTAGAAGATTCAAAACAAAAACGAAATTTCGTGAGCGGAGCATCGTTAAGCGCTAAAGTCTCACGATCGAGTTTAAATTTAGCATTTAGCTACGACGCAAAGGCTAATGCAAAATTTTTTGAGAAACATATAATTCGAAGACTGAAAAAAATGTGGATAAAGCTACCAAATCAATAGAAACAGTTGTATGATTGAGTTTAAATTCAGTCGATTCTGCTAACTCTAAGTACATAGATCAACTACATTAATAATAAATTGTCTGTCTAAGTAGATTATATACGCTTCTCCAGCTATTACCTGTATTATTTATCAGTCATGGAATATTAACTAATCTATGATCCTACTATCAACTAATAATAGGCATATATGATAATAGGCATAGATTAACGAGACCACATTCTCGTTTATCTGTGATAATAGGTGCTCATTCAACACCACCTAAGGTGGTGTTGGCTCATTTAACCTTATTTTCTGTGGTCAATGATTTCTAAAATTCCTTTGTCAAATTTTTCTGTGGTGCACTTTAGTTTTTTCAGCTAGTTACAGGACACAAATATTTAAATTTGTAGTAGGTTGAATTAATTTTTTATTACAGTTACGATTGAAATCAGAAGGTATGGACTTTGATTAAATACCTTATAGGATAATTAATTTTAACCGATTTTCATTCTTGATGAGAGTATTTTATTTGTATAGATGAATGTTGACGAATTCCCAGAGGATAGTGATACTAGCGATGAAGACTATATTCCTGGTGCTAAGCCGGAAGAGGTCGTTTCAGAAGTTGAATCAGATGGAGATCCCGAAGAACTCCTTTCTGATTCAGAGGGAAGTCCTAAGAAAAAAAGGCGTAAAGTAAAACAAAAGTCTAGATCAAAAAAGTTGAAAAAAGAATCTCCAAATCTTGGTGAATATACAGCTATTTTTGTCATGAATTATTAAAGCTGTAATTTTTAATTAATGATATTCCTATTTTTTAATACAAACTGTTTAATTGATGATATTCATATTATCAAAGGGCAATAATCAATAAAACATAGATTAGTGATTACATTTACATGTACATATTATATTCATGTGTTTACTTCTCATTTCTGATTTGTTTTTTTTATAGTTGATGAGACTGAAGACACTGAACAGGCAAAAGAACTAACTGAGGAAGAAAAAAAGAAGCAAGCTGATGCACTCTGGGCAGATTTTCTTCAAGACACTGGCTTCAAATCTAAAACTGCTGTTCCAAAAACTGATCAAACAAGTACTTCGAAGAAAGAAATTACAAATAAGTCAGAGGAAGTATTGAAACCTCAAAACTTCAAAAAAGTAGAACCTGATAAAGTGAAAATAACTGAAATATTTGAGTTTGCTGGAGAAGAAGTTAGAGTCGAAAAAGAAGTATCAAAAAATTCTGCTGAAGCTAGATTATTAGGTAATAACAATAATAACCAACGTTTATCCTTAACATTACGAAATATATAAAAAAAAGTGGTTAGATTGAAAAGTCATATAAGTTTTCATATTAGAATTTTATTAATTGACGTAAAGAAAACTGTAATATTCCAGATGTAAGGGTTCTAAGTCTAATAAAAATTTGGGAACCCTTGTTTTCTTCAATATGGTGCTGTTAATTTGCTGAAGGGGTTTTGGAAGAGTATTGTATAGTTTCATACATATATATGGACGGTCCTTTGCATGAGTGAAAAGACACATTTGGGGAGAAGATAAGGTATCTTTTCTTTAGCATAGTTACTATTCTTGAAACGAGAAAAAATAAGACTATGGCTTAGAATAAAAAGCAATGATCTAAATATGAACAAATGAAGGATGGATTTTAGTCATTTTCTGAATGATAATAAGGCAATTATAGTGTGGGCTGTTACCCCAGAAGGAAACTTGACAAGTTGACTTGAGTAAAAAACTAAGAGGAATTTCTTATTAAAATACTTTACCTGAAGTTTCCATTTCAAGGTAGCATCTAGGTGGATACCTAAGAACTTGGTTGATTCAGTTTTTAAAATATCACTGTCAAGAGTTCTGAGTGAATCCGAGTAGAGAGATTAGATTGATGAGTGGGAGAAAAATTAAGCTCATTCTTGTCGATATTTAATCGGAGGCAGTTGCTGTTATATCAAGAAGTAATGGAGTTAAAAGTATATATAGCTTTTTAGTGTACTGTGGCCAAATCAGTATCAAAAATAATGATATTAGTATCATCAGCAATCTATAAAATTGTAAATAAGAAACAAAAGTGGGCCCAGAATACTGCCCTTAGGAATTCACCATGATACCAAGAAGTCAGTCAGACCATACCTCTCTGTTTGCAGCAATTCTCTGAATGAGTTTCGGTTGGTTATCATGAATATTACATGTCTTCAACTTCAACAGCAATACCTCATGGCATCGATAGGTTTTTTAAGAAGTCTAAAAACATTCCAAGAGGAATATCGCCATTTTCCTCATATTTCAATTTTTAATTTAATATAAGGCATAGATCTCTCATAAAGTATGACTTTTAATAATTATTTTAAAGAAGTACAAAAAACTGACATTACTCAAGATGAAATATGCTATCGACATATTTCATAGCTTAATATAGAGTACACATAGAAATGAGTTCTATAAACACCTATAACTTAAGTTAAAATCAAATTCTAATTGGTCCTGTATTGTATTATGTTTATGTATCAATGAAATTTCTTATACTTCCGAAATATTCAACAACTTGTTTTTCTTACCTGTTTGCCAAATTTCTGTTTTAATAAAATGTATGTTTTCAAAGCAATGTTCTAAAAAGCAGGTCGTAATATTATTTAACTAACTTTCTATGTGGTTTTGAAAATGTCATCTCTATATTATATCTTGTGAAAGCCAAGTGTTTTTCCTTTCATTTTACTAAGTTATGTTAAATGTTACATTTTCTCAGAAATTCACATATGATACCATTTTAGGTACATCTAGTTCAAGTGCGAGTAAAATCAAAAAAGGGGGCAACTTAAGTGGAATAGGTAGTGTTTTAAGTCAGTTAGGGAAAAAGAAGAAAATTAGCACATTAGAGAAAACAAAGTTGGACTGGGATAAGTTCAAAAAGGATGAAAATTTAGAGGAAGAACTAAATAATCACAATAAAGGAAAAGATGGGTGAGTCCACTGAATTTCTTCTGTCTACATTGCTTGTTATCGAATATTGGCTCAAATAATTTCATATATAGTTTTTCATACGAATTTGCAAAATTGTTTATAAAAATATCAAAACTAAGTAGTATTGCTGTACTGGGACATAATGATGTACATACTGTATTTATGAGAACTACTCATATTTTGAAAAAAGATACAGATATTCTTTTTCAAAGCTTCTTCTTTTTTTCTGTTGAGAAAATGTTGTAAAGAGAGGAATTAATAATAAAAAATAAATAAAAGAAATTCAATCACTGTTTTAACTGGTTTAATTTCTTTACAATAATTTGAGGGATACATATCATCATGTTGGCAAATGACACCCTTTCAGTTAACCAATCTTTTGATATTAAAACTTTATCTAATTGATGACTGCACAACTTGGTGTAGATTCTTCGGTTAGTTGGTAACAGCTCGGCATGATCACACCTTGTAAAACTAAATACACAACAGTACTTCTTTTGGGTGTAAAACTACCTTTGGTGAAGTCTTAGCGTAACCATTGTAATTATAAAGCGTATTTATCGTGAAGGTTTTCAGCATTTTTATTTTCATTTTAATTGAAATCATCAATTAGGCTTGAAATTCATAATTTCTACAAATACCTATTTTTTTTTCACCAATACTATTTTTTCCGGACACTATATGTATAATAACTATCTCATTCTGGTTTGATTTCATTTCATGTTTGCTTCATAAATTTTTTGACCTTACCAAGCAATATAAGTGAATTGCAATTGTTTTGAAGAACGTGTCAATCCTTCTGCATGCTCTTTCTGAGTTGCTTGATTTTAGACCGAAAGGAATTGTATGCCTTTCAATCAAGAGTTTGAAACATGATCAGATGCCAAAGTAGTCGAAAATATTTTCAGATGAAAACCCGTCACTGAATGATAAAGATCGTTGTGGTCTTGTATTCAGTTTTTATTATGGTCTGTTACAAGCCTTTTTAGTTTAAAATTCTTAAAAAGAGCTTACAGAAGCACTTAAGTGTTCTAAACAAACAATGTGCAATTAATTATGATAGCTTGATAAAATTCAAACATTTAGAAAGATGGTTTCACACAATCTAATCCAAGCTTATCAGTGAGTTGCCATTTAGTATCTTCTCTTGTCACATCACAACCCTTCATGATTTCAAGACCAACAGGGTACAAAAACTGAGTAATTTATTCAAATTTAAAATGAAGAACACTAAGGTCCTACAAAGATGTTACTCCACATTCTTCACTGAAGACAGATTTACATCCAAAAAAGTAATCTTTAGAGGTATGATTCATAATGAGCAATAATTAAACACATTATTGTTATCAACTGGTTAGTCTAAATGTGTCATAACCCACACTGGTGAACAGAAAAGGAGTCATTCTCCAATATCACTATGGTTAACCATATGTATACCGGATTAATGTAGAAAAATTAGACTATCTTAGTTAGGATGTTCTTCCAAACACCTCCTATTACGGAAGTTTGCTCTTATGAGTTCCATTTATTTTGCAAACAAGTATTTTGCTTCAAGCTATTAGGAGTAGGAATAAGTTTGTGTGGTTTTGATAACAGATATCGCTAGTAGTTTATCATTCCATTGTTTCATCTGGAAACACCTTTATTTTGAAGTGTCATCATTAGGCTTTCTTTTCAGTATCTGTCATTTGTTGGAGTGTAAACAACATAGTTTCTGTGCGCTCTGAAAATGTCAAATTTTGTACTGAATAATGTATTTTTGCGGGGAGTGTTACTACATTACTTCAATTTGAAAGAAAGGCTGCCAAAAGTCATCGTATTTTAGTGGAAGTTTATAATGACCATGCTCTAGCTGAACGAACGTGTTAAAAGTAGTTTACGGGATTTAAAAGTGGCAATTTTGATTTGGAAGACGAAGAATGACCTGGAGCGCCACGAAAGTTTAAGGATGAAGAATTAGATACAAGGCTTAATGAAGATCAATCACAAACGCAAGAGAACCTTGCAAAAACACTTGGAGTCAATCAACCATTTGCCATTGTTTAAAAGCAATGGGAAAGATACAAAAGGTAGAAAATTAGATGCCGTTCACATGTGAATAACTCCTCAACCCCAATAAATCGCATGCGATGAAAAGTGAATCCATTACGATTATCCAAAACGTCAGGCAACGTATGAATGCCTCATCATCCACTATCAAGCCAAATATTCATGGAAAGATCATGCTGTGTATTTGATGGGACCAGCTGGGTGTGTGGTATTATGAGCTGCTACAATCAAACGAAAGGATGCAGAGGAGGTCTATCCACGACAATTGATGCGTTTGAGCCGAGCATTACGAGAAAAACGGCCCCAATACGCCCACAGACACGACAAATATTCATGGAAAGATCATGCTGTGTATTTGATGGGACCAGCTGGGTGTGTGGTATTATGAGCTGCTACAATCAAACGAAAGGATGCAGAGGAGGTCTATCCACGACAATTGATGCGTTTGAGCCGAGCATTACGAGAAAAACGGCCCCAATACGCCAACAGACAGACAAAGTTGTTTTTCAGCACAGCCATGTTGCGTCGCCTGTTAAAACGTACTCAGAAACACTCTAATGGGAAGTCCTACCACACCCGCCGTACAGCTCAGACATTGCTCCTTCCGATCGATGCAACTTGACTTGGCTGACCAGCACTTCTCCAATTACTGTTAATTCAAAAAAAGAATCGATGCATGGTTAGCGGCCAAAGTGTCAGAATTTTTCGCGATGGAATCCGTCAATTGCCAGAAAGATGGAAAAAAGTAGTGGCTAGCGACGTACAATACTTTGAACTTTGAATGTATAACCAATTTTTCACAATATAGCTTCAATTGTCGACCAAAAATCGCACAAACTTATTTATACTCCTAATATGTAATCATGTAGACTTATAAATTTAGAAAATATTTCTACAAAGGGAGCACATTTTAAAATTTCATAAAAAGTTACTATAGTTAATATCATCGTCTTTAATTTGCAGATACTTGGAGAGGCAAGATTTCCTTCAAAGGGCTGATCTAAGAAGATTTGAAATTGAAAAAGACATAAGAACTGTAGAAAGAAACAAAAGAATGAATTTAGGCGATCCATTTTGATAAGTTTGAATAATTATTAACAATTACATTCCTACCTTTCAACACTGATATTAATTTTATTGTGAATTTGTTCGAATAAATGAGTAATATGTAACATTAGTCAACATATCCCGTCAAGAATACAATATTATATCAAATTAAATGGTGAAAGGCACTGACGTGAAGTCAGAAATTCGGCATTTAGAAGTAGAATAATAACGCGCATGTTCCTGCCAAATTTCGTGAGGATTGTATGATTAAGAAGTTTCAAAAAAATATATTTTGTGAGCAAATTAGCATTGAGCGCTAGCTTGAATCACTATATCTTTCAAATGGAAAGAAATAGAGACTTGAAACTTTCGGAGTAGGTTTAGGGCCTGAATATCTCGGTTGAGTTCGTTATGAGGATCGTACGGTTAGAAGATTCAAAACAAAGATAAAAATTTTGTCTTTGTAGGGGACTAGCATTGAAGGCTAAAGAAACCATAACGAAAATCCTACCATCGACTTCAAATTTAGCATTCACATGTAAAATAAGTACAAACGGGCTAATACAAAATTACGTGAAGATCGTGTAATTGGAAGACCAAAAAATAAATTAGTTATGAGGATCATGGCTGATATGAACTAGAGCGTAAAAGTTTCTGTCTTCATGTCAGTGCTTTTCACCGTATTTTCTTAAGGATGGTGCTTACCTTTCAGCTAAGTATACTTTTTCCCTTAAGAATGTTTGAAGTATCTAATTTTTTATTGAAAACTCAATAAGATCAACAACTCAGGAATTAGAAGTCATTTTATGGAAGTTCCCTGCAAGTGGTAGAAATTTGAATGTAAAACAATCCACTCTATATAAAAATCCTCCCATATATTGTATTTGCCAAATTAATCGCAAAAATACGGATTTTTGGGGCTCTTAATGAAAAGACTGCTTAAGGATTCAAGGAGGTAGATTGATTTGAAATTTTTTCCATATTTCGACCTCTATCCTAAAATATATTAACGTTAAATCCCGACATCCTGTCTATCCATTATAGACATGGTACAGATATATTAATGTATAATATAATATATGTAATAGGTTTAGATATCCTTCAATTTTTTAATTCTTTTTGCTTAGTTCCACTCAAATAATATTAATTAAAGAGACTGCAAAGTGAGGATACGCTTTTGTACATTAAATTCAAACAAAAAATTTTTTTACCAATCACCTTTATTATCAATAATATTTTGCTACCTGATGTGCAGATTTTCAATGTCGGATTGATAAAAATAAATTGTTTTTCGGGTAAAGAATCAGTGAGAATTCATTCAAATTTTCAAATTACTTAGGGACTAATCGTATTGTTAATGTATCGACCGGAATAAATGTAAAATCCATAGTGTTATATCAGGTGAGTATTATGGAGGTAATACCTCCCATCGCAGTTCACAAAATTTTTCTAGGGTTCATCTTGCATCATAAAATCCCTGGGCACTTTCCAATAAAAAATTAATTGACTGGAACAAATTGTTCATAGTAGAAGTTCCAGCATTTTAAAATAAATGACTTGTGAATACTCCACTGCTCTTTTGGGTTGTGAACTTAATTGTAATTTGTGATTATTCATTTGGAATGAACCACTGCCTTTTGCATTTTAGATGCACCATTTTTAATCAAAAGTACCTCTGTATCGTGTTGCTGAATAATAAAGTGCTTATTGTAGATATTCTTTTATTTTCTTCAGACATATCGTGCAAAGAATACCAGCTTTGCGGCATATGTTCTTGTCTGGTCAACCAAGGTTGTGTGTGAGAATTCGATTGGCTGACAAGATAAATGAATGTAGACACAAGTTAAATGATTTATACCGAATTTTGAATTTTCAGGACCATAACCTGATAATTTCATTTCACCTGTATTATTCAATCAAATAACAGGTGAAAAATAAATACATTACATTTGAGTTGACACTGATTCAGCAATTACATTGGTGAGTAAGAATTTGTTCATCAGACTTCCTGATACTTGGTGTTTTTAGTACAAATACAAATATGAAGTTGGTTCTATATTATGATAAAAGATTAGTTATTGTAGGGTATACTACAGTTATAGTACAATGATAAAAATTCCCAATTTAAATATGTATATATAACCGAAATAAATATGCAACCGCTGCTTGTTCATGAATGGATCAAACAATTTGATGAAGTTCAATACAGTTTTAAGAAAACCCACAAAATAAGTGCTCGAATCTTTTATGTGAATACAGTTTATTTTCAACAAGTAAAATACAAAAATTAATTAAAGCTAAAATTAAATATACATAGTTATATTTCATTAATTGAATTCTAAGACTCAATTTCTGCATGTGGAATTTTGTTGGAAATTTTTTTGAATTTTGCCACAAAGAATCCATCTACATTGTGTGTATGTGGATAAAATCTTTTAGTCAATTTCAACGTAGGGTGGAACCGGTGATGTCTATAGTTGACAAAACCGTCAGTTCCAAAATCTAAACCTGTTGGAACCAATTTAACATTTCTTTTCTTTAAAGCATAATCAACCACCCATTCGTTCTCTTCTGGTAACACTGAACAAGTTGAATAGACAATGTAACCTCCAGTTGACGACTTGGCGTTGACACAATCGATAGCGGCCAATATAAGTTGTCTCTGTAGGTTGTAGCAACGTTGTATATCTTGTTCAGTTTTGCTAGTTTTAACACTAGGGTCCTTAGCAATAACTCCTGTTCCAGTACATGGTGCATCTAACAAAACTCGATCAAAATCTTTCATGGTTTTCGGATACTTCCTACCATCCATGGTAGTTATGACAGAGTTTGCTACTCCCAATCTATGAAAGTTACAATAAACAGCTCTTATTCTAGATTTATTTATATCGTTTGCAAACAACTTGCCAGTATTTTTCATAAGTGAAGCGATATGTGAACCTTTACCACCAGGTGCTGAAGCCATATCTAAAATCTTTTCATTTTCTTGAGGCGCTAAAGCCATAACCGGTAAAAGACTTGAAGCACCCTGGATCATGTAATGACCTGCTAAATATTCAGTAGTGGCTCCAATTGGCACTGGAGATGAATATATAACTAAACCAACTTTACTCCATTTTCCAATTGGGTCTAAATTGACTCCCCTATTTATGAGAGCCTGAGCTAAATCACGTCTTCTTGTCTTCAAGCTATTGGTTCTTATAGTTAATGGTCTCGGAACTTCGCTAGCTTCCAAAAACTCCAACAGTTCGGATAATGGGAACAACTTCATGAATGTCTCCATCAGAAATTTATTATAATTATAGTACAAACATAGGTCTTGTTCTAATAAATCTATATAATCAGATCTTGATCTGTCTTCATCTCTCTGGTTAGAAAAATCGGCAAGTACCGCCAAAACCTCTTTAATTCTTTGTTGTACATCCTGTAAACTCTCCCCTTCTGTAAGTGATGGAAACTTAAATTTTTCTTGTGAAGATATATTTAATGCCATTTCTTCTTCTGCCAATCTCTGGTTTTCGGCCATTTTCTTTTCCAGAATTTTGTTTTTCTTCTCAATGGGAAGCAATTCATCATCATCATCATCTTCATCAACTTCATCATCAGTACTACCTTTCTCTTGATCACTACTATCCTCCTCTTTGTCATCTTCGACCTCGTAATCATCATTTTCAACGTCTGAATCGCTCAAATCATTCAATGAACCAATCTTAGCATTATCCTCACTCTGTTCATTCACCTCTTGATCTGAACTATCACTAATATTAGAGCTGTCTTGTTCATCTTCCTCACTTTCAATTTCTTCTTCACTTGATTCTGGTTCTTCCTTTTTAAATTTTTTGTTTTGCTTGGGTTTCAACCAAGAATCATTATCGTCAGTGAAACCACGTTTTATTCTCTGAACAGATTTTGTTTTAGGTAACTCAATTGATTCAGAGTCATTCGTATGTTTAGATTTCTTAGTAACTTCAGATTTTTGGGAGACAGCTTTTTTTGCATTAAGTTCTGCTTTCTTTTTTAGTCGGTTCTGTGCTCTTACTGCCTGACGCCTACTGAGTTTCTTTTTTATTACTCCATCTGCAATGAAAAATTAATTGATAATAATAATGAATAAAATTCCTTGAGTTGACATGACATATCAAAATTTCAGTTTCGTGAAATAACTACACAAATATGAATTTCTTAGGAACGATTAAGATATTCCAACCAAAAAATCTTACAAGTTGAAATCAATATAAAGAAAATTCTGATCGAATATTTCCTTAAGCATTGAAATACTGGTTTTCATTAAAAAACTGTTAAACAAAGTATTACAAAATTTAAATGTTAATCGTTGAAGTGTTATTATAATTGGATTGATTCATACCTTGCAATGCTTTGGGTAATTCTGGTTCCTTCTGCTTTCTGGTCTTTCTTCCTGGGCCTTTTTTAGGTTTTTCGCCTTCGTTAAAACCCGCTTTTCTTCCCATGGCTTCTTTTATTCAATCGTTCGTAACATCAGCGATTGTATTATTGAATAAATCTAATTCATACGATATACAAAACCTTCGCTGCGAATAAAACGTGCAGTATAAATTTTGAAGGAACTATTTATGGTTATGACACGAACATAGAAAAACTAATAATATATCTCTAATACTAATCGTTTATCTGTGGATACGAAAACAGAATATTTATCCTCCTCTTCCTAGCCTCAGCAGGTTGTCTCATGTGTAATCACAGTGCTAACCATAAACGTAATAACATAATGTCTACATATCATATAATACGTCTGAGTGCACCTCTTCTAATGGTGTTTGAAACAAACTGTTAATTCAAAAAAATTTAGATAGTAACCGTTTCCAAACTAGTATCAAAACGCATGCGTAGAATATTGAAATTTTCGATAATCCAATCACCACATTCCAAGTAGTACTACAGATTAATCTTTTGATGGGGTTGGCTTATTCGACCTTGAATTTTACTACAACAGAATGTAGAAAAAATGGCAGAGGTAATCCCATAAGTAAACTACATAATAGTGTGTCTACAGATAAGTCCTCTTTCAAAATTTAAATATTCATTCTTTCAATCCCTCATTATGGCCTCAACTCTTTGCTTATATAGCCAGTCAACTATTTTTCAATATTCACTCTCATTTATACCTACATTAAACAATTTTTATCATTAAAGTAGTTACTGACGTACCAATATCAAGCTTAGAGGTTACACCATAGTGGGATTCGACCCTTCAATCCGTAACCGTAGTTTTTCAAACTTCTTGTTATATTTATATTCTGGAAGCAGGGTATTCTTGTTTCAAAATAAGTTGTTTTTTCGTTTGCTTTATGAGAGAATTTATAAACTTTCGAAATTGTTTTATAACTGTTATTTGAGAAAATGGAAAATGCTTTATGTAAATATTATTAAACTATAGGCGGCTAGTTTATGAGAGTTTGGATGGTTTGAAAAGTAGTATATAAAGGAAACCTCATTGTTATTTTTAATTGAAGTCATGTTCAGAAAATATATTTTTTGAAAGATTGTAGTTCCATAGTAAATTTGACCTTATTGTGTGAATCATTAAAATATTTTAATTTTATTCCATGCAAAGCTCGACAAGGGTTGAAATTTCATAGTTTTTTCTGACCGAATGAGAAATAGAAAACAAGTAAGAGATAAAAAATGAAATATGAATAATCTTGGTTGAAATGGACATATCAGCATTTATAAAATTGAAAATAAAAAATTTCAATCTTTTATGATAAGAAAGAGAAACACTTTCATAATTATTTACAAAAGTGTGTAAAAAATTTAGATTACATCTTCATTTAATTTTACTTTTTCAATCAGATTTTTTCAGAGTGACAGGATAATAATGTGGACTCACTGCAGAAGAAAAAATTGTTGTATTAATATTCATATTAATTTCACAATCTTTTCATATTCATATGAAGGTCGTACAAAATCGACTATTGTGCCAAAAAACATCAATGCTGTAAGTGAATTGATATTAAAAGATATAGTTAGCCATTAGTTCCACTCACATTAAGTATTTCATGAACATTTGGCAGTCATAAAGATTTGTTCTCTTGGATAGTGCATAATTCACTCAAATAAAGCTTGTGGTTATTGATGCAAAAAAATTTTGAAAAAATTCAATCGCATCTATAAGATGTGACGAGCAATCAATCATGGATTTATGCACGAGTCAGAAACTAAATAATAATAGACTGTATAGGTCTTTCAAGACAAGCTAAATCTAACAAAAGTTGTTAGCGCACGAAGCAAATGGTTGGAAAGTATTTGGAAGTAATTGGACGTGTTGCAACATAAAAGGCTCAGTTCTGAATGGTATCTCAGCATTTGTTGGCCAGAAGTGTTCGGTAAAATCAGTCATTCGTCATAGAAGACGAATCATTCTCCACCTTGACAATGCAAACTCTCACACATCAGCTCAAACAAAAACGTCTTCAAGCACTGAAAATATTGAACTGATGGTTTCCATACAATCCTTGTTTGGCACCAAATCATGTTTTTTTTATTCACTCAGATCAAAAATAAATTGCGAGGTCAACGATTTTGGACGTCTGAAGAATCAGTTGATGTGTTTAAAACACGTTTTGAAGGTACCTCAATCGTATTGGAAAAAAATGCTTCGTAAGCCAGTTCAAATGCATGCAAAAGTGTATTAATTTTAATGGAGAATATTTTGAATGACAATAAGCCATCTCTCATTATAAATATTTGTTTTTATCTTAAGTAGCAACTCTCGTACATTAATAATGTAATTAACTCAGTAGTGTCTGCATTTACATGTGATTTGTTTAACTACTGAAAAGTATTTTTCATAATTTTTTCTGTTACTACTGGTTATAATAAGGTTCGTTCATGGAACTTCTATGAACCTAGATGCATATGAATAGGAACAAGAAAAGAATTTAGATGACTTGTATTTAAAAATTTATAATTGGTTGATTCACAAATTTTAAAAGTCATCAATGGATATAGCACTGTTCAAATATGTATAAAATTTATTAATCGTGATAAAATTTATTGAGAAAATAGAGTATTTTTAATATTAATTTGACAGTTTTGATTTCACTTTTTCAACTAACTTTTCTAAATAATCAGAAGCCTCTACAATAAGAGGCCGTGTTTCTTCCCAATCATATTTTTTGCTACCAGCAATTGCTGATCTCAAACTCAATCTCACTGAATTCAACAAATCAATGTGACATTCTAAATCTTCATCAAGTACTAATTTGGACATTTTTATGCACAAACACAGAATTTTTACGCAGTTCTCGGGTTTCTTGGTCCAATCATCTTGAGTATACCCTGTGTAAGCTTTCCTTAGACGTTCAACTTTTAGTGTGCCTGGAGGACATAAGCTTGCATACATTTCCCAAACATAACCATTCCTAGAATCAATAGCAGTTATTCTACCAAACAATTGTTTTATGTTTTTCAACATGATTTCCGATTCTTCCTCATCTTTCGAATCGATGGGTGCTTTTCCTTCTTTAGAAACGAGTTGGCTAAGAGCTGCTATGTTCAGATATTTGTTTTTCAAATCCAAGATTTTGTGGTAAGCTCGAATAATATTTGAATAACTTGATATTTCACAGCTAACTATTAAATAATTCTCCCATATTTTCCAGTTTTCGTAATCGTATTTCAAAGCTTCTGCCAAAGCATTGTGCGCTTCTTTATGTCGTCCCATTTTAATATAAGCCTGAGCCAGGTTGTTCCAAGCTTCATATCCTTCAGGTTCTAACTGTGTATATTTTAAATAAGCTGATGCTGCTAATTGCCATTTTCCTGTAGCTAGGGCAGCGTAACCAAGTCGCATCCAAACTCTTGGTTGCATACGATATAAACTTGTTGATTTTTCGTAATGAGGTACACATTCTTCATAATTTTTATGATTAAAGTAGTAATTTCCCCAGTTCCTTTGGGCAATGTAACTCTTTTCCTTTGATAGTTCCCAGGCCTTTTCATAACAAGTAACATCATCAATTGTATCACCTGAAATAGATAATAATAACTTTATGAGTCCTTCAAATGGGACAAGTCAAACCACTGTTTAAAAACAAAACGATCACAGAAAATTGGCACTAAATATTCCAAAATACGATAAAGACATAAAATTTTAAAATGTATGATAATATATACAAATTTTCATCCCTTAGATATTACCGAACATTATGATAAGTCTCATACAAGGAGTAATTTAACTTCATTTTTGAAGATATAACTCAAGTTTTTTCATAAATAAATGGCAAATGAGTATACAATATTAGGCCTTACTATATAAGAAATGAGACTTCTAATATTTGGAAAAATTACAAAGGTGAGAAAATTTACCAATTTTCAGTTCTTTAATTCGAATATTTTGTAAGGATAGTTAGCCTCTTCTCTTTGGAGTGGTAGTAAAATAAAATGTGAAATTTGACACTATTTCATCAACACTAAATCGCAAATTTTCAGCCTTTTCAAATATATATGTGATTTATATGGGATTTAAAAATGAAACATGTTTTATCCACCACAAATTTCGGGACGTATACCAATTTTCAGCTATGTAGTAACCATAGTTTTTGAAGGGGTGCTCACCCTCAATCGATAGAGGTGGCGGAGAAGAATGAAATTTCAAAGTAATGTATGGTCACCAGGAATGCACTTGTAACAAAATTTCAGCTCAGAATGGGACGGCTATCCTAAGATTGAGTTGTAAGATTTGATCTACACTAGATAGACAAATTAAATAAATGCTAGTAAAAATACACACATATCAAAGGAGGTTTAAGCGATTCATCACCTTTTCTAACCATACAAATGAAATTCCTATAAAACACCCCGATAAAATGTTTACTTACCTAAAAGGCACCATAATTTCACAGATTCGTTTTTGTCCAATTGCTCCCTTATTATTTCTGCTGCTTTATGCTTTAATCCTAATAAAGTGTAGCAACATATAACATTATCCCAATCTTGAATTTTCAAGTAGATTTCTAATGCACTTTTTCTAAGTCCCAAATGTAACAAAGCATCTGCAAGTTGATTTTCTACTTTCCATATTGGCTTCAAACCTGTACTAAACACATCTGCAAAACGGCTTAAAACATCAGGCTTAGATCGACCATAGGAATTCACAATTTCTTCCAACTGACTCATCATTCTCTCAAAGGTAGAGGAAGAGGAGTTCTCAAAATTGCAACGAAGTAACAGAGCTTGAGTTCGTACTGCCCATGTATTGGTCTGAAGCAAAACAAAATCTAGCAATGGTAGTGTTTCTTCTTTGTGCAGCATACTTTTTGGTTTCGATATTAACATCTCTTGAACTTTGGCTAAAAACAATTTTTGTTCTGTGTTAGGAAAATCAATTTCCTTTTCAGTTATGGGCGGATCAAATTTTGTTTTTTCTAATCTTACACTATCCTTAAGAGGAATATTTTGCGGCACTTCAAAGTTATGAACTGGTGGACGTTTAATATCAGGATTATCCGATGATAAACTTATGTCAACAAGGGTAATTTGAGCTAAAGCTCTGGTCTGATGGATAGTTCTTGTGCCTAACTTTCCACCAAGATTATATTTGACACCTAATATATTCTGGGCAGATTCTATATGTTCATTACTTTTATTAATATGACGGAATAGCAGATAGAGCTGAGCAAATTCAAGGTCAAATTTTGCTTTAGTATATCCTGCAAAAAATAATCAAAGATTAGTTTAGTAAACATTCAATTATTAGTTTTGATATTAAAAAAGTGGATAATTAGTTATCTTAATGCAGCAACTAGAACAATTTAAAAACTATATAGCCCCTGCTCATTTTACTAGACTCGCTTCAGAATTATTGATTTATTGGGTTTCAAAGGTACTATTAGAGTTAATAACCACGTGTCAGTGTCATTAAAATAGAGTTTTTACATTTCCCTATATACAGGGTGACAAGAAAAACTTCAGACAAATTTTACTGTGTTCTGGAACAAAAGTATTTTAGCGCAGCCAAATAATGTATTTTTTCTATTAGATTCTCTACACTTTCTTGTACTAATATGTGAATTTTCAGTTTGATATTACTTTATTTTGCAGAGTTGGAATGTCAAACCAACGTAGTGCAATTTTGGAGCTATTTCGTCAAGGTTAATGCGAAATTGTTCGTTTGCTCAATGTGCCTCGACAAACCGTGTCTGATGCCGTTTCAAAGAGCTGGACCATGATGGTCGTCGTCCAGGAAGTGGAAGAAAACGCAATATCAATACGCCTAGCAATCGCAACATATCACATCAAGAAGCGAGTCAATCGAAATCAGAGGGTCTCCATGAGAAAAACATCCCGTGAGACCGGTATCAACCGGGAATGCGTTCGTCAAATGTCCAAAAAGGAGCTCAACCTCAAGCCATACAAGCTCCAAAAAGTTCAACTCCTCACGGATGAAAACAAACGCGTACGACACCAAAGGTGCTACCAACTCCTTTGTCTCGCCGCCAGTCAGCATTCTCTTCACAGACTAGAAGCTTTTCACCGGAGAACAATCCCACAACCACCAAAACGACAGAGCCTGGTCCGCAGAGGCTCCCGGTACGTCGGCCATCGTCAAAATCCGCAATCCGTCATGGTCTGGGGCGGAATTTGCGCCAGCGGCAAAACACCTTGATTTTCGTGAATCAAGGGGGTCAAAATCAATCAAGAAGTCTACCACTAAGATATTCTCGAGGCTGTAGTACTTCCATGGGCCCAGCAGCACTTCGGCGACACGCATTGGACCTTTTAACAGGAGTCCGCTCCGGCTCACAAAGAGAAAATGACGTAAGAATGGTGCAAGACGCATTTTCCGGGTTTCATCACATCTCATCAATGTACTACAGCGTGTGGTCGATTTTAGAGCTTAGGGCGTGCGCTAAAGGCAATAAAAATTTGGAGTCCTTGAAGCAATCCCTGCGCCGGGAATGGGAACGATTAACGCCCGAAGAGCTTCCGAAAATTTCAAGAAGCGTCTGAAGCTATGTATCGCCGCCAAAACCACTTCAAAATCGCTTAAATATATTATTACCAAATGTTATTATTATTCGTTGTTGTTTTGTTTAATTTCTTTAGCTTATGTGTTGTTTCTATTCTTTTTGTGTTCCGGACAATTTTTTGGTTTTTCAAGTGTACCACTGAAAATGTTCTTCATTTTAAGTTAGCTGTTTTCTTTCTTCAATATGTTTGATGATGGACATGAATATATTTATTTCATTACACATAGTATTTTCTAAGTACGGTACTTCAAGAACGTATTCTGCCACTAAAATAAAGATAACTTTGCTTTATTAACAATGTCTGAGAAATGCTTCATTTTGGAAATGCAGGATGTGAAAGTTTCATAGTAAAATTACAATATTTTTAATATTTTCAAAGAGACATTTTAATATAATGATTTGAGAGCACATGTCTTATGCCTAAAATAGTTGCTCTACTTTATTAAGTGATGGGCAAGCAGGATTATCACTGTACATTTTGAAAAATGTGTTACGCTACAGTTTCTCAATTTTTGTTAATTACCTGTTCCATTTGGAAGAAAAAATAGGTTCTGTATTTTTTGTGTGAAATGCTTTATTTTCAAATAAAAAAAAATAAAAAATCACTGCAATGTTCTGCAATAAAATGACCACTATTCATAAATGAATGAAGTCATAATGAAGCAATAAACTAAAGCTTTTCATTGGCTAAATCTCAAATCCTGCAAATTTTATTGAAATATCTCAATGGTCAAATTGTAATTATCAGTGAAACTTTCACACCCTGATGAAGTATTGGTATATTTAGAAAAGTCATCTTTATTCCTGAAGTTACGTACCATACTTATGGATTTTCAATAAGCAATAGACATATACATACCTTGAAGATTGTACATATCAATTTTCGTCTTCAGGGTATCTGCCTGGGATTGAATACGAGGACTCAAATCTTCCAATATAAGCTGATGTATAAGTAAACTTCTCCATGTCCATAATGAATTTACAATGTTATCTACCACACATTCTTCGAAAATACATTTTGATACAAATAATAATATTGGGTATTTAGTATTTACATTTATCCCTACTTCTTCACGATCGAGAAACTTGGAACAATCTATAGTATCAAACATTTTGATGATACTTTCAGTTAGCATTGGACCAGTGAAATTTGCTTCCACAAAATGTACAAGACACGAAATTCCAAATTTGAAGATAGTGCTTCTTTCTTCTGGTGATAATCTTCTAAAACATTCTTGTAATTGGACAATATCGAAATCTTTTTCAATTAACATTTCCCAAATATGAGTTCTCATAATAAGACCCATCAATTCTGTTGCCTCAACATTATTTCCTTCTTCAATATCTCTGTTGTTTTCGATAAAAAGGAAGTATTCTTTTAGTTTATCAAGGCCTTCCATGATTTGTTGTATTTTTTTAGTCTAAGAACAAAAACAGACACTGAAACTAACAAACCGATACAGTTCACCCGAATTACCCGGTTGTTGAAAAAACGATGTGAATGCAGAGCTGACAGATTACCACGTGCGTAAACATTTAACACAGAAGTTTGCGAATCACATTCTACGGTAGATAGGGAAGGGAGAAAAGACAAAAAAAAGGAGATAACACCGAAAAGTATGGCCAAGCATGATGAAAGAATAATGAGCTATTCTTTCACCATTTGGCCACCATCTACTTGTCTATGTTTACGTCTACTCCAACTGGCCATATTTGATTTCTGCCTTATTTATGATTTGAAGTCTCGATAACTTTCGAATGCAAGATCCTAAAAATGCATGCAAAACGTGCCATTTGTTCAAATATGCTGAGAAAGAAAATGTACTTTACATTGTCAACTAACCTTAATTGACATTAAAACAATGCATTGACGTACAGTCGGAAACATCGAATATTTGGAAGGATTAATAAACCAAGAAATAGATAAAACAAAAAAAAAAACTGTTAACGTAAGCAAGACTTGCCCAGGGTGGCAGCAGGCTTCGTCTTTGTGGCAACCTCGCGATCGGACAACTGTGTACATCATGCGCAGAGGGAACTGAACAAGTGGTTGTAAACTGTTGATAGTGGTACGTTCAGTTCTGTTTTAGATAGATCAACGTTAAAGCTATCAACAGCATATTTATTACTAAGTTAGTTTTAGTTATTAGCGATAAAAACTTCCATATTGTTCTATTCGATTGTGAAACTGACTGTGAGACTGTACAAATATATGTTAAAACCAGGTGTTATCAGTTCAGATCCTTACAAAAACAAATACGACAATAAATCTGGAGTTTATAAGATGACAGTACAATGACTTGTACTGATTCATGAAGAACAAAAGAGTTGAACGTCAAACATCTCAATCTCTACTCAACATATGGAAGAATTTGGACATTATTTCAATAGCAACTACGAAATTATCCATAATGAAATTTAAAGTACCAAACTCACACTGTTGGAAGCAGTATAAATTAACAGATATAAGATCTTTTTAATTCTTCCCTACGAACAAACATAAACAGGAGCATCTGGAGATTATCTATTTGATTCACCTCATTCATTTAAATCTTTTTTTGAAGTTTTTTTGTTTTAGATTTTGTCCACATTAGTGTTGTGTACAAAAATATTCATGCAATAGAAGTCCTCTATTTATCTGGTGCATTCCTTCTTTGAATTGACGCGAAATTTGAAAGTATAGTGGCCAAATTCAAATATCCTGCCAAAGGCACTCAAGTGCTGCAGGTTGAGTATAGCTGGCGAATATGAACTTAGTGACAAATCAAGAAATCTATAAGTGCGCAAAAATGCAATAGGAATCACAGAAGTTTAGAAAAAAAGTGACTTTTTTTATTGAAAGTTAAGCCACAGAAAATGAATCTCTGCAGGGAGTCTGTCAAAAGCCCAAGCGATTATTAAAACACTTAGAAGCCATGGACACCACTTTAATCTTTTTTTGATGTTCTACTCACAGATTCTGGATAATGGTAATCAAATATCTGTAATCTGTGGTTACTGTTCACTAACTACAATTTTGAACAAAAGTTTTAAGGGCTAGGTGAATTGTAATTTTTCTAGATTATATTATAGTTGCTGATTCCTAAAAAAATTACATAAAAAAAATAATTAAAAGGTTGAACAAAATTTACAGAAGAAAACAACAAACATTTTGTAGCACCTAACTAAATAAAAATAACAGAACAAAATTTCTTTCCCAATAGAATTATTTTTTCGATCAGAAACGGTTTGCCTGCAGATGTTGTTTGACAGAGTAGGCGGTTTCAGGAGTGAATTTAACATTGCTTGATCCTGTGTGAGTGAACATTTTTTTTGCTCTTATTTTTTATGCAGTTTTTGTATTCTTTGCGTAGTGTCTGTATCTCTCTATTTTTTTATTGAGCTTCGAAGGCGTAACTTCAACTCTTTTCATGTCAATAATAATAATCATCAATATAGATTGTAAAAAAATATAATTGAAAACAATAATTACACACAAAAGGGTACACATTGGCATTAGCATCAAGATGAAGAGAGAACATTATGAACCAATTCAGTCCAAATGGAGTAAATTCGAAGAGAAATAAAATCCAAAAGCAGTTTTCTCAATTTAATGTTTGATGTCAATCAAACCCTGTTTGATGTCAATCAAACCCTGTTTGATGTTTGATGCAATCATTCCCTGGAGATTTGATAATTTCAAATATGTGGTAACAAAAATAAACTGAATTAAGCACTGTACTAACGAATCACTAGTCTTTCACCATTGTTAATTTCATAATTTTTTTCTGCCAATTTTTTTACTTTGTCCATTAATTTATCTAAATGCTGGGAAACTTTATCTGCTAGAGTCCTAGAATCTTCATAGTCATGTTTCTTAGTTGCAGTAACGGCAGAACTCAAATTGGTCTTCACAGCATTTAGCAAATGGTCTTGAAGGTCTAAGCCTTTAGTAAGTGCTAATTCTGATAATTTTAAACACAAGCACATTACTTGCAAACATGTTTGCGAATCCTTATCCCATCCAGGTTGGGTATATGCTCTAAATGCTCTTTGGTAACGCTGTGCTTTGAGTAAACTCGGAGGGATCAGATTAGCATACAATTCCCAAAGATAGCCCTCTCCTGGGTAAACGGACGTTACTCTACCAATTAATTCTCTGCACTTTTGCATCAAGTTATCTGGTTCGTCATGAAGTCTCAAATCAGCTCTCTTATTTTCATCTGAGAGTTCATTGCAAACATTATAAACAAGACTGTTCAGTGCATCTAAATTAAGGTATTTTCCTTTCAGATCTAATAATTTATGGTATGCTTTAATAACATTACTGTAGCTCAGTGTTTCAACGCTTACTAGTAAGAGACTCTCCCATATTTCCCAATTCTCAAAATTATATTTTAACGCTTCTAAAAATGCATTTTGTGCACTTCTTTTATTATTGATCTTCATGTAAGCTTCAGCCAGACTGTTCCATGCTTCAAATCCATCAGGTTCCAAGTTTGTGTATCTTCTAAAAGCTGTTGCTGCCACGTGCCAATTTTCTGTTTGCTGTGCTGCATGGCCAAGTTTTGACCAAACCTGCGATTGAAGAGGATTGATGCTTACTGATTTTTCAAAATGAGGTATACATTGCTGGTATTCACTTCGAGAGTAAAAGAAATTTCCCCACTGTCTTTGGGCTCTATGACTTCTCTTTTTTGATAGATCCCAAGCTTTTTCATAACAAGCAACATCTTCTGTAGCATCACCTGAAAATGTTTTCCAAATTAATATTTTATTATTATAAGAGATTTTATTGTTTTCAATGACCCTCTTTACAGAGAAAAAGCTTTATGTGAAAATAAAAATGGTGAAAAGCACTGACGTGAAGTCAGTGCTCGCTCAACTCATGATTCTCACGAAATTTTACATTACTCTGTGTAGTGATTTTACATGTGAATGCTAAATTCACACTCGATGATAGGGCTGTTGCTATGGTTCCGGTAGCGCTCAACTCTACTATGTTCCCAATTTTTTTTAAATTTTTTTAATGAATGATAACTTCGACCACTATTAAACCCTCAGGTAATATTTTTAAATTAATAATTATAATAAAGAGGTAGATGATTGAATAGTTAAATGCTCTGGTATAGAGGAGAGCTTTCAAATTTGGATGTACGATTTTTTGGTATGAGAACTGTTGATTGACTTCTCGTTACGTAATCGTGAAAATCAAAGAGTTTTGAGAAGTTAACTAATGAAAACAGGCTCACATAATTTTATAGGATCTAAGTTGCACATTTTTCTCAGAATTTGCTTCTATAGAATGAATATCCTGCTTATTTCTACCAAATTTTTCCATATTGTAGGATAAATGATTATATACCAGACTGTAACAGTTCAGACTTTACATGTTCTATATGTTTCGTCCAAGACCAAAGATACCAAAAAAATACCAAGAGATTTTGACGTTTGAAGAATCTTCAAAAATCAGTAGTAAACCTAAGTATAAGCAGTCTATTTTATGAACATTCAAAATTCAAGCATTTTCATGACACTAACAATTAAAGGAGCTTATACTATTTTTATATACTCTTGCAAGCTAAAACATACGATCCACAACAGCATTTCACCAATTTCAGTAACCACCCTTGTGTGAACGGTTCAAAACTGAGAACCAAAACAAACCCTATACATGTACATAAATTGTAAATAATATAATATATAAATAAAAGAATGGTTTACTTTGAAATTCAAACCGATAATTTCTGAGTATTTATATTATAACTTAGATATACAGCACATGTGTATGTGCCCTAATTACAGAACAGCACTTCATTTGAGTTGATAGTGCCATTATATTTAAATTTCCCCTTGATATAGTTTGACCAGAAACAATATAATACAAAATGAAAAAACATTTTTGTCTCACCCAATAAACAAAGCATTTTCACAGTTTCCTTCTTCTCCAAATGTTGTTTGATTGCTTCCACTGCTTTATGCTTAGATTTTAAACGATTATGACAGGATATAACTTCCTCCCAGTTTTGGACCTTGAGGTGAATGTCTAAAGCCTGTGTCACCAAACCCAAGTTTACTAAAACATCAGCACATAGGATCTCGACTTTCCACATTGGCACCAAACCAGTACTAAAAACGTCAGCAAATCTACTTAAAACATGGGGCTTAGGCCTGTTATAGGAATCCATGATTTCTTTACACTGACGTAAAGACCTTTGTATAGGCTTTCCAAATTTGATTTCAAGTTTACAACGAAGTATTAGAGTTGCAACTCTTACAGCCCAAGTATTCTTTTGATTTAATATAACATCGATAAATGGTTGAAGTTCTTCATTCTGCAGATCATCTTGAGGTTTAGCCACCAATATTTCATGTACTCTAATTAAAAACAATTTTTGTTCAGTATTAGGAAAACAAATTAATTTGGTATTTGGAAGGACTTTTGGTAGAGGTTCTATAAATGTTAGTTTTTCTGACTTTGAATCCAATTTTATATCTTTCGGTATTACGAAATCACGAACAGGTGGACGTTTTATATCAGGACTGCCTGATGATAATGATATTTCAAGAGTTAATTGAGCTATATCTTTTTCTTCTGGTTTACTTCCTTTGGTGACCTTTCCTTGCAAATTATATTGGACACCTAATATATCATCCGCTGAATAAATATGTTCCTTCGCTTTGGCTACATGTCGGAAAATTAAATATAACTGAGCAAATTCTACATCAAATTTAGCTTTCTCATAATCTGAAATGAGAAAAGATTTGAAGTAGTTTTGAATAATTTTGATACTTGGAAAAATTTGTTTTTCAATAATTATATTCAGATATATCTACCTTTGATATTAAAAGTGCTGATTTGCTTTTTCAAGGCATCTGCTTGAGACAAGAGAAGGGGGCTCAATTCTTCCATTATTTGCTGATGTATAATAATACTTCTCCATGTCCATAATGAATTTACAATATTTGCTACTAAACACTTCTCGAATATACATTTTGATACAACTAATAAAATGGGAAGTTTCGTATTCACATTTATTTCTTCATTGTTCAGAATGAGAAATTTAGGAAAATCTATAGCCTCAATCTTGGGATTATTGAATATTTCGATTACATCGGCTGTAAGATCAGGACCAGTGAAATTTGCTTGAACAAAATGGACAAAACAGGATATTCCAAATTTAAATATTCTACTTCTTACTTCTGACGACAGACTGGTGAAATATTCATGCAACTCAATGCTGTCGAAAGATTTTTCAATAAAATGATTCCAAATATCGGTATCCCTGATTCGGCTCATCAATTCTGATGCCTCAGGATAATTTCCATCTTCTATGTGTGCGTTGTTTTCGATGAAAAAAAAGTATTCCTTTAATACGTCCGATCCTCCCATTATTGCTAAAATGAACGAAGCAGAACGAACACAATTTTTTTATTTAAGTTTCACAAAAGATACATTGCATTCACGCTTCAAATAAAAGCGTTAGAAAAAACTACTCAAAAAAATAACCTCACTTTTTTTACAGTGCATCTGCCTAAGATTTAATATGTAAATTATCGATATGTATATATACAAGGGCTACAGTTATAGTTATAAATGAACTAATTCTCTTACATTTATTATATATTTGGAAAACTCTGAAACCATAACAGGCAAAAAATTTATTAATTCTTTAATATTCTGCACATGAAAACATTCTTATTTCTAGAGTATAATTAATATATATAATTTTTTTATATTTATTTATTGATCATTATCCAGAACATAATATAACATTAACTCAACAATATCTTATATACTCATATGGTATATTAGTTAGCAAGTCATAATACATAAGGTACGAACGCATAAAAGGTTAAATACAAAATCATTTTTCATTTGAATTTTTTCCCAATTTTCAAAGTTAAAGGTATAAGACGTATAAATAAGTCTATGGTTGAAGGAAATGCAGTGCCAATCATGGTTGCCAGATTCTCATAGGCATACTGCTTTCTATACCTATATATCTACATATCTATACATACTATTTGTCTATGGTCAGATCTTTTCTGGTATTACCACGAAAATTCTTTCTGGTTAATTTGACATAAATTATTTCTAAGCCGCTTACGCCCTCCAAATCTAAAATATCTCCAGCATCGTTAAACAAGAATGGTAAAAAGCACTGAACTACTTCTAAATACCAAATTTCAGATCAGTCGGATTTGTACTTTCAAAAATTTTGTAAAAAAATTTCCCATGCAATAACTTCGGATCATTGACCGATATTGCCTATTAGTTTAACCGAGATATTTGGTCCCCAAATCTTCTCTAAAATTTTTAAGTCTCTGGCTCTTCTCGTTTGAATGTTTTTCCGCCGGCATTTGGGCAAAACAATAGCACGCTATTTCCTAGAACAAGTGCGCTAAAAAAAGATGATTATACAATATATGTTATACAGCTGAAGTATGAGATATCTTACGATTTTCTCGTTTATTTTAGAAAATATTTTTTTAATTGATTCTATGGTTCCCGAGTTGTTCTTTTTTGAAATTTAATTTTTTTAAATATTCTCGAAAGAATCAGTCCTTACTTGGTGAAAATCCATATTAAATAAGGTTATTCTGATTTTCACAAATTTTATATTGTAATGTTTACAACAATCGTTTCGCTATCACAGTAGCATATTCAAAATGTAAACCTGCCTGATGATGTTACTGTGATAGCGAAACGATTGTTGTAAACATTACAATAAAAATTTGTGAAAATCAGAATAACCTTATTTAAGAGTTCAAATTTCTTATTATGGCGACGTGCCCCTTCCTTCACCAGAATTCATCTCTGCTTTGCTACAGCATCCCGGCGTATCATATAGAGGTCGCCATAGCTTTCCGATAATACATACTTAGTTTACCGTCCTCGCCGGTTTCAAGTAGAGCAGAGTGCAAGCGTTCGACAACCGACGTACCGACATTGAAAAAGGTCAGAGGCGTCATTGGCAAACTTGCACCCCACCGCTAACCTGAAGAATTCAGGGCTGCAAGTTGGAACGAAACGCCTTACCTCCCGAAACTAAGAGGTTAGAAGCTCCCTCGAACGCCACATCACTTGAATCTGCACTAACTTTGTTCACTCCGAACATGCAACCATTTAGTTGTAATTATTGATTCTGAGTAGAGTATAATATTATCAATATTACTTTCAACCAATATCTTGTATTCCAGTATTTAATTCCCTAATTTGATATTTGAAATGTACTTTAAAAAAAAATACACGTTCTAATAAAAATGTTTCATGCTACATATATTTCAACTACAAACAATAATAAAATTTAAAATATCCACATGTCCATTCAAATATAATTATATGTTGTAAATTCTTTGAACATTTTCTCTGAATTTAATGTCTGAAGAGGCATAGGTAGCGAAACAATTGTTAGATATATCTAAATAAACATGTGGAAATTTTAAATCATATCATTTAATCGAAACCATAGACAAACTACTAACTTAGTCTATTTTCAAAACCATAGACGTAAAGAAAATTGTCTCAAATAAACATATGAGTAATCATAATTGTCGAAATTTAGGAGACTCTTTTGACGCTAAATGACCACTAATTCTAATTCAATGAGATTCAAAGAAAAAGAGAAAATATGAAATAGTAAAATAATAGCACATTTGACAGCAGTTTGTTAACAGCTGGTTATGTTGTGACATATATTGTCAGTGAGACACTGATGTCCAGTGATGTTTTTTTGAAAAAACACTAAATTTTTCAATATTTGCGTTTTCACGAATATTGTGTATTCAAGATAATGAATTGAATCTATCTCAATTTTGTAATGCTATCAGAGTTTACATTCCGCTGTTTTTAAAGAGTTAGTTGCAATTCCATACAATCCAGAAGTAAGATGCCCCAATTGATAGAAAACTCATCTCAGGTATATATGCATTACTGAGAGAAATATCATGACTTATGTGGATTATATTTTCAAGGCGTATCCTTGAAAGGCTATTTTCTGAGAATTCAAGTTCAAGTGACATCTTTTGAACAATTTGATAAAAGTTCCTGCAAGAATTTTAATTATGAAAAATTTTCTAGCTATATAAATATAAACACTTGTTTGATAAAATCTATTATTAACTTCTTTCATATAAATTACTCAATTTTAGTTTAAAGATATTCGGATATTAATAAGTAAATTGAAAAATCTCAGATTTAGTCAAATGTCTTAAGATATTTAGAGTACTGCTGTGCTTTGCAATAGGATTCTATAAAAATAAAAACTCTTCAAGTTATTAATATAAATTAATGATGTTTTCAGAATTGTATGGCATATGCTTTATTTGATAATGTACCAGACTCTCCAGATGAACTGGCATTTAATAAAGGGGATCTCCTGACTGTTTTAGAACAAAATATTGGCAACATTGAAGGGTGGTGGTTATGTTCTCTTAAAGGAAGACAAGTAAAGTAATTTTTGAATTTTTGAAATTAATAAATAATTGTTTTCATCTTATAATAGGGTATCTGTCCTGGAAATAGGCTACGATTGTTACCAAATATATATGACATTCCACAGAGGGATATCTCTTCTGTCGATACTTCACATTTTCAAAAGACTAATGGCAGGAGACTTCAACAAGAACAGGTAATAATTAATTCTCTGATAATATTAAAACATATCAGGTGTTTTTTTTAGAGTGATAGAACTTTAAATTGAAATAAAACACATTTAAATTAAGATTGAAGCCAAATTTTTTTTTTATTTGAAAGATAATTTTATGACATTTATGTTTTAAAAATAATTTCCGGCATATGTCCACCACGACTAGCTCTGAGGAACCCCATTCGACCACACCAATTTTGGACCACTTTTTCGAGTAATTCAGGTCTTATTTCATCAATAACATGAGTTATGTAGGCTTCCAAAGCGTCTATTGTTTCTGGTTTATCAGCATAAACCAATTACTTGACATAACCCCAAAGAAAATAATCCAGTGAAGTTATGTCACATGATCTTGGAGGTCAATTAATTGGACCATTTCTTGATATAATGTTATCGCCAAATCTTTCTTTCAATAAATCAATTGTTAGGGTAGCAGCATGAGGTGTAGCACCATCTTGTTGGAACCAAAACAATTCTGGGTCGATACTAGTCAAATTTTGAAAAAATAATCATTGATCATCGATCTGTAATGAGCACCATTCACTGTAACATTAGCTCCAGCATCGTTTTTAAAGAAATATGGACCGATGATGCCTTCAGCGTGCAAAGCACACCATACACTGCATTTTTCAGGATGCAATGGAACCTGTAGAACTTCTTGAGGATTGTGTTCACTGCATATAGAGCAATTTTGCTTGTTTACACAGCGGTTCAACCAGAAATGAGCTTCA
The DNA here is from genome assembly GCA_034642435.1 of Megalocaria dilatata. Lineage (NCBI taxonomy): Eukaryota > Metazoa > Arthropoda > Insecta > Coleoptera > Coccinellidae > Megalocaria > Megalocaria dilatata. The sequence goes on from CM067854.1 coordinate 34,879,919, forward strand.
TCACTAAACACAATTTTACGATAAAAAAGTGGATCAACTTCAAGCTGTTCTAGGGCCCAATTAGCAAACAAACGACGCTTATTATGGTCAAGTGGCTTTAGTTCTTGAACCAGTTAGATCTTGTATGGGTGTAGACCAAGATCTTTACGCAAAATTTTCCATGTCGTGGATGCACAGAGTCCAACTTGTTGTGAACGTCGGCGAATAGACAAATCTGGATCATCATTAACACTATGACTTACAGCAGCGATATTTTCTTCTGTACATACAGTTCTTTGTCTTGTTGCATCGAGTAGAGAAAATGTTGTCCGAAATCTATTGATAGTTCGACGAATAAGCTGCTCTGATGGACGATTATGTGAACCATAAATTTCACGAAGTGCTCTATAAGTTTGGCGAATAGAACACTGATTTTGAAAATAAATTTCAACTATTTGTAAACGTTGTTGCGGCGTGAGTCTTTCCATGATAATTTGTCAATGCTTACTGAACAGAAATGTCAAAACAACATGGCTTCTACCTTCTGTCAAATCACAGTGATCCCTATCGAAAGTTTTATCAATCTAAAAAACACCCGATATATATATGTCCTTTCTCTACCGGAGGCACAGTAGGTGTTAATGCATTAATGTCAGCCATACTTTCCTGCAAAATGAAAACGCTTCTATGAAATCATATAAAAATTGCTACAGATCAGGAAACATATTTGTTGGTTGCATAAATTCGCTTTGATTTGGGTCAACTTTGAGGATATTTCTAAGATATTAGTGAAAGTATGAGGTGTAAATTAAGGAAAATAAACCAGTGATGATATTGTAGATTGTATTTTCAATAATAATTTCAGGAAATTTCCTCATGTTACTTTATGCACCTTTATCATAATTAGCCTCAGAAATGATAAGAAATGTAATTTAAGTAATTTTTCACTTCAGTATCTTTAAAGTTTAATTTCAGCAGATAAAAGCCTATTAGTTATGTTGCTTTTTTGTATTTTTAAGGCAGCGTAAACCCTAGCACAGTCTTTAAGTTACCCGTAAATTGTCCATTTTAGGCCAAAATTTCTGTGATTGTCATTTATTTCACAAATCTGATTATTTTATACATGAGAGTAATATACATAAAGAATGAAGTACAAAAGAAAATTAGAAAAAATCGTCTAAAAGTGAAAAAAAAAATTTAAGCGGATCATACAAGTTATTTGCAACAAAAAAGTCATATAACACAAGGTAGAAATGTTGATGGTTATTCTTCAATTTAACATTTCTTGATTTCCAGAAATATTTCAAGTTTTTCCATAAAATCAATTATACTTCAGTTATCCTTGTAGCCTCATCAAATTTGACCACATATCTGGAAAAGACATTAAATTTGCAACAAGATGAGAAATTCTGTGTGACAAAAAATTCTTATTGCGGGCGTGGTAAGGAGATGAATATCACGATTCTGAAGTGAACAAAATCAGTAATTTTTCCAATGGTTTTATCGATGAAAAATTATTAATTAAGGACATGTTTTCTTTTCAGCAAAAAAATACCTCATTTAGTGTGCTTTCGAATGGCATATCAAGTTTTGTGCTAGCTGCATGCCCTATGCCATAATTCATGGCTAAGAAGATAACAACGAAAAGTTCAAATATTCCAAACCTAAATTTGCTCTATCTTGAAGCTCTTTATGATTGAATATGGAAATCATGAATTTATCTGTCGAATCAAAATAATTCATACGAATAAACTTATTTTTAATGATACAGATATGAAAAAATGTAAAGAAAACAGACTACTACTACTTATAAAAATGGTTCGAAATATCCACCGCTTTGTTCAATACATTTTACATATTGTTCTTGCACTAAATCTACAACACTGCAAAGTTCACAACGTTTCTGACGCATTTCTGCACAACATAATTTTATTCTCGATCCTCTCGAGTCTGAACGCGAACTTGATATACTTTTTCTTTCAAGGTGTTTCAGACATAAAAATCCAAAGGCGTAAGGTCGGGGTTCCTTGGTGGCCATCTTACCAGACCATACCTTTCAATCCGCTCCCCAAAATATTCATTCATTAAGTCCCGTATTATGAGCTGGGCAGCCCTACGTTTGAAGCCAGACATTTTGTCTGTTGATCAGAGGCATTTCATCTAATATGTCTGCTAAGCTTCTTTGTATTAATTTAATGAATTCTTCAGCGTTGGCTATCATGGCTATTTCGCAAATTTATCATACCCCATTTTGTGAAAGTGTCCATAGTATCCTATCATCCCCCAACCTCCTAACTTATTCAGGTACCACCTACAAAATGTTAGTCTCGCCTCAGAATCTACAGGTAACAGATCCTGCACTTTTTTCAAATGATATGGATGTTACTTATTTTTTTTTGAGTTCTCGGTGTACTGTAGAATGATGAATCCTCAGTGTACAACCAATTCGACGAGTACTTGTTTTGGGGTCCTCCCGGACAGCTTGAAGTGTAGTAGGTGCATGCTGACCTTCTGTGATTCAGAAAGCACCAAATGAGTCTGTTTCACCTAATCGCCTGAACACTTGTATAAATTTCTTTCCATTGGTTGTCGTCTGTTGGGAAAACGCAAAACGGACTCTCGAACTGCTGCGCTAGCATTTCCATTCGCAAATCCATAAATGAACATCATATCGCGGTATTCGATGTTTGAAAAAACAGGCATAATTTTCCCGATTTTTTGTAGAATACTTATTATAAATTCAGTTAATTCGTTAGATTTAAGAAAACGTACAATTACCCAAAATAATTAAGCGACAGATAAAGAGATTTTAAATTGAATGTTTGCTTTGATATTCAATCACAAGGAGCTTCAAGATGGAGCAAATTCAGGTTTGGAATATTTCAACTTTTCGTTGTTATCTTCTTAGCCATGATATTTTGACATAGGACATGCAGCTAACACAAAAGTTGATATGTCATTCGAAAGCACACTAAAGGAGGTTGCTGAAAAGAAAACATGTCCATTATTAATAGTTTTTCATCGATAAAACCACTGAAGAAATTTGACTGATTTTGTTCACTTCAGAATCGTTTTATTCATCTCCTTACCACGTCCGGAATTTTTTGGCACACAGAACTTTGTATCTTGTAGCACATTTAATGACGTTTCCAGATATGTGTTCAAATTTAATGAGGCTACAAGGATAACTGAAGTATAATTGATTTTATGGAAAAACTTGAAATATTTCGTGAAATCAAGAAATGTTAAATTGAAGAATAACCATCAACATTCAGACCATGTATTATATGACATTTTTTGTTGCAAATAGCTTGTACTATCTCCCCTTGAAGGTTGGCCCTTTTAAAAGTAGACACCCTGTATAGCTTCAAAGATACGGTTACAATAATCGTTGGTAGGTAACGAATTACATCAATTTATGACAGTTGTCGAATATGTGCTTCCATAAATACTAATCATAGTAATTGATTTAGTTTTGTATGAAATTTCAAATTTTTTTGCGGTAGAAGGACTTCGTTTTGAGACTTTTTGGAATTTTTTCATATGATTTTGATTGGATGAATGTTTCTGAGATAAACTTGGCCCATCTCTGTCTCCGGTGGTAACCAGGGGAAACGCCGCTTGCCTACCCGGACCTACCGGGCCCGCCACGCCGGAAAGCGTGGGAGTATAAACTCCGGGTGCAAATGTGCATGTGCAACAAGAACGCCGATTCCGGTTGAACGTCGTCGACGTCGGATCGATAACTAATCACGCCCTGGACGAGCCCATTCCCTGATTGCCTCCGGGAGTTACTGCCTCAAGGATTGGGGTAGGCCGTTTGTAAATCGTAGACGTTATTTCAACTGATATTTTTGCAGTTTACATTTAATTGTATTCAGATGTCAAAAACGCTAATAATACCGGCAAATAAAAAAAATTAGAATGGACGTATCCAAATACGAAAATGATAAAAGAATTCTAACACGTAAGGTTTTCTTGTTACATTTATATTATAGAACCACATTTAATGTTGCAATATCTGATGTGTATTGAAAAAAAAGATTTCAGAATTTTTTAACCGTATATATCGTCTTTATTTAGTTTTACACCTACTAAACATACCTTACATTTAAGAAAAACACAAAGATTTAAAATATTTACTGGAAATACTAATTAAATTCTATTTTTTCCTTTTATGATGGGTCATATCTTCTCTCTTCAAAAACCTGCAGTAATCACCCATCATGGCTGGATTCGATCGTCCGTGATAGCGAATTTTCATTGTCCGAATATCTTGGTGGAATCTTTCATCCTGCTCGTCACTGACAGCTCCCATATTTTCAGGAAAAAATTACAGATCTGAATGGAGGAATTGAATTTTTAAATGACATTCGGGCACAACGCGATTTGTAGGCATCTCTTTCTCTTCTTCAGCTATCCACCATCCACTCCTGAATGAAAACCTCCTCCATTCTCCTCCACATATGTCTATCCCCAGCTAGCCTCATCCAGTTTCTACCTGCCATCTCTTGGATATCATCCACCCATCTCTGTTGTATACCTCTACTTTGTTTGGTTTCACGAGTTCTCTATTTCAACTTTCTTATTGTCCACCTGCTGCTGTCCTGTCTGGCTATATGTCCTGTCCATCTCCACTTTCTGACAACTATTTACACCATCCACTCCTGAATGAAAGCCTCCTCCATTCTCCTCCACATATGTCTATCCCCAGCCAGCCTCATCCAGTTTCTACCTGCCATCTTTCGGATATCGTCCACCTATCTCTGTGGTCTACCTCTACTTCGTTTGGTTTCACGAGTTCTCCATTGCAACGTTCTTGCTGTCCTGTCTGGCTATATTTCTTGCTCATCTCCACTTTCTGACAGCTATTTTATTATTATTATTATTATCCTGATACTCCTAAATCTTCTGTGAAGATCCCTCAGAAGATTTTTCAGCTTGTGCGATTTAGGGAGTTCAGTTGTGTTTTGGGTAGGCTTTGTTACTGCGATCTTGCGCCATTTAGGTCACAGCACTGTTTTTTTGACCCAAGAGTGAAATGGTGGCAGACACCCGTCTAACTAGAAAATTTCTTTTCTACCTGAACAGGACTCGAAACCGGACCTCCCGGTCACGAGCCCGATGCTTTCCCTCTGAGCTATCCAGTCATTTCCTCCATGACATCCATGACATCCCCGATTCTGGTTGTCTTCCTGATTTCCTCATTTCTGATTTTGTCTCTCAAAGATATGTTGAGCATGACGCGCCCTCTGTGTCCCTTAGTTATTCGCACTTTTAACCGTAACAGGTAATATACAGGAATTATATACTCTTCGCTTAAGATATGTGCAAGTAGGCATCTAATAGTTCCTTAACTAACTTTTGGTAGTTTTCATACATATTGTTGCCCAAAAATCCTTTACTAAACTAACAAATAAGTTCCAGGCTCTTGAGTTCCTGCTTGGTAAGCTTTTCTGTAAAATTAACGTCGCCCAGCAATTTTTTGATTTGTCCGTAAATCGTAGTTCATAGGTACAAAACGCGACATGTTGAAGGTTATAAAAAGTATAACTTGGGTTGTTGTGTGTTGAAAACCTTTGTCAGCTGTTAGAGAGAGATTAGTGCGCTGCAAAAGTGGTCTTACGGTTCCTAAACTGATGGTTAGCTATAGGTGAATTCTGGTTTTATACTTTCTATACGTGGTTTCTATGATGTTTTGAAACGTTGTCCTACTGAGAAGCCCAATATTGTACAAGTTGTATTGTTTTTGTACAATCGCCCATTTAGTCGACCACCAAATACACCTCGAAATTAGCCCTGCGTCCGTCCCTTGTTTCACGGTTCCGGGAACAGACACCGGATCGATTGAATCGTTCCCGCCTACACGCGCATCCACGGCGACGCCACAGGGCGTCCAGTCTCTCAGCCGGGCGGTAGGACGTCGTGTACGAGAGTCCTGGCTGCGAAATCTTTCACTTCTTCGGTATTGTTGTTGTTCGTTCTCGGGCAACTTGGTTGGCAGTCGAAACAACCGGTAAGTGGATTTTATAATAACTACAAATTATACAGATGTCCTAAAAAATAGTTTTAAGCAGAAGTCGAGATAAAGACCGTTGGGACAAACCGAATTACCCCATTCCATGTATGCGACTATTCGTTATTTTCGAGTTAAGATTTTTGCGCGCTTGTTCAAGAAAACAGCGTTTTATCGTTCTGTCCAAATGCCCGTAATTTTCGGATTTTCGGCCAAAAATGGTCTTAAACAACAAGGTTGAACCCACTGATGGAGAATTCGATGTAATTCTGGTCGTCCGTAAACACGCTAACTTTGGAATGGAAAAAGCTAGGGACTTTAAACTTTTAGGATAGGGTTGGGGTTCAATGGAAGATCAAGAAAAAAATTTGATCAGAGCAGCGTTGAGCACAACCGAAACCATAGCTACAGTCTTACGTTCCAGTTTGCAACGAAGCGCGTTACATTTCGTACGGGCCATATATGCGTTAATTATTTTCCACCGGAAAGATGTTAAATTCGAATCATCGGTCTTTTTGGCGAGCATCTACGCGTGAAAGAAATCGGGAAAGTTTTATCTTGCGTAGATATGACAATTTTATCCGCCGCTTTTTTATCGTTTTTATTGTACTTGTAAACGAAGGAAAGAAAAGGCGCGATGTTGTTGGTGAGGTTCTTTCCATCGCGTTCCAGAAGAACATGTCGTCAAGTTCCATCAATCGGCTACTGAATTTCGGCCAATACTTTAAGGCGATGCGAATTTTTCATCACGTGAACACGCCACTTTTACCGGGGGTTCAAATAGACCTACCGGCCGTCAAAGAGCATCTTTTTCGTAACTTAGACCGTTCAGTTTTAATATTTTTCGTAGCATTCAGACCTTTCATGTTAATATTGCTAACTGAGGAGGATTTCCAGATCGGTAAAACCCCGTTACTGTTTCCATTGCTGATCACATCGAATATACGATATCGAATATATATATGAGTGTAGATAGCTCAGCGGGAGAGCATCGGACTCGTGACCGGGAGGTCCAGGGTTCGAATCCTATTCAGGTAGAAAAGAAATTTTCTAGTTGGACGGGTATCTGCCACCATTTCACTGTTGGGTCAAAAATTAACAGTGCTGTGACCTAAAGTGGCGCAAGATCGCAGTAACAAAGCCTACACAGAACACAACTGAACTCCTAACTCGTACAAGCTGAAAAAGCTTCTGAGGGATCTTCACAGAAGATCTAGGAGTATCAGGATAATAATAATAATAATAATAATACGAGGGGTGTTCAATGTATTCTCGGTATAGGCATGAAAGAAAACTCAGAATTTTTTCATCATTGTGACGTCAGTTATTCCGGTAGTCTTCCATTGAGGATACCTAGAAAACTAATGATTGTAAATTAGTGAAATTTTATATTTATACCCTCAGATAGTGTCATACGTAAATGAGATAATTAGATTGTTCACATTATTAGCAAATTATCCCAATACGTAGAATACATTGAACACCCCTCGAACGTCGTTGTGTTTCGATTTTGTCCGGAGTTACCTTGCGGTTATACCTCTATCTTACATTTCGAAGCGACTTAAGAGTGAACTTTTGCCAGGGTGGGTCACGACGTCTCCATGTGAACGCTCCTTCCTCGTCAGTTCACTCTTTGTCTGTAGATTAGTTAAGGTCCTTTACCGGTCTTGACGTTCCTTTGAGGGCGACTTGGCCGGGAATAGTTGGTGTTTCAATTTAACGTTACGGAACTGCTGATATACCTCTACCTCACATTTCAAAGTTACTTTGGAGTGAACTTTGCTAGGCTAGAACACAACGTCTTCACGTGGACGCTCTTTCCTCGTCAGTTCACCCATTATCGGTAGCCAGAACTTTTTTCTAGTGAGCCACTATTAGTTTGAAAAATTCAAAAGAAGCTTTGTTGTTATACTAAACTTTATGGTCTCTTGTAGTTTTGTCATATCTGCTACCGATTTCGAGAAAAAATTCGATACTCTCGAAATCCTCAGAAAAATCCAAATTGTCATAAAAATTCAGTTAGTAAGCTGTGATGAATAAACTCATTGTTAGTTTTTACACATCATTTTGATTGCCAATTCTTATTCAATGATGAAGCCTGTTTTTCAAAGACATTATCAAGAATTGCAGTAGTTCAGTTTTTCAGTGTTTTTCAGTTCAGTGTTTTTTTTAGAGTGATAGAACTTTAAATTGAAATAAAACACATTTAAATTAAGATTGAAGCCAAATTTTTTATTATTTGAAAGATAATTTTATAACATTTATGTTTTAAAAATAATTTCCGGCATATGTGGAGTCATGTCGCATGATCTTGGAGGCCAATTAATTGGATCATTTCTCGAAATAATGTTATCGCCAAATCTTTTTTTCAATAAATCAATTGTTACGGTAGCAGAATGAGGTGTAGCACCATCTTGTTGGAACCAAAACACTTCCGGGTCGGGATACAATTCAAATTTAGAAACAAATAATCATTGATCATCGATCTGTAATGAGCACCATTCACTGTAACATTAGCTCCAGCATCGTTTTTAAAGAAATATGGACCGATGATGCCTCCAGCGTGTAAAGCACACCATACAGTGTATTTTTCAGGATGCAATGGAACGTGCAGAACTTCTTGAGGATTGTTTTCACTCCATATACGGCAATTTTACTCGTTTACATAGACGTTCAACCAGAAAGGAGCTTCATCACTCAACACAATTTTACAAAAAAAAAGTGGATTAACTTCAAGCTGTTCTAGGTCCCAATCAGCAAACAAACGACGCTTATTATGGTCAAGTGGCTTTAGTTCTTGAACCAGTTAGATCTTGTATGGGTGTAGACCAAGACCTTTACGCAAAATTTTCCATGTGGTGGATGCACAGAGTCTAACTTGTTGTGAACGTCGACGAATAGACAAATCTGGATCATCATTAAAACTATGACTTACAGCAGCGATATTTTCTTCTGTACGTACAGTTCTTTGTCTTGTTGTTGTTGTTGCATCGAGTAGAGAAAATGTTGTCCGAAATCTATCGATTGTTCGACGATAAGCTGCTCTGATGGACGATTATGTAAACCATAAATTTCACGAAGTGCTCTATAAGTTTGGCGAATAGAACACTGATTTTGAAAATGAATTTCAACAATTTGTAAACGTTGTTGTGGCCTGAGTCTTTCCATGATAATTTGTCAATGCTTACTGAATAGAAATGTCAAAACAACATGGCTTCTACCTTCTGTCAAATCACAGTTATCCCTATCGAAAGTTCTATCACTCTAAAAAAAAACATCCGATATAACAACAATCAAATATCACCCTGTAGGTTTGCAATCAAAATTGCCATGTCACATGGTGTAAACTCTAAATTATAATATCTATGCCAAATTTCAGTCGAATATCTTGTGAAATGAGAAAAAAACTTGAATAAAATTCAAGTTTTAACACCCTGAATCTCGAAAACGAAACGTTTGCAGTTCCATATTTATGGGACTTTTTTTTTTTAAATTATTCAAGGAATCTCTCATCTTCGTTTGTACCTTCATTTTACACCCTGTATACTTCAATTTCAATGAAAAAATCAATAATTTCAATAGATTCAAAAACATTGTTTTGTTTTCTACAAAGCAATATTTGGCACAAAAAACTTTAATGTTTTTTCTCATTTATCATTTCGAAATAATTCAAACATATTGTTAGCACATTTATCTGAATATTTGAATTCCACTACAAGAAACTGAAATTATATCATTCAGAGAGAAAGAAGTTCCACTTCATGTTCGAATATTGATATTGTAGTTATAATATTCGACTCTCTAATTAACGATCCTTGGTTTTTTGGTAAGCATGAAAATTTATTTCGAATTATGTTTTACTTGATAGAAATTCATTGTAGGCTTCGTAAAATAATACACATATAGGTTGATTTTTATTTGTTATGAGTTGAGCACATGACGGGTTTCATTACATTGTAACTTCTCAAAATTCTTTTTTTTTTTTAAACAATTTGTCAGAATTTTGGTAACATTCAAATTTAAATTGGTTCAGATGTGAGCTGAACACTTGATAACTTAGATTTATTTATTTTAGGTTTACACTTTTTAAAAAGTTTTCCCAAAGAATGATTGGTTCTAAAGGATATGTTAATGTCTATATGATTAAAGAACTTCTGTATTGTGGGTTTACCATGGCAGCTGACAGAATTGAATGTTTTACCTTTCTCTAACTGAGGGTATTTTCATGAATAGAATTCTGAATTGTGAAAAAATGGTTACTTGAACAAGACTGAATCCATAAAATAATTAATTCTTCTTAAAAATAAAAATTACTGAATAAATTTGAAACATCCAAGAATATTCACTTGAAATTTCGGATCTACACAGACAATTTCCGAAGATGAATCCCAAATATTCACAATTCAGCATGGTTATGTGATTTTTAGGACAAGTGAAATAATACCGATGAAGACGAAATCTCTTAAATTGTTACAGTGTTAAAATTTATGGCGGATTTAAACTGAAGTACACTTACGTTAGGATATGTCTGTGTGAATTCCCGAACAAGTGAAATACTATCGATGAAGACGAAACCTCCCAGATTATCAGTGGTATTGTTAAACTTTATGATGGATCAAAATGATGCAAAATAAACTGAAATATATATATATATATATATATATATATATATATATATATATATTTCAGTTTATTTTGCACTTTAGAATTAAGACTTTAATTTCTATGAAGAGCTGTACACTTCCTGGAGAGTGAATAACTCCACAGTTTTTTTTAGTTTGTTTGCTTTGGTTGAAATTAACTGTTCAATAAACTCTATTGTTATTATTTCATTTCATTGATATGAATACCTTAATACTTAGAGAATTGACCTTCGATTATCTTTACATCTTGGGTACATCAAGCATTAGTTCATCCAAACCGTTTTAATACTTATTTTATGAAAAGTTAATCAATTACTTGAATATGCTTATATTGCTCCAGGTCTCACATTCCCGGAAGTTCAACGATGAGATCGGGTATTACGACATGCCAAACCGTTGCTCTTCTCTACATCCGGCGGGAGCGTTGCAACGTGCTGGAGGTTCAGACTACGACATACCACCATCCAGACATGTGACCCTAGGCAGCAGCCCGGGGTGCGTACGATGTGCGACGGCTTCCCCTTCATCGGTATCTCCAGTGATAAGGGACGGAGAGGCTTACGACATCCCAAGACCGCACAATCACCATATGAATCAGCTGACCCCATCGAGCTCCGCTAGTTCACTAACAGGTAAGCAGCGATTAATTATTAAACAAATATGCCATTCAAATATGTTCAAACTGTTCCAGACGTTTCGATTTGGTAGTCGATCATAATTAAAAGAAGTTTTTATAAATTACTATGTTTAACTAAAGGGTCTTTCATAAGAATGATAGGATTTTAATTTTTAATAAAACAACAAAGGTTTGATATATCAACGTAATTCTTGCTTTATTTTGAAGCAGTTATGTTCAGAGTGCTATCATTCAAATGTCCACCACGCTTTGTTGACACTGACGTATCCGATCGCTCCAATAACTTGACAAATATTCTCTTCCAATTGACCTAAAGTCTGTGGCTTGTTGGCATAGACTTGTGCTTTCACACAGTATCAAATAAAATAATCCAGAAGTGTTACATCACATGACCTTGACGATCAATTCATAAATCCGTGTTGTGAGATGATTCCATCGTCAAAACTACCAAATAGTAACAGCTAAACACTAACGTTAAATATGAAATAATTATGTATTTCAACAAGATATATGCAAAGGTGATTTCAAAATCTGATTGAATAAAGGTTCTCGATCTTTATTATGATTAATCTACACGAATTGCGTATAATCTGATATAAATTCTTATATTCGAATATGAATCTGTCATAGGCAGAATATTGCGCTTATTTTCAATGTATAATGAGATAATTCTTCAAATCTAAACATAAAATTTAAACAATATTTTCTTTGTTGCAGCGGACTCCATGTCATCTTCTAACCGCAGTAGTATGGCAAACATGCCAGACTACGATGTACCAAAATCCCATCTTAGAGGGCCCCAGTTGGTTCTTCAACCTTCCCAGTTATACGATGTACCCCCTTCTCATAATCCGAAAGAGTTGCCATTGGAGTTAAATTCGGCTCTAGAAAATTTGGAAAGACTGGAATGCGATACTACCGGTTCAATAAAAAAACTATTAGGTTTTGTGGGACCCGGTTGGAGAACAAAAGAAAGGTTAACAGAAACAATTTATGAGATCAAACTTGCTGTCACCAGACTTCAGAATTCATTGAATGATTTGGCAGAATTTGGAGAAGGAACCCTAGGGAATGCTTCAAAAGCTTCAGACAAGAATCTTGCCATCAAATTAGCTCCCCTAGTGACAAGTCTGAGAAAGTCTTACCATACTGTCAACGAAGCTGCTGATAAACTCACAGGGTTGAATTGGAGTGTTAACAATCTTGCTGTAAATGAAGATCTAGAGGATCGATATGTACCTGATGCATTAGATACTCTAATATCTTGTTCGAAAGCTCTGACAGAAGATATACGCCAAATTGCTTCATTCATTCAAGGAAACAGCCTGCTATTATTCAAAAAAGATTCAGTAAACGATTGGACTAATGAATATGATTATATACAATTGAATTCCAGAGGGATAAATGCAGAAAATCGAAAAGCTCTTCAAAAGAAATTTGATTTAATAGAAAATCAAGATGAAGGTTCTTTGGATAATGGAATAAATTTAGACAGTAATGATCGTCATATACTTACATTCTTCGGAGGACAATTTGTAACATACCATAAAAATCTTATGTTGGCAGTTGATGCATTTCTAAATACCGTCGAACGTAACCAACCACCAAAGATTTTTCTTGCACACAGTAAATTCGTTGTACTGAATGCACATAAGTTGGTACATATTGGAGATACAGTTTATCGAAATGTTGCTTGTAAGGAGATCAGAGAGAGGGCTCTGAATTTTTCTAATGCCCTCTCTGACGTTCTGGCAAAAAGTGTCATGAAGACGAAGCAGGCTGCCTTACAATTCCCTACTGTAACGGCGGTACAAGAAATGGTGGACAGCGTGCTGGACATTTCACATGCAGCAAATAATCTGAAGATGTGTTTGCTGCAAGCTACGGCGAGTTTTTTGTAAGTTTATATTAGGTTAAAAATTCTGTATAAAAATATCATAATACCTTCTTTAGATTTTGGGGTTTTCAAGTTGTTCAAGGAATGATTCGTTGAAATTTAACAACCAATTAATAGAATAAAAACATATTATGATAATTATGAGTAATCCTGACAAATATTCTTTGATAACAATTCAGTATGAATAATATTAAAACGCAGGCGAATTGAGAATTGTTTATTGAAAAACTGTTAATCTAGGGACCAATAGATCAAGGTCCCTTTCAATTAGTATTTATTTTATTACAATATTTTAGTGAGATAATGAATGTTATCGGATGGAAAGAGTGGGTTTTTCGTGAATTCAAAGATCTTCAAGCATTTATTCTCAACTATTCTGTATCATTATATGAGAGAATCAAAGTAACATTAAAATTCAGTTTTATATGTATATGGAAGGAGCATGTTATTCTTTGAGATTATTTTCTGTTTGGAATATTAATTTGGAATGTTTTGAAGTTTCATTTATTTTAATGAAATAACGAAGACCATGTAGAAAATAAGGATTGCACAAAGCAGGAATAAGAACAAATTAAGGAATATATAGAGTAATACGAAGCAGGAATAGAAATAGATTCAGGAAAATATTTCTGGATCATCTATTTCCATGAAATGAAATCTTCTAATAACAAACCGGATGGAAGGAGTGGGTGATTCGGGAATTAAGAAATCTCGGTATTGTGCAAGAAAGGTTTGATTATACTAGATTTGATCAATTTTTTCTTTTTGTCTGGAAAAAGTAAACAACCTTTTGAAAGTAAGAGTAATACGAAGCAGAAATAAAAAAGTAAATAGAAAACATTCCTTATTATCCATTTCTGTGAATAAAATCAAGTAATGAATCGAGGATGGAAAAAGTGGGTGATTCGGGAATTAATAGGTCTGGGTTTAATTTTTCCTTAAAAGGTTTATCTTTTTTTCTTCTTCATATAATGAATCAGATTCTCGTAGAAGTCAGGACGCTTTCTCATCCTACCTAATCTTCTTAGACTTAAAAGTAGATTTACTTGTTTCTCTCTTGTTCTTGTTCCAATATTAATATCAGAAAAATAAGAGATCTTGGATCACTATTTACCAATAATTATGAAATTGCGATAAGGCATTTTTTAGTTTAGTTTTGTGTTCAGGCATTATTTTGAAGAATAATCAGCAACAAAAATTCTGTATTTTTGCTGATCATTATTAATGACCAGATTGCCAATGGATATAAAATTCCATTCTTCAGAATAAGGCCTAAAAAATTCATCGAACTAAATAAATGCCTTATCGCAATTTTATAATTATTGGTTAGCAGTGAAAGTGATCCGAGATCAGAGAGAAACTGAGGAAGTAAATCTACTAAAATTTGTCTATTTCACTCAATATATTGGAATATGGAAGAAGTTGGTGTTTCGTGAATCCAGAGGTTTAAGATCGTCTCGATTATCCTAGTTTGGAGGTTTTCAAATTTCAATAGGTCGGAAGTTTTGAACTTTGGAAATTTTAATATTTCAAATAATAGGTTTGTAGAGAATCAGGTGGAAATTCATTATCAATGTTTAAACGTGTAATATTATTTGTATATTTTATTTAAATTTTGGAGATATTAATATCATACATTGGAATAGCATATAATAAAAGTTTATGAATAGAAATATTTCAATAAAATGAAACTTATTATAAGGACAGACCAGCCGGCCAAAACAAGCGAGTATTTTAAAAATTACTGTCTTAGTTCTGAAAAGTTTACAAATTTTTGAAATAGTTCAATATCCAAGGAAAACAAATGATCAAATATCTTTCCTTGAACATGATGACAACTCCTTAATATCTCAACTTTTGAGGGTGGTTTAAATCAAAAATAAGTCTTATTTTTCTAACTGCTTGGTGAAAGACAGCTTTATTTATTTTATTTTAAATGTACACATAGTTTCCCAAAAATGATATGTTAATAAATATTTTCTGTTGATTTTTTTTATTTATTATGATTTGAGCCGATTTTTTATTCAATGTTTGGAAGCGATATAAATAAGTTTGAAATTGAAGGAAAAAGCTTAAGGTCTTAAAATTTTATTTAAAATTTATAACTGAATAAATTCAACAACAAAAAATATAAAGATATTAATTAATTATTAATTATTCCTTATATTTCACAGTTCAACTCTTTCTTGTGATGATTTTTTTTATCTTTTAACATCCAGTGAAGTAGGTAAAATTGGTTAAAAGGGCGGAAGCAAAACTATATTTGCATCAATAGTCAACTGACGAATAAAATTTGTAAGAGGAGAATTAACCATAAAACCTGTTCTAAATTCACTACTGCCAGCATTAATATATGCTGAAGAAACTGTTAACACTGATTCATGTACTCACACGAAAGTATATATTTATTATGATAGGTGTATATATTTTTTTCATTCATTTTAATTTCTGATAAACGATAGAACATTAATTGGATATAAATTTTCAATCATATCTTTGATTGTTTTGGTTTTTACCTAATGGAAATTCATCTTGAAATTTATAAAAAAAAATTTTTAACTTCTGCTTTTGATTGTTTTCACAACAATTGTTTCGTCATACCACCAAATAAACCCCCACTGCTTAACATTTTTGAATAACATTTTGGAATTCCCCAATGATTGTGAAGAATTTTTGCTTCACTCCCCTGTTTTCACTTGTCCTCTATATTTTTTGTGAACAAAGTTTAGAAGTTAAGGACATTTTTCTGCATTTTATGCTCAATTCAAATACTCACCTGATGAAATCATGGTACGAGAAAAAAATGTTCTTAAAACAATAAAAATTAGTGGAAGTTAAAATAGTGCTTTTATTTTATAAATTTTCATTTAAAATAACAGAAGGTCTTGGCTCCTTTTTTGAGTCAGGTAGTAAGAAAATACTTTTAGAGCAAGTCAATTTTTATGTAGGATTATCTTAATTTTTACAAGGATTAGCCAGTTAGAAAATTCCACTTATTCATTTATATATTATATTATTTTCAACAATTTTAGTATGAAAATTATTTTGTTACAGTGTGTAAAATATATTATGTTTGGAATAACTTATTTAGTCTTAAAAATAATTTAGTTATTCCAAAGGGAATACCACAATGCGGCGAAAAACAGTTATATTAAAATCAAATATGTGGAAATTTTAGTAAACTTTATCATAATCTTCATTCATTATAATAAATTCCGCACTTAAATAGATAACTCAAGTTATCAATTTGTGGCAAGACAGATGTTTCAAAAATATAAGCACAAATTCAGTAAACACGCACAAAAAAGTTAAACACGCACAAATTGATTCATTTCAATGCGCACAAATTTCAAATGAGCGAAAATATTAGAGTGATTAGTATTAAGATTGTATGACTAAAAATATCATTCTATTTATTTTGAATGAGTTTTTTTCATTGATTTATGAGTATTTTAAATCCTAAGAAAATGAGTTAGAGTGATAATATATATCATAAGAAACATTAAAGATACAAATCTATAATTATATTATATAATTTATCATGTCGGCTTTTTTCTCTTTTGAAAATTACTAATTGAATATGCCCACATTTTAGAATATATAAGAAGATATAACTTGTTAAGAATGAAAGCAACTTCCAATCTTAAAATGTACTTCAAAATGAGATTTTGTAATTGAAATTTAATTTTTCAGAACAGTTTAGATTTTATTCTTTGTTCTTGGGAACCCCAAATCCATTAAAATTATTTAATTGTGATAAAAATTATGCACTCTGAAATAAAACAAATTGGTTGTACCTAAAAGATTTGTTTCCCTTAAAGTTTTAATTTTTTGTTAGACATCTACCAGTCTATCTGACCAGTAGACATTGGTTAATGGGACACTTGTATTTTCTGATATTTATAACTAAAGATTTTGTTATGCGTAGTTATGTTACTTTCAATTATCCATAGCGATTATTTTCGTAGTTCCAAAAAAATGTTATTCACCTAGCATTTAAATCGGTTGAGACGTATTTTGACGCACAAAATATACGCACAATGATTTGTTGTTCTTATTTAATAAGGGAATCAATAAATACGCTGTTGGATGGATTTGAAGTAATCATTTCCAGTGAGATTAATAAATGAATCTTTTTGTTTCTCAATTTAATTCATTATAAAAAAAAACTTATGATTTAAACTTGATTATCCTTATGTCCGTCGACTCAAATTAACTTAAAAACGCACAAATTTGGTTGATATCGCACAAAATTCGAAAATATTGGAATGTATCCTTGAAAATAATCGATACTGTTTTATATTTTATGAATGACGGGATAGTTCATAAATATCCTTCTTTTTTTAATTAAATATTGTTGGATAAAACAATATTTTTCCAGCACATATATTCAGTTTGAAAGTCTTTATAAAAGTATTTACATTTACTAGGTGTGGCAATTAAATAATGAGACTAGTATCACAAAACTATTTATTGCAAATACATCAGCTTCTTACATTTTCAACATATTCTGCGCAAAATATTATTCTTTTACATAATAAATCTTTTTAAGTATATAATATCTTGTTGATTACGAATTGTCGATGCAAAATCAGGCTTTCTAAAAACAAATTAGTACTACAGAAGCAGCAAGGTTTCATTTTTTTAATTGCATACCTTGTCTATATCAAAGTATCATCCAGAGGACAAAATTATATCATCAAAATATTTGATAGATTCGGTCTTTACTTGGTGGAAACTCATTTTAATTAAAAAAATGTATATGAGACAGTAATTTATTTCCACAAAAATGTTTGTACTACTACAACAATTGTTTCACCACGATGTGGCTTCTTCAGGTATTACATTGTACTGTCTTTAAAAATATTCTTTAAAACTGAGCTTCAAATTTAGGATTACAACCAAGTTGACTTGGGTTTTGAAGAATATTTTGATGATATAATTTCGTCTTCTCAAATGATACTTGGATATAATCTTGGACAAGGTAAATAATTAAAATTAAAAAAACCTTGCTGCTAACCAAGTGCAGAATGGTCCTGAAGCTTGACATAAAATTTTTTTGAAGGAAATTGAAAGTCACTAGTGCATTTAAAAATCTCATGTATGGAAACCAACATGAAATAGTAAATACATACGAAGGAATAGAGTGTTGGATGAAAGGATTGGGGAACACCGTAAACCATAGCAAAAGATTTGGACAATCGATCATTTAAACAAATAGATTAAGATCTGTCGAGAATGTAGGATTCGATCTTAATAATATGCCCAACAACGAAAACGTTCCAAATTTTACACAAAATTTGTTTCTTCTTCTTCCACCTGCTTCAATTATTCTTTATCTACAATTCATACTTTTTTCAATTTCTTAGCTTTATTAGGATCAATTGTTTCGACATTGCCGTTAGTATTAATGTAGTATGTCCTGAAGCATTTGTAGCAAGTCATCATTTATTTCAAACATATACATTCTATTGTTATTGAAATTATTATTTTATCAAAATCACTATTTGATGTAGTTCCTGAACCTTTATTTTTTGTCACAGCTAGTAAAGAAACTTTTTATAAATGAAATAATTGCGATATCTGTAACTATATTCTAAAGCATTAATGCATAAAAATAACGCACAATTCTGCCTGAATAACACTTTTCTTCCCTTTACTGCCATTGACCCGTTGAAAATTCGTTACTCATTCATACTTTAAAATAATAAAAAGGGGTTTTTACTTCATAGAAGGATTATTACAATATTTTAAATTTCATACAGATTTAATCTGTTAACCTCCTATATATTTTAATTGAAAAAATATATTTAAAAACTTTTTAGAACAAAATAAAATAAATGTCTTAGAAAACATAGTTGTAATTTAGTAGATATATAGAATTAACACTCATTACTCAGTATCAAAAGGAATAAAAGAATTCCGAGAAATATAAATTATTAATTAAAAATACTGAATAAACACTTGACAGATACAAAATTTTGTTTCGTATCTTGTATTATGAAAACCAAATCCTTTTCCAAAAATGCAAAGCATAACCTCAAGAACTTCTTCAAAAATAACTTACTTTTTGAAAATGTGTTTTAGAAATGTATTTAACTTATTTAAAATGGGTCATTTTTGAAAAAAGTTTTTGAGGTTATGCTTTGTATTTTTGGAAAGGGTTTTGGTTTTCATAATACAAGATACGAACCAAAATTTTGTATCTTTGAAGTGTTTATTTAGTATTTTCAATCAATAATTTATATTTCTTGGAATTCTTTTATTCCATTTGGTACTAAGTATTGACTGTTAATTCTATATGTCTACTAAATTTAAACTGTGTTTTCTAAGACATTTATTCAATTTAATTCTAAAAAGTTTTTAATAAAATTCATTTGAAATTAAAATCTGTAGGAGGTTAACATAATAAATCTGTATGTTATTTAAAATATCATTCAGACTTCATAAAATAATATAAACAATTATTTTTATTTGGAAATAAATATCGCATTTAACGAAGTATTTAGTTCAAAATATCTTATACTGATGAAGTAGTTCGTTACTTTGCTATAGTTCATTTAAAATGAAATAAGAAAAATACTTTGTTTTCTTTTTTTTCTTATTTCATTCAAAATATCTAGTATGGCTATATTTTTAATTTCTGTCGGAAGTTTAATACTCGTATAGGTGTAAAGAAGAATGAATATATCATTATTAAAACTAAGAAATATTTGCGAATGAAACAAACCAATATAATGAAATAATGAATGCTTCATTTTTAAATTTAAGCATGTCAAATTCAGAAAAACTATATAAAATGTGAATATTTTTCTTTTCATTATCCCAATCTAATAATATTATATTATGGTTACTTTCTGATTAAAATTTCTCTTCTAGATAAAGCTGATTCATTCTTGTTCTATACATTCTTCTGTTTTGTTCAGGTATTCTTTGAAATTAATTTTTTTCTTCTGATTCTTCTTTCATTTAGATGATTACCTACATATTTTTGTCAATATGCTTCTAGCCTTATGGATATGGGGGTACTAAATGAATAATATATAGATATTCGTACATAATTAAGTAGACAATTCACTCAGGAACCAATAATTAATGTTCAGAATGTTTTCATTCCTTCAAAGAAGCTTTAACTTATGAGTTTCAAAGAGAATGATAAAATAATGAGTATTGAAAATTGTTTGGAAATCGATTTAACATCAAACAAATTTGGAGTTACAGGTTTATTATTTCGAATAGGATTGTCTTTTGTTAATAGCTTCATCATTAAGGGGCTTTAAGGTAGTACTGCACTACTATGGCCATTTTAATACAGGTGAGCTTGGCTCTATTTAACCGAATGGGCATCAGTCCAAGTTATTAGATCCCTTTCTATCGTTTACGCCAGATTGACTTCTGGTGTATTTCCAACCTTTCCAAGCCTTTAGAAAACGTTTGAAGATTCTGCAATCACTCCAGTAGGGATTCTGGACTTCCTTCAGTGATATAGACGCTATTTACGGAGAATTTGTCGGTACATGTGGCTCCACGTACTTGAACCATTGGCCTTCTTATATAAGGACTTCTATGTAGCTTTCTGCAGTAATTCACCCTTCGGCTTGTGCTGTGCCATCTTGGCTTGGGGTACTTCTTCCTATAGGTTTTCTTTCCATCGTTATTCAGCCAGTTAAGCTAAAAACTTTCAGTTTCAGTACCTGAACTTGAGCGTACAATGCTAACGCTGATCTATCAGATTGGTGGTTTGTTTGAATTTTTTACCATTCGAATTTTTAGTCCATTTTGAACGTCATCAGGCTTCTAGTAGACTGTTGTGAGGTGACTTTCAGACTCCGGGGTGGTAATAATTGGATATGTACTCCGTTATTAGTTTCCATGGAAGGTCTCATGAAAACTGGGAAAAGGCTAAGAAATACTTTTGATAGCCGGTTAGTCCGGCTCGAAGGACCAAATGTAGGATAGGTATCCCGGCTTTGACTTTTGTGAAAAAGATTGTGTTGCCTTAGGGACATGAGTGTCGAGAATAACGTCGTGATTCGCTTTTAAGAACGCACGTTTATCCTTTAAATGAAAGCATATTTATGGTGTGAAGTCGATGACACCAGAATAACAAAATTCAGTTAGAAATTTATTTGGCGCAAATATTCGCTAAATTAGAAATCTGAATTTTAATAGTTTATAAATTTTGTTTTATTAACCTATATACAAGACTAGAAATAATTGAACTTATAATGTGGCAAACTGATTTGTTTCTCTGAAATGAATATTTGAATATTTAAATTCATAATATGAGAATTTTCTTGATCTGCCAGGGTTTATTGTACGAAATGTGCACAGGAGGTATCAAAAAATCTGAGATATTTAATGATGAAGCGATACAAACAGAAATAGAATAGGATGAATTGCTTCGAAAATACCTCTAATAAGAATATTTTCAATCATCGGGACCCATTTATGCCCGCACTATTTGAATATATTTATATACCTAAATGTTTCGTCTAGTTCTTACGAATAATTCCATGTTCATTTTGTATGAATAATAAAAAATGAATTAAAATGTAATAAAAAAAATAAAAATTAGGAAAATAAAAAAAAAAATGGTAAAGATAAGTGAACAAAAAACTGTTGGACATTATTTGCACATATACGTATTAGAAGGATAGTTACTTGATAATAATCAAATTCAGAATTAGAAATATTTCAAGTATCTTTCTAGATGATTGGTAGTTGATTATAATTATAACAAACGTTTAGAAATTACTATGTCTATCTAAACTATTCCAAATACGGTGTGATACCAAAATAGGTGATAAAAAATTTGGAACATACTAAGCGATTGAAAAATAAAGAAAGCCTTAGTAAAATTATTCTCTGAATTGTCCTCCAACAAAGACGAAAATTTTTTTATGATGAAAAATCTGGAAATTTGTACGTTCTCTAGCTATTTGATCAGATGATATGAAAATTAGCCCAAAAAATGAAATGAATGGGTTTTAAATAACCCATACTTGCATACTTTTTATACATTAAGTATTTGCTTCTTTGACATAAATTGATAAAATTTAGGATTTTTTTGACTTTTCAGTATTTATGTTCTTTATCAATAACTGACATTCATTCAATTGAAGTTATGGTGACCTGAAATGGAAAAATTTATTTTATTCCGAAATGTTGCATCTTACTGACATTCAACAAGACTACCTTTCTTAGGCATAAATCACATAATTATTAGTTATAACAGCAAAATTCCAATGCAAAAGTTACTTGCAATCCTACCAGCCCATATTTACACACGCTGAATTGAACTTTGGATATTGTTATATCATTTGATCAAGTATTAAATAACTAGAGAAGATATAAATTTCCTGATTTTTATTATGGAAGTTTTGGGAGATAATAATTCAAAATAATTCTTCGAAACCCCTTCTTCAGGGCATGTTACTTTCTTGGAAGACAATTTAGAGAAAAATTTTACTAAGGTTTTCTTTATTTTTCTACTGGCACTAAGTTTTTGACTCCCTATTTTAGAATCAAATTGTATTTAAATACATGTTAAATTATTCCTGTCTTATTGGCTCACTTCCACTACTCTCACTATAAAACTTCCAATCTAAAATATTTCGAAGTATCTATATGCCAAATTATATTCATTAATTCATAGATTTCCTAGGACTCGATGCGATCAAACATTAATGCCCCACGCAGATGAACAAATTCATTTCGGGGTCAAAATTTAAAAAAATCAGCAAATTCGAGAAGTATTTGGTAGGTATAGGTAACTACATTATTCTGTAACTTTATATGAAAAATGTTTTGTTAAATATAACAAAATACTTGAATGTTGGATATTCAACTAAATATTGCGTGAATGAATGATGATTAATAGTTAAAAAGTATTTTAATTTAAATTAAAATTATTTGAATATTTGAAAGTATAGTGAACCAATGAAAATGATAATAATGCTATTAAAATTGTAAACTACTACGAAGACAACATGATGTATGCATAGTTAAATTAATAATGTGTAACGTAGTTTATCTAGGTAATAAACGTTCCAGCGTGCAAAACGGTTAAATAAATTAGTGTCATGTATAGAAAACGTTCTTTAATTAATTTACAGAATTATTCATTAATAAAATAAAATAGAAAGGCCTTTTACTTGATAGAAGAAATATAACAAAATTTGAATATTAAAACAAATTGAAATATGTTTATCTTCTACAATTTTAATTTCAAAAAAATTTTTATTCAAAAAACTTTTAGAAATAAATTTATGTCTAACAAGCACCGCTTACATTTAATAGACGTATATAATCAAAACTCAATATATAATGTCAAATGGAATAAATAACCCAACAGATATACGAAAGTAATTAAAATTCAAAAGGCAAATGGTGTTTTTAACGGTAAGACCAGAAACAAAATTTTGTCTCCTTTAAATATTTATTTATTAATTTTAATTACTTTCGTATATCTGTTGGGTTATTTATTCCATTTGACATTATATATTGAGTTTTGATTATATACGTCTATTAAATGTAAGCGGTGCTTGTTAGACATAAATTTATTTCTAAAAGTTTTTTGAATAAAAATTTTGTTGAAATTAAAATTGTAGAAGATAAACATATTTCAATTTGTTTTAATATTCAAATTTTATTCATTAATAAATAGACGGTGCTTCTGTATCTAACAATAAAATAAAAGTTAAAAAAACGATGTCAAAAAAGAAGAAAACTAAAAATAAATATTAACCAATTTAATGTTGAATACTTTTTTGATGTAATTACTTAAGAGAACAATATGTATATATTTTATAAAATGTCAAAACAAAGCACTCCAATTAAAAAGGAAACTCAAATGTTAGTAATACCCTTATATGTACATTTCTATTTATTATCTTGAGTTGATATGATACGAAGTACTCAGCGGAGTATGTGCTGTTGAGTAATGTGTAATAAAGTCTGAAAATTTTAGTTTAATGTTTATATTTTCGCTGTAAGTACTTAGCGGAGCATGTGCTGTTGAGTAATGTGTATTAAAGTCTGAAAATAATAGTTTAATGTTTACACTGAAGCTGTAAGTACTTAGAAGAACATAATGAGTTTATAAAACGGACGAGATCGGACTCCTTTGGAAATTATTATCATCTCAAACACTTGGCATCTGTTCCACCAGCGAGAAAGTTTCACTTGTTATACAGTGTTAAATCGAGAAAATTGATATCTTTACATTGAAGAGAATAGAAGTGAAAAAAATTCCTGTTAAATACTAAAAACTAACTTATGGTAAAGAGGATAAATCGACAAATTTCCAAAGGGTGCAATTTTGGTGGCTGTAGTGAGTTGGGGTGGATTTGATTTCAGCAAAATCATTTTTCAGATTGTGGGCTTCCTTAAAAAATTACTTCTAGAAGTTCAATTTAGGCCAAACAAACTTTTCAAAGATCAAATTTCGCGTTTCGGCCAGTATGCCGATTAACCAGAAACCGTTTGCTTACTGGACAATGGGGGCTCTATTAGATATACTTTTTTCTCTCTCAGTTTTGATAATATTCCCAAATTAAATTTTTTTATCTATTCAATGCTGGGAAATAAAAAAAAAATGAAGACAAACTAAGAAGAAATCCAATTTATATTGAATAAGGTTATTCTGATTTTCACAATTTTATTGTTATTTAATACAGCAATTGTTTCGCTATCACAGTAGCATCATCAGACAGGTTTACATTTTGAATAACTCACACAAAATGTAAACCTGCCTGATGATGCTACTGTGATAGCGAAACAATTGTATTAAATAACAATCAAATTATGAAAATCAGAATAACCTTATTTAATATTCAGATACTGAACTGGATGAGCCGTTACTATTTGGTCGTTGATCATAATTAAAACAAGTTGTAGAAACTATGTTTTACCTATAAATTGATATTTTATACATTTAATTGTGACACGAGATTCGGTAATTAACTATCCTATCTTTAGATCTGAAGATGGGATAGTTAATTCCTGAAACTCAAGTCACAATTAAATGTGAAAAATTACAATTTATTGTTAGTAAAACATAGTAATTTCTATAACTTGTTTTAATTATTTAATATGGATTTTCATCAAGTAAAGACTGTATTGAATATTGAATTGAATCAGTCCTTACTTGGTGAAAATCCATATTAAATAATATTTAAATAAGGTTATTCTGATTTTCACAAATTATTTGTGAAAATCATAACCTCATTTGAATATTATTAAGTAAAGACTGATTCAATTAAATCCAATTAACACAAAAAATACTTGGACTGTCATGTTCGTGCTTTCCTTTAGTACTTACAATATCATAGTACTTAAAAGATCATGAATAATAAATATGGGTATACCTAAATATGTAACATGTATATAATAATAATATCTTCATTCTATAAACTTTATTATATAAAATAGCAAACAAAATAATTCTTGAGGAGGGGTTCTCGTTTGTTAAATAAAAATGATTTCACGGTGATCAACACTTAAATGTACTTATGGCTTAATCTAATTTAGTTGATGTTGTGGAAATGATCTGATTTAATGATTCATCAAGTAATAATATAAAGTAATTCATAGCGTTAACTATAATAAGATCTTGTATTAATTGTATTTCTGTAAGGTATATTCTTAACTTAATGTTGTAGAAGTTAAGATATTTAATAATTAAAAACGGGGTATTTTCTTTATGCAAGGACTATAGAAGTAAGATCTCATTTTCACTTTATTTGCATTCAGATTATTTAATTTTTTCTTGTTCGCTTTTTGGGTGAGATTTATAAACCGCAGATATTTATCCGAACAAATTGAACTATTTTGAAATTTTTATTTAGAAATATGAAAAATTGTAATTAAAAAAAAACTTCAAGAATAAAACGTTTGTAAATTAATCGAGCCTTTTAGAGTTCTCGTTTACAATCAGAATATGATAGTAACTATGAAACAAACGCTCAGAAAATTATTTTTCTTAATGTAGACCTTTTGACGACTACAACTTTTATTTTAAATAGTTATTATAGTACATTAAAACTAATTTGATCAACAGAAAAAGAGGAAAATTTTATTAGGTGATTAATTTTTTTTATTAAAATTAATTGTCATTACTATATCTAGATACAAAAAATTATATTTAAAATTTTTTGCCACAAATTGGATGGAATGATCAAATTAACCAGAGAATGGTTTTGTTACTGCATTAAACTCTCATAGATTTGTGTGTCATCAAGAATAATAATGTTTATGTTTTTTAGACTGAAAAAACACAAAAATCATATAAATTTAAATATACTGAATTGTTTCAGCCGTTACTATTTGATCATAATTAAAACAAATTGTAGAAATTACTATGTTTTACTACCAATAAAAATATATATTACACATTTTCTTGTAAGAGACATCATCAGACAACTTGTCTGATGATGGGATAGTTCATTTCCCGAAACTCGAGTCACAAGAAAATGTGTAATATATATTTTTATTGGTAGTGAAACATAGTAATTTCTACAATTTGTTTAAATTTAAATATATTAATATAAATTATGAACAATTTCAAAGACAACCTTGAACATTAAAAAAATCAGTGAGAAAACTTTAAAATAATATAGTATAATATTACAAGAAAAATTAAAAAATGCTGAAATGTTTGAAGAAAAAAATCGAAACAATGCAGGAAAATGAGTCAAGTGTTATTAATTTATAATCGCATTAGGTATTGTTAGGCCCCCACGAATGAAATAATTTTAGAAGCTTTGGTTCAATAATTATGTGTCTCGTAATGTAAACGAGAACTCTAAAAAAATTAATTTATAATAATTTCATGTTATAAAAAATCACGGGATTTATTCTTTTTCCGTGGAATGTTTTTCTTCACTCCCGTTTTTTCAAATTTGAATTTTGTTACCCAAAAAAAATCTTTAATGGGAACAGTCTTTTTTAATTTCTCTATCATTAGTCCACAAGTTTGTACTAGAGCTCTTTGAGATGGGGTTTTGTTAAGAGTTTAGAAGACTTCTCTAATTGTGTGAGATAGACGTTTCGTCTCAGCGTGTATCCACTGGACTCTTCAGGTTGGTGATTGTATGTACTGGCATTGATGCCTGTTGCCCTGTTTCATTGTGAATGAAGATGTTGAACGAAGTATACTAATATTGAAGCTGGAGAGAAATGTGTACTAAGCGACATCAGGAGCAATCGACTCCTCTATGTGGAAGACCGTGAAGTTAAGAAAGAGCAGAGCCGATGTCTGGACGCTGAAGAGTTCGGCCATGTGTCGCCGTAGTACCTTTTTTTTTAATCATATGCTATTGCATATGTGGTTGTTCAAAGTATTCACACATTTTTTTAAATGTTGTTGCAAATCCAATGTTACACGTTTTTAACCGATCGTATGAAGATGATAAGTTAGTCTACATTGTGCGGCAATAACTGTTTTGTAGGATGATTGAATCACTCTAACACTTATGACTTTATATATTAGCTCTGCCGACATTGGAGCAAACGATCCTCAATTAGTGTGACGTAAATAATCCCTTAAGTTGTTGAGCTGTCGACCGGTTAAAATTGAATACCTATTTTAGGATAATATGATATGAAAATTAAATTATATCAATAACTAAATGCGAAATACTTTTAAAAGTACATAATTCCAGACAAAATAAGATAGTTATTGATTTTCAACATATTTCACTTTTTATAGATGACTCTAGCGGAGTATGTATATTGAGTAATATACGTTGAATTCATATAATAAATTGTCATATTAATTTAGAATTGTTAGTTTAATGTTTACTTTGTCATTGTAAGTACTTAGACGATTCCAAAATGTTCATAAATTGGACTGCTTTGGAAATCTTAACCATCTGAAGTACTTGGCATCTGAGTTAAATACCAAAAGTACTCTAAGGCAAATAATGTAATGTCCAACGAATGCTCTGCTGCGCACCTATATTCGACCCGTATAGGAACACTAAGGTTTTATCAAACAGTAGCACCATCTACTACAACGCCAGTATACATATATAGCTACTTCAAGCGATGTATTCCCGATTATTTCCAGCGTAACTAAAGTAGAAGAGTCTTTTATACAAATGCAAGTTGCACTGTCCCGATTCTAAGAACTTTATGATACCAAAGCTCATACTCCTTATTAATTATATTTGCAGAGGATGATTGAGTTTAATAGGTTAGAGCTCATTTGAGATTTAAACATGTGGCGCATTCTAATATTCGACAACGCACCATCGCTTCCAAATGTAGATGAATTAGAAACAAATGATAAAAATTTTGTTCGGCTTCTTCCTCCCAATGCATCCAGAGAGTAACGAAGAATTGCAAACGTCGTTTTTGAATAATAAGGGTATTGCTCCTTTCGAGAGCTGAAGTTTGAAGGAATTCTTCAAAAAGTGGAAGATTAAGATACCATTTGGTGGTTGAAGAGAGCTGAAGTGCATTTGATTTTGAACAAATCTTGTTTGAAATTGTGGGCATTGAATTGTTGAATTTAGGCTAAAAACACTTTTCAAAGATCAAATTTTACGTTACAACTAATATGTGAAGAGGGATTGAGTTACCTAACTGGTCTGTTAAGGTATTTAGAGCAGAAAAATAAGAACAAATCAGATATTGGTCGTTTAAGAAATTTCGATTATTCAGAAATCCTTGGATAATTGAAATTCTATACGCTTTCGTTTTTCTTTCACAGTTTTGATAATAGTTCCAAATTAAACTGTTTGAACTATTCAATGTTGGCAAACATGAAAAAACGAATTCATTGGAGTTCAAAACGATGACAAGGACTAGGAAAATTTTCACATACTGATTCTATAAATATTCGAGTAATGAAAGAAAAACATTTTGTATATTTGTTATTGTTTTGATTAGTTATTTTTTTAGCATAGGTAGATTTTGATTGATATCAAACAGTATTTTGAACACACATCATGATTATATATCATAATGTATGAGATCAAATTTTTTATGATAAATGATCAAAAAGTGTATTTGAAGTATGGACGCAGTTGAATAATTTTTTAAATTCTTGAGTAAATAATACGTAAAATTTTTGTGCAACTATGAGTTGGATATGATTATGTACTTGAATAATAATTATTTTTATTGTTGTTATAATATAAGTGAAAAATTATGAAAACCAATATAAAAATAAGAGTTTTCTGATTTGTTAAAAAAAATCTAGGTAAAAAAATTTTTCGTTATCTATCATAGTAACTCTTTTCCTTTTTGAAAGATTGAAACCTTAAATTCCCATAACAGATTTTTATATTCATTGTTCACGTTGTCAGTGGGAACGAAGCTCCAAATTATAGCTTTAGATTAAATCTTACCTTAAAAATTGGAAAGCATTCATTATGGCACCTATAAAAGATTGTTAGCAAGATCATTTCGTTCTTCAAATACTATTCTAATTTTAAAATAGTGAGAAGAGGTTTTTTACTTGATAGAATGATTATTACAAAATTTAAATATCAAAGCAGATTTATTCTGTTAGTCTTCTACAAATTTTAATTTCAAAAAATTTTATTCAGAAAGTTTTAGAATTATATTAATGTCTTATAAGCACTGCTTAAATTTAGTACACATATAAAATCAAAACTCATTATATAATATCGAATGGAATAGAAAAAACCAACGAAATATAAATTATCAATTAAAATTACTAAATTTAGTCTCCTTCAAATATTTATTTAGTAATTTTAATTGATAATTTATATTTCGTTGGGTTTTTTTATTCCATTTGATATTATATAATGAGTTTTGATTTAATATGTCTACTAAATTTAAGCAGTGCTTATAAGATATTAATTTAATTCTAAAAGTATTTGAATAAAATTTTTTGATATTTAAATTTTTTTTTATTCTAGTTTTGTAATTATCACGATCATGCAATTGGTTTGTTTCATTCCCGAATACCGTAGTTGTATAGTTCTTATTTAATCTCAATATACGCTGTTGAGAAACATAACACGCACAAATTTGTGCCTTATCGATGTGAAAATTAAACATATTCATGTCATAATTCATATTTCAATGGTAACAATGATTATCCTGATTTTAACTAATAATTTTCAAGAACAAAAAAGTTTCAATTTATGGAAATAAGATGTGTATATTGAAATCAAAACGAAAAGTGGGTGTTTTTCGTTTTATAGTGTAACAGAGAATAACAACTTCCAACCATAGTCCCTAGAGATATTGTGAAAATTCACCACAGGAAGCTTTAGATTCCTTTCTCCTTGTATAACATCACTGCCATCTTGGTTAGTGCAAGTCATGGATCAGTATCCAAGTAAAGAGTTTGTTTATGGCATTTAAATGGTTGTGTGGGTAATTGGTGATTTTGAGGTATCCAAAATAATAATTATGTTCTTTCCTATGTATTTTTAATAAGTGTAAAACTGTAAGTAAGTAATTTAAAACCGCTGGCTTCACTATATCTTATCAAACACTGTAACACCATACATCACTCCTGTGAGTACTTTCATCTCGCTTGAGCTGGTTAATAGCTTCTTTAAAAAATGCAATCAAAATTAGTAAACTGAGCTAATATCTCCTTTTATGTAGTAATTAACCGGATTTCTTGGAAACTTTCAGATTTCCGTTCGATTGTAATGTCTATTTTCTACAGTTCAACACTAAAGAACACATACACTTTTTGTAGTTAATGTGAATACACTTTTTGGTAGATAACTATGAATTTATGGACTTTTCCAGTCACCTAAAAAATTGTATCACTCATATTTATCAGAGTACACTTAGAGAAGTCTAAAAATTTGTTAAA
This sequence comes from Megalocaria dilatata, assembly GCA_034642435.1. Lineage (NCBI taxonomy): Eukaryota > Metazoa > Arthropoda > Insecta > Coleoptera > Coccinellidae > Megalocaria > Megalocaria dilatata. The sequence continues at coordinate 34,910,903 of CM067854.1, forward strand.
ATTCGTCAAACATTGAAATGCCCCTAACAAACAATTTGTTTGGATCATAAAAACCATGACTTGTATCACAAACAAGCCATATTATATTACATGGATCAGGGAGATTACTCCCTGATCCATGTTCCGTTTTGATTTAATTCTATCTGTAGGTGAAAATATTGTCCTGATTTTGGGCGAGAGAGTCCATAACATCCTTAAAGGAATATTTTAGGTTTCGAAATATCTTTTCGAAACAATTTAGTTTGAAGTGACGAGTGGTGTCGGAAACATAGGATATTTAATGTTAATCTAGAGAAGCAAGAATGTCCAGAGGAGTAATGGAAGAATCAAAACCTCAGCGCGATGCGATGACGAACAAACGACTGTTCTCTCTCAATTGAAGTGGTCTCGAGGCTCTGCACTGCTCTGCGATCGAAGCATCCCCACCACAGTAGTTTGTTCGTCATTGCATCGGGCTGAGGTTTTGATTTTTCCACTGCTCTACTGGACATTCCTGCTTCTCCAAATTAATATTGAATTTCCTATCTTTCCGACTGTCTTTTCCATACCTGTATATTAAATCTGCATAGAGTCGGTAGATATCCATTCGAAAACATTTCACATCATTGGCGATCCAAACAAATAAGACATATTATATTTTAATGAATATATTTCACTTTTGAAATTTGATTCACCCACTTCATACGCTGTATCCAATATCAAATAATCAGCAAATTCTGAAAAAAATCAGCATGTTCTCTGACTTCACTTATAACAAAATTATCTTGTGAGTCAGAGTAGAATAATTGGATATGAAAGGAAAATCATATTTAAAAAATTATAAATGTCGTATAAAATACACATATTTCAGTTTGATACCGATTTGTGTGCTCTCTCTTTGGACTACCAATTAACCAAAATTAAGGATATTGTTTAATGTACAGATATATACACTCTCTGAACACTGCCGAAGCCTTGAACCCTCACAAGATTTGAATTTAAATACCAAAAAGTATCTTCAGAACAGCAATGATGGTTACTGAAAAAAAGTACTTCTATTTGCGGAAAAATATCCTCATCATATTAATTAATAACATATTCTTCTTCCGGTGTGACTGGGGTTTTTGTTGCCGAATTTCGATAAACACATTTTTCTACTCCCCCACAGAAAATCACGAAATTTGTACAACTCGCCAACTTTACAGAGTTGGCAGTTACAACTGTCTAAGTACTGTGGAACATAAAACTCTATGATTTAACTTCAGCGTAAACATAAAGCACGATCAACAACCAATACGGTAGCATCTGTAAAGTGAATCACACGGCGTATAACCAATAAGATAGACCCTTCAGTAGTTGCAGAACATTTTGACGTTTCGTCACTTAATGAATAACATTTTAACGTTTACATTTAAATATTGTAATTACGAAATTTGTGGCTAGCTGTTAGAAAGTGTTTGAAGTTATTATGTAACGAAACGCGTCATGTGTCCAACTCTTAAAAATAAATAGAAAATTAACAAATATGTGTATTAGTTATTGAATTAAAAAAGATTTCACATTCAACACGTGATCTCAAATTTTCGGTGCATCATAAATTCTGTTGAATTATTTAAATTCATATTCTTCAAAAATAAATATACAATTCTAATATAAAGAAAGTATTTGATGAAGAACGTAAACATATACGAATAAATGTGTGATGTTTATTCTTTTAGATCACTACTGCAATCTTGCTTTCAGAAACAAAAAGTATATACTTGCCTAGAAAAATTTCAATATAAATTGAGAACAGTTGCTATTTTCCGCTTAACTAGAACTACAGTAACAACATGACGCAGGCACGTAGCCAGTGGCACCGAAAAAAAAGCATATATTAAATATCTATTTTGTGAAATTCATAGAATAGTATCACTTCTTTTCTTTTATGGCATCACTGGATGAGGACGCTAGAGTTTTTTTATTGTTAGCCCCTCCCCCTGGCTACGTGCCTGACTTGACGCATATCATAGTAATTTCGCGTGACATATTCGCATACTTCTTCATCAATAATTTATGTTTATAATCATAAACAAAAGACTGCCCAAAAAATGTAGTACCTGATTAATAAATAACCTTAAGTGTTAGAATTACTTAACATTCTATACAATGTCTTAAATCCTCTATGCATGGAAACATATCGTGGAAACATTAAAAGTCATAATGAGATTTCCTTATGCAGTATGCGATTTCAGTATTTTTAAATAAGCCTAATTTCATCACTTCTTGTAATACTTCGATCAATTTTTGATTCTGCCAAATCCTAATCATTATTTGACTAATCGAAAGTATGTAATGATTCTAATTAATATGAAAATCTTAAGACCGTTTATTAATCTCATGACGATGTCGCTAATATGAGTAGGTATAGAATTTTTTAAGATGGCGTTAAAATGTAACTCTTCTTCCCGTGTGTAAAAGCAAATTTCTGACATACTTTGCAAATGATCATTGAAACCAGTTGCAATCCTTCCTCCCAAAAATATTCTACTGATCATTAACTGCCGCCCTTGAAGATTGAAGATACTCACTCTCTTATCGAGAGAAATCACTAAAGTTTCCACATCTCTACACCTCTACAAATTTGAATCTAAATAAATCTCATGAAAACATTTAGAATTCAATTTCTAAAAAAACATGTCCTAGGTACACTGTATCACTTTATAGACAAATGGTGGAAATTAACTAATAAAGAATCAAAAGAAATGTAAAATAATCACCAAATTATTTAGACATCTAGATGTATAAATGGTGAAAATTAACTAATAAAGAATCAAAAGAAATATAAAATAATGATCAAATTATTTAGACATCTAGATTTCTAAATAATTTGGTAATTATTTTATATTTATTTCGATTCTTTATTAGTTAATTTTCACCACATGTGATGATAATATATATGCCTATAATGATACAGTGTTATATAGGACAAATTTTTCAGAAATTTAATTCTAAATATTTTCATGAGATTTATTTAGATTTAAATCTGTAGAGGTTCCGGAGAGTTAATAAAATATGTTTTGATAGATTTTGGAGACTTCGAGTTGCATCTAACCAAATATCGGAAATATCATTTCAGTTACTAAAGTTAATAAGAAACTGCTAGTTTTGTTATTTTTGGACGATATGGGATTCAAATTGATGAAAGTTTGGTGAAGATTTTTTTCATCAACAAATATTTTTCTATTTTATGCAAGTTCATTATAATGTAATATAATATATAATATATTGGGTTATTCTCATTTTTATTCAAAGAAAATGAATTTCGTAATCGAAGTTTATTTTTCAAAATGTATGGTTTGATAATCATCGCGATGGAAACTTGGCGGAAATTATAAAAAAACTATAAATCGGCACTTTTTAATCAAAAAATGAATAAAGTCTTATTTTAAAATAGAGGAAGAGTTATTCTGAGAAAAATTGTGAAATAATATTTTGCTAAACTATATTTTAAAAAACATAGAAAACATTTAGTATATATTTTTATCTATATTTAATCGAAGATTTTTCCTTCAAAGCTTTGTCAGTAAAAAATAGAACTTATTCATATGCCCAAAAGGGGTCACTGAAAAGTTTATAATATAAATAATTGATTTACTATATATCCTAGATGACTATTAAATGTAAAAAATTTCGGTGAATGTCTTCATTTCAGATGTTGCGAAGAAGTTGACTTCATACGAAACTAATCTCTCGAATATAAATCGAACATTATTTGTGAATTGTATGAAAGTGTGGAGTGAATGTTGGTTTTTATGGTAGAAAAGTAACTTGAAGATGAAACTCTCTTAAAATGTAGGGGCCTTTATCTTCCAAATTAAGACAAAGCGTCTTATTTTGAGATATTTATGTTCAGGAGATCAATAAGTTTCGAATGGAACCAATTTTTGTTGCAATATCTGGTGGATGTCGAAATTAAGACGTTTACCAAAAATTCAAATGTAATTTTATGTAGAGAAGTGTACACTTGAAAGTTCAGATTAAGAATGTATCGGTTGATACCCATAGATGTTACATTCTTACCTATATTTTTTATATATGCACTCTAGATATAGTTAATGAGTAGACATAGAATTTTCTCTCATATATCTCAAATTTGAAAAACAGGTTTTCATCAGAAAATCAAATATATGCTTTAATATGTCATAGGTAAGGAAGCATGTGAAGAAAAGTAATGTACATATTCTTTAGCATTGCTCTGTTGGAAAAATTCAATATAATATATGAAAAAAATCAAATAGATCGTACATTGCGTTGAACAGTTTGGGAAATCTTCTTCTTAATTTTCCAGAATACCTGCAAATTTGATTTCGATATTCCGAATAGTCATTCAAAATTCCAATTCAATAATTCATATTCATTACAGTTGAAATGATAATATAAACTTATACTTAAAAAAATTACTCATATAGCTTTGGAAAACTAACAAACCATTACAAAGAAATGAACATATTATCTATGTGAAGAAGGAACCATCTTTTCTACTACTTCTGGTTTAAAATAGAAAGAAAAAAAGATTTTCCTGTTCAAAGTGAAGGAAATGAAAGAAATATAGATTTTAGTATTTCCTGTTTTAAATATATAGTTATAAATGGTTATAACATTGTTCATGTTGTGTACCAAAACAATAAATGAATGTCTTTCTTAATTTTTGTTTTGAAGAGAACGAATAGGACCATTAATTTTACGTAATATAACGTACTTGCATTATTTATTTCATTTTGAACTATAATTATAAATTTAGAATATTAAACATTATCATTGTATGTGTTTTAATAACATTATTCCTCGATTTTATATGAAATGAGGATGTGTGCATGTACAATCAGAAGTAACCAAATTTAATTTATTTCGCGATAAATGAATCCACCATATGGTTTCGTTTAGAATATTGACTTGGTCAATTTTTGGATGGAAATCAAAATTATTGGCAAATTTGAATATCCAAAATTTTCTTATGTTGTAAAATTTCATGAGGATTCCTCATACAATGCTCTCATTAGGTTATTTTTATCTGAAATGTTTCATCCTGAGGAGTTATACACCTTGACATGAAAGAAAGCATTGAAAACCTGTATAATAAAATTGAAAATAATGAAGCCGGATACTCGACGATTTCCGTTGTTTAAAATATTCATCACTGCACTCAGTGAACACTTGCGGATGTCGAGGATGTCTCAAGGAATATCTTTCAGCTGCATTATGCTTGAAATATTTAATATTTGAGTGAAAATAATAAATAAATGAATTCCCAAAAGTCAAAACGGTCTTAAATACCACAGGATTGTTTGTTTAAATCGCAATCCCAATAGAACCAGCAGAAAATAACAAAGAAATATACAAAATGCAACATATCCAACATAGGATAATACAAATAAAATCACCCAGAAAAATCAAAAGAATTAAGCAATGCACGAGATTCCAGTAATAGGGGCATTCCAGAATCTATTGCAACAAACCGTTAACATGTGCCAAATGTGGGGGCGCTTATAGTATAGTGCAAAAAACAGAGATGCACCACCAAAACGTGCATTCTGTGAATGTGCTTACCCGGCCAATTTCAAATGATGTGAATTTTGTCACAAGCTTCTGATATCGAATATTGCAAAGAACAGATAGAATGAATATTCATCATTATGATAGTACAAACACCAATTCACCAGTCAACTCTACGAATATACAGAATCGACAACTGCCACAAAACAGTGTAACTGCAATACACACCATAAGTATCCAAAAACGAAGTAAGCAGCAGCACAAAAACAGAAGCTACGCAAATCTAAAATTAATAGATTCGACCAATCCATATGGGAACAAGTAAAATACCCAAAAAGGCCACAGATTCATATATTCCCTGTACTTGACGAACTAGGAAGCTAATTTACAGTGGGCCAAGAGTGTTGACGAAAAAACAAAAAATGTTTGCAGACCACTTAACCAAGGATGATGATGAAGTAAAAAAAATCTTCCAAACATCCCATCAATCAAAGAATTCAGAATAGCTGGGGTCGAAAAGGAAATAGAATATTTGAATCAGTTATGTCACATAGTCAAGAATGCAAAGAGTACTCTCCACCTGTATTCTAAGATATCAGATATCACTCAGGCATTCGATAAAGTCGGGCATCTAGGCTTGGTGGTCAAAATGAAGAAGTTTTCCATTACCTACTTCCAACTTCTGAAGTCATATCTGAATGGCAGACAGTTTAGGACCAGGATAAACGACGAAGTATCTGAAAAGAATCCAGTTGCACTACCTCAAGGTAGTATACTGGGCGCATTTATACATCAGATCTGTCTTCAAACATGCACATTATCATGGGAACATTTGTCGACGATACAGCTATTCTTGCCATACACAAAGATCCAGCGATAGCATCTAATTACCTCCAAGGTCATCTAAATGAAACTGAAAAATGACTGCAGAAATGGAGAATCAAAATTAATGAAACTAAGTCTACAATAGTATACGTCATACTGCAAAGAGATCAGTGCTCATCTGTGTCCATAATAAATATACAGATATCAGAGTTCTACCGCATGCTTCGGAATGCATATGGACAGAAAACTAACTTGGAAAAAGCTTGTTTTGCAGAAAACGGAAACAAATTGATTTGATAGTGAAAGATCTATATTAGGTAATACAAAGAAAGTCCAATTTATCGCTGAAGTGCTGGAGAGGAAAATTTTAATATACAAAACTGTCATCAGACTAATATGGGTATATGGAATAGAATTGCGGGGATGCAAAAGTAAAGTATGTTACAATTATAATACTTGCCAATGTTATTATTATTATTCATTACAGTGTAATCATAGTTCCTACAATTTGCTTATCTACGGTTTACAATAATAATATTTAATGATGGCCTTATAAATTGGGGCGAATACATTTTTTCGTTATTTTATTACAGTGTAGTGAGATTATAAATTGTTTACAAGAAATATATTATTAAAAGCTGCTTGTAATTTTATCTTTGGTTAGTATTTTGAAGAGAACTCTTTAAATAACGATGCTATTTACTTATTTACAGAGATCTTGCTAGAAGAAAAGAATCTCAAACAGCTCCTTATAGTTCAGTGCCACCTATCAGTAAATAGTAATCTCCATGGAGATATCTCTTAATATTCGCGCGACCTCCAGACCCAACACCACCTAAACAGTTTGGGTGGTGTTGCTTCACCTATTTCATTTCATTGGTGGATGCACTATTACAAGCGCGTAAATTTAGAGTTGCATTGTTATTTTGAGTCGTTGAATTGTTTTAGGTATTTTAGTTTATTCCCTTTTAATTTTATAAGCAGAAGATATTAGACTCCTCCTGCGTAGCGTCCGTACCTCTCCCAGTCCAGAGCAAGCTGTAGAAGCCGCCCTCTGGTCAAATGATCTACCAGAGGAAGATATTTTACTCAAAAACTAATTGATTTTTATCGGTCCGACATTAAAAATTTGTACACTAGATGGCAAAAGGTTGTTAGTAACAAAGGTGATTACTTTATTGATTAAAAATAAGAACTTGTCCGTTTGAATTTAATGTAAAAAATCGAAATTACTTTTGGGTCCACCTATTAGTTCAGAAAACAGATTTTATTGGAAAAGGAAGTAGAATACTTGTCTTTTCGGTGTTTATAGGACTTTATTTTCTACAAAAACATCATGGAACTATTAATCATATATTTTGATCCAAAAAAGAATATAAAAATTGGTGAAATAATTTGTTCAAAGTTCAGATTCCCTACTTAAGAATCTTTGAGTAAAGAAATTAAATACTTTTTTTTTTGGTTTTGGAGAGTTTTGGACTTTGAAAAATGATGTTATTGTGGTATTGTTTACAGGGGGCTTCTTCGTTTCCTCGTCGTCACTGATTTCTTCAACTTCAACATGGTAAGCTTGTTCTTCTAAAATTTTCGGAATAGTTGACCAACTGAATCTTACCAGTTGAGGATAACCAAATACCATATCATAATTATCTGCTAGGAATTTTTTTGTTACAGGGTCCCCTAAAAATGCAGTAAAAATTTATATTGATCTAATTTCATCCATATTTAATTAATTAAATAATCTTACTACTGTAATTCAATATGGATTTGTTTACATTACCATGAATAGTCAAATTAATGAATGATGATACAGGAGTAATTTTCACGTTTCAAATCAGGTAATACCAGTTTACAGGGCAATCCAGGAAGAAGTCGCCTATCAGATTACAGCAACTAGGCTATGCTAGCGGTTGGAATAGAACAAAAGACCAACAAATGAAATGTTTGTGTATTTATAAATGAAATACTGATATCAGTGTATCCTTTCTAACCAAAGTTTATCAATTTTATCAACACCTACCCTAAATGCAACAAGTTCTTTTTGGTAATGTTCTTTGTATAATAACATTTGAGAATTCAAACTTTGAAGAAACAAAAGGAACAGTAATATGAATTTGCAGTGAAATAATAAAGGCCCTCAGTATTACGAAAGAATATCATCTAATATGAGAGAAACTTAATTTTTATACATTTTTGGATAATTTGTGAATTCTTTATAAATAAAGACAGGAAAAATATTAGCAAGTAATAAGAGTCATTCAAATAGATGCAAATAATCCCTCCACCTGTAGAACAAAATAAAATGAAAAATTTAATAATGAATTTATGGCTGCTTAGAAAAATTTTTATTTGATTTGGAGTAATTTTTCTCTTAAAATGTTTATCAAGGAAAGATACCTTCAGTTTAGTCATATGGTAAATACTTTTTAACTATATAAAACTCGGTAAAATCATCTACTGCAAATACAAGCTGTTAAGTGATGCTACAAAGATATTCATGATACTATACATACCAGGATATCCACTTCCAAATTCTTTATGAGTTATATCATGTCCTTCCTTGAATATCCAAGTCTGAAGAGAATGATCTCTAGATACTTTAGCACAAATACTAGCAGCTGATACAATAGGATATGTTGAATCAGCCTTTTTAGCTACTGTTATCTTATACTTAGGAAAAAGTCTCTGTAAATATGCTTGATATTTCTCAGGCGGCCCTACAGTATCAACAAATATATGTTCAATTTTAACACCATTTTGCTCAGCTAATTTGATTAGTCCAATAGCAGAATCCATAGATACTTGATTCAGTGAGTGCTTGGATCTATTCAACATATTATTACATATTTTGTTTGGCGATAATAATTCAATTGCCCATCCAATTTTATTCGAGTTCTTGCAAATATCTTCGAATATCTTATCTCGCTGCTCTTCCTTTAGAACTTTGGAATCATCACAATTAAGAGAAGCAAGTAGTGCTGCTTCATTGATAGGACAAAATGCAATTCCATAAACCATGGGACCCAAGACGGGGCCTCTTCCGGCTTCATCAATTCCTAAACAACAAGGATATTCCTTGCATATTTCTGGAATCTGAGATATATATGAACTGTTTTCGGAATTATTCCAATTTGTTAAATAATCGTCCAGAGTTTTCAAATCGGAAATTTCTATTTCTTCTTCGTTTAAATTTTCCATTATATTTTACTTAGTTCTGCGTAAATTTAGTAATTCTATAGATTCAATTCAGAATTAAGATTGAGGTTGTGGTGGGCTAACTAAATCTGTTGCAGATCTCAAATTTCCCGCCAATTTTAAAATTATTCAAAAATCATACTTCTTTCCATGAGGACATACTTTCTCACTGAATATACTATCACCACCATAGACGTATTAAAATAAAAAATATAATTAAACAAGGGATAATAGGTCTATGGTCTTCACCATTCTGATTCTGATTGGATTCAAATTTTAGAGTGTTAAGATAAAAAGAGCAGAATAAATGATTTTTAAACTGAGAATCACTTACATTTCATTATTGCTTGCTAAATATTAAAATCTTTTTAATTCATCCAATAATAAACAATGACTACCATAGAATATTCATTAACAGCATTCCAGTTCCTATAGTCAAATCTAGTTTTGTTTTGACGTCTATTCTGTGGATCTGTATTCTGAATATTTCGTTTATCAACAGAAGCTTTTAATAATATATAAATTTCTTTACTATTATGACAAAATTTCCCCTATAAATTGAATTGAAAAAGTGGCGGCATATATTCTTCGATATAACTGAATTTTTACTGAAAGAAACTGACATATAATTAATAAGGTATACACACAGATAGTTGAGATACTGAAATTAATTGATATATCTAAGTTTGACTATGCTGGAGGGATGGTTATATTTTCAACTATGTCTATCTTTTAGGAACATGCCACCTCGATTAAAATATATCGAGGTAGAAAATTTCAAATCATACAGGGGTCACCGTGTCATTGGACCTCTTAAACCATTCAATGCAGTTATTGGCCCCAATGGCTCAGGTAATTCTTAATTCATAGAGATACCATACTTTTGCTACTCATATTCAATATCAATGTTTTTCAGGCAAATCAAATTTTATGGATGCCATCAGTTTTGTGATGGGAGAAAAGACTCAAAGTTTGAGAGTTAAAAGGCTAAGTGACTTGATTCATGGGGCTGCAATTAGTAGACCTATATCCAGAAGGTTAGTTTTTTGTCATTTTATTATATTTATAAATTGGTCAATATCAGAAACAGAGAAGAGTTATCAATACTTGCTTGAAAGTAAGTTATCGCAATGAAATTAGAGAGAATTCTAACGAACCTGATGGATTGCGGAAAACTTTGAGATATTTAAGAAGAAAAATAAAATAGATGCTAAACATAGTCTAAAGGACCATGGGAAACATTGTTTCATAGTAAAATGATATTGTGGAAACTTTAAGAGAATTGTTCACAAATATATAGAAGATTCGAATATAGACGCAAAAGTTGACTAAATTCAATCATTCTTTTGCCAACTACAGAAGATGAAATTCACAGTATCAAAGGAGTTTGAAAGACGAAAAGTCAGAAGTTTTTGATGGTATCAAGGCTGAAATATTGAAATATATGTCTCAATATATGACATAAACCCTTATGTCATGTCATCTTGTAGCAATTATAGATCTATATCTCTTGCCTTCCCAAAACTTTGAATAATAAATAAAAATTAAATTTTCTGGATACATATAACTTGATTTCTGACAGACAATATGGCTTTAGAGAGGGTATGTCGATCGGACTTCAATGCACATATGATTGGTAATATATATGAAGCTATTGTCAAAAAAATTCCAGCATTGTGTGTTTTCGTAGATATCGGCACTGTTACTCATGTTGAACTGCTCTTGAGTTTGAAAAGTAAGGATTTTAGAGGGAAGGCTTTGAACCTTGAGAGCTCTCTTTTTTATTGATCCTGGGCAGAATGGGTGAGTGGATGATTGAGCGAGTTTAAGAACATTTTTTATGAGGTACTATAGGGCACTGTTCTCAATCCACTATTATTCTTGATATATATCAATGAACTTCAGGAGAGATGGTTAATTTTGTGGATGAAACCATGGTATTTTATCAGAACAAAACCTGGGGTGATCTGAAGACTTAAGTAGAGAATGATTTTGGAATATTGGTATTAGGAGTACAAATAAGTTTCCGCCGTTTTATTGTAGATGGCGCGGCACGGAGTTTCGGTTAGCTTTTGCAGATGATAACCCGCTTAAAAAATAGTTTGGACATTCAAGAACAACATAACCTATTAATATCATTAATTTTATATTGGTAAAATATAATTTTCATAAGTTGAAAATGTCAAAATTTGAGCCAAGTAAGTGTCATTTGCGGGAAATATTAGTTTACTTTTTTAATTTGAAGAAATCTGCTGCTGAGGCGCATCAGTTGCTCGTAGAAGCATATGGTGAGGGTGCTTCGAGTGAGAGAACGTGTCGAGAGTGGTTTCAAAAGTTTAAAAACGGTGATTTCGACGTAGAAGACAAAGATCGCAGTGGAAGGCCAAAAATTTACGAGGATGCAGAATTGGAGGAAGATTCATCTCAAACACAAAAAGAACTTGCTCTAACATTAGAAGTCACTCAGCAAGCAGTCTCACATCGTATATTACCGTTCTTCTATAATAAATATTTAATTTGTGTTAAAAAACGGCAGAAACTTATTTGTACTCCTAATATTATTCTGCAATAGTTAGCTGTTGACGGTAAATAAGGAAAATTCAAATTTATAATAATGAACTTCTAGAATTAACAAAATTAAGAATAAATTTAGAAAACACAGTAATGGAAATTAATGTAACAGAAACATAAAATATTTAGTAATTTACATAGTCATCTCCTTTGGATTATTCAGGCAATAAAGCTCACTCAAAAATTAAGATCATTGATTCCAAAAATTCAGTTGTGCAGATTCTTTTGTGATGACTACCAGATAAAAGTAATATATAATATACTCGTACAGAGTCATCTGTTATATGGTGATATAGCTTGGGGAGTTGTTCCTTCAGAAAGGTACAATCTATAAAGGTTATGAATACGTATGTTCATGTGATATAATAAACATCATTATTATTAAATGATAGGCTCTCTGGAACGAGCACGTAAAAATGGTGTCCTTATGAGGAAATGAGATGAAAATCATTTCTTCTGCTCTTGTCGCTTCAATCTTGTAAACTTCATCAGCATAAACCACAGGTATTGATGCTTATAAATAGTCATTTCAATGTTGCAATAGTTTTTAAAGAAGAACGAAAATTTAGATAAAGGAATTTGATCTTATTTGAGGTTATTCCACTCAGTTTGTATTCAAAACTCTTTCTGAAGGATAAATTACTTTTTCTCATGCGTTTGAAATATCAGTGCTGAAAAGAATTAAAAATTCATTCAGATATTGTCCTGCATATTTCGACGAGTTTGTTCGGAATTGAATCTCCTGAAGATATTTAAAATTCAGATATTGTCCTGCATATTTCGACGAGTTTGTTCGGAATTGAATCTCCTGAAGATATTTAATATTTTCAAGTGTTGCCTCTCATAGCTCATGAAAGAAAATGCTGCTATATATTAAAATACTCTATATAATTATAACAAAATAATACCATTGTACATTTGGGCAGAAATATTTAAGCAGAAATTAACTATTTTACATTTTGAACGAAAGAGGGTCAAAAAAATCAATTTATTTTATTCTAATATGTTACAAGTATCAATCCACTTTGGAAGTTAGTTTCTTCCAGTTATTTCTTACTTTTTTTATCGGTTCAATCAATGTCCATGCTACAATACTTGTTATAAGAAATATACCTAAAATAAAACTGACAAAAGATGAATATGTCTTTTTGATGTACCAGTTGCTATAGATAGATGTTATGAGACTCAAACCACCAAACGTGAAACCTAAAGTTCCAGTAACAATATGGAAATACTTATTCAACTCAGGCGAAATATAATTTCTGAGTTCTTTCCGGTATAATGCAGGTATTCCATTTAAACCACTGAACAAAGACAACGCGTATCCAATCAATCCAAGTTGGGCATGCCAAGTGAGGAAATGTTCTTCATTTTTATCATTTTTGTCTTTGTAACCGCATAAGAACCCCAAAGTTACTTCTGCTAAGCCGACAGTTTCTAAAACCCAGTGGTTGAATACTTTATCCTTTCCAAGGATTTTCTTGATGATTGGATTGATTGCTCGTAAAACCAAGAGGCCTTGAACCATCAGGAATAACCACTGAAATTTTTTAAAAATTATTAATGTTATTTAAATATTTTAATATTAGCCTTCTACATATTTAATTTCAAAAAATTATATTTAATGATTATAACTTCTGAAAATAAATTAAAATAATGTCATATAAGTACCACTTATATCAAATGACATAAAATAAACATTCATTATAAGACATCCAAATGGTATAACAAAATCCGATAAATAAAAATTGTTAACCAAAAACCTATAAATTAAATATTTTGAATAGACAAAATTTTGTTTCTGCTGATCAATCTTATGAAAACAAATATCTTTCAAAAATGCCTAACATAATCTTAAGAATTTCATCATAAAACTATCTTACTTAGAATATTCAATATTATTGGATATCTAACTAAGTTACTTTATATAAAAACTCAAGATATAGTATAATATAAATAATATAATTTTTTGAAATTAAATATGTAGAAGGCTAATATTAAAATATTTATTATAAATAATTTTATATAAATACATTCTATCAAGAATTAATCTCTATTTATGTTATTATTAGTGTGCTAGTTTTATTTGAAAAGTTTTGTTACTTGTTAGTTTAATTTTATTCTCATTATTATTTTGATATTCAAATGACGCATCAATACTTCTTTGTCCTAATTCTACAACAGTAGGCAACAATGCAACCATCCTATTTTCCAATGGCATCTTTTTCCCTGTGAATTTTCTCTATTTCCAAAATTAGAGTGCATATATTTGACGTTTTTCATAAGAGATAATATGAAGGTGTATCATTACTATGGTAATGAATTAATTGCATCGGCGGATATCTATGCTAACACTAATTTGAGTATGGTAAATAGGAAGTTTTTCAAATTGGGACAGTCGGACAGTTCGAAGCTTAAATAAAACCGAATAGGTTTTGTTGATAGCTGTATTGATCTTAATATTGCGCGGAATTGGATAAGCATAAAACTTAATCCTAACATATAATCGAGAACGAGGGCTGTTCTAGGACCGTAATACCAGGTGTAGTAGTATGAATCTGAATTTTTTTTATAAGAATTACATGTCTGTTATCTGAAAATTATAGGAGATTTTCCATTCAAATTAATATACATTGTTATTTACATATTTTTCTCACCTCTCTGTCAGTTTATGAATACCATGCCAAAAGAAACAGTTCTTTTTTCGATGCAAGGTTATCCATCCATTTTTGTATATTTTCATACAAATTGAAGCGTGTCCCAGTAATGAGAATAGATGGCAACGTACTAGTATTTCCCAACTGAATTACTCGATTGTTTCTCTGACTCGTTTTGCTGTGTGTGATGGGGTATTTTCATGGAGCAAAATGGATTTTAGGAAGCCTCTTTCCACATTTCTCTTGTTTTTCACGTAATGGTCGATTTAAATTGCTAACTTGCTGTTAGTAGTGGTGTTAATGGTTTCACCAGATTTTAACAGCTCATAATAGAAATAACACTTCAGATCCCAACACAGAGCTTAGTTTTCTATCTAAAGCAATTTGGTGGATGTCGTTGTTTCGCCTGGATTGACCCATGATTTACGCCGCTTAGGATTCTCAAAGTATATCCCTTTTTCGTCACCTGTCACGATTCGATGGAGAAATGACTTTTTTATATCACATTTCACAAGTAGTTTTTCTATTTTTAAGTTGCCTTTCATTAAGTTCATAAGGAACCCATTTTCCCTTTTTCTGTATCTTTCTAATAGCTTTCAAGCAAATGGGGACGGCTTTCTGCGTCACATTTAATTGAGCGGCGAGTATGAGTTTGAGTATCATATTCATCCAATAATGCTTGCAATTCGAAATTTTTCGGTTTTCACACGCTTTTCGTTTTTTTAACCACTCGAAACACTGTGTTTTGCCAAGAACATGTTCACCATAAATTTCGACAAGCATTCCATGCGATTCTGCAGCAGTTTTCTTCGAATGATAAGAGGAAACCAATGCTGTCTGCTAATTGTAGTTGGTATATACGGACCTCAACATATTTATGATTGGGGAAAAATATACCAGTGTATGAAGCTTGGGTTGTTGTGTATTGCAAATCTTCGTTAACTTTTGAAGAGAGCTGATAGCACTCCAGAAGCGGTCTTACGGTCCTAAACTGATGGATACCATCATCTATAGGGATAATCGGGTTTCATATTAGGATTATAAATAATTTCATACGTTTTTTTTGTCGAAAATTGAAGATTTATTTCGAAAAATTGGTACATTCAAAGTTCAAAGTATTGTTCGTCGCTAACCACCACTTTTTCTGGCAATTGACGGATCCCATCGCGAAAAAAGGGTCTTTGGCGCTAACAATGTATCGATCCATTTTTTGACTTTATAGTAATTGGAGAAGTGCTGGTCAGCCAGGTCATGATCAGAAGAAATGGTAATCGGAAGGAACAATGTCTGTGCGGGTGGAGTAGCGGCGTGTTGCGGCCGTTTTCTCACAATGCTCGGCTCAAATGCATTCATTGTCATCAATAGACCCCTTTGTGAACCATTCGTTCGATTTTAGCAGCTCATAGTACACCAAACCCCGCTGGTTCCACCATATACATAGCATGATCTTCCCGCCATGAATATTCGGATTGACAGTTGATGATGAGACATCCATACGTTTCCCGACGTTTTGGATTAAGTAATGGACCCATCAGTGGCGGCTTGTCCTATGAGGCAGTACGTCACAATTAAATTCTGGAAATTATACTCATTAATCGAATAGTTCATTAATCCATTTCATACTCAATTTCACATCATACGGTACGGCACTGTGCCTCTGTTCCATAATGTCTACGCTCAATCTCATCATTCTTGTAAATTCATCTCACTGTCTCTTTAACAAGTAAACGGTTCGAGGCATGCCTCACGCGCTTCTTTGTCTAGCGCGTTATCTACATCGACGCGACCAGAAATCGTGAATTTTCCTTTGCCTTTGAAGGCGGCTTCTAAAGGGATTTGAGGCAGGCCTCGCCGAAGGGCGAACTGCAATTATTCTGCACTATTCTGGTTAATCGGGGAGCAGGAAATCTGGTTAGTTTCGCTTTGTTTTTATTTGGTAGTAGCCTTTGCTGTGTCTCGAGTGTCTCATGTAAGTTTGTCTCCTTGTTCGTGTGAACTGGACCGAGTGAATCGTCTCAAATTCCCAAGGTAAATGAAAATATTCGAAGTACTTGTGCTTCAGTAAATTTTTAATAAATCAGCAACATTTTTTGAGTCATTCCTATGCGGATAAATGATACATAATTAAAGAAGTAAAGCGACCTGTTCTCGATCTAAGTAAATATCTTGTGGCTATGGGTGGGGTCGGAGAATCAAATTGAGGGTTTTAAAATACATGGTATGAAAATTACGACTAGCTTACTGACATTATAACTTTAAATAAATTATTTAGTTGGCCGTGCATTTTATTCGCAGCAACTAATACATATTCCGACAGAGTTTGATCAGAAAGCGGTTATAGCGATTTGAAAAATTTGTCTGGGGGTCTATTGCTACACAATAAAAGTGCTCAACATATTTCATCGATTTGTAAGCTTACCCTTATGAGGAAAGATAAACAAAATATCGCCAAAGCAATAGACAATGTGCGTCAAATTGAAATTCAAAATCTTAATTCTAGAGACAAATTCTGAAAAGTCTGATAGATATTTACGATGCACCTCTGTATGCAAGAGTTACCTTTTAGGAGGCACGATGAATATAATTAATCTTTAAATCGCGGGAATTTCTAGGGTAAATTTGACACTAATTTAAGAACCTTTTTAGAAAATGATATTAACAGTAGATCAGTTTTTTCTGGCACATCTAAAACTATACAAAATACACTAATCGATTCGGTTGCTTTTGTTGTGAATAAGAAATTGAGGAGAAAATTTCGAAATCTTTGTTTTTTTTTCTGGCAAGTTGATGAAACAACTGACACAGCTGCCATTCACAATCATCCGTCATTTTCCGGTAATAAATGACAAACTTATTGAGCGATTCATGTGATTTTATGATATAAATTCTGGGCGTTTTGTTGAAGATTTATTTCAATTTTTATCTGTCAAATTCGGAAAACTTTACTTGCATTCAAAATTAGTGGCTCAAACATACGATGGGGCTAGTGTAATTTCGGGAAAAGTAAACGGTTTACTGCAAAAATCAAATCTCCAGCACCACAAGCAATGTTTCCTTATTGCTATGCACACGTATTCAATTTGGTTTTAAATAATGCGTGAAGTTCAATTCAACAGCTTAAAGTTTTTTTCTCAACCCTTTCAGAATTTTCATCATAATTTTCCAAATCAACAAAGCGTACCCAAGTATGCCTACAAATGTAGTAACTCGTTGGAATTTTACTTCACGTGCCGTTCTGACAGTTTTTAATAATAGAGATAAATTACTGGAAAGTTTTCATTTCCATTGAGTAAAATACGTGAATTTAGAGTAACAGTACTCATTTTGATACATTTTATAAAAAACTGGATATCGCAGATTTACATTCAAAACGTCGCAAGTGAGTTGAACTAGCAGATAAAACACAACAATTGAGACAATTTTTTTTTTAATTCTAGACATTACAGGGACTCAAATAAAGGTTAGGTTTTGCGACATTGAAAAACTACATTTCTTTGATCTGTTAAATAATTCAAAATTCTCCATTAATGAAAATTCCTCATGAGCTTTTGAAAGACTTGTCAACGCAATATTTTTGATCTAAATCAACTAAAAAGTGAATTAAATGTTCTATACGGAAACAATATAATAGAAAATGGCACAAGCCCTTATGAAATGTTAATTTTTTTTCACGATACTGACTTAAAATTTTGTATGCCAGAACTCTATAAATTATTATGTCTTGTTGTTTTGCCGGTGACAACTGTTTCTACAGAAAGAAGTTTCTCCGCGTTAAAAAGAATTAAAAATTATATTAGAAATACAACTGGACAGGCACGATTGGGCAATATGGCAAAAATTTAAATTGAAAAAGGATTTATAAAATCACAGGATGAGGACATTTTTATAGACGAGGTAATATATCATTTCGCTGAACAGAAGAATCACAGAATTCCTTTGGTCTATAAAAAATTCTAATTTTTAGAACTCACGGTTTCAATTTAGAATTAATATTTTTTTTAAACTTTCAGAATGAATCCTATATTATACGCCGAAGTCGTTTTTTTATTTTGTTAATTAAGAGTTTATTTTATTGATTTAGAGTTTATTTCTTTATTTTAGAGTTTATTTCGTTAATAGTATATAACTAGGATTTACAAAACGTGTGTTCGTAGCATACGCCATAGAAACTCGAGCGCAGGCACGTAACCAGGATTTTCTTTTGGGGGGACTTACAATAAAAAAGCTCTAGCGTCCTCATCCAGTGATGCCAGAAAGGCATCATGAAGAATGAATTTCACAAAATAGCTATTTAATATGTTTTTTTCGGGGCCTGAGGTGGAATCCCAAATACTAGAAGACCAATTGGCAGCTCCCTAAACGCTGGAAAGATTTCCGGGTGTCTACATCACCGAGGACTAAAGTGAAATTTACAAGCCCTAGGCTTAAATTAAGATGAAGAAGAAGAAGTAGAGTAGTTTTTCATACGTGAAAAAATATCGTTCGAAGTCTCTTGGTTTCAGTTCATACGGCATCCAATTTTCTACCTTTCGGATCATTCCCATTGCTTTTAAACCATGACAAATGGCTCGTTGAGTGGTTTTTGCGAGTTCCTCTTGCCGTTGTGATGGATCTTCATTAAGCCTTGCCTCTAAATCTTCATCCTTAAACTTGGGTGGCGCTGCGGGTCGTTATTCGTCTTCCAAATCAAAATTGCCATTTTTAAATCAGGCAAACCACTTCTGACACGTTCTATCAGCTATAGCATGGTCACCATAAACATCCACTAAAATACGATGACTTTCGGAAGCCTTTTTCTTCATACTGAAGTAAAACTCTCCGCAAAATCAGATTATTCGGTTTCTTGATTGTTTCGGTCTCTACTTGACGGAAATTCATCGTAAATGATTTGAAGTAAAACACTTTATTTCCGCTTATTTTTCGGTATTATTCGGTACAAAAGTTGACATTTTCAGAGCACACAGAAACATTGTTGTTTACACTTCCGCGAAATGACAGATACTGAAAAGAAATCATAATAATGACACTTCAAAATGCAGGTGTTGCTAAATGAAACAGTGGAATAATAAACCAGTAGCGATATCTGTTATCAAAACCGCACGAATTTATTTCTGCTCCTAATACTTTTACACCTGGTGAATTGTTTTACTGTTTTGAATGGAAACATGTATTTCCAATTCTGCATATTGAAATATCCTTTTTTGGTCTTGTAGAATTCCTCATTTTCTTCGTCCACTTGTTCCATCCACAATTAAAGGGTAACCGACTCTTATCTTGCACAAGCGATATTATTTATTGACCGCCATAAAATAAACACTGAATAATAACCGACTACACATAGATTCCATTCCATAAATATTATTGGAAGGGGATCAATTAGCGCTAAATAATAACCATATAATAATTATGTTGACGTTCAATTAATCAATTACTATGAATTTATGATAGATTGGGCCGTTGCTTGCTAGAAATCAGTTGTAATTGTCATTATAAAATAAAACACTTGTTTACATTTTCTACTTTATTTTTGGATTGACGTACGTTTCGTCTTTGCTTGAAAGACTTCATCAGAATACGAAGTAACAGTTGTTGTACAATGAATTTATAAGATTTTTTACAGAAGGTGTACATGTGTTTTTAATTGTTCGTCGGGTTGGTTTTCTCAAAGAATATTCCCTTCAGAATCGTGTTCACTCGATCCCTTGTAAATATTGTAAATCTTTGGGCAATCTGGGCAAGTGAGTTTGTATACACCTGATAATTGAAGTTTATCCATACTGTTTTTATTGTTTTTGATGTATTTGCTTATAGGATTGTTTGTCTTGAAAGAGACTTAAGTAACTTAAAAAAGAAAATATTAAAGTCTCTTTCAAGACAAACAATCCTATTAGCAAATACATCAAAAACAATAAAAACAGTATGGATAAACTTCAATTATCAGGTGTATACAAACTCACTTGCCCAGATTGCCCAAAGATTTATATTGGTAGAACAGGTAGAAATTTCGGTACACGCCTAACAGAACATAAAAGAAGTTTCGATAAAAATAAAAAAGATTCACATTATGCCAAACACCTTCTTGAAAATAACCATTCTTTCACAAAAGAAATAGAAATTCTACATGTTGAAAATAGAGGTCTAAAATTGAACTTATGGGAAATTTACGAAATAAATAAACATAAAAACAGCAATAACCTAGTAAATGAACAAATAGATTTTTATTATACCCCTCTATTCAATATTTACAAGGGATCGAGTGAACACGATTCTGAAGGGTATATTCTTTGAGAAAACCAACCCGACGAACAATTAAAAACACATGTACACCTTCTGTAAAAAATCTTATAAATTCATTGTACAACAACTGTTACTTCGTATTCTGATGAAGTCTTTCAAGCAAAGACGAAACGTACGTCAATACTAAAAATAAAGTAGAAAATGTAAACAAGTGTTTTATTTTATAATGACAATTACTATGAAACAATATTCTCACTAATACTCACTGCCGATGCAGAATGAAATGCGTGTACATTAAGGATTTCAAATTCGGTGCCAATTATCAACAGTAGAATCATCAACACAAACACAATTTCGAAGATCTGTACCACATTCGAAATGTCTGTTACGATCTTCCTGTTCATTTTCGTTATTTCGAGCTTTGATAATTGGGTCGACCTTGCTGTATGTACTGTTCGCGTTTGAATGAGAATGAATCATCGATTCATTGCGGGAAGATTTTCGCATGTGGAATCTAATCTGTTATGTGCTTTTGTGCCATGTCATGATGTCCACTCATTTTATCTTAAACCTGTTGATTGTTTGCTCAGAAACGAATACACTATCGCTTCTCTTCAAGATCCACGAGGTGAATGATTCCTTAATCCAACTATAATTTGATAATGACCTTGAAGTCCGGTATCTTTTCTGTACAGTGCTTTCGAAAAGTAGTGGATTAATTCTATCAAAAATATGGAATGGAACTTATGTGTAATACCTGATAATAAAAGGTTTTTCATTAGAGGTTTCATTTTGAATAGCCCGCCATCAGGGCAGCTGTCATCTTTTTTTGACATTTGACCAGTGACGGCTCGTAACAGTATAAGATGGTGAGACATCATAACAACTTTTTTTTTTCTCAATTGTTGTATCTGCCATTTCAACTCCCTTGCGACGTTTTGATTGTAAATTTGCGATATCCAGTTTTTTCTAAATTGTATCAAAATAAGCACTATTACTCCTAAATTCAGGTATTTTACTCAGTGTTGTTTGCAATAAATTTCTCACCTTCAGACCATTTATGTTTCTATTTCGTAAAATAGAAAAAACAGTATCGGTTTGATTGAAAATTAATACGAATGTTTCTAAAAAAAATATATTCTGAGCATCCTCTAGAAAAAATTGTAAACGTACAACTGCTTATCTAATTTATTTCTGATCAAAATCGCGACTATTACTATTGATAATAAAATGAAAGATTTCCAGTAATTTATCTCTATTATTTAAAACTGTCAGAACGGCACGTGAAGTAAAATTCCAACGAGTTGCTACATTTGTAGATATACGATTTCCTCCAATTTAACACTTGGGTACGCTTTGTTGATTTGAAAAAATATGATGAAAATCCTGAAAGGGTTGAGAAAAAAAACTTTAACCAGTTGAATTGAACTGCACGCACTACTTAAAACCAAATTGAACACGTGTGCATAGCAATAAGTAAACATTGCTTGTGGCGCTATAGATTTGATTTTTGTCTGTAAACCATTTACTGCTCCCGACATTTACCTAGCCCCATCTTATGTTTGAGCCACTAATTTTGAATGCAAGTCAAACTTTCCGAATGTGGCAGATAAAAATTGAAATAAATCTTCAGCAGAACGCCCAGAACTTACATCATAAAATCACATGAATCGCTCAACAAGTTTGTCATTTATTTCATCACGGAAAATGACGGATGATTGTGAATGGCAGCTTATGTCAGTTGTTTCATGAACTTGTCAGGAAAAAAAACAAAGATTTTGAAATTTCTCCTCAATTTTTTTATTCACAACAAAAGCAATCCAATCTATTATCATTTTGTATGGGAATTCGAGACGATTCACTCGGTCCCGCTTAATACATTTCGTCTTCTGATAGTAATTAAGTCGATTAACAAAATGAAAAGTCTTTTCGAAAAAAGTTCACGAGACACAGCAAACGCTACTACCAAATCACAACAAAGCGAAACTAACCAGATTTCCTGCTTCTAGGTTAACCCGAATAGTGCAGAATAATTGCCGTTCGCCCTTCGGCGAGGCATGCCTCAAATCTATCTTTAGAAGCTACCTTCAAAGGCGGAGAAATATTTTTTGATTTCTTGTCGCGTCGATGTAAATAACGCGCTAGACAAGGAAGCACGTGAGGCATGCCTCGAACCGTTTACTTTTTAAAGAGGAAGTGAGATGAATATACAAGAATCATGAAACTGAGCATGGATATTACGGAATAGACCCCCAATGCCGTACCGTATGATGTGAAATTGAGGATGAAATGGATTAATAAAATATTCGATTAATACGTGTAATTTTCAGAATTTATTTTGTGAGGCACTGCCTCCCTCACCTGCGTCATAGGACAAGCCGCCACTGGATATAATAATTATGTTGACGTTCAATTAATCAATTACTATGAAACAATATTTTTACTAATATTCACTGCCGATGACGTATGAAATGCGTGTACATTAAGGACTTCATGTTCGTTGCCAATTATCAATAGTAGAATCATCAATACAAACACAATTTCGAAAATCTGTACCACATTCGAAATGTCTGTTACGGTCTTCCTGTTCATCTTCATTCTTTCGAGCTTTGATAATTGGGTCGACCTTGTTGCATATACTGTTCGCGTTTGAATAGGAATCATCGATTCATTATGGGAAAATTTTCGCAGGTGGAACCTAATC
Source organism: Megalocaria dilatata (assembly GCA_034642435.1). NCBI lineage: Eukaryota > Metazoa > Arthropoda > Insecta > Coleoptera > Coccinellidae > Megalocaria > Megalocaria dilatata. The sequence goes on from CM067854.1 coordinate 34,934,606, forward strand.
TGTGATCTTGTGTCATGTCATGATGTCCACTCATTTTATTTTGAACCTGTTGATTGTTTGCTCAGAAACGAATACACTATCGCTTCTCTTTAAGATCTTTTGAATCCACTGCGGGACTCTTGTTTACTCTCAGGGTCATAGTGATGAACCCACGTTCCCAGTAACCAGCCGGTTGAAAATAGTCGATAGGTCTTCTCCACAGAGCTCTAAAAACTCCTTACAGCCCTCAACTCGCAGTTGGTTTTGAGGTGCGGTCCGGTATCCATCTTGCACTGACCTTTGAGAGGTTAAAATGGTCATGAAAAATAGAATGTATGGTACCCAGGTATAGCTTTGTCATCTTGATTTTTATTCTGGCATCTTCAAGTACCAGCTTTCCCACTTTTTTCACATTTTCTTCAGTGGTGCCGATAACCGGCCCGATACCGAGAATACATTGAACGCCCCTCGTACAAGCGAAGAGGGGCGATGGCCGAAGTTTAGTTTATTGGAAATCTGAGATAGAAAAAGAAATAGTACGTTGCGTTTTTGGGCCTTTCGTCGATGTAACTAACGATACCATTTTTGTTTTGCGGAAATGCGCTGTTGCAAAGTTGGTCAGTTAGGATTACTGGAAATCTGATATGGAGATGATTTGAATATTCTTGATATGATATTCGCAGTTTGCGAAAATGTGCTGTTGCCAAGTCATCGGTTCTGGAAGGTAGATCTATGGAAACTTCGCTTGGAAAATATTTATATTAATCAGAATTTTTCTAAACCACTTACAAAAATTGTGACCAGCTCAGTGGTTTAAGTTGTAGTTCTGGATTCTAAACAGTACTGTGTTTTATTTCCAAATATTAGATCAGAAAAGAATGAATTTTTGAATTTGTTGCTTGAAATAAACATTATTCGAAACGTGATGCGTGTGATTTTAAGGATTTTTTGTACGATGACTAAGGTTTATTATCTGGAAACAAGCGAAATACATTCTCTTCAAAATGAAATTTGATATAAATAGCGTATATTTTCAATGACTTTCAATGATTATTTACATTATCGCGATAAAGATAAGCGCCCTATCAATACTTATTTTGATTGAAATTGTAGACAATGATAATGCAATAATGCCAAATTGTAAAAAATATCCTAGATAATATTAGGATGAAAAAAAGAACGGTTTTACGTCTGCTATAAAGTGCACAAATCTTGAGAAGTTAAACGAACAGATTGTTTCGCTTTAACTACCAAAAAAAGATATGTGAACTATCTTCGTATTAAAGCGCATACATATTTTAGAATGATTTATTTATTAATGTGCAAATCTGAAGTGATTAGAAATAATGCTGCTAACTGAGGAATGATTATATCTGGTAGTAATGTCAGAAATAACTCATTAAAATTAATTTGATCTCTTGCTTGTTATTTACGGTTGAGCCTATCAGTGGTGGGGTAGTACCTAGATTTCATAGGTCAGTAGCGTCCCGTCAAAAGAGGCAAGGGAAAGCTAAGCCTTCTCAACAATATTCCTCGCTATAGCTCTTTTCTCATTCGAAGTATTTTAGAAAAACTGTGAATATTCTTCATAAGAATTTGATAAACAAATAGAAATTACTTTTTTTCCATTTGTATGAGCTTTCTCCATTTGTATAATGCTTTTGAGGAGGCTATAGATTCCTTTCAATCCCAGTTCAAACTTGAAATGGGAAATATTTATGTTGATATGTGCTTCTAGAAATTCTAGAAAGCTTCGCGAGTAATGGTGCAGAAATGGACAAACTAGTCCAAAGCATACCTCAACATGTGCACTGCTAGAAAAGAGAATATTCACTACTGAAGATCTAAATTTTTTTAATTCGCTCTAAGAGCATATCTTTTATTGTTAGTTTTCGTTATTTTCAATGAAGTGTTCCTTTTATACAAGCAATCACGACAAACTCATAGCAAAAAGTTAGTAAACTTTGTTACAATCGAAAAAATACGAAAAAACTAAAGATTTCTAAAATGAATGCAAATTACGGGTTTAATTTTTTGCTCGGCATTGATTTCATAACTCTTGTTTTGATTGTTTTAAACAATTCCAAATATTTTGTGCCCTTTATTTTCAATTGCTTCAGTTTGTTTTGATTTTGATTATTTATCAATCAGTGATGGATGAAACATCCAATATTATAGCTTTAATTTCATTGCTCTGTATATTCGAGTATTTTCTGTGTACGTGAGAAGTTATGTTATAATGTATTATCTTTTTTTTCAGTGCTTCAGTTACTGCTGTTTTCTCATTGGACGATGAAACTGGCAAAGAAATGTCATTTCAGAGATCAGTTCAAGGCTCATCTTCAGAATATCGTATAGATGGAAATGTGTGTAAATATTTTTTTGTCAATTTCATGATTGAAAATAAATTTTTCATTTAAGGTCGTTTCAAACAATGAGTATTTAGCAGAGCTGGAAAAACTCAGAATCAATGTTAAAGCCAAGAACTTTCTGGTATTTCAAGGTGCTGTGGAGTCTGTAGCCATGAAAAATCCGAAAGAAATGACTGGCCTTTTTGAAGAAATTAGTGGGTAAATTGATGAAGATAACAAGTATAAACGAGCTTTTCTAACTTTGACTTTTAGATCTGGAGCCTTGAAAGAAGAATATGATAAGCTCAAACAACAGATGTTGAAAGCTCAGGAAGAAATTAATTTTGCCTATCAGAGGAAGAAGGGGATTAATGCGGAACGTAAAGAAGCAAAGTTGGAGAAAGAAGAAGCAGACAAATATGCTCGATTGAAAGATGACTTGGTAATTTCTTACTTCGCATTTCTGGGGCATTTGTAAAATTATAGTAATTTTTTAGAACGACAAGCAAGTTGAACATCAATTGTTCAGACTCTACCACAATGAGCGTGACATGAAGAATCTAGAGATGGAAATCAAAGGAAAGCAGAAAGAATTAGATAAAATCGAAAAAAGAAAAGAAAAAGCTGAAGAAGCTTTGAAAGACAAGAAGAAGGAACAAGGAAAATTAAACAGAGACTTAGCTAAAATAGAGCAGGATATCAGAGAAGTGGTAAGTTAATAAAACTGAAATCAATATTCTCTATTTATATGAACTGATACTTATCGTAACATGGTACTTTCTTTTAGGAAGTGGAGATTTCTAAAAAGAGGCCGCAATTCATTAAGTCGAAAGAAAGAGTTTCGCACATGCAGAAGAAGTTAGATGGAGCTATAAAAACCTTGGAGCAAGCAAGGAAAGCACACGATGCTCATATGAACGACATAAAGAAACTGGAAGATGAGTTGGCTGAGGTTGAAAGAACTAAGGCAGAGTATGAAGAGCAAATAGCGGGAGAGTCCCAAAGTCAGGGCCGGGATGTTCATCTAGAAGATGCACAGGTATTTTTATGGAAAAGTATTATATTCTTTAACAAATATGGATGGTTTTAGTATAAGTCATAGTAGAATCAAAGGAGTGGGAAATAATTGTCCCACATTAATTATATAGTATGCTACTCTATGCTTTAGGCTATTGGACAGATTAAAGGTGACTTTGGTCTTGAAGGTTGAAAGACCTTCTTTTTCATACAGATAGTAAATCATGTTACAACTAAAAAAATGAAAGATTTCTGGAATAAATGCAAATTTCAGGATGACTCTAATTATTAAGCCAATTTAGAACTACTCTATAAGTTTGATATATTTTTGTAAGGTTCGGGAATATCACAGATTGAAAGAGGAAGCAGCTAAGAGATCTGCCAGATATATGCAAGAACTTGACTCGGTAAATCGTGAACAAAAGGCAGATCAGGATAAACTTGACAATCTCACCAGAATGAGAACAGACAATGAAAATAGACACAGGCAGAAATGTCACGAAAAGGAAGAAATGGAAAAGAGAATCGAAAAATTAGCAGAACACATCAGGTGAAAATATTGTATTTATTTTGAATTGTTTAAAATTTTCTGTTTATTCTCATTGTTAATTTGAGTGTTGAACTCGTAATTTATTGTGGAGGGGATCCAAATTCATTTTATGATGATTATAGTTTGAAATGAAGCCCTGTTATTTTTAGGTCTAGTCAACAAGCTTTGCAGGATCAGAAACAGATGCTTGTTGATCTCCAGTCCGATGTTGGTTCTTCTAAAGACAGGGTACAAGAAATCCAGAAGCAGCTGGATGATGTGTTGGAACAATTAGGAGATGCTCGTACTGATAAACATGAGGATTCCAGGCGCAAAAAGAAACAAGAAATTGTTGAAAGATTCAAGAGCAACTATCCTGGAGTTGTAAGTACTATTGCTCAAAAAAATACTGGGAATCGGTTGATGAAACACAAAATATGTATTATTCATCCAAATTTATTGTATGGTCTTCAAAGTAGGCCCCTTCCCAAATAATATACTCATGCCAACGAATAATCCAATAAATCTATAATCAACAAATTCTAAAAAACCTCCACTTGATTAATGATTACATTAATACTGTGTCTGGGAAAGTTCTTCCATTTAATGACATAAAAAATATACTCTTAATTTGAATTTTCTTTTCAGCATTTAAAACTTTTAAGGATACATTATAATTGGTTGATCAAGCAACTACATTACTTTTCTTCTTTATTGTTCTTTTAATGATAGTATTAATTATGTAATTATCTAAAATTCTGAAATTAGAATTAAATATTTTTTCTTTTCAGTACGATCGTATGATCAATATTTGTCATCCCATCCATAAACGATACAATGTCCCCATTACCAAAGTTATGGGTAAATATATGGAAGCCATAGTGGTAGACACTGAACATACAGCTCGTCAATGCATCAAGTATCTAAAAGAACAGATGTTGGAGCCTGAAACTTTCCTCCCATTAGATTATCTCCAATCAGTGCCTGTGAAGGAAAGGCTAAGGAGTATTACAGACCCAAAAGGAGTTAAACTGCTTTATGATGTTCTCCAATTCGAGCCACAAAACGTAGCAAAGGCTATTTTGTTTGTTACTAACAATGCTTTAATTTGCGAAACACCCGAAGATGCTAATAAAGTAGCTTATGAGCTTGGTGGAAGATATGATGTGAGTAGAAACTTTGTTCTTTTCATCTTTTGTTTTTATGAAAAATGCTAAGGATTGTTCGACTTGACAAGGTATAATACCTAAAATAATATTCCAAATGAATTTGGCCTAACACCAATCAACAATTTGTCTCTTCGTTATTTTGAATAGAATCTAAAATGTACAAATATAATGCAAAAGAATTAAACATAGATATGTTTTAAAGCATTTGTTGACATCACTGTAACATTTCTATTTATCTACACTTAGGTGTTGCAACTTCAAGGAAAGAACTAAACTTTTTTTTTTGTGTGGCACTGATGACGGTTTAGTAATTAAGAATGTTCTGTGACTTTGGCAAACATCCGTCTCTGACAAGTTTTTATAAGAACAGAACACTTTGATTATGAGTTATTTTCATAATCGAAGCTTTTTTAATACAATATAGTAACAAGTATTTTACCTTGAACTTTAGGCTGTTGCATTGGATGGTACTTATTACCAAAGATCTGGTATCATATCAGGAGGTACTCTGGACTTAGCACGAAGGGCTAAAAGATGGGATGAGAAACACATGGCCCAACTTAAACAACAGAAGGAAAAACTAACAGAAGAACTCAGAGAAGCTATGAAGAAATCCAGAAAAGAATCAGAAATGAATACGGTCGATTCCCAGATTAGGGGGTTGGAAACAAGATTACGTTATGCTAAAACGGATATGGAAAGCACTGTAAGTATATTGTGTATCTTAATAAAATAAATATTACTTTAATTTCTTACAGATAATTGTCTTCTTTATGATTTTATATTGAGAACTTGCTTGTTATAATCAGAACTATTCATATTTTATTAATTTTGTTTTTTCAACATATTTCTTACAGAAAAAACAAATTAAAGCAGTGGAAACTGAACTCGGTAGATTAACAGACGAGATGACATCATTTGGAGTGAGTATAGATTAACCCACATGTTTCTCTTCTATAATTTTGTTATTCCAGCCACAAATTGAAGCTATAGAGAAAACCATGCGATCCCGAGAACAACAGATTGAGGAAATCAAGTTGAAAATGAATAGTGTGGAAGACGTAGTCTTTTCTAAGTTTTGTCAAGAGATTGGGGTTCGTAATATTCGTCAATATGAGGATCGTGAGTTACGAGCTCAAGAAGAAAGAAAACAGAAACGATTGGAGTTCCAAAAGCAGATTAACAGAATAACAAGCAATTTGGAGTTTGAGAGGAGTAGAGATACTCAAAGTAAGTGCTATTTCAAGGCATTTTGAAATTTAAGTGAAACCAAGTAGGAATGATAATGTGTTTAATAATTTTATTTGAGTGGAATTCAAAATTTTTTAGACAATGTTAGCAGATGGGAACGCACAGTAAATGACGAAGAAGAACGCCTCGAAGCTGGAAAAAAACAAGAACAGAAACACAGAGATGAAATCGACAAGGATCTTCAACAAGTCGAACAGTTGAAAGCTCAAAGACTTTCTAAAAAGCAAGAAGTTGATGCTATGGAAGAAGATTTGGGTAAAGCTAGGAGAGAAGTAGGGTCGATCGCTAAAGATGTACAAACTGCCCAGAAGGCAATTGTTTCTTTTGAAGGGAAGATTGAAAGCAAAAGAAGCGAGAGGCATACAATACTTCTGCAATGCAAGGTAAATTAATCTGCTTAAGTTGCTTCAATTTGTTTATATTCACTTTTCAGATGGATGATATCGCGATACCTATGCTTGTTGGTAATATGGAAGATATTGTAGCTGCTGATCCACAATCACAAAATTCAGGGGGAGATTCTACTTCTTCTACCTTGGAGAAGGAAGCCAGGTAAAAATCAAAAATATTCTCTGCAACGTTATCCAATGATTTGGATAACGTGTGTTTTATTTCAAAGATATCATATTCATTTTGTACAGTATTGAAAGTACCGGCCAACTTGTGAGTGTGGTGATGATAAGGCAAGAGATATGTTCAAGAGTGTATTGCCGAGGGACTTCCATTTGGTGGAGGCTCAGTTATTGCATGGGAAGGCAAATCCTTTGAAACTCACACAGAGTTAGTCTTCATCAAAAATTAAAACGTTGAAAACTCGTAGGTAACTGACACAGGTTCTAGAAGACCACGTGGTACTATTCTGGAGAGTGTCGCGACATACTGGTGCAGGAATTTCACAATATTCCTCAGTATGTGATCAGAAATCTGATCAAAAGCATGCTCCATCGTTATTTATCACTTCTAAAGTAGAGAACACTCACTACTGAACTTTCCAATTTGTTTTTGTTTGGCCTTAAAGCATATCAAATTAAATTCCTAGTTTTCATCATTTTCAATATGCTTCAAACAAAACAACAAAAACTTTGTTTATTCAAGCAACCACGGCAAAATCATCAAATAATGTTGGTGCACTTTGTTACAACCGAAAAAACAAAATATTTCTGAAATAAATGCATCTCACTAGATGACCTTAATTTTATGCTGGGCAGTGTGTGTTTGTTCCTTATATATACGTTGGATCACTTAACTCAATTTTACTGAATCTTTTTCAGAATTAAAATCGACTACAATATGTTATCTGACAACTTGAAAGATCTCGAAGAGAAGGACGAGATAAAACGAATGGCAGATAAACTATTGAACTCGATAAAATCCCTGACAGACACCTTGAACAAAATTCAAGCACCAAACCTAAGAGCTATGCAAAAATTGGAAAGTGCACAATCAAAACTACAATCAACAAACGAAGAGTTCCAGAACCTCCAGAAACAAAACAAAAAGGCAAAAATTGCTTTCGAAAGAATTAAACAGCAGAGATATGATAGATTTACGAAATGTTTCGATCATGTTTCTAATGAAATAGACGCCATTTACAAATCTTTGGCGCAGAATCAATCTGCACAAGCATTTTTGGGTGCCGAGAATCCCGAGGAGCCTTATTTGGATGGGATAAATTACAATTGTGTAGCTCCTGGAAAAAGGTAATAAAAAAATTATTTCTCATTGTAAATTTTTTAGAGCAACAAGAGGCATTTTTTCAAATTTGGACACAGTTAAGAAGTCTACAAATTTTTTCAAGAAATAATATTTAAATAAGGTTATTCTGATTTTCACAAATTTTCAAATTTGTAAAAATCGGAATAACCTTATCTAAATATTATTTAATATGGATTTTCACTAAGTAAAGACTGATTCAATTCAATATTTTTTTAAGAAATTTATTATTTCTTCATCTGTTAATTTTTCATGCTTGAAATAATGTCGCGCATATTCGGGCGAAAGGAAGTCTTCTGGAAATCCTGAAAAAATTACAAAAATAACGCTTCACTTAATAATTGTAAACCTTCAACTCAAATACGATTAGTTAGTAGATTTGTCTGCAGACAAAACTGGCATTTTTCAGAACTCAAGTTCTCTTACTCCGAAAATACTGATCAATATGTCATTTTATTCTTATTTGAATTTATGAACCCGTAGAAATAAGTACAAGAAAAACTAACAAAAGTATCAAAACACCACCCAAATTTTTTGCCACAAAGAAAGTGTTGTAGAGATCAGAACAATTGGAAATCTAAGGCTGCGATATCGGGCGAGAATGTTGGGTGAGGCAGTACCTCTCACTCTAATTTATTGAATTTTCCAATGTTCGTCTTGCACAGTGCCTTCTTGCATTGTCGTGTTGTAGAATAACGCCTTTTCTGTTGAAAATCGCCGTATACTTTTCGACTAAAGAGGGGTTTACTCAATCCAATTGTTCAGAATAAAGATCTGTATTAACAGTTTGTCCAGGTTTCAGCACTTCAAAATGAACAATTTCGCGTATACTACACCAAACAAACAGGAGCGCCTTTTTGGGATGTAAACCTGGTTTCGCAGTACTTCGTGGTGATTCATTTAGAGAGAGCCACTGCCTCTTGCGTTTTAGATTATCATATAGGACCCATTTTTCGTCACCAGTGATCAAGCGATCAAAAAAATGTATGGTGACGTTGAAGCAATATGTTGCATGTGATGGATCGGCTGGCTTTGTTCACTTCGGACAGATTATCGGGGACCCCAATACCTGTTCTGCTTATTTTTCCAATCTGTTGCAAATGTTCTTGAATGGTCGACCAAAGTTGGTTAAGGATGTTTCAGAGTTTCTCGATTGTTTGACATGGATTTGCTCCTACCTTTGCCCTTAGCATGTTGTTGTCGTAGGTCTTCCTGATCGATAGGAGTCGGAGAGATAAAATAACCCAATCTGAACCCAGAGAACCACATTTAGCATTTACGAACATCTAATGCACTTGGATAAACATCGCAAATGTTTTTGGTCGCAACTTTTGCGTTACTACCCTTGTGAAACTCAAAAAGCATACAATGCCGGATATGTTCTTTTGGTATTTGGCTGGCCATTTCATCTCAAATTGCAAAAAAAGTCTATGTAGCAGTGAACAAGTTACAATAACCTTAAAATGTCTTCGATACGATTCGAAATACACAATGAGCTGACAAATGACAATCAAATATCGACATGCACAGAATCGATATTACATTACCGGTCTCCATATATTAATAATAGCTATATAAGAAGGGAAGCTGTAATTTTCAGATTTAGTTTAAAATTTAAACTTGAAGAAGCCACAGTGTTGGCGAAACACTTGTCGTTAATTAATAAATTGTGGAAATAGTCTTTATTATTTTATTTAATTAAAATGAATTTCCATCAAGTGAGGACCAATTGAATTAAAAATTGTTAGCAACATTTAGATGATTAAATAGATAGACTCAAGTAAAGAACAAATGAAAATATACAACGGTTTACTCTGAGTTTAGTCCCTAATTTTATGTTCATTATTTTAGATTCCAGCCAATGTCCAATTTGTCAGGTGGAGAAAAAACTGTTGCGGCACTTGCTTTATTATTTGCAATTCACAGTTATCAACCTGCCCCATTTTTTGTACTTGACGAAGTCGATGCTGCCTTAGATAACACAAATATTGGCAAAGTGGCTAAATATATTACAGAGAAAACTGAATCCCTCCAGACCATAGTGATTTCTCTGAAAGAAGAATTTTATTCACATGCGGATAATTTAATTGGAATTTGTCCAGAGGTATGATGGTATCCCGAGTATTTCGGTTGTTTTATCCTAATCTTCAATATTTTTCAGCCTGCCGATTGCCTTGTTAGCCAGGTGTTATTGATGGACCTCACAAAATATAGCATATATTAGATGCCTTTATTATGATATATTAGTTACATTTATAAGTTTTTAAGACATTGTTTTTCCTTAATATGTTTTTAAATGTGAAATGTAGAATTTTAATGTTTTATTTGTAATAAAAATAATAAGTATGAATTCATTTTGTTGGATAATAGGGGCATTTTCGGTACTCCAAATCAAGTAGAAAAAATGCCTTGTGTCGAATATAAATATACAAAAAGAATCACATCAAATTGATATTCTGTAACTCTGAGAGACAGAGAGAAAAGATTTTTATCGCTCTAGCAATAGCTAACGACTTGCGCCTTCCTGTCAGCATAAAATACATTCTTTATCAACATATTATTTTTCTTGAAAAAGATTGTACATAATTTTTGGAAAAAAAAATTTACTTTTTGATTGTCTCGGTCTTTACTTGACGGAAATTCATATTCAATATAAGAAAAACAAATGTTAACTTCCGCTATTTTATTGATTTTCACAACAATTGTTTCGTCATACTAGGACTTCATCACATGACTCATGTGATGAAGTCCTAGTATGACGAAACAATTGTTGTGAAAATCAATAAAATAGCGGAAGTTAACATTTGTTTTTCTTATATTAAAAGAATTTAAATTGTTAGTAGACAATGCTACCTATCGTCCTTGCTGGAAGGCTCCTTATTGCACCCATTAGAGGTTCGATCGGATACTTTCTTTTGTTCTGTTCTTGATTTGGATCTTGTAGAACAACAGGCTGGAGAACTTGGAGGTTGTGAGGTCTGCTCTGAAGTCAGCTCAAAATCGGTTTTACCTTAATTTTTTCATAGAAGTGGCGTATCTTACTCAATGTCCTTAAACTACTGCGTTCTGCTACTGGTGGGCCTTTTTCAGTTATATATTATATCAGTTATATATTATAATATGTCCATATTCCAGTATCGGTCTGTAAATAGTTTTATAGATTCTTGAAGCAGTTGTTTTTGTAGGTGAGGGATCAAATATGTCTAGATCTAGCAACAATTTCTCTCTTTTTTTAATGCAATCAGCTTTAAAATTACTCTTATTTTCCACTGTGATTCCTAAGTATTTAGCATGTTGGACTGGTTTTAAATTATGTTGTAGCATTCTCATGGTTGGTGAATTGTCTGAACTCTGTCTGTAACTCTGATCAACTCCAACTATCAAAATCTAAAAGAGAAATCGATTTCGACTGCCTCATATCGAAAATCTCACATTGAGCATTCCCTGAATGATAACTGAAACTAATTCTAATTATATTTCCAAATCAGTAATATTCGCAAATAAAATCCCTATTCATAACTTCAATGCAAATTTAAGCCTAAATGGAAAGAGCTACTTGAGCTATTGTGGAATTGACAAAAAGCTCTTATTTCTTTATCATAATTCAATTGTATGTTATGCATTTTCTTAAATCATTATTTAAGAAATAATAAATTACATAAATTAAGTGTATGCTTTTCTTTCAGATTTATTGGAAGAGAAACTTAAATTAGTTATTGTGGAAAAAGTATGTATGAAATTGAGTTCTAATTCTCCATCTGGCTGCAAGTCGGATGTATATTTTGATCAGCTTTTATTTTAAAATTCGTATAAAAAGGAAAAAGCAGATTGTAGTGAAACAAATCAACGAGATTACAAAAATACTTTCAGATAGTGTGGCTTTACAAAGAGGGCAAAAAACTATTTGTTTAGTTGGCATATTTTAAACCGGCGGTTTTTGTTATAAACATAGTCTTATGATTGAAATTAGGAAATTTTAATACGTCTATGGTTAGAAAGAACCTTTATGAACACAGTTGTTTTCAGGATAAAAATATTTGTATGGTAAACTTCGTATGCATCATAGATAAATAAGAATATAATTCATATTTATCTATGGTATGCATTCTTCTTTCCATAGTAATTGTGGTTGCCTAGTTTAAGATTTTTATGGGTGAAGATTATATACTTTTTACTACGTCTATGGTGAAGATTAACAAGGTAACAATGATTCAGTACATAGAATCCGAAACATAAATGAGAAATTCAAACTTCAAAGAGTGTCAGCAAATAACTTTCTTTACCTCCGAAGCACAAAAATGAAGTTGGAAGGAACACTGGAAAATTGTTTAGTATTTTTCAAGGTTTTTTTTATGAATTAATAGAATGCTGGAAATGCAGTAGTATTATACGAGGGTGGTGAGTAAAATTATAAATTTAAATTAAATTACTGTGATTGAAAACTGACTCATAATACTTGATAGAAACTAAGGAAGAGAGAAAAAGGAAGTTTTGGGTTCCACTCTTCAGTACTAAGAAGGTTATTTGTCAGTGATGAGGTAAGTGTGACTAAAGATAAGTTATTCATCTAATAATGGATTTTGAAATAATTAAAAGTTATTTTGACCATTGCCATAGTTTTCGGATTAATTATAATACAAATAATGAAAAATATTTCCACAATTTATTGAATGAACTACAATTATTTCACCAGCACTGTGGCCTCATCAGGTTTACATTTTTAACATTTTGCAGTTTTTAATATTTTTCAGTTAAAAAAAAAAATGAAATGGGCGGATCAAATGAAACGATTCCGGTCAAATTCGATTATTTCTGTGATTTTATCGATATTTTCGACGATGGACCTGCCATCTCGCTTGCATTTTAGCCTTTATCAAAGGAAAACTGTAAAATGTACCGAATAGTCTCTTTGTTGACTTTCATTTTTGACCGCCTCTAACTCGCAACTGAATGGACCAAAGAAAAAACAACACAATAATGTTTTTTTCTGTGAAATATCACCTTAACAACGAGCATAAATCTGAAATTGTTTGATCGATACTTTACGAGATATCGATCACTACAGCCATCTATTGAAAGAATAATGGATTCCTTTTTCCTCAAACTTTTATTTGCTATGCAAGCTGAACTTCACCAAACTCTATCATCGTTGAATTCTTTCTGTTGAAGGATTTTTCATGCCTACAGGACTACAGAGGTGATCAAAAAATTCGAGTCCGCCTCATTCTCCATATCGAAAAGCTAATAAGCGTATTTTAATAGTAATTTTTTATTGTCCCAGAGCGGAACCTGCGGTTTCGGTCTAAGAACAGCAATGAAAATGCAAAATTTTCTGCTATATTTCAATAAATCCCCCCGGAACTAATTGCATCTAGTCTCATACGTCCTCCAAATCTCTATAATTACCATTGAAATGCATCAATTAGATCTACTGATCAGCAACCATAACAGCAATCTCTTAACAGTTAATTAACACCACCATGATTGTTTCTTGAGATGATTAAAAAAATTGAAGGATATTGTCTCAAGTACTACGTGGTGTTAAAGTTCGATTCTTCATTTTCTGCCTGCTCAAAAAATTGCGATGTATAAAAATTATATAAAACAGTAGGCAGTTCTTCTCATAATTAATTTCCGTGTTTAGATAGATAAGTAAGATTATTTTCAATTTGCACGTGAGACGTAAAGATTAAATCTATGGATAATTAATAATTATATTGAACCAATTTTCAAAGATAAAGAATTTCGTACTATCTCGATACCTGTTTAGAAGTACGCTTTCTGTGTCTTGTATCCTTTGGTTTGTAATTATTAAGAACTTTTAAAGATTATAGGAAAGGAAAAAAAATTGAATATCAAAACAAATTAAAATATGGTTGTCTTCTACAATTTTAATTCTCAAAGAATATAATTTATTTGAAATATTTAATATATTTAAATATTCGAATAAGTTAATTCAGAAATCTCTCAAAACATGCACTATATCTTCAAAAAACAAATATAATTCTAAGCAATCCCTTCTTCGGTCCTGAATAATATTCCAAATATCAAAATCAAAAAACTGACCTATATCAACAACGCACACGTGTAAAGAAATGAATGTTTCGAAACACAGATCAACTTTATAATTCAAGATTGATCTATGTTCTAACAAAATAAAAGAACATTGTAAGTTATTTTTAAGGCTTATTTAAATTCATTGACATTCCATAATGAGATTTATTGAAGCCAAAATATAATTATATATAAAATAAAATAGAAAGGCCATTTACTTGATAGAAGAAATATAACAAAATTTGAATATCAAAACAAATTAAAATACATTTGTCTTCTACAATTTTAATTTCAAAAAAATTTTTATTCAAAAAACTTTTAGAATTAAATTAATGTCTAAAATAAGCACCGTTCACATTTAATAGACGTATATAATCAAAACCCAATATATAATGTCAAATGGAATAAATAAACCAACAGATATACGAAAGTCATTAAAATTAATAAATAAATATTTAAAGGAGACAAAATTTTGTTTCTGGTCTTACCTTTAAGAACACCAATTGCCTTTTAAAAACATGAACACACCTTAAGGAATTCTCAAAGAATATAATTTATTTGAAATATTTAATATATTTAAATATTCGAATAAGTTAATTCAGAAATCTCTCAAAACATGCACTATATCTTCAAAAAACAAATATAATTCTAAGCAATCCCTTCTTCGGTCCTGAATAATATTCCAAATATCAAAATCAAAAAAACTAACCTATATCAACAACGCACACGTGTAAAGAAATGAATGTTTCGAAACACAGATCAACTTTATAATTCAAGATTGATCTATGTTCTAACAAAATCAAAGAACAGTGTAAGTTATTTTTAAAGCTTATTTAAATTCATTGACATTCCATAATGAGATTTATTGTTGATCTGTGTTTCGAAACATTCATTTCTTTACACTTGTGCGTTGTTGATATAGGTTAGTTTTTTGATTTTGGTATTTGGAATATTATTCAGGACCGAAGAAGGGATTGCTTAGAATTATATTTATTTTTTGAAGATATAGTGCATGTTTTGAGAGATTTCTGAATTAACTTATTCGAATATTTAAATATATTAAATATTTCAAATAAATTATATTCTTTGAGAATTCCTTAAGGTGTGTTCATGTTTTTAAAAGGCAATTGGTGTTCTTAAAGGTAAGACCAGAAACAAAATTTTGTCTCCTTTAAATATTTATTTATTAATTTTAATGACTTTCGTATATCTGTTGGTTTATTTATTCCATTTGACATTATATATTGAGTTTTGATTATATACGTCTATTAAATGTGAGCGGTGCTTATTTTAGACATTAATTTAATTCTAAAAGTTTTTTGAATAAAAATTTTTTTGAAATTAAAATTGTAGAAGACAAACATATTTTAATTTGTTTTGATATTCAAATTTTGTTATATTTCTTCTATCAAGTAAAAAGTCTTTCTATTTTATTATAGGAAAGGATTTTCAATTTATGTAGAGACTCTTCGGGGAAATATTTCAAATTCTTCTGTAACGTGTGTCGCATCTGTTGGTAACCTTGAAATTAAATTCGATGGTTTAATGTCGGATTTGCTGTCAGATATTGCACTTGCTTACGTATAAATTTCGAAAAAACTTCTTGTCTTTTGCGACGTTCCAATTTTTAAAGCCAATTTTCGATTTCTTCGGAAGAAGTGATGCCAAATCGTGCTGCATCCGTCGAAATACTCAGAAGTCAGTAGAAGCAATGTGTGGAGAATGTGGTGATATTCCTTTTGATCGTTTCTAAATATTTTTTGACAACTTTTGCGACATTAGTACGAGCGTTGTCATGCAAAATAATAATATGTTCTTGAATTCCGGCCGTTTTTCTCGTAATGCACGGTTCAAATGAACTAATTGCAGTCTGTACCGATCACCCGCAATGGAATCAACAGATTTTAGCAGTTCGTAGTACACCACGCTCACTTGATCCCATCAGATACCATGAATGTTCGGCTTGGATGTTGAGGTCGATGGCAACAATTGACCGGGCAAAGTGTAGTAATTTTTTTCTTGAGTTTGTCTTCTAAGGTAGTGACTGGTGTAAAAACCCTTTCTTTTTTGCCTTTGAAACTGCTGCTCACAAGAAAATAATCGCCTTTCCGGATCTCTTGGAATCCAGTTGCTTCTGACTAAGGCCCATAGATTTCAAACGTGCAGACATTGCTTGCTGGGTGACTGGCAATCACCTCTCCATCATCCAATGCTCTGTAAACTGCATCAGATTACTGAAGACTGCTATTAATTTCGTAATCTGTGCTGCATCACTAAGATTAAATATAGCGTCAGAAGTAAACCTTCCCTTCCAGAATCCGAACTGCGCAATGGATATGATGTTATAATTGTCCAAGTATTCTTGTACTTTCTTCTCAATAACCTACTTAAATATTTTCCCCAACAAGGTTATTAGTTAGATAGGTCTCTAGTTGACCGGTGAATTTCTAGATCATTCTTTATAAACTCTTATCACGACAGAAACATACTTGACAATTAGAAAATTCAACAATAATCACCTATAAGAATCATATGTTTTAAAGATGTTCAATCTTCCGATGTATGTTGGCATCTGACAGCATGACTTTGGTTGTTCAATGTGGGTAAAGTTTTGAAACGCTGGGAACTTTCCAATTGCGTTGGTAATAAGGAAGTTTGAGAGGAGATCGAAGAAATGCTTGGTATCTGTACTTTCAGATCAATTTGAACTACTTTGTGCCAAGTGTGGAAGCTCGTATTTCATAATGACCTGTGCGATTCTCATTTTAACCTCAATTAGTCTCCTAGGTGAAAGAGCCTTTACTGTGGATGCGTCAGACAAAAAACTCACTAGCACCATGCTCCTTTATCCGTTTTCCATCAAAGTATGTTATCAAAATTAAATGTGATGATTGTAATGCTATATATCGGGTGTTTTTTTTTAGAGTGATAGAACTTTAAATTGAAATAAAACACATTTGAATTAAGATTGAAGCCAATTTTTTTTCTTTGAGAGATAATTTCATGACATTTATGTTTTAAAAATAATTTCCGGCATATGTCCACCACGACTTGCTCTGAGAAACCGCATTCGACCAGATCATTTTTGGACCACTTTTTCGAGTAATTCAGGCCTAATTTCATCAATAACACGCGTTATGTTGGCTTCTAAAGCGTCTATTTTGGTTTATCAGCATAAACCAATGATTTGACATAACCTCAAGGAAAATAATCCAGGGGAGTTATGTTCTTGGAGGCCAATTAATTGTACCATTTCTCGAAATATTGTTATCGCCAAATCTTCTTTCAATAAATCAATTGTTACGGTAGCAGTATGAGGTGTAGCACCATCTTGTTGGAACCAAAACACTTCTGGTCGATATCAATCAAATTTTGAAAAAATAATCATTGATAATCGATCTGTAACGAGCACCATTCACTGTTACATTAGCTCCAACATCGTTTTTAAAGAAATATGGACCGATGATGCCTCCAGCGTGTAAAGTACACCATACTTGGTGCATTTTCACTCCATATACGGCAATTTTGCTTGTTTACATAGCCGTTCAACCAGAAATGAGCTTCATCACTGAACACAATTTTACGATAAAAAAGTGGATCAACTTCAAGCTGTTCTAGGGCCCAATCAGCAAACAGATCTTGTATGGGTGTAGACCAAGATTTTTCTGCAAAAATTTCCATGTGGTGGAGCACAGAGTCCAACTTGTTGTGAACGTCAACGAATAGAAAAATCTGGATCATCATTAACACTATGACTTACAGCAGCGTTATTTTCTTCTGTACGTACAGTTCTTTGTCTTGTTGTTGTTACATCGAGTAGAGCAAATGTTGTCCGAAATCTATCGATAGTTCGACGAATAAGCTGCTCTGATGGACGATTATGTAAACCATAAATTTCACGAAGTGCCCTTTAGGTTTGGCGAATAGAACACTGATTTTAAAAATGAATATATATATATATATATATAAATATATATATATATATATTTATAAATAAATATCAACAAATAAATAAATATAAGAAATGATTGCTAGATCAAAACACTTTCGATCTCCCACCTTCAAAAACCACAACAACAGCTTCAAGAATCTACCAAACTGTTTGCTGACCGATATTGGAATATGGACTTCTAATATATAATAACTGTAGAAGACCCACCCTTAATAATATAGGAGTAGCAGAACGCAGTAGTTAAGGACATTGAATAAGATGTGCCATCCTGGAAACCCACCGAATGACCTTCTCTATGAAAAAATGAAGATACAACCGATGTTGAATAGACTTCAGACCTTGGGAAAGAAATTTGTGAGCAGACGACACAACCTACAAGTCCTCCAGCCCTTTGTTCTACAGGACCGAATCAGAAACAGAAGAAAAGAAAACACCCAATTAAACCTCTAATGGGTGCAATAAGGAGCCTTCCTTGCGATAGATAGCACCATCAATTCACACTTTAAATAATTTTTTTTCCCAAAAATTATATATACTTCTTTTCAATAAAAATATTATACTTAGAAGAGATATTGGTCTAAAGTTTTCAAAAGCGAGTGGATCATCTTTCTTATACTACTCTGTCAAGAAAGTACCGGGAATTTTCAATTAAAACAACATTTTTACATTTAATCGTCAAAATTTATTGGGTCGCCTTCAAAATAGGCTCCATTTGCTACAACCATCTATGCCAACGGCACTTCCAATTATCGAAACATTTTTTATAGGCGCTTTCCGGGATGGACTTTAGCTCTCGCGCCGAATTTTGTTTTATGGCTTCAATCGACTCAAAACGGGTGCCATGAAGGGGCCATTTTAGTTTTGGGAAGAGGAAAAAATCGCAGGGAGCCAAATCCGGCGAATACGGTAGTTGCTGAAGCACTTTTGTTGAGTTTTTGGCGAGAAAGTCAGTCACAACCGTAGCTCGGTGAGAAGGCGCGTTATCGTCATGCAAAATCCATGAGTTGTTCGCCCACAAATTTGGCCGCTTCTTACGGATACGCTCACGCAAACGTTTCATAACGCCTAGGTAATACTCCTTGTTTACCGTCTGATTTTCTGGAACGAATTCGTAGTGCACCACGCTACGGATATCGAAGAAAACAATGAGCATCACCTTCATTTTCGAGCGGCTTTGGCGTGGTTTTTTCGGTTTCGGCTCATTTTTTGCCACCCATTCCGATGATTGCTGGCTTGTTTGCATATCGTACTCGTAGACCCAGGTCTCATCACCAGTTATAATGCGTTCCATGAATGTAGAATCGGAATTACAGCGATCCAGCATGTCTGAAGCAACCTGTTCGCGATGACGTTTTTGAAGAAAATTCAGGTCTTTCGGTACGAGTCGTGCGGCCACCTTTCTCATACCCAAAATATCAATCAAAATCGTACATGCGGACTCGTGGGATATCTTGAGATCATGTGCTATCTCGCTCAAGCTGGTACGACGGTTTTCCAGCACCCTTTCCTTAATTTTATCGACGTTATCTTCGATCGAAGCCGTCAATGGGCGACCACTTCACGACCGTCCTTGAAGGCTCTGTACCACTGATATGCACGAGTTTTCGATAGAGTATTATCACCAAAGGCCTTTTGCAACATTTTCAATGCATCGGCACACGAAAATTCACTTGCAACACAAAACTTTAAACGAATTCTTAGCTCAACATAATCACCCATAGTAAAAATCGGCACGCACTCTGACATCGACTGACTTATTCGGCTGTTGCAAACACACTAGTTGACAGATCCCGCTCAAGCTTGGCATAGTAATTAAGGACAGTGGTACCAACCTAGGAAAAAAATTTTTTACCTGCCTCATTGCCCCGCCAGATTTAAATCGATAATTCCCGGTACTTTCTTGACAGAATGTATATAGGGATGACCAAAGGTTGTTTTAGAAAAGGGGGAATTCTGTTTCTTCAAAAGATATATTTAGCATTTTCGATATGAGTGGAGCAATTTCAATTTTACATTTTTCTATCAGATAAATGGGAACTTCATCTATGCCTGTAGATTTTTCATTGGGAAACGCCGAAATAACTTTTTCCACTTCATCATTTGATGAGGGGAAGAAAAAAAGCTTTCATTTAACATGTTTCCTGTAGTGCAATTCGTGGACAGTTGTGATTCGAAGTGAACTCTTAGTTGATCTTTAACAATAGTGGAGAAATATTATAGTTTCCGAAGAGATTGGCTATTTGTGCGTTGTCAGTGATTATTTCATTATTGTTTGCTATTTTGATAGGTTTACTTCTTATCTTGTTCAATCTGTCTCTGATTATTTCCCATAATGTATTTATTTTATTATTGGAGTTTGCAATTTGCGAGCTGTAGAATAATTTTCTAGTTTCAACTATGTTTTTATTATGATTTTTTTTTGAGGATTTATAAAGCTCGTCTACTTCCTGGTTTTGTGGGTTAAGTTTGTATTCTATGTTAAAACTTTTAAGCATAATTGATTCATTTTTCAGTTCCAGATTATACCAGGTTGAAGCTCTTTTGCGAATTTTTCTATCAATTTTTGGAAAGGAAGTTTCGAAAGCCCAGCAAAAAGAGCCCCAAAGTTCACCGAAAAATTTCCTATCACTAAGACACCTCAGTTCCCGCTCAATTTGATTAAGGTTAAATTTTAACTGAGCAATGTTTATATTTCAGTGTAGTCGCGGATGCGAAAATGTTCGTTTTCCCAAGTTTTCTGTTTCCTCAGATGTATCGATATTTATTGAAATTAATTGAGCATAGTGATCTGATAATCCGGCATCGAAGTTAACAACTTCAATTGGCTGTTCAATAACATAAATAGAAGTTAATACTTGATAGAAGGTGTATAAAATTATTTAAATATTTGTAAGATAATCTTATATTATATTTAAATTTCAGTACTCATTTACCAGAAGTTTCTGAATTTTTGAAAGGTGAGTAAATATTTGTAGTTGATTGATGTTATATTTTATTAAATATGAATTATTTGAATACTGACGAAGCAAAGTCTGTCTTAAAACTTGTTTTTCAGTAATGTTTTTACATATCTTGAGATTTTATACAAAGTAACTTAGTTAGATATCCAATAATATTGAATATTCTCAGTAAGATAGTTTTATGACGAAATTCTCAAGATTATGTTGAACATTTGTTATGTTTTCATAAGATTGATCAGCAGAAACAAAATTTTGTCTATTCAAAATATTGAATTTATAGAATTTTGGTTAACAATTTTTATTTATTGGATTTTGTTATATCATTTGGATGTCTTATAATGAATGTTTATTTTATATGTCGTTTGATATAAGTGGTACTTATATGACATTATTTCAATTTAATTCCTGAAGTTATAATTATTAAATATAATTTTTTGAAATTAAATATGTAGAAGGCTAATATTAAAATATTCAATAAAATAGAAAGGCTTTTTACTTGATAGAAGAAATATAACAAAATTTGAATATCAAAACAAATTGAAATATGTTTATCTTCTACAATTTTAATTTCAAAAAGAATTTTTTTATTCAAAAAACTTTTAGAATTAAATTAATGTCTAAAACAAGCACCGCTCACATTTAATAGACGTTTATAATCAAAACTCAATATACAATGTCAAATGAAATAAATAACCCCACAGATATACGAAAGTAATTAAAATTAATAAATAAATATTCAAAGGAGACAAAATTTTGTTTCTGGTTTTATCTTTAAAAAATACTACTTGCCTTATAAAAACATGAACACACTTAAAGGATTTCCCAAAGAATATAATTTATTTGAAATATTTAATATATTTAAATATTCGAACAAATTATTTCAAAAATCTCTAAAAAAATGTGCACTATATCTTCAAAAAACAATTATAATTCTAGATAATCCCTTCTTCAGTCCTTATTCAATATTACAAATATCAAAATCAAAAACATAACCTACATCACTCACGTGTTAAGAGACTTAAGCTTCGAACTACAGATCAACTATATATTCAAGATTGATCTATGTTCTAACAAAATCAAAGAACAAAGTGAGTTATTTTAAGGTTTACTTAAATTCATTGACATTCTATAATGAGATTTATTGAAGCCAAAATATAATTATATATTATATATAAAATAAAATAGAAAGGCTTTTTACTTGATAGAAGAAATATAACAAAATTTGAATATCAAAACAAATTGAAATATGTTTATCTTCTACAATTTTAATTTCAAAAAGAATTTTTTTATTCAAAAAACTTTTAGAATTAAATTAATGTCTAAAACAAGCACCGCTCACATTTAATAGACGTTTATAATCAAAACTCAATATACAATGTCAAATGAAATAAATAACCCCACAGATATACGAAAGTAATTAAAATTAATAAATAAATATTCAAAGGAGACAAAATTTTGTTTCTGGTTTTATCTTTAAAAAATACTACTTGCCTTATAAAAACATGAACACACTTAAAGGATTTCCCAAAGAATATAATTTATTTGAAATATTTAATATATTTAAATATTCGAACAAATTATTTCAAAAATCTCTAAAAAAATGTGCACTATATCTTCAAAAAACAATTATAATTCTAGATAATCCCTTCTTCAGTCCTTATTCAATATTACAAATATCAAAATCAAAAACATAACCTACATCACTCACGTGTTAAGAGACTTAAGCTTCGAACTACAGATCAACTATATATTCAAGATTGATCTATGTTCTAACAAAATCAAAGAACAAAGTGAGTTATTTTAAGGTTTACTTAAATTCATTGACATTCTATAATGAGATTTATTGAAGCCAAAATATAATTATATATTATATATAAAATAAAATAGAAAGGCTTTTTACTTGATAGAAGAAATATAACAAAATTTGAATATCAAAACAAATTGAAATATGTTTATCTTCTACAATTTTAATTTCAAAAAGAATTTTTTTATTCAAAAAACTTTTAGAATTAAATTAATGTCTAAAACAAGCACCGCTCACATTTAATAGACGTTTATAATCAAAACTCAATATACAATGTCAAATGAAATAAATAACCCCACAGATATACGAAAGTAATTAAAATTAATAAATAAATATTCAAAGGAGACAAAATTTTGTTTCTGGTTTTATCTTTAAAAAATACTACTTGCCTTATAAAAACATGAACACACTTAAAGGATTTCCCAAAGAATATAATTTATTTGAAATATTTAATATATTTAAATATTCGAACAAATTATTTCAAAAATCTCTAAAAAAATGTGCACTATATCTTCAAAAAACAATTATAATTCTAGATAATCCCTTCTTCAGTCCTTATTCAATATTACAAATATCAAAATCAAAAACATAACCTACATCACTCACGTGTTAAGAGACTTAAGCTTCGAACTACAGATCAACTATATATTCAAGATTGATCTATGTTCTAACAAAATCAAAGAACAAAGTGAGTTATTTTAAGGTTTACTTAAATTCATTGACATTCTATAATGAGATTTATTGAAGCCAAAATATAATTATATATTATATATAAAATAAAATAGAAAGGCTTTTTACTTGATAGAAGAAATATAACAAAATTTGAATATCAAAACAAATTGAAATATGTTTATCTTCTACAATTTTAATTTCAAAAAGAATTTTTTTATTCAAAAAACTTTTAGAATTAAATTAATGTCTAAAACAAGCACCGCTCACATTTAATAGACGTTTATAATCAAAACTCAATATACAATGTCAAATGAAATAAATAACCCCACAGATATACGAAAGTAATTAAAATTAATAAATAAATATTCAAAGGAGACAAAATTTTGTTTCTGGTTTTATCTTTAAAAAATACTACTTGCCTTATAAAAACATGAACACACTTAAAGGATTTCCCAAAGAATATAATTTATTTGAAATATTTAATATATTTAAATATTCGAACAAATTAGTTTTTTGAATAAAAAAATTCTTTTTGAAATTAAAATTGTAGAAGATAAACATATTTCAATTTGTTTTGATATTCAAATTTTGTTATATTTCTTCTATCAAGTAAAAAGCCTTTCTATTTTATTTTATATATAATATATAATTATATTTTGGCTTCAATAAATCTCATTATAGAATGTCAATGAATTTAAGTAAACCTTAAAATAACTCACTTTGTTCTTTGATTTTGTTAGAACATAGATCAATCTTGAATATATAGTTGATCTGTAGTTCGAAGCTTAAGTCTCTTAACACGTGAGTGATGTAGGTTATGTTTTTGATTTTGATATTTGTAATATTGAATAAGGACTGAAGAAGGGATTATCTAGAATTATAATTGTTTTTTGAAGATATAGTGCACATTTTTTTAGAGATTTTTGAAATAATTTGTTCGAATATTTAAATATATTAAATATTTCAAATAAATTATATTCTTTGGGAAATCCTTTAAGTGTGTTCATGTTTTTATAAGGCAAGTAGTATTTTTTAAAGATAAAACCAGAAACAAAATTTTGTCTCCTTTGAATATTTATTTATTAATTTTAATTACTTTCGTATATCTGTGGGGTTATTTATTTAATTTGACATTGTATATTGAGTTTTGATTATAAACGTCTATTAAATGTGAGCGGTGCTTGTTTTAGACATTAATTTAATTCTAAAAGTTTTTTGAATAAAAAAATTCTTTTTGAAATTAAAATTGTAGAAGATAAACATATTTCAATTTGTTTTGATATTCAAATTTTGTTATATTTCTTCTATCAAGTAAAAAGCCTTTCTATTTTATTTTATATATAATATATAATTATATTTTGGCTTCAATAAATCTCATTATAGAATGTCAATGAATTTAAGTAAACCTTAAAATAACTCACTTTGTTCTTTGATTTTGTTAGAACATAGATCAATCTTGAATATATAGTTGATCTGTAGTTCGAAGCTTAAGTCTCTTAACACGTGAGTGATGTAGGTTATGTTTTTGATTTTGATATTTGTAATATTGAATAAGGACTGAAGAAGGGATTATCTAGAATTATAATTGTTTTTTGAAGATATAGTGCACATTTTTTTAGAGATTTTTGAAATAATTTGTTCGAATATTTAAATATATTAAATATTTCAAATAAATTATATTCTTTGGGAAATCCTTTAAGTGTGTTCATGTTTTTATAAGGCAAGTAGTATTTTTTAAAGATAAAACCAGAAACAAAATTTTGTCTCCTTTGAATATTTATTTATTAATTTTAATTACTTTCGTATATCTGTGGGGTTATTTATTTCATTTGACATTGTATATTGAGTTTTGATTATAAACGTCTATTAAATGTGAGCGGTGCTTGTTTTAGACATTAATTTAATTCTAAAAGTTTTTTGAATAAAAAAATTCTTTTTGAAATTAAAATTGTAGAAGATAAACATATTTCAATTTGTTTTGATATTCAAATTTTGTTATATTTCTTCTATCAAGTAAAAAGCCTTTCTATTTTATTTTATATATAATATATAATTATATTTTGGCTTCAATAAATCTCATTATAGAATGTCAATGAATTTAAGTAAACCTTAAAATAACTCACTTTGTTCTTTGATTTTGTTAGAACATAGATCAATCTTGAATATATAGTTGATCTGTAGTTCGAAGCTTAAGTCTCTTAACACGTGAGTGATGTAGGTTATGTTTTTGATTTTGATATTTGTAATATTGAATAAGGACTGAAGAAGGGATTATCTAGAATTATAATTGTTTTTTGAAGATATAGTGCACATTTTTTTAGAGATTTTTGAAATAATTTGTTCGAATATTTAAATATATTAAATATTTCAAATAAATTATATTCTTTGGGAAATCCTTTAAGTGTGTTCATGTTTTTATAAGGCAAGTAGTATTTTTTAAAGATAAAACCAGAAACAAAATTTTGTCTCCTTTGAATATTTATTTATTAATTTTAATTACTTTCGTATATCTGTGGGGTTATTTATTTCATTTGACATTGTATATTGAGTTTTGATTATAAACGTCTATTAAATGTGAGCGGTGCTTGTTTTAGACATTAATTTAATTCTAAAAGTTTTTTGAATAAAAAAATTCTTTTTGAAATTAAAATTGTAGAAGATAAACATATTTCAATTTGTTTTGATATTCAAATTTTGTTATATTTCTTCTATCAAGTAAAAAGCCTTTCTATTTTATTTTATATATAATATATAATTATATTTTGGCTTCAATAAATCTCATTATAGAATGTCAATGAATTTAAGTAAACCTTAAAATAACTCACTTTGTTCTTTGATTTTGTTAGAACATAGATCAATCTTGAATATATAGTTGATCTGTAGTTCGAAGCTTAAGTCTCTTAACACGTGAGTGATGTAGGTTATGTTTTTGATTTTGATATTTGTAATATTGAATAAGGACTGAAGAAGGGATTATCTAGAATTATAATTGTTTTTTGAAGATAAAGTGCACATTTTTTTAGAGATTTTTGAAATAATTTGTTCGAATATTTAAATATATTAAATATTTCAAATAAATTATATTCTTTGGGAAATCCTTTAAGTGTGTTCATGTTTTTATAAGGCAAGTAGTATTTTTTAAAGATAAAACCAGAAACAAAATTTTGTCTCCTTTGAATATTTATTTATTAATTTTAATTACTTTCGTATATCTGTGGGGTTATTTATTTCATTTGACATTGTATATTGAGTTTTGATTATAAACGTCTATTAAATGTGAGCGGTGCTTGTTTTAGACATTAATTTAATTCTAAAAGTTTTTTGAATAAAAAAATTCTTTTTGAAATTAAAATTGTAGAAGATAAACATATTTCAATTTGTTTTGATATTCAAAAAATTAAAATATTCAAATGGCTGTTCAATATTTGAAACTACGTAGTGTAATCTTGTTTCACTGGCACCTTGTATTCTAGTGACTTTATTGTTGATCGAAGAATTCCTATGGACGACATTGTTCCGAAAAAACCACATGAGGGTGGCAAAAACGACCAATTTTTTTTTAATAGGAAAGAGATGGCGGCTGTGTTTCAGTTAAGAAGCTTTTTTCTCTAAATATCATAGTTGAAATTTTCAAATTAGGTGATTTTTTTAAGCAATATAATATTGAACATTATCAGAACTGTAAGTAATGATAGAGAACATCCAGAAAAAAAAACTATTTGAAGAACTAACGTATGTATTGTTTAAAATGACCACCTTCAACCTTTATACAATGAAAAAGTCTACTTTCTTATATTTTCGAAAATATTAAAGTAGGATTTGAAAGTAGACTATGAAATTGAGGTCAATTTTGACTAGTGGTTTTTGACTTTCAGCTTTTATAGACGCAAGTTGTTCATTACAATGCATTCTACGTCCAATCGAAATAATTTTAACCTTTGAAAACGTCCAGTATATTGCGATATAAAGATTTATTCCTCATTTCTCAAAATGTTCAAGATGAAATAACTCAAATCTTCAATTATAAACGGGGATCTACCTTAATATGCCTAAATATCCACTAACTAAAATTATATTTGATAAATTAGAAAGTATATTTTTCTCACAGAACTACTCGTAAGTTAATTACAATGATATCCATGTCTAAAACTCGTTTCCAATGAAAGATTCATCGAAAACAGAAGGTAAGGATATGTTGTTTTTGTTAACAAGGACTTTCATTCTGAATCATTTGAAAGAATCTCCCCCGATTTCATGTTGCAGGGTCGACAGAGCCTGGTTTTGAATATTTGAATAAGACCTTCCGGGAGCAGCTCTCAAATTGTATGAATGAATTAATTGACTCCTCATTAACACAAAGATGCTCCATTTGAACATCTATTATTGATGCTTTATGGAATATGCGGTTGACTCTAGGTGAAACATTATAACAATTGTATTTTAAAAATTCATACAGTTTTTATGTTTCACAGTTTATTCAGAATCCTGAGAGGTGTTTTGATTTTTCGAACATCTTCAAAGGATTAACTTAAAATAAATAGAGGTTTATACTTGATAGAAGGTATATAAAATTATTTAAATATTTTAATAACAGCCTTCTACATATTTAATTTCAAAAAATTATATTTAATATTTATTGAATACAATATTTTCAAATTAAATACGTAGAAGGCTAATATTAAAATATTTAAATAATTTTATATACCTTCTATCAAGTATAAACCTCTATTTATTTTATTTCATTCATAATATATAATTATTTGGTTTCCTTAACAGTCTTTATACAGTTAGTCATTGTGGTATAACAGAGGCCTTTCAATCTTTTAGATCAATGGTAAACCACAGAATTATTTGAGTTAACATTACACTCCATTTGAATTTTCAGTATTCATTTACCAGAAGCTTTCTGAATTGTTAAAAGGTGAGATAATATTTTTGTTGATTGATGTAATATATTATTGAATATGAATATAATTGAGTACTGACGAATGTTTTTACATATCTTGAGATTTTATAAAAAGTGACTTAGTTAGATATTCAATAATATTGAATATTCTAAGTAAGATAGTTTCATGGTGAAATTCTTAAGATTATGTTAAACATTTTTGAAATATATCTGTTTTCATAAGAGGGATGGGCAGAAACAAAATTTTGTCTACTTAAAATATTTAATTTATAGGATTTTGGTTAACAATTTTTATTTATTGGATTATGTTATATCATTTGGATGTCTTATAATGAATGTTCATTTTATATGTCGTTTGATATAAGTGTTACTTATATGACATTAATTTAATTTAATTCCTGAAGTTATAATTATTAAATATAATTTTTTGGAATTAAATATTAGAAGGCTCATATTAAAATATTTAAACAAGTGACTCAACTGAAAATTGAAAAAAGTTTTTTTTATTACACTTGTATCTGTGTATTTTTGTCGCATGGAAATAATAGAAACCAATATAGGGGTGTTCCGAAAGAGTACAAATTCTCCTCTTTCTCAATGGCTTTTTTGATTGAAAGAGTCTCCAAATAGTCCATCAATTTACCCTTTTGAATATTATTATACAATCTCTAAAATAATTGAAAAGATCGTTATAAATAGAATTGATAACTTCCTAGATAGATTGAAAATATTAAGAATGGAACAACATGGATTCAGGACCAAACATTCTACTGAAACGGCTGTCACAGAATTTGTTCAACATGTTCATGATTTGTTGGATAGGAAAGAATACGTACTCGGTTTCTTCTTCGACCTCTCGCGCCCTTGATTGTCTGAATTTTGAATTTATTTTAAATAAAATGCAGGCACTCAGACTAAGGGGAAAGATAATGGAATGGATTGAATCTTATCTTCGAGGGCGTACGATGAAGGTAAAAATAAAAGATGTTTTTTCGTCGGTGTATGAAATCGATTTGGGAGTTATTTAGGGTAGTACTGCGGGTGCAAAGCTCTTTTTACTTTATGTTAATGATCTTCCAGAGCAAATATTTGTTGGACGTGTGTTTCTGTACGGAGATGACACATTTATTGTTATATCAGCCCCTACAATGGATGAATTGAGTCAAAAAGCGAACACTACAATTAACGACTTTAGTAGGTGGTGTCTCAGGAATAATCTTATATTAAATCAGACGAAAACAGTTTGTCTTAACTTTCGTAAGAGCTTTATTCCCAAAAATGAAAATTTCAAAGTTAGGATAAATGGTGAACATGTTTTAATACCAGAAGAAACAGTAAAATTCCTAGGGGTACGTTTAGATGGTAAACTCTATTGGGTGGAACATGTGGAAGAAATATGCAAAAAATTAAATAGCAGTTACTATGCTATATTAAATTTGAAATATACATTAAACAAACAAGGACTAATGAGCGCCTATTATGCGTTAATTTATTCAAGAATAAGTTACAATATAATAGTATACGGTAATGCAACTGAAAGTAAAAGAGTGTGCGATGAAAATCATTTCTTCTGCTCTTGTTGCTTCAATCTTGTAAACTCCATCAGCATAAACCACAGAAATTGATGCTTTTAAATAGTCATTTCAATGTTGAAATAATTTTTAAAGAATAACAAAAATTTAGATGTATAAAGGAATTTGATATTATTTGAGGTTATTCCACTCAATTCTGTATTCAAAACTCTTTCTGAAGGGTAAATTACTTTTTCTCATGCGTTTGAAATATCAGTGCTGAAAAGAATTAAAAATTCATTCAGATATTGTCCTGCATATTTTGACGAGTTTGTACGGAATTGAATCTCCTGAAGATATTTAATATTTTCAAGTGTTGCCTCTCATAGCTCATGAAAGAAAATGCTGCTATATATTAAAATATTCTATATAATTATAACAAAATAATACCATTGTACATTTGGACATAAATATTTAAGCAGAAATTAACTATTTTACATTTTGAACGAAAGAGGGTCACAAAAATTAATTTATTTTATTCTAATATGTTACAAGTATCAATCCACTTTAGAAGTTAGTTTCTTCCAGTTATTTCTTACTTTTTTTATCGGTTCAATCAATGTCCACCCTACAATACTCGTTATAAGAAATATACCTAAAATAAAACTCACAAAAGATGAATATGTCTTTTTGATGTACCATTTGCTATACATAGATGTTATGAGACTCAAACCACCAAATGTGAAACCTAAAGTTCCAGTAACAATATGGAAATACTTATTCAACTCAGGCGAAATATAATTTCTGAGTTCTTTCCGGTATAATGCAGGTATTCCATTTAAACCACTGAACAAAGACAACGCGTATCCAATCAACCCAAGTTGGGCATGCCAAGTGAGGAAATGTTCTTTATTTTTATAATTTTTGCTTTTGTAAGCGCATAAGAACCCCAAAGTTACTTCTACTAAGCCGAGAGTTTCTAAAACCCAGTGGTTGAATACTTTATCCTTTCCAAGGATTTTCTTGATGATGGGATTGATTGCTCGTAAAACCAAAAGGCCTTGAACCATCAGGAATAACCACTGAAATTTTTAAAAGATTATTAGTGTGCTAGTTTTATTTGAAAAGTTTTGTTACTTGTTAGTTTAATTTTATTCTCATTATTATTTTGATATTCAAGTGACGCATCAATACTTCTTTGTCCTAATTCTACAACAATAGGCAACAACCCAACCATCCTATTTTCCAATGGCATCTTTTTCCCTGTGAATTTTCTCTATTTCCAAAATTAGAGTGCATATATTTGACGTTTTTCATAAGAGATAATATGAAGGTATATCAGTACCATGGTAATGAATTAATTGCATCGGCGGATATCTATTACGAATATGTTAACACTAATTTGAGTATGGTAAAAAGGAAGTTTTTCAAATTGGGACAGTCGGACAGTTCGAAGCTTAAATAAAGCCGAATAGGTTTTGTTGATTGCTGTATTGATCTGAGTATTGCGCAGAATTGGATAAGCATAAAAATTAATCCTAACATATAATCGAGAATGAGGGCTGTTCTAGGACCGTAATACCAGGTTAGTAGTATGAATCTGAATTTTTTTTATAAGAATTTCATGTCTGTTAATTGAAAATTATAGGAGATATTTCATTCAAAATAATCTACATTGTTAGTTATATATTTTTCTTACCTCTCTGTCAGTTTATGAATACCATGCCAAAAGAAACAGTTCTTTTTTCGATGCAAGTTTATCAAGCCATTTTTGTATATTTTCATACAAATTGAAGCCTTGTTCGGCGAAAGCGTGTTCCAGTAATGAGATTAGATGGCAACGTACTAGTATTTCCTAACTGAATTACTCAATTGTTTCTCTGACTCGTTTTGCCGTGTGTGATGGGGTATTATCATGAAGAAAAATGGACTTTAGGAAGCCTCTTTCCACATTCCTGTTGTTTTTCACGTAATGGTCGATTTAAATTGCTAATTTGCTGTTTGTAGTGATGTTAATGGTTTCACCAGGTTTTAGCAGCTCATAATAGAAATAACACTTCAGATCCCAATACAGAGCATAGTTTTCTATACAAAGCAATTTGATGGATGTCGTTGTTTCGCCTGGATTGACCCATGATTTACGCCGCTTAGGATTCTCAAAGTATATCCCTTTTTCGTCACCTGTCACGATTCGATGGAGAAATGACTTTTTTATATCACATTTCACAAGTAGTTTTTCTATTTTTAAGCTGTCTTTCATTAAGTTCATAGGGAACCCATTTTCTCACTTTCTGTATCTTTGTAATAGCTTTCAAGCAAGTGGAGACGGCTTTCTGCGTCACATTTAATTGATCGGCGAGTATGAGTTTGAGTATCATATTCATCCAATAATGCTTGCAATTCGTTTTCTGCGAACTTTTTCGGTTTTCTCACGCTTTTCTTTTTTTAACCACTCGAAACACTGTGTTTTGCCAAGAACATGTTTACCATAAATTTCGACAAGCATTCCATGTGATTCTGCAGCAGTTTTCTTCGAATGATAAGAGATGCTGTCTGCAAATCGTAGTTGGTATGTACAGACCTCAACATATTTATGGTTGTGGAAAAATATACCAGAGTATGAAGCTTCGGTTGTTGTGTATTGCAAAATTTGTTAACTGTTGAAGAGAGCTGATAGCGCTCCAGAAGCGGTCTTACGGTCCCTAAACTGATGGATAGCATCATCTATAGGGATATTCGGGTTTCATATTAGGATTATAAATGACAATGCGCGTCAAATTGAAATTCAAAATTTTAATGCTATAGTCAAAGAAAATCGACAAATTATGAAAAGTCTGATAGATATTACGATGCACCTCTGTATGCAAGAGCCGTTTAGGAGGCACGAGAATTTAATTAATCTTTAAATCGCGGGAATTTCTAGGGATTGGTTATTCTTGTTAGTAAATTTGACAATAATTTAAGAAACTTTTTGAAAAATGATATTAACAGTAGATCAGTTTTTTCTGGCACATCTAAAAGTATACAAAATAAATTAATCGATTCGGTTGCTTTTGTTGTGAATAAAAAAATTGAGGAGAAAATTTCCAAATCTTTGTTTTTTTCCTGGCAAGTTGATGAAACAACTGACACAAGCTACCATTCACAATCATCCGTCATTTTCCATTATGTAATAAATGACAAACTTGTTGAGAGATTCATGTGATTTTATGATGTAAGTTCCAGGCGTTCTGCTGAAGATTTATTTCAATTTTTATCTGCCAAATTCGGAAAATTTTACTTGCATTCAAAATTAATGGCTCAAACATACGATAGGGCTAGTGTAATGTCGGGAGAAGTAAACGGTTTACTGACAAAAATCAAATCTACAGCACCACAAGCAATGTTTACTTATTGCTATGCACACTTATTCAATTTGGTTTTAAATAATGCGTGAAGTTCAATTCAACAGGTTAAAGTTTTTTTTTCAACCCTTTCAGAATTTTCATCATATTTTTCCAAATCAACAAAGCGTACCAAGTATATCTACAAATGTAGTAACTCGTTGGAATTTTCCTTCACGTGCCGTTCTGACATCTTTTAATAATAGAGATTAATTACTCGAAAGTTTTCATTTCCATTGAGTAAAATACGCGAATTTAGGAGTAACAGTACTTATTTTGATACAATTTATAAAAAACTGGATATCGCAGATTTACACTTAAAACGTCGCAAGGGAGTTGAACTGGCAGATAAAACACAGCAATTGAGACAATTTTTTTTTGAATTTCTAGACATTACAGCGACTCAAATAAAGGTTAGGTTTGCGACATTGAAAAACTACATTTCTTTGATCTGTTAAATAATTCAAAATTCTCCATTAATGAAAATTCCTCATGAGCTTTTGAAAGACTTGTCAACGCAATATTTTTGATCTAAATCAACTAAAAAGTGAATTAAATGTTCTATACGGAAACAATATAATAGAAAATTGCACATGCCCTTATGAAATGTTAACTTTTTTTTACGATACTAACTTAAAATTTTGTATGCCACAACTCTTTAAATTAATATGTCTTGTTGTTTTGCCAGTGACAACTGTTTCTTCAGAAAGAAGTTTCTCCGCGTTGAAAAGAATTAAAAATTATATTAGAAATACAACTGGACAGGCGCGATTGGGCAATATGGCAAAAAAAAGGATTTATTTAATCACAGGATGAGGACATTTTTAAAGACGAGGTAATGAATCATTTCGCTGAACAGAAGAATCACAGAATTCCTCTGGTCTATAAATAGTTCTAATTTTAGAACTCACGATTTCAATTTAGAATTAATATTTTTTTTAAACTTTCAGAATAAATCCTATATTATACGCTGAGGTCGTTTTTTTATTTTGTTAATTTAGAGTTTATTTTATTGATTTAGAGTTTATTTCTTTATTTTAGAGGTTATTTCGTTAATAGAATATAACTAGGATCTACAAAACGTGTGTTCGACCCATCATGGCATACGCCATAGAAACTCGAGCGCAGGTACGTAACCATGATTTTCTTTTGGGGAGGACTCACAATAAAAAAACTCTAGCGTCCTCATCCAGTGATGCCAGAAAGGCCTCATGAAGAATGAATTTCACAAAATAGCTATTTAATATTTTTTTTTCGGGGCCCGAGATCGAATCCCAAATACTAGAGGACCAATTGACAGCTCCCTAAACGCTGGAAAGATTTCCGGGTGTCTACATCCACCGAGGACTAAAGTGGAGTTTACAAGCCCTAGGCTTAAAATTAAGATGAAGAAGAAGAAGTAGAGTAGTTCTTCATACGTGAAAAAATATCGTTCGAAGTCTCTTGGTTTAGAGTTCATACGGCATCCAATTTTCTACCTTTCGGATCATTCCCATTGCTTGTAAACCATGGCAAATGGCTGGTTGAGTGTTTTTTGCGAGTTCCTGCGTTTGTGATGGATCTTCATTGAGGCTTGCCTCCAATTCTTCTTCCTTAAACTTTGGTGGCGCTCCGGTAGTTCTTCGTCTTTCAAATCAAAATTGCCACTTTTAAATCAGGCAAACCACTTCTGACACGTTCGAAGAGCATGGTCACCATAAACATCCACTAATGTACGATGACTTTCGGAAGCCTTTTTCTTCATACTTAAGGAAAACTCCCCGCAAAATCAGATTATTCGGTACAAAAGTTGACATTTTCAGAGCACACAGAAACATTGTTGTTTAGACTTCCGTGAAATGACAGATACTGAAAAGAAATCTTAATAATGACACTTCAAAATGAAGGTGTTGCCAAAGGAAACAGTGGAATAATAAACCAGTAGCGACACCTGTTATCAAAACCGCACGAATTTATTTCTACTCCTAATACTTTTACACCTAGTAAATTGTTTTACTGTTTTGAATGGAATCATGAGTGTTCAAGTATTTCCAATTCTACATATGAAATATCCTTTTTCGGTCTTGTAGAATTCTTCATTTTCTTCGTCCACTTGTTCCATCCACAATTAAAGGATAACCGACACTTGTCTTGCACAAGCAGATATTATTTATTGACCCCCATAAAATAAACACTGAATAATAACCGACTACACATAGATTCCAACGCATAAATATTATTGGAAGGGGATCAATTAGCGTTAAATAATAACGATATAATAATTATGTTGACGTTCAATTAATCAATTACTATGAAACAATATTCGCACTAATACTCACTGCCGATGCAGAATGAAATGCGTGTACATTAAGGATTTCAAATTCGGTGCCAATTATCAACAGTAGAATCATCAACACAAACACAATTTCGAAGATCTGTACCACATTCGAAATGTCTGTTACGATCTTCCTGTTCATTTTCATTATTTCGAGCTTTGATTGGGTCGACCTTGCTCTATCTACTGTTCGCGTTCGAATGAGAATGAATCATCGATGCATTGCGGGAAGATTTTCGCATGTCTTTGCTTTTGTGCTATGTCATGATGTCCACTCATTTTATCTTAAACCTGTTGATTGCTCAGAAACGAATACACTATCGCTCCTCTTCAAGATCCACGAGGTGAATGATTCCTTAATCCAATTATAATTTGATAATGACCTTGAAGTCCGGTATCTTTTCTGTACAGTGCTTTCGAAAAGTAATGGATAAATTCTATCAAAAATATGGAACGGAACTTATGTATAATACCTGATAATAAAAGGTTTTCCATTAGAGGTTTCATTTTGAATAGCCCGCTATCAGGGTAGCTGTCATCTTTTTTTGACATTTGACTAGTGATGGCTCGTAACAGTATAAGATGGTGAGACATCATAAAAATTTTTTTTTATTGTAATATATATATATATATATATATATATATATATATATATATAACCTCTATTTGAGTTGTCTAGAATTAAAGAAAAAGTCTCAATTGTTGTATCTGCCATTTCAACTCCCTTGCGACGTTTTGAGTGTAAATTTGCGATATCCAGTTTTTTCTAAATTGTATCAAAATAAGCACTGTTACTCCTAAATTCAGGTATTTTACTCAGTGTTGTTTGCAATAAATTTCTCACCTTCAGACTATTTATGTTTCTATTTTGTAAAATAAAAAAACAGTATCGGTTTGATTAAAAATTGTACCAATGTTTCTGAAAAAAAATATATTCTGAGCTTCCACTAAAAAAATTTGAAACCTCTCCTTCTTTAATTGATTTTTTATCAAAATCGCGACTATTACTATTGATAATAAAATGAAAGCTTTCGAGTAAATCTCTCATTAAAACTGTCAGAAAGGCACGTGAAGTAAAATTCCAACGAGTTGTTACATTTGCAGGTATACGATTTCCTCTAATTTGCTCTAACACTTGGGAACGCTTTGTTGATTTGGAAAAATATGATGAAAATTCTGAAAGGGTTGCGAAAAAAACTTTAACCTGTTGAATTGAACTGCACGCATTTCTTAAAACCAAATTGAATACGTGTGCATAGCAATCAGTAAACATTGCTTGTGATGCTGTAGATTTGATTTTTGTCTGTAAACCGTTCACTTTTCCTGACATTTACCTAGCCCCATCGTATGTTTGAACCACTAATTTTGAATGCAAGTCAAATTTTCCGAATATAGCAGATACAAATTGAAATGAATCTTCAGCAGAACGCCCAGAACTACTTACATCATAAAATCACATGAATCGCTCAACAAGTTTGTCATTTATTACATCACGGAAAATGACGGATGATTGTGAATGGCAGCTTACGTCAGTTGTTTCATGAACTTGGCAGGAAAAAACAAAGATTTTGAAATTTCTCCTCAATATTTTTAATTCACAGCAAAAGTAACCCAATCTATTATCATTTTCTATGGGAATTTGAGACGATTCACTCGGTCCCGCTAAATCCATTTCGCCTTCTGGTAGTAATTGAGTCGATTAACAAAATGAAAAGTCTTTTCGAAAAAAGTTCACATGAACTCGGAGATAAACTTACACGAGACAGTCGTGACACATCAAACGCTACTACCAAATCACAACAAAGCGAAACTAACCAGATTTCCTGTTTCCCGATTAACCCGAATAAAGCAGAATAATTGCCGTTCGTCTTTCGGCGAGGCATACCTCAAATCTATCTTTAGAAGCTGCCTTCAAAGGCGGAGGAATATTTTTTGGTTTCTTATCGCGTCGATGTAAATAACGCGCTAGACAAGGAAACGCGTGAGGCATGCCTCGAACCGTTTACTTTTTAAAGAGGAAGGGAGATGAATATACAAGAATCGTGAAACTGAGCATGGATATTATGGAATAGAGACCCAATGCCGTACCGTATGATGTGAAATTGAGGATGAAATGGATTAATAAAATATTCGATTAATACGTGTAATTTCCAGAATTTATTTTGTGAAGCACTGCCTCACCTGCGTCATAGGACAAGCTGCCACTGAATATAATAATTATGTTGACATTCAATTAATCAATTACTAAGAAACAATATTCTCACTAATTAATACTCACTGCCGATGACGAATGAAATACGTGTACATTAAAGACATTATGTTCGTTGCTAATTATCAATAGTAGAATCATCAATACAAACACAATTTCGAAGATCTGTACCACATTGGAAATGTCTGTTACGGTCTTCCTGCTCATCTTCATTCTTTCGAGCTTTGATATATGTTGCATATAGTGTTCACGTTTGAATGGGAATCATCGATTCATTATGGGAATATTTTCGCACGTGCAATCTAATCTGTGATCTTGTGTCATGTGATGCTGTCCACCCATTTTATCTTGAACCTCTTGATTATTTGTTCGGATACGAATACACTATCGCTTCTCTTTAAGATCTTTTTAATCCACTGCGGGATTCTTGTTTACTCTCAGGGTCATAGGGATGAACCCACGTCCCCAGTAGCCAGCCGGTTGAAAATAGTCGATAGGTCTTCTCCACAGAACTCTAAAAACTCCTTACAGCCCTCGACTCGCACTTGGTTTTGAGGTGCGGTGCGGTACCCATCTTGCACTGACCTTTGAGAGGTTAAAATGGTCATGAAAAATAGAATGTATGGTACCCAGGGATAGCTTTGTCATCTTGATTTATATTCTGGCGTCTTCAAGTACCAGCTTTCCCACTTTTTTCACATTTTCTTCAGTGGTGCCGATAACCGGCACAATACCGAGAATACATTGAACGCCCTTCTTACAAGCGGAGAGGGGCGATGACCGAAGTTTAGTTTATTGTAAATCTGATATCGAAAAAGAAATAGTACGTTGCGTTTTTGGGCCTTTCGTCGTTGTAACTAATGATACCATTTTTGTTTTGCGGAAATACGCTGTTGCCAAGTTGGTCAGTTAGGATTACTGGAAATCTGATATGGAGATGATTTGAATATTCTTGATATGATATTCGGAGTTTGCGAAAATGTGCTGTTGCCAAGTTATCGGTTCTGGAAATCATCGAGGGTAGATCTATGGAAACTTCGCTTGGAAAATATTTATATTTATATTAATCAGAATTTTTCTAAACCAAAAAATTGTGACCAGCTCAGTGGTTTAAGTTGTAGTTCTGGATTCTAAACAGTACTGTGCTTTATTTCCAAATATTAGATCAGAAAAGAATGAATTTTTGAATTTGTTGCTTGAAATAAACATTATTCGAAACGTGATGCGTGTGATTTTAAGGATTTGTTGTACGATGACTAAGGTTTATTATCTGGAAACAAGCGAAATACATTCTCTTCAAAATGAAATTTGATATAAATAGCGTATATTTTCAATGACTTTCAATGATTATTAAGATTATCGCGATAAAGATAAGCGCCCTATCAATACTTATTTTGATTGAAATTGTAGACAATGATAATTCAATAATGGCAAATTGTAAAAAATATCCTAGATAATATTAGGATGGAAAAAAGACCGATTTTACGTCTGCTACAAAGTGCACAAATCTTGAGAAGTTAAACTACCAAAAAAAGATATGTGAACTATCTTCGTATTAAAGCGCATACATATTTTAGAATGATTTATTTATTGAATATCTGTGCAAATCTGAAGTGATGAGAAATAATGCTGCTAACTGAGGAATGATTATGTCTGGTAGTAATGTCAGAAATAACTCATTAAATTAATTTGATCTCTTGCTTGTTATTTACGGTTGAGCCTATCAGTTGCGGGGTAGTACCTAGATTTCATAGGTCAGTAGCGTCCCGTCAAAAGAGGCAAGGGAAAGCTAAGCCTTCTCAACAATATTCCTCGCTATAGCTCTTTTCTCATTCGAAATATTTTAGAAAAAATGTGAATATTTTTCATAAGAATTTGATAAACAAATAGAAATGATTTTTTTCCATTTGTATGAGCTTTCTCCGTCCAAAGGAAGATATAGTGCTTTTGAGGCTATAGATTCCTTTGAGTCCCAGTTCAAACTTGAAATGGGTAATATTTATGTAGATATGTGCTTCTAGAAATTCTAGAAAGCTTCGCGACGTACTGGTGCAGAAATGAACAAACTAGTCCAAAGCATGCCTCAACATGTGCACTGCTAGAGAATGGAATACTCACTACTGAAGATCTAAATTTTTTTAATTCGCTCTAAGAGCATATCTTTTATTGTTAGTTTTCGTTATTTTCAATGAAGTGTTCCTTTTATCCAAGCAATCACGACAAAATCATAGCAAACAGTTAGTAAACTTTGTTACAACCGAAAAAATACGAAAAAACTAAAGATTTCTAAAATGAATGCAAATTATGGGTTAAATTTTTTGCTCGGCATTGATTTCATAACTCTTGTTCTCATTGTTTTAAACCATTCCATATATTTTGTGCCCTTTATTTCCAATTGTTTCAGTTTGTTTTGATTATGATCATTTATCAATCAGTGATGGGTGAAACATCCAATATCATATCTTTAATTTCATTGCTCTGTATATTCGTATATTGTGTACGTGAGAAGTTATGTTATAATGTATTATCCTTTTTTTTCAGTGCTTCAGTTACTGCTGTTTTCTCATTGGACGATGAAACTGGCAAAGAAATGTCATTTCAGAGATCAGTTCAAGGCTCATCTTCAGAATATCGTATGGAATTAAATTTTTAAGGTCGTTTCAAACAATGAGTATTTAGCAGAGCTGGAAAAACTCAGAATCAATGTTAAGGCCAAGAACTTTCTGGTATTTCAAGGTGCTGTGGAGTCTGTAGCCATGAAAAATCCGAAAGAAATGACTGGCCTTTTTGAAGAAATTAGTGGGTAAATTGATGAAGATAACAAGTATAAACGAGCTTTTCTAACTTCGACTTTTAGATCTGTAGCCTTGAAAGAAGAATATGATAAGCTCAAACAACAGATGTTGAAAGCTCAGGAAGAAATTAATTTTGCCTATCAGAGGAAGAAGGGGATTAATGCGGAACGTAAAGAAGCAAAGTTGGAGAAAGAAGAAGCAGACAAATATGCTCGATTGAAAGATGACTTGGTAATTTCTTACTTCGCATTTCTGGGGCATTTGTAAAGTTACAGTAATTTTTTAGAACGACAAGCAAGTTGAACATCAACTGTTCAGACTCTACCACAACGAGCGTGACATGAAGAATCTAGAGATGGAAATCAAAGGAAAGCAAAAAGAATTAGATAAAATCGAAAAAAGAAAAGAAAAAGCTGAAGAAGCTTTGAAAGACAAGAAGAAGGAACAAGGAAAATTAAACAGAGACTTAGCTAAAATAGAGCAGGATATCAGAGAAGTGGTAAGTTAATAAAACTGAAATCAATATTCTCTATTTATTTCAACTGATACTTATCGTAACATGGTATTTTCTTCTAGGAAGTGGAGATTTCTAAAAAGAGGCCGCAATTCATTAAGTCGAAAGAAAGAGTTTCGCACATGCAGAAGAAGTTAGATGGAGCTATAAAAACTTTGGAGCAAGCAAGGAAAGCACACGATGCTCATATGAACGACATAAAGAAACTGGAAGATGAGTTGGCTGAGGTTGAAAGAACTAAGGCAGAGTATGAAGAGCAAATAGCGGTAGAGTCCCAAAGTCAGGGCCGGGATGTTCATCTAGAAGATGTACAGGTATTTTTATGGAAAAATATTATATTCTTTAACAAATATGGATGGTTTTAGTATAAGTCATAGTAGAACCAAAGGAGTGGGAAATAATTGTCCCACATTAATTATATAGTATGCTACTCTATGCTTTAGGCTATTGGACAGATTAAAGGTGACTTCGGTCTTGAAGGTTGAAAGACCTTCTTTTTCATACAGATAGTAAATCATGTTACAACTAAAAAAATGAAAGATTTCTGGAATAAATGCAAATTTCAGGATGACTCTAATTATTAAGCCAATTTAGTAATTACTTTATAAGTTTGATATATTTTTGTAAGGTTCGGGAGTATCACAGATTGAAAGAGGAAGCAGCTAAGAGATCTGCCAGATATATGCAAGAACTTGACTCCGTAAATCGTGAACAGAAGGCAGATCAGGATAAACTTGACAATCTCACCAGAATGAGAACGGACAATGAAAATAGACACAGGCAGAAATGTCACGAAAAGGAAGAAATGGAAAAGAGAATCGAAAAATTAGCAGAACACATCAGGTGAAAATATTGTATTTATTTTGAATGGTTAAAAATTTTCTGTTTATTCTCATTGTTAATTTGAGTGTTGAACTCATAATTTATTGTGGAGGGGATCCAAATTCATTTTATGATGATTATAGTTTGAAATGAAGCCCTGTTCTTTTTAGGTCTAGTCAACAAGCTTTGCAGGACCAGAAACAGATGCTTGTTGATCTCCAGTCCGATGTTGGTTCTTCTAAAGACAGGGTACAAGAAATCCAGAAGCAGCTGGATGATGTGTTGGAACAATTAGGAGATGCTCGTACTGATAAACATGAGGATTCCAGGCGCAAAAAGAAACAAGAAATTGTTGAAAGATTCAAGAGCAACTATCCTGGAGTTGTAAGTACTGTTGCTCAAAAAAATACTGGGAATTGGTTGATGAAACACAAAATATGTATTATTCATCCAAATTTATTGCATGGTCTTCAAAGTAGGCCCCTTCCCAAATAATATACTCATGCCAACCAATAATCCAATAAATCTATAATCAACAAATTCTAAAAAACCTTCACTTGATTAAAGATTACATTAATACTGCGCCTGGAAAAGTTCTTCCATTTAATGACATAAAAAATATACTCTTAATTTGAATTTTCTTTTCAGCATTTAAAACTTTTAAGGATACATTATAATTGGTTGATCAAGCAACTACATTACTTTTCTTATTTATTGTTCTTTTAATGATAGTGTTAATTATGTAATTATCTAAAATTCTGAAATTAGAAATAAATATTTTTCCTTTTCAGTACGATCGTATGATCAATATTTGTCATCCCATCCATAAACGATACAATGTCCCCATTACCAAAGTTATGGGTAAATATATGGAAGCCATAGTGGTAGACACTGAACACACAGCTCGTCAATGCCATCAAGTATCTAAAAGAACAGATGTTGGAGCCTGAAACTTTCCTCCCATTAGATTATCTCCAATCAGTGCCTGTGAAGGAAAGGCTAAGGAGTATTACAGACCCAAAAGGAGTTAAACTGCTTTATGATGTTCTCCAATTCGAGCCACAAAACGTAGCAAAGGCTATTTTGTTTGTTACTAACAATGCTTTAATTTGCGAAACACCCGAAGATGCTAATAAAGTAGCTTATGAGCTTGGTGGAAGATATGATGTGAGTAAACTTTGTTCTTTTCATCTTTTGTTTTTATGAAAAATGCTAAGGATTGTTCGACTTGACAAGGTATAATACCTAAAATAATATTCCAAATGAATTTGGGCTAACACCAATCAACAATTTTTCTCTTTGTTATTTTGAATAATATCTAAAATGTACAAATATAATGGATACCTCCCAGCAAAAGAATTAAACATAGATATGTTTTAAAACATTTGTTGACATCACTGTAACATTTCTATTTATCTACAATTAGGTGGTGCAACTTCAGGGAAAGAACTAAACTTTCGTTTTTGATGACGGATTACTAATTAAGAATGTTCTGTGACTTTGGCAAACATCCGTCTCTGCAAAGTTTTTATGAGAACAAAACAGTTTGATTATGAGTTATTTTCATAATCGAAGCTTTTTTAATACAATATAGTAACAAGTATTTTACCTTGAACTTTAGGCTGTTGCATTGGATGGTACTTATTACCAAAGATCTGGTATCATATCAGGAGGTACTCTGGACTTAGCACGAAGGGCTAAAAGATGGGATGAGAAACACATGGCCCAGCTTAAACAACAGAAGGAAAAACTCACAGAAGAACTCAGAGAAGCTATGAAGAAATCCAGAAAAGAATCAGAAATGAATACGGTTGATTCCCAGATTAGGGGGTTGGAAACAAGATTACGTTATGCTAAAACGGATATGGAAAGCACTGTAAGTATATTGTGTATCTTAATAAAATAAATATTAGTTCAATTTCTTACAGATAATTGTTTTCTTTATGATTTTATATTAAGAACTTGCTTGTTATAATCAGAACTATTCATATTTTATTAATTTTGTTTTTCAACATATTTCTTACAGAAAAAACAAATTAAAGCAGTGTAAACTGAACTCGGTAGATTAACAGACGAGATGACATCATTTGGATTGAGGAAATCAAGTTGAAAATGAATAGTGTGGAAGACGTTGTGTCTTTTCTAAGTTTTGTCAAGAGATTGGGGTTCGTAATATTCGTCAATATGAGGATCGTGAGCTACGAGCTCAAGAAGAAAGAAAAAAGAAACGATTGGAGTTCCAAAAGCAGATTAACAGAATAACAAGCAATTTGGAGTTTGAGAGGAGTAGAGATACTCAAAGTAAGTGCTATTTCAAGGCATTTTGAAATTTAAGTGAAATCAAGTAGGAATGATAATGTGTTTAATAATTTTATTTGAGTGGAATTCAAAATTTTTTAGACAATGTTAGCAGATGGGAACGCACAGTAAATGACGAAGAAGAACGCCTCGAAGCTGGAAAAAAACAAGAACAGAAACACAGAGATGAAATCGACAAGGATCTTCAACAAGTCGAACAGTTGAAAGCTCAAAGACTTTCTAAAAAGCAAGAAGTTGATGCTATGGAAGAAGATTTGGGTAAAGCTAGGAGAGAAGTAGGGTCGATCGCTAAAGAT
The DNA here is from genome assembly GCA_034642435.1 of Megalocaria dilatata. Classification (NCBI taxonomy): domain Eukaryota; kingdom Metazoa; phylum Arthropoda; class Insecta; order Coleoptera; family Coccinellidae; genus Megalocaria; species Megalocaria dilatata. The sequence goes on from CM067854.1 coordinate 34,979,126, forward strand.
GTACAAACTGCCCAGAAGGCAATTGTTTCTTTTGAAGGGAAGATTGAAAGCAAAAGAAGCGAGAGGCATACAATACTTCTGCAATGCAAGGTAAATTAATCTGCTTAAGTTGCTTCAATTTGTTTATATTCACTTTTCAGATGGATGATATCGCGATACCTATGCTTGTTGGTAATATGGAAGATATTGTAGCTGCTGATCCACAATCACAAAATTCAGGGGGAGATTCTACTTCTTCTACCTTGGAGAAGGAAGCCAGGTAAAAATCAAAAATATTCTCTGCAACGTTATCCAATGATTTGGATAACGTGTGTTTTATTTCAAAGATATCATATTCATTTGTACAGTATTGAAAGTACCGGCCAACTTGTGAGTGTGGTGATGATAAGGCAAGAGATATGTTCAAGAGTGTATTGCCGAGGGACTTCCATTTGGTGGAGGCTCAGTTATTGCATGGGAAGGCAAATCCTTTGAAACTCACACAGAGTTAGTCTTCATCAAAAATTAAAACGTTGAAAACTCGTAGGTAACTGACACAGGTTCTAGAAGACCACGTGGTACTATTCTGGAGAGTGTCGCGACATACTGGTGCAGGAATTTCACAATATTCCTCAGTATGTGATCAGAAATCTGATCAAAAGCATGCTCCATCGTTATTTATCACTTCTAAAGTAGAGAACACTCACTACTGAACTTTCCAATTTGTTTTTGTTTGGCCTTAAAGCATATCAAATTAAATTCCTAGTTTTCATCATTTTCAATATGCTTCAAACAAAACAACAAAAACTTTGTTTATTCAAGCAACCACGGCAAAATCATCAAATAATGTTGGTGCACTTTGTTACAACCGAAAAAACGAAATATTTCTGAAATAAATGCATCTCACTAGATGACCTTAATTTTATGCTGGGCAGTGTGTGTTTGTTCCTTATATATACGTTGGATCACTGTACTCAATTTTACTAATTTTTCTTCAGAATTAAAATCGACTACAATATGTTATCTGACAACTTGAAAGATGTCGAAGAGAAGGACGAGATAAAACGAATGGCAGATAAACTATTGAACTCGATAAAATCCCTGACAGACACCTTGAACAAAATTCAAGCACCAAACCTAAGAGCTATGCAAAAATTGGAAAGTGCACAATCAAAACTACAATCAACAAACGAAGAGTTCCAGAACCTCCAGAAACAAAACAAAAAGGCAAAAATTGCTTTCGAAAGAATTAAACAGCAGAGATATGATAGATTTACGAAATGTTTCGATCATGTTTCTAATGAAATAGACGCCATTTACAAATCTTTGGCGCAGAATCAATCTGCACAAGCATTTTTGGGTGCCGAGAATCCCGAGGAGCCTTATTTGGATGGGATAAATTACAATTGTGTAGCTCCTGGAAAAAGGTAATAAAAAAATTATTTCTCATTGTAAATTTTTTAGAGCAACAAGAGGCATTTTTTCAAATTTGGACACAGTTAAGAAGTCTACAAATTTTTTCAAGAAATAATATTTAAGTCCTTACTTAGTGAAAAATCCATATTAAATATTATTTAATATGGATTTTCACTAAGTAAGGACTGATTCAATTCAATATTTTTTTAAGAAATTTATTATTCCTTCATCAAAAGTAACCATTTCTATATTCTTCATCTGTTAATTTTTCATGCTTGAAATAATGTCGCGCATATTCGGGCGAAAGGAAGTCTTCTGGAAATCCTGAAAAAATTCCAAAAAAATCACTTCACTTAATAATTGTAAATCTTCAACTCAAATACGATTAGTTAGTAGATTTGTCTGCAGACAAAACGGGCATTTTTCAGAACTCAAGTTCTCTTACGCCGAAAATACTGATCAATATGTCATTTTATTCTTATTTGAATTTATGAACCCGTAGAAATAAGTGCAAGAAAAACTAACAAAAGTATCAAAACACCACCCAAATTTTTTGCCACAAAGAAAGTGTTGTAGAGATCAGAACAATTGGAAATCTAAGGCTGCGATATCGGGCGAGAATGTTGGGTGAGGCAGTACCTCTCACTCTAATTTATTGAATTTTCCAATGTTCGTCTTGCACAGTGCCTTCTTGCATTGTCGTGTTGTAGAATAACGCCTTTTCTGTTGAAAATCGCCGGATACTTTTCGACTAAAGATGGGTTTACTCAATCCAATTGTTCACAATGAAGATCTGTATTAACAGTGTGTCCAGGTTTCAGCACTTCAAAATGAACAATTTCGCATATACTACACCAAACAAACAGGAGCGCCTTTTTGGGATGTAAATCTGGTTTCGCAGTACTTTGTGGTGATTCATTTAGAGAGAGCCACAGCCTCTTGCGTTTTAGATTATCATATAAGACCCATTTTTCGTCTCCAGTGATCAAGCGATCAAAAAATGTATGGTGACGTTGAAGCAATATGTTGCATGTGATGGATCGGCTGGCTTTGTTCACTTCGGACAGATTATCGGGGACCCCAATACCTGTTCTGCTTATTTTTCCAATCTGTTGCAAAATTTTCTTGAATGGTCGACCAAAGTTGGTTAAGGATGTTTCAGAGTTTCTCGATTGTTTGACATGGATTTGCTCCTACCTTTGCCCTTAGCATGTTGTTGTCGTAGGTCTTCCTGATCGATAGGAGTCGGAGAGATAAAATAACCCAATCTGAACCCAGAGAACCACATTTAGCATTTACGAACATCTAATGCACTTGGATAAACATCGCAAATGTTTTTGGTCGCAACTTTTGCGTTACTACCCTTGTGAAACTCAAAAAGCATACAATGCCGGATATGTTCTTTTGGTATTTGGCTGGCCATTTCATCTCAAATTGCAAAAAAAGTCTATGTAGCAGTGAACAAGTTACAATAACCTTAAAATGTCTTCGATACGATTCGAAATACACAATGAGCTGACAAATGACAATCAAATATCGACATGCACAGAATCGATATTACATTACCGGTCTCCATATATTAATAATAGCTATATAAGAAGGGAAGCTGTAATTTTCAGATTTAGTTTAAAATTTAAACTTGAAGAAGCCACAGTGTTGGCGAAACACTTGTCGTTAATTAATAAATTGTGGAAATAGTCTTTATTATTTTATTTAATTAAAATGAATTTCCATCAAGTGAGGACCAATTGAATTAAAAATTGTTAGCAACATTTAGATGATTAAATAGATAGACTCAAGTAAAGAACAAATGAAAATATACAACGGTTTATTTTAGATTCCAGCCGATGTCCAATTTGTCAGGTGGAGAAAAAACTGTTGCGGCACTTGCTTTATTATTTGCAATTCACAGTTATCAACCTGCCCCATTTTTTGTACTTGACGAAGTCGATGCTGCCTTAGATAACACAAATATTGGCAAAGTGGCTAAATATATTACAGAGAAAACTGAATCCCTCCAGACCATAGTGATTTCTCTGAAAGAAGAATTTTATTCACATGCGGATAATTTAATTGGAATTTGTCCAGAGGTATGATGGTATCCCGAGTATTTCGGTTGTTTTATCCTAATCTTCAATATTTTTCAGCCTGCCGATTGCCTTGTTAGCCAGGTGTTACTGATGGACCTCACAAAATATAGCATATATTAGATGCCTTTATGATATATTAGTTACATTTATAAGTTTTTAAGACATTGTTTTTCCTTAATATGTTTTTAAATGTGAAATGTAGAATTTAAATGTTTTATTTATAATAAAAATAATAAGTATGAATGCATTTTGTTGGATAATAGGGGCATTTTCGGTACTCCAAATCAAGTAGAAAAAATGCCTTGTGTCGAATATAAATATACAAAAAGAATCACATCAAATTGATATTCTGTAACTCTGAGAGACAGAGAGAAAAGATTTTTATTGCTCTAGCAATAGCTAACGACTTGCGCCTTCCTGTCAGCATAAAATACATTCTTTATCAACATATTATTTTTCTTGAAAAAGATTGTACATAATTTTTCGAAAAAAAAATTTAATTTTTGATTGTCTCGGTCTTTACTTGACGGAAATTCATCTTCAATATAAGAAAAACAAATGTTAACTTCCGCTATTTTATTGATTTTCACAACAATTATTTCGTCATACTAGGACTTCATCACATGACTCATGTGATGAAGTCCTAGTATGTTTTAAATTATGTTTTAAATTATGTTGTAGCATTCTCATGGTTGGTGAATTGTCTGAACTCTGTCTGTAACTCTGATCAACTCCAACTATCAAAATCTAAAAGAGAAATCGATTTCGACTGCCTCATATCGAAAATCTCACATTGAGCATTCCCTGAATGATAACTGAAACTAATTCTAATTATATTTCCAAATCAGTAATATTCGCAAATAAAATCCCTATTCATAACTTCAATGCAAATTTAAGCCTAAATGGAAAGAGCTACTTGAGCTATTGTGGAATTGACAAAAAGCTCTTATTTCTTAATCATAATTCAATTGTATGTTATGCATTTTCTTAAATCATTATTTAAGAAATAATAAATTACATGAATTAAGTGTATGCTTTTCTTTCAGATTTATTGGAAGAGAAACTTAAATTAGTTATTGTGGAAAAAGTATGTATGAAATTGAGTTCTAATTCTCCATCTGGCTGCAAGTCGGATGTATATTTTGATCAGCTTTTATTTTAAAATTCGTATAAAAAGGAAAAAGCAGATTGTAGTGAAACAAATCAACGAGATTACAAAAATACTTTCAGATAGTGTGGCTTTACAAAGAGGGCAAAAAACCATTTGTTTAGTTGGCATATTTTAAACCGGCGGTTTTTGTTAGAAACATAGTCTTATGATTGAAATTAGGAAATTTTAATACGTCTATGGTTAGAAAGAACCTTTATGAACACAGTTGTTTTCAGGATAAAAATATTTGTATGGTAAACTTTGTATGCATCATAGATAAATAAGAATATAATTCTTATTTATCTATGGTATGCATTCTTCTTTCCATAGTAATTGTGGTTGCCTAGTTTAAGATTTGTATGGGTGAAGATCATATACTTTTTACTACGTCTATGGTGAATATTAACAAGGTAACAATGATTCAGTACATAGAATCCGAAACATAAATGAGAAATTCAAACTTCAAAGAGTGTCAGCAAATAACTTTCTTTACCTCCGAAGCACAAAAATGAAGTTGGAAGGAACACTGGAAAATTGTTTAGTATTTTTCAAGGTTTTTTTATGAATTAATAGAATGCTGGAAATGCAGTAGTATTATACGAGGGTGGTGAGTAAAATTATAAATTTAAATTAAATTACTGTGATTGAAAACTGACTCATAATACTTGATAGAAACTAAGGAAGAGAGAAAAAGGAAGTTTTGGGTTCCACTCCTCAGTACTAAGAAGGTTATTTGTCAGTGATGAGGTAAGTGTGACTAAAGATAAGTTATTTATCTAATAATGGATTTTGAAATAATTAAAAGTTATTTTGACCATTGCCATAGTTTTCGGATTAATTATAATACAAATAATGAAAAATATTTCCACAATTTATTGAATGAACTACAATTATTTCACCAGCACTGTGGCCTCATCAGGTTTATATTTTTAACATTTTGCAGTTTTTAATATTTTTCAGTTAAAAAAAAAATTAAATGGGTGGATCAAATGAAACGATTCCGGTCTAATTCGATTATTTCTGTGATTTTATCGATATTTTCGACGATGGACCTGCCACCTCGCTTGCATTTTAGCCTTTATCAAAGGAAAACTGTAAAATGTACCGAATAGTCTCTTTGTTGACTTTCATTTTTGACCGCCTCTAACTCGCAATTGAATGGACCAAAGAAAAAATAACACAATAATGTTTTTTTCTGTGAAATATCACCTTAACAACGAGCATAAATCTGAAATTGTTTGATCGATACTTTACGAGATATCGATCACTACAGCCATCTATTGAAAGAATAATGGATTCCTTTTTCCTCAAACTTTTATTTGCTATGCAAGTTGAACGTGTTAACCCAAGAACTTCACCAAACTCTATCATCGTTGAATTCTTTCTGTTGAAGGATTTTTCATGCCTACAGGACTACAGAGGTGATCCAAAAGTTCGAGTCCGCCTCATTCTTCATATCGAAAAGCTAATAAGCGTATTTTAATAGTAATTTTTTATTGTCCCAGAGCGGAACCTGCGGTTTCGGTCTAAGAACAGCAATGAAAATGCAAAATTTTCTGCTATATTTCAATAAATCCCCCCGGAACTAATTGCATCTAGTCTCATACGTCCTCCAAATCTCTATAATTACCATTGAAATGCATCAATTAGATCTACTGATCAGCAACCATAACAGCAATCTCTTAACAGTTAATTAACACCACCATGATTGTTTCTTGAGATGATTAAAAAAATTGAAGGATATTGTCTCAAGTACTACGTGGTGTTAAAGTTCGATTCTTCATTTTCTGCCTGCTCAAAAAATTGCGATGTATAAAAATTATATAAAACAGTAGGCAGTTCTTCTCATAATTAATTTCCGTGTTTAGATAGATAAGTAAGATTATTTTCAATTTGCACGTGAGACGTAAAGATTAAATCTATGGATAATTAATAATTATATTGAACCAATTTTCAAAGATAAAGAATTTCGTACTATCTCGGAACCTGTTTAGTAAAAGTTTAGAAAGTACGCTTTCTGTGTCTTGTATCCTTTGGTTTGTAATTATTAAGAACTTTTAAAGATTATAGGAAAGGAAAAAAAAATTGAATATCAAAACAAATTAAAATATGGTTGTCTTCTACAATTTTAATTCTCAAAGAATATAATTTATTTGAAATATTTAATATATTTAAATATTCGAATAAGTTAATTCAGAAATCTCTCAAAACATGCACTATATCTTCAAAAAACAAATATAATTCTAAGCAATCCCTTCTTCGGTCCTGAATAATATTCCAAATATCAAAATCAAAAAACTGACCTATATCAACAACGCACACGTGTAAAGAAATGAATGTTTCGAAACACAGATCAACTTTATAATTCAAGATTGATCTATGTTCTAACAAAATAAAAGAACATTGTAAGTTATTTTTAAGGCTTATTTAAATTCATTGACATTCCATAATGAGATTTATTGAAGCCAAAATATAATTATATATAAAATAAAATAGAAAGGCCATTTACTTGATAGAAGAAATATAACAAAATTTGAATATCAAAACAAATTAAAATATGTTTGTCTTCTACAATTTTAATTTCAAAAAAATTTTTATTCAAAAAACTTTTAGAATTAAATTAATGTCTAAAATAAGCACCGTTCACATTTAATAGACGTATATAATCAAAACCCAATATATAATGTCAAATGGAATAAATAAACCAACAGATATACGAAAGTCATTAAAATTAATAAATAAATATTTAAAGGAGACAAAATTTTGTTTCTGGTCTTACCTTTAAGAACACCAATTGCCTTTTAAAAACATGAACACACATTAAGGAATTTTCAAAGAATATAATTTATTTGAAATATTTAATATATTTAAATATTAGAATAAGTTAATTCAGAAATCTCTCAAAACATGCACTATATCTTCAAAAAATAAATATAATTCTAAGCAAACCCTTCTTCGGTCCTGAATAATATTCCAAATACCAAAATCAAAAAAACTAACCTATATCAACAACGCACACGTGTAAAGAAATGAATGTTTCGAAACACAGATCAACAATAAATCTCATTATGGAATGTCAATGAATTTAAATAAGCCTTAAAAATAACTTACACTGTCCTTTGATTTTGTTAGAACATAGATCAATCTTGAATTATAAAGTTGATCTGTGTTTCGAAACATTCATATCTTTACACGTGTGCGTTGTTGATATAGGTTAGTTTTTTGATTTTGATATTTGGAATATTATTCAGGACCGAAGATGGGATTGCTTAGAATTATATTTGTTTTTTGAAGATATAGTGCATGTTTTGAGAGATTTCTGAATTAACTTATTTGAATATTTGAATGTATTGAATATTTCAAATAAATTATATTCTTTGAGAATTCCTTGAGGTGTGTTCATGTTCTTAAAAGGCAATTGGTGTTCTTAAAGGTAAGACCAGAAACAAAATTTTGTCTCCTTTAAATATTTATTTATTAATTTTAATGACTTTCGTATATCTGTTGGTTTATTTATTCCATTTGACATTATATATTGAGTTTTGATTATATACGTCTATTAAATGTGAGCGGTGCTTATTTTAGACATTAATTTAATTCTAAAAGTTTTTTGAATAAAAATTTTTTTGAAATTAAAATTGTAGAAGACAAACATATTTTAATTTGTTTTGATATTCAAATTTTGTTATATTTCTTCTATCAAGTAAAAAGTCTTTCTATTTTATTATAGGAAAGGATTTTCAATTTATGTAGAGACTCTTCGGGGAAATATTTCAAATTCTTCTGTAACGTGTGTCGCATCTGTTGGTAACCTTGAAATTAAATTCGATGGTTTAATTTCGGATTTGCTGTCAGATATTGCACTTGCTTACGTATAAATTTCGAAAAAACTTCTTGTCTTTTGCGACGTTCCAATTTTTAAAGCCAATTTTCGATTTCTTCGGAAGAAGTGATGCCAAATCGTGCTGCATCCGTCGAAATACTCAGAAGTCAGTAGAAGCAATGTGTGGAGAATGTGGTGATATTCCTTTTGATCGTTTCTAAATATTTTTTGACAACTTTTGCGACATTAGTACGAGCGTTGTCATGCAAAATAATAATATGTTCTTGAATTCCGGCCGTTTTTCTCGTAATGCACGGTTCAAATGAACTAATTGCAGTCTGTACCGATCACCCGCAATGGAATCAACAGATTTTAGCAGTTCGTAGTACACCACGCCCACTTGATCCCATCAGATACCATGAATGTTCGGCTTGGATGTTGAGGTCGATGGCAACAATTGACCGGGCAAAGTGTAGTAATTTTTTTCTTGAGTTTGTCTTCTAAGGTAGTGACTGGTGTAAAAACCCTTTCTTTTTTGCCTTTGAAACTGCTGCTCACAAGAAAATAATCGCCTTTCCGGATCTCTTGGAATCCAGTTGCTTCTGACTAAGGCCCATAGATTTCAAACGTGCAGACATTGCTTGCTGGGTGACTGGCAATCACCTCTCCATCATCCAATGCTCTGTAAACTGCATCAGATTACTGAAGACTGCTATTAATTTCGTAATCTGTGCTGCATCACTAAGATTAAATATAGCGTCAGAAGTAAACCTTCCCTTCCAGAATCCGAACTGCGCAATGGATATGATGTTATAATTGTCCAAGTATTCTTGTACTTTCTTCTCAATAACCTACTTAAATATTTTCCCCAACAAGGTTATTAGTTAGATAGGTCTCTAGTTGACCGGTGAATTTCTAGATCATTCTTTATAAACTCTTATCACGACAGAAACATACTTGACAATTAGAAAATTCAACAATAATCACCTATAAGAATCATATGTTTTAAAGATGTTCAATCTTCCGATGTATGTTGGCATCTGACAGCATGACTTTGGTTGTTCAATGTGGGTAAAGTTTTGAAACGCTGGGAACTTTCCAATTGCGTTGGTAATAAGGAAGTTTGAGAGGAGATCGAAGAAATGCTTGGTATCTGTACTTTCAGATCAATTTGAACTACTTTGTGCCAAGTGTGGAAGCTCGTATTTCATAATGACCTGTGCGATTCTCATTTTAACCTCAATTAGTCTCCTAGGTGAAAGAGCCTTTACTGTGGATGCGTCAGACAAAAAACTCACTAGCACCATGCTCCTTTATTCGTTTTCCATCAAAGTATGTTATCAAAATTAAATGTGATGATTGTAATGCTATATATCGGGTGTTTCTTTTTAGAGTGATAGAACTTTAAATTGAAGTAAAACACATTTAAATTAAGATTGAAGCCAATTTTTTTTCTTTGAGAGATAATTTCATGACATTTATGTTTTAAAAATAATTTCCGGCATATGTCCACCACGACTTGCTCTGAGAAACCGCATTCGACCAGATCATTTTTTGACCACTTTTTCGAGTAATTCAGGCCTAATTTCATCAATAACACGCGTTATGTTGGCTTCTAAAGCGTCTATTTTGGTTTATCAGCATAAACCAATGATTTGACATAACCTCAAGGAAAATAATCCAGGGGAGTTATGTTCTTGGAGGCCAATTAATTGTACCATTTCTCGAAATATTGTTATCGCCAAATCTTCTTTCAATAAATCAATTGTTACGGTAGCAGTATGAGGTGTAGCACCATCTTGTTGGAACCAAAACACTTCTGGTCGATATCAATCAAATTTTGAAAAAATAATCATTGATAATCGATCTGTAACGAGCACCATTCACTGTTACATTAGCTCCAACATCGTTTTTAAAGAAATATGGACCGATGATGCCTCCAGCGTGTAAAGTACACCATACTTGGTGCATTTTCACTCCATATACGGCAATTTTGCTTGTTTACATAGCCGTTCAACCAGAAATGAGCTTCATCACTGAACACAATTTTACGATAAAAAAGTGGATCAACTTCAAGCTGTTCTAGGGCCCAATCAGCAAACAGATCTTGTATGGGTGTAGACCAAGATTTTTCTGCAAAAATTTCCATGTGGTGGAGCACAGAGTCCAACTTGTTGTGAACGTCGACGAATAGAAAAATCTGGATCATCATTAACACTATGACTTACAGCAGCGTTGTTGTCTTGTTGTTGTTACATCGAGTAGAGCAAATGTTGTCCGAAATCTATCGATAGTTCGACGAATAAGCTGCTCTGATGGACGATTATGTAAACCATAAATTTCACGAAGTGCCCTTTAGGTTTGGCGAATAGAACACTGATTTTAAAAATGAATATATATATATATATATATAAATATATATATATATATATTTATAAATAAATATCAACAAATAAATAAATATAAGAAATGATTGTTAGATCAAAACACTTTCGATCTCCCACCTTCAAAAACCACAACAACAGCTTCAAGAATCTACCAAACTGTTTGCTGACCGATATTGGAATATGGACTTCTAATATATAATAACTGTAGAAGACCCACCCTTAATAATATAGGAGTAGCAGAACGCAGTAGTTAAGGACATTGAATAAGATGTGCCATCCTGGAAACCCACTTCAAAACCCACCGAATGACCTTCTCTATGAAAAAATGAAGATACAACCGATGTTGAATAGACTTCAGACCTTGGGAAAGAAATTTGTGAGCAGACGACACAACCTACAAGTCCTCCAGCCCTTTGTTCTACAGGACCGAATCAGAAACAGAAGAAAAGAAAACACCCAATTAAACCTCTAATGGGTGCAATAAGGAGCCTTCCTTGCGATAGATAGCACCATCAATTCACACTTTAAATAATTTTTTTTCCCAAAAATTATATATACTTCTTTTCAATAAAAATATTATACTTAGAAGAGATATTGGTCTAAAGTTTTCAAAAGCGAGTGGATCATCTTTCTTATACTACTCTGTCAAGAAAGTACCGGGAATTTTCAATTAAAACAACATTTTTACATTTAATCGTCAAAATTTATTGGGTCGCCTTCAAAATAGGCTCCATTTGCTGCAACCATCTATGCCAACGGCACTTCAAATTATCGAAACATTTTTTATAGGCGCTTTCCGGGATGGACTTTAGCTCTCGCGCCGAATTTTGTTTTATGGCTTCAATCGACTCAAAACGGGTGCCACGAAGGGGCAATTTTAGTTTTGGGAAGAGGAAAAAATCGCAGGGAGCCAAATCCGGCGAATACGGTGGTTGCTGAAGCACGTTTGTTGAATTTTTGGCGAGAAAGTCAGTCACAACCGTAGCTCGGTGAGAAGGCGCGTTATCGTCATGCAAAATCCATGAGTTGTTCGCCCACAAATTTGGCCGCTTCTTACGGATACGCTCACGCAAACGTTTCATAACGCCTAGGTAATACTCCTTGTTTACCGTCTGACCCTCTGGAACGAATTTGTAGTGCACCACGCTACGGATATCGGCTTTTTCGGTTTCGGCTCATTTTTTGCCACCCATTCCTATGATTGCTGGCTTGTTTGCATATCGTACTCGTAGACCCAGGTCTCATCACCAGTTATAATGCGTTCCATGAATGTAGAATCGGAATTACAGCGATCCAGCATGTCTGAAGCAACCTGTTCGCGATGACGTTTTTGAAGAAAATTCAGGTCTTTCGGTACGAGTCGTGCGGCCACCTTTCTCATGCCCAAAATATCAATCAAAATCGTACGTGCGGACTCGTGGGATATCTTGAGATCATGTGCTATCTCTCTCAAGCTGGTACGACGGTTTTCCAGCACCCTTTCCTTAATTTTATCGACGTTATCTTCGATCGAAGCCGTCGATGGGCGACCACTTCACGACCGTCCTTGAAGGCTCTGTACCACTGATATGCACGAGTTTTCGATAGAGCATTATCACCAAAGGCCTTTTGCAACATTTTCAATGCATCGGCACACGAAAATTCACTTGCAACACAAAACTTTAAACGAATTCTTAGCTCAACGTAATCACCCATAGTAAAAATCGGCACGCACTCTGACATCGACTGACTTAGTCGTCTGTTGCAAACACACTAGTTGACAGATCCCGCTCAAGCTTGGCATAGTAATTAAGGACAGTGGTACCAACCTAGGAAAAAAATTTTTTACCTGCCTCATTGCCCCGCCAGATTTAAATCGATAATTCCCGGTACTTTCTTGACAGAATGTATATAGGGATGACCAAAGGTTGTTTTAGAAAAGGGGGAATTCTGTTTCTTCAAAAGATATATTTAGCATTTTCGATATGAGTGGAGCAATTTCAATTTTACATTTTTCTATCAGATAAATGGGAACTTCATCTATGCCTGTAGATTTTTCATTGGGAAACGCCGAAATAACTTTTTCCACTTCATCATTTGATGAGGGGAAGAAAAAAAGCTTTCATTTAACATGTTTCCTGTAGTGCAATTCGTGGACAGTTGTGATTCGAAGTGAACTCTTAGTTGATCTTTAACAATAGTGGAGAAATATTATAGTTTCCGAAGAGATTGGCTATTTGTGCGTTGTCAGTGATTATTTCATTATTGTTTGCTATTTTGATAGGTTTACTTCTTATCTTATTCAATCTGTCTCTGAATATTTCCCATAATGTTTTTATTTTATTATTGGAGTTTGCAATTTGCGTACTGTAGAATAATTTTCTAGTTTCAACTATATTTTTATTATGAATTTTTTTTTGAGGATTTATAAAGCTCGTCTACTTCCTGGTTTTGTGGGTTACGTTTGCGTTCTATGTTAAAATTTTTAAGCATAATTGACTAATTTTTCAGTTCCAGATTATACCAGGTGGAAGCTCTTTTGCGAATTTTTTTATTAGTATTTGCAAAGGACGTTTCGAAAGCCCAGCAAAAAGAGCCCCAAAATTCACCGAAAAATTTCCTATCACTAAGACAACTCAGTCTCCGTTCAATTTGATTAAGGTGAAATTTGAACTGAGCAATGTTTATTTCAGTGTAGTTGCGGATGCGAAAAGGTTCGTATTTTCCCAAGTTTTCTGTTTCCTCAGATGAATCGAGATTTATTGAAATTAATTGAGCATAGTGATCTGATAATCCGGCATCGAAGTTAACAACTTCAATTGGCTGTTCAATAACATAAATAGAAGTTAATACTTGATAGAAGGTGTATAAAATTATTTAAATATTTGTAAGATAATCTTATATTATATTTAAATTTCAGTACTCATTTACCAGAAGTTTCTGAATTTTTGAAAGGTGAGTAAATATTTGTAGTTGATTGATGTTATATTTTATTAAATATGAATTATTTGAATACTGACGAAGCAAAGTCTCTCTTAAAACTTGTTTTTCAGTGATGTTTTTACATATCTTGAGATTTTATACAAAGTAACTTAGTTAGATATCCAATAATATTGAATATTCTAAGTAAGATAGTTTTATGATGAAATTCTTAAGATTATGTTAAACATTTTTGAAAGATATTTGTTTTCATAAGATTGATCAGCAGAAACAAAATTTTGTCTATTCAAAATATTCAATTTATAGAATTTTGGTTAAGAATTTTTATTTATTGGATTTTGTTATATCATTTGGATGTCTTATAATGAATGTTTATTTTATATGTCGTTTGATATAAGTGGTACTTATATGACATTATTTCAATTTAATTCCTGAAGTAATAATTATTAAATATAATTTTTTGAAATGAAATATGTAGAAGGCTAATATTAAAATATTCAAATGGCTGTTCAATATTTGAAACTACGTAGTGTAATCTTGTTTCACTGGCACCTTGTATTCTAGTGACTTTATTGTTGATCGAAGAATTCCTATGGACGACATTGTTCCGAAAAAACCACATGAGGGTGGCAAAAACGACCAATTTTTTTTTAATAGGAAAGAGATGGCGGCTGTGTTTCAGTTAAGAAGCTTTTTTCTCTAAATATCATAGTTGAAATTTTCAAATTAGGTGATTTTTTTAAGCAATATAATATTGAACATTATCAGAACTGTAAGTAATGATAGAGAACATCCAGAAAAAAAAACTATTTGAAGAACTAACGTATGTATTGTTCAAAATGACCACCTTCAACCTCTATACAATGAAAAAGTCTACTTTCTTATATTTTCGAAAATATTAAAGTAGGATTTGAAAGTAGACTATGAAATTGAGGTCAATTTTGACTAGTGGTTTTTGACTTTCAGCTTTTATAGACGCAAGTTGTTCATTACAATGCATTCTACGTCCAATCGAAATAATTTTAACCTTTGAAAACGTCCAGTATATTGCGATATAAAGATTTATTCCTCATTTCTCAAAATGTTCAAGATGAAATAACTCAAATCTTCAATTATAAACGGGGATCTACCTTAATATGCCTAAATATCCACTAACTAAAATTATATTTGATAAATTAGAAAGTATATTTTTCTCACAGAACTACTCGTAAGTTAATTACAATGATATCCATGTCTAAAACTCGTTTCCAATGAAAGATTCATCGAAAACAGAAGGTAAGGATATGTTGTTTTTGTTAACAAGGACTTTCATTCTGAATCATTTGAAAGAATCTCCCCCGATTTCATGTTGCAGGGTCGACAGAGCCTGGTTTTGAATATTTGAATAAGACCTTCCGGGAGCAGCTCTCAAATTGTATGAATGAATTAATTGACTCCTCATTAACACAAAGATGCTCCATTTGAACATCTATTATTGATGCTTTATGGAATATGCGGTTGACTCTAGGTGAAACATTATAACAATTGTATTTTAAAAATTCATACAGTTTTTATGTTTCACAGTTTATTCAGAATCCTGAGAGGTGTTTTGATTTTTCGAACATCTTCAAAGGATTAACTTAAAATAAATAGAGGTTTATACTTGATAGAAGGTATATAAAATTATTTAAATATTTTAATAACAGCCTTCTACATATTTAATTTCAAAAAATTATATTTAATATTTATTGAATACAATATTTTCAAATTAAATACGTAGAAGGCTAATATTAAAATATTTGAATAATTTTATATACCTTCTATCAAGTATAAACCTCTATTTATTTTATTTTATTCATAATATATAATTATTTGGTTTCCTTAACAGTCCTTATACAGTTAGTCATTGTGCTATAACAGATGCCTTTCAATCTTTTAGATCAATGGTTAACCACAGAATTATTTATTTGAGTTAACATTACACTTCATTTTTTTCAGTATTCATTTACCAGAAGCTTTCTGAATTGTTAAAATGTGAGAAAATATTTTTGTTGATTGATGTAATATATTATTGAATATGAATATAATTGAGTACTGACGAATGTTTTTACATATCTTGAGATTTTATAAAAAGTGACTTAGTTAGATATTCAATAATATTGAATATTCTAAGTAAGATAGTTTCATGGTGAAATTCTTAAGATTATGTTAAACATTTTTGAAATATATCTGTTTTCATAAGAGGGATGGGCAGAAACAAAATTTTGTCTACTTAAAATATTTAATTTATAGGATTTTGGTTAACAATTTTTATTTATTGGATTATGTTATATCATTTGGATGTCTTATAATGAATGTTCATTTTATATGTCGTTTGATATAAGTGTTACTTATATGACATTAATTTAATTTAATTCCTGAAGTTATAATTATTAAATATAATTTTTTGGAATTAAATATTAGAAGGCTCATATTAAAATATTTAAACAAGTGACTCAACTGAAAATTGAAAAAAGTTTTTTTTATTACACTTGTATCTGTGTATTTTTGTCGCATGGAAATAATAGAAACCAATATAGGGGTGTTCCGAAAGAGTACAAATTCTCCTCTTTCTCAATGGCTTTTTTGATTGAAAGAGTCTCCAAATAGTCCATCAATTTACCCTTTTGAATATTATTATACAATCTCTAAAATAATTGAAAAGATCGTTATAAATAGAATTGATAACTTCCTAGATAGATTGAAAATATTAAGAATGGAACAACATGGATTCAGGACCAAACATTCTACTGAAACGGCTGTCACAGAATTTGTTCAACATGTTCATGATTTGTTGGATAGGAAAGAATACGTACTCGGTTTCTTCTTCGACCTCTCGCGCCCTTGATTGTCTGAATTTTGAATTTATTTTAAATAAAATGCAGGCACTCAGACTAAGGGGAAAGATAATGGAATGGATTGAATCTTATCTTCGAGGGCGTACGATGAAGGTAAAAATAAAAGATGTTTTTTCGTCGGTGTATGAAATCGATTTGGGAGTTATTTAGGGTAGTACTGCGGGTGCAAAGCTCTTTTTACTTTATGTTAATGATCTTCCAGAGCAAATATTTGTTGGACGTGTGTTTCTGTACGGAGATGACACATTTATTGTTATATCAGCCCCTACAATGGATGAATTGAGTCAAAAAGCGAACACTACAATTAACGACTTTAGTAGGTGGTGTCTCAGGAATAATCTTATATTAAATCAGACGAAAACAGTTTGTCTTAACTTTCGTAAGAGCTTTATTCCCAAAAATGAAAATTTCAAAGTTAGGATAAATGGTGAACATGTTTTAATACCAGAAGAAACAGTAAAATTCCTAGGGGTACGTTTAGATGGTAAACTCTATTGGGTGGAACATGTGGAAGAAATATGCAAAAAATTAAATAGCAGTTACTATGCTATATTAAATTTGAAATATACATTAAACAAACAAGGACTAATGAGCGCCTATTATGCGTTAATTTATTCAAGAATAAGTTACAATATAATAGTATACGGTAATGCAACTGAAAGTAAAAGAGTGTTCATCGCACAAAAAAGGATAAATCGCCTTATGTTCAACCTACATCGATTGGAATCGTGCAGAAAAACTTTCAAGAAAGAGAACATACTTACCTTCCCGTGTGTATATCTTCTGAAGTTGCTCTGTCATACGTACAAAAGCAAGAACGAGTTCGAAAAAGTTGGTGATAGACATGAATATAACACGAGAAAGGGTAATCAACTGAAACTGGAAAGATTTGCTTACCATGCATATAAAAAAACTCCCGAATATGCAGGATGTTATTTTTTCAATTTACTGTCTCTTGAAATAAGAAATGCTACAAGTTTAAGTATTTTCAGAAAAAAACTGATCAACATACTTAGGTCGGAGGTTTTTTATGATCACTCAGATTTCAAAATGTTTTTCACAGACATATTATACTGAATTTGATTGCTATAATGTACATGTATTTTTTTATGGCAATTTTTGGTACAGGTATGTAGACGATATATTGGCTTGTTTCTGCGAAACACATTCAGAATTAGAAAACACACTAGAATATCTTAATA
This sequence comes from Megalocaria dilatata, assembly GCA_034642435.1. Classification (NCBI taxonomy): domain Eukaryota; kingdom Metazoa; phylum Arthropoda; class Insecta; order Coleoptera; family Coccinellidae; genus Megalocaria; species Megalocaria dilatata. Next base: position 34,996,968 of record CM067854.1, read on the forward strand.
GTTTGCACCATGAATTTTCTGGACATAACTTTAACTAAGAATAATGATGAAACTTCCTTTGATATATTTAAAAAATCCACATCGACAGACACAATCATACTCAAGCTCTCAAACCATCCGAACACTCATAAACCCGCTGCATACAGATCAATGATACATAGAGTATTTTCAATTCCTCTGATTAATATTACGTTAAAAAAGGAACTGAATACGATCGAACAAATAGCCACAAATAATCATTTCGAAACTGAAATCATAAATTCTCTCATAAATAAAAAACAAAAACAACTAATTCGTAAGCAAATATACCCCATTTCCAGATTTTCAGATAATGTAGACAAGAAATTCATGAAATTATCATATTTTGGACCAGCCTCACAAAAAATAGCTCAAATTTTGTCAAAAATTAACATAATAACAGCTTCCATCAATTCCTTCCACCATCATATAAAATTTCCAACTTCTTTTTTAATGCTAAAGACAAAAAAACCGGCTGAATAATTCTGGGGTCTTTGAATTAAGTTGTCAACAATGCAGTAGGGTATATAGGATAAACCGAAAGATCTTTCCAAAAAAGGTATAAAGAACATCAATCAGCATTTAGGAACCAGAAAGATAACTCCAATGTTGCGAAACATTTTTTTGTAACCGACCATATCTTCACAGAATTGGACAATCTCGAAATATTGCACGTGGAGGTGAAAGGAAAAAAAACTAGACATCCTGGAATCCATAGAAATCCACAAATACAAAAAAGCCCGTACCGACAATAAACCCCACTTTTTGAAGTTTTTCCGAAGCCATCAAGAAATACATATATATATATATATATATATATATATATATATATTGTCATGGTATTTACAGTTAAAATAAATAATTACATAAATATATTGAGGAAATGACTCACCTCTGTATATAAGTTGACTCGTTAGAGTATAACCAGAGCACATTTAATTAAATAATATCCATTCTGACAGAAATATTAATAATTTAACTCATTAAAATACTCACAAGCTAAAAATTATGAAGAAAAAGCATATTCAGGATACATAACAACTAGTCGAATGAAATTTCTTTGAACGGTAATCAAAAAACAGTAATCTTGTTGACAGTTTATAAATAGAATTCACAGGGAGATTTCAATTTACAATTATTCAATATAAAACCAGCCAAAGTTGCAATAAATAGAAGTAATTTGAATTTAGATATCCAATTTGAAATTGATGAAGAATTTGTTGAAAAGATTTGTTATTATAATGATATACATATAAACTTTAGTGAAATTGTTGACAATTAAATTTGAAATTTAAATTGAAAATTAAATATAACTTACCAGAATTATGTAAATAGGAAAAATTTGATCAAAATTCACTTAATTCAATGAAAGATAGCATCTACGTCAGATATTTTCAAATGATTGATGTAAGAGAGATCCTTGAAAATGTTTAGGCATCAATAGTATTGCAATAGCATCTAAGCTAAAGAGATTTAATCAATTTCATAAGTAATATTAAGTATTTTATAAGTTATAAGCATTAGAAGTTAAAATTTGTTAAATTTTGACACTTGAAATACTGTACGGATGAAAAGCAAGACTTTCACTGTTCTGTTTAACATGAAACATACATCAAAATGTAGTTTAAAAAATAAGCTAATTTTCAAAAGTAATTTCAAAGCAGGAAATATTGTAAATATTGTAAAATCATCAAAACCATCATTTTTATATAATTTTGACAGAAGCTAGTAAGCTTTGAAATTCAACTTTTCTTGAAAACTATAAATAGGGCAGACACAGAAAAAGTCGGCAGTCTCCAATTATATGCAGAGTAGAATCCTTGTCGGTCCCTAATTAAAAAAAAATGCCAAAAAAGTATCATCATCTGAAAAAAGAAGATTATTTGGTTATTGTGAATGGAAATTGAATCCAGAAAATACAGTACCTGAATGTGGATGGAAAATTATCACATAGAAATCAAGTTTCAAACGAATTGGATATATTGAAGAAAATCAACAAAGTAGCCTGTGAATTCCAGAACGTTCTAGAAGTGTTGTTTCCAACGAAACCAGTGTTATTCCTGAAACGAAGAAAGGACAATTAAAAGGAACAATCATAAATTGATGAACAAACTTGCCAAAGGTATTAAAATTCAATACTGTTAATCTTTTCTCAAAGAAGTTTGGAGATAATAATCACTGTTTACATTAGAATTACGTTAGGTTATTTAGATAAGGTTAGGTTAACATAGAATTAGAATTTAGGTTATTGATCACTGATTATAATATTTCAAATTACTTTCTTAAAATATAATTTAAAAATTCAATTTTTTAGAAAATTCAAATTGAACCCTCCCTCAAATATCAAATCATATTCAATAATATTTTAATTTCAATTATTCAAAATTATAATATTAAGAGCTAGCCGGAAACATAGAATACATCACTTACATACAAGGGTGATCTAATTAGTATTCATACACAAAAATTTCTTTAATATAATTCCATAACAATATATATATATATATATATATATATATATATATATATAATAGTTGAGACATAATTTGTTTATTCAGTTTGACAATGTAGTAACACTACGAAACTCGAGTCACTGTATAATCATCAGTAAATAGAAGTGATAGAAAAGAAAGTAATTTCTCATTTCATTCCGATTAAAATGAACTATCACAAAGTAACTCCATCCAATATTTGATCCAATCATCACATTTTGGTCCAAACGATCTGTCCTTAACGTATGTTTCAATAGTTATGATTCACCCTGTTATAGGATCAATCTTCCTGCATTAGGCCGGATTTAAGCTCTTATCAAGAAACAGAATTTTACGAGACTATAAGAATATAAGAAGTTTGATACAGCTCTTGTGTACTGCACCAGTTGGAAAATGTAGTAACAACATCAAACTCGAATCACTTTGTACCTACGATATTTAATGACAAATGGTATGAAGCAAAACCATTTTCTTATTCGATTTAAAAATTGTTCATTTTTCTTTTGTCGAAGCGCAGGTTCGAAGTCAATATTTTGTACAGCAGCGACCAGAAAGAATTTCAGGGTTAATCAATGAACGTACGTTATTGAATCGGTATCCGATAGTAATCTAGATCACCATAAAATCCTACTACAACTATTCCAAGAAGGTACCCAATTCATTTCCTCATTGGTTTGACACACTTCACATTGTGCTTAATTTTATTTTCCGAAATTTTTAAATTGGTCCGTTCGACCTCGAAGCTTGAAACAGATGAATTTTCAATGAAGAAGTTGAAAGTTTGTTCCTTCCTTTCCTTCGACGAGAAACAGGAAGTGCGAAATGACTTAATTGATAGATATAGTTCGGTCAGTATCATGAACTGATTTGTATTCAGGTTTTCGATAAAAACTTTAATTGAATATCGGGACTTTTACTTCTTATATTAATTACCTATTCACTGCTTCGAGCTAAAAAGTCAATGATACTAATATGTTCAAATATCTGGAAATCTTTCCCATTACTTCTGCAGGTATATGGACGTACTGTCTCAATCAAGTTACCGTTATTAAAATGGTTATAATCGAACGTAACGAATAAGAGTTGAAATTTGGTCAAGGGTTGAAGACCAAATTGTACTTTTATACAGAATTAATTTAGAAATGTATTTAGGGGCTGGTTTGATTGTTTTGTAAACTTTGTTCTGGTAATTTTTTATTGTATTTTTGTAATGCTGAAGCTCATTTTTTTTCTTTTCCTTGCGCCAACTATATATAACAATTCCAAAACTATCTGTCAAAACACGAATGGCAAGAAGTATTACCAACTTCACAATTTAGCCGCATACTCGTTAAATGATTTGAGAGCTGATATAGCAAGGCTTGTGGGTGAAAAAGTTCAATTAATTCTACGCAGTAGTTTTTGTTGGTGTCTTTTTAAATATGTAGAGCAATAAGCTGCATTTTCGTCATATTCAACTTTTTTACTATAGGAAAGGTAAAAATGCTGTTCAAGCAAGAAAGAAATCAACCGATGTGTATGGAGAAGATGTATTCACAGTACGTCAGTGCCAGAACTGGTTTGCAAAATTTTGATCTGGCAGTTTTGATGTCGAAGATGCATCACGTTCTGGAAGGCTGGTTGAAGCTGATAAAGACATGATAATGGCATTATTTGATGCAAATCGGCGAATAACAACACGTGAGATCGATGATTGGTTAAATTTATCGTGGTTTATGACCACTTGAAAGGCCTGGGTTTAACCTCGAAGCTCGATATATGGGTCATGGTGACGCCTGTGATTCACTTCTCAAAAGTCACGAAAATGATCCATTTTTGAAGCGCATCATTACAAAAAAGATGAACTGGCTCAAAGCATTAAGAAAGCCAATATCCATCAAAAAAAGGTGATGCTGCCCATTTGGTGGGATTTTAAAGAAATCGTTTATTTTTGAGTTTTTATCGGATAACACAACGTCTACTGTCATCAGCTGACAAGCTGAATGATGTACTTCAACAGAATAGGCCAGAAGTAATCAACAGAAAAGGTGTATTGTTCCACCAAGATAATGCGAGGCCTTATAAAACTTTGATTACTCGTCAAAAGCTTTTACAGCTTGAATGGGATATACTGCCACACCCACCATATTCTCCAGAACTGTTGCCCTCAGATTATTGGTTATTCCGGTCATTGCGAAATTTTTTGGACGGTAAAAACTTTACTTCAAATGAAGAAGTCAAATATCACCTGGATCAGTTTTTTGCCAGCAAAGACCAAAAATTTTATGAGTGTGGAATGCTACTAGCAGAAAGATGGCAAAAGGTGTTGGATCAGAATAGTCAATATATAATTTAATATAACATTTATTCAATATTCGAAAATTGTCTTTCATTTTCCCAAAAAAAAAAACGAAATTACTTTTCGAACAACCCAACAGTTGAGATTTATTTGTAAAGGAAATGTGGGCAACTCATATTAATAAAAATAAATCAACATATATACAGGTGTCCCATAATTAGAACTACAAGCTTCTAGTGGATGTTCTAGACATTATTTTAGACACTTCAGACCCAAATCATAAAATGCAAAAATGCTTCGTTAAGGAGCTAGAGCCCTCTGAAGATGACGTCCAGGCAACACTTTTTGGCACCAAAACGGCATCTCCTAAAGTGTTGAAATTTTACCCATGAAGCTTCAAAACAGTATATCAAAACAGATTTAATCTGTCAGTCTTCTGCAACTTTAATTGAAAAAAAATTTTATTCAAAAAACTTTTAGAATTAAATGAATGTCTTATAAGCACCGCTTATATTTAATAGACGTATAAAATCAGAACTCAATATACAATAACCAATGGAATAAATAAACCGACAAATATAAATTGTCAATTAAAATTAATAAATAAATATTTGAAGGAGACAAAATTTTATTTCTGGTCTTACCATTATGAACACCAATTCCTTTTCATAAACATAAAACACAACTTAAGGATTTCTCAAAAAATATAATTCATTTGAAATATTCAATATATTTAAATATTCAAATAAGTTAATTCAAACATCTCTCAAAACATGCACTATATCTTCAAAAAAAAATTTGACTTCCGATAATCTCTTCATCGGCCCTAACTCATATTTAAAAATCAAAATAAACCAACAATCAATATAGCTTACTTCAGAGTGGTGACCGGATCAAATTGTAGAAGACCGACAGATTAAATCTGTTTTGATATTCAAATTTTGTTATATCCCTTATATCAAGTAAAAAACTTTTTTCTATTTTAAAAAATAAATATTTGAAGGAGACAAAATTTTTGTTTCTGATCTTACAATTATGAAAACTAATTCCTTTTCAAAAATACATAACATAATTTTAAGGACTTCTCAAAAAATATAATTTATTTGAAATATTTAATACATTTAAATATTTAATACATTTAAATATTTAAATAAGTTACTTCAAAAATCTCTCAAAACATGTATTATATTTTCAAAAAACAATTAGAATTCCGATAAGGTATTCATCGGTCCTAAATCACATTTAAAAAATAAAATCAGTCAACAATAAATACAACTTATATACAGATTTCTTGTTATCCTCGTCTGAACACCAACTTTAAAATCCAAGATATTCTATGTTCGCCACAAAAATCACAGAAAGCTGTAAGATATTATATGGTTTCCTTTAAACCACTTGTTACTTCATAATGAGATTTTTTATTAAAACCTAAGAATAATTATATATTATATATAAAATAAAATAATGAGAAGAGGTCTTTCTTAATTGATAGAAGGAATATTACAAAATTTGAATATCAAAATAGATTTAATCTGTTAGTCTCCTACAATTTTAATTTCAAAAAATTCTTTTCAATAATTTTTACAATTAAAGTCTTATAAGCACATCTTATATTTAATAGACGTATAAAATCAAAACTCAATATAAAATATCAAATGGAATAAATAATCCAACAAATATAAATTGTCGATTAAAATTAAAAAATAAATATTTGAAGGAGACAAAATATTTGTTTCTGATCTTACCATTATGAACACCAATTCCTTTTCATAAACATAAAACACAACTTAAGGACTCAAAAATACAAAGCATAATTTAAGGACTTTTCAAGAAATATAATTCATTTGGAATATTCAAATAAGTTAATTCAAAAATCTCTCAAAACTTGCACTATATATTCAAAAAACAATTAGACGATAATCTCTTCATCGGCCCCTTAATCATATTTAAAAATCAACATCAACTAACAATCAATATAGCTTATCTCAGAGTGGTAACCGGATCATTGCTTAAACAAACTAACTTTAAAATCAAGATATTCTATGTTCGTCACAAAATTGTTGGTTTATTTATTCCATTTGATATTGTATATTGAGTTTTGATTGTATACGTCTATTAAATATAAGCGGTGCTTATAAGACATTAATTTAATTCTAAAAGTTTTTTGAATAACATTTTTTTGAAATTGAAATTGTAGAAGACTGACAGATTAGATTTGTTTTGATATTCAAATTTTGTTATATCCCTTCTATCAAGTAAAAAGCCTTTTACTATTTTATTTGAGAAAGTAGCTGAAATCAAGAAGAAGAAATTGATATTTCACTTACTTAATTATAATTCTTTAGATAACGAGCATTGAGTAGAGAACGGAGTGAAAATGTCAATTCAATTTTCCTGAAAACCGGTGCAAGTGGCCGATATCACACCGATAGAGCACCTTTTTTCAAGAAAAAATATCAGAGTTTATGAATTTGATGTATAACTTGTAAAATAAAGAAAGGTACAAGAGTTGTCACTAAAAACACCCTTTGCCTTCCAAATTATACACTTATTTTTGACATGAAAAAAATGCACGCAAACCATTCGGTGTGTATTTTTGATATTAGCCAATGTGTAAAATTTCAACACTTTAGGTGACGCCGTTTTGGAGATATGTGACAAAAAGTGTTGGTCATCTCCAGAGGGCTCTTGCTCCTTAACGAAGCATTTTTGAATAATATGATTTGGGTCGAAAGTGTCTAAAATAATGTCTAGAACATCCACTAGAAGCTTGCCGGTCTAATTATGGGACACCCTGCCTGTATGTGTATTATTCAATGAAAGTTTTGTGGAACAGTTTATTTTTTAATACTTAGGTAATTATTTTGAATAATGAGCCAATATAGTACAAAATAGTATCGGATTAGACTGAGTTTAAAGAGAGATTCCGCATCTATTGTCGAACTGCAATCTCGCATCCCAGCTAATCGCTAATCGCTTTTCCCATTGTTAACTCACTTTCAAGTTCAAGTACCTCGTTTGGAACGCATCGTGATCTTAGCCAAAGTCGAACGCAACTGGAAGCAGGCAAATTCGCCAATGGAAGGAGTAAAGCAGAAGTATTTGTCCTTACAAGCGCGCCAACTATAAAAACCCATAAGACTTGATTGCAACCTCCAGTCGAATACTGAATTTGTCGGGAATTACCTCTTGCTAGGGGTTAGCCTGATACGTCAAAAAACCGTGTGCTTCGAAGTGCTTCGAAAATTAAGATACATAGCCGGAAATCCGTTTCAAGATGCCACCGCAGGAGAAAGATATTCAACCCCAATCGGGAGAGGGCGATAACACTTTGGAGTTAGCGGCAAAACCTTCCCCCTTGGCGTATACGAATCAAGCTTTCGTATGCGATACGGTAAATAATAACGACGACTTGAAGAAAATCGAAGAGACTTCGAAGAAAAACGATGACACAAAACCTTTCGAGTTCGATGACTTGCTCCCGTATATCGGAGAATTTGGAATTTATCAAAAAATGCTTTTTTTACTGATGATACCATTCGCGTGCAGTGTAGCGTTTGTATATTTTACACAGATTTTTATCACCGTTATACCTGATGAGCACTGGTGTTGGGTTCCTGAACTGGCCAATCTAACAGCTGAGCAGAGGTAGGAATAAAAATACATATCATTAAGTGCATACAATACCCAGAAGGAAACAGTTACACTTACTCCCATTTTTTGAACGCAAATGATTCAAAACAACAGTAAGATATAATAAAAATAAGAGAACAGAATATATTCTTTGCTCTTATTCAAGGACTTTATCAGAGAATCAAAAAATTTTGAAGTTTAACTCTTTTTTTCGATAGATTAACTTCCAAAAAAACTTTAAAAACATTTTTTATTTGTCACTTCTTCTTCCTATTTTGAATCATTTGTGCATCTGTTAAGAACATTAATCATGTAAGACTTAATTGAATTGTAAGTTTGAGAATGGAATGAATGTTATTTAAATGTTCATTCTCATTTTTCAATAACTTCCAGAAAAAATTTCGCACAAACATGAGCATCAAAATCCCAAATACCAAATTTCAGGTGATCGGATTTGCAGTTTCGCAAATATTGGGTAATCGTGATATTCCGACCCCAAGCCTATCCTGAAAGTTTCATGTCTTTCTTTTCGAAAGTGTTTACGGACTGGACCGGCCAACTTTTGACCTTGGATTCTTTATCTGTGTATTAGTTTGAGACCATTTTCAGCTCGGAATTCGAAAATTACCAAAATTTGGGCGAAACGATAGCTGTCCTTATAACAGCAAGAATTAAAACATTTAGAATGTTTCTCCCTGAAAACGGGAAATCAAGAAAGCACAAAATATTCTATGCTTCTATTAAGAACCTTTATCAAGTAAGACTCTATTAAATCATTAGTTTGACAGTGATAATCTTGAATATTAATTCTTTTTCACTTAATAATTCTCAGAAAACAAAGTATAAACAGAAAAAACAATAACACCCAAATTTCCCACTAACGAATTGAAAAACTTCAGTGAAAGAATTGCTTGCTACGTAGAGAGACCTTTTTGAATTCTTTCTAAGTAATTGATTAAACTTTAACCAATTAGTAAGCAAATTCTAGGATAAGCATACTTCAAACGGAGAGATTGAGAGAGATGTATATTAGACTTTAATTGGTTTATTTGCAGCCTAAATACATATATTTCGATGTACAATTCGACTGGTTTTACTCAAAAGTTTATGAAATTATTGCGGTATAGTATTGAATTCTAAATGCGGGGAAAACACTATATTGTTCGTAGAGGAGTATATCGAAGAGCTTTTTCACCGTTGTTCACTTTCACTGAGTTCACTCTTACTGGGTTTACTTTTCGATTCCCTTTTTATTATCTAATTACAAACAAATGATATATATAATACATGCACTGCATGGCCTTTTAGTAGATTAGGTTTATTCAAGAGCAGAGACAGAGAATGTGTGATTACAACTTGAGAGTTGAGACCGAAAGGAAATGTGATTAGAACCTACTTCTAGAGAATGTGTGTGGGTTCAGAACTTAATTGTTCGAAGAGTAGAGAATGTTGGGTGACCGTTTGATCTAAAAACGGCGGAAAAGAGTGGCTTTCTGTGTATTTGTGCTAACGAGCGACTTCAAGGAATGTCTTCAACAGGGCTAAAGCTATTCTTTTCGATATTTAGCGCTAGCAGATAGATTCCGAACCGACATTTGGCTATTTTCGTTTCTACTGTCTCATTCAGGTTTCTAGGAAAAAATAGACATTTTTGAGAGGCTTAGATTATTGGACCCTGGGAACATAGTTGTAATGTACCTGCCTAGTTGAAATCAAAAATTCCTTGTTCGATGTAGAATTCGAACATTCGGCAAAAAAATTATATTTAAGACCATCGAATTTAGCGCTTTTTTATATTATTCCTTGTACTTTATGGCCCTTCACGAGAAATATATTTAAATAAACAACGAAGACACACAAATGAAACCTTAAAAATCCACAATAGCACTTATTTAAAGTGAGGACTTTTAATTCTTTCCATTATTGATAAATGAAAACATAACTCAAAATTGAAAAGATTTAATTCCAATATGACAATAAGTTTGATGTATAACCATCCAGGAATTGTCATCAGTTGATTCTTAACAGAAATCAGGAACTTAAGTAAATCAATTTTATCTACGAAAACCGAATCTAATTATCTCCCTCGTTTTCATCTTCTGATCAAAATCCGTAAAATATAGCGAGCATAAAACGATGTAAAATATCTCTGGCGGTTAATGAGATTGAAAGCACCGTTAGTAATTTAATACATCTATACCAATGAAATCATTTGCTTCTAAAAAGAGGATAGAACAAAAATATCGTAGGATTCCTGTTTCCAAAGAACATCCGATGTATTATAATTATATATTAATATATTATATATTATAAATATAATTATTAATCGTAATTCACTTTCGTACTCCGAATTTCGTAATTTTTACCTGCTCCTCAACGAAACTCTAATATCTTTCCATTCAGTGAATAAATTCCACTTCCTATTGAATCAGAATATTTTTTCGGACAACATTCGGTGCAAAAAAGTATAATTTTGCGTATTTAGAGATGTTCGAACGTTTTGTTTGAGAAAAATTTCCATCGAGTTTTCATGTAATCCGATTACTGCAAATGTACTCGTTAAATTGATTATACTGATGAGAGGCTTATGAGATTACCCTAGTCTGGGAAAAATCCTCAAGAAAATAGTTATATCATATTAAAACATTCTTCTGATATTTATTTGGAAAGTATGAATCTTATCAAAAAAGGTATTGTAATATTTTCCTAGAAAATATTTCCTCTGAACTCCACTGAAAACAAAATCCGCTTACACCTCTGTCCAAAAATACATTTATGTATCTTGCTTTAATAAATATGTCAAATAATAAAAGAAGGTTTAGGAAAATAAGGCTTAGTCAAGACAATAGAAACTGGTAATATCTAGATTTGAAGAGCAGTGTTTTGGTAGCATTAAAAACAAATATTAATTAATATTGTGTCAAATAAAACCTGAACAATGATATTGGGATCCCTTTAAGCCTTCTTGTTCAAACAAAATCTGGAAATATCCAGACAAGAAAGGTTTTATAGTATTTGTAAGGGATCTAGTTACTTATGATGAACAATGAAAAACAATTCGATATGTAAAGAATATATATGAAAATAAAAAACAGGCTTATGAGATATAAGAATATAGGAAGATTAAATGGAGTATTATTGGAATATAAGATATACAGTTATTCAATTAGCACCAAGAATATTTCAATAGGTGTCTTGTAGGATAACTGATCTTCAGTATTTTCTTTATGAGGTTCTTATATTTTATCCCATTGTGCTCGGAAATATCAAGGCTGCAATAAATGATGCTGTAATGAACAACTGTAATGATTAAAAATCTCAATAGAATGAAAATCTTGACGATGATGGAATCCTACATCGTACAAAAGAGTTTTTCATTCATGAGAAAAGGAGAGTATGATTTTTCTATCATTAAGAAAAATTTTTGATTGAATCAGTCTTTACTTGATGGAAATCCATATTGAACCATATTAAATAACGTTATTCTGATTCAACAAATTTTTATTGTTATAATACAACGATCGTTTCGCTAACAAAGTAGCAGGTAGTTCGTATATCTTACATTTTTGGATAACTAAATTTGTATATTGAAAATTTACTATAAAGAATTATTTGAATATTACAGATAATAGCTGGAATCAATTCTCCGGAACCTCTACAGATTTAAATCTAAATAAACCCCATGAAAACATTCAGAATTAAATTTTTAAAAAACACGTTCTAGATAACACTGTGTCACTTTATATACATATATATTATCGTCACATGTCGTGGAAATTAACTAATAAAAAAATCAAAATTTTAATATTTAATTATAAATTAGTTATTCACAAAATTAATAGTTCATATAATTATATCTGATTATGTTATATATGTTCTTATAATCACGTCTCTTAACCCGAAACAAAATTTGTTGAGAATTATACAGAAAGACTTTTCAAGTATGCATGAAACTTTTTTTTTTTGGAAAAGCAGAATTTCGAGTAAGTTAACTTATTCCATTCGAAACGAAAACGAAACTAATTTTTTCAACTTATTATAGATAATTTTCTCGCATTTGTAGTACACTAGCATTGATGATAATTACTTTCTGACAGGAATACGATGAAATAGAATTCTAAAAAGGTGTTACAAGTACGTGAATCAAGAATTCTTTAATGATTCCGTCTACCACACTGATTAGAAGAACAATACTTAATATCGCAAACTATAGAAACCTGCTTGATATTATTATGAGTAAAAATATCAGCTGACGATAGTGATTGAATTATGTTTCTTTCAATTTAAATGAATACATTTTGGAAGATATTGACTATTAGCATTAAATATATGGAGAATAAGACCTGAATTTTTTTTAATAGCGCGTCAATAGAGATATTCAATTCCTTGAGTCTCGTAAATGGTCTTGCATCTGAGTGCAACGTGTTTTCTTCAATAACAATACGCCATACGTCAAAGAAAAGTTTCAGCTTTTGTTACGAGCATATTATGATATTCTGAATCGTACCTAATGTAGCGAATGATTTTTACGGTTTAAAATTGATCGCCAGCCGATAAAAAACGTTCCTCGACTAAGAAAGCCTTCAACTTCAACCGATGAAGATTCTATAGATTAACTCTAGGAATTACAGAAGACTTTGGTATCACAGTTGGCCATGCTATGAGATTTTGAGTGACAAATTGAATATGTATTGGATTGTTGCAAAACGTGTAATTGAAGTTTATAAAGTTGTTTGGCGTATCTTCCGCGTTTCGCTGCAACATTCCTATCTCATCCAGTCTTGAGATTTTGATCCAAGAATTCATTTTTTTAGTGAAATATCCAAAGCCTAGTAATGGATGCATTAGTCCGTTTCTTTGTGATAGTTTTTATTTTTATTTTATTTGGAATAAATGAGAAATTACTTCGTTTTCTATCACTTTTCTATTATTGAAGATACAGTGACCCGAGTTTCGTAGTTTCTGCATTTTCAAATTGTTGTATAACAAGTTGTATATTGAAGGTTTTTAAATATTTATGGAATGCTAGGGTTTGTGTAGAACTTCGGGATGTAAGGAATACCACACGTCCGTCTGTTGGTTCAATGGTTTGATTGTGGGATCGTTATAATTTTTATAAACCTCTACTGAATCTAGGATGTCTAGTTTCTTGCCTTTCGGTTCCAGATGTAGTATTTTAATATTCTCTACTTCTGGGAAAATACGGCTTGTTTCGAAAAAATATTCCGCAAAATTAGAGTTATCTTTTCGATGCTTAAATGAAGCTTGATGTTCTTTAAATCTGTTGGTGAAAGTTCTCTCGGTTTGTCTTCGTATATATGGCACATTAATTTATAAACTCCTGAATTATCAAGCCGATTTATTTTTAGCTTTAAAAAATAGGTTGGAAATTTCATATAAGTATGGGAAAGATATTTTTTTCTTAGTTGTTGAACTTTCTTTTGTGTTAGTTTCGAATTTTTTCGTTATTGTTTTATGCTTTGGAATAGCATTATACCATATTTGTTTTTAGGATAGGTTATTTTTCTTTTTGTTTTAATTTAATTGCATATAGTTTTATTTTTAGTGCAGTATTATTTAAGGCAATGGAAAATACTCTATACGATATTGATCTATAAGCAGTTTGGATGGTTGTATCTGTCGTTGTGGGTTTTTTGAATATAATGAAGAAATCTCATTATTATTCTTAATTGAAGTTATGTCCAGAAAATTTTACAATAAGATTGTAGTTCCATAATAAATTTGGCCTTATGGTCTGAACCATAAAGATAATTCAGTGTTTTCTCTAAATGTGTTCCTCAGAGGCAAACCGATATGTCGTCTACATATCTATATCAAAATATGATATGTGTGTAGATTTTAGAAGTTTTTTTTTAAGGGTTGACATAAATATTTCAGTAAGAAGTGGGCTAAGAGGCGAACCCATTGCTAATCCATATTTTTGTTCATAAAAGATCCACACAAAGTTCGAGAAGGAATAAATTTATAACCGGATTGATGATATTTTTGGTTAGTTTATTTTCGACTCTATTCAACATTAGGCATTTGTACTCGGGAACTAAGTCAAATTATACAAGAATTCCGTTATGTGAAGGGCGAAATTTTTTTGTGAGCTTAATTGAGTTTTTTATTGAATAGGGTGAGTTAAAATTTATTTGGTCCTTAAAATTTTCGTTTAATTTAGAGGTTAGTTTTCCAAGGGGATTCTTGATAGATATACATTCTGTCAAGAAAGTACCGGGAATTATCGATTTAAATCTGGTGGGGCAATGAGGCAGGTAAATTTTTTTTTCCTAGGTTGGTACCACTGTCCTTAATTACTATGCCAAGCTTGAGCGGGATCTGTCAAGTAGTGTGTTTGCAACAGCTGATTAAGTCAGTCGATGTCAGAGTGCGTGCCGATTTTTATTATGGGTTGAGCAAAGAATTTGTTTAAAGTTTTGTGTTGCAAATAAATTTTCGTGTGCCGATGCATTGAAAATGTTGCAAAAGGCCTTTGGTGATAATGCTCTATCGAAAACTCGTGCATATCAGTGGTACAGAGCCTTCAAGGACGGTCGTGAAGTGGTCGAAAATAACGTCGATAAAATTAAGGAAAGGGTGCTGGAAAACCGTCGTACCAGCTTGAGAGAGATAGCACATGATCTTAAGATATCCCACGAGTCCGCACGTACGATTTTGATTGATATTTTGGGCATGAGAAAGGTGGCCGCACGACTCGTACCGAAAGACCTGAATTTTCTCCAAAAACGTCATCGCGAACAGGTTGCTTCAGACATGCTGGATCGCTGTAATTCCGATTCTACATTCATGGAACGCATTATAACTGGTGATGAGACCTGGGTCTACGAGTACGATATGCAAACAAGCCAGCAATCATCGGAATGGGTGGCAAAAAATGAGCAGAAACCGAAAAAACCACGCCAAAGCCGCTCGAAAATTAAGGTGATGCTCATTGTTTTCTTCGATGTCCGTGGCGTGGTGCACTACGAATTCGTTCCAGAGGGTCAGACGGTAAACAAGTAGTATTACCTAGGCGTTATGAAACGTTTGCGTGAGCGTATCCGTAAGAAGCGGCCAAATTTGTGGGCGAACAACTCATGGATTTTGCATGACGATAACGCGCTCTCACCGAGCTACGATTGTGACTGACTTTCTCGCCAAAAACTCAACAAACGTGCTTCAGCAACCACCGTATTCGCCGGATTTGGCTCCCTGCGACTTTTTCCTCTTCCCAAAACTAAAATTGCCCCTTCGTGGCACCCGTTTTGAGTCGATTGAAGCCATAAAACAAAATTCGGCGCGAGAGCTAAAGTCCATCCCGGAAAGCGCCTATAAAAAATGTTTCGATAATTGGAAGTGCCGTTGGCATAGATGTATTGGAGCAAATGGAGCCTATTTTGAAGGCGACCCAATAAATTTTGAGGATTAAATGTAAAAATGTTGTTTTAATTGAAAATTCCCGGTACTTTCTTGACAGAGTAGTATGATACAGTTGGGTGTATTAGTGACTGATCTTAACGGATTTCAACAAGACCATATATTTTTAGGAGGAATAACATTTATATTGGTGATTTTGTTTTTGAGAATAATTTGAATCTCATACAAATTGTAATTGATCTTCACTGATGAAGCTCATCTCTCAAGAACCTCAGTCATTAATTTTCACAATGAAAAAAAATCTTGTTCGGGGTAATTTTTTCAGTTCCCAGTGGGCTATAATAGCCTGACCAAAGACCTCGAATCTGATGCGACTCGGGCACTGATGGGCACTCTGAGACAATGTGCATGGCTGTTTCAGTAGCCTCAAGACACAGCCTGTATTCATCGTCTTCAGCCAGACCGATTTTGTGCAAATGTGCTTTAAGCCTGACGTGACCTGTTATAATTCCGACAAGTATTCTGAGTTTGGCCTTGTCCAGACCTAGCGCTAGATCTGCCATCTTTTGGTTCGAAGTCGTTCCAAGGAACGCCTTCGAATGTTCCAGGCCAGGATGGCTCAGCCGTGACTTCTGACATCCAAAGGCAATGATAGGGTGCTGTTCGTTAAAAGCTCGTCCAGCGATCCTGAGCCTCCCATCACTATTGTCTCTGGCCTGTCGATCGCCAGTAGGATAAGTGTTACGCTAACAATCCAGAAACGAATGATGCCTTAAAACACTAAATCAAAGTTGCCATTCATGAGATTGAGTCGCAAATAATGAGTTAATGTGATGTTCAGCAACATTCTGTGCTACAGCAGCAATGTTTTTAGGTGTACAATTTGGACGAGAACGTGAATGGATTGTTTTATCAAATAACGATCCAGCTTCTTGAACTCGTTTCACAAATTGATCCACAAATTGCCTTGAGTAGAAGATTCGCCACTTTGGAAGTAAGTCTTTAATTTTTCCCAATTTTGTCGAAGAGTAAATCGGCCCATTTCAATAATGTCAAATATTAAATGTACTTTCTGTCAAAAACTAATGAATTTCTGGTTAATTCTTCAGTTGATTGTCGTTACTACTGGTTTAGAACTCCAAAAGAACGTTCTAACAATTACTCGGACAATTCTAAGGCAGAAATATCATCGCCAAGTTTGGGATAATCACCCATAAATAACGCAGACAAGTGGCTACATTTATTTTTAGATCTTGTACCGACATGCTCTAATTACACTACTGGTAATTGGAATAAACAACATCCTTTTGATCGATAAAATCAATAAGCTTAATCATCAATAAATAATTCATGAAATACGATTGTTTCTGACTGAAACCACTCGACCGTTCACGGTTTGACTTGGTTGAGGTCGTTTACTCGTAATATTCACGATGGAAATTATATTAAACTTCATTCAAATTTCCACACAATCATTTTTAAATTCAATAATTGTTCCTTTTACACCCACTAACTGTAGTGAAATTATATTTCAAATAGGTAAATAAATTTGGAAAATATTATTCTTATTTGGCGCGGGTAAATTTTGAATCAATCGAAAATATTGGAGAGAGGAATTGTTTATATATACATTGTAGTTTATTGAGTAAAAATATTGAAACACAGGAAACGTTGTTACCCTTGCAAAATTACATAGGCCAATACATGATTTGTTGCAGGGGTATTTGAAGCTGATGTTATGTTAATTTGGTGCTGTGAATTAGAATATGACATCAGTTTTTGTCTATAGTAGGAAAGAACTGACATTTTAATGAAATGTTGTTCGGAAAGTAATTTCGTTTTTTTTGGGAAAATGGAAGATAATTTTCGTATAATGAATAAATATTTTGAAGCTCTCGAAGGAAATGCGGTGTTGAGAGGGAGCTTTTACCTCTTAATTAGACAGACGGCGTTTCGTTCTGAGTCTGCTCACCTGATTTCTTCAGGCAGGCGTGGTGCCCATCTCTGCCTGTGACGCCGGTGACCATGTGCTTTGAAACGGTCGTCAAACACTATGTGCCTTGCTCTATTTGAAATCGGCGGGGACGGTCAGTTAGGAATATTTAGACTAGTCGTGTCCTCTATGCGATATGCCGGTCAAACTGCAACAGAGCAAGACAGAATTCTGGACGAGGAGCGAAGAAGGTGCTCGCTACACACTCCCCCTCCAGTGAGCGTTGATAAGGTCACGGAATAGGGCGTTGGGATCAGGCAGGGAGACAGTCCACCGCTGGTCTGGCCGCGGTGCCATCTTCAACGGGGATCTGTGGAACGAAAGGATAAGAAAGGCTGCCTCGGAATTATGGATAGGGGGCAATTAGGGCCTCCAAATGAATTCGCTCTAGAAGCAAACCCTCCAATCACGTCAGGGTCACCAACGAAGTTCTCGAAGGAAATGCGGTATTGTGGGGGAGTTTGTACATATGTTACAATTTACAAGATGTATTGAGATGCTACTGGTAAAACACCGAATTTTTTGAAAAGCTTTCTACACGATGTTCTCATAGGAACTCCAGCCATGTGTCGTAATGCTCTCTTTTGAAGAAAAAAGACTCGATTCAGTACGGGAGACGTCCCCCAAAATACAAGGCCATAAATTATCCTTGATTTAAATTGAGCATTGTAATAAGCCATGCAGATTTCTATATTGGTTATAGATTTTAACCTATAAAGAGCATAACTAACAGAAAACAACCTCTTACATCAAGATTCAATATGCTGATACCAGTTGAGGCTGTAATCAATAATTATACCTGAAAATTTTGTGATGGTAGCATGCTCAATTGACCTATGTTTCACCCTAAACAGAAAACATTTCTATATTTTTATGATCTACGTAGTTCTTAAGCCTAAAACAAGCAAAAAACGTTTTGGAAAAATTTAGAAACAAATTGTTCGATTCAAATCAATCACAGAATAAATTGATGTGTCTCTATGCTTTACATAAAACGTCAGTGAGCGAGGTTCCCGAGCATAGGTATATGAGTGCGGACAGCTCAGTGGCAGAGCATTTGGCTCGTGACCTGAAGGCCCGGGTTCGAATTAACAAATTAACCAAAATATTGTCCAGTACTGCTCACTTCTTTTTTCCACTTGCGATGTAATTTTGAAGCCAATTTTCGATTTCTTCAAAAGAAGTGAAGCGGTGTCCTACCACGTCGTGGAGCCAAGCGTTGTCGTGCAAAAGAATAACTTTATCATGTCTCTCCTTATATTCTGGCCGTTTTTCTCGTAATGGACGGTTCAAACGAAATAATTGCAGTCTGTACCGATCACCCGTAATGAAATCTACAGGTTTTAGCAGCTTACAGTACACAACGCCCTCTTGGTCTAACCAGATACACATCATAACTTTTTAACCATTAATGTTCAGCTTTAGTATAGATGTTCAGGTCACTACCCGGTCTGAAAATTCTTTCTTTTTTGCCTTTGAAGTACCTGCTCACAAGAAAATAATCGCCTTTCCAGATTTCTTGGTTTCAATTCAAAAGGAACCCAGTTGCCTTGCTTCTGAAGCAGATTTCAAACGTACAGACACTGCTTGTTGGATCTCCCCCAACGTAAGGGCAAACTCGTCTTGCGTTAGACTCGCATCTTAATCCAGTATTATCATTATTTAAAAATTTAATGTTTTAAGAGCCATTTTATGAAAACGTACCGAATTAATTTGTACTCCTAATACTACATAAAACTCGATCGGATTTGTACTTTTTGACCATAACTGATAAAATTATTCAAAGCCACCCTGTAAATTTCAAGTTAATAGGTTGTTTTGTCCGGAAATTAGCATTTTTACCGCCAGACTTCCGCCGGACGACCGAACCTCACGAAATTTGACACAAATCTTCTTCGCGTCATTATACTACTCTGTCAAGAAAGTACCGGGAATTTTCAATTAAAACAACATTTTTACATTTAATCGTCAAAATTTATTGGGTCGCCTTCAAAATAGGCTCCATTTGCTCCAATACATCTATGCCAACGGCAATTCCAATTATCGAAACATTTTTTATAGGCGCTTTCCGGGATGGACTTTCGCTCTCGCGCCGAATTTTGTTTTATGGCTTCAATCGACTCAAAACGGGTGCCACGAAGGGGCAATTTTAGTTTTGGGAAGAGGAAAAAGTCGCAGGGAGCCAAATCCGGTGAATACGGTGGTTGCTGAAGCACGTTTGTTGAGTTTTTGGCGAGAAAGTCAGTCACAATCGTAGCTCGGTGAGAAGGCGCGTTATCGTCATGCAAAATCCATGAGTTGTTCGCCCACAAATTTGGCCGCTTCTTACGGATACGCTCACGCAAACGTTTCATAACGCCTAGGTAATACTCCTTGTTTACCGTCTGACCCTCTGGAACGAATTCGTAGTGCACCACGCCACGGATATCGAAGAAAACAATGAGCATCACCTTCATTTTCGAGCGGCTTTGGCGTGGTTTTTTCGGTTTCGGCTTATTTTTTGCCACCCATTCCGATGATTGCTGGCTTGTTTGCATATCGTACTCGTAGACCCAGGTCTCATCACCAGTTATAATGCGTTCCATGAATGTAGAATCGGGATTACAGCGATCCAGCATGTCTGAAGCAACCTGTTCGCGATGACGTTTTTGAAGAAAATTCAGGTCTTTCGGTACGAGTCGTGCGGCCACCTTTCTCATGCCCAAAATATCAATCAAAATCGTACGTGCGGACTCGTGGGATATCTTAAGATCATGTGCTATCTCTCTCAAGCTGGTACGACGGTTTTCCAGCACCCTTTCCTTAATTTTATCGACGTTATCTTCGATCGAAGCCGTCGATGGGCGACCACTTCACGACCGTCCTTGAAGGCTCTGTACCACTGATATGCACGAGTTTTCGATAGAGCATTATCACCAAAGGCCTTTTGCAACATTTTCAATGCATCGGCACACGAAAATTCATTTGCAACACAAAACTTTAAACAAATTCTTTGCTCACTGTAATCACCCATAGTAAAAATCGGCACGCACTCTGACATCGACTGACTTAATCAGCTGTTGCAAACACACTAGTTGACAGATCCCGCTCAAGCTTGGCATAGTAATTAAGGACAGTGGTACCAAACTAGGAAAAAAAATTTTTACCTGCCTCATTGCCCCGCCAGATTTAAATCGATAATTCCCGGTACTTTCTTGACAGAATGTATATCTGAATGCTAAATTTGACTTCGATCACATCAGTAGTTTCAGAATAATGAGGAAGAAATTTCAGGTGTGAATAACTGCGGAACCATTGAATCGATTTTGTCCTTTAATGAACTCATTCGATATATTTAGGCCCCAAACCTATCCTGAAAGTTTGAAGTGTGTAGCTTTTTCCGTTTGAAAGTGTTAACATGCTGTTTCTTAGAGAACCGCGCAAAAATCGGCTTGTATAAATAAAATTAGCAAATTTTCAGCTCTGATAAGAGGTAGCCTTGAAAATTGTTTACATCTATTTTGCGATATATAGTATCTGCATAATTAGTTAAAAGTAAGGTGTATACTTAAGTAATCAGTTATCAACTAAAAGAAGGTAATGAGCGTGGAAATCGACTTCTTTTATCCAATTTTAAGGGGAATTGTTTAGGAAATGGTAAACCCCTCTTATTCAACGAAATGATGAGAACATCTAACAAAATATCCAATTTCACAGTATCTTCAACGAATTACGGTTTTCTCTATAATGGTTTGACATGTCCAAGTTCTCCGAATTGCGCACGAATTTTAGACACAGTACCTTATGAAATATTAGGCAACTGAGTATACCTCTAATTAAATAAGTTTTCCACTTGAACTTGACTTCTGCAATTATCCTCGTAACCGATCATCATTAAAATCTCAATTCGGCGAGTCTCAGTCAAATATTTCATTATCACTTTTACAAGAAATACGTTTTCAATTTGGAATTTACCATTTAAATGTAAATCTTAACACCGCAACATCTGATTGAACAATGCACATTACTTTTAGATATTTTTTTAAGTATTCAGAAAATGTCAACAAAATAAAGATCCATGAGCGTATCGAGAATTCAATACAAGAAAAACGTATCGAGAATTGATTTTAGAAAATTTTCCAATTGGTAGTTCAGATATTTCATACGTTTGTATTTAGGTTATTTAAAAAATACCATCATTTAACTCGTGATAAATTATTAATTTCATTATTCCGCCCAGTATTATTACCATGCATTAGTTGAAATCAGGTTCTGAATTGTTTCAGCCGTTACTGTCTGGTAGTTGATCATAATTAAAACAAAGTGTAGAAATTACTATGTTTTACTACCAAAAAAGTTATGAGCCAAATTTATCCCATCATAAAAACTGAAGAAAATAAAAAATTCATTTCTCTATCGTACTTTGATAGCATAAGTCAAAAATTGGCTAATAGTCTTTCAAAATCAGATGTCAGTATTGCCTTCAAAGCGCAAAACAAATTATCATCGGTATTATTTAACGCAAAGGACCATACACAAATCAGGAATTTAAGAGTTATCTTATTCTACGTGTAGTAATAAATATATAGGACAAACGGGACGTTCCTTCAAGACGAGGTTCAACGAACATAAAATGAGTTTCATGAAAAATAAACAAAATTCTACTTTTGCCACTCATTGTCTAGAAAAGGGTCATTCCTTTCCCATAATAGATAATCTTAAAATTTTACATGTAGAATCAAAAGGGAAGAAACTCGATTATCTGTTGAAATTTTCAAATTAGTTCACAATAACAATAATGTAAAAATAATGAATGACTGTACGGAGCTATGTAAGTCGAAAATATTTGAGATATTTAAAAAGTAACATCTGTTTGAAACCTTTTTGAACGAACATAAAATGAATTTAATGAAAAGTAAACAAAAATTCAACTTTTGCCACTCATTCTTTAGAAAACAGTAATTCCTTTCGACAAAAGAAAATTTTAAGAAAAATTTTACATGTAGATTCAAAAGAAACGAAACTTGATTATTCAAAATTTTCAGATTCGTTCACAATAAGAATAATGTAAAAAATAATGAATGATTGTATGGAGAGATGTAAATCCAAATATTTGAGATATACAACAAAATAATGTAAAAATAATGAATGACTGTACGGAGCTATGTAACCCCAAAAATTATTTGAGATATTTAAATGGGTACCATCTGTTTAACAACCTTCTTTGTCGATTGCCGACATTCCGATATCTGTTAGAAGGCCCCTCTTTTTCAACCCGGTTTTTATCACGTGCCGCTTATAAACCTCTTTACCATTATTAGGTGTTATCTAAAATCTATTGAAATATTCAAAATATTTATCACTTTTGTTTAAATACCTCTGTACCACTGTTAGGTCTTCAGTTGTCTGATGATGGGATAGTTCATTTCCCGAAACTCGAGTCACAAGAAAATGTGTAATATATCTTTTTTGGTAGTAAAACATAGTTATTTCTACAATTTGTTTTAATTTAATGAAATCAAGTTGTTAAGGAGCTTAAAAAAATTGAAATATACAGAATGTTCCATTTAAAATAAAGAGGATGGAATATGCTGGACTTGCGCAAATCACCTTGTATATTTAAATTTATGCTTAAAAAGCGCTCCATTGAATTTGAAAGTTGACGTATCTCATAATTATCTAACATCAGGACAAAGAATTTTATTCCATAAATGGTCCCCACACTGTATACGAAATGAAGGTGTAATTTTCAGAGTTAGTTCAAAATGTAAACTTGAAGCAGCCACAGTTTTGCTTAAACAATTGTCGTTAATCAATAAATTGTTGAAATATTCTTTATTATTCTATTAAATGAACATTAATTTTTCATTATTACATCTAAAGTAAGAAAGACAATTCGGTTGAAATGTTGAGAAACGAGACATTACAATAAGATAACAGCATCCTGTTATCAGCGTTCAATAAGTGTAGGTGTCCCAATACGTCCCTGCCCTTTTTTTAAAACACAGAATCATTGACATTCATGTTTGAAACCTACTGGTCCGTAGTCAATGAAAATCGAAGAGAATAACCGAGAAATAGAATAACCCCGATTGTATTTAATTCCTAATATGCATTTATCGGACGAATAAATACTCAGTTTGCTTCTTGACCGTGTAGAAAAACTACATATTCAACATATCTGAAAAAATTGGGTAATTTAATCTCCACGGATCGAATTCCGTTCGAAGGTTGAGTTTTTCGATAATGGGTATCGGCCAATTTAACGGTTTCGCAATAAATTTGAGGTCCATGTAACTATTTACATAGATGAACACTTATATATAGATGAAAAAATGAGCCAATAAATTGGTTTTTGAGGAATGTCGGAGTTCAAGGCTGAGCAAACAGATCGTGAAAGAATATTTCTAGGGCAAGTTGAAAAACGGATGAAGTTAACTGGAACATATCTATGGAGATGAAGAAATTGAAGGTTTAATTTGTATTAAAAAAATTACACTACCTACCATGAAATTAGGATAATCATGTAATTTACATCTATTTTATGATTTTTTTGTTTTTCCGCCTTTGACGGTTCTAATTTAGTTTCCCACCTTTATACGATGATTTTGTCGTGTAAAAAGTTTTTGTTGTTTTGTCCAGAGTTTATTGAAAATAATGAAAACTGAAAATTTTATTTGATATGCTTTTAGGTAACGAAAAATTTAAGAATTTCAGCAGTAAATGTTCCCAACTCCCGCTTACGGTTTGCAAACAACGAGGCATGCTTTGCATCAGATTTTGGGTCACATACGTCAGCATATTGCCCGGCAAACCTAGGTGCCGGCAGATGTCTTTCTTAAAATCTCCTCATTTAATTCCTGCACTTCAGTCAGGCCCAACAAACCTCGTGATTTAAACCTCTTCAGGATGAGCAGTAACTATCCGTGCATTATCATGTCAAATACCTATGAGCCGTAAAAGTCCTATTTTAGATAAGTGGTAACTGCGTGCGAGCTTCAAAGGATATGCCTTCCAATGCCTTAACGCAACCTCAACCATTTGAAAGTCGATATGCAATACACGGTTGAGCATTGTCTCGCCTCATTGTTGCCACACTCTTCTGCTTGAACCCATTAGACAAAATTGCGATTTATCGGAAAATATTTCGCTACTCCAATCATCTATTGTCCAAGCCAAGTGCGCTCGTGCAGAATTCAACTTTGCACTCCTTGAAAGCAGCGGTCCAGTACTCCTAGTTCGAGAAGAAGCATGAAGTAGCTTGCTAACTGTCCTATCACTTACGTGTACATATCTCACTTCCTGCAGATGATATCGAAGGAAAACTCCCATGACCGTTCAGTTTCTCAAAGCAGAATCTAAAAAAAAGGTCGTCTCTAGCAACTCAACTAATCAATTTGCAATAGACAGATGAAACTGCTGAAACAAAACAAATGTTGATAATTAATTCCTAGGAATTCAGTTGGAAGGCCCTTTTTTATTAAATACTCATCGAAACAACAATAACTTCCTTTATTTAGACAATCACGAAAAAATGATCGCATACATTTGTAAATTATGTTACAAACGAGAAAATAAAAGATTTCTAAAATAAATGCACATTTACCCTAATTTTAAGCTCGACAGAGATTTGCAGAAAAGACGTAATTCATTTCGTGGATAAGAAAAACTTAATTGACACTCACACTTAAATAAAATTACTGCAAAATCTACAGCGGCATTTTGGATATTCTGCAAACTGTTTGCCAATGCTTGGGATCTGAAACTTTTAACGATCCATTGGACATATAGTATGGAGGTGAGACCTATCATTATGTATGCCTTTCTAGTTTGGTGGACCGAAACTGAGGAAAGGATAAGCTTCCAAGGCTGTACAAGCTTCAAAGGATTGGTTATCTAGGCATCACAGGAGCTGCATATAAAACTTCCACAGCAGCAATAAAGATTCCATTGGATCTTACCCCACTGCACATTAATGTGAAAAAAGAAGATCTAATGATTACGTTTAGGAGGGAACACCTAGGGCCTAAAAGAAGACATATAAGGATTTTGGAATCACTAAGGGAATTGCTTTATTTCTGAGAGATTCTATTCCGCTGGAATATGACCTTGATGCCAACTGGAGTGATCATAGGTGACTGCCGAGAAGGCATGGAAAGATTAGTTCAACTTCGGAAAAGTTGTCTATAACAGCGCTGCAAACAGAAATTCTGGCTATAGACATGAATGCCCAATTCCACCTGTCCAAACAGTACAAGGGAACTAGAATTTGTATTGCCTTAGGTAGTCAGATGTCACTGAAGCAGCTGGTGGAGTAGTAAAAAGTTTTTTATATCACTGGAGAAAAACAAACAAACTAGTCCTTATTGGGCTATCAGCTCGCCAGGGCAATGGGGAAAATGAGAAAGCAGACGCCCATGCATAAGTCGATGAATCGGAAAGGGGATACTCCGCTTTCCGCATTTGAGATTTATGTGATTTTTCTACCTACTGGGTCTAGGGTCACTGCCTCCATGGGCACAGCATTGGGATACGCCCAATCCGCACGCAAGAAGTCCCCATTTTGCTTTCCGTATAGACTGGTAGCTTCGGAGCACTATCCTACTTCTACTGGCTATACACTGTGAGTGAAGTTTGAAGTCCGCCTAAAGCATGGTCGAGACACCTAAACCTTCGAGTGCAGTCCCGGACTACCCAGGCTCAAGAGCTACGATCTTGAACCAAAGAATATCCTTCTGCCCTAGCGTGCAGCCTTTCAACCACTGCTCCCATGTGTCCAACACCAAGAAGTACGAACACTCATGTAGGCATCCACCCATCCCGTGGTAGCCTTGTTTGTAAAAGGAGCCTTGAAGGCTATCGGTCACCAAGAGGAATTCTACTCGATGCCAGAAACCATGAACTCGATGAATCTAACATGTCATTATATCCCTACCATTAAAGTTAGCACAGATCTATAACTGACGTATTCGCCCTTATGGACTGAGTACCTACAATCGGGTAGAACCACGCCAGATTTATATGTAAGCGCTCTATGTTGCAATGCTCACCCCAGAGGAAAGCGAAAAAAGATTTTTCACTGGATACCCAGACCAACGACTAAGCAAGGTGCTCATCGCGTCATCAAAGGATAATGCCCATTTAGTCCTATCACTGTAAAAGAATGAGATGAGGTTGCTTACTAGGCTTCTCATTGACCACTTGGTCATGCGATATCACCTTCACAAGATTAGTGAAGAAAAATCTGATATCCATAGGTAATATAATATACATCGGCTGTAGAAACCATCGAACACATACTCTGCTAATACAAAGCGCTGGCGCAAACCAGCCTTACTCTACTGGATAGTATGAATCTTATATCTAAGCGATATAAGGGTCAAGTCTTCCAGGAAAATAATCAACTTTGTGGAGAAGGCCTTTCTGGGAGAAACTAAGTACTATAGTATCGCACAAAAGGCCTTATGGGTCGCAGTACGAACCTAACCTAAGCTCGGCAGTGTCTTTAAATACAGACATTTGGCCGCAATGATATCTAAGTTCTCTGATACAAAAACGCAAAAATCAAAAAAATCAAACTCAAAAACTATTGAAGCATTGATCCTTCAAGCGTAATATGAACTCATTCTTCTAGGTATTCCGAGTTCGTCCATTAGAGTGGAAAATTGTATCTAACCGTGAAATAATGAAACCAAATTCATCTAAGGTACGGACTCTTCTGAACTTGAATGTTGTGACTTTCTTCGGATGGTTTCATAATTGCTGTTATTGTAATCATCGATATTAATTCTTCCGTAACAAAATCCTAATTATTTCCGATATCATCAGACCATCTTGAGTATGATTTTAATTACTCGGAGAATAAAATTGTGAATTCAATGGAAAGTGGAATTGTGTGGTGAAGGTGAAGTATAGTACGAAACATGTACATAGATTATTCATCGTGAATCTTTTTAGTTTACAACTTGAGTGTTAAGGAAAAGGTGGATAGTTATTATTGAAATTTTGTGAAAAAAATTTTCAAATGACTGGCATATGTTGAATACGAGATGAAATATGATGGACGATTATGTGAACCATAAAGTTCACGAAGTTTGGCGAATAGAACACTGATTTTGAAAATAAATTTCAACAATTTGTAAATTCTGTTGCGGCGTGAGTCTTTCCATGATATGTCAATGCTCACTGAAAAGAAATGTCAAAACAACATGTCTTCTACCTTCTGTCAAATTACAGTTATCCCTATCGAAAGTTCTATCACACTAAAAAAAAAACACACGATATAATATCAACTGGAAAAAAAAACCCAACAAAATATAAATTGCTAATTAAAATGACAATATAAATACTTGAAGGAGACAAAAAAAATTTATATGAGGCTAACAGAATAAATCTGTTCTGATATTTAAATTTTTTAAATCTTATTAGTTTGGACTAAAGGAGTGAATTTGAATTGTAAAATAAATTACGTTTAAAGTAAAAGATTTCCATGGAAAATACAATTGGAAAAAAGAGTGGAATTGTGAGGTGAAGGTGAAGTATAGTACGAAATATGTACATAGAATATTCATCGTGAATCTTTTTAGTTTACTACTTGAGTCTTAAAGAAAATGGTGGATAATTATTATTGAAATTTCGTAAAAAATTTTTCAAATGACTGGCATATATTAAATACGAGATGTCTGACGTATAACTCTGCTGGTGTTCGTGAATTCTTTTCTCAAAGGATCTTCCTGTTTGACTAATATAGACTCCAGATTTATTATCTTTGTTTGATCTCTGTTATTTATTATATGAATTCCTAAATTATTAATCGTTCTTAAAGCTACATTCGAGTCAAATTTCATTTTAAAATACTTGGCAATATTATCTAATATTCTACCCAAGTAAGTTGGAAATGTATCTTTTAGTCAAAATGTTCTGCAACAGGGTAAATTGAATACAATACGATTTTTTTTTGTATTTTGTTTAAAATTTTGTCTATAGCAGTTATTGAATGTAATTTGCAATAAATGATATTAGTATTTCTTAAAATTTTAAGATCAAGAAAATTTATACTAAAATTCTCTTCTTTCTCAAAAGTGAATTTAAATTAAATTAAATTTCATATTCATCTATTAATCTAAACATACTATTTTTTGAATTTAAAGAAAGAAGTGGACTTCGAGTAGAAATCTACACTCGTAAATTTATCTGCACAATTATACTATGGAACACAACTCCAAATATCAGTTTGAATTAACTAGAATTGTTTTGTGGTTGAAATTTGGTTCGAAAATAATCATAACAGTTCATTAGCACATGAAGCTTAATTTTATAAGAGGAAATTTCGCAGCTCTAATTACAAATGTTTTAATAACCTTGGTTACAAATTTCTCCTACTCAGTAAATAAATTGATTGTTTGATATTTCTAGATTTTCCAGTTTTATGTGTAAAAAATTAGCAGATGTGATCGATATCAAACAAAAGTCTTGTGATCTTGACAACTCCGTATCATAAACTTGTTTGTGACCTCGCGGGCTTGTTTTCACAAGATATAAAGGCTTAAAATTAGAGAAGCACATTATACTACTGTATGTGAGAAGAGAATACGATCGGAGTAACTCTTTCAAATAAGTTGGTATTGCAATTGCCAACTCTAGGAAAACCTCGTCCCATCAGAACTTCATTTCATATAATTAACCCATTTATCTATTTCCCCAATCATTTGCATGCCGAAGAATAAATATTACAACAGTAAACTATGCGTGGTGTGACAAAAACGAAAATATTCTCTTTAAACAGAGTATATTTGAACTTCCTATACAGGAAATTCTATCGAGACATGCAGATAAAAATGAAGATATAAAATTTGAATATCAAAACAGATTTAATCTGTTAGTCTCCTATAATTTTAATTTCAAAAAAATTTTATTCAAAAATTTTTAGTATTGAATTAATATCTCATAAGCGAAGCTTATATTTGATAGACGTAATAAATCTCAATATACAATATCAAATGGAATAAATAAAATAAGATCAGAAACAAAATTTTGTCTCCTTCAAATATTTATTTATTAATTTTAATTGACAATTTGTATTTGTTGGGTTATTTATTCCATTTGATATTGTATATTGAGTTTTGATTTTATACGTCTATTAAATGTAAGCTGTGCTTATAAGACATCAATTCAATTTTAAAAATTTTTTTGAAATTAAAATTATAGGAGACTAACAGATTAAATCTGTTCTGATATTCAAATTTTGAAATATTCCTTCTATAAAGTAAAAAACCTCTTCTTATTATTTTATGAAGATATAAATTTTGAGATTCTCATCGAAAAATGTACAAGAAGTACGAAAAAAATTCTATATATAAGTAAACATCTTGTTCCTGGCAAATTGAAAACGGAAAACGTTCTTGAAAATCAATATGATCATATGAATTCCGGTATATATAGTGTGTTATTAAAACGGAATCTCAATAATTCACCAAAATCAGATGAGATGATTGTGGTAATTAACGAATTTTCTGTAGTTTGCGGTAGTAATAATTTTACTTAAAAAACGCTCTTGCAATTAGTTATCTTATTAATTTGATAAAATAATTAGAAAAGGTTTTTTACTTGATAGAAAGATTATTACAAAATTTAAATATCAAAATAGATTTATTTATTCTGTTGGCCTCCTACAAATTTTAATTTAAAAAAATTTCATTCAAAAACTTAGAATTAAATTAATGTCTTATAAGCACTGCTTGAATTTAGTAGACATATAAAATTAAAACTCATTATATCGGGTGTTTTTTTTTACAGTGATAGAACTTTAAATTGAAATAAAACACATTTAAATTAAGATTGAGGCCAAATTTTTTTTTATTTGAAATATAATTTTAGGACATTTATTTTTTGAAAATAATTTCCGGCATATTAGTCTAGATGACAAGTGCCTTTTGGGTCAACTTTTTTCAGCAGTCTCCGAAAATTATGATCAAGGTGTCATTCGATTCAGAATGGCATCTAGATGATTTTTGAAAAAAATGAGGTTCCGCTTGCAAAAATTGCAAAGTTATTGACAATTTTCGTTTTGTTTAATTTTTAATTGTTTATATAATATACATTTTGTTATAAACAAATAAATTTTTACTCTATATTTTTTCCCTATTCTTTTTACTGCCACAAATACAGACATTTAATTAATTTTTTTATTATTTTTTTTATTTTTAAATATAATTTCTCTTTAATTTCGTCATCCTTACCTGGTTTTTCATCTTTAAGATTATTATAATTTATAAACTAATGGAGATACGATAAAAAAACTTGAGATCTATTTATTCTCCATTAGTTAAAGAATAAATTTAGCTAAAAAGTTCAGTTGTTATTAATTTATTTATTAAATTTATAGCGATTGTTTATGAAAAATACTTCGGCAAAAATTTTTTTTGGCTCTAATGCTTAAAAATCTCATCAACTTTTAAAAATATGATTACTTCATTCAAGTATCTTGTCATTAATTGTTCATTACTAAACATTTTTACCTTTTACATTCTAATCTCACTTCATTATGCTAGGAAAATTTTCGAATTTCTACATTTTCATTTTCAGGTTCTATTTCTTCAATGCTTATAATAGTTTATGAGTGACAATCGTTTTTTTTTTCTTTTCAATATTTTTGAGACAATAGATTCTCTAATAAATTTAAGTAATTTTTTCATGAAGTGAATATTTTATGCATGTTCATATTCATTATTATTAAAATCTCATTTTATTACAATAAACCCTCATGTCCACGAGTAATTAATAACAACTACACTTTTTAGCTGAATTTATTCTTCAACTAATGGAGAATAAATAGGTCTCAAGTTTTTTCATCATATCTCCATTAATTCATAAATTATAATAATCTTAAAGATGAAAAACCAGGTGAGGATGACGAAATTAAAGAGAACATATCTTAAAATGAAAAAAAAATAATAAAAAAATTAATAAAAAAAAATCATGTCTATTTGTAGCAGTAAGAAGAATAGGGAAAAAATATAGAGTAAAAATTTATTTGTTAATAACAAATTGTTTATTATATAAACAATGAAAAATCAAACAAAACGAAAAAATTTTTTTTTATATGGAAAAGAAAATTAAATCATGATTTTTAAAGAAAAATTGGTTTCTTAATATTGGTTAGAAGTGGGAGAAAACGATTGTTAATTAAGAAATGCGTTTTTAAGCAATAAAAGAAATTTTTTAAGGAAATTTTTTTTTTTTTAATCATTATTTGCATCAAAGATTGATATTGCTTAAAAAAATTTTCAATTATTATATTTTATAAACAACGCATTTGTTTATAACAGTTTTTTAAACAATAAGAGATAAAAATTTAAAAAAATATTTCTATGTAGCTTCCTACAACATGAAAACGGCCCATTAATAATATTTTGAAAAAAAATTTTATTCGATCATTAATCTAAGTTTTTAATTTTGCAACAACGAAAATTGTTAATAAAAAACTGAAAAATAAACATTTTTAAATTTTTCCAACGGGGATCTATTCTGAAGTCTTCCCAAAATTGCTCCAAGAGAGGAAAAAAATCTCAAGTTAATAGTTTAACAATTATCACACTTGCAATGTTCATCCCAAGCAGAAAAAAATTAATAATTAACTATTGCATAACTAATTGAAAAATTGAGATAAAAATTTTTTTTTGGCGGATTATTGTTCATTCATCTATCCAGTACGCCCCTGAATGTTTTCATCCCTCTGGCAAATTATTAATATTGGGACTACAATTCCGGGAGCCGACACTTTTTTTAGGAAATTTCCTCCTTTTTTTGAATCTTTTTTTTTATTTACAAAATCTTTATTAGTTTTTGAGATATTTACAAAAAACTAAACCCTCTTTTTTTTTCTAGTTAATTGTTAATAACTTTTGCAATTTTTGCGAGCGAAACTTCATTTTTTTCAAAAATCATCAAGATGCCATTCCGAATCGAATGACACCTTGATCATAATTTTCGGAGACTGCTGAAAAAAGTTGACTCAAAAGGCACTTGTTGACTAGACAATATGTCCACCACGACTAGCTTTGAGGAACCACATTCGACCAGACCAATTTTGGGCCACTTTTTCGAGTAATTCAGACCTCATTTCATCAATACCACGAGTTATGTTGGTCACCAAAGCGTCTTTTGTTTCTGGTTTATCAGCATAAATCAATGACTTGACATAACCCCAAAGAAAATAATCCAGTGGAGTTATGTCGCATGATCTTGGAGGCCAATAAATTGGACCATTTCTCGAAATAATGTTATCGCCAAATATTTCTTTCAATGAATCAATTGTTACGGTAGCAGCATGAGGTGTAGCACCATCTTGTTGGAATCAAAGCACTTCTGGGTCGATACCATTCAAAATTTGAAACAAATAATCATTGATCATCGATCTGTAACGAGCATCGTTCACTGTAACATTAGCTCCAGCATCGATTTTGAAGAAATATGGACCGATGATGCCTCCAGCGTGTAAAGCACATCATACACTGCATGTTTCAGGATGCAATGGAACCTGGGTCGATACCATTCAAGTTTTGAAACAAATAATCATCGATCTGTAACGAGCACCTTCACTGTAACATTAGCTTCAGCATTGTTTTTAAAGAAATATGGACCGATGATGCCTTCAGCGTGTAAAGAACTTCTTGAGGTTTGTTTTCCCTCCATATACGGCAATTTTGCTTGTTTACATAGCCGTTCAACCAGAAATGAACTTCATCACTAAACACAATTTTACGATAAAAAAGTGGATCAACTTCAAGCTGTTCTAGGGCCCAATCAGCAAACAAACGACGCTTATTATGATCAATTGGCTTTCGTTCTTGAACCAGTTGGATCTTGTTTGGGTATAGACCAAGATCATTACGCAAAATTTTCCGTGTGGTGGATGCATAGAGACTTCTTGTGAACGTCGACGAATAAACAAATCTGGATCATCATTAACACTATGACTTACAGCAGCTATATTTTCTTCTGTACGAACAGTTCTTTGTCTTGTTGTTGTTATTGCATGGAATAGAGAAAATGTTCGAAATCTATCGATAGTTCGACGAATAAGCTGCTCTGATGAACGATTATGTAAAACATAAATTTCACGAAGTGCTCTATAAGTTTGGCGAATAGAACACTGATTTTGAAAATAAATTTCAACAATTTGTAAATTTTGTTGCGGTGTGAGTCTTTCCATGATACTTTGTCAATGCTTTCTGAACAGAAATGTCAAAACAACATGTTTTTCGGACTTCATCTTCAGGGGGCTGTAACTAAGCATGAGGGGCTTGAAAAAATAAAGTTTATATGAAAGACCCACCCTATTTGTATTTGTCTGATTCAGTGTAATTTGTCTTTAATCACTTTCATATAGATGAAAGAGGTAGTCATCAACCCAAATTCGAATTGGGAATTTCCGGTGACGTAAAACTGCGTCTTCGCAGCTTTCGCTGTAACTGAATATTGAGATACAGAAATACCAAGTGACTCTCTCTGTATTCGGTAAATCCCCATAATTTCACCTCAGGTGGAAGTCGAATAAGTTTGACAGGTCGAGTGTTGAACTTTGAGGAAATACCGTTCTGCATCATTTCTGATTGAGGAAGAAAGAGTGTTTTTAAATTCTTTGGTAGTTAACTGACTGCTTGGGTTGTGATTGATACGAGTTTTTAATAATTTTATTGAGTATCAGGTCCCTTCAGACATACACACATGCTCAAAATCCAATGATTTTATAAATTTTCGCAAATTAACGGTTTAACTTCAAACAGAGCTGAGCAATGTTTGGTACCTATTATCTACAATTCATCTTCATGTTATGAAAAACATTTCCATCTGATCACCAATTTGTTTCGATAAAGATTAATATGATAAAACAGAAAAAAGTCGATTCCTGAAATAAAGCAAAAGATAAAAAAATTGTAAAGCCGATGTGCTATAATTTTGTGTTTAGGTTGTGCCGTGACAGTATTTAGCACAAAACTATATGTTGGATCTATAGGAATACTTGAAGCTGAAAAGGGTCAAGATCATATTGCCACTGCTTTGAAGGCTACTTAAAGTTTTTTTCTCGCCTCCAGAATCGATGTCGTGAAAGCGATAGCGCAAAGAAAGAAACATTCGATCAAAAGGTTCGATATGTTCAATTGGAGTCATGAAGAAATGAGGTTTCGACCGCATCTGAACCAAGTAGCTCGTTGGTAAGGGTTCATATTGTGCGTGTTTCAAGATATACGATCAACAAAAGATTGAGGTAGGCCAATTCAGTTAATATATGTCGATGGGAGGTATTACTTCCAGAATAGATGCAAACTATTGGGTTGTTCGGAAAGTAATTTCGTTTTTTTTTTGGGAAAATGAAAGACATTTTTCCTGTAATGTTATTTTATTAAATTAAATTTTGGTCATTTTGGTCCAACAGCTTTTGCCATCTTTCTGGCAAAAGCATGAATCTACACTCATTAAATTTTTGGTCTTTGCTGGCAAAAAACTGATCCAGGTAATTTTTTACCCCTCCATTTGAAATAAAAGTTTTACCGTCCAAAAAATTTCACAATGACCTGGACAAATAATAATCCGAAGGCGCCAGATCTGTAGAATATGGTGGGTGTGGCAGTGTATCCTATTCAAGCTGTAAAAGCTTTTGGCATGTGAGTAAACTTGTATGAGGTCCTGCATTATCTTGGTGGAATACTACAACTTTTCTGTTGACTAATTCTGGCCTTTTCTGTTGAAGTGTATCATTCAGTTTATTCAGCTGATGACAGTAAAGTTCCGAATTAATTGTTGTGTTATCCGGTAAAAGCTCAATGCTCCATGATCTCTTGCGTTTGACATTGTTATATACAACCTATTTTTTGTCCACAATAATGACGCTCTTCAAAAATGGATCATTTTCGTGACGCTTGAGGAGCGAATCATAGACGTCAACGCGACGACACAAATTTCTCTCCGTGCGAACATGGAGAACCCATATATCGTGCTTCGAGGTTAAACTCAGGCTCTTCAAGTGGTCATAAACAGTTGAATTTGATAAATTTAACCTTCCATCGATCTCACGTATTGTTATTCGCCGATTTGCATCAACTAATGCCTTTATCATGTCTTTATCAGCTTCAACTGGCCTTCCGGAACGTAATGCAACTTCGACATCAAAATTGCCAGATCGAAAGTTAGCAAACTAGTTCTGGCACTGGCGCACTGTCAACACATCTTCTCCATACACATCGGTTAATGTTTTTCTGGCTTGAACAGCATTTTTACCTTTTCTATAGTAATAAGTAAAATATGACGAAAATGCTGCTCATTGCTCTCCATTTCAGAAGGGCACCAACCAAAAACTACTGCATATAATTAGTTGAACTTTTTCACACACAAGCCTTGCTATATCAGCTCTCAAAACATATAATGACTTTCCGGATTAAGTGTGAAGTTAGGTTCGAAAAAATACAATTAAATCCTCTGTCTGGAAAAAACTGAATTACTTTCCGAACAACCTTATAAGATGGGTTCAAGAACATATGATCTGGGAATAGAATCAATGGGATAAAATTTTAGACACTGACGAATCTCGATTTATTTGTATATATGGTGGATTGTTGAAGCGCACTGGGCATCAGAGAACGAATTCAGCATGTACAATAAGAGCACAGCTAAACATGTGGAACCATTATGGTCTGATGTAGAATTTCGCTTTGTCTCAGAACTAAATTCGTTTTGCCAGAGCGGCTATTGATTACCCAAGGAATGTTTTTGAACCTGTAGTTTTTATTTGCCTCAAGCATGATAATGCCCCTGTACATACAGCAAGAATTACGAGAAACGAGAATATATTCTCTCTGTTTCAGACTGGCCTCCCGAATCCCTGGATGTAAACCCAATAGAACATGTTAGAACTAATACTATTTGGTAGTTTAACATATTTAATTGAAAAAAGTTGTTTTTTAAGATCCATAGCAATTTGTAGATATAATATGGTATAATATTGTGTTAATATGTTGAAATCTATTCTAACTAACCAAGAATTTCCCTGCACATTTAACACTATTTTATGGACATACAACTAACTCCATCATTCATACACTGTTAAAAATTTCCATAGTAATTTTACTAAACATGTGTAGGAAGTTTTTACGCACCACAATTTTGGAATTAT
This sequence comes from Megalocaria dilatata, assembly GCA_034642435.1. Lineage (NCBI taxonomy): Eukaryota > Metazoa > Arthropoda > Insecta > Coleoptera > Coccinellidae > Megalocaria > Megalocaria dilatata. Next base: position 35,033,912 of record CM067854.1, read on the forward strand.
AGTACTCAGTGTTGTAATTTTACTACACAAATTCCTAATGTGTATAGTAATTTTACAAACGTTGAGATTTAATTCTACAACACAGAAATGTAAAATTACAATAACTAACTGACAAATACAAAAAATTTGTAAAATTACAATTTGTTTAGTATTTTGGCTATTACAAATTGTAATATTACAACAAATGCGTGTTTAAATTGCAATACAATGCAGGAGTTTGTAATTTTACTATTCAATTGCTTAGTAAAAAAATAGTAAATTTACAAACATTTTTAACAGTGTACGTACATTAATATATTCATGAAATATTACACAGGTGTTAAGATAATAGTAAATAATTCTCGCGTTTATGAAATCTATGAATCATATAGGTGCTTTGTACGCTCTAAGTGAAACATTGAACTTCATTATGACAACTTCAATGATTGAATGTACTTTAACAGAACGTTAACGCGGAAATCCGCAATTTAATTTTTTTCGATTTTAAGTATTAGGTCTATTTGTTTCATAATGTTCCCTTACCGTTAATCACTATCAGTAATAATGTATCTCTGCAATACATTCAACAAAAATATTGCTACATGTGCAGAATAAATTACTTGCGTTCCGTTAAAGAGTTTATCCTTCATTAAAAAAAATAGTTATGAAATTAAATATGAATATTATACATGGTTAGGAACATTCATTCTACTTTGTGGATACTTACAATGTTAAAGCGAACGGAGATGGTGAAATTAACCGTGACGGTTTGAAGTTATTGTTCTACCCGAAAAATATTCGAATTATTTGTTAAATAATAATATAACAATTCCATACTCGAACAAACTCGACAAGGTTTTGTTGATTACTGAGGGAAATTGCAGACATATGCATGTTTCAAACTGGTTGGTTTTCATCAGTGCAATGTATGCTACTGACTACAAATCTGTCAAGTATCTACATTCGCCATACAAGGAGACACTAAGGTATTAAAAATACACTAGCGCCATCTAGAGTATACAAATATACATACAAGACATACCTTTGCGAGTTAATTCAAGTAAAGAAATTTATTCTCGATATTTCAGCATGTGTTCAAATTGAATATTTGGTGTTACATTATAGGCGACCACCTGCTAGGGCCATATGTTCTTCCTCCAACTTTAAATGAAAATTCTTATTCATTTTTTGCAGAATTACTTAAAGGTTATATTTTGGACGAATTGTCACTGGATGTAAGAAGGAAAATGTGGTTTATGCAGAATGGAGCTCCACCTCATTTCCCATTAATTGTTAGAAATCATCTAAGTGACATATTTCTCATCGATGGATTGGTAGAGGAAGTGATTTTGAATAGCCAGCAAAAAGTCCTGATTATAATCCTCTAGATTTTTATATTTGGGGACATATGAAGTCTTTAGTTTAATCCCATGAAATTAATTCGCGAGACGAATTCTGGAGAAGAATACAAAATACGGCTAATTTTATGAGGGAACAGAGTAATGTTTTCTTTGTCATCCGTGTCTGGACAGCTCAGTGGTAGAGCATCGAGCTCGGGACCGAGAGGTCCGGGTACGAATCCTGTTCAGGTGGAAAAGAAATTTTCTCTGGACGGGTATCTGCCACCATTTTACTATTGGGTCAAAAACAAACTGTGCTGTGACCTAAAGTGGCGCAAGATCGCAGTAACAAAGCCTACCCAGAACACAACTGAACTCCTAACTTGCACAAGCTGAAAAATTTTCTGAGGAATCTTCACAGAAGATCTAGGAGTATCAGGATAATAATAATAATAATAATAATCCAGAAGTCTTCTATTCTAAGAAGCATGGAAGTCGGACGAGTCCACGTAGAACATTAATTTTAAGTTTGCTTTTTTCATGTTTTTAATTCTTCTATACTGTTAAAACAAAAGCCTCACGTTAAAAATGTCTGTTATTTGAAATCCACTTCTGAAACAATGAACTCTTCACTGTGTTTTCATCAAAAACTGGTGAAATTATAGTATTCAATCAAGATTACCAATATTACGTAAAAATGATTTTTACATCGTATTTTCTAATCTAATCAAATTTTTCCGTATCCAAAATTGAGAATCTGAACGGGTGACCTCGAGACAAATTATAATTAATATTCATCAGAAAAAATGTCAAGATGTTCGTCTTGAACTTGATTCCGTGCGTAAGAATTTGCCTTGATTATTGATCTTCTGTTTTGTATTCGACTCGACTTTTGGATTGACCATTGTAGGTGTTATTTAGATCATTGTCAAGGGACACTAGCAATTATCGTCATTTTAATTTCATGAAAACCTTCGACTCGTTTCTAACTTTGTTTAAAGTTTGAGTTGAAATATTCCGCATATCCGTAGTTATTCTTTCTTTGAAGTCTGCGATGCTCTTATGCTGTGTTGCATAAACTTTGTTCTTGAGATAACTCCACAGAAAAAAAAATCCAACGGCGTAAGGTCTGGCGATTTAGCTGCCCACTCAATAGTACCTCTTCGTCCAATCCTTTTATTGGGCAAGATTGCGTTTAAGTAAGTTCTGACTATTGAAGCATAATAGGGTGGGCTCCATCCTGCTAGAACCAGACATTTCCATTCGGTAGGCTTGGATCTATTGCCTTAGAAAATTAGTTGACTAACGCAGGAACAACTCCGTCTCTAATCAAACTCAAATATTTTTCGGCTGTCGAAGTCCCATCTATAAATATAGGCCAATAATATGGTCACCTGTGATACCTGTGATACCTTCATTTTTTGAGGATACTGCTTGTGTGTCTCAGGCATCCAATGAGGATTCCCCACTGGCCAATATCTACAATTTTGTCGGTTGTCTGAATTTTGCATGAATTTTAGACACAGTACCTTGTGAAATATTAAGCAACTGATTAAATAATTTTGCCACTTCAACTTGACTTCTGCAATTATCTCTGTAATCGATCGTCATTAAAATATCAATTCCGTGAGTCTCGGTTAAATATTTCATTTTTACTTCTACAATAAATACGTTTTCAATTAGGATTTTACTATTCCATTGTAAATCTCAACATCGCAACATCTGACTGATAACAATTCACATTATTCGCTGATATTCTTTATTTATTAGCATGTAGATAGTTTTTTAGGTGTTCATGAAAAAAATAGTAACAAAACTCAGATCAATGAGCGTATTGAGAATTGATTTTATAAATTGTCCTTATTCAACTGATACTTCAGAAATTGCATATGTCTGTATTTAGGTTATTTGACGTGATAAATTACTAATTTAATTATTTCACCCGACCATACATGAGATAGTTCGTTGAAATCAGGCTATTAAGGAGCATTAAAAAATATACAGCGTGTTCTATTTAAAATAAAGAGGACGAATTGTGCTGGACTTGCGCGAATCAACCTATGTACTTAAATTTATGCTCAATAAGGGAATTTGGAAGTTGCCGTGTCCCAGTGTTTTTTTATAATTTTCTGACATATGGACACGAAGAATTTTATTGCATAACTGGTTTCCATACTATATATAATAATTTCTATTAAATATTGCGAATTGTTCACATGACTTAGATAGTAACTTTTTCGAATGCTCATATACAACTGATCTAAAATTTTGTAGCATACTGTAGTTAAATGGTTTATGTTTGAGATGACAAATATAATGCGTTCATTTATGATTTTGCGATTTTTTTAAAAATTCCCAATGAATTGTTGGTTCTATAAGATATTTTTATATCTGTTTTATTGAGGAATTTAAGAAGAATTGAGAATATTGAATTCCATCTCATCAGGTAAATTGGTTTACGAGAATTTTTCTTCACTTGGTAGCCTTTGGAGTTGATCAGTTCCAATTGAAAATTTGGATGACTCAAATGTTTCATTCATATTATTCAGGGGATATTTAATATCATTTGATCATTTGATCTAGCACGTCCATTTAAATTCGATCGGTTATAATTATTTCTTCAGGATCTGTCAAGAAAATTATGCGTGTTTGTATCGGTTAATTACTCATTCAATAACAACCAATAAATTTACGATTTTAATCAATAAAACATCGATATCGAGAATTCATTTGCTTTATCGGTTGAGGTATTCTTTCAAGGATCCAATGGATCACGATAAACCATAATCAAGATGATTCAGAAAATAAAATAAGGGTTATTGTTTTCAATTTTTCAAGGAGAACCAGGACAGGTGCTGGTTAGAGCTTTTTTGAATTGGAGCCTAAGATATCTCACATGTCATATACCAATTCATATTGAACAAGATGTGGTGTTCAAGGTTAGAGATTGTTCAGACTCCATAGTTTATGAATTCTTCCGGGATCACTACGTCTATCTGTAAGATATATATAGATATCTAGGTCTATAAAAAATAAGGAGTGCTATTAACAACATAACCACCGAGACCCCAATTCACTAAAATTTATTTCACTAGCCTTATCGATTGATCAATATAATCGATTGATAGTTGTCTCGGGTAGTTCAATGAGTCGGTAGGTAAAATGAAACAATAGAAGACTTCTTCACATGAACACTAATCTTTTAGGATATCTTTATTCCAAAGAAACGAAACACTGAAAATATGTATTTTTATTTCTGATGTATTCAGATTAGATTAGACAATCGGCAAATATATCTATGAGCTATTGTGTGGAATTTTCCCATCAATATCAATCATCCTGCCTTGAACAAAAATTATTGGCCTCTGATCTTGCTATCAGCAGAATCTAAATTCCTTCATCTCAGTTAATCAGAGATGTACACATTGTCACCGTTTTACATTTATAGCTCGATACAGAAACTGGTTCCAGCAACGTATGACCCTTCTCGATTTATGCCAAAGACGGATTACCCAACGCCAGCTTGATGAAGTAGATGTGTGAGGCAAACTCAACTTGACATTGATGCCTTCATGGTCAAACGCTCCCAGCCTGGCAGATTTGCGGAATTGAACACTTACGTCGTGAATCAACCTTCTCCCAAATTCCGGTGGTCGTTTGCGTGAGCGATTTTGATATCCGTGATATTTTTTCCTATTATAAGAGTTTTGAATTGGTATAGTAAGAACCTCATTATGCGCAGTATTACCTGGTTAGTTAATTTCCTTGAACTCCTTTGTTATATTTATGGGTACAATGCATATTGCACCTGAATGACTGTGGAGAATGTTGTAGTTGATACTTTTTATTAGCGTTTGACGAATTCTGAAAGAATTCGCAAGGATGGACAAACATTTATCTTGTTGGGTACTGGAATGTAGTACTGTATAGTCGTAGTTCCAATATGACCTTTTTTCTCCATATTAACTCTAGAAATTTTACATTAGCCTTCATGTCGTTCTTTCACATATAAATGCTAAATTTAATGCGATCTTAGAATTGTTGCTACGCTCAGAAAATTGTTTTCAAAACATCTAATCATCACGATATTGATAAGGTAGACAACGTTGTTCAACTTTATTCCAAAAATTAGTACCTGAATTTGCAATAGACTCAAGCACAACAACATCAACACCATATGTACAAGTGAGAAAAATCTAGGGTCAATTTTGGTTAAAAACAAAGATTGTCTGAAATTTTGAGAAAAAAGCGGCATATACAAATTACATAGGTCAAACTGGTATTATTAGAGCAAACGAACATAAAAATCTGTACTCTAAAATAAAACAACAACTGGTTTTTTTGTCTATTGCATGAAAGAAAACCATAGACTTCTGTAAAACCGAAATTCTACATTCAGGTAGCAACAGCAAAAAGTTGGACCTACTCTAATATCTGGAAATCACTCCGGGTCTTAAAAAACCTTTGCCCATAACAAACCAGTCGATCAGATCTGTTGTTTTTTATTTTTAAATTCAACATAAGTTTTCGTTAGATAAAGACTGAGAAAATCAACCACTATATCAACATTGTTCATTAAATAAAAGGATATAATGTTTATCTCATATCTAATCATTTCTTTCAGAAAAATTTTGGCCATACCATTCAACGGACAAGAATTCGATAAATGCCGTATGTACGATGTAAACTACGATGATTTGCTAAAAATTGACATATTGAAACCAGATCCTTCTTGGCCTACAAAATCCTGTAAAAATGGATGGGAATATGACTTTTCGGACCAGCCTTATACATCTATTGCTACAGAGGTGAGTTGATTAGCAGAAATATCTGAATGTCCATAATTACCATATTTACACATTTTTCTATTAAATATATGTGTTAAGAAAAAGTTCTTTGAATCGGTACAGTGCAACTTGAATCTTCGTAACAGTTTAATACTCAAATACATCGGAATTGGTCTTGTTGGTCGTTGGGTCATACGCAGCAGACATACGCATGTTTCGCAGCTTATCGACTGCATGTCACGAAGCTTATTCAAGCAGTGAACTGTATTCCCGATTACTTCTAGCATTGCTTACATAGAAAAATTTCCTTATGCTCAAGACATAACCTAGTACGCCGTTATGCGAACAATAGGCATGTATATGAAATAAAACCAAACAGCGGATATTTTTTTGCAAGTAGCAGGTGATCCCGCCAAATCAACTCTTGATAGTGGATGATGAGGTATACATACGTTGCCTGACGTTTTGAATTCATCGCCAGCCTCAGTTTGATGCAAAAACTCCTTTCTTTTTTGCCGTTGGGGCAGTTGTTCACACGTGAAATACGGCGTTCGACGTCTCTTGGCTTCATTTCATACAGCACCCTATTTCCTACCTTTCGGATCATTTCCATTGCTTTAAAACGATGACAAATGGCTGGTTGAGTGACTCCAAGTATTTTTGCGAGCTCCTCTTGCGCTTGTGATAAATTTTTATCAAGCTTTGGGTCTAATTCTTCATCCTTTATGTTTGGTGGCCCTCCGGCTCGTTATTCGTCCTCATAATCAAAATTGTGACTTTTTCATCGGGTAAACCACTTCTAAAACGTTCGTTCAACTAAAGCATGGTCACCATAAAAATCCACGATTACTTTCAGAGTAAAACTGCCAATAAAAACACATTTTATTCGATACAAGAGTTGATATGTTTAGAGCACACAGAAACTATGTTGTTTACACTTCACTGAAATGACAGATACTGAAAGGAAAGCCTAATGATGACACTTCAAAATGAAGGTGTTGCCAAATGAAACAATGGAATAATAAACTAGTAGCGATATCTGTTATCAAAACCGCACGAACTCATTTTTACTCCTAACATAATGAAACTTATAGTAACAAAAAGTTCTTCGAATCAGACAGTTCAACTTGCAACTGTGTATTTTTTCAATTCGAAAAAAATTTATGATTTTTAAACAATTCGTTTTTCGTTAACTGGATCAAAGAAGTTTTCACGTCCTGCATTGTGAAAAAATTTGAACAAGATATTTATCACAAATCATTAACATGGGAAACGCAAATAATTTTGAAGGATATCTTCACGATCATAAAAATAGCTCCGAACTGATCAGTACACACCCGAAAATGTGAGATTATCGATGACATCCTTGTTACTGAAACGATCAGACGAACAAGAAAATGAATTTTATGGGTTTTAAACTGAAAATCGGAATATTCTTAAAACCTTTAAAACATGATTAATTCTCAAAATTAATACAATGTCTACAACAGCTCAAGAGCGGAAAATAGACCGTCAAAATTTCTAGAAAAACACCGAAGTGAAGTTACGAGCTTCTGTGTGCTTATTCGTATCATTTACGATCCTTACGAAATTTTGCATTCGCCTTTTTGTCTTTATTCCACATCAAATGTGAATTTGATCGGAAATATTTAAGAAATTAAATTTCAAATGGAAACAACTCGGGAACGTTTAAAAATCCTACGTATTCTATGTTTTTGAAAGAACTTATTTTGAGCAAGTTGATTTTGAAGAAGTTATGGTTATGTTTTGCATTTTTGGAAAGGAATTTGATTTTAATAAAACAGGGAACGAAACAAAACTTCGTACATTTCAAGTATTTATTTAGTAGATTTAATTGATAATTCATATTTCTTTGAATACTTTTATTCCCTTTGGTACAGTGTGATAAGTGTTTAATTCTATATGTCTACTAAATTGACACAGTGATTCTTAGACATTTATTTAATTCGAATATCAAAACAGATTCAATCTGTTAGTCTCCTATAATTTTAATTTCAAAAAATTTTATTCAAAAATTTTTAGAATTAAATTAATGTCTTATAAGCACAGCATATATTTAATAAAAGTATAAAATCAAACCTCAATATACAATATCAAATGTAGTAAATAACCCAACAAATATAAATTGTATTTGATAGATTCGGTCTTCACTTGGTGGAAACTCATTTTAATTAAAAAAATGTATATATGACAGTAATTTATTTCCACAAAAATGTTTGTACTAATACAACAATTGTTTCACCACGATGTGGCTTCTTCAGGTATTACATTGTACAATGTAATACCTGAAGAAGCCACATCGTGGTGAAACAATTGTTGTATTAGTACAAACATTTTTGTGGAAATAAATTACTGTCATATATACATTTTTTTAATATAAATTGTCAATTAAAATTAATAAATAAATATTTGAGGGAGACAAAATTTTGTTTTTGATCTTAAAATTATGAAACCTAATTCCTTTTCAAAAATATAAAGCATAATTTAAGGACTTTTCAGAAAATATAATTCATTTGAAATATTTAATATATTCAAATATTTAAATAAGTTATTTCAAAAATCTTTCAGAACATGTATTATATCTTCAAAAAATATTTAGATATCCGATGAGGTCTTCATCGGTCCAACTTCAGATTTAAAAAATAAAATTAATTAAAAAATTAAAAACTAATGATATCCTTCGATTTGAACACACTACCTTTAAAATCCAAAATATTCTATGTTCGTCACAAAATCATAGAAAGCTGTAAGGTGTTAGGTTTTCTTCAAGCCACTTGATATTCCATAATGAGTTTCATTCAAACCAAAGTATAATTATATATTAAATATAAAATAAAATAATAAGAAGAGGTTTTTTGTAATATTCCTTCTATGAAGTAAAAAACCTCTTCTTATTATTTTATTTGTTTAATTCAATTCTAAAAATTATGAATAAAAATCGAATTAGCGGAAATAGAATATTGTATTTTATTCATAATTTCAATATGAATTTCCGCCAAGTAAAGGCCGAAACAATCATAGATTTAATTATAAAAGTTTCTGAATGAAAATTTTTTGAAATTATAATTTGTAGGAGGTTAACAGAATAAATATGCACGATATTTGAAAATTTTTAAATAACGCTTCTGTCTAGTGAAAAGCCTCTTTTTATTATTTGAAACTATTAATCTCCGATTACTGATTAGTACCCTAGATTTTGAACTTCTCCGTATATACATTTCGCATATTATTAAATAATAAAAAAAAATTTATAGGTCTTAATTAATTGAAGTTGTTACTGAATAAAATTGAGGATCAAAAGATTCTGACAACCGTTACAAAATGATAACTTCTTAAAACGAATACCATCACAAGGAGAAACTATCCATTCAATAACATTAAAAATTTATTTTTTGAATTTATTCATATTGAGAGAAAAACTTTTGAGTGACAAGCCAGATGGTCTTTCATGCTATTTTTTTAATTATAAAGGGTCTTTCATTAACAGCGCCCAAATAAAACACATTATGTATTTGAAAATTATTGAAACAAAACATCATTTAAATGTCCACCATGGAAAGGCTGGCAGAAATGGACCCAATTTTCCATGACTCTCTCACACAAATCAGGTCATATGTTAGCAATTACTCGTTCAATATTGATCTGTATATCGTCTAAAGTTGCTGGATGATTGCTGTAAACCAATTACTTAATGTAACCCCAAAACAAGAAGTCCAATAAAGTTAAATCTCAGGAACGAGGCGGATAATTTATCGGTCCATTTCTTATTATAAAATAATAATTACTGATCACACGACGTTTTAAATTATCTGTTCGTTTGGGTTCTTGGGTCAAAACAATTTTGTATGGATTTAAACGAAGATTTTTTCGTAAAATTTGCCAAAAAGACTTCTGGGACATGCCTAGTTCTTGTGAACGTCGACAAATCAATAAATTTTGGTCTTTACAAACACTTCCACGTACTGCAGCAATATTCTCTTCACTTCTTGCATTTCTTTGTCTCACTGGCACTGTGACATCATGAAGTGTAAAATTTGTTTCGAACTTTTTCACTAAATGTTCAACTGCTTTTTTATCCGGACGATTATAAGGACCAAAAAACGCGTAAAGTTAAGAAACAGATCGCGATGTTTCATAATAAATTTGGATTATTTGTAAACGTTATTCAATGATTAAATGGCAGAATTGACAAATACAACTGTCAATGTCACAAAATTTTCTAATAGAAATTTCAGAATGAAAGAAGAATATAAAACTATTAAAACTATAAATCAGAAAATCACTGAAAATAATTTAATTTTCACCCGAGCCGATAAAGGAAACACTATTATTGCTTTAACGGAAAGTGATTATATTAGCAAATCAGTTACTTTCCTAGAATTAAATAATTTTCAATTTATCAAACACAATCCAACGACAATTTTCCAAAATCAAATTAAATCCCTAATAACCCCGCAATCCAGCCTCTTTCGGAACACCCCAAAAAATAAATTAATTTTAATGAATCCACAACCTCCAAAAATGTATTCGTTGATTAAATTACACAAGGAAGATTATCCTATTAGACCGGTTGTTTCGTTCGTTAGTGCACCTTCATTTAAACTTTCGAAAGAACTTATTCAGATTATTAAAAAAAAAACTAAATTTCAAGCTAAATACTCGAGAAAATATTCACTACAGCTAATAAATAAAATAAGGAATATCCACTTACCACATAATGCTAAATTCATTTTATTTGACGTACAAAATTTATTTCCAAGTATACCACCAAATGAAACAATTAAACTAGTAGATAATCTATTAATCAACAACAGATGCAATACAATTATCAAAGAAGATATTTCAGAATGTCGAGATATTTGCACTAAACAAAATTATTTTCAATTCAAAAATGAAATTTATAAATCTGAAAACGGTTTGATTATGGGAAATCCCTTAAGTTCTTTATTAGCAGAAATATTCATGGAAAATATTGAAACTAAAATTCACCAAAATCCCCTTAAGAAATCTTTTTATATTGGTACAGATATTTAGACGATATTTTCTGTTGCTTCACAGGTACAGACAGACTTTTGAAAATATTCTTTTTATTCATCAATGAAATACATCCTCCAATTAAATTCACTATAGAAACCGAACATGATAATTCTATTAATTTTCTTGATTTAACTGTTACTCGAATAAATAATTCACATGATTTTTCAATATTTCACAAACCAACCTATACGGATTCTATTATACACAATAAATCAAATTATCCTCTAAATCAAAAATTATCAGCATTTAATTGTATGATCCATAGATTAGTTAATAATCCCATGAAACGAGAAAATTATATTTCAGAACTTAACATAATTAAACAAATAGCTATTAATAATGACTATGATCCTAAGTTGATAGACAAATTGTTGAAGAATAAAAATAATAAAATAGCTTTAAATATAAAAGAAAATTTTAAATACATTTCCTTAAAATACGATAAAGGTATTTCTGAGAAAATTGCTACATACCTCAAAAATAAATATAATTTGAGGACTTCATTTAAAACGAATTCAAACTTGAGTAAATTTATTAAAAATAATAAAGACTGTACACATAAAGATGATAAATCGGGGGTTTATAAGTAAACCTGCGGTGATTGCCGTTTACATCTGACACACTGGAAGAACTTTCCGTCATAGAATTTGTGAACATTTGAAGAGTTTCCTCAATAATAAAAGTAATTCTACATATTCCAACCATTTGTTAGAAACAGGACATACTTTCAACCATAACTTTGAAATTCTACATATAGAAAGCAAAAGTTATGCCTTAAATCTGTTAGAATCCCTAGAGATAAATAAACATAATAAAATTGGAATATTACTTAACGAACAAATAGATTTAAATAACTCACCTCTGTTAAATATATTCAGATAAGCTGGAATTTGCAGAGACCCTTTCTGGGTTTTAGTGCTCAATAAAAATTTATTGTACTTACTGTAATATAAATAGCAACGGATTTCGGAAACAAGCTCAGTTATTCAAAATGTGATCTTGCCTGATGATGCTACTGTGATAGCGAAACAATTGTAGTGAACATAACAATAAAAATTTGTGAAAATCAGAATAACCTTATTTAAATATTATTTAATATGGATTTTCACCAAGTAAGGACTGATACAATTCAATATTTAAACAATGGCTGCCATGCGTGAGTAATGTCAATTTAAAAATGCAGCGTCCCAATTGAAAGATCCTTTACTTTATCGAGTTTCTACACAGAAACCTTTTTCGTACCATTTTATTCGAACTTGACGAAAATAGGAATCGAGTTAATCGAGTATTGGAATTCCCAACTAATTTATTCATTCTTACCTCACTGATCCAGTGAGAATATTCATTTCTCTGATAGACATAAATCTAGTGGGAAACACGAGAAGGATATGCTTGAAAACAAATAATAACTAATTTTACAATAGCCAAGTAGTGCCATTATTCATTACATGTCACAATTCGAATGACAGCTCACATCATCGTTTCGTAAATCTTGATCGTAATGAGTATAAATGTAGAATGTACACAAAGTCATAAAATTACAACTAAGCTACTACCTAGTAATTAATATAAATTAGTTGAATACTTGGCGTTTCTAATCAGAAAAATTATATGCAGCTATTTATCATTTATCTACCAAAATTTTTCAGGTATGTTAATGCAGGTCTATAAATCACATTACATATTGCGCGATTGAGACATTCAAGAGCACCGCCGTCAACCAGATGACGCCTGCTAGATTGCTTTTTTCGAATTGTCAACGTGATGAAAGTTGCGAAGGTGACCACTTCAAGTGACTTACCTTCTAGGGTAAATCTTTAAAATACCTGCTCGTGTTGTTAGAGCGAAACTAATTTTGCAATTTGTAAAAGAGTTCAGACGTCGAACTCAGAAAGGAATGTTTTAAAGTACATGACATGTTATGGTGAATATTTATTCATGCGTCTTGTTTACACTGCTCAAAAATTGAAGTGGATATTCGAGAGAAAACTGACTTTTTGCACTTGAATGAAATTTTCAAGATTTCTGTAAATACCATGTTCGCGTACTACACACAGAGACACACACACAAAGTATGGTCTTCATGACACTGAATGGCTTAATTACAAAATACTAATTTCTTGTAAGTGCATGATCTACTTTTTTTGTTGTCCATATGTGCGATAATATGCTATTGCAAGGTAAAAAAAAGCTTCTGGGGGATCTTCACAGAAGATCTAGGAGTATCAGGATAATAGAAATGAAATGAGAAATTACTTTGTTTTCTATAACTTTATTTACTGATTATACAGTGACTCGAGTTTCGTAATGATACTACATTTTCAAACTGATTATTCAGTTTGAAAATGTATCGGGTGTTTACTTTTAAAGTGATAGAACTTTAAATTGAAATAAAACACATTTAAATTAAGATTGAACCCACCACGACTAGCTCTGAGGAACCGCATTCGACCAGACCAATTTTGGACCACTTTTTCGAGTATTCAGGCAATATTTCAACAATAACCACCGGTTATGTTGGCTTCCAAAGCGTCTACTGTTTCTGGTTTATCAGCATAAACCAATGACTTGACATAACTCCAAAGAAAATAATCCAGTGAAGTTATGTCGCATGATCTTGGTGACCAATTAATTGGACCCATTTCTCGAAATGATGTTGTCGCCAAATCTTTCTTTCAATAAATCAATTGTTACGGTAGCAGCATGAGGTGTAGCACAATCTTGTTGGAACCAAAACACTTCTGGATCGATACCATTCAAATTTTGAAACAAATAATTATTGATCATCCATCTGTAACTAGCACCATTCACTGTAACATTAGCTCTAGCATTGTTTTTAAAGAAATATGGACCGATGATGCCTCCAGCGTGTAAAGCACACCATACAATGCATTTTTCAGGATGCAATGGAACCTGTAGAACTTCTTGACGATTGCTTTCACTCCATATACGGCAATTTTTCTTGTTTACATAGCCATTCAACCAGAAATGAGCTTCATCACTAAACAAAATTTTACGATAAAAAAGTGGATCAACTTCAAGCTGTTCTAGGGCCCAATCAGCAAACAAACGGCGCTTATTATGGTCAAGTGGCTTTAGTTCTGGAACCAGTTAGATCTTGTATGGGTAGACCAAGATCTTTACGCAAAATTTTTCATATGGTGGAGTCCAACTGGTTATGATCGTCGACGAATAGACAAATCTTGATCATCATTAACGCTATGACTTACAGCAGTGATATTTTCTTCTGTACGTACAGTTCTTTGTCTTGTTGTTGTTGTTGCATCGAGTAGAGAAAATGTTGTCCGAAATCTATCGATAGTTCGACGAATGAGCTGATCTGATGGACGATTATGTAAACCATAAATTTCCCGAAGTGCTCTATGAGTTGGGCGAATAGAACGCTGATTTTGAAAATAAATTTCAACAATTTGTAAACGTTGTTGTGACGTGAGTCTTTCCATGATAATTTGTCAATGCTTACTGAACAGAAATGTCAAAACAACATTGCTTCTACCTTCTGCCAAATCACAATTATCCCTATCGAAAGTTCTATCACTCTAAAAAAAATATCCGATAGTATTACTACGAAACTCTAGTCACTGTATAATCAGTAAATAAAGTGATGGAAAACAAAGTAATTTCTCATCTCATTTCACAATTACAATCGATCTCGTGTTTTGGCTCAACAAAGGTTCACTCAACAAGAAGTTGCTAACCGTCTCTGGGTTCCAAAAAGTATAGTTATTAGAGCGTGGAATCACTATCTTATTAATGGAAGTGCTGCATATACTCATGGGAGCGTAAGAACAAGAGCTGCAACCGTCGCACAAGATCGGCTAAAAGGGTTAACTGCACGACTAAAACCCTTCTTCATAGCATCCCGAATTAATAGTTCATTCAGGCAAGGTACCATTAGGATAGCTTCTGTTCAAATAATCCGGCATAGGTTGCACAGTTTCAATCTGAGGGCAAAAAGATCCGCCAAGCACCCGCGATTGAGTAGGAAGCATCGGGCTGTAAGATATCGTTGGGCTCTTGAAGATGAGTACTGGAACGTGCACAAATGAAGATCCTGCCTGTTCACGGATGAGTCCAGATTTCGTCTGTATCAGTCTGATGGCCAAATGTTGGAGTGGCGAGAACGTGGTCAACGGTATAATGAACATTTCATGACGCCAACAACTGTTTTTGGTGTCGGCTCAGTGTGCATTTGTTTTAATGGGCGCACAGATCTCATTATTCTCATTAACTCAACCACGACAACAGTGAATTAATTGTAGAACCAATTCTTGCTCCCTCTGCGGCAGCCATTGGTGAAAATTTTACGTTAATCGACGATAATGATGTGCCCGTCCACACCGGGCAAGAATTATCAACTACCAACGACCATATAGAAGAAATGTATGGCATTAACCGAATGGATTGGCCCACTTGTCTCTTCAGATCAAAATTGTGTTGAACATTTCTGGTCTGCAATGTCGCAGCAATAACACTGTTTACCTTTCTCACTTGAGATGCAACAGCTCGCCGATGCTTTGACGGACATTTGGCAAAACTTTCCTCAAGCTTTCATTGATAACCTCATTGACACACTGTCGAATAGAAGAGATATAGGAGGCCTCATCCGATATTGAACCATGATTTCGAGGTGTTTCTAACAGAAGGGACCTTTTTTTATTTATATTTATTTCTCTACTATGTTGTCTTGCTAACTATTGCAATTTCAGGCAGGTTAACCATATATATCTAAATTAATACTCGGTACATCTACAAAATCGCTTATTTCTTTCCCTTCATATATTATTATACCGGATGTTAAAAAACAATGTTTCAATATTTTGGGAGCATTCTAGACCTCTAAATAAGTCCGCAAGGTGCGCAAATGAGCCGTTTTGAATATGTGACCGATTTTCGGTTTCCAAAATATTAACTACTAGCGCAACCAAATACGATAAATTACAGGAGATATTGGATTTATTTTTGACTTCTAGTGTTTTACAGAAGATGTTCCATATAACCACCTTCTATTTCAATGCAGTACATCGTCGCATGAAGGAATTACGTACTCTTTCGAAAAGACCTGGTTGTGTTCGGATCGTTTGACGGGATAGTTCAATGCGATGTTGCAACTCTTCAATGTTATTCACTGACGTTGCATATACTAAACTTTTCAAATAACCCCAAATACAAAAGTCCAAAGAATTCAAATCGGGAGATCTAGCGGGCCATGGCACGCGGTCTCCTTGCCTTATTCGTCGAAATGTTTGATCTAAATGTACTCTAACAGCAAGTGTATAATGTGGGGGTGTTCCATCTTGCATAAACCAAATATTCATCCATTGATTTAAAGGTACCACGTCTAGAAAATCGGGCAAGGTATTTGGAAGAAAGTTAAGGTATACGGCTCCTGTTAAATTTTGTGGTAAAACTACTGGTCCTAAGAAACGATCTTCTAAAATACATAGCCCGATATTTATACTGAAACGCTGTGAATGCCTGGATTCATGAATGGTGCGTGGATTTTCATCCGCCCCAATATGGCTATTATGAAAGTTAAAAATTCCATCTTTGATAAAGCCGGCTTCATCAGTGAAAAGGATATAAGAATTAAAATGCGGATGTTCAGCAATCTTTATTAAAACCCATTGGCTGAATGTCCTGGCTTGATGATCAGGACGATTAATAGCTTGCACTCGTTGAATATGGAATGGATAGAGAAGTTGTTGATGCATAGTTCTCCAGACAAGGGGGGCACTAATTCCCACTTCCGCTCAAATTCTTCTTACACTTGTACCGGAATTTTCAGTCACAATATTTAAAATTTGCTCTTCAACTTCTGGAGTACTTAAAGATCTTGGACGTCCAGTATCACATATTAGAATAAGGCATTTTAAATTCAGGAAATTTAACTTTTTCTTAACAACAAAGTGAAAGAAAGTGAATAACTCGAATCGGATGCAAAATACTTCTTAATTTTTTTGAGGTCTATAATCAGCTCCCAAAATATTGAAACCTTGCTCTTTAACACCCCGTATGTATGCAAATTATCCACATCAATTTTTGAGCAGTGTAGATGAAAAAGGAAGAGGTTTAGAACAAAAAATTATATAAAAGACCCCCTTGTATTCACAAGAAATATTTTAAGTTTTTTACGACACTCCTACATTTCCAAAATTAGTTTCTTTCTATATATAATTTTTTTTGAATGTGTCAAGTTTCCTTGAAAAAATCAGTATGATCGCTTTCATTCAAGTCTTGCCTGGAATACTTTCCGTGAATAGAATCTTAAATAATTTTCCTATATAAAAGAAAACTAAGAGACGAAATACTGGATTTGAAGATAAACGACTCATAATTCAGTCCCCCTGGGACATTGTAATTTATTTATTTCAGTTTCTAGAAGAGAAAAAATTCATTCATCCAAAGGAATAATTAATGAAAATGTACATCGCCATCATTTTCATATTACTGCAGCGTATACAAAAGAAATAAATCACATTTCTAGAACCAGTTTCGTTATTTAATTACCACAAATAGTGCCATTATTTATCATATAATTGAAACCACACTCTTATCCTGTCCAATAATAAGAAAAAGTTTCTCTTATGAGCTATATTTGGAAAGAAATTTTTAATTTCCTTTTGTTCATATCGGTATATATTCGATCATCGAAAAACGTGTTCGGTAGCGTTCATTGTGGTTAATTTTCTTTCAATGCCAACACCTTCGTATGCTCCGTTCGGTATTCATCTTAATTAGATTATCTCTTGAAAATATTCAGAATTCTTCATTCTGAAGTACTTTCGTAACCTTGCTTTTGGATAAATAGCCAATAACTTCTTGGTATTCAGATAATTAATCCACTTTGAACTTAATTATTTTCGTTATCCATCAATTACCCTTGTTTTATGGACATTTATGTTAATCCCTTCTTAATGAATAATAATAGAATTGTGCGTACTTTGTTAGATAATACATCATGCAACGAAATGCATCAAATAGATTTAATTGCAAAGGCTTACCAGGAATCGGTCAATGAACAAAGTGGTTATTAAGATATATAAAGGGTGTTTCAATGGGAAGGCCCCATTTTTAAATTGACATTACTCACGCATAGCAGCCTTTGTTTATTTGTGACATTGACAGTTGTATTTGTCAATGTCTACCATTTAATCGTGGAAAGGTACACACTCCAACAACATTTACAAATAATCCAAATTTATTATGAAACACTCAACTCCAATTTTTCGTCGTTATAATCGTCCGGATTAAAGAACAGTTGAACGTTTACTGAAGAAGTTTGAAACAAATTTTATACTTCATGATGTAACAGTGCCAGTGAGATAAATATGCAAGAAGTGAAGAGATTATTGCTGCCGTACGTGAAAGTGTTCGTGAGAACCAAAATTTATCGAATTCTCGACGTTCACAAGAACAAGACATCTCTGTGGCGAATTTTTCGAAAAGAACTTGGCTTACATCCATACAAAATTGTTTTAACCCAAGAACTCAAACCAACGGATCATTTAAAGCGTTTGGGGTTACATTAAGTGGTTTGTTTACAGCCATCACCAAGCAAATTCAGACGATTTACAGATCAATATTTCTCGAAATAATGTTATCGCCAAATCTTTCTTTCAATAAATCAATTGTTACGGTAGTAGCATGAGGTGTAGCACCATCTTGTTGGAACCAAAACACTTCTGGGTCGATACCATTCAAATTTTGAAACAAATAATCATTGATCATCGATCTGTAACGAGCATCATTCGCTGTAACATCCACCATCGATTTCGAAGAAATATGGACCGATGATGCCTCCAGCGTGTAAAGCACATCATACACTGCATGTTTCAGGATGCAATGAAACCTACAGAACTTCTTGAGGATTGTTTTCACTCCATATAAAGCAATTTTGCTTGTTTTTATAGCCGTTTAACCAGAAATGAGCTTCATCACAAAACACAATTTTACGATAAAAAAATTAATCAACTTCAAGCTGTTCTAGGGCTCAATCAGCAAACAAACGACTCTTATTATGGTCAAGTGGCTTTACTTCTTGAATCAGTTGGATCTTGTATGGGTGAATACCAAGATCTCTATGCAAAATTTTCCATGTGGTAGATGCACAGAGTTCAACTTGTGAACGTTGACTAATAGACAAATCTGGATCATCATTAACACTATGACTCACAGCAGCGATATTTTCTTCTGTACGTACAGTTCTTTGTCTTGTTGTTGTTGTTGTTGTTGCATCGGGTAGACAAAAGTTGTCCGAAATCTATCGATAGTTCGACGAATAAGCTGCTATGATGGACGATTATGTAAACCATAAATTTCACGAAGCGCTCTATGAGTTTGGCGAATAGAACACTGATTTTGAAAATAAATTTCAACAATTTTGTAATCGTTGCTGCGGCGTGAGTCTTTCCATGATAATTTGTCAATGCTTACTGAACAGAAATGTCAAAACAACATAGTTTCTACCTTCTGTCAAATCACAGTTATCCCTATCGAAAGTTCTATCACTCTAAAAAAACACCTGATACATATAATAATAATAATATAAAATGAGTCCCTCATTTCAATTATCTGAAACAAACAACAAAAATCAAAAGTCACAAAATTTTGAAAAGGCGATTCAGTGAATAAAAATGATGAAAAACTCTGGCGGGAAGTTAGGAGCTTTTGCGCGCAAATTCATATCACCCACGATCCTCATAAAATAATTTTTTTGGTCTTCCAATTGAACAATCCTCACTAAATTCTGCACAAACATGCATATTATTTATTATTCTTCTTTCAAATGCTGAATTTCAGATCGATCGAATCTGTAGTTTCGAAAATATTGAAAAAAATATGAAACTTTTCAAACGTGAATAATTACGAAACTCTTCAGCCAATTTTGCTTATTAATGAATTTTCCCGCGGGATTTGTACCGCAAAACTTTCCTGAAAGTTTCAAGGCTCTAGCTCTCTCCCTTCAGAAATTATCGTGTTTAAGGTCGGAATTGCTTTTGACCTAGGATTCTTCATCAGTGAGTCCAACAAAGTTATTCAAGACCATTTCCAGCTCTAAATTCGAAAATAACAAACATTTGAGCGAAACGATAGTATGTTGTTCCCTGGAACTAGCGCGCAATATCTTTCATTAACAGCGCCCCATTTTGTTTTGTGAATGAAACACATTATTCTAAAATTATTGAAATTTTCAGTTCATTATAAAGTACAATGGATATCATTAGTTATAAAACAAAACATCATTTAAATGTCCACCAAAGAAACGCTGGCAGGAATGAAGTCGTTGAACCCAATTTTTCATGACTCTCACACAAATCAGGTCGTATGTTAGCAATTACTCGATCAATATTGATCTGTAAATCATCAACATTTGCTGGAAGATTGCTGTAAACCAATGACTTAATGTAACCCCAAAGAAAAGTCCAATGGAGTTAAATCGCAGAAACGAGGCGGATAATTTATCGGTCCATTTCTTGAAATAATCGAATCACCGAATACACGACGCTTTAAATGATCTGTTGGTTTGAGTTCTTGGGTTAAAACAATTTTTTATGGATGTAAACCAAGATTTTTTCATAAAACTTGCCAAAAAGACTTCTGGAAGATGCCTAGTTCTTGTGAACGTCGACAAATCGATAAATTTTGGTCTTCACGAACACTTTCACGTACTGCAACAATTGTCTCTTCACTTCTTGCATTTCTTTGTCTCACTGGCACTGTAACATCATGAAGTGTGAAGTTTGTTTCGAACTTTTCCACTAAACGTTCATTCTTTTATCCGGACTTTCATAATCAATTTGAATTATTTGTAAACGTTATTGGAGTGTGTATCTTTCCTTGATTAAATTTAAAAAAACATTGACAAATACAACTGTCAATGTCGCAAATAAACAATGGCTGCCATGCGTGATTAATGTCAATTTAAAAATGGAGCGTTCCCATTGAAAGGCCCTTTATATTGGTATCGTGTGAATATTTGTTTCCATTTACCCAACGATTTCACTGAGGTCCCGCACAGGAGGATTACTATGTGAAATTTGAACGAAAATAATGTTTAGTTGGAACGAGGAAAGGTTTAAATTCATATAATTTTTAGTCAATAACCAAACGTTATGGAAACATTTTGTCTAGATGAATTGCCGAACGACGCAATTGAATAATATTTAAGTAAGGTTAATCTGATTTTCACAATTTTTATTGCTTTGTTTACAACAATTGTTTCGCTATCACAGTAGCATCATCAGGCAGGTTTACATTTTGAATAATATGGATTTTCACCAAATACGGACTGATTCAATTCAATATTTAGGACTATTGAACTTTTTTTTTCCGTTTTAAATACCACTATAATTTCACAAAATATTTTATATTTATTATTTGTAGTTAACACCGTTCTTTTTTCAGTTTGTTACACCTATACGCTCAGTTATCTATATTTCGATATCAATAAATTGTTCGTGAACGGAGTGAAAGGTATAATAGCCGGTCTTATAGTAATCAATTAATTTCCTTATCTCGAAGTAATCCATAAAAATTGTTTCCTGGTCGTTAAGAAAATAACATTTCATTTAAAATGGTCTGGGAGAATGTTAAGGAATCCTCACTAACCTTCTACTACCAATAAAAAGCTATAACCTGATCGTGAATTGAAAATTGATAGCCACATTTTTCTTTAATTATTTCCCCTCTTCTGAAGATTGATTGTCAGTATCTGATCGAAGAAATTATGAAACATTGGAATTTTTTTGTTTTTGTTTTGAGTTGAATAAAATATTGATATTGATTTCTCGCATATCACTAAGTGAAACATTTTTGAATTAATGAAGTAAATGAAAACAACTTGGCTTAAGTTTCACTGTTTATTTGATGTCTGTTGATATATATTTTTTAGCTCATTTTCAAAACTGAAGAGAACAAAACTTAAAATCCTATTTATAATGGTAGGATAGATCACAGGTACAATTTTGAAGAGTTGAAAAATATGGTGTTCTAATCTTTTACAAATAAGAACAATGGTGATAAATTAAATTGAAGTTGTTCATTTGTGATTGGTAGCTTCTTTTCCTGTGTTAAACAAATTTCCAAACTTTCTAAATGGTCCAATCTTCAGCTTTTGTTACCTACGTGTAAAATCTCAGTTCTACTGAAATCTATGAAATGGTTGTTATTTATACAATGTTCCGAAAAACCAGATGTTATTTTATTATGTAATATACTTTTTTTATGTTCTTCTACCCTTATGTTTATAGATCGGCCTATCTGACCTATCTAAAATGCAGGGCATTCAATACAATATAATTTGTATATATTTGATAGATTCGGTCTTCACTTGGTGGAAACTCATTTTAATTGAAAAAATGTATATATGACAGTAATTTATTTCCACAAAAATGTTTGTACTAATACAACAATTGTTTCACCACGATGTGGCTTCTTCAGGTATTACATTGTACTGTCTGACAGTACAATGTAATACCTGAAGAAGCCACATCGTGGTGAAACAATTGTTGTATTAGTACAAACATTTTTGTGGAAATAAATTACTGTCATATATACATTTTTTTAATTAATTTGTATATACCGTTTTCTTCAAGATTGTACCTGTAATCTACCCTACTATTATAAATATTTTGAAAATGGGCTAAAAACCTGAAACATATAAACAGTGAAACTTAAGCCAAGTTGTTTTTATTTACTTCATGAATACAATATTTCCTAGATTAGGACAACCTGAGGAGGTCATTCTTAAATTAATGTCCAAAATAACTTATATGATCCGTAATTCCTATAATTTCATTGTCAAGTAAAAATTATGCTAAAAGGGTTTTTGCAGTTATATTACCAAATGTTTTATTCGTTCCAGCAAAACTGGGTTTGTGAGAATGCAGCCTTACCACATACAGCTCAAGCTATCTTCTTCGGAGGTGCCATACTGGGAGGATTCATTTTTGGCTGGTTTGCGGATAGATTTGGGAGGATTCCAGCTCTTGTTGGATCTAATTTGGTTGGTTTTGTCAGTGGAATAGCTACAGCTTGGTGTAATTCCTTTTTAGCCTTCTGTATCTGTAGATTTTTAGTTGGGCTGGCTTTCGACAACTGCTTCACAATGATGTACATTTTGGGTAAGTTAACGTGAAATATAGTTAACTTAGCTCTAACTCCAAGTGCTTATATATGAATATTCCTTTTTCAATAAGGCCACAACTGGTACAATGAAATATCGGATCGCAGTATTGGAGTGCTTTTATTTCACTTGCAATAAATGCAACTATCGGACCGGCGCATTCGCCATTTTGTTTCATAGTGAATCCTCATTGATAATGATTTTAGAATTTTTTTTAAAGTAGACCGCTTGTCAAAAGTCGAGGATATTGACGTTTTCCGAGGATGCCTATTTTCCGTATAATCTCAACAGTTTTTTCTAATTATATAAACTTATAAATATTTCAGAAACGTCTGCTGGTTCATCGTGAAGCATGTTTTCAGCAAGTTCAATGAGTTTTTGTCAGAAATGCACATTTTAGTGTTTTTTTCTGCAGTATGTTTATCGTTTTCAATAAGATCAAACGGTTCTACACTCGTCAGAATGAAAGATTTCAGAAAGAATCACCTGAGGAAAACTAAAGCATTTTCAATGGGAACGCCCCATTTTTAAATTGACTTTTCTCACGCATGGCAGCCATTGTTTATTTGTGACATTGACAGTTGTATTTGTCAATGTCTATCATTTAATCGTGAAAAGGTACACACTCTTCATAATCGTCGGGATAAAAGAACCAGGAATCGGTCAATGAAACAAAGTAGTTATTTAGATATATAAAGCGTATTTCAATGGGAACGCCCCATTTTTGAATTGACATTACTCACGCATGGCAGCCACTGTTTATTTCTGACATTGACAGTTGTATTTGTCAATATCATTTAATGATGGAAATGGACACACTCCAACAACATTTACAAATAATCCAAATTTATAATGAAACACTTAACTCCAATTTATCGTCGTTATAATCGTCCGGATTAAGGAAGAGTTGAACGTTTAGCAAAGAAGTTTGAAACAAATTTCACACTTCATGATGTTACAATGCCAGTGAGACAAAAAAATGCAAGAAGTGAAGAGAATATTGCTGCGGCACCTAAATGTGTTCGTGAAGACCAATATTTATCGATTTGTCGACGCTCCAAGAACTAGGCATCTCCAAGACGTCTTGGCGAATTTTACGAAAAGGCCTTGGCTTACATCCATACAAAATTGTTTAACCCAAGAACTCAAACTAACAGATTATTTAAAGGGTCGTGTATTCAGTAATTGGTGCTTCGAAAAGATCGGAAATGATGCAGATTTTTATAAGAAAATTATTCTCAGCTATGAGGCTCATTTCTGGTTAAAGTGTTAACAAGCAGAATTGTCGTATCTGGAGTGGTGATAAACCTGGAGAGAACTGCCATTACATTCTGACAAACTTACTGTTGGATGCGGATTTTATGCTGGAGTCATTGGATATTGTTTTTTTTTCCACGAAGCTCATGAGGCAGTAATTGTCAATGGAAATCGATATCGTTCAATGTTGACTGATTTTTTATGGCCTGAATTGGTTCGTCCTGATTTGCAGAACATGTGGTTTCGACAGAATGGTCTCACTTGTCATGCTGCCAATGTCAAATTGTCTTTATTGAAAACGAAATTCGGTCATTAGATTATTTCAAGAAATGTACATATAAATTATCCGCCCCGATCCTGCGATTTAACTCCATTGGACTTCTTTCTTTGGGGTTACATTAGGTCATTGGTTTACAGCAATCGTCCAGCAATTTTAGACGATTTACAGATCAATATTGAACGGGTAATTGCTAACATACGACCTGATTCGTGTGAGAGAGTCATGGAAAATTCGACTCAACGACTTCATTCCTACCAGCGTTTCTGTAGTGGACATTTAAATGATGTTTTGTTTCATATCTAATGGCATCCATTGTACTTTATAATGAAATAGAAATTTTTATAATTTCCAAATGAATAATGCTTTTTATTTGTGAAACAAAATGGGGCGCTTTAAATGAAAGACCCTTTATAAGGAATTCCTTATACGATGAACACACTACAACTAACAGAATCGGGCTAAAATTGCTGGGTATCGAAAAACTAAAAGAGCTGCTCCCTTGAGCATTTTGTAGAGACGATTTTTGTTGACATGATTTATTTTGATGAGTTCTACCTTCTGTTCGAAAAAAATCTCATCTCTGAAAACATTCTATATATAGAAATAATAAGATACTCAATTCTAAGTATCAGCTTTTATGCGTATTTCATGATTATTGCCAATCTTCAGATATCTCTCCTCTATGCATGTGGTTTTACCTGATAATAACTTTGAAATTAAAATACGGAATTCAAATAAATGAACAAATCATAAATTCGGATTTACTAGTGAAATCTCTAGTTGCATGGACGAGATTTCACAAGCAGATATCGACAATGTCATTTTGTTGATGCCTAGATGCGTACAGGAGTGTACTTAGATTTACAAACTATCTATTAATCTTATTTTTTTCGATTGCATGTCAACAAAATTTCTTGCTATCGTGATCGTTTCGTTGTTGATGTAAGACTACCACATTACCGAAAAATCAAAATGAAAAATTTATTTTTTCTGGGTGTAATAACAGTCGGTCTATATTGAAGGAGGCTGATTGACGTTGCAATAATAAAGTGCTATTCAAGATTTCTAGCTGGCTTGATTGAGCTATTATTGCATCTGACATAAATATGTAATATGTTACCATATATAATACATATTAAGATAAACATCAACGATTCAAGGAATATGTGACTGTAATATGTAGTCGATATTGATATATGTACTAAGTTTTTC
Source organism: Megalocaria dilatata (assembly GCA_034642435.1). Lineage (NCBI taxonomy): Eukaryota > Metazoa > Arthropoda > Insecta > Coleoptera > Coccinellidae > Megalocaria > Megalocaria dilatata. The sequence goes on from CM067854.1 coordinate 35,059,973, forward strand.
TTCTATAAATGGAATGCATACTGCTGTGTGGATGTTCATTGAAGCGAATTAATATCATTCTTTTTAACTCCGGGTACTCTATTAGTTTAAGTGCTTTCCTATGATTCTATCATTGCTTCACAACAGGAAGTCACAACTTTTCAATTGCAATATGATTATCGAGAGGAATAAATGCGCAGTTTTTCGAAAGATCTCAGCGGTCGGTTCAAGGATAGCAATCATAGAAAAATATATTCACAGAGAAGGGAAAACCTCATTTTATAAGCATACACGAGTCTTCAAATGAGTTCCAGTGCCCGTCTCTTTATTTGTTCTTATTCATCGAAGTCAGAATTTTATGTGCGAAAGAGGTAAATGGAAATTTTGCATAGTACTCGTTTCTTAATGGCAGACGATTCATATCTGAAAGAAAGAAGAATGAACAATATTTCGAGAAGGACTTTATGTCAATTACAGGGTGACATGAAAAACCTCGGACAAACTTTTTTCATTTAACTTTATTAAACAAAAGAAATTAAACTAAAGAATAACGAATAATAATAACAAACATTTGGTATGTATTTAAGCGGTTCACAAGTGGCTTTCTTTGGCGGCGATACATAGCGTCAGACGCTTCTTGAAATTTTCGGCAATGGGCAATGGGAAATTTTCGGCAGCTCTTCGGGCGTTAATCGGTCCCAATCCCAGCGCGGGATTGCTTCAGCGACTCCAAACTTTTGTGGTGTTTAGCACACGCCCTTAGCTTCAAAATCGATCACACGCTGTAGTCCATTGAGTTGAGATCCGGCGAGTAAGGCGGATTTTATTTCATTTCATATATAATAATTATATTTGGTTTATTACTCATACAAACAGTATTTTCTTTACAACCTTTGTGTATTTTCTATGGACGAACATTGAATACGAATGGTTTAACGTTAGAAATCATTAGTGTTGTTATCTTAAATTGTCAAATATGCCATGAGGCGTCAGGTATGATTTATTCTTTATTAATTGTTTCGTTTTGTGGACACGGAGGTGCACTGAAGATTATCGGCTAGAATTCCAAAGAGCCTTTTTGAAGTTGTGCTACCTATTTTTGAAAGTGCTTTTTTAAAGAGAGTTATTTTCGAAGAAATCCTTGAGGTTATGTTGAGCATTATTAGAGTGAAATTTGGCTTTCATAATACTGTTATGAAACAAACGTTTGCCTTCATCAGATGTTTGATAGAATAAATTTAATCAATATTCTATATTTTATTTGGATTCTTCTATTTCTTTTGATACTGTGTAATGAGTGTTAATTCTATATGTCTACTAATTTGAAACTATGTTTTCTAAGACATTTAAATTCAAAAAGTTTTTGAGAAAATTTTTTTATAAAATTGAAATTAAAACATATCAATCTCTACAACTTGTTGAAATTAAAGTTTGTAGTGAGGTTAGCAGAATTATTCTGTTTGATATTTAAGATTTCATTTCAAATACCAATCTAAAGTTAGCTTCCATAAACTGGCAGCTTATTTGCAATGGCGTCGTAAATTAAAAGAATAATAAAAAATAATAGGAAGAGGCTTTTTAGTTGAAAGAAGGAATATAAGAAAATTTGAATATCAAAACACATTTAATCTGTCAGTCTTCTACAATTTTAATTTAAAAAAAATTTTTTTGTCTTATAAGCACAGCTTATATTTAATAGACGTATAAAAACAAAACTCAATATACAATATCAAATCGAATAAATAAACCAACAAATATAAATTGTCAATTAAAATTAATAAATAAATATTCGAAGGGACAAAATTTTGTCTCCTTCCTTTATAAGATACTCCCTTGAAGTTTTGCCCTTTTAAAAGTATACTAGTAAATTGCAAATTAAGTGAATTCTTGCTGAAGAAAATAATATCTGCATGTTAATTCCAGAAGTAGGCTGTAATCCAAAATATAATGTGTTTTTTTCTTTAAGTTCTGGAATATGTGGGACCAAAATGGAGAACGTTCGTCGCTAACATGTCCATTGCAATCTTCTTCACTTTTGCTGCCACTGTCTTGCCCTGGATAGCATATTATTTGGCTGACTGGAAATGGCTGTGTTATGTGACCTCTGCACCCCTCTTGGTTTCTGTATTTGTTGCCTGGTTCATACCAGAATCAGCGAGGTGAGTAAAACCTATGTATTTGTATATATTGAAAATTATCTAGTCGTGTTATTGTGAGGTCAAGAAAATGTATACCATCCAAAAATCAAATTCACAATCAAAGAAGAAAAGAACCACAGTATTAATTTTCTTGACTTCACAATAAGAAGACTAAATAATTCACAAGTCTACAAGTTGACTTGCAACAATTGCCCTTTAGTATATATTGGCCAGACAGGTAGATCATTCAAAAAAAGAACATCGAAGGAGTTACTTATAGGATTCCGTACATTCGACATATGCTAATCATCTTATGGGATTCAGGCATAATTTCAACAATAATTATGAAATTATCTACGTCGGAAGCAAATGTTCTAGATTAACACTTTAAGAATTTCTTGAAATCAACAGGTACAATGCCCGTAAAATCGTTTTGAATTAACAAACAGATGTTGGCAAATCTCCATTACTGAATATCTTTCCCTATTGTAATTTTTTTGTGGCAAACTCCAATAAACACCTTGAGTTTTATGACTTATATTTCCATTATTTTGTAATTAACACTTTTTCAACTCTGTTACATTGGACACCATCAGCAAGTAGAATGTAGATATCTGAAGAAGCCATAAATATTTTTGTGGAAATTGAAATACTCTCTCTCATAAATTTTTTAATTTCAGAAAACTTTCTTAATATTGGATAGTCGCCAATATAATTTAAATAAATTACCCATGTGCTTGTAACATAATATCTGTAACAATATATCGGGTGTTTTTTTAGAGTGATAGAACTTTCGAAAGGGATAACTGTGATTTGACAGAACGTAGAAGCCATGTTGTTTTGACATTTCTGTTCAGTAAGCATTGACAAATTATCATGGAAACACTCACGCCGCAACAACGTTTACAATTTGTTGAAATTTATTTTCAAAATCAGTGTTATATTCGCCAAATTTATAGAGCACTTCGTGAAATTTATGGTTTACATAATCATCCATCAGAGCAGCTTATTCGTCGAACTATCGATAGATTTCGGACAACATTTTCTCTACTCAATGCAACAACAAGACAAAGAACTGTACGTACAGGAGAAAATATCGCTGCTGTAAGTCATAGTGTAAATGATGATCAAGATTTGCCTATTCGTCCATGTTCACAACAAGTTGGACTCTGTGCATCCACCACATGGAAAATTTTGCGTAAAGATCTTGGTATTCACCCATACAAGATCCAACTGATTCAAGAACCAAAGGCACTTGACCATAATAAGCGTCGTTTGTTTGCTGATTGGGCCCTAGAACAGCCTGAAGTTGATCCATTTTTTTATCGTAAAATTGTGTTTAGTGATGAAGCTAATTTCTGGTTGAACGGCTATGTAAACAAGCAAAATTGCCGTATATGAAGTAAAAACAATCCTCAAAAAGTTCTGCAGGTGCCATTGCATCCTGAAAAATGCAGTGTATGGTGGTGTGCTTTACACGCTGGAGGCATCGTCGGTCCATATGTCTTTAAAAACGATGCTGGAGCTAATGTTACAGTGAATGGTTCTCGTTACAGATCGATGATCAATGATTATTTGTTTCAAAATTTGAATGGTATCGATCCAGAAGTGTTTTGGTTCCAACAAGATGGTGCTAAACCTCATGCTGCTACCGTAACAAATGATTTATTGAAAGAAAGATTTGGCGATAACATTATTTCGATAAATGGTTCAATTAATTGGTCACCAAGATCATGCGATATAACTCCCCTGGATTATTTTCTTTGGAGTTATGTCAAGTCATTGCTGATAAATCTGAAACAATAGACGCCAACATAACTCGTGTTATTGATGAAATAAGGCCTGAATTACTAGAAAAAATGGTCCAAAATTGGTCTGGTCGAATGCGGTTCCTCAGAGCTCGTCGTGGTGGACATATGCCGGAAATTATTTTTAAAACGTAAATGTCATAAAATTATCTTTAAAATAAAGAAAAATTTGGCTTCAATCTTAATTTAAATGTGTCTTATTTCAATTTAAAGTTCTATCACTCTAAAAAAAAACACCCGATATTAATAGTGAATATTAATCTTCCATTGGACGCGCTTCATTTATGTCATGAATGTTAGATACTTTGACATTCAACAATCAACAAGTGGATTGTGCAATTTTTTGATTCATACTAAGATCTCCGAATTTCAAACTCTTGATATAACTGCAGCTGGTAATTTTCTTTATGCTGGAGTTATCAAACACCTGGCATATGGTTAAAATCGAACCGCAGTGTTGTCTAATTATCTTAATAGTATGTTTTTGTATAGGTTGAGGGCATTGTTCTCACGATGCTATTACTGAGATATGTGCATCAACCTTCAATTGTTCGATATCGAAAGTTACAATTGATCATTTGAATAACGGTGATTTATCTAGGAATAAGATCAGATAAGCTACTAATCTTACGTGTTACATGGTAGTTATATTCGCATGAATGCATCTAATGTCTCAGGGGTAGGTCTTATGTTTGATATACTTTCATATTTGTATTTTTCGTTAAATTAATTTCTCAGTTCGTTTTTTAGCAGAAATAATATGTTTAGGAAACTCTATTATTCCTTGTTTTGCTAACAGCTGTATCAATTCTCAATTGAGTATTGACAGCGCTGTAAATATCAAAATACTTTTCTGTACACTATAGCAAAGAAAAGAAATTCAAGTTTTTTCGTATATTCAATCTCAATTGTTGATGGTATGGATTAGTTACTTTTCAGATGTCGAAGTAAGGGAGTTTGAGCTTCATTTCATTAGTTTGCGTAATATTATTATATTTTATTTATATCGAAACTTTTGAGAAAGTCTTTCAAAATAGGTCAACATCGTACCTCTGCCGTTGTACCGTTGACAATTTTCGTATAATGAATAAATATTTTATTAAATTATATATTGGCCATTCTGGTCCAACACCTTTTGCCATCTTTCTGATGGCAGCATGATTCCAGGCTCATAAAATTTTTGGTCTTTGCTGGCAAAAAACTGATCCAGGTGTTTTTTGATGTCTTCATTTAAAGTAAAGGTTTTACCGTCCAAAAATTTTTGCAATGACCGAAACAAATAATAATCCGAAGGCGCCAGATCTGGAGAATATGGAGGATGTGGCTGTAGAAGCTTTTGACGAGTTACCAAATTTGTATGAGGTCTCGCATTATCTTGGTGGAACACTATACCTTTTCTATTGATTAATTCTGGTCTTTTCTGCTGAAGTGCATTTATTCAGCTAATGACAGTAGACTTCCGAATTAATTGTTGTGTTATCCGGTAGAAGTTTGAAAAAAAAAACGATTCCTTTAAAATCCCTCCAAACAGACAGCATCTCCTTTTTTTGATGGATATTGGCTTTCGAAATGCTTTGAGCCGGTTCATCTCTTTTGCTCCATGATCTCTTGCGTTTGATATTGTTATATACAACTTATTTTTCGTCCCCAGTAATGGTGTGCTTCAAAAATAGATCATTTTCGTGAATTTTGAGAAGCGGATCACAGACGTCAACGCGACGACACAAATTTCTCTCCGTGATAACATGGGATACCCATATATCGAGCTTCGAGGTTAAACCCAGACTTTTCAAGTGGTCGAAAATAGTTGAATTCGTTAAATTCAAACTCTCACCTATCTCACGTGTTGTTATTCACCGATTTGCATCAACTAATGCCTTTATCATGTCTTTATCAGCTTCAACCGGCCTTCCGGAACATGGTGCATCTTCGACATCAAAATTGCCGGATCGAAATTTTTCAAACCAGTTCTGGCACTGACGTACTGCCAACACATTTTCTCCATACATATCGGTTAATTTCTTTCTGGCTTGAACAGCATTGTTATCTTTTCTATAGTGAAAAAGTAAAATATAATGAAAATGCTGCTTATTGATCTCCATATTTAAAAGGGCACCATCCAAAAACTACAGCGTAGAATTAACTGAACTTTTTCACACACAACCCTTGCTATATCAGCTCCCAAAACATATCATGATTAAGCGGCTTAAGGGTGAAGTTTGATTCCAAAAACTACAATTAAATTCTCTGTCGGAAAAAACGAAATTACTTTCCGAACAACCTTATATTATTATATTTTGATTTCAAAACTTTTGAGAAAAATAGATTGACATCTTATCCTGGCCGTTTTGGGATATTATATGATAAACAGAATGGATTCAGAAAGGCTAGATCGGCGCAGATTGATCACCTAATGTCAAAAACATACAAACCAGCTCGCTTTTGTCCAAGCAAAAATTTTAAATTGAAACGATGACGATGAAATTTTAGCTCAAAACATCAGAATATTTGCTGAAATTCAGTATCGATCGATCAGATAAAACAAACATCGATCAAGTGAGAAGAAAATTTCAAACTGAAATGACGTATTCTCACAAGACGGTGGCTTAAAAAAACAGAATATTCCGTGAAATGTAGGATCGATCAATCAGAGAAATCCAACATTGATGAGGTGAGAGGAAAATTCACACGCTAAAACCAGACATGAAATAGTGATTACATCGAATGCTAGCTGAAACACTTCTGCCGACAAGGTCGAATTTTATTGAAGAAGCCGGTAAATATAGGCTCTTCTAATAAATTTTTCATTTTAAACAGAAAGAAAAAGGCACATATTTATGAAAGGCAATATTCATTTCAATCCAGAGGTGCGAGAATATGTCATCCATTTTTCTTGACAATTTCTACTTGTTGAATGAAATATCTCTGTCTGTTTACTTTTGACACTTTAGAATTGGTGCAAAATTCCCGTTGACGTGATAGATCTTCATTAGAACTGGAACCCGAACATTCTTCTTTTATTCAATATATGGAAGTAGGAGTGTTAAATACAAAAATTTTCATAAAAATAGCTGAAATTTTCGGGGTTATATTTAAACGAAACTAAAGAGTTGCTTAGTAAAGCAAAATTCAATATATCGGCCGCTATTATTTTAATTCATGTTCAAAAACATAACTGTAGGAATTCAATTTCTAGAGCGTAGAAATTGTTGGAATACAGGTTCTTCCTTGGCCTCTAGATCGAAAGCACTTCCGGTCTTTTAGCTATTATTAGTCATGCTACATGTCGAAATTGAACGTGTTACCCTAGAAAGTCCAGTGCTCATAAAAGAGTAGAGATTTATTGCTGAACAAAAACACGTCAACAGTTTCCTGCGCGAGAAAATATCTTCGATGGGGTGTCTTGAGATTCATCCCCATTGTTCTATTTCTTGCCCTGATTGGTATAGTATCTAAGAGTGGTAAAATAAGCAGAAGTCGAGCGTGTTAAGTATAGGTGAAGTGCTGTCGGGGTTTGAGACCCTCCAAGGGCAGTTCGCAGAGAGAATTGAGAGTTCGCCAAAAGGACTGATAGAGTACAGTTAGCGGAGAAGGAAGTTCACGGAGAAAATTGAGACGGAGTACAATTAGACGAGTTAGAGAACGAGATAAAGACGGACTAGTTCAATAATTCAGTAACTGTTTTTGCATTAAGTGTTGTGAGTATCTATAAGACGTTCAAGTGTAATTTTAGTCTTGTAAAACTGTATATGAAACATTCTGCGTTTATTTCACACTGAAGAAGAGAATGGACGATTTAGCTATTAATATCTCCGGATTTTGATATGAAATAACCCATATTACTACTTGATTTTTTCTAGAATTCATAAAATTCTAATTATTTTGGTTTTCTCTTGTTAAATTATTTTAGGAAACTTCATCTAAAATTTATTCCACAGATGGTTGACTTCTCAAGGAAAATTCGACAAAGCTATTGGAATACTCAGAAGATTCGAGAAAATAAACAGAAGACATGTCGATGAAAGCATTTATGATAAATTCAAGGTAAATTCATGAGTTTAACTTATTGAACTCAGCAAATTAACAAAATAACTTGCAACCATCTTTATTTCAGACGAGCTGCTTGAAGATACAAAAGGAAGAAGAAATGGAAAAGACCTATACCGTATTCGACCTCTTCAGAACACCGCGCCTTAGAAGAATCACCTTGGTACTCATCATACTTTGGATGTGCATCTCATTGGTATTTGATGGTCATGTCAGAAATGTGGGATCACTGGGACTGGACCTCTTCGTCACATTCACCATAGCGAGCTTCACTGAGTTCCCAGCCGATACCTTCCTGACTATGGTTTTGGATGTATGGGGAAGGAGATGGTTAGCTTTCGGTTCGATGGTTATCAGTGGAGTCTTTAGTTTGCTAGCTACAACTGTTCCTACTGGTAAATTTATTCATTTATAGAATACAACATTTTCGGAATTTTGCTTTAGCCTTTTTGTCGTTTACAACTAAATGCTAAACTTCATCGCCTACCGTCTTCCTGATCCACATAAACGATCTTCTTAGTACGACATTGGGAGCTTCACGGGTGTCCTCTTTCACCAGTGACAAACCTTTGAGCTTACTTCCATAGATGCCAGCAAATCGATTTCCTAAACGAAGATCTTAAAAAGATAACCCAATGGGTTTAACGGAATCTGGTGCAATTCAGTGCCTCGAAGACCCAAACAATAACTTTCTCTGGAAAAACTCAGTTCGTGACTTCTGACACTATGATGGAAAACCAGGTGCTTCAGTCACAGGATGCCATGAATCTTCTTTGCATGATTATCAACTCTTTAATCAATGCGAGGAACATGTAACTGACATTGAGATTTCTGCTGTAAATAAGCTGGGATATTTGGTCATAACTAGAAAATATTTCTCTGCATAACAGATTTTTCCACTGTAAAAAGCCCTGGTTAGGATAGGACTGGAATACTGCTCTCATATTTGGAGCTCAGCATACAGACATTCGTTACACCTTTTCGATTACATCCAGAAAAATGAAGTGCGATTGATTGATTGCTCAACTACAACAGCCAGTGTGCAGTCGTTGGAACATAGAAGGAGAATTACCGACTTGTGCTTGTTCTATAGTTATTATCGTGGTCGATTCTCCACGCAACTGGGGTAAATGACACCAGATGCCGCCAAATTCATACGCAGCACAACTCCGAGAACTTCTGTCTATCATAAGTACCTCGAGCTGGCCTGTTATGGAACATGCTTCTAGCTGATGTGTTCCCTTCAGTGAATAATCTTCAACAGTTCAGCACGAGAGAGTACACAGGACACAACTTTACGTTCTGGGCAGCTACTAGGTGATATGGGTTTTTCAATTTCCTCGGGCGGAACATAAAAAAAACTACTGTTGCTTTGGTTTGAAACTCGATCTTAGGACTACTGCCATGATTTCGGTAGAGCTCAGTGCGGCTCTGCTCACAAAATATTTTTTCAATCTTCTTACCATACGATCCTCATGACGTTTTACATAAGTATGCATGAGGTTTACAGAACATACCCTCCGATACTTTAATTCATCTTTCTTTGATGTTTTTATTTTTCAGGTATTCCTAGTGCTACTCTGGCCATCATTGGAAGATTTGCAGTGAATATATCCTATAACATAGGTCTTCAGTACGCCGCTGAATTACTGCCGACAGTTGTGAGGGCACAAGGCGTCGCTCTCATCCATATCATGGGATATGTTGCTAGTATATTAGCTCCATTCGTAGTATATTTGGTATGTATTATTGAAAATAAATGGAACAATTTCGTTACCATAATGTGAGAATATGTATGGTGTTTTTACTTTGTTTAATAGAAGGTAGAATACCTCAAAATAAATGGCCCATATAAAATATGAAAACCAAGCTGTCCAAATTGTTCAATTCGAAATCTTCAAATTTCAGAAAGTTTCAACTCCGGTCCTGGTTACTTAGGTTATTTAAAGCCATAGGGGTACCATTTTTTCAGAACAATAACACCGGGTATGTTTTCAGGCAAACATTTCCCCATCTCTTCCCTTGTTCATTTTGGGAATCCTGGGAATAGTTGGAGGCATTCTCGCACTATTTCTTCCAGAAACATTGGATCAAGAACTGCCTCAAACACTTCAAGATGGAGAATCCTTTGGAATGGACCAAGGCATGTGGGATTTTCCTTGTATCAAGAAGTAAGTGAGATTTTTCCCAATTTTCTGATAATTTGCAGTATTGATGTCTTTAGTGATGCTTGACAAATAAGGAAAGCTCCCGTGAAAAAAATGTATATATTATAGTATTGTTATTGAATATCCATCATTGAAGAGTGAATTCATTCCATAGTTAATTGAAGATCGCTCATTTCGAAAATAATAACATTCCTTGTTTCAAATAAACCACAACCAAAAATTTAAATGGAATGAATGAAAATTAACTTACTCGAATTTCTTACAGAAACGATGATGAAGAAAAAGTAGGAAATTTCAAACGTTCTTCCTCAACGAGGGGTTCTTTGAGGGCATCTGTAAGAGGTGAAATAAGATCCAGTATGGTAAACAGGTCATCTCTGAGATCTAGACCCATACCAGAAAACTTAAGTGTATAATAAAATATTTCCCAAAAATTATAGATGGTTTACAAACCATCGTTTCGACTGTGGTACAATTATTGTTATTTTATTTTAATGAATCTATTGTACATATCTTTTCATTTAGTACATGTAGAGATTTTATCGAATTTTTGTAAACGTGATATAATATGTTAAGTTTTATTTATATAAGTTATTTTAATATAATATGCTCGAGTTAATATGTTTTTTTTTACTTTTTATATACAAGGTATTTATTTAACATACGGAAAAAATTAAAGGTCGTATTCCTTGCACTGAAGCTCTAAAGGAATGCGAGTGCTATGAGGGAGCTTCTACCTCTTAATTTTGGAGGCAGCGTTTCGTTCTGAGCATGCGCACCTGAACTCTTCAGACGGGTGTGGTGCGCATGTCTGCTTGTGATGCCAGTGACCATGTGTTCTACGTCGGAACGGTCGGTGACCGCTGCCCTACTCAAGCCCGGCGAGGACGGATGTCTTAGGTATTGTCTGATACCAGTCGCGCTCCTTATATACACAACGGAAAGCTGCAGTAGAGCAGAGTAGAATTCTGCGAAAGAAGCAGGCACGCCACAGCACTATTCTGAAAGTATTTTGTTCTTTGGTGATACTTGAAAAAAGTTTCAGACAAAATCAAGCTGCTAGATAAATGATACTCGTATTACCTTTATCTTACTGTGGACGAGATGGACTGATATCATTGATATGAAATATGAGGCATGAATGAGAGTAAGCCATAATAATATTCAGCTTATAGAGTAGATCCATATTATTGGATAATTTAGCCATTTCAACACTTACACGGTAACAGAACTCAATTAAATAATTAGCAATAAACGGATAAAACCACTTAAACGAAACATATACTTAATATAATACTTAATTAGGTTCGTCTGTTCACACGAGAAATTTCAAAAGTTTGTGAATGGATATTATTCTCCTTTTTTGTCGAAAACTATAAGCCTTATCTACTTGGAATTGAATTGTTCGTTGTGAAATATCGACTCAAAAATACATAAGGATCAGTTAGTATTTGGTGACTCGATTAATCTCTATTTTCGTGTAAAAATTAAAGTTTGAATATCAAAATAGATTTAATCTGCTAGTCTCCTACATTTTTAATTTCAAAAATATTTTATTTAAAAATTTTTAGAATTAAATTAATGTCTTATAAGCACAGCTTATATTCAATAGACGTATAAAATCAAAACTGAATAAACAATATCAAATGGAATAAATAATACGAGAAATATAAATTGTTAATAAAACTTGAAACATTAATATTTGAAGGAGACAAAATTTTGTTTCTGATCTTACAATTATGAAAACTAATTCCTTTCCAAAAATACAAAACATAATTTAAGGACTCAACAGAAAATATAACTTATTTGAAATATTTAATATATTTAAATAAGTGACTTCAAAAATCTCTAAAAACATGTTTTATATCTTCAAAAAAAAATTAGAATTTCGATAAGGTCTTCATCGGTCCAACTTCACATTTAAAAAATAAAAATAATCAACAACAAATATATCTCGCCTGACAAAACTGATATCGTTGATTTGAACACATAACACTTTAAACTTCAAGATATTCTATGTTCGTCATAAAAATCACAGAAAGCTGTAATGTGTTATATGCTTTTCTTTAAACCACTTGATATCCCATAATGAGTTTTATTCAAACCTTGTATAATTATATATAAAATAAATTAATAAGAAAAGGTTTTTACTTGACAGAAGGAATATTACAAAATTTGAATATCAAAACAGATTTAATCTGTTAATTAAAATTATAGGAGACTTAAAGATTAAATCTGTTTTCATATTCAAATTTTATAATATTCCTTCTATCAAGTGAAAACTGCTTCTTATTATTCTATTTTATATATATATAATATATAATTACTAGGTTTGAATAAAAATTACTTACCTTACAGCTTTCTGTTATTTTTGCGACGAAAAGAGAATATCTTGGAGTTTAAAGTTTTAGGTGTTCCAATCAAGGATATTAGTTTTGTCAGGTGAGATATATTTGTTGTTGATTATTTCTATTTTTTAAATGTGAAGTTGGACCGATGAAGACCTTATCAGACTTCTAATTGTTTTTTGAAGATAGAATACATGTTTTGAGAGATTTTTGAAGTAACTTATTTAAATATATTAAATATTTCAAATAAATTAAATTTTCGGAGAAGTCCTTAAATTATGTTTTGTATTTTTGAAAAGGAATTAGTTTTCGTAATTGTAAAATCAGAAACAAAATTTTGTCTCCTTCAAATATTTACTTATTAATTTTTATTGACAATTTATATTTGTTGTATTATTTATTCCATTTGATATTGTATATTGAGTTTTGATTTAATACGTCTTTTAAATATGAGCTGTGCTTATAAAACAATAATTTAATTCTCAAAATTTTTGAATAAAATTTTTTGAAATTAAAATTGTAGGCGACTAACAGATTAAATCTGTTTTGATATTCAAATTTTGTAATATTTCTTCTTTCAAGTAAAAACCTCTCATTATTTTAAAATTAAAGTTATTCAGATATATCGCCGTAATAGTGTAACTTTCGAATATTTTTTTATCATTCGCTGTAGTAAAGCAGTGTCGGACACGATTAAGTTGTGAATGGGTGACCTCTTAAGAACATTTTAATTTTTCTAATCTTCTTGCGCGATTTTTCTAGGAAATAACACGCCATCGTTTTGGCCAAATGTCTATAATTTTCGAATACTAAACTGAAAATGGTCTCAAAGGACAAGATCGGACTCGCTAATGAAGAATCCGAGGTTAAACGTAAAGGGACTTGAAACTTTCAAGGTAGATTTGAGGTTAAAATACCTCTGTTGAGTTCGTTAATGGGCCAAATCGCAATGTTTATGCACACTTAAAAATTTCTTTTATTTTTTTCAATATTTTCGAAATTACATATCCGACCGATTTGAAATTTGGTATTGAAAAGTAGAGTAATGATACCCATTTTCGTGCGAAATTTTGAAAGGATTGTATTAGATGATTCAAAGAAAAATGTTTGTGAGCAGAGCAGCCTTGAGCGCTACCGAAACCATAGCAATAGTCCTCCGAATAAGTTTTAATTTTGCAGGTGGATGTAAAATATCGACAAAAAGGCTAACGCAAAGTTTCGGCAGCTTATTTCACTATTTCACAATTCATTATTATAGAAATATGAGCGTACACAAGTTTTCATAAATTTTTTGTATAAATTAGCATTTAGTAGGGGATCTTGGTGGCATAGATGCTGGCTATGGTGCCAGGGATTGCGGGTTCAAGTCCCGCTGCGCCCATGGGTGTATTTGTGTACGTAAGGTGGTGGGATATAGTTAATGACCACAGCAGTCGATGTCATAAGTCAAAACGAAAAAAAAATTTCTAAGTAATGATACATCTCTAGAAAAGTAATCCTGCCTACTTGGACTCATGCTTAGTATGTCAATTTAATTCTTATTTAGCATTCCTTTGAAACATTATGCTATTATTTGAAACATAATAAAGATATTTCTGTCGATCATTGCACCAGATAATTGAATCCAGTAAGGTCAATAGGTATAGGGTCATATAAGATACATGTTTTTCAAATTCTAGATAAGGCTATAATTAAAATTGACTATAATTATTGCATTTTCTTGTCTGAGTCGTTCAACTGGAATCATTTTAATTACAATATTGATAATGATAGGACCATGAGATTCAAAAACAACTTTCCTGGGGGTTTATCATTACAAAGCAATAATCCTTCAATAATGCATCGAAATTATATATTCAACAACACCAGAATTTAAAATTTATAAAAAATGAAACTTATATTTTATCTAGAGCTTGTTCCAAATCAGCTATCAAATCTTCAGTGTCTTCTAATCCAACTGAAAATCTTATCATATTGTCAGTTATTCCCAATTTCTCTCTATCTTCTTTAGGGACTGTGTCATGGGTCATTATAGCACTTAGTGCCACCAAACTTTCTGAATTTCCCAGACTGGGGGCAGTGGTGAAATATTTCAACTCTTTCAAAAATTTCTTACAAGTCTTAATGTCTCCTTTCAAGTATACTGTCAACATTCCGCTATGACCACTTGTCTGTCGTTTAGCTAATTCATGCTGAGGATGACTTGGTAATCCTGGATGGATAACTTTTTCGATTTTAGGATGTTTTTCCAGATATTTGGCTACGGCAAGAGAATTCTTTCGGTGTTTATCCATTCTCAATGCAAGAGTTTTCATTCCTCTCAGTACCTGATAGCAGTCGAATGGTGATGGTACAACACCCATGTATTCTTGTAAGAAATGAAGTCTCTCACCTATCTTTACATCGCTAGTAACCAAAGCCCCCATTACAACATCAGAATGTCCATTCATGTATTTCGTTACAGAGTGCATCACTATGTCTGCTCCCAGATCAAGAGGTCTTTGAAAATAAGGAGTTAAAAATGTATTGTCAACAACGAGGAATAGACCATGTTGTTCAGTCAGCTGCGACAGTGCTTTTAGGTCGACAATTTGAAGAGTAGGATTAGTTGGTGTTTCCACAAATATCATTTTGGTATTTGGTTTGATACTCTTCTCAAAGCTGGTTACGTTACAGTCGCAGAACGATATTTCTATACCAAATCTGGCACCAACATCCGTGAACAATTTATAAGTACCACCATAGATGTCGTCAATGCAAAGAATGTGATCTCCTGATTTCAAAAGAGCTAAGAGGGTGGTGATGGAACCTAATCCAGATCCGTAACAGGTTGCATAACGCCCATTTTCCATCTTAGCAATTACTTTCTCCAAAACATCTCTTGTAGGATTTCCATTTCTAGAATGAGGATATTTTTCAAACACTCCAGGTTCACTTTGTTTATAGTTAGTAGTTAAAGAAATTGGGATGGCGATCTCTTTGTGAGTCCATTTTTCTGGCTCTTGTTCTTCGTGAATTGACAGAGTGGAGAAGCCTTTGGGCAAAGGAAGAAAGCCGTCGTTATCGAACATGATTCTTTAGGTGATGCAATCTTACTGTGTTTATTTCAATGTGAATATTTGAATTTATATATTCTGATAAAATTGATTGACATTGAGTGACTCGTTAAGTTATGATTAAATCTGCATAAACAAGAAAATTATTTAAGTCCCACTAAGAAAATTCTATATTTTCGATACACTTATTACTTGACTTTATTCAATAATAAACAATTAATGGTAGCTAAATGAAAAAACAGTGATCACAATCACTGTTTACAATCACGGTGATTGACGAATAACAATCACCGAGAACTCCGATATTTAAAAATCACCGGATTTGCTCATCTCTAGTTCAATAAGTGATCGTTCCAATTTACCTACTCTAAATTGACAGAAAATAGAAAGGCCTTTTACTTGATAGAAGAAATATAACAAAATTTGAATATCAAAACAAATTAAAATATGTTTATCTTCTACAATTTTAATTTCGAAAAATTTTTATTCAAAAAAACTTTAAGAATTAAATTAATGTCTAAAACAAGCACTGCTTACATTTAATAGACGTATATAATCAAAACTCAATATACAATGTCAAATGGAATAAATAAATTGACAGTTATTGTAGTCTATGGTTTCATCATGCAGTGTTTCTGTTATGGACGAAGATATAAGCTGGAAGCGAGGGAAGTCAACTTGTTAACTTGTTCTAGCAAATGCAACGAATTGATGTGAGAAATTATTATTTCACGCAACTTGACTAGTTGGAAACCATTACAACAGTTTGGAATTTATGTATCATCGATTCGAATGGAATTTACCCTCCAACATATTCAATAAATAGGTTATTCCCAAAGAAATCTGTCCGACTGTCCGACCTTGTCTAAAGATACAGCAGATGGCACGGGCTGCTAAATTAAGTATTTATGCGTTTGCCTTTATCAGAACTACACGTTGACATTTGACATTTATTGCTTTGGTTTTGTGTTTTTTTTTTAATGTGTCAATCGCTTCTTCCTGAAACACGTGACAATAAGTAAACGAAGAAAGCATTTTCTCCATTTTTTCTTTGGAAAAATCCTTCAAATTTAAATAATGTTTAATCCAGAAAAAAAATTCTGAGGGGACAATATCAGTACTGACATTGATTTCCCTATATTAAGAAGATGTATCAGTAGATATTTCACTCTCCAAAGTAAGGTATCCTAAAATAGGAAGTATCAAATGAAGCAATCTTAGCAGCTCCTAGATTTATGAAAATATATATGAAGAAGCTAAATTCTTGTATCTTGGTTATTGTATGATTTATATACGATGTTGATTACTGATTGCAGAAAAAAGCATTTGCATCAACTGGCAGAAAAGCATTTCCATCTGAAGGAATGAAATCCAAGAAGTTTTATTGGGATGAATATACTCATATATTGTATATTCTCAAAATAGAAATCATATCTCTTATTTGCATTACCAGCTTGGAAAATAGCCAGGAAGAGGTTGATGCTTAGATTTCATTAACCCGGTATAGAAATTGAATACAATAGACGTAGATCTGTGTGAATTTTTACTACTCTGCTTCGGAGCAAAGTTGTCACTAATGATGAATCATGGTTTCTTTTTGAAAACATCAAGGAAAAATGTGTGCATTTCAGCAAAAGAAATGATGAAACAGGCGTTTTTGCTGAGATAGCAGCATTATCTACTTGAAACAAACTGAAACTATATTTTGTTATTAGCACATTTACTACATTGAGCATCAACAGTTGATTACGGTGAAATCTAGAAGCAGCAAATTCAACACGAACAGTCTATCTGGCTCCACTGAAGTCTTTACACTCAGTATTTTATGGAAAGAGAATCATAAATATATAATCTCAAGACTTGCAAAGGCAAATTCCAAAATATTTGTTAAAGACGTTAAAAATTTAATTTTTTGTCGTAACCGAAAAATTATCATCAGGCCGATTCTAATCAAATCATAAAAAGTTTTCTTCCTATATTTTATCTGTGATATGTTTGTTCTCCGAGATAAATTCAAATTTTAAAGGGCATGTAGTAAAAATAGTCGCAAAGGGATAGATCTTTAAAATGAGAGTGATGAAAGAAATTTTTTGAAGATTTGCAATCTGCATTATGAGATTTATGCAGCAATAAAAATTATAATATGGTATATTCTCTTGTTACAATTTTATTTCTCACAGATTTCTACACTTTTTGGGTTAAACATTTTTTTAGGAACCGATTTTACTCATTCTAGTTGATCTTAGTTCAAGGTAAGTAACTCGCAGTTTTGAAGATCAAAGTACAATAATGGTGGATGCGCTTCATTAAACATTTATTTGTTTATGGATATGAAGCAGCACAACACTATTGTTTGTTGAACAATTCAGAATTGTGGCAATCATGAAAATATTTCTTTAAATGAGTTTGATAAACATTTTTATTTAATTCACTCAGTTACTGGATATCTTTGAAATCTGTTATATTAGCTTATATGCATAAGTTTTAAATAATTTCCTTGAAATTTTCAAATAGATTTGCCTGCTAACAGAATATTTTTTTCGTAGAAATGTATGTAATGTTAATATCTAAAAACGAAAATTTATTTTTCTCTAATATTTATACCGTGCTTAAGCTTTCTAATAAAAATATAATTCTATGCCTTATGCCATTCTAATTTCTTGACGTATGTCATATCTGAAATCCTGAAAAATATTTATTCACCTGTCACATGTGTATTTCCTATTTCGCTAAACCTATTGTTTTGTTGTTGAGATTCAATAAGGGAGTTAACGGGTTATATGGTGGTTTGGTGTTTCTAATAAGTGGGTGATCAATTATTAACCTGATCGAGATTTCGGATTATATGAAGTGAAAGGTTTTAGAAAAGGAAATTTCTATTGCCCATCCCGTTAATGTAAGTGACGTAATTTGATTTTCTCTAATCAGGTTTTGTTTACCATTTCTATAGCAAATTTTATTTCCTGACAAATACTTATTTCCATTTCTATATTATGATAAAGTTGAGGTTGATGAATGAAACAAACAAAATAGTGCATTCAGAGGATAAACAGCAAAATGGCGGATCTTCATGACCTAAAATGCACCTGTAGTGTAGTCGTAGGCTGTGAATAGATCATCTTGTGAATCCATATTTCTTAGAATACTATCGCCTACAGTTTTCCATACTGCATTGCTTCAGAATTTGTCACTGGAGATATATTTGTCGATTTCCATTCTTGTAAGATTTGTTTATATGGTTGTGAGATTGAATAGTGACAGCTAGCATATTTCACTAGTTTCTTTCTGTTTGTGTGTTCAAAACATAGTCGTCTGTGAAATGATTATCAAATAATAAGAAAAAGTGCTTTTCGTTCCTTATTACCTACATTTTCACTTTGTTGAGGTGGTTGCAATAAGACGGTATGAAACTGTTACTCCTAATAATATGTCACATTTCTTACACTGTTTTCTTCGGATTCATTATATTAATTGGATGAGAAACTAATTTAAACAATGCACAAGGCACAGTTAATTGATTCATTCAAAAGCTACGGAACATACCTTCGTGAGATCTCACGAAGATCTCATTTCTGAATTTAATTCTCCTATTTATATATATTATATTTTCCGAATTTCTTTTGTGAAATATCCAAAGTATATCGTTGTGAAGATAATTAGAAAAGTTATTAAAATAAGCGTTCTATTTAATTTTGTAAATAATTTTAAATACAACAGAAATAGTATTATAATATCTATTGGACATAAAAATACCTGATATTTGTTGCAATATATTGTCAGTTGGGTTACAGCGTCCATTCTTTTCTAAAATTTCCTATTTTTCTATCATTGGCGTCAGATTCAGTTATGGCAATATCTGAAAATTTCCCCAGTAGTATAGTTTGATTCAAATACACAAATATAGTTCTTTATTATTGGCAGTCAAATTTTATTTACAATTGCGAAGTGAACTAGTTTAAAAATAATTTCAAGTTAACTGATATTATTCATTTTTCATACAATATTTGAATATTAAAACAGATTTAATCTGTTGGTCTTCTATAATTTTAATTTAAAAAAAAAAATTCAGAATTAAATTAATGTCTTAAAAGCTCCGCTTATATTTAATAGACGTATAAAATCAAAACTCAATATAAAATATCACACAATTACTTGACATTTAAAAAAAAAATTAATTAACAACAAATATAACTCTCCTAACAAACCAAGTGATATCCTCGTTTTGAACACACAAACTTTAAAATCCAAGATATTCTATGTTCGTCACAAAAAATCACAGAAAGCTGTAATGTATTATATGGTTTTCTTTATACCACTTAATAATAATAATAATATGGTTTGCTAGGTGAGTTATATTTGTTGTTAATTAATTTTATTTTTAAATATGAAGTAGGACCGATGAAGACCTTATCAGAATTCTAATTGTTTTTTGAAGATATAATATATGTTTTGAAAGATTTTTTAAGTAGATTTAAATATATCAAATATTTCAAATAAATTATATTTTCTGAGAAGTCCTTAAATTATGAACTTTGAGTATCAAAACAGATTTAATTTGTTAGTCTCTTACAATTCTAATTTCAAAAAAATTTTTAAAGAACTTTTAGAATCAAATTTATGTCTTATAAGCACTGCTTATATTTATTAGGCGTATAAAATCAATATTCATTATACAACATCAAATATAAATTGTTGATTAAAATCAGAAAATAAATTATATTTGAATGTTTCGTTCCAAGCATGCGTACCCTGAACTCTTCAGACATTTTGATTTTTTACGTCTATTAAATATAAGCAGTGCTTACGAGACATCAATTTAATTCTAAAAGTTTGAAAAAAAATTTTTTGAAATTAAAATTGTAGGAGACAGATTAATTCTGTTTTGATATTCAAAATTTGTAATATTTCTTCTATCAAGTAAAAAACCGCTTCTTATTATTTTATTCCCTTAACTTATGTTTTTTATTTTTGAGAAGGAATTAGTTTTCATAATTGTGAGACCAGAAACAAAATTTTGTCTCCTCCAAATATTTATTTATTAATTTTAATTGACAATTTATATTTGTTGGGTTATTTATTCCATTTGATATTGTATATTGAGTTTTGATTTTATACGTCTATTGAATATAAGCTGTGCTTATAAGACATTAATTTAATTCTAAAAATTTTTTAATAAAATTTTATTGAAATTAAAATTATAGGAGACTAACAGATTAAATCTGTTTTGATATTAAAATTTTGTAATATTTCTTCTATTAGGTAAAAAACTTCCTATTATTTTATTTATTACAATATTCCTTCGAATTCTCGTGTTTCCGTTCCGCATAAATTTTGACATCAAATTGTAATCTATTACTTATAAGGTAGAGATTTGAAACATTTATCATTGTTCAAAACTAAATGCCAATGAAAAAAATATCAATTAGCTAATTAAAGATTAAATTAAATTAAGTGTCTACTAAATTAAGTGACAACTTAATATTGTATTGTACACATCAATCGATGCATTACTCACTTGGCCAACATTAGACGAATTAGTAATATGAGTAGGCTTGAAAGGGTAATTGGAAAATACAATAAACAAAACATTGTAAAAATACTGATGTGGTGTCAGGTGTTTCAAGGTGCTCGTTCAGTAAGAGTAGAGTGAAGTTCACTAAACACAAAATAATCCATGGAACGAAAATTAAGTTTATTATAGCTTTTCAAATATTTCGACGTATAACCCTATCTTCAGACAACTGATACCTTGAAACTACAGTCACATAAGTGCACTTTTGAAGTTTTTGATAGTAAAACAATAATTTTTAAGAACTTGTTATATTTATGATTAACTTCGAAATGGTAACTGCCGAAACAGTTTAATTTTTGGGGCTTATTACTGAGCTCTATTCCTGATCTCTTTCAGTTTCTATCCTTGAAGTTCTATCAAAATCAAGAAAAATCCATATTGTTGAGTTAAGATAATGGTTAGAATAATGCATTTATTCGAAATTAATACATCGAAGTAGGATGATTGATCTTATCCTGTGGTATAATATAAACATTAAAAAAATCGACTTTTAATGGTTTTCTGAGAAAATAATCTTTATTTTTTATACTTTTGATTAGATTCAGTTATGTATATCATGAAAATATCGATCGAATGTTCAAAATACAGAATTTTTTATTACAACCGATTAGAATAGCGTATTTTGATAATAAATAGAATAATATTAAGATAATTTTCGTCATGGAATGACGAAAGAAATATGGCATTTGTTTTCGTACTATTATTATTTCACCGCCACTCAGTCAGAAAATTATCTCTGTTATTTTGATAAACAGTACCGATAAATTTTAATACACTTACCACAATAAGAGAAAACATGTTTCGTACATGTGTTTATAGTGAAAATCAAAATGTAAATTAATGCATGTACATATTCAAATTGGAAATATTTTATTCATCTTAACGAAAACAAATATTTTATGAACGTGCATGTTATTATTTATTAATTGATAAATCTTTGGAATCGTACAGCGGGATCAAAAATGAATCTTTCGTCTGGAGCTTTTTTCTGAATAATCATAGCAAAAAATCCAGTCTAACTCGAAAATGACTGGCCAAATTTCTCATTGGAATGGGTTATTATTTAAAACGTAGAACTTTAAGAAATATTCGAGGCTATTCTAAATGGTGACATGTAATTCAGAATATACAGGTTGTTCCATAAGAGTTGAACAAAACAGATTTGTGAAGAAAAAGTGAAACATTTTTGTGATATTTAAAAGAAATCATTATTTTGTTGGTCCTTCTTAGCAGCTATCAAGGACGAGATCCTACGTTGCATGTTTTTGATGCAGTTTTTGCTATTTTTTTTAAAATTATTATTGTGCACCAATGGTTAATGATTCTTTCTATCAGTTGAAGCATTTTTGTGATTTTTTCCTTTGGTTAATGATTCTTTCTATCAGTTGAAGCCTTTTTGTGAATTTTTCTTTTCTCAATTCCCTTTGCAAGCACTCCCAAACATTTTCGATAGGATTCATGTCGGGCGAATTTCCAGTCCGTCGGAGCAGTGGAATTTTCTTGTCCTCAAGAAATTTTATCACTGTCTCAGCCTTATGGCATGGTTCAGACAGAGTCTTGCATTACCATTTAAGATCCAATCCCTCACTTGGGGCAACAAACTGCTCTCCAATACCTTTATATATTGGTCTTGCTGCATGATTCCTTCAACAATATAAAGACCCTTTAGCACTAATAATTGACAATATCATTACTGAGGTACGGTGTTTTACTGTTTTTATATTATAGTACAGTCTGGATGATATTTCTCACCAACTCTTCTTTTCACAAACTGTGGCTTGTCATCAAGAATTTGGATCGTTGATTCGTCGCTGAAACAAATGAAATAAATTTTTAGACAAAAGAGAAATTAAATGACAGGAATAGCTTACGGTATATTCCAATCTTTCTCTGTGAAATGCCTAGATGTTTTGGCCTTGTTAAACCTAACTTTTCCTGATTTGGGGGTCAGCTTTGGTTTTTTCACAGGTCTTCTTCCTCAAACAAATTTCTGCGAACTGTTCTTGCAGAAGCAACGAATCCTGTCTCTTCTTTATGTCAGGGTGGGACGGATATAATAAGATCAAACAGCAACCAATGATACAAATTTGTATACACTGGTTGCGTTGTGTATGTTAACAACGTAAATTCAAATAATTAACCTCTCAATGCAACATTCGAAAAATTTTCTGGATGAGTCTAATAAAGTGGACAGAGACCGTTAATCCGATTTGTTTTCAGTTAGAAGATGAAAGCATTAAAAAAACTATTTTAAAAAATTAAACAAATACATTTCCTACCGGATTTTCACCGAATAAATTAGCTTAGTGCTTCAAATATATTTGAAGAGACCTTTTATTTGCGTTAAAATGAAGTTCGAATCAGATAAATATCGGATAGAGATCTTTCGTTATCTACAATCATCATGATGGTTTCTAACAACGTGTTTGCGTTCGTTTACGTTTTGTTCGTGTTTATATTGGAGTTATTTCATCAATAAATTAAGCTTCGACCTTCAGTTGTTTTGGCAAATGCCAGTTGAATCTATTTGAATACATTTTCAGCTGATGATTTTCAGTTGTTTTCTCGTCGCGTGAATAATCAATTGAATCAAGATCGGACGTAGATCGTTGAGTGTTTACAGATAGCGTCATCATAGCATCAAGCGTCAACGCTGAGCATAGAACTACTAAACATATCGAGGAAAAAAATTCTGAAAAACTTTCACTATATATCGAAATTCAATGTTAATCTAGAGAAGCAGGAATGTCCAGTGGAGCCGTGGAAGAATCATAACCTCAGCGCGATGTGATGACGAACAAACGACTGTTCTCTCTCAATGAAGCGGTGGGGATGCAGAGCAGCTCTGCACTGCTCGAAGCATGCCCACCACTTCAATTGAGAGATCAACTAAATCCTGCATATTCGTTGGAGTTATCAAAATGGCCTCCACAAAGCCTTAATCAAAACCCAAAAGACTAATTATTCACATAACCAACTTAATTTATTTGAGTAAAAACTAATAACGCTCCTGTTCTTATCCTATACCGACTCGACTGTCTATAGACTGAATATTCGCAGCTTTACACTTGTGCAAGAAGTTAACGCATTGCAACCAATGAACGAGCCCAAAATTACCCTAAACTGTGTCGTAAAATACCGGAGCGAAGTGAAAATAACTGAAACGGAACGAATTCCCAATTTCCCATCGAGTTACTGGAAATTTGTACAAAGCAAATATATTTTGAAGTTTGTCTTCAGATTGCGTAGATTAATGCTTGTTCAGACAGACTTAAAGGAGCCTTCTAACGTGATTATATATTCATTTATTTATCGTTATTTGGTTGTAGTAAATGAAATCCTAGTTTCTGGGAATATTCAATGAGAATATTTGCTGAACTGCATTTTCTCACGAAAATAGTTCCATTTATCATTTAAACCGGGTTAGATGATAATGAATGGATCTTTCGAGTTGATTAAACTTGGAACTGAAGGCCAGGAATAATTTGATTGCTTATGTACTCTTTTAATTACCTACTGATAATTGAGCGCAATTGCCCAGCACTACAAATTTAATACATAATGAACTGAATAAATATTATTCCATCTTTTCCCGACCATATTTCTAGCCGGTTTTGGAAAATCTATATCTGATGAAAAAGAAAATTTCAAATGTGAATAACTTCGAAACTATTGAACTGATTTTACCCGAAATCAACCTCAATCGAGATATTCAGGCCCCAAACCAATTCCGAAAGTTTCAAGTCTATTTATTTCCGTTCGAAAGTTATAGTGTTTACGTTAGCACTCTATATTGATCCCTGATTAACTGCGAAACTATTGAACCAGTTTTGCACATTAACAAGCTCAAGATATTTAGACCCCAAACCTCTCCTGAAAGTTTCTCAATGCTCTAGCTCTTACCGTTCGAAAGTTCGGCCGTTTAATGATGATTCTTCATCAGGGAGTCCAACCTATTCCTTTAAGATTAGTTTAGACTCAACGTTTGAAAATTATAGACATTTGGCGAAATGTTAGCCCTCCCCTGGAACAAGCGCTAAAAAATTAAATCAGAATGACTGAATTAATAAAAGATAGCTTCTTATTGATTATAGAAAAATTATGAGATCAATGCTAGTAGATAAGGATAGAATGAAACAGTTTATAATTCCGAATGCTGCGTCATCGGAATTAACAGGCATTAATATATCAAAATGCTCTGAAAGACTTTCCATGTTTTCTAGGGCATTATAATTATAATCATTAGAAAACAAATAAGCCGAAATGCCGATTGTTAAGTTCGATCGACAAAACTCAAAATTGCTAAACTGAAAATGTCAACATGGAAAAATCTAAGTATCGCCAAAAAGAGAATGTAGTATATCGAACAGGGCTGTCTCTAATGAGGCAGAACAATTACGTTGTTTAATGCTTGATTTTTTTATGATTCAATCTGTGAGTCAAGATCTCCAAACGATAAACTAAACCCAAAAATAATTGACGTTCAATCATAGATTCATAAAAAAGATGAAAACCACGTTTTCTAAAAATTTGTCCAGAATCAAGGTACCTTTGATACGCATTTTCCTGTTGCAATGTGTTTTTGTATTTAATTGATTATCTCCTTCAAGAGACTCCGATAGATAAGCAAATTTTGTTTTCTAACCTCTTATTGAAGTACCAGACAATCGAATTTATGCATTTTACTATTGCCATATGGGTAAACACTTTAGTCTTCTCTCTGCACAGAAGTTTCAGGAAGTCATTTATCCCTCTAAAAGAAAAATTAATAAATGTTTCCAGTAACTGCAGATATGTGGGATTTCAAGGCCTGTTTATTATTGTGTGGTTTGTGAATGTATTCTTTAACAACTACATGCAGATTTATCCATAACCATTCTAATATATTGGACCTTGAGTAATGCGAACAATATTTTACACCTGATAGGGTATAATATTTTCCAATTATTGATTCAATATTTAAACGTGTTCGGGATAAAAATATACTTATTAACAATATTTTTCAATCATCCATATTGAATTCACATTTGTTATAACGGTACAGTTTTGCTGTCAATTTTAGTATTATCATGTTTTGAAATAGGAAAGACAAATATACTACTCTGTCAAGAAAGTACCGGGAATTTTCAATTGAAACAACATTTTTACATTTAATCGTCAAAATTTATTGGGTCGCCTTCGAAATAGGCTCCATTTGCTCCAATACATCTATGCCAACGGCACTTCCAATTATCGAAACATTTTTCATAGGCGCTTTCCGGGATGGACTGTAGCTCTCGCGCCGAATTTTGTTTTATGGCTTCAATCGACTCAAAACGGGTGCCACGAAGGGGCAATTTTGGTTTTGGGAACAGGTAAAAGTCGCAGGGAGCCAAATCCGGCGAATACGGTGGTTGCTGAAGCACGTTTGTTGAGTTTTTGGCGAGAAAGTCAGTCACAATCGTAGCTCGGTGAGAAGGCGCGTTATCGTCATGAAAAATCCACGAGTTGTTCGCCCACAAATTTGGCCGCTTCTTACGGATACGCTCACGCAAACGTTTCATAACGCCTAGGTAATACTCCTTGTTTACCGCCTGACCCTCTGGAACGAATTCGTAGTGCACCACGCCACGGATATCGAAGAAAACAATGAGCATCACCTTCATTTTCGAGCGGCTTTGGCGTGGTTTTTTCGGTTTCGGCTCATTTTTTGCCACCCATTCCGATGATTGCTGGCTTGTTTGCATATCGTACTCATAGACCCAGGTCTCATCACCAGTTATAATGCGTTCCATGAATGTAGAATCGGAATTACAGCGATCCAGCATGTCTGAAGCAACCTGTTCGCGATGACGTTTTTGAAGAAAATTCAGGTCTTTCGATACGAGTCGTGCGGCCACCTTTCTCATGCCCAAAATATCAATCAAAATCGTACGTGCGGACTCGTGGGATATCTTAAGATCATGTGCTATCTCTCTCAAGCTGGTACGACGGTTTTCCAGCACCCTTTCCTTAATTTTATCGACGTTATCTTCGACCACTTCACGACCGTCCTTGAAGGCTCTGTACCACTGATATGCACGAGTTTTCGATAGAGCATTATCACTAAAGGCCTTTTGCAACATTTTCAATGCATCTGCACACGAAAATTCATTTGCAACACAAAACTTTAAACAAATTCTTTGCTCAACGTAATCACCCATAGTAAAAATCGGCACGCACTCTGACATCGACTGACTTAATCAGCTGTTGCAAACACACTGATTGACAGATCCCGCTCAAGCTTGGCATAGTAATTAAGGACAGTGGTACCAACCTAGGAAAAAAAAATTTTACCTGCCTCATTGCCCCGCCAGATTTAAATCGATAATTCCCGGTACTTTCTTGACAGAATGTATGTTGTCGCTTATTTTATGGAACAAGCGCTTGTTTTCGGGAACAGCGTACTGTCGTTTTGCCTAAATGCCTGTAATTTTGGAATTTTAGGACGAAATGGTGTCAAACGACTGGGTTAGACTCACTGATGAAGAATCAGAGGTAAAAAAGATGTTGACAAGTATTGAAGTCGGAAGCAGTTGCGCGCTTTTCCACTGAAAATTTCGAATCTGAATTTCTTGAAGGTGCTACATACGATTAATAAAAACACAGGATTCTATGTTCTGCCATCCGACAGTCAAATGTGATTTTTTTCGATTTTAGAACTGTTCTTCTTGAGACTCAGAAGCGCCACATTATCTAATGGATGACGATAATTCACTAATTCTAGAACTCTCTGATGACCACGATTTCGAAGATGATTGTTGAGGATGCGTTACAAGAAATGGAGACAGAAACATGCGAAACAGAAGAACATGAACAAAAGATTGTTGATGGTGAAACGCACAACACTGCAGAAATAGTAGACGAAAAAGCCCTATTGGAAGAACGAACGGAATTCTTCAAAATATATGATTTTACACAGAAAAAATACAGCAGATGAAAAGGTAATGTAGCATATTAAACATGTCGGATCCCTTGGAATATTCCAGAGAATCTGCCATTATATGAGCTACCACCACCCATTGCGTTTTTTATGGAATATTTACCAGCCAGTTTATTCGAACAGATGTCAGAAATGACCAAATATATATGCTACCCAAAATAATATCGCTCGTTTTCCTCCAAAAACAATGGAAGAAATTTTTTGGCATCCACTTGAAACTTCCAAGAGCCAGACATTAAAGAAAACAATAGTTTCATAGATCTTCCAAATTAAGAAATACCATTCCTTTGGTGAGGGGTAATAAAGGTCGTCTTTGAAAAGTCACAGACATGTACAATTATTATTATTATTTTATAGTAAATGGGAGTCTGTCAACCCTACCACTGCATCCGCACGGACTATTGTGGTTCACCCTTAATTTAGATTTTCCGACGACATCCAGTTTTTGGATAGAACCGATAATCTTGTTCGGGGGTAATTTTTTCAGATAGCAGTGTGCTATAAAAGCCTGACCAAAGACCTCGAATCTGATGCGACTCACTCTGGGCACTCTGAGACGATGTGCATGGCTGTTTCAGTGTCCTCAAGACACAACCTGCATTCATCGTCTTCAGCCAGGCCGATTTTGTGCAAATGCGCTTTCAGCCTGCAATGACCTGTTATAATTCCGACAATTGTTCTTAGTTTGGCCCTATCCAGACCCAGTGCTAGGTTCGCCATCTTTTTGTTCGAAGCTGTTCCAAGGAACAACTTCGAATGTTTCAGGCCAGAATGACTCAGCCAGAAAGACTCTAGTCTTGAGCTCATTCTGCCTGTTATCTTCCGCTGATCCACGTCATGTGATATTCCCATGGATGTTTCCGGGTCTACCAGAGGCAGCGCGGCTTCAGCAAACGCCAGCCGACCTGCTTCTCCGTTATCCAAATAATTTGAGTGGCTCGGTATCCAAACAAGAATGATTCTGTTATTCATACCGAGCCTGTTTAAAGCCGTGCGGCTACTCCAGACTGTTTTCGAGGTACAACAGCTGGGTTACAGAGCTTTTAGTACTGACTGACTATCGGTAAATTTTGATTTTGTCGTGGTGGATTTGCCGTTTTATCAGCAGATCTGCCGAGGTTTCAATGGCAAATAGTTCTGCCTGGAATATGGTTGCGTTTTGACCGAGACTCAATGAGATGTTGATTCTCGGTTTGCTCCCATAGACTCCCGCTCCCGTTCCGTTAGTCTTTCGTGAGCCGTCTGTGAACAAGTCAAGGTCGGTCCTCAATAGAATCTCAGCATGCAGGGTCCATTAGTCCCGGCTGGGGACTATTACATTGAAATGCTGTCTTGGCCCGTGACTTTTGACATTAGATCCGAAGGCATCGATGGGGTGCTGTTCGTTAGACGCTCGTCCAGTAGTCCTGAGCCTCCCATCACTATTGCCTCTGGCCTGTCGATCTCCAGTGGATATAGTTTGTATGTGGTCCGTTCCGCCTCCCTCTGCACGAGTAGATGCAGGAATGGTGGTAGATTTAGTAGAACCTCCATGACTGCCGTGGGTGTGGTGCGAAACGCATCTGTAATTGCAAGGCAAGCCTGTCTCTGTAGTCGGGTGAGCTTATGTTGGCCAACCGTTTGTGGGCCTTTCTTCTACCATGCTACATCGCCATACATTATCTGTGATCTGATCACCATAGTGTATAGCCAATATATCTGCCTAGGCTTTAAACCCCAGGTTTTACCGCAGATTCGCCTGCAGGTGGAGAATCCTATTATAGCTTTATCTAGGTGTGCATTCCAACTTAGAAATTTGTCCGGGAGTATTCCCAAGTATTTTGCCTCATTGTTTTGTTTCACCACTGATGACATGTGCAATGCCATTAGAAAGAGTTGTAGAGAACTTCAGTTGAAAACAAACCTATGCCTTGATTAACAAATTGTTTCTTTCAAGGGACAAGTGAATGCGAAACATTATCTTCCCAATAAACCAAAAAATTGGGAATAAAACTGTACATATTAGCTGGTCAAAGTGGAATGATTTCATTTTCTACCAAGGTACTGAAACAGAAATAATAAATATATATACTCAATTCGGTCAATGAGCAGCGATAGTAATGCAGTTATCTGAAAGAATAGCACAGAAGTCTATATTTGGATAATTTTTTCACTTTCTATAATTTATTACAATATTTATCTAGCAGTTATGTAATGCCCGTAATTTTTTGTAAAAAATGTATTGTTCGTTTGTGTTTTGTGAAGAATAGAAACTGTTTTTTCGATTTTCATTCTGAAAACTGAAAACAACTGTTCAATTTTTGAACATGTTCATTAAAAAATTGATGTTTTTTTCCATTTTCGATATTTTCCATTGTAAATCATAATGTCCATCATGATGGACACGTTGTAACTCATGTCAAAACTGACATATCGAAAAAAAATTCCACCAAAAATCTTAAAAACAATCGTAGCCAACTATGTTCCAATTTTCAGATTTTTGTGATCGCCAGACAAATTGTTTGACTGGAACGGATAATTCTCATAATATGATCAGATTTAAGATATCGTTATGAGTATTCTAATCCATTTCAAAAAATTATTTTAATTGTATCGTAATCGCGTTTCTTGTCGGCACGTACTTTGTACGCATTTGGTCCTAATTTATCACTCCCGAAACTTACTTTCTCGTTTCTGGTTTATACTGGCGTTTTATCAATGGAAAAGCTTTTCATCTGAACTTCGAGGAAGTTATCCATTCATCATGCAAACATGCGATAAACAAAGTAATTAACCTTTCAAGTCAACTTGTAAGCAACCGCAATGAAGATATTAACTCTTGTTGTCACTATAATTAACCATTGTTGGTACTTATTACTCGATGCAGTATGGGGTAAGACCTGTGAGAATTTACCAAAGATCTGGGAATGAGATTGTTGCGTATCCCGACATCCCATGCAAGGAGAGATATTCTGTTTTTGCGCGTGCTATCAGTTCGTCCAAATGTTCAAAATTTTGCGAATTTTGAGACGAGAATGTTGTCGTGTTGCAGCTACAGATGAAAAATTCCTAGTCCCATTACATTTTGTCTATCTGTCCGGCTTTTGTACGCACGATAACTTAACGAAAGAAATGTGGTATATTGATATTTGGGTCTTTAGGCTTAAATGAGATCAGGTTCTTGCAGGGTTAAATCAGCACATTGGATCCGAAATCTTACAGATTTGTGATAATTAAAAGGCTTATTTTTACTTGGTAGAAGGTTTTTTTCAATATCTTGGCAGGGTTGTTCAATATATTCTCGGTATATGCGTGAAAGAAAACTCGGAAAATTTTGGAAAAATTCTATTTTTCAATGTCTCCTAGAACATTTTTTAGATCGAGAAATAAGCTTCTCTAAACCCTGTGAAAATATTCTGCCGGTTTCTCCTCAAAATTGTTATTAATTGCTACCTTCAGTTCTTCATCGTCGGAAAATCGCTTTGCGCGATATTTTTTCACATTTCGGAATAGATAGTAGTCGCTGGGGGCCAAGTTTGGACTGTAGGGAGGATGAGTAGTTTCTTGGAAGCCACGTTTCCGCACAACAACCTTCGCCACGCGGGCCTTGTGAACCGGTGCGCTGTCGTTAAGCAGCAACACCCCTACTCTGAGTTTTCTTGGCCTTTTTCCTTTAATGGGTTCTCTTAAATTACCCAAAGTGGTTGCGTATGATGCTGCTGTAATGATTTCACCCTTATAGTGTATTCTTTCAATAAAATACCTTTAGAATCCTAAAAGACCGTCGCTATTATATTTTCAGCGGATAAAATTGTTTGGGGGCTGTGCATCCTTTTCAGTCCACTGCATGGACTCTTGTTTACTGTCAGGGTGCTAGTGATGAAACCACGTCTCATCCCCAGTAACCAGGCGGTTGAAAATAGTCGATGGGTCTTCTCCAGAGGCCATAAAAACTCCTTACAGCACTCGAATCCTACTTGCTTCTGAGATGCGGTGCGGTACCCATCTTGACCCTTGAGAGGTTAAGATGGTCATGACGGATAGAATGATAGGTTTGTCCTTTTGGTTTTTATTCTGGCATCTTCAAGTATCAGTTTTTCCGTTTTTTTCAAATTTTCTTCACTGGTGCCTCTAACGGGCACGCCCGTCCGAGGATCGTCTTCAATGCTTTCTCTGCCTCCTTTGAATCCATCTTTGTTTGAAACTGTTTTATGGTCGATCTCTAGCTTCTGGGCGATGCTATGACGACTAACAAGCCGGTCAACTTCGATTATTTCTGCACGTAATCAGCTGTTTCAATATCGAGACCATTCACAATCTTAGTCGCCAGGCTTGCATTTACGTCTTAATAAAAAAAAACTGTTAAACGTGCCGAATTCTCTTTTTGTTGGCTTCTACTTTTAACACCATGTAACTTGCAACTGAATGAACCAAACGAAAAACAGTAAAAGAATTTTTTTAGTGTTTGGAATGTAAAATGGTTTTTTTTTGTGGAAAATGAAAGACAATTTTCGTATAATGAATAAATATTTTATTAAATTTATATATTGGCCATTCTGGTCCAACACCCTTTGCCATGTTTCTGGTAGTAGCATGGTTCCAGGCTCATGAAAGTTTTGGTCTTTGCTGGCAAAAAAACTGATCCAGGTGATTTTTGACCTCTTCATTTGAAGTGAAGGTTTAATCGTCCAAAAATTTTTGCAATGACCGGAACAAATAATAAACCGAAAGTGCCATATCTGGAGAATAAGGTGGTTGTGGCAATGTATTCCATTTAAGCTGTAAAAGCTTTTGGAGAGTGACCATGTGTGTATGAGGTCTCGCATTATCTTGGTGGAACACTAAACCTTTTCTGTAGATTAATTCCGGCCTTTTCTGTTGAAGTTTATCATTCAGTTTGTCCAGCTGATGATGAAACACTTCCGAATTAGTTATTATGTTATCCGGTAAATGCTCAAAAAAAAAAGATTCCTTTAAAATTCCACCAAAGAGACAGCATCAGCTTTTTTGATGGATGGCTTTCGAATTGCTTTGAACTGGTTCATCTTTTTTGCTTCATGATCTCTTCCGTTTGACATTGTTATATACAACCTATTTTTTGTCCCCAGTAATGATGCACCTCAAAAATGAATCATTTTCGTGACGTTTGAGAAGCGAATCACAGATATTAACGCTACGACAAATATTTCTCTCCGTGGAAACATGGGGTACCCATATATCGAGCTTCGTGGTTAAACCCAGGCCTTTCAAGTGATCATAAACAGTTGAATTCGATAAATTTAACCTCTCACCGATCTCACGTGTTATTCGCCGATTTGCATCAACTAATGCCTTTATCATGTCTTTATCAGCTTCAACCGGCCCTTCGGTACGTGGTGTATCTTCGACATCAAAATTACCGGATCGGTTAACTTCTTTCTGGCTTGAACAGCATTTTTA
Organism: Megalocaria dilatata; assembly: GCA_034642435.1. Classification (NCBI taxonomy): domain Eukaryota; kingdom Metazoa; phylum Arthropoda; class Insecta; order Coleoptera; family Coccinellidae; genus Megalocaria; species Megalocaria dilatata. Next base: position 35,093,468 of record CM067854.1, read on the forward strand.
CCTTTTCTATAGTAAAAAGGTAAAATATGGCGAAAACGCTGCTTATTGCTCTCCATATTTAAAAGGGCACCATCCAAAAAGTACTGCATTGAATTAATTAAACTTTTCCACACACAAGCCTTGCTATATCAACTCTCAAAACATATAATAATGATTATGCGGCTTAAGTGTAAAATTGAATGTGAAAAAACACAATTAAAACCTCTATTGGGAAAAAACAAAATTACTTTCCGAACAACCTTGTATAAAGTTTATTTCATTTCAATTTCTTAATGACATTCCGTCAATTAATGACCGGGACAATCTAACATTTGAATATCCTGCGAGTCCAGCAATCTTCGAATTTCCTATCGTTTTCCAAGAAATTCGAGAGATCCGGAAAAAAGTATCGATAACGTTTCAGAGAAAAACTAAATGTTATGAATTATCTCGATCAAAAATCATGATAATTCTGAATGCTAACGAGCGGAAGTCTCCTCTTTTCCTCAATCCTTCTACGACCCAATAATAATTGCCTGTCCCTTATCTTGAGCTTTTATACAGGTCTAGACCTGAATAGAGTTTCTCGGCGCAGTAGAAGGATGTTATTTATCCAATAATGTCTCCAATTCAATTCTGAAATTGGAACTGGAAATTACTCCGCGTTCGACTTGCGACTAGTGAAGAGTGACAGAAGTAATTGGATCGGATGACTAAACTTTTTCGGTCTTGTGAATGGGAAGTAGTTGTTCGTTCGGTGTCTCTTCATTTTGAAAGTTCTGTTTCGGAGGTTCTTATTGTCCGATGGAAAAAGAATCTGTTCGTTGGCTAGCCTGTGGATTTTTTTGAGTTGATACGCATGAATGAAACAGCTGTGTTGATTTCATGTGGGAAAATCAATATTCCCGAAATAGTACAGGTGAGATAATAACTTTATTGCGAGGGTTTCATGATGTGTTAGTTCATATGCTACATAAAGCAAGTTTTTGCTGCTTTTTTACCAACAAAAATTTTCATAACATTTAATCTTCTTTAAATTGAGTCGTTCGATGCAAAATAACGATATAAACGTTTCTATAAAATTTCTTGAGAAACACCAGAAGCTTAAATGTAAATCTAAAGAGTTTTGCAATAGCGATTATACAAGTTAAAATAAAAAAAAACACAAGTTATTCAATCAGACATTTTTTTTTCATTTGAAAGTATGTGTATGGAAAATAACATCATTAAAATGACCACCACTACTTCTCCGTACGTACTTCATTCTGTCAACCCAATTTTTCATCACTCTCTCACATAAATTTGGCTGTTTCCCATCAATGGTACGTTCAATGTTTATTTTTAATTGCTTAGTTGTTAGATTATCAGCATAAACATGTGACTTAACATATCCTCAAAGAAAGAAATCACAAGGTGTTATATCACACGACCTGGAAGGATAATTATCTGAACCATTTCTTGAGATACTTTTATCGCCAAATTTTGTTATCAATATATTCATTGTGGTTATGTGACCGGTAGCATCATCTTGTTGAAACTTCATATCCTCCAGATTATTCTCAACAACAGCAGGGAAAAAATGCATTTAACATTGTTTTGTATCGTTCTTCATGAACTGTTACTCTTTGAACATTTTAAATAATATTAAATGAGGTTATTCTGATTTTCACAAATTTTTATTGTTATTGAATACAATTTTTTCGCTATCACAGTAGCACCTTCATGTAAATGTACCTTACATTTTGAATAACTTAATTGGTTTTCAAAATAGGTTACTGTTTGTTTTAGAGTAGGTACAAACATTTTTTGGAGCACTAAAACCCAAAAAAGTGGCCTCTATAAATTCCAGCTTATCTGGATAGGTTTAACGGGGGTGAGTTATTTAAGTCTAATTGTTCGTTAAGTATAGTCCGTCTAGAAAGTATCCGGAATTTATAATTTTTCATAATTTTAATATACTTCTTTTTTATAACATTATAAGACAAAAGTAATGTTTAAAATAAGTTGTGCAGATAGTAGGCTACGGCCAAGGTTGCATGGCGACACTATTTGTCAAATATTTGTGATGGTCAACAGGTATGCAATTTATGAAATAATGTCGCAACTAAAAAAGAAAACATGTAGAATATTTGTACAGAAAAGGTTATCGAAACGTTAAAAAAATAGTGCAATTGACTGAACTGGAAAAAAATGCTGTATATACGACAATAAAGAGGATAAAAAAATGGCATGGATATGAGGCATTGACCAGTTTCAGGAAGACCGCGTAAGATTAAAGGAAACAATTTAAACGCTTTATTGGCTTCAGAACGACACAATCCGTTGGGGGTTTCGCAAATTGGCTAAGAGATTTGGAAATCAATGTAATATAAAAGTATGTTCAGAAACCATACATGTCACTGAAAAGACAAAGCTACATATCAAGGAAACCAAAAAAATCTCTATAATGACACCTTTACAAAAGGAACGAAAAATGGAATTTTGTCAACGTTTTCAAGATTATTTTAATAATGTCTTTATACCTGATAAAAGTTGTTTACAACTTGGTGAAAATCACTTAAAAATCCCATCATAACAACCTGTTTTTTTTTCAAATTTCCCACCAAAATAATGATTTGGGAGCAATATCTCAGCGTGGTGCTACGCCTCTCTGTATAGTTGATGGTATCTACCATTAATAGTGAAAGGTATTATGGCATTTTAAACGATTTTCTTCTTGAAACGGCGCATTCTTTATATCCAGAGGGGTGGCGTTTTCAGCAGGATAATGCAAAATGCCATATTTTGGCCTATACTCAAGCTTGGACACCAAGGGACAACCATTTTATGGTCAGCAGCTTCACCAGATCTTAGTCCCATTGAAAACATATGGGAACTAATGAAGATTGAAGTTGAACGAGCAGTGCCACGAAATAAACATGATTTAATTCAGTCAGTTTTACAGCCTTGACCGAAAATTATGGAGTTATCTAGTTTCGGGTGTACCTCGACGTATAGTCAAGTGTTTACAGTTAAATGAAGATTGTATAAGTAAATAAGATTAATATTTTGTTATAATTTTCTTTTTCAAGAATAAAAAATATATACTAAATAATTAGAATTGAAATAATAGGACGAGGTTTTTTACTTGATAGAAGGAATATTTCAAAATTTGAATATCAAAACAGATTTAATCTGTTAGTCTCCTACAATTTTAATCTCAAAAAATTTTATTCAAAAATTTTGAGAATTAATTTCTTATAAGCACAACTTATATTTAATAGACTTATCAAATCAAAACTCAATAAAAAATATCAAATGGAATAAATAACCCAACAAATATAAATTGTCACTCAAAATTAAAAAATAAATATTTGAAGGAGACAGAATTTTGTTTCTGATCTTGCAATTATGAAAACTAATTCCTTTTCAAAAATACAAAACATGATTTTAAGGACTTCTCAGAAAATATAATTTATTTAAATAATTAAATAAGTTACTTCAAAAATCTCTCAAAACATGTACTATATCTTCAAAAAAACAATTAGAATTCCGAAAAAAGGTCTTCATCGGTCGTACTTCACATTTAAAAAATAAAATCAATTAACAACAAATATTTGTGACGAGCATAGAATATCTTGTTGTTAATTGATTTTATTTTTTAAATGTGAAGTAGGACCGATGAAGACCTTATCAGAATTCTAATTGTTTTTGGAAAATATAGTGGTACATGTTTTGAGAGATTTTTGAAGTAACTTATTAAAATAGACTAAATTTTTCAAATAAATTATATTTTCTGAGAAGTCCCTAAAATTATGTTTTGTATTTTTGAAAAGAAATTAGTTTTCATAACTGTAAGATCAGAAACAAAATTTTGTGTCCTTCAAATATTCATTTTTTAATTTTAATTGAGAATTTATATTAGGTGGGTTATTTATTTCGTTTGATATTTTGTATTGAGGTTTGATTTTATACGTCTATTAAATATTAATTGTGCTTATAAGATACTACTTTAATTCTAAAAAAATTTTAATAAAATTTTTTGAATTTAAAATTGTAGGATACTAACAGATTTAATCTGTATTGATATTAACAAAAAAGTTAGAATTGACCTTTGTTTTTTCCGAATATTTTCCAGATATATAAGTAATATTTTTCACATACTCTGTTGCCACTTTTGAATTTTACTACCGGGGTAAACTTGCACAAATATAATTCGACGTACAACGAGTACTGCAGCGAAATGATAAAATCAAAGAGTATTCTATCTAACGATGGGATAAAATAAGTGTCATACCTGATGGAAAATTGTCTTCACTTGCAGCTATCTTCTTGATAAAGGTTAAATCTGATAACTGCAGATCGTATCAAAAATATCCAACCCAGTAACTTCATACCAAGAATAAGAAATTTCCTAATTCATATCCAATAAAGATAACATAAATTATCACAATCAAATGCTGGATAAATTGCCAGGCTTCAACCACCTTTTCTAATGATAATGACAATTTTGTGATTTCTTCGTGGAGCCAAAAAAAAACAGTGAAATAATTCAATGTTAGCACACTAGATAACTTTTATATTAAAATTTATAATTAACTAGCTGACCCGGCCACGCGTTGCTGTGGCTAAAGTTTTTGTTATATTACATTATAGTAAACAATCTAAGAAAAGTGGAAATAATTTAATTATACGGTATTTCGTTCACTACAAAATAAATTTAATTCATTTTATAGCGTCAACAACACGTGATAATTATGCTGTTAAAATGTAGCTTATATGACACGTTCGTAGATTTACCATAGCAGCGCCATCTATTGATTACTTACTCAACCCAGTCGAAAGGTATCGACATCTGTTAGAATCATTTGGAGTTAACAGATAATTGTGACTGTCAAAAAATAACAGACAAATAATTAGCAATAAATTAAAATTGCGACTATAATTTGAGATTTAAACTATCCTATCTCTTAAGTTGGATCGAACTGCACATGGTGTGCGAATTTTATTATAATCGGTTAAGTGGTTTAGGAGTCCATTGAGGACAAACATTGTGACACGAGATTTATATATATTAAGATTTGAATTACTGCAATTGACAATTGAAAGAAATTTCCAGTTGGTGCGCTTGAAATCCAACCTTATGTACAAACGTCAACAGAATGTTAAAAAAATAACCTTCGATAAAACGTAAATTAACAACTAAGATCAAACCTGAACGTAATAAATCCTAAATGAATATTAGCTTTAGTAACAAATGTCGTAATAGATGACCTGCGCAACCAAATGCCCGAGAAAAATATAAGGGAATAGGGACCTACGTTATCGGTATTGTAAGGGTGAGTGCGCCCTCTGTGGAAAGGTCGGAAGAGGTAGGAAGGAACTGCCCGTGCCGTCGAATGTCCTCTCTCGTTGAATAGGCAACCTTTGTGACGGCGTGTCGATTAGTGATGTAGAACCACTTCTTGAGAAGGTGTCATCGTCCAATATACACAAAATATAAATGACTACAACATATTGACCATAGTATTAATGAAAAATTGCATCTTAAACTATATGTCATTAATTTTAATTGAATATTTATTTTGTTCCAGGTCCGGAAACAGTGATTTATTTCGGAATGGAATAATTCTTCAGTGTTAAAATGGACTCGTCAGGAAGTGATTCTAGTATAGACAAATGTTCCTGTGATAGGGGTTACAGATCACAGGAAAGTGATAGTAGTGGTTCAGAATCTCCGTCAGCGCCCAAGATCAAAAAGAGCAGGATAAGCCTTCCATCTTTGGGTAAGTATCTTGATCATTACGCTAGAGAAAAGAAATATAATATAATAATAATATAAGTTTTAATGTGGAATGAAATAAGAAATTGATTAGTTTCATATCACTTTATTATGTACCGAATATATAGTGACTCTAGTTTCGTAGTGTTTACTACATTTTCAAACTGAATGGAACAAAGTGTATCTCAAGGAACATATATAGTCTGTCTAGAAAGTATCTGGAAAAAATAAAGCTCGATTGTAATTATTTAGTATTATATTTATTTTTAATTCTTGAATTAGAAAATGATATCAAAATATTCATCTCATTTACTTATACAACCTCCATTTAACTGTAAACACTTGACTAAACGTTGAGGTACACCCGAAACTAGATCACCTCCATAATTTTCAGTGATGGTACTCCTGGACTGTAAAACCGACTGAATTAAATCATCTGTATTTCGTGCTCATTCAACTTCAATCTTCATAAGTCCCCATATGTTTTCAATGGTACTAAGATCTGATGAAGCTGCTGGCCAACAAATGGTTGTCACTTGGTGTTCTTGCATCGAAGCTTGAGTATAGGCCGAAGTATGGCATCTTGCATTATCCTGCTGAAAACGCCACCCCTCTGGATGTAAAGCATACTCCGTGTCAAGGAGAAAATCGTTTAGAATGCCACAACACTTTTCACTGCTAATGGTACCATCAACTATACAGAGAGGCGTAGCACCACGCTGAGCTGTTGCTCCCCAAACCATTATTTTGGTGGAAAATGTGAAAATTTGAACGGTAACAGGTTGTTTTGATAGGATTTTTAAGTGATTTCCACCAAGTTGGAAACAACTTTCATGAGATATAAAGACATTATTTCATTAATTGTATACCTGTTGACAATCAACAATATTTTTATACATTACTTTTGTCTCAGAATGTTACAAAAAAGAATTATATTGAAATTATGAAAAATAATAAATTTTGGATACTTTCTGGATGGACTATATGTTTCGGCTTGTGCAAAGCTTCAAAAAGTGGGATGTGCCAAAGATCTGTCTGCTGATTTAATAGTTTTATTTCTAAAACATGCTTGCGCTTAACATTTCTATAGATTCCTGGATGTCTGGTTTTTTCCTTTCAATTCCAAGTGTAATATTTTCAGATTGCCCAATTCTGGGAAGATATGATTGATTTAGAAAAAAATGTTTTTCAACAAGAGAGTTCCGGTTCCTAAATAAAGATTGATGTTCTTTGAACCTTTTTTAGATAGATCTCCCGATATGTCCTATATATACACTATTGCACTATTGACAACTTAATTTATGAACTACAGAATTATTCATCAGGTTTTTTTTTGTCTTTAGCATTGAAAAAGAGGTTGGAAATTTTATGTCAGTTTTTGAAAATATTTGCGCTATTTTTAGCGAGAAAAACAACCGGCTGCATAATTCTGGTGTTTATGAATTAAGTTGTCAACATGCAGTAGCGTATATATAGGACAAACCTAGAGATCTTTCTGTAGAAGGTTCAAAGAACATAAATGAGGTTTAGAGCTTTCGTCAAAGAGTATCAATTTTTAAAAATCTTCAAGAATTTCAATTCTGTCGAGAAATTTATGTCGCACTCTGTGAATAGTTTCAGAACCCATGCCCTAAATTTGTTCTTATTTCCATTAGTACTATCTACCCTGTCAGTTTGTTACACCTGTTTATTTAGTTTCGGTAACTAATAAACTGGACCAAAACGACAGGTACAGACTTGTTTAGCTAGTGCTAAACTTGACTGAATTACATATTAATCTATTCAACCGAATTTTTGGCGTTCAGACACAATAAGTTGTTACAGAAAGACCATTTCTTTGCAGGTTTTAATTTGCGTCGAGGTCGATCCCTGAATTTTACGGGGAAAAAAAATAAAAAGTCGCCCACATCGGACGAAAATGGTTCTTCTTCCTCCGGTTGTAGTTCCTCCAGTGGTGCGATGAAGAAGTCGCCGAAATGGCAACTCAAATTCAACTGTTCCAAGAAAGACACCAAAATCACACTTCCCAGTCAGGAAGAACAGAATTGTTGTAAATGTACTTGCTACAAGAAGAAAGAAGATAATGCATCTCAAGAACAAAACGAAGTACCTGCTCTGACTGAGGTCCTACCAACTCCACAAAATACAGGTAAAATTATTTATCATATTGTAGTCACTAGACTATTTAGTAAAAGTTCTATTTGAGAACATGAATTAATTTATTAAAAATAAAAAGTAATATAAACTGATTGATTAAGGCAATAAAGAACAATGTCTTATGGATTTTCTCAAGAAGGAATTGTAAGGAACTATTAAATATCCAATTATTTCTCAAAATAGCTGATACGCAAGTAAAGGCTTAGGAATGTGATCTTTGCCAATGCAATATATCTCTATGCTCTGGGTTTGAACCAAGGAGCTGAGTAGTGATTGTATTTTTTATTTTTTTTGCAAAATAGTTGATCTACATATCAAGTTTTAATGAATGATATACAAAATTAAATAAGAAGGCTTATTTTTCCGAATATTTTCGAGACTACAGACCTGATCGATATGAAATTTGGTGTTTCGAGGAAAACTTATTATTCATTTATTAACAATTATTTGACTCCTGTTTTTTATTGATTCAAAACGAGCAAGTATTAACAGTGAAGTTTATTCAACTATTGCTGAATTAGTATATATAATTTCCTGTCCTGCATGTTCTTCATTATATCTTCAATAATATTTGATAAATGGTGAATGCGCCGTTTATTTTTTACAATATAAAATCCCATTGCTATAGTATGATTTAGAACATCTTCAAATTAATAGCCTATATTGAATTATCATCCAGTTTGTGCTATTTTTAAGTTACATGTCTCTAGTTAGAATTAATTTGCAAAATTTACATTAAGCAGACAAATAAACACTGAACATTTGTTCGAATGTTGAATTTCATCATTCACAGTACAGATGTTCTGTAATATATACCAAGAGAAAATATATCTGGTATTAATAGAGTAGTTTGACTTATTTTAAGTATTGCTGATATCAAATAATAACCTCGAAAGCAAAAATTTCTGTGAGTAAAAATTCACAATATTAAAAACTTACTAAACTTCTGAAAAACTGATAAGTTATTGAAATATGACAATTGAAATTGTACAGAGTGATACTTTATATTAAACAAAGTATACAGGATGCTTTTATAGGTGACTGTAACTTGTCTAATGAACCATTTCCACAAAAATCGCATATATAAAATATTCAAGGGGGCAAAGATAGGATTGATCTAATTAAAATTCGATTTCATGCAATTCAAGTCAAAAGCTGTTCTGGCGAAGCTAGTATGTTACAGGCCAGCATGCAAACTAGATTGACAGAATGTCTCAATTCAAAAAACTGAATCGACATTACAGTTTCAACTTAAACATTCAACAGACTTGTGGTTTTTTTTTACGAAAAATGCTGCAGTTTTTCCGAGATGGTATTAGGAAATTTGCCTGAGAGGTAGGTAAAAATATTAAGCAGTGATGGACAATATTGATTAAGTTGATTCATTATCTTTTGAAATAAATGCATTTTTTGAGCTAAAAACCGGACCGAATTAACTTGTACTTCCATTAAAATAAATTTAAAGAATATATTCTTGATAGAGGATAATATATAATTTCAAATATGAAAACAGATTTATTCTGCAAAACCTCATCAAAATGTCATAGAAAAAAATGTTTCTAGGACAATTGGATTTAAATAAAAAAAAAAAATTATTTAGAGATATTTAACAATTTTATATATCTATGCAAATAGAAATGTATTTTTTGAAAACATTTTGATTTATTTTTTTTTAATAAAATTATTTAGAGGTTTTGCAGAATAATTATAGTTTTATATTTAGAATCGAGATAAATGAATCCGCCTTTTGGTTTCGTTTGGAATATTGACTTGTTCGATTTTTTATTGAGAATCAAAATTATTGTCAAATTTGAATATTCAAATCTTTCTTATCTTCTCTTATAATTCGCGTCAGGCAATTTTCTTTGAAATGTTTCATTTTAAGGTTGTTTTAATTTTTTTTAATGGTAATTTGATCCAATTTATTCAAGAAGTTAATTAAAGTGTGTTAATCTCTGTGCTCATTAAGCGGATATCGAGAAATTTCCAACTGGTATCTTTCTGCTATATTCTGCTTGAACTCCCCAAGTATCCAATATTTGAATAAATATGCCGCATCTTTCAATAAATTCACAAGTCAAAAATCCAACATAGCAGTCGTTATTAACACGGTATTGGTTCACATTAAACTAACGTTGGACATAATATGTTAAATCACAATCGCTTCGATGGCCACTGAAGAGTTTGAAGAAACCGAAGTAAGTTGAAATTCAAAGATTTAAAAATCTATTTTTAGGTTAAACAACTTTATCCACTTCAATATTTTATATAAGCGACTCTTGGTGAAAAGGTTATTTTGGCGAGTTCTACTTCCTGTTAAAAAAGAGTCATCATTGAAAACAGCCTGTATATAAAAACATTTACTTGACATTGATATTTTTAGCATGTTCATACATCAACACTTGAATAATATTCACTCATATGTAATACTCATTGCAAGTTATTGAAATCTTGAGATTTCGTTGTTTAAAACGTGATCTTTCTTTTTTGATTCAAAGCCAACCCTATTTCAGGTCTATAAGGTGTTTCTTCCTAAAGATATCGTGCTTACAAAGCTTAATCTGTAGCTCAATTTAACCGTTCAAGATCCTTTTCGGCTCAAAATTCGAAAAACACAGGCGTTATGATCGTGCTTTTTGATGAGCACGCAAATATAGCAAATATCGGGTGTTTTTTTTTTTAGAGTAATAGAACTTTTGATAGGGATAACTGTGATTTGATAGAAGGTAGAAGCCATGTTGTTTTGACATTTCTGTTCAGAAAGCATTGACAAATTAGCATGGAAACACTCACGCCGTAACAACGTTTACAAATTGTTGAAATTTATTTTCAAAATCAGTGTTCTATTCGTGAAACTTATAGAGCACTTCGTGAAATTTATGGTTTACATAATCGTCCATCAAAGCAGCGTATTCGTCGAACTATCGATAGTTTTCGGACAACATTTTCTCTACTCGATGCAACGACAACAACAAGACAAAGAACTGTACGTACAGAAGAAAATATCGCTGCTGTAAGTCATCGTGCTAATGATGATCCAGATTTGTCTATTCGTCGACGTTCACAACAAGTTGGACTCTGTGTATCCACCACATAGAAAATTTTGCGTAAAGACCCTGGTCTACACCCATATAAGGTCCAACTGGTTCAAGAACTAAAGCCACCTGACCATAATAAGCGTCGTTTGTTTGCTGATTGGGCCCTAGAACTGCTTGAAGTTGATCCACTTTTTTATCGTAAAATTGTGTTTAATATTGAAGTTCATTTCTGTTGAACGGCTCTGTAAACAAGCAAAATTACCGTATATAGAGTGAAAACAATACTCAAGAAGTTCTTCAGGTTCCATTGTTTCCAGAAAAATGCACTGTATGGTGCTTTACACACTGGAAGCATCATCGGTCCATATTTCTTTAAAAACGATGCTGGAGCTAATGTTACAGTGAATGGTGCTCGTTACAGATCGATAATCAATGATTATTTGTTTCAAAATTTGAATGGTATCGACCCAGAAGTGTTTTGGATCCAACAAGATGGTGCTACACCTCATGCTGTTAGTGTAACAAAAAAATTATTGAAAGAAAGATTTGGCGATAAATTTTTTTTTTAGAAATGGTCCAATTAATTGGCCTCCAAGATCATGCGACATAACTCCACTGGATTATTTTCTTTGAGGTTATGTCAAGTCATTGGTTTATGCTGATAAACCAGAAACAATAGACGCTTTGGAAGCCAACATGACCCGTGTTATTGATGAAATATGGCCTGAATTACTCGAAAAAGGGTTCTAAAATTGATCTGGTCGAATGCGGTTCCTCAGAGCTAGTCGTGGTGGACATATGCCGGAAATTATTTTTAAAACTAAATTTTTAAAAATAAATGTCAAAATTATCTTTCGAATAAATGAAAATTTTGGCTTCAATCTTAATTTAAATGTGTTTTATTTTGATTTAAAGTTCTATCACTCTAAACAAAAAACGCCTGATACATATTTTCGACCCTTAGTTTGACCCAAAGTGTAAAATTACGATGACTCAAGGGTAAGTTTTGAGCGATAGCAACTTTCGTTAATGAATAGAATTTATTTATATTGTCAATAATTTTATTCGGTAAATGAAAAGAATTGTATAAGTATTTCAGGACATTTTAAATTTGTGCCAGTGCTTGCTCGAGGTCAGCAATCAAATCTTCGATGTCTTCCAAACCGACAGATAATCTTACTAAATTGTCGGTGATTCCAAGTTTCTCTCTCTGTTCACTAGACAAGTCAGAATGAGATATTACAGCATTTAAAGTTGCTAAGCTTTCACAGTCCCCCAAGCTACCACCGGGTGTGAATATTTTCAGAGCGTTGAGAAATTTTTTGGATGCTTCAATATCCCCCTTTAAATATAAGGCAATCAGACCACTATGACCACTAGTTTGCTTCTTTGCCAATTCGTGTTGTGGGTGGCTTGGTAATGCTGGATGGATAATCTTTTCTACCTTAGGGTGTCCCTCGAAATGTCTCGCTATGGTCAAGGAACTTTCAGAATGCTGTATCATCCTAAAAGGAAGTGTCCTCAAACCCCTTAACACTTGGTAACAATCGAAAGGTGACGGAACAACTCCCAATGTTTTCTGCAAGAAGTTGAGTCGTTCTCCTAAAACATCGTCGTTTGTAACCAGAGCACCCATGCAAACATCTGAATGTCCATTCATGTATTTCGTCAGAGAATACATAACTATGTCTACACCGAACATCAGGGGTCTCTGAAGATAAGAAGTTAGAAAGGTATTGTCCACGGTGAGAATCAGATCGTGCTTTTTTGCCAATTTAGACAGTTCCTTCAAGTCGAAAATCTTCAGAGTAGGATTGGTGGGAGTTTCTATGTAGATCATCTTCGTGTTTGGTTTAATGGCCTTCTCAAAACTTCTAATGTCGCTGTTGACAAACGTAGTCTCTATTCCGTATCTTGGGGCCACTTCACGGAACAGTTGGATGGTACCACCATACAAATCTTCGGCGCTGACGATGTGATCGCCAGTCTTCAGCAACGCCAGGAGGGTGGTGACCGAACCTACTCCGGATCCTAAGCAGACTGCGTGCTTGGCGCAATCCAACTTAGCGAGAACCTTCTCCAAAGTTCGCCTGGTGGGGTTACCTAACCTGGTGTATCTGTAATTCTTCCAAGAGCCGCCGGGTTCCTGTTGTTTGTAGGAAGTCGTTAAGGAGATCGGTATGACGACTTCGTTGTGCGTCCAGTTTTCCGGTTCCTGGCCTTCGTGGATCGCAGCGGTGGCGTAGCCTTTCGGCAGAGGGAGAAAACCTTTGTTGAAGTCGGACATGGCACAGATACACAATATTACGACGTGAATGACGTGCTCTCCGCTCGAGATAAGTTTGGGTACTGCATGCAGCGGATCTACCGCGAATGAAAATGAAATTATTACAAGGTTGTTAACGATTTGCGTTGTTCTGTAACCGATAATCTCAGTTTGAATCTAATGATCCTGACAGAAACTTATTATCGCAGTTCATTTGTTGATACTGTATTGTCAAAAAAAAATAATAATCTGATAAAGAAACATAAAATACGTATTATTTCTTCTAATTTCCACATATCTGTTATTAAAATAACAATTGTATCTCTATCACAGTAGCAACGTCAGATTATTACGATTTAGGACTTATTTTGGTACGCAATATTCCTTAATGTTGAAAAAACTTTCAAACAAAAATACAAAATTGAATACACAATATTGTTGAAATATATCCTGAGATCGAAATAATTATTATTTATTGAATGTGATTACAGAGAAAAAAAGTTATATTATCTTAATAATAATATTTTTTCTTTAATCCGCATTAAGTAATATTGTGTACCAAAATACATGGTTGTTCGGAAAGTAATTTCTTTTTTTCCCGGCAGAATTTATTATAATTGTATTTTTTCAAACCGAACTTCACAATCAAGCTGCATAATCATTATATGTTTTGAGATATAGCAAGGCTTGTGTGTGAAAAGGTTTAATTAATTCTACGCAGTAGTTCTTGGATGGTGGCCTTTCAAATATGAAGAGCAATGAGCAGCATTTTCGTTCTTATTTTACTTTTTTACTATAGAAATGGTGTTCAAGCCAGAAAGAAATTAACGGATGTGTATGAAAAAGATGTGTTGACAGTACGCCACTGGTTTGCAAAATTTCGGTTTGGCAATTTTGATGTCGAAGATGCACCACGTTCGGGAAGGCCAGTTGAAGCTGATAAAAGATATGCTAAAGGCATTAGTTGATGCAAATCGGCGAATAACAACACGTGAGATCGGTGAGAGGTTAAATTGATGTAATTGAACTGTTTATGACCACTTGAAAGGCCTGGGTTCAACCTCGAAGTTCGATATATTGATTATTGCTCGCGTTGACGTCTGTGATGCGCTTTCAAATGTCACGAAAATGATCCATTTTTGAAGCGCATCATTACTGAGGACGAAAAATAAGTTGTATATAACAATGTCAAACGCAAGAGATCACGAAGCAAAAAAGATGAACCAGCTCAAATCATTTCGAAAGCCAATATCCATCAAAAAAAGGCGATGCTGACTGTTGGGTGGGATTTTAAAAGAATCGTTTTTTGAGCATTTACCGGATAACATAATAATTAATTTGGAAGTCTTCCGTCATCAGCTGGACAAACCAAATGATACACTTCAACAGAAAAGGCCGGAATTAATCAACAGAAAAGGTTTCATGTTCCACCAAGAAAATGCGAGACCTCATAAAAGTTTGATCACTCGCCAAAAGCTTTTACAGGTTGAATGGAATACATTGCCACACCCACCATATTCTCCAGATCTAGCGCCTTCGGATTATTATTTGTTCTGGTCATTGTAAAATTTTTTGGACGTTAAAACCTCTACTTTAAATGAAGAGGTCAAAAAGCTCCCGGATCAGTTTTTTGCCAGCAAAGACCATAATGGCCAATATATAATTTAATGAAGTAATTATTCATTATACGAAAATTGACTTTCATTATTCAAATAATGGTTATTTTAAAATAAGGACTTACGAATAATTGGTGTCAACAAAAAATATTTGAAAGCTGCGAAATGTTCACATTTGTTTGTTCATCCAGTGAAATTTCGATTTTATTATGTCTAGTGCATCTTACAAGGTGAGGGTGAACATTTTCAACATTCAAAATGTTGGAATTCGGGATAAAGTTATGTCCTTCTTTCGATAAGCGGTTTGAATAAGTATAATGAATATTTTTTCCATTGGGGAAACTTGTTAAACATTCTTGAATCCTTTTTTTGGAAAATTTTACCAGTTCCTCCTATGTGAACATTTAGATAATAACAAACTAACGTATAAACTCCTGATTTATATCTTTATTGTTTTTAAATAATATTTAAATAAGGTTATTCTGATTTTCACGAATCTGAATAACTGTTATTCAAAATGTAATCTAGCCTGACGATGCTACTGTGATAGTGAAACGATTGTTGTAAACATAACAATAAAAATTTGTGAAAATCAATAACCTTATTTAAATATTATTTAATATGGATTTTCACCAAGTAAGGACTGATTCAATTCAATATTTATTGTTTTTAATGAATTCGCTGAAGTTTAAATTTGTTTTAAATGAAGTTCTTGAATTATACTTATTTTCAATATATGTAGGAATCTTCTAATAAACACCCCGAAAATGTATTCTTTGATTAAATTGCATAAAAAAGATTGGCCTATCAGGCCCGTTGTTTCGTTTGTTATAACCCTTTAATCAAAAATAACAAGCAAAATACAAGAAAATTCTGTTCAGATAATAAACAATATATTCCCCTACCACTTCATTCAAAATTCATTTCATTTGACGTCAAAAATCTATTTCCAAGTATTCCACCTAATGAAACAATAGAACTGGTATAAAATTTATTCAATAAATATAATATAATTGTCAAAAGGATATTTAAGAACGCCTCAGAGTTTGCATCGATCAACACTATTTGCAATTTAATAGTAAAATATAAAAGAAAGGGCCATCTAGAGTGAGAATATCATTGGAACGTTCTTCACATTATTAATATTTATTCGAAAGAAAAAGGATGTCATGATTTCCTTCTGCTTTGCGACTTAAACCGCATCGGTTGTTATTGTTGCTATGCCTCGGGATATCAATTTACATAGAAGTCTACATGTTGTTGTCATTAATGTACACAAAACAGAAATAAACTGCTCATCAAAAGTTAAGAATATTGAATATTTTTCTGTTTTATCTTCAGAAAAACCCGATTTTCCTTTGAAATATGTATATGTAGAGTATTCGTTTCAACTACTTGCTTTTATTTGTTTCACTACTTGGTTATATTCGTTTGAACTGCTTGTTCGCTTGTTATAATTAACACTGTGCACCTTTAGAATTTGTAGTTCCTTTTTGTATAAAAAGGACCATTTATGGCGAATTGAATCAGTAATACAATTAATTTCGTTCTAGTTGCTTCAGGTTAAGTTACAAAAATATTCATTGTTTTTTCTTACAAAGGCTTACAATCTAGTCCTTTTCATCGATTGGTTATATAAGTGGACAGTCAAACAACATTTCAACAAAAATACAGTCCACGAAAATCAGTGTTTGAGTATAACACCAACCAACAAGTAACGAATATTTGATTGTTTCGGTCTTACTTCACGGAAATTCATCTGGGATTTGAATATAGGACGATGAAAACATCAGCGGAAATTGAAAATCGTTTCGTTTTCAGATTAAAGACGTACCGGGTCACAAAAACCGGGAGTAACCACCGGATTAATCCAGTCTCCTCACAATAAATTAATCGTGGGACGAAGGAACACTCTGAAAAATTAAATATTTCTGGAATTTTATTATGAAGTCGTCAGATCTGTGGAATTAGACCAAGAGTGCGGCATAAACTGTCACAATATTTATAGATCGAGAAATTAGATACAAATTCATTTGGGTGCACTGGAATTAAAATTAGAATATTTTTATTACTTTTGGTAAAACCACCCGGTGTGTTTCATTTAACTAAAGTCTACAATAGATTTCTATGAAGCAAATTTCAACACTAAAAGAAGTTTAAAAAATATTATTATCATTTTATATTATTAAATATTGGATGGAATAGTTCGGTACTTTGTGATAGTTCATTTGAAAAAAGTGATAGAACACAAAAAATTTTATCATTTCATTCTAATTAATATTATTAACTTTTGACTAGCAAAAATTTTAATTGAGTCGGTCCTTGCTTGATGAAAATTCATTTTAATTAAATAAAACAGGGAAAACTTTTTTTTTATTTAATTTTTACTAGCAGTTTATTTGTTGACAACTGATAATCGTACCTCATTCATTATCGATATGCTTTTAATTCTAATTAAAAATAATTCACAATGAATGCGTACTTAAGATAAAGACCATTCAATATTAGTTTTTTGTTTTTACTCGTCTCACCATTAAGTGTCGGAAAATTTTGCACTTTAATTACACATGTCGTGTACATATCCATCGTCGATTTGTTTTATTTTGGAATTAGTCTTTTTGTCGCCTTGAATATTTTGTATATGCGATTTTTGTTGAATAAGTTTATTATAAGTTAAATTTTTTTTAAATACTCACCTTTAAAAACACCTGTATGTATGTTGTTTGTGAGGTCTTGTTGAAATAATTAAAATGCTTTCTGCCGACTTTAAATCGTAGAATAAATGTTGCTAAAAAAAGTTTATATTCCTTGAGGAATAGGACAATTCGAAGAAGTACTGCTATTTAATTAATGTAAATCATTTTGGATATAAATATCAAGAATGGTGGTTTTTGATTATTATGCTTCAAATTCACTTCTTTACTTCTCTAGGTAGGAATCGACTTAATATAATAATACATGTATTGATTTCTGTTTGTTATTTGTTGTTAAAGACATGACGTATTTCGTTACATTGTATAGGAGTGCGGTTTTTTGTCGAAAATTGAAGCTTTATTGTGAAAAATTTGTTATAAATTTAAAGTTCAAAGTATTATCTGTCTCCACACATAACTTTTTTTATGAGGAAAGTTATTATATTTGCATAACAAAATTAAAGACTTGCAGCTGAAACATGTATGTGTATTATTTAATTGACTGAATATTATGAATGACAGTAACTTTGGTAAAGATTCCTTTGATTCCTAAACGTCCGGTGCTACCTTTATCTTTGTTGAGTATTTCATTGTCTGTGTTATATTTCGTATCTAATATTTCAACATTAAACTATCACTTTTTAACCTAGCGGCTGAATCTATACAAGAGCAACCTCATGAGGAAGTCATTGTACAGCAAGTGGAAATAAGGGAATATAACATTTCTAGGCCTAACGATGGATTTGATGAAAGTATTTATGGAGTGGCTCCTATACAGCCAAGTGTTGTAGTTACAGCACCCTTTATGGAGTGGTGAGTGCGAATTTTAATCTGTTTCTGTAAGAGATGCTAAATTACAAGTGTCTTAAAAGGAAGTTCATATTTTATGTGTGGATAGAAAACAAAGGAAGAAACTTTACACTCTCTATTCTTGACAATATTTCTCCAATTTTTTTATAACATTTCTGAATAAGAGCAAACTGGGCCATTCATTAGAATTATGTTAACCACGATTATTGCAGAATTTCTTCCATTATTAACATTTCTACAAAATGCCAAAAAAAAGCTTCACACCAATTAATTTCCTATAAGTCGGGCAATCAGTTTGAGGTTTTTGAACAGTAAGCTATTGAAGTACTTTCTTTCGAGACACTTTGTTGATCAACTAGCTTCTGGTTTGACACATCCAATGCTCAAGATGACTTCCAACTAAGATTCAATATTTTGTATGAATTTTCACTTCTTTGATTGTATTATATCAGTTGATGTTATTGCCTTGATATAAATAAAAATATACACTGCCCATGAATATTTGAACATATTGAACGCATGTGGTGTAGCTATGGAAATCGGATAAAATGTGTAGTGGAAATTGGACCAGAAAAAATTTGCTAAAAGTACCTATACTACTAGATGAGGGATTGTTGTGCAGAAGGTTGCTGGTTAACAGGGACTCTACAGTATTACCATTAGAAAATTGAAAAACTCTCATTTCTCAATTAAATATTTCAAAATTTTCCTCTTTTAAGGTACAAGATATTAATTGTGAAAAAAATAAATTTTTCTGCTGCAAAACTAGTACCTGGTCATAGAGTTCCATCTCCGGATGGATTTTTGAAGAATGTTAATTAATGCAACACTAGGTAAATTCAAAGAATTGTAATTAGAATGTAGATTAAAATAGTGTAGAAATGAAGAATATAATTGAATTGAAACTTTTAGTAGAAGTAGTGAACTATTTTATTAGGTTCAGATTGTTTTTGCCATGTATAGTATCTTTGTTTAAAAAATTCATACACTTTATGGATTGAAAATTTTGATAACAACTGATATTTCATCATTTTATGGACGTCACTGGTTCAGTTCCTGGTCGCCATATATTTGAGGAATTTCTTTAGTATTATTTAAAAATCACAATTATTTGAATTATTTGTGTGGAAAGAATTCATTTTATTGTATCAATATAATGAAAGGTAGCGTATTGTTTGATAAAAGTCGCAATTAATAAATAGATTAAACCTACATATGATTTATCACCTGCCTGTTAACTTAGACAAATTTATATAACTTAAAGGAAAACTACTATTAATCAAATAATTGATTTCCCCAGCATAAGGACCATTCACGAAGACTGCGATGAGGCTGCAAGGTTAGCAAGAGCACGTGAAATAGAGCAGGGTGTAGAAGCACCAGCAAATTTCAAGCCTGTCCGAAGGGTACAATTGCTATGCAGCGACATGGAGGCCGAAAATGGACAAAAACCCCGCCGACTTCAACTGGTTTGTCCCAGGGACTTAAGTGTTGATTCTTTACGAGCACTGTTCCATACAAATGTGACATTGAAGTCGTGTCCCATTGACTCGTCAAATGGATGTCATACCCAAGTTGATTTCATTCACTGCCTAGTACCTGATTTGTTGAATATAACCAATTGTAGTTTTTATTGGGGTAAGTACTGAATTATGTCTATTTATATCCTTTATTGAGTATTGAAACGTTGACAGTGTGAATTCCTGAGAAAAAAGAATGAAAACAATAAATCTACATAATTTGATTTAAATATTCATCAAGTAAAGGTCACTAGCATTAAAATGTGATGAGCATTAAATAATTTATCTGTCAACCTTGTATCAACAAGTGAACGAAATTGATTGTCAAGCACCTCTATTAATGTTCAATTTATCCATTTATGCATAATTGTCATTAGCAACTAGAAAGTAAGAATTCAAATGTCACTCAAATCAAGGTAGTTTTGTTATGTCAAATTGACATACGCTGCCAAGCATTAAATTAGAGTCATTCTATAATTTGCATTTATTTCAGAAATCTTTTGTTTTTTCGGTTATAACATAGGTATCATCTGTATGTGATTTTATCTGATTGATCGAATAAAAAAAGTTGTTTCGATAAGTTTTTGACAAAAAGAGGTCTCCTACCTAAATTCCTACCAGCTATAATTGAGTTGTGCTGCCATTGAAAGTGTTGAAATTGCTATAATATTGTTGTGGCACGAATATAGAAGATTGAGCGAAACAGCGAGAATCCTTGGTGTAAGTCTGCCCATTGTGCAACGAGTATTTCGACATTACAAAGAAACTAATCTGCTCACTAGAAGACCTGGTTCAAGACGAAAAAGGACTATAACAGCTAGAGACGACTGCTTTCCTGTTTCTGGTGCTTTGAGTCACCAAATGATCCCTGCAATTTCCCTGCAAAATCATCAGGCGACTTCATGTCCCTGCTGGATTATCTTCTCGCACTAGGACTACTAGATCGCCGCTTTCACGTGAACATATTATAAAATTGCACGAAAACACTTGGACAATAGAGGATTGGAGTCACATATTGTTTTCCGACGATTCGCGATTTTGTCAGATGGGTTTAGACAGAAGTAAGAATTTGAGGATAACAAGCGTATATTGCCAAGCAACATTCATTTGGTGAAGGCTCAATTATGCAATAGGGAGGTATATCTTTTGAAGCTCGCACAGAATTAGTCTTTATTCAAAATGGGACTCTGATTGCTCATAAGTACTTGACGGAGCTTCCAGAAGACCATGCTAACATAACATTTTTTGAGCTGGGTAAAGAATAACTATTAATATAGAAAATTAATTTATGAAACAAAATATGAAATTAGGAAATATTTATTATTTTTTTGCAGGCAAGATGGATAGATATGAGGCTGAAAGACTACTGGATGGCAAACCAGAAGGTACTTTCCTTCTTCGAGATTCTGCTCAGGAAGAATTTCTTTTCAGTGTGTCCTTTAGAAAGTATGGACGATCCTTACATGCTCGTATCGAGCAGTGGAATCACAAATTCAGTTTTGATTCCCATGATCCGGGAGTTTTTACTTCAAATACTGTTTGTGGATTGATTGAACATTACAAGGATCCAAGCAGTTGTATGTTCTTTGAACCTATGTTAACATGGCCATTACACAGGTAGGTTCTTTTCTTAAAGTGTTATAATTAATTCAATTAGATAGACACGAACTCTCACTGCAAATGTCTACCGGTTTATTTGACCTACTGGCATATTGAACTACACAAAAAATTTTATCATTCGATTTTATTGATCAATCACTACTTGAAGATAAAATAGATTTTTTGAAATTTCACAACCCATGTTCCAAATAAAATATCCATACATCACATATTCTCACAAGTGATCTATTTTATATTTAACACTTATAGAATATTTACATAATTTTCTATTTTATAGGAATTTCCCCTTCAGTCTTCAGCACCTGTGTCGTGCAGCGATAACAAGTCATTTGACTTACGATAATATAAACTCACTCCAATTGCCAAAAACCTTGAAAAATTACCTGAGAGAATATCATTATAGGCAAAAGGTCAGGGTGAAGAGGTTCGACGATGATGTTCAATGGCTTGAATTGCAAAATATGTAAATATTTTCCCCTTCATGTTTTGAATAACTTAAATGTTTTTACTGTTGATTTCGTTTCGATGCCGTCTGTTTAAGAATTTTATTTTTAGGGAATTTTGTATTATAAATTCGAGAATTAATATAATAAATCTTTGTCGTATCTTTAAAACATTATCCCAGTGAAAGGTAGTTAATGTGGAGGATTAAAATAAATTAGCGAATAACCTCTCTAAAATATTCCTTCAGCCGTATATTTAATTATTATTGTTGATGTTTCTTCAGATGTTGAAGAATTTTATAGAAAATTTCTCGTTAAGTTTCATTACATGTTACCAATAAGTTGATCAAATTGTTGAAATCAATTCACACACCAGATGATAGCTATTCCAATTAATATTAAACATAATTGGTTGATTTATCGAAAACTATCCATATTTGTCAATTTTCTCAACATTATTGTTTGAATTGAAACAGAAAAGTTGTTTATATTATATAATATTGATTTCTAACTAGAAATGATGGTACTGGTGGAATTGTCTTTTTAAATGTTATAGGTAAATGTTACCATAAAGATATTACAAATTCTGTGGTATTTACCTAATAAAATAAAAGTCATATCTTTCGGTTGTGTTTAAGCATGGAAGTTATACACGCCCAATGGATAAAACAATTTCAAATAAATTTTTAAACCATAAAAGTATCAATATTTTTATAAATTCCAGAAATTACATCTGAACACTCGCGCAAGGATTTCAAACGTTTTTTCCCCCAACATATTCGTTTTATGTAAGAAAATAAAAATTACTGGGTAACCATATAAACTGTCAAACTACAGAGTTTAATTTCAGACTGATGTTTATCAAGTCCATCACAGTTTCATCCTGTTTGTTCAATGGTAACTTTAACCTTTTTGTGGTATTGAAATGAATATTCCATATTATTAAACCATTTTTAAGTACATACTAATGAAAATATTAATGAGTTAGGAATGTTTGTTGTGTGAAACAAGGAATAAATAATTCATTTGTCTTGGATCGATTAGAAGCAATAGTCGCTGAATTTTCTACATATCTTTTCTGTTGTGAATACTAAAATTTTCATTCCATTTAAAAAGTGTACTTAAGTGCAATAAATTTATGAAATCAGATTTCAATTGACTTTAGTTGGAAATTTTAGAATCTTACAAGGTGATCTTAAAGATTAGTTTTTTAACACGGAATTGAACTTGCTAAAATAAATCATTTCTCAAAAAATGAGGTCTCAAAAACTCAGTAATGAAATCTTAACACCGTTCTGGATGTTTTTGGGTTTTCACTGTTCAGATATAGATGCAGGTAGTACAGACAATTTTTTTTCCTGAAGAGTAAGTTGATATTGGTATCAATAAAATTATTCCTAACCATTTATTTTTAAGTTCCAGTTTTTTAGGTTGTACCTTCATCTTCTGATTATTACTTAAAACTATCTGAACTTTGAAAATATTTGGGGCTTTATTCAGAGAATTTATAGAACACTTGTTGTTGCTCGATGATTCTTTAATAGAAATCGTTAGTTTTATAATAGACTGAATATGATTGAATTCTGTTTGCAGTTAGTATAAAATGAAAAGGTTTCAACAGCATTATTCTGGTAGCTCGTAAAAATGTTGCATTATTCATAAAATTCTTGGGAACTCGATAAAATCTTGAAAAAATCGTGAAATTACATAACACTTCAGAAACCATTGCAGGTATATTACCTCCAGCATGATATTCTAGGCACAAAGCCCAGAATATTATCCATATTATTGAATTCATGCAAATTGCATTGTCGAATTTCGCTGTAATTTTACATTTTTTTTTTTTGAAATTCTTCATTTTGATTACTTATACTTCTTGTCTAAAACAGATTCCAACTTTGAAAACATCCTTTGGTTTCAATGTTACTCTATTTTTTCAAATTTTTCATGCCATGTTTGCATTGGAGTATTTGAAGATTTGCTTCACTTAATTACCTAGATATCATCGATTTTTCAGATAAAATTATTCATTTAAAACATTTAAAATTTTTATATTGAAATAGCTGAATGAATTGATCTAAGTAGTTTGATTAATGTATCGGAATATTGAAAATTCAATATCAATCAAGTGTAAATGAGAGTTTAGTGGCCTAATTCATACTTTTATTAATATTCTGTATTTTGGTTCTCTCATCCTCAACAAGTTGATTAAATTGTTCTTCTAGAATTATTAACTATTAGTTCACTTGTGGAATACAGTATTTTTCTGAAAATTTAATTTGAAACTTTATTGAAGTGAACAAAAAATTTGCCATAAATTGTTAATATTTATGTTCTCCATAAAACTGAATATGACTAGAAAAGTAGGTCCTTCCATGTATGAATTCCACCCTCTTAATTATCAAGTTTTTTATTTAGTAGAGGTGAATTCTTTTGTAGACTAAAACATTCATCAAACTTCTAGGGAGTTTGTAAATGCAGTGCTTTAAATAATTGTTAACAAATAGTATTATAATGATAAAGTATGTCTTAAAATTGAATAGATACCCAAATGTGAATAATAAATATCTTTATTTAAATGTTCTTTATTTTATTCCTGTAAGCATTTTAGTACTCGAAAGATAAAATCAACTTTCGTTTTTTACTATTTAAAAATGCAGATCCAAGCCAGGTTTTTAGTAGTTGGAAGTTTGAATATGTAGATCGTAAATGGATAATCTTGGTTGAGAAGTTACACATCTAGGAAGGAAAAGAAGATAAAACTAAGTATTTATTGAAAACTTCGGTTCCTTGTTCCAATTTGTCATCCATCCTACAAGCCAGTAATTCAGAAGTTTCTTTTGACAAGTTGAGATCTCCGCTGAGATCCTGGTTGAAACCCCAGTAAAGTGATAACATCCCCCTGATAATCATTGTCATCTTTGTAAGTATCAGAAGGGTGGTCAGAGGGACAATATATTCAAGGTCAAAGAGCTCTGGTAGCTAGTAGATGGGATCAGCACTTCCTCTGAGTGGAAGACCGGGCGTTTAGCAGATATTAAATCAGGATAAGTCAATCAGGTTAAGTTTTTAAAATTTCGACCCGGTAATTTTGATGTCGATGGTGCACCACGTTCCGGAAGGCCGGTTGAAGCTGATAAAGGCATTAGTTGATGCAAATCAGCGAATAACAACACGTGAGATTGGTGAGAGTTTAAATTGATCGAATTCAACTGTTTATGACCACTTGAAAACCTGTCTTCAACCTTGAAGCTCGATATATGGGTTCGTCATGTTCTCAGGGATAGAAATTTGTATCGTCCCTTTGACGTCTGTGATCAAACGTCACGAAAACGATCCATTTTTAAACGAATCATTACTGGGGACAAAAAATTGGTTGTAGAGAACAATGTCAAATGCAAGAGATCATGGAGCAAAAAAGATGAACTGGCTCAAAGCATTTCGAAAGCCAATATCCATCCAAAAAAAGTGATGCTGTCTGTTTGGTGGGATTTTAAAGGAA
The DNA here is from genome assembly GCA_034642435.1 of Megalocaria dilatata. Taxonomy (NCBI): domain Eukaryota; kingdom Metazoa; phylum Arthropoda; class Insecta; order Coleoptera; family Coccinellidae; genus Megalocaria; species Megalocaria dilatata. Next base: position 35,118,873 of record CM067854.1, read on the forward strand.
TCGTTTTTTTTTAGCTTTTACTGGATAACACAATAATAAATTGGGAAGTCTACCGTCATCAGTAGATGACAGTAGACATGCGCTTCAACAGAAAAGGTGTATTATTATTTGTTCCAGTCATGGCAGAATTTTTTGGTCGGTAAACCTTTTACTTGCAATGATGAGGTCAAAAATCACCTGGATCAGTTTTTGGCCAGCAAAGACCAAACATTTTATAGCCTTGAATCATACTACTACGAGGAAGATGGCAGAAGGGATTGGACCAGAATGGCCAATATATAATTCAATAAAAAACTTATTCATCATAAGAAAATTGTCTTTCATTTTCCGCAAAAAAAAACAAAATTTACAAGCCAATACATAGATTACATGAAAGAGGAAATTTCATAGAATATTAAAAATTGTTGTTTGAAAGCATTATCTACTGCTTTCAAATACAGTACAGGACATTGAAGAAAATATTACGATCAATCCTAAATACACCTCCAGATCTGAAGACCCCGGATTGTACTAGAAATTCTGGATAAATCCAGAAAAGTGAAGTTTTCCATAAGGTGGAGCACCACAAATTAAAGAATATGTATTGATAGTTGCGGTCAATCATAAGCAGGGAAGCAACGTCAACGCAGATCAAATTAAATAAATTCAGTTCTGTATGAAGATTTTCTTTTATATCATTCAAATGAATTTAGCGTGTATGAAATAGTCAATTCAATCAAATAAAAACGTAATGAGATTTTAAATAGCGCGAATGGCCATGTTCAGGGAGATTGTTTTTATTTGATCTCCATTTTATTTTTAGACGAACCGGATCAGCGTTGCCAACCTAACAATTTGAAATTACAGTATCAAGGTCGAGAAATCATCATATTGGGTTCACTTTTACCGTACCTAACTAGTGATGTTCAGAGTGTTACAATTGTTTTATATTGTGTTGCGGATTTTCTCTCGAAAAGTGTTGAAGAATTAAGTAGTGTTACAAAATTCACTACTTACGTTCTAAAAGTGTTATATTCTTCAGACGGGATAGGTGTGACTACCCAAATAAGTTCCTAACTTCCAAATTCCTACTGAAAGAGAGACGGAGACGTTAGTTTCACGCAAAGTTAAAATTTCACAAGCCAAAATCAGCAAGCATAAGAACTGTCCCACAAAAATGTAGAATTCTCAAATTTAGCTGATTTTTGTTTGTCAGTATCACCATTGTTTAATGAATTTAATTACAGACATAGTAACTAAAGATGACTGTTATGTTCAAATCATAGACGTTTTGTATCAGGTACAGAGGCGGCTTGTTCTGTGAGTCAGTGCCTCACCAAATAAATTCTGAAAATTACACTTATTAATCGATTATTTTATTATTCCATTTCATCCGTAATTTCACATCATGCGGTACGGCACTGGGTCTCTGTTACATAATATCTATGCGCAATCCCAGGATTCTCGTATATTCATTTCACTTTCTCTTTAAGAGTGAACGGTTCTAGGCATGCATCACGAGCTTCCTTGTCTAGCGCGTTATCTACATCGACGCGACAGGAAATCCAGAATATTTCTACGCCTTTGAAGGAGGCTTCTAAAGATAGTTTGAGGCATGCCTAAACGGGTTAATCGGCAAACGGGAAATCCGGTTAGTTTTCGGTTTTTGTTGTGATTTGGTGGTAACGTTAGCTGTGTCCCGACTGTCTCGCGTAAGTGAACTTTTTTCGATAAGACTTCATTCTGTTAATCCACTTAATTATTACCAGAAGGCGAAATGGATTCAACGGGACCAAGTTACCCAAGCTAAATGAAAATATTCGAAGTACTTATGATTTTGCCGAGTCATTCTATGAGGATAAATTATACGTAATTGAAGAAGTAAAGCCACCTGTTCCATATCTAAGTAAATGTCTTGTGACTATGAGTGGGGTCGGAAATCAAATCGGGAGTTTCAAAATACATGGAATGAAACGTTACTGACAGTATGACTTTAAATAAATTATTTTCTTGGCGGTGTATGATATTCACAGCAACTAATACAAATTCTGACAGAGTTTGGTCAAAAAGTGATTATAGCGATTTGAAAAATTTGTCTCAGGGCCTACTGCTACACAAAAAAGTGCTCAACATATTTCATCGAATTGCAAGCTATGAGGAAACACAAAGAAATTATCGCTACAGCAATAGATAATGCGCGTCAAATTGAAATTCAAAATTTTAATGCTAGAGTCAAAGAAAATCGACAAAATCTAAAAAGTCTGATAGATATTACGATGCATTTCTGTATGCAAGATGAATATAATGAATCTTTAAATCGCGGGAATTTCAAAGAATTGGTTATTCTTGTTAGTAAATTTTAGACTAATTTGAAAACTGATCTAGAAACAGTAGATTAGTTTTTTCTGGTACATCTAAAACCATACAAAATGAATTAATCGATTCGTACTTACCAGTTATTTAATACCAGACACAAAGACACTCATTCGCCTGTTTGTGCTCCTGTATTCAATAAATAAAATAGAAAGAAGAACACGCTGAATATCTCGAGCTACTGGGGCATTAATATTTTCAAATAGTTCCCAGAAAGAAAATGCAAGAGATTTTGGTGAAAGGTGCATTTTATTCTTTTAAACAGTTTTTTTGTTGTAATTTGATTTAAATATAAATGTTTCATAAATAATTGACAAACCGTGCAAATACTGTTGGTGAATATACTAACTGACAAAGAAACTGCAACACCCAGAAGTAGCTGTTTGAATTTTAAATCGTTTATGGTTAAACATAGATAGTATAGCAAGGAGTAAATGATTGAAATTTGAAGAAGAAAAATGAAGGGTTTACAATTTTTTTCAATAAATTTCTTAATAATGTGTTTGTCTACCGCTATTATCTATACACTCCCCAACACGTCCTGGCATTGATGCAATAAGATGGTCTATTTCTTCTTGAGGGATACTATCTCAAGCAAACTGTAGTTCATGTCTCAGAGCCGCCAAAGTCCGTGGGGGCTGGGGTAAATTTCCAAGCCTTCTACCCATGATTTCCCAAACATGCTCTATTGGATTATCGAGCCGGTTAAGGTCAGGGAGAACATAAGGCTCCACTATTTCTTGAAGGTAACGCAGCCCAGTCATGTTACCTCGAATGAAGACTAAAGGCGACCTACTCCATGTGCAATAGCACATGGAGTAATGTCTACTGTCCGGTGTACATGACGCTCAATATCAAACTGAGGTTCACGTCTTTCTCCTCGACTTCGTCTAATCCTTCTTCGGCCATCATGTGCACCCAAGGAGAATCGAGATTCATCAGAAAAGACGACCTGATGCCATTGCACATTCCAATGTTGACGTTCTCTGCACCACTGTAATCATTGCCGGCGATGCTCAACCGTCAGAGGTAACACAAGATGGGGTCGATAATGCTGCAGTCCGAAAGACCTTATCCGGCGGTAAACTGTTCGGACAGTTACAGGATGGCCTTGTTCTCCTAACCACTCATCAGCCAAAGATCGAGTTGTCGCAAATCGATCTCTAATAGCTATAATTCTTAGACGTCGAACTTAAACTTCATTTGTGCCCCTTAGACGTCCGGTGCCTACTCTTCTTCGATTTTGGGCATTATCAAACTACCCTTGACAACATCTCATAACAGTAGTTAGATTTCTGTTCATACGGTTAGCGATTTCTCAAAATGACAACCCCGCCTCCCATGGACCAATAATTCGACCTCTTTCAAATTCACTTAGCTGGCGATAAATTCCGTGTACACGTGCTCTAGGCATTTTAACAACTAAACATTGACTTTAGATCTCCTCGAACAGCTGGTTTGTTGTAAAATTTGCGAAAAACGACCACGTATTTAAGTAACAAAAAATGTTTACATGAAAAGACCTTCACGATTTTTTTTCTCCAAATTTTAATTACTCCTTGCTATACTATCTATGTTTTACCAAAAATTTAAAATTTAAACAGCTCCTTCTGGGTGCTGCAGTTTCTTTGTCAGTTAGTATACATTGTATATTATTTTTTTATTGAAGTTCAGTTTTATGGCACTGATATTTAGTTGTATTTGTATTTTGATCCTAATGATGCTAATGTTATGAATGAGCGTTTGAAGGATGAGTTAGGCAATCTTGTTGATCGGGTGATCTCCAAGAGGCTTGCACTCAGATTCAACGCAAGTATGCTTTTCACCAAAGAATATCAGAAAATCCCTAAAGACGTCGTTGGTGATTCTAGGTTAATCGCGAAAGGATCGAATAAAACACTTGAATGTTGATTTGAGGTTCTGCCAGCATGCGAAGAACTTGATGAGAAAAGCCTATGAAAATTTGTTGCTCCTTTATGTTAATAAGCATTTGGAAAATCGGAAATAGGTGAGTCTCTTGGGATGCTACACTTTACCTACTGTGATCTCTTATATGGTTCTTGTCTATGATGAGTAGAGGGGGATCGCATCCACAGGATTATTATAATATTTGTTGCCGCTTCATTTATGGTTTGGAAAAGTTTGATCATGTGAGTGGTGCACTTGGCATTTACAAGTTGGCTCAGCACGAGAAAACTCCAACTCTTATAATGACTTGGTTTGAAAACTTAGTACCTTCTGATTCAACGCTTTTCATTTTAATCGATTCACCGCCTAAAATATAATATAATATTTCTAAACAAAACAAAATATTCTGGAATGAAATAAAAGGTATTAGATCAATTTGTATGCGCAGATACAGTATTTATTTTTTACCCCATAAACTGCTCAAAAATTGATGTGGATAATTCGTGTACATATAATAATATATAAATGGAAATAAAAAATGAAGAATGAAGATTCTGACCTAGTGGAGTTTGCAAGCATAAAAAACGTTACTTCTGTTAGAAACCTTGAAATCGCGCTTCAATAATGGTGGGGCCTCCTCTAGCTCTTCGTGGTGCTCTTACTCTATTCGGCATTGTTATCAATGAAGGCTTGAGGAATGTTTTGCCAAATGTGCGTCAAAGCATTGACAAGATATTGTAATGTCTGCGGTGGGTCAGATAAGCGTTGTAATTGCTGTGACATTCCACTAGACATGTTCAACACAATTTTGTTCTGGAGCGACAGCCGGCCAATCCATTCGGTTAATGCCATGCATTTCTGCAGTCGTAGATAATTTTTGCTTGGTGTAGACAAGCATTATCGTCGATTAACAAATACATCCCCAAACGCACACTCAGCCGTCACCAAAAAGAGTTGTTGACGTCACGAAATACTCATTATACCGTTGACCCCGTTCTCGCCACACCAACATTCGCCTACTAGACTGATACAGACGAATTCTGGACTCATCCGTCAACATGTAGGATCTCTATCTGTGCGCGTTCCAGTTCTTATGTTCAAGAGCCCAACGTCATCTTACAGCCCGGTGCTCCCTATTCAATCACGGATACCAGGCGGATCTTCTAGCCTTCAAATTGAAACTGTGCAACCTATTCCGGATTGTTTGACCAGATACTATCCTAAGTGCCGGAATGAGCTATTAATTCGGAATGCTATGAAGAAGGGATTTCGTCGTGCAGTATTAGCCGATCTTGAGTGATGGTTGTAGCTCTTGCTCTTTCACTCCCATGAGTATATGCAGCACTTCCATTAATACGATAGCGATTGCACGCTCTACCTACTATATTTTGCGAAAACCCAGAGACGGTTAGCAACTTCTCGTTGAGTTAAACCTTCGTTTAACCAACACACTAACGGCCGGTTTCATACACGAAATTAAAGCCTCCTTTTTCCCAAAAAGTCTCCTTTAATGATAAAACGTTTTTCATAAACAAATTAAAGGGTTAAGAGGTTAAAGGGAACTTGAAACCGTCCTTTATCTTAAAGTGAGAAGAGGATCCTTTAACGAGAAGCTCGACACTGCGCAGGTGCTCGATAAACACGAAAACACTGGACATAACCTTGTTCTGTCACATTTACCCATTTTGTTTAGTTTTAGCGTACTACGAAATATGTTGCACCAAATGTTATATGCTGATTTTAGTTCTACTTCTTCATCAAATGATGAGGAAATAATTGTGAGACGACCAAAAATTTACAGGAGAGACATTTTTCCACGTTAGATGATCTAGATTTCTTCTATCGTTTTTGCCTGACAAAACCAACTGTTTAATCTTTGCTTCAAAAAATTGCAGATCAATTGTACTTCCCATTCAACAGGTAAACAAATTTCGATTTATTATTTTGTTGATATAATTTTATGTATACCAAATCATTAAATTGACAATTTTCAGAGGCAGCTGTATTGAACCGATGAACCAACTGCTTTTGACATTGAGATTCTATGGAACTGGAAATATATGATCAAACCATCTTTAATAACAGTGTCTTGAAGAGACAATTTGAGAGTGGTAAATTTGGACGATATTTGTTACTTGGTGGTAGTGGTTATAGTTTGCAGACTTATCTTATGAGAAAGTTACCGGAAGCTATAACTGCAGCTGAAAATTTATATAAGCAGTCAATCATACGAACTAGAAATGTGATGGAGAGAAAGTATGGAGTTTGGAAACGTCATTTTTCTATACTTTTTAAAGAAATGAGTGTTAAGTTAACGACCATAAGGGCAATTATTGTTGCTACCGCTGTTTTGCACAATATGTAGATATGAACGAAATATTTCCAAATGAATGATTGCAGGAGGAAGAGGACTTTCAAACAAATTCAACTAATGTTAATGCATCTCGTCAAGCGAGAGTTTATTATTAATAAACATTTTGCTAATTTAAAATTTATATTTGTGTGGTAATTGAAAATAAATTTGCTTGTCATTTGTGGAACTATTCTTCATATTCAATTTGTATCTTCAACATGACAAGATTTCATATAATTTTTATAAGATTTTACAAGGTATGTATTTAGATAGGCTTTTATGTTTGTATTTCTGATTCATTGTTTTACTTTAGGTACCATCTGAAAAAGCTTCAAGTGAGAATAAAGAAATAAAAATATTGTGTGTTATTGAAATTTCTGTTTTTAATTCAAATTTGAGGGGACTTCATAGTCTGCACCAATGCTGATAGAATTCTAATACCGCTTTTTCCGGAAAATGCATTCAAAATAAAATAGATTTAATTATTATTATTTAATTTGCTCTTCATCTCCATAATTTGCAAATCTAATATTTTAAGCTTTGAATGCTCCTCTTCTTTTCTTCTATTCTCTTCCTTGATAGCCACTATCTGAGCTTCTACTAGAGCTGTTTTTTTTATAATACATCTCTTTCGTTTCGGCAAGTGGGTTCGTAACAGTTGGTCTCAACTGTTTGGAAATTGGCTCCCTCAATTTCAATGGAGCCCCACCACCAGTCAATATGACTGCGTTGAGCAGCTACCACCTTCTAGTTTTAGTTTTTATATAGTCATATTTGGATTTGAGCTGGTCCCCATTTCTCCAATGGTTAACTGTTGCATTGAAAGCATTTATGCTTCTTCTCTTTTTCTTTTTACAAGTTCCAACGCATAACTCACAATTTTTACAGAATATCACCAACTACATTCATAAAATCACTAGTTCTCAGGATAGCCAACAGTCGGAAACATATGACCGGCGCATTAAAGGAAGCTTTAAGTAAAGGACGGACGATATGCGTTTATGAAACTGATGCTCTCATTTAGAGGATCCTTTTTCATAAAGGGACTTTATCATAAAGGAGCCTTTTGATGTTGTTTATGAAACTGGCCGTAATTTTTCAAGTTGAACGGCTTCTGAACGCATGTTAAACTCGTGGCAATTAATCCACAACTGATACTACACGACAACAGATAGACTGCAATTGCACGTTATCGCATATACGGATCACAAAAAAGAAGATCATTTACGTACAAGAAATGAGTTTTTTGTAATTAAACCATTTAGTGCCGCGAGGACCATATTTTGTGTGTGTGCAGTACGCAAACCTGCGCCTCTCCTGGTATGTACAGCAATACTGAAAATTTGATTCAAGTGCAGGAAGTTTTATTTCGAATATCCACTTCAATTTTTGAGCAGTGTATATAATACAATCCTATATGTGAATGAAAAATATTTCACACTTTTGAATACTTTCAAAACATACATAATGCATTACGGTAGAAGAAATTGCTGGTAACCATAGAGATGCAATTTGAAGGTTGGAGTTTTTAAATGCTGGGATGTGGGTGTGCTTTCCTTGATGTAAGGTCGACTTGTGCACTAGCCTCTTCCTCTCTGCTGTCGACAATAATACAACGGCAGCAAAGCGGAAAAAGACACGTTCGCAAGTCATTGTTATGGTCCAGATAAACGACGTTTCCTAGAACAGAAAAAAGTGCTCATCAGAAAAATTTATCATTAGATAATAATATGTATATTTTTTGTGAAACTTTTAATGTCGACTTGATTGGTCCCATTCTTTGAATTATCAATATTAGGTACACGAATCGAGTCTAATAGAATACTTCATCGAATTGATATTGTGCGCTACTAACATTCATTTTTGTCCGGCTAAATTTCTATGAACTAAGAATTCATTTTAAATATAGGAATGAAAAAGTATTTTTAAATATTTTTTTATTCATTAATTTAATTATTTATTTACACACATATAGTTAATTCAATACTCTGAGTGATTAGAGCTTAATTATTAGGAGTACAAATAAGTTTCCGCCGTTTTTAACACAAATTAAATATTTATTATAGAAGAACGGTAATATAAATAAATGACTGCTTGCTGAGTGACTTCTAATGTTAGAGCAAGTTCTTTTTGTGTTTGAGATGAATCTTCCTCCAATAATTCCTCCAATTCTGCATTCTCGTAAATTTTTGGCCTACCACTGCGATCTTTGTCTTCTACGTCAAAATCACCGTTTTTAAACTTTTGAAACCACTCTCGACACGTTCTCTTACTCAAAGCACCCTCACCATATGCTTCTACGAGCAATTGATGCGCCTCAGCAGCAGATTTCTTTAAATTAAAGAAATAAACTAATATTTCCCGCAAATGACGCTTACTTGGCTCAAATTTTTCACATTTTCAACTTATAAAAATTATATTTTACCAATATAAAATCAATGATATTAATAGGTTATGTTGTTCTTGAACGTCCAAACTATTTTTTGAGCCGGTTATCATCTGCGAAAGCTAACCGAAACTCCGTGCCGCGCCATCTACAACAAAACGGCGGAAACTTATTTTGTACTCCTAATATAACAATTTTGACGAAAGTGTCTTAATATATATTGAAAGAAAAATATTGCAACATACAAACCAGAGAAATAAAATACAAATTCGAACATAAGTAATCCAAAGAAAGAAATAGAGATTTTGCCAAATGTCCACAGCTTCACGCGGAAGTAATATTAAATATTTATTATATTAATTTGAATGACTTTTTTATATCTGTTGGTTTATTTATTCCATTTGACATTATATATTGAATTTTGATTATATACGTCTATTAAATATGAGCGGTGCTTATTGTAGACATTAACTTAATTCAAAAAGTTTTTTGAATAAAAATTTTTTTGAAATTAAAATTGTAGAAGACTAACAGATTAAATATATTTTGATATTCAAATTTTGTTATATGTCTTCTATCAAGTAAAAAGCCTTTTTCTATTTGATTTTATACATAATATATAATTACATTTAGACTTGAATAAATCTCATTATGGAATGTTAATGGTTTAAAGAAAACCTTATAATACCTTACACTTTTCTGTGATTTTGCAAAGAACATAGACTATCTTGAATTTTAAAGTTAATCTGTTTAAAGCAATTTATCCGGTTACCACGTGGAGGTAAGATATAGTGATTGTTATTTGATTTTGGTATTTGGAATATCATTTAGGGCCGATGAAGAGATCATCATAATTGTAATTGTTTTTGAAGATATAGTGCATGTTTTGAGAGATTTTTGAATTAAATTATTTGAATATTTAAATATATTAAATATTTCAAATAAATTATATTCTTTGAGAAGTCCTTAAGTTGTGTTTCATGTTTTTGAAAAGGAATTGGTGTTCATAATGGTAAGATCAGAAACAAAATTTTGTCTCCTTTAAATATTTATTTATTAATTTTAATGACTTCTTTTATATCTGTTGGTTTATTTATTCCATTTGACATTATATAATATATGGAGTTTTGATTATATACGTCTATTAAATATAAGAGGTGCTTATTGTAGATATTAATTTAATACTAAAAGTTTTTTGAATAAAAATTTTTTTGAAATTAAAATTGTAGAAGACTAACAGGTTAAATCCGTTTTGATATTCAAATTTTGTTATATTTCTTCTATCAAGTAAAGAGCCGTTTTCTATTTTATTTTATATATTCATTATACTTTCGGGTGTTTTTTTTAGAGTGATAGAACTTTCGATAGCGATAACTGTGATTTGACAAAAGGTAGAAACCATGTTGTTTCGACATTTCTGTTCAGTAAGCAATGCCAAATTATCATGGAAAGACTCACGCCGCAACAACGTTTACAAAGTGTTGAAATTTATTTTCACAATCAGTGTTCTATTCGCCAAACTTATAGAGCACTTCGTGAAATTGATGGTTTACATAATCGTCCATCAGAGCAACTTATTCGTCGAACTATCGATAGATTTCTGACAATATTTTCTCTAGTCGATGCAACAAGACAAAGAACTGTACGTAGAGAAGAACATATCGCTGCTGTAAGTCATAGTGTTAATAATGATCCAATTTTATCTATTCGTCGACGTTCACAAGTTGGACTCTGTGCATCCACCACATGGAAAATTTTGCGTAAAGATCTTGGTCTACACCCATACAAGATCCAACTGGTTCAAGAACTAAAACCACTTGACCATAATAAGCGTCGTTTGTTTGCTGATTGGGCCCTAGAACAGCTTGAAGTTGATCCACTTTTTTATCGTAAAATTGTGTTTAGTGATGATGCTCATTTCTGGTTGGACGGCTATGTAAACAAGCAAAATTGCCGTAACTGGAGTGAAAATAAACCTCAAGAAGTTCTTCAGGTTCCATTACATTCTGAAAAATGCACTTTATGGTGTGCTTTACACGCTGGAGGCATCATCGGTCCATATATCTTTGAAAACGAAGCTGGAGCTAATGTTACAGGGAATGGTGCTCGTTACAGATCGATGACCAATAATTATTTGTTATTGTATCAACCCAGAAGTGTTTTGGTTGCCACAAGATGGTGCTACACCTCATGCTGCTATCTTAACAATTGATTTATTGAAAGAAAGATTTGGCGGTAACATTATTTCGAGAAATGCTCCAATTAATTGGCCTCCAAGATCATGCGACATAAGTCCACTGGATTATTTTCTTTTGGGTTATGTCAAGTCATTGGTTTATGCTGATAAACCAGAAACAATAGACGTTTTGAACGCCAACATAACTCGTGTTATTGATGAAATAAGGCCTGAATTACTCGAAAAAGTGGTCCAAAATTGGTCTGGTCGAATGCGGTTCCTCAGAGGTAGTCGTGGTGGATATATGCCGGAAATTATTTTTAAAACATAAATGTTTATGTAAAATTATCTTTCAAATAAAAAAAAATTTGGCTTCAATCTTAATTGAAATGTGTTTTATTTCAATTCAAATTTCTATCACTCTAAAAAAAAACACCCACCCGATACTTACAGCGTTGATATTATTTCATTTTCTTACGTTTCGATTGGTTTTATGTAAACTGAACGATTCGGCTCAAGCTTAGAAGTCCGACTAGATGAACCATCATTTTTCATGAAAGTTACGTCAAGTGTTAAAAAACGAACGGATATTTCTATGAAATTTTTGTAGACTTACCAAACCTACTTAAAGCGTGTATTTTATGGTGATGAAATTATGAATTGTCAAACATACTGGACACAAAAGAAATTCTCACATCTCAAAGATATCGTTCCTATTAGGAATATCTGAGGAGAGGAAATTTCTGGTGACTCGTTCCCATTAATATTTTATCACCTAATTAAACTCTCGAAATATTTTCGTTTTTATTAGGTGATATCATTGTTAACTGGCCACCGATTATTCAACAATGAAAAGTGAACTAGATTTATGGTTTTTGTACAAAAACTGTACACAATACGGTGAATAATCACCGTTGGGAAATAAAATGTTTATCGCATGGAAATTGGATATTTTTCAGCTAAATCAATACCAAGAAATTAAACATCTCACGTAGAAAACAATGGTTGCTTATTATTTTGTATGAATTGATAAGATTTTATTGCCCAATTACATTTGAGTCACAAAAAATAGTGGCAATGATTCAAAGGTATATAATATGGGAAAACAAAGAAAAATATTAGTGGATCGAATGAATGTTCTGACTTTAATTGGTCTATAAGAAATTTCGGACGATTTGAATTTTTTTTTTGTGTTATTTGCTTCAACCAACATGAAATTTTACTATTATATTATATTCGGTTTTGCTCACAAAAATCTCGGCTTCTAAATACCAGTTTATGACAATAAAATATAAATAACGGGACTTTATTGAATAATACACATACAGTGGGGTCCAACGGAAACTTAACACCTCGATTTCCGGCATTAAAATGGAAATGTGGAAAATCTCTAGGACCCGTCAATTTCTGATACGAGGGGGGAGAACTTTTACGCTCTTCGCATCCATTTTGGATTTCAGGTGACCCCATAGAAAAAAGTCCAGTGGAGCCAGATCAGGTGACCTGGGTAGCCACTCAATCCAGGCGTGAGGAAAATTTTCATCTAAGAACTGACGCACCGGTTAAATGAAATGAGGTGGTGCGCCATCTTGTTGGAAAATGATCGTTTGATGGTCTTTTGCATTCTCCAATACTTGCACGAGGGCTGGATAAATAGCGTTCTCCAATAGATCTAAATAAATTTGGCAAGTGAGATTACCGGGTATAAAAAAGGGCCAATTGTGTGATTTTCATAAATACATGATTTTATTATTTTTCACAAACCCACACATACAGACATCACAATACATAAAACTTCAAATCACCCCACCAACCAAAAGATGTCTGCATATAATAGTTTTATTAATAGATTATTGAATGCTCCTTTGAATTAAAATAACTTTTTGAAAGAATTAAATATTATAGACAAAATGGTATCTAATTTACAAAAGAAAATGGGATTGAATCTCGTGTACCCAATCATAAAAGAGGACAATACACAGAAATATTTTTCGTTATCTTATGTCAATGGATTATCTGAAAATATTGCTAAATATTTCAAAAATTGTTTCAATTATAACGCGGCTTTCAAGATCATTAATAACCTTAGTACCTACATAAGAAACAATAAAGATCGAAGAAATAAAGAAAATAAATCCGGAGTCTACAAGTTGACTTGCAAAAGTTTGCCCGTTAGTATACATTGGCCAGACTGGTAAATCATTCAAGAAACGCGTCCAAGAACACCAAAGGGGTGATATATCCGATTCTGTACATTCGACATATGCTAATCATCTTATGGAATTCAAGCATAATTTCAACAATAATTATGAAATTATCCACGTTGAAAGCAAAAGTTCTAGATTAACACTTTTAGAATTTCTTGAAATCAACAGGTATAATGCCCGTAAAATCCTTTTGAACGAAGAAATAGATGTTGATAAGTCTCCATTAATGAATATCTTTCCTTAATGGCATTTTTGGCGACAAACTCAAATAAACACCTAGAGTTTTTATGATTTGTGCTTCCATTATTTGGTCACGTACCTAACAATGTATTTAAACTCGATTACACTGAATGCCATCAGTCAGTACAATGTAATATCTGAAGAAGCCACATCGTGGCGAAACAATTGTTTGAGTAGTACAAACATTTTTGTGGAAATAAAATACTGTTTCATATATATTTTTTTAATCAAAATGAGTTTCTACCAAGTAAAGACCGAATCAATCAAATAACCATTTTAATTCTACTTCAAATTTACAATCGCTTTGACAAACTTGTAACTTTCTTAAAAATTCACGATAGACTAAGGTAATCCAAAAACATGGTCCGTCTCCTTTTTTGGACTAGAAAGTTATTTCATTATCGATGGACATTTTGAAGCGAAATTTTAGGGTCAGATAGTAGTTATCGCATAAACCCCTTATCCCTATTGCACACCCCCGTTAGGGGGTTTAAATTACGGGGATGAAAAAAGCGGAAACGTTGTTCACCATCGAATTAGAAATATACTGGTTCGAGCGATTTTCAACACTTTCATTTTGATGTCGGAAAATCGAGGGTGTTAAGTTTTCGTTGTATACTTACTTTGAGGCAGGGGCATGAAAATACTGGGTTTGGATATAAACTCTGCTGCGGCGACTAGATAGAAAGCACTGTGCTTAGCCATTATTCGACATGAGGTTTCAAGTTGTACCGAAACGGGATATGTTACCATAGAAAGTTTAGTTGTCATAAAGAGTAGAGATGTACTGCTATGAGAACCAAATAACGTTACCTTGAAGAACATATCTTTGATGGGATGTCTTGAGATTCATCCCCATTTTTCTTTTTCTCGCCATGAATATTCGGCTTGACAATTGATGATGAGGCATCTATACGTTGACGTTTTGGATTATCGTAATGGACCCTCTTTTCATCACCAGTCACAATTCGATGCAAAACCCCTTTTCTTTTTTGCCGTTGGGGTAGTCGTTCACATGTGAAAAAACGGCGCTCGACGTTTCTTGGCTTCAATTTATACAGCACATTTCGGATTATTTTGCTTTTAAACGATGCGTTTTGATCTGCGTTTTTGATGGATCTTCATCGAGATTTGCCTCTAATTTTTTATCCTTAAACTTTGGTGTTGTTCCGAGTCGTTCTTTGTCTTCCAAATCAAAATAGCCACTTTTAAATCGGGCAAACTACTTCTGACACGTTGGTTCAGCTAGAGTATGGCCATCATAAGGATACACTAAAATACGATGACTTTCGGCAGTCTTTTCCTTAACATTTTCAGAGCACAGAGAAACTACGTTGTTTATACTTCAGCGAAATGACAGATACGGAAATGATGACACTTTAAAATGAAGGTCTTTCTAGATGAAACAATGGAATAATAAACTAGAAGTGACATGTTTTGTCAAAATTGCACGAGCTTACATACATCTAATACGTATTTTATGGTTGTTGCCAATCATCGAGTACTTCTAACATTGAGAATTGAACATAATAACAAGATCAAAACATACCTTTAAAAAAAAATTTTGGATAAAAATCTCCTTGCTGTATGCACATATCATGGCTTGTAATAACTTTGAAATTATTAAAACCTGAATTTCATTTTAATGCTATCAACAGGTATGTTTTGATCTTGTTTTTGCGTTCAATTCTCCATGTAAGAACTATTTGATGATTGGCAACAACGATGAAATACGTATAATAGTATATACGAGGGGTGTTCAATGTATTCTCGGTATAGTCATGAAAGAAAACTCAGAAAATCTTCTAAAAATTTGAGGATGTTCTGCATGTTTTAGGAATTTTTTTTGAAGGAACTTATGCTGGGCAAGTTGGTTTTGAAGAAATTCTTGAGATTAAACAAAATTTTGTCTCCTTCAAGTATTTATTCAGTAGATTTAATTGATAATTTATATTTCTTTGGCTTTTTTTATTCCCTTTGGTAATGTGTGATAAGTGTTGAAATCTTTCTTTCAACTGAATTGACACAGTGCGTTCTTAGACATTCATTTAATTGAATTCTCAAAGTTTCTGAATAAAAAATTTTTTAAATTAAAATTTGTAGGTTAACAGAATAAATCTGTATGATATTTAAAATTTTTAAATAATCCTTCTATCAAGTAACAAACCTCTTTTTATTATTTAATTCTAGATTGTTTATATTTGAGCCAGAAATTACAACCAAACTTCGAATATCATCATGATAAGCGGAAGGACATAGACGTGGGTCAATAAACGAATTCGATTCGATGATATTTTCCGAAGCTGGGACTAATAAAAGGCATTCGAGCCCGCTGTGCGAAAATTGGATATTTCACTTACTTTGGTTCACGCAGAGGAAAGAGGAAGTGTATCCAGCCTGGTATGGGTTTCTCATTTTCTTGGTGTTATGTGATTAGGTCGAGAAAGAACATGTAATTGGATAAAAACGTTTACGTTAAAAAGAAAATGGGGCTTTTGTCCTGCTGTGTTGTAACAGTGTGTAGGAACAGCAGTGGCTGAATAAACAGCACTCTGCTCTTTCTTTCGTGTGCGCTGGCCTTTACAAAGTTTTTGCACTTATCGAATGATGCCTAATTCGCGTTTACGATTCGGTTCATTTTCATCGGAAAATAGATCTGACTAATCTTGGCAATAGGTAATTAATCACGTTCTTTACTCGTTATAAGCAAATGTGTTAACTATTTTTCAAATGTTCAGAAATAAATCCTGCAATTAAGGCAAAACGAAAAGTGCTAATCTCCATAAGAAATGAACCCTTTCAACTATGTTATCTTTCCATCAGTTATATTTCATCAAAATATGCGTGAAATTACGTTCTTCACTTCTTTGTAAAAATTACAACATTCTCAATGCACTAATCAGTTGATGATTCTGAATTAGGAATACTGAAAATATCCGGAAAAAACAAAGGTCAATTGTAATTAGTTAGTATATATTTTTAATTCTTGAATGAAAAATTATAACGAAATATTCATCTTATTTACATATACAACCCCCATTTAACTGTAAATACTTACGAGGTACACCCGAAACTAGATCACCTACATAATTTCCGGTGAAGGTAGCTCAGGACTGTAAAACTAACTGAATTAAATCATCTTTATTTCGTGGCGCTGCTCCTTCAACTCCAATCTTCATTAGTCCACATATGTTTTCAATGAAACTAAGATCTGGTGAAGCTGCTGGCCATGAAATGGTTGTAACTTGGTGTTCTTGCATCCAAGCTTGAGTGTAGGCAAAAGTATGAAATCTTCCATTAACCTGCTGAAAACACCACCCCTCTGGATATAAAGCATGCGCCGTTTCAAGGAGAAAATCGTTTAGAAAACCACAATACTTTTCATTATTAATGGTACCATCAACTATACAGAGAGGCGTAGCACCACGCTGAGATATTGCTCCCCAAACCAATATTTTTGCGGGAAATTTGGAAATTTGAACAGTAGAAGAGGATTTTTAAGTGATTTCCACACAACACCAAAACATCTTTCATCATATATAAAGACATTTTTAAAATTATCTTCTTGAAAACGCTGACAAAATTATATCCTTCCTTGTTTTTGTAAAAGTGAGATTTTTGGTTTTCTTGACACGTAGCCTTGTCTTTTAAGTGACATACCGACGGTTTCTGGACATACTGTTATATTTCGTTGATTTCCAAATCTGTTAGTCAGTTTGTGAAACCCCAGGCGCGTCCTAAGGCCAATAAAGCGTTTGAATTGTTTCCTTTAATCTTACGCGGTCTTCGTGAAACTGGTCTATGCCTCATATCCATGCCATTTTTCATCCTCTTTATTGTCTCATATAAAGCACTCTTTCCCAGTTCAGTTAATTGCACTAATTTTTGAACATTTCGAAAACTTTTCTATACAAATATTCTACCTGTTTTCTTTTTTCTAGTTGCAACATTATTTCATAAATTGTAAGCTGTTTCATTCTATCCTTATCGACTAGCGTTGACCTCATTATTTTTCTGTAACAAATAGGAAGGTTCATTTGATTCATTCATTCAGTCCACCTACAAATGGGCCTTCCAATCAAATTCGTGGATTTCCACTCTTAATATTAGAAGGGATGCATTGAGGACCTCTAACATTCAGTCTTTGAACAGACTGTAAAATTATTATCATCTTGGTAGTCAAACTTGTCGTATGTAGCTTCTGCTACGTTATGCATTTCGGTCCAAGCTATCGTGATTATTATTGTTAATGTAGTAATCCATACATTGTCGATTGCCAAAGTATATGCAAATTCATTACATTTGTCTTCAGTGTAATAATCATTCCTTTTGACTTGGTTTATATACAGTAAACCAAGAATTATAGTTCGTTGTAGTTATAAGTGTTCGAGTATTTCAATTCATTTCCTCATCATGTTTGATGGTTCATCTTATTAGATGAACAAAGCTAGTTTATCATCGAGATAACCACATACAAGTGCTCTTGAAGTTAAATTCTTCACTATATTACATCAAACTATCTTCATTATATTTGTTTGTTAATGTACATTGATATCACACATAAAATATAAATTTTTACATAAGAATCAATAGAAAATTTCCATTGGAATAAAAAATGTATATTTATTTTTACTAACAACCCTCAAAATTTTTGAGGAATAATTCCAGGTTCTCTATAGACATCAATTACCACACCACTTGTGTAAAAATATTCATTTGACAATGAACAATCTATTTCAAAATTTACTGACTAAAGAAAATATAAGATTCTCAGTATTCTGTAAATTTCAATGTTATGGTGAAATTCTCACCTAAATTGTACTTGCAACAACATTTTCATGCTTAAAACTAGCTGATAAAATATCGTGAAATTGACATGATCCTTCAAATTTCCGACTCTTGATAATTTTGAATTTTTAAATTCCATTAATACAGTCGACTTAATCTTTCGTAATTAATCATTGCGATTACTTAATTTGCGAATGTCTGTTTTTTCAAAATACTGAAATAATATGAAAAATATTGCTGTACTAACGGTGGTAAGTTACACAAGTAGAGATCCTTTGTTATAGAAAAAAAGCAACCCCCTTCCTTTTTTGAAGATGTGCTGCATGTTTTTGAGGAGTTATTTTAAAGAACTTTTTAAAGAGAGTTATTTTCGGAGAAATTATTGATTATTTTTATTGAAAACAACCCCATGAAAATTTATTTCGACGGGTTCTTTTGAAATATTACAGATAATAGTTGAATTAATTATCCGAAACCTCTACAAATCTAAACTAAAAAATATCTGAAAGTTTTTTAGAATTAAATAGAATAAAATGCCCTAGAAACACTTTATAGATATAAACAGGGTGTATATGAAAAGTTGCGAAAAAATTTAGGGAGTGATTCCTTGACAAAAAATAGGGTGGGTCTTTCATATATATATATATATATATATATATATATATAAACTTTATTTTCTTGAGCCCCCACTGCTTAGTTACAGCTCCTTAAAGATGGCGCCCGAAAAACAGTTTTTAATTTTTTTCTTAAAGACCAAAAAACTGACAAGAATAAAATTAAGCAGACATTTCTTGCGGGCGAGAAGGCACTCAAAAAAATTTTTGGTAGTAGGAAAAGCCACCACTAAACATTCTTTCACAAGAAACTTTTTTCCATATTCCAATTTTACATTAACAAAATTCATTTTGGATAGCTTGATCTATTCTTAACAAATAAGGTCATTTTCTGATCTGGCTCATTTTGAAATTTTTATCATATAAATCTTCAGGGGGCTGTAAATAAAAAGAGGGGGCTCAAAAAAATAAAGTTTATATGAAAGACCCACCCTATTTTTTGACAAGGTATCACCTCCAAAATTTTTTCGCAACTATTTATATACCCTTGTAGAATTATCAACACATATGAGCAGCAATTAACCAATAAAGAATTGAAAAAATTTTCCATAATCATCCAGATCCACCATCCAAGATTCGATTGGATATTCAGAAACAACAAATTTCATCACCAATAAATGCGCCACATTGAATTCAAAAAGGTGTTTTTTATTTCCCTCTTTAAAAATAGATAGCAAATTCTCCAGAGAGGGAATCTGAAATTCTTAGCCTTATTCTTCTCAGTTGAAAGTTATTCGGATGCGTGATAAAAACAATTAATAAAATATATCTACATATCTTCATTCACCAATTATTCTGTTTTGAAGCGAACTTTAATAAAATTTGTTGATATAAATGATATCCTGAAAAATTTGGGCTCATTTTCTATATTCAGAATGGACGTTCTTACGTACATTCTAGTACTAGTTTTCCACAAAATGTCTTAGAAATTTTCATCAATGAAATACATACTCATACCACTTCCTCAAGATTCACCATCGAAATTTTTATATAGGCCCAAACTCATATTTCCTTCCATTCCAGAAATATTTCATTTCGGCAAATCTTGGAGGCTGAGGTCTGGTTTAATCAGGTTTCAAATTACTTCTAATTGAATCTACCGACCAGGGAAAATTGGATTTATTCACCATCGCACTTCTTAATCTTCTAGTGATCGATTTACAGAGGTAAATTGTACGGAAGTTGGATGGTGTGGAACCGCAGACTATTCGTGGTCAAGGAATACAATTCTACAATTCTATAATGAGATAAAATACCTGGGAATAGTCCTGGACAAAACTCTTAGTTGGAATGCACACCTAGACAAAGTGTGTCATAAAGCCAGAATGGGATTCTGAAGCTGCAGGCGAATCTGCGGTAAAGCCCAAGCAAATGCATTGGCTATACACTATAGTAATTAGACCACAGATAACAGATAACAGATAACATAAGCTTACTCGACCACAGAGACAGGCTTGCCATGCAATTACAGGTGCGTTTCGCACCACACCTACGGCAGCCATGGGGGTCCTACTTAATCTATCACCCCTGCACCTATTCGTGCAGAGGGAGGCGGAACGGACCACATACAATCTATATCAACTGGCGATTGACAGGTCAGAGGCAATAGTGATGGGAATCTCAGGACTGCTGGACGAGCTTTTAACGAACACCCTATCGATGCCCTCGGATCTAATGTCAAAAGTCACGAACCAAGAACGGTATTTCAATGTAATCGTTTCCAGCCCGGACGAATGGACCCAGTATGCTCAGGTTCTATTGAGAACCGACCATGGCTTGTTCACAGACGGCTTGCGAATGACGAACAGAGCGGGAGCGGGAGTCTATGGAAGCAAACCTAGAACCAACATCTCATTGAGTCTCGGTCAATACGCAACTATATTTCAGGCAGAACGATTTGCCATTAAGACTGCGGCAGACTTTCTGATAAAACGGCTAATCCACCACGGCAAAATCAAAATATTTACTGATAGTCAGTCACTATTAAAAGTTCTGGAATCCAGCTGTTGTACATCGAAAACAGTCTGGAGTTGCCGCACGGCTTTAAACAGGCTCGGTATGTATAACAGAATCACTCTTGTTTAGATACTGAACCACTCAAACTATTTGGATAAGGAAGAGGCAGATCAACTGGCGTTTGCTGGAGCTGCGCTGCCTGTAGTAGGCCCCGAACCATTCCTGGGAATACCACATGACGATAACAGGCAGAATGAACTCAAGAGTAGAGTTTTTCTAGCTGAGCCATCCTGGTCTGAAACATTCGAAGGTGTTCCTTGGAACAGCTTCGAACAAAAAGATGGCGGACCTAGCACTAGGTCTGGATAGGGCCAAACTAAGAATACTTGTCGGAATTATGACAGATCACTGCAGGCTGAAAGTGCATTTGCACAAAATCGGTCTGGCTGAAGACGATGAATGCAGGCTGTGTTTAGAGGACACTGAAACAGCCATGCACATCGTCTCAGAGTGCCCAGCGGTGAGTCGCATCAGATTCGAGGTCTTTGGCCAGGCTTTTGTAGCCCACAGTGAACTGAAAAAATTACCCCTGAACAAGATTATCGGTTTTATCCAAAAACTGGATCTCGTCGAGGAAATATTAATTAGGGGTGAACCACAATAGTCCGTGCGGACGCAGTGGACATGTGAATTCTACCTTTGAGTGTATTGGCATGTGAGCGTAGCTCTTTCATCAAGTGACTAGTTAGCAATCTCCACAAACTGCCCCAGGAGGCAGAAAGTGTGATAAGGATTACACCTTATCATCGCGCATGACAAGAACCACTCCGAAGAGCTGAATCCACCAGCTTCCAGTTTGGGCTTCAGTTCGAGAACCTACAACCTCCCTCTTTTTGCTGAGTTCTTGCAAACTAGCTCACTGAGATAGTTTGGGAGAGCCCAGGAAACTGAGATGTAGTGAACCCAACACTGTTTCCACTACTTATCAGTGGGGTGGATTCTTCCATAGGAAGGATCCGACCTGACAATTTTTATTCAGTCCAAGCAATACATACAGGTTTTCATTTATAGCCGATCAAAAATGCATATTTCAAATGGCCCGTCCGCTATTAAGGATTTAGTATATGATTATTTTGACTGCAAGTAAACATTTGAAAGAATGTATCTGTATTTTTCACCTTTCTAAATTTTAATAATTGAACTAATATATGCAACTTCCAGCCAAATATTTTCGCAATAACAAGAGTGCCTTGTTTTTGACAGTAAACAATAGGTATCCTAAACAAGCTTTTTCTATTGTTGTGAGTACAGTGCCAACATACTCAGTTTATTTGAATTTAGTTGTGGACAGAATGATCTAATTATTCAACTGATGCGTCAAGAGGATCAATCGAATAAACACGAATATAAACAATTCGAAAACTTTTGAAATACTTTTCTAAATATTTATTCCTTCCAAAAAGATGAAAGCGAGAGGTTACTACAATTCATTAAACCGAATTTGAGTAATTTATAGAAGAGAAATTATTTGAAAAACTATAAAAAGTATTAAATATACAACCGATTTTTCCAATATAAATATTCCCCGGAAATTTTATACTTGATAGTGCTTACATCACATCAAATATTTTTGTCGGCCGAATTCCTCTTCTATGTAACCTTCGAATTCCGGGTGATCTTTTAATATCGAAAAAATCAAATTACGATAATGTTCGATGTCGATTAATGAACTCACGCAACGGTGCTTTTAACAAGAAAAAAATTGCATGTTTTCTAAACAATATCATTTGTTATCATTTATTATCACGAATCGTTCCAGAAAACCAATCAAGAGATTGATTAATTTTTTAGATACATTAAATGGAATTAATAAATTTGGCGAATATTGAATGGATAGACAAGTCACAGAAGCATTTGAATTCTAAAATAATAAGAAGAGGGTCTTTTACTTGATAGAAGGATAATCACAAAATTCAAATATAAAAACAGATTTGTTCTGTTAGCCTCCTACAAATTTCAATTTCAAAAATTTTTAATTCAAAAACTTTCAGCATTAAATAAATGTCTTATAAGCAGCTTAAATTTAGTAGGCATATAAAATCAAAACTCATTATATAACGCAATATAAATTATCAGTTGAAATTATTAAATAAATACTTGAAGGAGACAAAATTTTGTATCTGATCTTGTATTCATGAAAACCAAATCTTTTTCAATAATGCAAAACATAATTTTAAAAACTTCTCCAAAACTAATTTATTTTAAATATTTATTATATTTGAATATTTGAATGAGTTACTTCAAAAACAAAAACAAATTGAAATTAAATAAGATCTCCATCAGTCCTACTTCACATTCGAAAAATAAAATTAATCGACAAAAAATATCAGACAGACCTCGTGGTCATCTTGTTGAACAAACACAAACTTAGAGAACTTTAAAAATCCTACGTATTCTATGTTCATCACAAAAATCACACAAATCTGGTAAGGTATTTTATGGCCTCAGTTAAAACCAAATGACATTTATATAATTAATTCTTCTTCCATAAACAGTCTCTGCCTAAATTTAAAATCTCTTCTTATAATCGTCAAAAGGTTTTAATATTCAGAAACCAAAGGATGAACTGAAGATAAGGAAATGGTTTTAATATTCTTATTATAGGTGATCAAAACTGTATATCCAGGAAATAAAAAATTATATTCTTGTCAAACTAGTTGATTAATTATTATTTATCATTCTGACAGAGCATCATCTCGTTAAAGTCAAATTAATCGAACTTCTGTATAACAGCAATCAACAGAAGAGTGACAAGCAGAACGAGCAAACACAGATGGTTCTGATTTCGAAGGAGGAGAAGTGAAATATTATAAATTTCCTCTAGAAAAAGCTTTGACAAGGAAAGCCAGAGTCTTAACATAACAAATCTTAAAAATAGTGATTCTATAACGATTCCGATAGCTTTACGAGTATACAA
This sequence comes from Megalocaria dilatata, assembly GCA_034642435.1. Classification (NCBI taxonomy): domain Eukaryota; kingdom Metazoa; phylum Arthropoda; class Insecta; order Coleoptera; family Coccinellidae; genus Megalocaria; species Megalocaria dilatata. Next base: position 35,142,830 of record CM067854.1, read on the forward strand.
ATCCAAAATATATTAATCCCTGTATTTTTAGACGGAAGTCTGGAACTTCTGGTTTGTAACGAATTCGGTTGAATTCTGAAAACAAGAACGAGTTATGTCTGAATTGAACTTAGAAGGATTAATTTTGTTTTATTCAATCTAAGGCACAACTAATAGAAATATACATTGAAAATTACTTGAAAGGGTTTTTAAAATATTTCAGACAATAACTGAATCAATTCTTCGAAACCTCCACAAATTTAATCTGTAAAATATCTTATTAACTATTTTTAAATTAACCTAAATGCAATGTCTTAGAAACACTGTTTTTTAGGATATACATAATTATCAACACATATAGGGAGTAGTTAACCAATGAAGAATTAAAATAAAATATCAAATACTGATCGCGATTATCCAGTACACATTATCATAAAACAAGGAACGAGTATTTATTTAATAATTTTTAATTGACAATTTATATTTCTTTCAATTTATTTCATCTCCTTTGGTACTATGTAGTGAGTGTTAATTAATGTCTAATAAATTGATGCATTGTATTCTGAAGATATTTATTTAATTCAATTTTTTGAATCAAAATTTTTGGAAATCAAAATTTGTAGGAGATTAACAGTGATATTTGACATTTTGTAATAATTCTTCTATCAATAAAAAAACCTCTTTTTATTATTTTATTGTACATATAATAATTATATATTTTGGTTTACGCTTATTACATATTATCATTAGGTTTTAAAGGAGTTCATAAAATACCTTACAAACTTCATGCAATTTCTGTGACGAACATATGGGGTGTTTTTTTTGAATGATAAAACTTTAAATTGAAATAAAGCACATTTAAATTAAAATTGATGTCAATTTTTCTTTATTTTAAAGACAGTTTTACGACATTTATGTTTTAAAAATAATTTCCGACATATGTCCACTACGACTAGCTCTGAGGAACCGCATTCGACCTGACAAATTTTGGACCGCTTTTTAGAGTAATTCAGGCCTTATTTAATCAATAACACGAGTTATGTTGGCTTCCAAAGCGTCTATTGTTTCTGGTTTATCAGCATAAATCATCATAACCCCCAAGGAAAATAATCTAGTGAAGTTATGTTGCATGATCTTGGAGGCCACTTAATTGGACCATTTCTGTTATCGCCAAATCTTTCTTTCAATAAATCAATGGTTAAGGTAGCAGCATAAGGTGTAGCACCATCTTGTTGGAACCAAAACACTTCTGGATCGATACCATTCAAATTTTGAAACAAATAATCATTTATCATCGATCTGTATTGAGCACCATTCACTGTAATATTAGCTCCAGCATCGTTTTTAAAGAAATATGGACCGATGATGCCTCCAGCGTGTAAAGCACACCACCAAACAGTGCATTTCTCAGGATGCAATGGAACTTGCAGAACTTCTTGAGGATTGTTTCCACTCCATATACGGCAATTTTGCTTGTTTATATAGTTGTTCAACCAGAAATGAGCTACATCACTAAACACAATTTAACGATAAAAAGGTAGATTAACTGCATACTGTTCTAGGACCCAATCAGCAAACAAACGACTCTTATGATGGTCAAGTGGCTTTAGTTCTTGAACCAGTTGGATCTTGTATGGGTGTCGACCAAGATATTTACGCAAAATTTTCCATGTGGTGGATGCACAGAGTCCAAATTATTGTGAACGTCGACGTGACAATTGTTTCTTGCAATCGGTAGTAGACTTTTAGCGAACTACTATTGCCTCAACTTTTGGCAGTTTTCTCTAAATAGGATCAGTACCGTTAGAAAAATATCTATAATATTTGATGATAAAGATATTGAAGGCCACCGCAAATGTACGGTGTGATTCATTTAAAAAATTACCCATTTATTTGCTTATTTTTTTTTGGAACATCTTGTACATTAGAAAATTTCCGAGATGCAGAAATCAAAATTCAAGGAGCCTGCTTCGAATGAAATTTCTAAGATGTTTGGTTCTGGAGGTATGGAAGCGCAACGCACTATTGCAAAACCCTATATAGTAAAGAATTCAGACTTTTTGTTTTTCATCTTAAATTCACATCGTGATTTTTTTTTACCCTGTTTGGAACATTAGATCAACTGTTAGATAATTGAGTTAACCTCATTTGACTAGCTGACAAGTTTCTCTTCAAAGTTGTAAAACTCTGTTGTTGATGGTGTTAATATTGCATTTTTTGAGATTGACTAGGAGCACGCGAAAAGAAATTATCAAACGTTGTATTTAAAGAGGTGTAATATTCTTATTTGTATTTTGAATATTTCATGCCAAAATTATTTTTTAAAGTGAAGTGAAGGTTACAGAAAGTTATGTTTCAATAATCAAATTTATTATTTTGAGAATATCTTCGGAATATTTCGATTTTTGACATTTAATATTAAATTGTTATCAAAGATTGTGGATATGCTGAAAAACTCGAAAGAATTTTTTGTATCTTGAATTAATTAATGTATTGGGAGAAAAATGTAGAGATCTGGAAATATACCCAAGTTTTCAAAACTGATCATCGGTTGCTGATTTATGAACGACCAAAGACAGAAGGATAACAGTGAACAATTTGTTTATTTTATCAAATAATCCCAGGTCCAATAAAAAACCCCCTGTGAAATGTTTGTCAAATATATTGTTTCATACCAAAGTCAAAGTACTTTCCTAAAATAGAAATCATCAGTATTTTCTATTGATTCATTGATTTTTGATGTTAGATTTAAATAAGAATTCCAAGTAATAAATTCAACTTCTCTGGTTTTTGAGTACGTTAAAGAAGAAAATGTCAAATTTCCTTTGCAACTCATATAACTATAAAACATGCTGTATTCCGTGATTTTAGTCACGACTTCAATTAGATATCCAATATTGGAGGTAATTAAAGTATAACACGTGCCTCAAAATTATCATTCAGCATCCGTTCTTTTCAGCGGAGAAATCTAATACATTCTAGGTGATATGTAATAAAGGTTCGAAATTTTGATCATTTTCGGTTAAGGTAGAATACCAGAAGTTGGATTTAGATGATTATGTATTCTTTTGATTCTTTATTAGTTGGTTGCCACCCACATGTGCTGATAATCTATACAGTGTGGAAACCACTTATGGAATATAATTATTTATGTGTTTATGTATGAAAATTATAAAAAACACATTTACCTTTAAATTAAATAGTGCGCTTTCTTTGAATATGCAGAGTGATTCGTACAAGTCCAACATAGTCCGTCTTCTTTGGTTTGAATTGAACACCCTGTATATTTTATATTTTTAAAGCTCCAATAAGCTGATTTCAACGAACTATATCATGTAAGGTTCGTTATGAATAATACCGGATGAAATTTCGAAAGTATTTGAAATTAGTTTTAGGAAACTGAATACTTTAATTACAGGATGTAATTGATTTTAATACATTAAAATAAATGCTAAAAATGTTCTTCACCTCGTTCTTGGCAATAGTATAATCTTCTATAAAACTTTTTCCTAATTTTGTTTAAAGTTTAAGTTGAAATATTCCGCATTTCTGTAGTTATCCTTTCTTTGAGGTCTGTGATGGTCGTCGGCTGTTTTGCATAAACTTTGTTCTTGAAAAAACCCCACTGAAAAAACTCAACGGCGTAAGGTCTGGCCATGAAGCTGGCTATTCAATAGTAACTCTTCGTCAAAGCCATTTATTGGAATAATACGTTGAATTAAGTTCTGACCATTGAAACATAATGAGGTGGGGGCTACTGCTGGAACCAGACTTGTTGATTTGGTAGGCTGGGATCTATTGCATTAGGAAATAAGTTGACTAGCGCTGGAACAACTTCGCTATAATTAAACTATAATATTTTTTGGCTATCAAAGTCTCATCTGTAAAGAATGAACCAATAATATGGTTCACCTTTTGAAGATACTGCGTATGTCTCACGTATCCAATGAGGATTTTTCGCTGATCAATATGTACAATTTTGTCGGTTTACCTCCCTGTTCAATGCAATTGTTGATTAATCAGAAAAAAAGCTTGTAACAACAGCTATTTCATTTCTCTTCAGTTTATTGACCATTATATCGCAGAAATGCATTTTGCAACATGCACAAAAGGCATTTCATATGGATGAAGTTTTTATTTGTGGAGACACCTTCTGACAGTTGTATGACTTAAATTATTTTCACGGGCAATTTGACGTGTACTTATCGTTGGATCCACTGCAACACCTAACAAATATCCAATTTCATAGTATGTCCAACGAATTGCGGTTTTCTTTTAGATGTTTTGACATGTCCAAGTTCTCTGAATTGTGCATAAATTTTAGACACTGTACCTTGTGAAATTTTAGACAACTGAGGCTACCTTCGAATAAATAAGTTTGCCACTTCCACTTGACTTCTGCAATTATCTTCGTAACGGCTCATCATTAAAATCTCAATTCGGTGAGTCTCAGTGAAATATTTCATTATTACTTCTACAAGAAATACGTTTTCAATTAGGAATTTACTATTTCAATGTAAATCTCAACACCGCAACATTTGACTGATAACAATCCACATTATTTGCAGATTTTCTTTATTTATCGGCATACTTACATAGTTTTTTAGGTATTCATGACAAAAAATGTTAACAAACCAAGGTCCATGAGCGACCGAGAATTGATTTTAGAAACTTTTCAACTTAATTTATAGTTGGTTCAGAAATTTCAGTCTCTATTTAGGTTATTTAAAAAATTTTCAATATATATTGTTTGAAAAGAATTTCGACAGTTCTCTTGAGCGAGTTTAAGGATTTCCCTTCAACGAGACTTATAAATGATGAATTCCCGTACTTTCTTGATTGCGAGTGCATCCATATATGTATGACAAAAAGGTTGAACCAAAGATAAATTTAGAAGCAAATAATTGATAATAATTGATCGAATTCTTAATTGACAAGACGCATATAATCGGTTAACTCATTGCCTCCTACATGAAGTTGAGACGATCGAAGTTTATATATCAGTGTTGTGCATTAGAAAAACCTCTGCATATTTTGTAGACCAGTATACAAATTTGTGTGCGTCTATATATGAATTTTTTTCAGCATATTAACCTGCCTTTTTCTCCATATCGATAACTAAAGGTGTGCCATCTACAGGTTACATTCTGAAGTAGTGGTTATTTAGAGTCTGGCATTCGTGTTTTGACAGAAAGTTTGTTTAATATTTGACATTAACGAAATGGGTCAACTTACGCTTGAACAAATCTGGAAAATATTGAAAACTTTTTCCAAAATGATTAATCTTCAATCCAAACTGTTAGAAAGTGATGTGGAGAATTTAATAGAAATTATATGCCCTCATATCAATTTGTTCGTGAAAACTGGATCGTTATTTGATAAAATAACCCGTTCACGATCTCGTCTAGTGAGCACACCTGAAAACATTGCTGCTGTAGCCCAAAACGTGAACATCCATCAACATCAACTCGTCATCATGCTCAAGAACTGAACTTTTCTTGCGCACTTCTCTGAAGAGAATTTTGCATGAAGCCCTTGGAATGAAGGCTTACAAAGTTCAACTAGTGCAAAAATTGAAGGCTCGTGACCATTTGATGCGTTTGCACTTCGCTCAATGGTCAAATGGTTGCATGGACGAAGATGAATATTTTCCCAGAAAAATCATCTTTAAGGATGAAGCTCATTTTAACCTCGGAGGACTATTTTTTGTTGGGGTCCGTTAAGGATAAGTGTTATGCTAACACTGATGCTTTGAGACAAGGAATCGAAGTAGTCATTCATGATATTGAGCCCCAAACAGTCGAAAATGTGATGAAAAATTGGGTTGATCGGATAGGATACTGTAGTCAGTCGTGGCGATCATTTGAATGATATTATTCTCCATTTATAAATGTCAAGGTTCATCCTTTCTAAGAAAATCACAACTTTGAAGAAATATTCATTAGTTTTTTATTTATCGCCGATCTAAAATGCAAATTTTAAATGGTCCACCCTTATTAAACGTAACATGGGCTTGTTACTCCGAAGTACCTGACGCGATTTCTGAGAACTAAAAATATTTCTAAATCTTTCAAAAACGCTATGTAATTTCTGATCACCATTTTCTCTTTGAAATTTTCATTCGAAGGCGTAAGTTATTAACACATATTAACTCCAATTGGAGTAGTTGTTCAGTATTTGTCAGAAAAGCGGCCCAGTTTATTCATATTTTCAGATTGTGGTTAATTGGAAATTAGTAGTCAAGTTTTTTTTCATTTCAATAACTTTTAAATTAAATTACCTGATGAAACCTCTAGTTGGACTGGATATCTGACAAGATTCGATTAACTCACCAACAACGGTACTCTAACATCCAAACTAAACAACACCGAAGAACTTGAAACAAAAAATAACTTTATGCGTCGAAAAAACGAAAACTCGAATCGACGAAGACTATTATATTATAGGGTTCGAAGACCGGAACATCGAACTTCAAATGCGGACGTTTTCTGCGAGCTGAACGGAGTCTAATTCACGTTTGAAGCTCGCTTAAAAGTGTGGGTGGAAATTTCTTTCGGGAAATGAAGCTTAATGGAACGCACGCGCCTTGATTTTCAAAGGAGGCGCCATTGGATGATCGCTGTGCTGAATGAAAACTGACATGGATAAATCCGCCAACCTTTTTTCCCAAAAATTGGCATTACGTGAAAGAGAGTACTTGTTGCGATTTGATATTATTGAAATGCGTTGCAAAAGCACGAGATTTCTCACTAAAATTTCTGATGTCTAGGATACATCATTAAGTAACAGTGCAGTGCACGGCCAAAATATTTCGAAAACATTTCTTTCAATCTGTGTAATTTTTCGGTTTTCGATTCTCTATATCTGGAAATGAAAAATATCAATATTTTAAACTTTCATTATACCTATTATAGCAATGGAGTTGACTCTATTTCCTCTCACGTCTTGAAATTGATAGTTGTTGACATTGCTTCACATTAAGCCTATGTGATTAATCTTTCTATAAGTTGTGGGGTTTTTTCCATCTTCTCAAGAGAGCTTTTGTGGATCCTATTCATAAGAAAAATTATGCTCAATTTCAAATATACGGAATTGAATCTTGGTGTTCTTCAGGGTTCTCTTCCAGGACCTTCTGTTAATTTAACGGAATTCATGGCAAATTTGACCTGTAGGAGCCATGTCGACCGACAGTTGGTGCAATGTTTTGTTGACTGGTGTCGTTCAGATTCTCATGATGAACATTGAGAAAATTCAGTGTGTTTACTGAAGAATAGTGAGCGAAAGCTTGTTATTCGCCATTTGAATGCGTTTTATATATTATATAATAATTATATTTTAGTTTTTCACTTATACATCATTTCGATATAACTGAGCCCTTACAAATTTTGTGTAATTTCTATGGACGAACATGGAATACGTAGGGTTTGCTATTTACAAAAAGCACTACAGTTCTGTGATTATTTATCGAAAAACATGAGGTTGGTCGGGTGAAATATTTTCATTAATTATTTTTATCTTTTGGATATGAAGTAGTATTGAAGAGTTATCGACGTGTAGCCTTTTTGTAGAAATACTGCATGTTTTTGGAGTTTTTTAAAAGAACTTTTTCAAAGAGAGTTATTCTCGAAGAATTTCTTGAGGTTATCTTGTGCATTTCTCGAGAGGATTGGTTTTTATAACACTTCGTTAAGAAACAAATGTTTGTATCCTTCAAGTGTTTATTTAATATTTTCAATTAATATTCTATATTTCCTCTGGATTCCTTTAATCCTTTTGGTGTTGTGTAATGCATGCTATTATAATTCTATATGTCGACTTAATTGAAACTATTTTCTAGATATTAAGTCAATTAAATTCCAAAAAGTTTTTGAGAAAATTTTCTATGAAATTAAAATTTATAGTGGGGTTAGCATAATTAATCTGTATAATATTTAAGATATTGTCAAGGCCCCCCATTAAGTTAAAATCCCCCTTTTTATTATTTCCAGTAGAGATCAGTTGTTCTTCCTCATCCGAATTGTTCGAAATTTTCCTTCACTTCTCCAGTGCATATTTCCCAGCTCACAATTCTGTAAATTAATTCACATTATTAATTTGACATATGAAGGAAACTATTATCTATTCAAATATTATTTTATTATTTCATTTTGTAGAACTATTTTGAAAATTAATTTCTAATGCACACAAAGAGAATCATATATATTATTTTATCTTCCACTTGAAAATTATCAAAGATACATATTTTATTGGATTTGGTGTTAACAACAACTCGTAATATTCTCGACATCAAAATAAGCATAAATTTCTATTCAACCCCAAATGTTGCAAATGACAATTCGGTAAAGAATAAAAGTGGTGCGAACCACAAGAAACCATGTACTTTGATTATATCTTATGGTCTAGAAATTTACTTAATCTAGTGTGCCGCTGCTCCCTATTTTGACTCAAACTTTACTCCCTGTGTTTTAGATATCTGAGTCATAATAATGAAATATTCTGCACAGATAATCATCAGTTTTATCGTCCACAAATTCAGGTTCTGCCTATATCAACCCAACCTGTTATATACATCGAAAATAATGATCATTTGATGTTTCAATAAAACATTTCATGGCGTATATAATCGAAACGTAAAATGACGCGAACTAGGGATCTGAAAATTTGAAAACCGATCGTAATAATCCTATTCAGCCGATGGATAAAACGAATGGTTGAAGCATTCGTTGGATGATAATATTATCACTGAATACGCGTTTCACGCAGTATTTTATATTTAATGATATAGTCTCGATTCGGTTCGGAATCGATTCCGAATTAGTTCATGCAGCTGCAGTATTCTTGAAGCTTGAGATCTGATATGGAAACTTGCTTGCTGGCTTTTAACAATGAGACAATGAAAGAGATACCTTTGCATACAGTTTACAGAGAAAATTCAAGATCACGATCAAACCATCATTTTGTGAATCGGAAGAGAATCTGTAAGAATCTAAGTAAATCAATCTGCTCACTCAAAAAATATTGTAGACCAACTGGATATGCAAGGTTATAGACAAATATCAGAGCTTATGGCGAAAGAAGGAATTAGAGCAGATGAGGTTAAATTGAACAACTCTTTCTTAGTTGATTCTTTGATTGATTTTAATGACCGGCATTGCTTACATCCTGAGTGTAGTTTCAAGAAAACTTGAAAATCGTGAAAGTTCTTGAATTTGAAAGCCATCCAAAATCCCAATATTAATAACGTTTTCATGAATTCATAAGTTGAGTAACCACCTATTGGGGAATCACCCAAACCACTGAAACACGTGGGCAAGGAATGAATTTATTTTACCTGACGACAGATTATCACCGACTTATTTTAACTTTTTGATAAATTTCCTTCTGTTAAGGGATATTTGTTCTCTAATTATAATTTGAACAAATGCCAATTCAATTTGGAGATTTCACTAATATTTAAAATTTCATTCACGTGTTTTAATGATACGTTTTTTCAGCTCAATTAATACTTCATCTCTTTGATCCCGTTTCGTATACCTATTTTTTTCGGAATGAAATAATTTAGTAACCGAATCGTTTGAGGAACGGAGCAAATAGCTCAGAACAAGTGTGTATTCACTTCTAGAATTTTTGCTGCTTTATTCCTGGCTCTACTAGAAACTTTATATAAAAGAATCATATGTATATATTCTAGAAATAAAGTTATATTATAATATAATTATTATTTTCTGTTTGAAAGCAAAACTTTGAATCGTTTTTGATTGTCTCGGTCTTTACTTGACGGAAAATCATCTTCAATATAAGAAAAACAAATGTTAACTTCGGCAAAATTTCAAAATTCAAACGAAACAAAATTTATTTCATTAACTTACATGGGCTAAAAATCTGAAAAGATTGATATTTAAAGAAAAAAGAAAATTATGACATCTTTTTTAAAACCATTAATTCTTTAGGCAGTTTAATAACAACGTCATTCCTAAAAACAAAAAATCAGGAGTTTACAAGTTAACATATAGTGATTTCCCATATGTATATGTGGGATAGACAGGCTGTTCATTCCAAACAAGGATACGAGAACATGAAAAACCATTTGTTAGAGACTGGCCATAATTTTAATATGAACTATGAAATATTACACATCGAAAACAAAAGTCAGAAACTAAATCTGTTAGAAACTTTAAAGATCAATAGAGATAATAAAAGTCAAATTTTATTGAATGATCAAATAGATTTAAACAGATCCCCCTACTTAATATTTTTCATTGATTGTAAACCATCTCTTTCGACCCCTCTATTTTTTGTACCAGAACTGTGTATTTAAGGTCATGTTTTGCATTGTATACCTCAGTTTTAATACTCACCTGATGAAGTCATGGTATAACGAAAGAATTGTCGTGTAAATTAATAAAATAGCGGAAATTAACATTTGTTTTTCTTATATTTAGAAATGTGTTTGAATACCATGCAAAAATTGGGCTATTCGCAGAAAAATCTTGAAAAGAAGATACGATCATAGACTCTAGATTTAAAAACTGCCACGCGCATGTTCGAAAATACAAATTATGAGAAAATTAAAACAATAATGTATATGAATAGTTGCGAAAAAATTTAGGGGGTGATTCCTTGACAAGAAATAGGGTGGGTCTTTCATATAAACTTTATTTTTTTGAGCTCCCCTGCGTAGCTACAGCCCCCTAAAAATGGCACCCGAAAAACAGTTTTTAATTTCTTAAAAACCAAAGAACTGACAAGAATAAAAGTAAGCAGACATGTCTTGCGGGCGAGAAGGCACTCAAAAATTCTTTTGCTGATGTTCCTCCTATGATTTCAAGGGGCAGAAAAAACCACCTCTTAACCTTCTTTCGCAAGAAACTTTGTTCCATATTCCTATTTTACAATAAAAAAAAATATTTTGGATAGCTTGATCTATTCTTATATAAGGTCTCTTGTAATTTCTTGCTAAAATTCAAAGTTTTTGAGAAAAAAAATAATTTATCAACATGATATCACGATATCATGTTGATAAATTATATAAAAATAATTGTAACTAAATCAAAGTTAATCAAAACTAGTCAGTTATCGTAACAAAATAACATCAGCTTACTAGATAAATTCTAATTCGGAAATAATTCCAGCCTCTACGACTCGTGAGTCTGTAACTAAGCAAGAGGGGCTCAAAAAATAAAGAACCACCCTATTTTTTGACAATTCACTCCATAAATTTTTTCGCAACTATTCATTCTGTATATCAAAAATTCACTACCCAGAGTTTCTCTGAATATTCCCATGTGTTGATAATCTATATGTTTCATTTAATTTAATTTTGAAAAACTTTTAAGAATTTTTTTTAGATTAAATCTGTAGATGTTCCGGATAATTTATCCAGTTATCATATGTTATATTCAAAAAATATAATTTATATTTTTACACATGCTCGTGACAGTTATCAAATATAGAGTCTTTGATGGTATTTCTTTCAACATTTTTCTATAAAATATCCTAATCTTTGCATAGTACTCAAACACGTTTTGAAATTTTTCTTTCGAACAGAATAGTTGATGAATGAAGTTATGTAAGTATATTTTATTGTTATTTTTATTAAGCATTCAAATAACTCCCAACTGGTGAGCAAATAGGTTAGAATTTCAAAATTTTTCCGGAGAATGTGCTATCTATTTAAAAAGAAATTAAAAAGACGTTTTCGAATTATATGTGGAACATTTTTTGGAATTGATTTTGATATTCCTTAATAACTAATCGAAATAAATTTGTCTTGGGTGATGGATTCAGATAATATTTATCGATACTCTGTTTTTCTTTGATTCTTTATTGGTTAGCTGCCGCTCATATGTGTTGATAATTAATATGTCAATAAAGTGAAACAGTGTTTTCTGAGGCATTTTATTAAATTCAATTTTAAAAACTTTCCAAGAGATTTTTCAGATTAGTAAAGTAAATTTTCAATATATATATATATATACAGTCATTTTCATCGTTTAGAATTTACAATTTCACCTTCTCTCAAAGTTTTAAATTGAATGTATTTCAAAACTTTGGAATATTTCGGTGCAAAACACTATAGAATCAATCCATTAATTAACCGACATCTCTCTTACTTGTTATAAATAAAGCATTCGAAAGAGATGAATAAATATTCCCTGCAGAGGATGAATCATATATTTTTCAGTGCTATACGTACCAGGTGTAACAGCTATAAAAATTCTAATAATGACATTTTTATCTGGATCGTAAAGAATTTTCATGAAAATTTCAACATCGAATATTGCTGTGTATGTCAACTTTCAAACTTGCACGTCAGGTGTAAATTTATCGAGCTTCCCAGAATTAAAATTATTTCCTCATTTTTACATAAATTCAAGTTCTATGACCTTCTTCGTGATCATAATGACGACAAAACATACCTTTCAAATTGTTAACATATCTGAAACAGAAATAACGATTTAACTTCGACTATTTTACAGATGAGAATAAAAATTTAATGTTAAATGCGAATTAATTTGATGGTAATATCGAACGAATTTTTCAACAAAAATTACTGCATTAATAAAGATGACGTTCTGAAAGTTCAGTTCAATAGTAGATGTAGAAAAGGGTTGAGTTAGTTTATTTGGTACTAACCTGCGAGTTGTTGATAAACTCAAGGATATAAGGAAATATAGTACAAGCTCATTTATATGAACACCAAAAATTCTGGTCTGTTAATATAACAGTACATTACTATTTTGGACTAAGTCAATTTTGAAGCAAATTTTGCTAACATAGCTTTTCGATGTATATTTTTAGGGTAAATAACTCAGTCACATCCAGAGTATTATGTTTTGATAAAAATTTATACTTATATAAAAAATAAAACATAATTTAATCAACTACCAAGTATTATCGGGCAAAACAGTTCAATATTTGATAACTTTGAAAAATTTAAAATTATGTTTTAATATTTTACATATAATAATGAGTTGATAACATATGATAATAAGTTGTATAAGCAATTCGTAGCGAAAATTCAAAATATTCTTTTTTTGTTTTCTTCAGTAAAACTGTATATCTGATATTCTTCTAGACTCACACAACATCTAGCGACATAACTTTTTTTTCATTTCGGACAAACCTTCATAATGGGGCTGAAGAAAGATCGAAAACAGTTGTATATGAATAGTTGCGAAAAAAATAAGGGGGTGATTCCTTGTCAAAAAATAGGGTGGGACTTTCATAGAATTTGAATATCAAAACAAATTGAAATATGTTTATCTTCTACAATTTTAATTTCCAAAAGAATTTTTTATTCAAAAAACTTTTAGAATTAAATTAATGTCTAAAACAAGCACCGCTCACATTTAATAGACGTTTATAATCAAAACTCAATATACAATGTCAAATGAAATAAATAACCCAACAGATATAGGAAAGTAATTAAAATTAATAAATAAATATTCAAAGGAGACAAAATTTTGTTTCTGGTTTTATCTTTAAAAAATACTACTTGCCTTATAAAAACATGAACACACTTAAAGGACTTCCCAAAGAATATAATTTATTTGAAATATTTAATATATTTAAATATTCGAACAAATTATTTCAAAAATCTCTAAAAAATGTGCACTATATCTTCAAAAAACAAATATAATTCTAGATAATCCCGTCTTCAGCCCTTTTTCAATATTACAAATATCAAAATCAAAAACATAACCTACATCACTCACGTGTTAAAAGACTTAAGCTTCGAACTACAGATCAACTATATATTCAAGATTGATCTATGTTCTAACAAAATCAAAGAACAAAGTGAGTTATTTTAAGGTTTACTTAAATTCATTGACATTCTATAATGAGATTTATTGAAGCCAAAATATAATTATATATTATATATAAAATAAAATAGAAAAGAAATATAACAAACATATTTCAATTTGTTTTGATATTCAAATTTTGTTATATTTCTTCTATCAAGTAAAAAGCCTTTCTATTTTCTTTCATATAAACTTGTATGAAGATGTATGTGCTAAAAATCTCAAAATCAAAAAAGCCAGATCAAAAAGTAATTGTAACTGAATCAAAGTTAATCAAAACTAGTCAGTTGTCAACGAAATGACATCCGCTTACTAGATCAATTCTATAAAATAATAAGAAGAGGATTTTTACTTGATAAAAGGATTATTACAAACTTTGAATATCAGAACAAATTTAATTTGTTTTGATATTCAAAGTTAGATAAATTCTAGTTCAGAAATAATTTCATCCTCTACGACTCACGTTATCATGTTGATAAATTATTTTTTTCTCAAAAACCCTGAATTTTAGCAAAAAATTACAGGAGATCTTATTTCTTAATAATGGATGGAGCTATCCAAACTAATTTTTTTATTGTAAAATAGGAATATGGAAAAAAGTTTCTTGCGAAAGAAGGTTTAGAGATGGCTTTTTCTACCCCTTGCAATCATAGAGGAACACTATCAAAAAATTTTTTGAGTGCCTTCTCGCATGCATTAAATGTTTGCTCAAGTTCATTCTTGATACTTTTTTGGTTTTCATGAAAAAAATTAAAACTATATTTCGGTCGCCATTTTTAGGGGGCTGTAACTAATTTTTTATTGTCTCGGTCTTTACTTGACGGAAATTCATCTTCAATATAAGAAAAACAAATATTAACTTCCGCTATTTAATTGATTTACATGACAATTCTTTCATCATACCATGACTTCATCAGTGAAAAATATTAGGTAGGGTGGATCTGTTTAAATCTATTTGATTATTCAATAAAATTTGTCTTTTATTATATCTATTGATCTCTAAAGTTTCTAAGAGATTTATTTTCTGACTTTTGTTTTCGATATTTCGATATTTCATAGTTCATAGTAAAATTATGACCAGTCTCTAACAGATGTTAATTTGTAAACTCCCGATTTTTTGTTTTTAGGAATGACGTCTCCATTATTTTTTTAAGCTGCCTAAAGAATTAATGATTTCGAAAGAGATGTTGAAATTTACCTTTTTCTTTAAATATCTAGCAATCTTTTCAGATTTTTGGCCTATGTAAGTTAATGAAATAAATTTTGTTTCGTTTGAATTTTGAAATTTTGGATATACAAGTGATATTGCTTTCTTGTAATTTATTTTATCAAGTAAATTATCTATAATTAACGGATTAAAATCATTATTGAGAGCTATTTGTTTATTGGTTTTATATTTTTCGTCAAAATTTTCTTTTGTCATGTTAACCAACCTATAAAGCATACTATTATAATCTGATATTTTTTGTGAAAATGGATGGTTTGAAGTAGAATGAATCGTACCATCTGTATATGTAGGTTTCCTGTATATGGAAAAGTCGTGTCTATTATTAATTTAAGTGATTTTTAAATGTAAGAAATTGATGCTATTATTTACTTCTTCTTCATGTGTGAATTCAATTGTTGGATATAATTTATTGATAGATTCCAAAAATGAACAAAGTTTTCTATTTGTGCCATTAAATTAACAATTTATGTCATCTACATAGCAGTACCAATAAACGGAATCTTTAAAATATGGGAGTTTTTGGATATTGGTTGAGGCTGTAATTAGGCATGGGGGGCTCAAATAAATGAAGTTTATATGAAAACTCACCCTATTTTTTGACAAGGAATCACCCCCTAAATTTTTTCGCAACTATTCATGTATACCCTGTATAAAGGAATCCAAATTTTATAAATCACACAAGATGTAGCATTCTCTGCTCGAATATCTTCTCGAAATGTCAAAATCATATGGTTTAATACAAAAACATTATTTCCATTTATGTTGAAACTGTTATCTTATTGGAATATGTAAGGTTATTTATGCCTTCATTGATTTTTTTAGGTGGTTCCCCGAAGCTAAAAATTTAATCAAATAATAAGATTTTAGTGCGGCAAAGAGCTGATTGAATGTCAGTTCTGTAAAACCTCGACATAATTTATTTCATTTAGAAAATGTTTCCAAAAATGGCCTTATAACTCTGTTCGGATATATACTAAAATAAAATAGTTACTCTGATCAAGATTAAATCTAATCAAATTATATTTATTTTTACAACATTTATGTGTGATAAAGAGAAATTTTTCAATATTTACAATTACAAGCTCAATTTTAATCATTCCATAATGAGAATAATTAATTAAATAAATAAAGTCGTCAACAATTTGTTCGGCAACTGACATTTATACCTTTCAATCGTGTGGAATATGTAGCGTTCCAAACGTACCGTAGAATACCACGGGATCAACTCGAATCTGAAACAGTCAAGTGTAAAACTTCATTCACGAGACAGAAGAAACGGCATGTCTGATTCTAGGAACGCATCAAATTAATCATTTCTGTAATTCTAACAAGGTTATTAATAAATCTGGGTTTCGCCTGCTCGACCCATATATTTGAAGCAGGAATTTATAGTTTTCATAATTCTGGAAAACGGCTCATTTGAAAAACATACATAATTTTAATAGCTGCTGTTATCTTTGAAGATATTCCTATCGAACGCCATAAGATTTAACGTTTGCGCCTGGAAAACCACTCTTGATATCAGCTTGCAAGATGTTAGTTGTTAGATGTTCGATTATAAATTTTTCAGATATTGAGCTGTTTCGGCTATTTGTTAATTGATCATAACTGAAAAAAGTTCTTGGAAATAACTTTGTTTTAATACCAAAAAATTTACAAAATTTTTTGTTACTGTAGTTTTGGGGCATTTACCCCATTTCAAGACGGCCGAAAACTAAACAAAAAATAAAATAATATCTTAATTATCATACAGATTTATTCTGCCAACCTCACAACAAATTTAAATTTTATAAAAATATATTTCCAAAACCTTTTCGAAATTAAATAAATGTTTTGGAAAACATAGTATGAAATCAGTAAATATATAGAATTAACAATCATTACACAGCACCAAAAGGAATAAAAGAATACAAATAAACTATAAATTATTAATCAACAATATTAAATAAATACAAAAATATTAAATGGATACAAAATTTTGTTTCGTATCATTATATCCGGTGTTTTTTTAGGAGTGTTAAAACTTTAAATTGAAATAAAACACATTTAAAATAAGAATGAAGCTAATTTTTTTTATTTGAGAGATAGTTTTTTGACATTCATGTTTTAAAAATAATTTCCGGCATGACTAACTCTGAGGAACCGCATTCGACCAGACCAATTCTGGACCACTTTTTCGAGTTATTCATGCCTTATTTCATCAATAACACACGTTATGTGGGCTTCCAAAGCGTCTATTGTTTCTGGTTTATCAGCATAAACCAATGACTTGACATAACCCCAAAGAAAATAATCCAGTGGAGCTATGTCGCATGATTTTGGAGGCCAATTAATTGGACCATTTCTCGAAATAATGTTATCGCCAAATCTTTCTTTCAATAAATCAATTGTTACGGTAACAGCATGAGGTGTAGCACCATCTTGTTGGAACCAAAACACTTCTGGGTCGATACCATTCAAATTTGGAAACAAATAATCATCGATCTGTAACGAGCATCATTCACTGTAACATTAGCTCCAGCATCGTTTTTAAAGAAATATGGACCGATGATGCCTTCAGCGTGTAAAGCACATCATACAGTGTATGGTTTTTGAGGATGCAATGGAACCTGCAGAACTTCTTGAGGATTGTTTCCACTCCATATACAACAATTTTGCTTGTTAACATAGCTTCATCACTAAACACAATTTTACGATAAAAAAGTGGATCAACTTCAAGCTGTTCTAGGGCCCAATCAGCAGACAAACGGCGCTTATTATGGTCAAGTGGCTTTAGTTCTTGAACCAGTTGAATCTTGTATGGGTGTAGACCAAGATCTTCTATCTATGACTTAAAGCAACGATATTTTCTTCTGTACGTACAGTTCTTTGTCTTGTTGTTGTTGTTGCATCGAGTAGAGAAAATGTTGTCCGAAATCTATCGATAGTTCAACGAATAAGCTGCTCTGATGGACGATTATGTAAACCATAAATTTCACGAAGTGTTCTATAAGTTTGACGAATAGAACACTGATTTTGAAAATTAATTTCAACAATTTGTAAACGTTGTTGCGGCGTGAGTCTTTTTATGATAATTTGGCGATGCTTACTGAACAGAAATGTCAAAACAACATGGCTTCTACCTTCTGTCAAATCACTATCCCTATCGAAAAAAAAACACCCGATATATCAGTTCAAATAAATTTTTTCATTCGTCATATAGAACGAATTTTATTTCAAGAAATCTTAATCTTATTATCTATAGCTGCATTCGAATAGAATTTATTAAGAGAGTCATTTAACAGGAATGTTCTGCAAACGAGCATTCTGTGGAATATTCTTGACGTAATTCTTTCGCCAAAGCTAATGTTAAGACATTGAGCGGCCAATAAACATACTTTCGGTAGAAATAAATCGGAGTAGCTACAAAGTCTGGCTTGAACTGATCGTTATAGCAGCCGTGTATAAATATATGATTTTATTATTCCCTCTTTTACTTTGTATCGAATTTTGGCGGAAATTTGAAATTTCAGTGAACACATGTCTAGGATAAATTGCGATGAACCAACGGCGTACTAAAAGAAGAAACTAAACGGAATAAGATATGATTTATCAGCCAACACAAATTTTTTCCGAATTAAATAATTCAGCTGCCCCTTCTTCAAATTATTATTGTGTTAAAAGGAGGTATAGATATTACTTGGTAGCAGGTTTTTTCAATATCTAAGATTATCTGATCCGGCAAGCTTCGTATCACCATATTTTTTTCGTGAATATTTCCGAAATTCCTGAAAGACTTGTTTTACTATTTATGCCTGCCTTGGCTTCAGATGTTCAGACTTAAAATCTTCTGTTTACAATACAGCAATATAATAAAACAAAATTACAATTAAATAATTCGATCATAACTATCACAATGCTTTGTATACCAAATCTATCAATGTTTTATCGAAATATTGAGAATATATATCTCACTGTCTTATTCACGCACTCACTTTTCATATTATGAAATTGAAAAAAAACTCTACGATTATTTTGAAATTTCCTTTTATATCGGGTGTTTTTTTTAGAGTGATAGAACTTTCTATAGGGATAACTGTGATTTGACTAAAGGTAGAAGCAACGTTGTTTTGACATTTCTGTTCAGTAAGCATTGACAAATTATCATGGGAAGACTCACGCCGCAACAACGTTTACAAACTGTTGAAATTTATTTTCAAAATTTGTGTTCTATTCGCTAAACT
Organism: Megalocaria dilatata; assembly: GCA_034642435.1. Classification (NCBI taxonomy): domain Eukaryota; kingdom Metazoa; phylum Arthropoda; class Insecta; order Coleoptera; family Coccinellidae; genus Megalocaria; species Megalocaria dilatata. The sequence goes on from CM067854.1 coordinate 35,162,065, forward strand.
TATAGAGCACTTCGTGAAATTTATGGTTTACATAATCGGAGAGTGGATAAACAACAGAAAGGAAGAATGGAACGCACACATAAAAAGGCAAGCGATAAATCACCTCTAGGAAGAAGGAGTATCGGGCAACCCAGAAAGAGATGGAGTGATAACTTACGCACCGAATAAAGACATCATCGAAGAAGAAAAGGCTCCAAGCCTAAGTGGAAGACGGAAGAAGAAGAAGAAGAACAGGCTCCAAGCCCAAGTGAAAGACGGAAGAAGAAGAAGACATAATCCTCCTTCAGAGCAGCTTATTCGTCGCACTATCGATAGATTTCGGACAACATTTGGTCTACTCGATGCAACAACAACAAGACAAAGAACTGTACGTACCGAAAAAAATATCGCTGCTGTAAGTCATAGTGTTAATGATGATGTAGATTTTTCGACGTTCACAACAAGTTGGACTCTGTGCATCTACCACATGGAAAATTTTGCGTAAAGATCTTGGTTAACACCCATACAAAAAACAACTGGTTCAAGAACTAAAGCCACTTAACCATAATAAGTCTCATTTGGTTGCTGATTGGGCCCTAGAACAGCTTGAAGGTGATCCACTTTTTTATCGTAAAATTGTGTTTAGTGATGAAGTTCATTTCTGGTTGAACGGCTATGTAAACAAGCAAAATTGCCATATATGAAGTGAAAACAATCCTCAAGAAGTTCTGCAGGTCCATATTTCCTTATAAACGATGCTGGAGCTAATGTTACAGTGAATGGTGCTCGTTACAGATCGATGATCAATGATTATTTGTTTCAAAATTTGAATGGTATCGTGTTTTGGTTCCAACAAGATGGTGCTACACCTCATGCAGCTACCGTAACAATTGATTTATTGAGAGAAAGTTCTGGCGATAACATTTTTTCGAGAAATGGTCCAATTAATTGGCCTCCAAGATCATGCGACATAGCTCCACTGGATTATTTTCTTTGGAGTTATGTCAAGTTATTAATTTATGCTGATAAACCAGAACCAATAGACACTTTGGACGCCAACATAACTCCTGTTATTGATTAAATAAGGCCTAAATTACTCGAAAAAGTGGTCCAAAATTGGTCCTCAGAGCTAGGTATGGTGGACATATTCCGGAAATTATTTTCAAAACATAAATGTCATCAAATTATCTTTCAAGTAAAAGAAAATTTGCCTTCAATCTCAATTTAAATGTGTTTTATTTAAAGTTCTGTCGCTATAAAAAAACACCCGATACTAACATAAATTTGCTATATTTTGAAGCTCCTTGTGATTGAATATCAAAGTAAACATTAAATTTGAAATTTGATAGTTTCTGTCATTTAATAATTCTGGATATTAGTACGTTTTCTTGAAACTAACGAATTAACCCAATTTATAATAAGTATTCTAGAAAAAATCCAGAAAATTATGCCTGTTTTTCAAACATCGATCGCGATATGTTGTTGATTTATGGATTTTCAAATGGAAATGCTCGCGCAGCGATTCGAGAGTACGGTTTGCGTTTTCCCAACAGACGACAACCAAATAGAAAGACAAAATAATAAGATGCGGTTTTTTACTTGATAGAAGGATAATTACAAACTTTGAATATCAAAACTGATTTAATCTGTTAGTCTTCTACAATTTTAATTTAAAAAAAAATTTTTTTTTAAACTTTTAGAATGAAATTAATGTCTAATAATAAATACAGATTTTATTAAATAGACGTATAAAAATCTAAATTCACTATACAATATCAAATGGAATAAAAAAACCCATCAAATATGAAGTATTAATGAAAATTAAAAATAAGTAATATGGAATGTTTCGTTCCAAACATACGCACCTGAACTTGTCAGAAAGGCCGTGGTACGTATGTTTTGCCTTTGACAGACATTTGACAATATGTTCAGTTTCTGGTCTTATATTTATGAGAACTAAATCTTTTTCAAAAATACACAACATAATTTTAAGAACTTCTCTTCTTTATACAGTGTCCAGTGGTTTAAAGAAGGCCATAAAATGCCTTACAAACTTTGTGTGATTTCTGTGTTTAGCATAGAACATAGATTACCTTGGATATTAGATGTACCTACCTAGTTTAATTGCATTCACAGATTTTTCAGAAATTGTTTGGTAAGATTACAAGCTTATTTATTTTTAATTTAATTTATATTATAAATGTAAAGTTGAACTGACCTTATCTGAATTCTAAATGTTTTTGGAGATGTGCTAGATGTTTTTGAGAGTTTTTGAAGCAACTTATTTAAATATTTAAACATATTGAATATTTCAAATAAATTAGTTTTGGAGAAGTTCTTAAAATTATGTTGTGTATTTTTGAAAAAGATTTAGTTTTCTAAATATAAGACCAGAAACTGAACATGTTGTCAAATGTTTGTCAAAGGCAAAACATACGTACCACGGCCTTTCTGACGAGTTCAGGTCCTTATATATATAACTTATACATTCTGTCAAGAAAGTACCAGGAATTATCGATTTAAATCTGGCGGGGCAATGAGGCAGGTAAAATTTTTTTTTCCTAGGTTGGTACCACTGTCCTTAATTACTATGCCAAGCTTGAGCGGGATCTGTCAACTAGTGTGTTTGCAACAGTCATTCGATGTCAGAGTGCGTGCCGATTTTTACTATGGGTGATTACGTTGAGCAAAGAATTTGTTTAAAGTTTTGTGTTGCAAATGAATTTTCGTGTGCCGATGCATTGAAAATGTTGCAAAAGGCCTTTGGTGATAATGCTCTATCGAAAACTCGTGCATATCAGTGGTACAGAGCCTTCAAGGACGGTCGAGAAGCGGACGCCCATCGACGGCTTCGATCGAAGATAACGTCGATAAAATTAAGAAAAGGGTGCTGGAAAACCGTCGTACCAGATTGAGAGAGATAGCACATGATCTTAAGATATCCCACGAGTCCGCACCTACGATTTTGATTGATATTTTGGGCATGAGAAAGGTGACCGCACGACTCGTACCGAAAGACCTGAATTTTCTTCAAAAACGTCATCGCGAACAGGTTGCTTCAGACATGCTGGATCGCTGTAATTCCGATTCTGCATTCATGGATCGCATTATAACTGGTGATGAGACCTGGGTCTACGAGTACGATATGCAAACAAGCCAGCAATCATCGGAATGGGTGGCAAAAAATGAGCCGAAACCGAAAAAACCACGCCAAAGCCGCTCGAAAATGAAGGTGATGTTCATTGTTTTCTTCGATATCCGTGGCGTGGTGCACTACGAATTCGTTCCAGAGGGTCAGACGGTAAACAAGGAGTATTACCTAGGCGTTATGAAACGTTTGCGTGAGCGTATCCGTAAGAAGCGGCCAAATTTGTGGGCGAACAACTCATGGATTTTGCATGACGATAACGCGCCTTCTCACCGAGCTACGATTGTGACTGACTTTCTCGCCAAAAACTCAACAAACGTGCTTCAGCAACCACCGTATTCGCCGGATTTGGCTCCCTGCGACTTTTTCCTCTTCCCAAAACTAAAATTGCCCCTTCGTGGCACCCGTTTTGAGTCGATTGAAGCCATAAAACAAAATTCGGCGCGAGAGCTAAAGTCCATCCCGGAAAGCGCCTATAAAAAATGTTTCGATAATTGGAAGTGCCGTTGGCATAGATGTATTGGAGCAAATGGAGCCTATTTTGAAGGCGACCCAATAAATTTTGACGATTAAATGTAAAAATGTTGTTTTAATTGAAAATTCCCGGTACTTTCTTGACAGAGTAGTATAACTTATTATATTTTTAATTTTTATGATCTTTCCTTGAAGTTTGAGCCTTTTAAAAGTAGACATATTGTAAAAACGTAGAAAAACTAAGCTATAGTTGATCCTCCTATATTTTCTCATGAAACCATATCCTATTAACATACTAATTACAATCATTCATGAATCTAAACGAGAGCAATTCCATAAATCTTAGGTTATTGGAAACTGGTTGGACTTTGTACTGATCTCACCATATTGTCAGAAAGAGAAAAAAAATGGCATTAATACAAATAGTTTAAGAGCGATTAATCAGGGATAGGTTTGGTGGATTGAACACGCTTGCATGACTTGAATGTGCACCATATTTCTTCTACGAAAAATCTCTTCGATAGTACAATTTCAGTGTATTCAGTGACGAAAAAACTGTTCTACACTTTGCCGAGCATAAAATTATGCTCATCCAGTAATTTACATTTATTTTAGGGATTTTTTGTTTTTATATTGCTTATTTCCTAAATACTCCCTTTTTAACTTTATGCACTATATTTTTCCTGAATTGAACCCAGGGACTACTTACGTGTGACTTCATGAGAAAGTAGTCACTCATTTCTTGAAAATTTATCGCCTATATATGCAAGCTTCTATCACTCTTACCAAAAAAATTTTGACAGATTTCAGACGGTAATTTATGGCAGAAATGTCACTAAATTGAATTAGACTCGAATGATATTTTTGACTGGTTTGAGCATAAGCTACTTACAATAAACTTTGACAAGACTTTTTTCTTCCCCTAGCAAACTATTCAAATAATATTCCAAATTATAATACAATTATCATCAATAACCACAAAATACAACAAGAGTGAGTACACGCAATCAAATACCTTCGCAGAATCATAGATTATCACATACATAAATTATAATCATATCGAAAAGTTGTGAAAAAATTTAGGGAATGATTCCTTATCAAAAAATAGGATGGGTCTTTCATATAAACTTCAATTTTTTAACCCCTTTCTGCTTGGTTGCAGCTCCCTAAATATGGCACCTGAAAAACAGTTTTCATTTTTTTTCTCAAAAAAAAACTGACAAGAATAAAATTAAGCAAACATTTTATGCGGGTGAAAAGGCACTTAAAAAATTTTTGGTGGTGTTCCTCTATGATTGCAAGGGGTAGGAAAAGCCACCCCTAAACATTCTTTCGCAAGAAACATTTTTCCATATTCCTATAATACAACAAATAAATTAATTTTGGATAGCTTGATCCATTCTAAACAAATAAGGTCTCTTGTAATTTCTTGCTAAATTTCGAGGTTCTTGAGGATAAAATAATTTATCAACATGATAGCGTGAGTCGTACAGGCTGGAATTATTTCCGAATTAGAATTTATCTAGTTAGCGGATGTCATTTTGTTATGATAACTGATTAGTTTTGATTAACTTTGATTCAGGTATAATTATTGACAGTTTTTTGGTTTTTAAGAAAAAAATCAAAAACTGTTTTTCGGGCGCCATTTTTAGGGGGATGTAACTGAGCAGGGGGCTCAAAAAATATAAATGGAAGACCCACCCTAGTTTTTGACAAGGAATCACCCCCTAAATTTTTTCGCAACTCTTCATATACACCCGCATAGTATGTATAGTATGGACATATGGAGTTTTTTTTCTTTCAGATATCGGCATTTAAATTATATAATAAATAACATATAAATTATTGAATTTATAATAATGAAATAAAAAGCAACTGATAACGATTATTCGCCATCAATAAAAGACAGTACCATTGCCATAAATGTACTAAACATGGCCAGAGTTAAAAACAGAAAAAACATCAGATTCTTTCAGCTACTAATGGTAAACCAACTGTATAAAAGAATAAGTTCCTCAATACAATGGACATTAACATATCCTTCAAAACCAATAATTCCTTGGGAAAAATATAAGAAACTTTGAACCCAAAATGAATAAATTAAAGTTATCAGGTGTTTACCAATCACCACTGCCAAGAAATTTATTTTTGAAATCCACATAAAGGATTTTCCAATAAGATGTTTCTTTTTGAATAGCCCACTATCTGGAAAGCTGTCATATTTTGACATTTGACAAGTAAAAACTATGCCATTACTAAAAATGGAACGATGCACGCTTCAACAAGGCATTGAAATTGTTAAAATTGCCCACAAAAATGGAAAAAATTTTGCAGTCAGAGTTCGCCAAACTTAAGCTCTTTTGCGTAGTCGTCAGGCACCTTCTCGGCCGGCAATAGTGAAACTGGTGAAAAAATTTGGCTGTTGGGACAAGTTAGTGATGTAAAGAATCGAAACCATGTGCGTCGCTCAAGAACAACTGAGAATATTGCTACTGTAGCTCGTAGCCTTGGCGAAAACCCAGGTTTCTGAATAAAGATTTAGGTCTTAAGGCTTTTAAAGTTCAGTTAACACAAGAACTCAAGCCGGTCGATCACCAGTAACGTCGTATGTTCGTTGACTGGGTCCTTGAAATGCAACAAAATTTATAATTTATTTCGCGTGATCTTCAATTCGTACTAAAACAATTACTCTAAATTCGCAATGCTTATTTCTATTAATTTCTCTTATCTTCTAGACAGTGAAAAAACTCTTTGTGCTTAAATAAAATGAAACTAAACAATTTATTGAAATAAACAATTATGTTTGATGAAAGGAACATATGAAAATGGGCCGAAATGGGCGGAAATGACCTACACTATAATTTGTTACATAAATTGACGTTACGTAGTAGATAATCACATTCTAATGCATACTCGTCTATTCAACAAAAATGAAAAGCGGTATCTTCTAACGTCGCAATAATCAAGGTTCAATTCAAGGACCATGCAATTGTGCAGTACGGTCATTATGTACTATTCTTCGGCCTATATAACGATGCCGTGAAAGACATCAGATTTATGAAAATAATAAATGAAGTATCATAGAATATATGCTAGTGGTTTCACCGTCCCCTATCGACTTTATGGTCCGGCCTTTGCTGCGCTGCTAGACGAATTCATCACGAGCAAATTCATTTAATTTTTACCTTTAGCACTATCATACAGTTATAGCTTTTGCCTTTTTCTCAAATAACTATGTTTCGGTATCAAAATTCAAACGTTTGTATTTTCTGTGATTCAAGTTCACATTTTTTTTTGCTACTGCAGTTTCGAAGTGAAAGTTTATATTTCGGGTACTGAAAATTTGAATATTCATATAAATTATGAATTTGAGTCTACTTGATGAAAGCTCTAATTTGGATTGAAAATTTACTATATTTATCAGGTGTTTTTTTTTTAAGTGATAGAACTTTTGATAGGGATAACTGTGATTTGACAGAAGGTAGAAGCCATCTTGTTTTGACATTTCTGTTCAGTAAGCATTGACAAATTATCATGGAAAGACTCACGCCGCAACAACGTTTACAAATTGTTGAAATTTATTTTCAAAATCAGCGTTCTATTCGCCAAATTTATAGAGCACTTCGTGAAATTTATGGTTTACATAATCATCCATCAGAGCAGCTTATTCGTCGAACTATCGATATAGATTTCGGACAGCATTTTCTCTACTCGATGCAACAACAACAAGACAAAGAACTGTACGTACAGAAGAAAATATCGCTGCTGTAAGTCATAGTGTTAATGTTGATTCATATTTGTCTATTCGTCGACGTTCACAAGAAGTTTGACTCTGTGCATCCACCACATAGAAAATTTTACGTGAAGATCTACACCCATAAAAGATCCAAGTGGTTCAAGAACTAAAGCCACTTGACCATAATAAGCGTCGTTTGTTTGTTGATTGGGCCCTAGAACAGCTTGAAGTTGATCCACTTTTTTATCGTAAAATTGTGTTTAGTGATGAAGCTCATTTCTGGTTGAACGGCTATGTAAATAAGCAAAATTGCCGTACATGGAGTGAAAACAATCCTCAAGAAGATCTGCAGGTTCCATTGCATCCTAAAATGCACTGTATGGTGTGCTTTACACGCTGGAGACATCATCGGTCCATATTTCTTTAAAAACGATGCTGGAGCTAATGTTACAGTGAATGGTGCTCGTTACAATCGTTACGATCAATGATTATTTGTTTCAAAATTTGAATGGTATCGACCCAGAAGTGTTTTGGTTCCAACAAGATGATGCTACACCTCATGCTGTTACCGTAACAAAAGATTTATCGAAAGGAAGATTTGGCGATAAGACTATTTCGGGAAATGGTCCAATTAATTGGCCTTCATAACTCCACTGGATTATTTTCTTTCGGGTTATGTCAAGTCATTGGTTTATGCTGATAAACGAGAAACAATAGACGCTTTGGAAGCCAACATGACTTATGTTATTGATGAAATAAGGCCCGAAATACTCGAAAAAGTGGTTCAAAAATGGTCTAGTCGAATGCGGTTCCTCAGAACTAGTCGTGGTGGACATATGCCGGAAATTATTTTTAAAACATAAATGTCATAAAATTACCTTTCCAATTAAAGAAAAAATTGGCTTCAATCTTAATTTAAATGAATTTTGCTCCAATTTAAAGTTCTATCACTCTAAAAAAAAACACCCGATATTACAGATAATAGCTGGAATTAATTATCCGGATACTCTCAGAGGCTCTAAATGTACTGCTCTATCAATTCTCTAATCGCGAACTCTAACTTTCGTCCCAGTTTTTTTCGCGAGCTCGACTCTCCTCGATATTCTAACTGCCTTTTTATGACTGACTGTCCTGACTTCCTTCTCCACTGACGGTCGTGAACTAACTGAACTTCTTGGCCAACTGTTTCATTCTGACCGCCTGATTTCTAATTGTCAAGAACTTCTCCACTGACGATCGTAAACTAACTACCCTTAAATTTCTGTTCCATCTGGAACCCTGGCTGCACTCCACCTTTACTTAAGTCGGAGGCGAGAAATATAAGAATGGGAACGAATCTCAAGACATTTCACATACCGGCATCTTTTTCCAAGAAACTGTTGATCTTTTTGGTTCTGCAATAAATCAGTACCCCTGATTACCACTAAACTTTTTTAAGGTAACACATTCCATTTCGAAACATCTTGAGGCGGCCTGTCGAATAATAGCTCAAGCCGGAAGTACATCTATATGTTTACTAGAAAGAAATAGTGTTTTTAAGGCATTCAATTTAAAATTTTAAAAAAATGATAAATTTCCTAAAATTAAAATTTGTAGCGAGATGTAACAGAAAAACTCCGTTTGATATTTAAGATATCGAAAAAGACTTCTTTCTACCAAGTAAAAAAAATCCCTATTCATTATTTCTTACCAAAAACTTTTTTCAATACATAAATAAGAGCAGACAGGGCAAAGTATCACGATTATGTGTCCATGTACAAAATACCACCTTCAAGGAATGGAAATGTTGAAGAATACATAACACGAGTCTTGTCGTCGATTAAGAATGTTGAAAACAAACATCTTATTTCAACAGGTATTGAAAACACAATCAAAACAACTTGAATAGTCCAATAAATTTAATTAACGCGTGAATCTCACAGTGATAACCGCGATAAACAAATCGATACGTTACAAAAATCAGATTTATATTTCGTGGTGTTTGTGTTTAATCCGGAAAATTATATAAGATCATCACATATTTTTGCCAGCACGTGTTTTATTGAACTCAGGTATACGTCCAAGGCACATATACTCCTACTATTCCAGTCCGGCCTAATTTTAAACTGTGTTTTCAGTTGGATTTAATTTATAATTCTGTACAACTTCCGCCAAATCTGCAGAATTATTTTCGGTTTAATTCCAAAGATTTTTAAACGCGGTCGTTTGTAGGAAATGTGGTCAGCGTGTCAACCGCACATTCATCTTGTTAACGGACGTGAGAATTGAGATTTTCATTATATATTATTATGTTTTGTAAACAATTCGAATCTAGAATTTCAAAAATTATAATATACAGGATCCTGCAATAGTGCATTGCGCTTCCATAGCTTCCGAACCAGACATGATAGAAATTTCCTTCGAGAACTGGCTCCTTGTGCTTCCATTTGTGCATCTCAGTAAATTACTTTCTAATATACAGGGTGTTCCCATAAAATGACTCAACAAATGGATGAGTTTTTGAATAGATCACTCCGTGATGTTCACATAATTTCAATGGCCTTCAATATCTGTACAATGACGCAAAATATTGGAAATATAATATTTTCACGTTACAAACGCAGAAAAAACTTTTCTAATGCTCAAGTCAGACCATAATATGATGTAATACTTATAATTAGCATATTCATATTAACCAGTTCATTATCTGGATATTGTTCTCTTAAACAATATCCTGTACCTTTCGTGTACGGTGTGGTTGGGCGTTATCATCCTGATAAATGAAATTACTCCCAAGTTCGATGCGCAGAGCAACAATGATTGGTTCAATGATGTTTTCTACTTAGATGGCACTAGTCATTGTTCGTTCAACGATAATAGGGGGGTACGGCGATAAACATTATACCCTCCCAGCACATTATTGATCCGCCTTGAAAGGGCACAACCTCCCGGGCGAAATTGAATCGGTCTAATCTACCTGGACCTCTCCAAAACCTTTCTCGTTGACTATCACTTTGTAAGCCGAATCGTGACTCGTCCGAAAAAAGTACGTTGCGCCATTGTGGTAAAAGCCAGTCTTGGTGGTGTTCTGCCCATTGCCGACGGGTAGCTCTATGTCCAGATGATAGCCAAGGTACTCTTAAAGGTCTTCTTGCCCTTAAATTTGAGGAATGCAACCGTCTCCTTATGGTACTGAGTCTACCCGTCTATAGGTCCTAAAAAACGACTTCGAAGGGCAGTTACAGATACCGTTCGATTCCTTCGAGTAAAATTGGCGATGTAATGGTCTTCCCTTGCAGATGTTACTCTGGGTCGACCAGGCACCGTCTTCGGGCAACGCTACCGGTTTCCAGGAAAAGGGCCACTATGCGCCTTACTGAAGTCCGTAGAATATTCAGACGTTGCGCAATCTGGTGGTACGACAAAGCTTCTTGATGTAGGGCTAGTATTCTTGTCCAGTCAAACTGAGAAATTGGATGTCCCGGCATTTTCTACGGAATATTCTCAATATTACAACTCTCGTTATTCGCTGAAAACTGATTAACTTCGAATACACCTGAATTCTTCCGAATAAGAAACATATTTTGCTGGTTTATTGTTTTCATTTAAGTGATCAGATTGTGAAGATTCCACACACAAAAAATTGTCATGTTACATTCAACAAGTTGAGAGTTGATAGAGGGCCAAGACTTTTGGCGATGTCTGTAAACTAATTCAGCTAATCTGTACCAAATATCATTAATAAGGAGTGTGAGCTATGATGATAGAAAGTTCTACAAATCGAGACAGTGTAACAGACATCTGCATAACAATTCTATACTCAAACCACTTGACGCTAGTGTCTGATTAATACTTTAGTGTCTCTGTGCATAGCAAATATAGATACTCGACAGATTTGTAATCGCTGGCATTCATTGACTGATGATATCCAACAAGTTATAACGTGCGCATGTCTGCCATTTGCCTCTGTGATTAACAAAACCTTATCGAATTAAAACAAATTGTAGAAATTTCTATGTTTTATATAGTACTTTCTACAATTTGTTTTAATTATGATCAACTACCAAATAGTTACGGCTGAAACAATTCAAAACCTTATCGAGTTTATTTGAGTATAGAATTGTTATGCAGATATATGTTACACTGTCTCGATTTGTAGAACTTTCTATTATATTATCACAGCTTACACTCCTTATTAATGATATTTGGTACAGATTAGCCGAATTAATTTATTTAAATATCACAAACTTCTCTATATGTATTGAAATAAGGTTATTCTGATTTTCACAAATTTTTATTGTTATATTCACAACAACTGTTTCGCTATCACAGTAGCATCATCAGGCAAGATCACATTTTGAATAATTAAGCTTGTTTCCGAAATCCGTTGCTATTTATATTACAGTAAGTACAATAAATTTTTATTGAGCACTAAAACCCAAAAAAGGGTCACTGCAAATTCCAGCTTATCTGAATATATTTAACAGACGTGAGTTATTTAAATCTATTTGTTCGTTAAGTAATATTCCAATTTTATTATGTTTATTTATCTCTAGGGATTCTAACAGATTTAAGGCATAACTTTTGCTTTTTATATGTAGAATTTCAAAGTTATTGTTGAAAGTATGTCCTGTTTCTAACAAATGGTTGGAATATGTAGAATTGCTTTTATAATTGAGGAAACTCTTCAAATGTTCACACATTCTATGACGGAAAGTTCTTCCAGTCTGACCTATGTAAACTTTAGGGCAATCACCGCAGGTTAACTTATAAACCCCAGATTTATCATCTTTATGTATGCAGTCTTTATTATTTTTAATAAATTTTCTCAAGTTTGAATTAGTTTTAAATGAAGTTCTCAAATTATATTATCGGCATTTAATTGTATGATCCATAGATTAGTTAATATTCCCATGAATCGAGAAAATTATATTTCAGAACTTAACATAATTAAACAAATAGCTATTAATAATGACTATGATCCAAAGTTGATAGACAAATTATTGATGAATAAAAATAATAAAATAGCTTTAAATACGGTGTTTCCTAATATGAAAGAAAATTTAAAATACATTTCCTTAAAATACACTAAAGGTATTTCTGAGAAAATTGCTACAATTCTCAAAAATAAATATAATTTGAGAACTTCATTTAAAACTAATTCAAACTTGAGTAAATTTATCAAAAATAATAAAGACTGCACACATAAAGATGATAAATCTGGGGTTTATAAGTTAACCAGCGATGATTTCCCTAAAGTTTACATAGGTCAGACTGGAAGAGCTTTCCGTCATAGAATGTGTGAACATTAGAAGAGTTTCCTCAATTATAAAAGCAATTCTACATATTCCAACCATTTGTTAGAAACAGGACATACTTTCAACAATAACTTTGAAATTCTACATATAAAAAGCAAAAGTTATGCCTTAAATCTGTTAGAATCCCTAGAGATAAATAAACATAATAAAATTGGAATATTACTTAACGAACAAATAGATTTAAATAACTCACGTCTGTTAAATATATTCAGATAAGCTGGAATTTGCAGTGACCCTTTTTTGGGTTTTAGTGCTCAATAAAAATTTATTGTACTTACTGTAATATAAATAGCAACGGATTTCGGAAACAAGCTTAATTATTCAAAATGTGATCTTGCCTGATGATGCTACTGTGATAGCGAAACAATTTTTGTGAATATAACAATAAAAATTTGTGAAAATCAGAATAACCTTATTTCAATATTATTTAATATAGATTTTCACCAAGTAAGGACCGATACAATTCAATATTTTCTATATGTGTTATGCAACCAGTTAGACAACAGTGAAGGAAGTTGTGTAATCGCCAAAACCAAATATTCGGTTTTTTCACCACAGAAGTGACACTAACAAAAATATTGAAGTTTTGTCATGCCAAAAATATTGTTAATTCAGAAAACAGGCCAGTGAATGAAAAATATGAAGAATAAACGTTGAAAATTTGTAATATCCATCTCATATATTTTTTCTTGTCTTTAAAAGCTGACAAAAAACATACTTAACAAGTTGTGGATTTCTCAAAATGCTAATTTCAAAGCACTTGAAAATCATTGAGCGAATTATGAACTGGGCTGTTCTCTGGGAGGTCTGCAGCTAATAAGTGATACAGTTATGGTATGAGATAGTATTTTTATGTTGAAGAAATAACTGATATCGTTTTCTTATACGAATTGCCAGCTCATGCACAATTAGCAATGTTTCATAGTAGCCTGCCTACTCCCCTGACCTGAATTCGATCAGTTATCAATGTGACGATAACTTTTTGGTCAAAAAGAGCAATTCAAAACGAGAGAACAGCTGTGTTATATTCTTAAGAATCTACCTACGCATTAGTACAGACCAACTGGAAATCAAGAACCTCATTTTAAGCATGCCCAACAGATCCCCGTCTTTTAATAATGTAGAAGGAATCCATACGACCCATAAAACGAGTAAAAAACTTACTCAACATTTTTTTGTTACATTGTTTGAGTTTCCTGATTGATCTTCATTTCTTGTTTTTCTTGTTCTCAATAAGATTGTCTTTTTTATGGGTGTGTTTAATGAGTAAGAAATCAGTTCTTATTGGTGTTATACAGGAGGCATCTTAAAAGTAATAAAATTGAATTTTAGATTATCTTGATGCTTGTATTATTAGAATTAATCAGAAGTACTATTGCACCGTGATCTAATAATATATATCGTGCCTTTTTTTGGGGTATATCGCAAGCTTCAGATTCATTATCAGAGTTCTGATGAATTCATTCAGCTAAGGCGAGTATATCCAACTTTTATAATTGAAAAACTAAACACAACCCTATTTGTATTGGCTTCCAAGGGGACCAAAGTTCTTAACCCTCTCTACATAATCTAGTTTTGTCATTTTGAATTCAACCAAATATCAGTAAAAGTCACAGAGATCGTGGTTATTTTGGTTGAGATCAGGATAGGTTTTTGATTTTCCAGTGGTTTAAATCCGAAGGAACTTCTTAGTCTAAAAGGCTACGTTAGAGTGCTTTCAAATCGGTTACCTCATTCATCCTGAATTTTTTATATTTCTGTTTCCCTATGACACACCCATAAGAGGATTAGAGAGTGATGGGCTAAGGTCTCTATCACAAATAATTCGATTTCAAAATGATATTCCATCAACCAAGGTTTCTTAATATAATTTTTTATTAATCAACACCTGTTAGACTTTCATTACTGGTATAGCAAATAGTAAATATTAATTATTTTTATTTCAAACTCCAGAGTGTATATTCTGATTCAGGGTTGAGTAATAACTTGTTTTGGTTTTCAAGAAAATGTGCTTTCTCATGTAAAACATACGAATAATACTTCAGGGCCCATTAATTGATGGTGTGTTAGCTTTCTTTTCTTCTAATTCCGAGTATCAGGTAATTTCTTTCAGTTTAGCATTTTTAAATTGATAATGCGAGAACTGAGTTTTAACGGCAGACTTTACTCTCATAGTGAATCGCTTATTACATATCAGAAAGTCTTAACATCTCAAATGGAAATTTGATTCTCCAGAAAGCCTCATTATTACCAATACTATTTTGCAGAATTGAAGAAATTTATAAAATTGCAAATTAAATATATGAATTCATTTATTCAGACTATTTCTAGCGACATTTGGCTATGAAAAAATATGAAGACTAAACCTAATTCAATACTGCTTTGATTCTTATATCTTAAAGCAAATAAAAAAGTGAATAATGAAAGTGATTTATTTCCTTATGAATGATGGTTCTCGAATCACATTACACTGTTGTCCCTCCAAACAAATCTCTTCTCAGTAAAGAAATTCAACAAAATTTAAAATTCAATTAATTTTAATTAATAATTCACTAATACAAAACATTTTCATTAATTTGTTATTTATATCATAATAAATTTAATTATAATCACAATTTTCTTGTTGTTATGAAGACTTCCCAACACTTGGGTTTCATATTTGTACCTTCAGTTAAACATAATATTGAAAAAATATATTATATACATATAACTAAAATGACTAATTCGAATGAGAAAATAAATAAAATTACTAAATCTAATAAATACACCGAATAATTCATTTCAATGGTTCTTCCATAAAATTTAAAAAGTTTAATAATAATTCAAAAGGATTTCGAATCCCAAACTAAACTATTCCATAAAAAAAATATAAATAAAGAAAAGGTTCATATGAAACCCACGTGAAGTATCATCACATTTGCTAATGCTCTATTTGATACAATGTCTCCCTACCATATACAATATTTGTATTCAACATAATTAAATAATTTAACATTTCGCTAAATCCCATGCATTTGAAAACTGAAGATTTCATTGTAGCCGAACTAATGAATATTTACGTTACTTTTTTAGATTCTAATTGTTAAATTTTGATACGAATTTCTGAGTGTAAAACAGAACACATATTTGATGAAGTTTAGGGAAATGGCAGAAAATTAGTTAAAATGAACTGTAAGTGGAACACTTCAAATGGAAAGTAAGGCAGAAAATCGTCATTGAAATGATTACCAATGATTTCTCAAAAAATAAATAATACTGATTACATTGTTTCGTTACTATCCACATAGAAGAAGAAATGAATAATTGAGAAAACCGTCAGTGTTTTCGAATGCAAAGGATGTGATGATTATTTTGAGGGTTGACTATAATATGAACACTTGCAGCATAAAGGAAACTCTCGAACAGATCCGAACAAGTTTTCGGATCGTAAGTCTTCCTGTTCTTGCACTTGAATATCCCATTTCTTTTCAATAAACAATATTTAAAAACAGAACAATGTTCTACTGTCATTTGCTTAGTTTGTTTATTTTGAAATATAAGATCGTGCTAAATCATTCGCCAAATACAATTTTGATTTCATTTTACAATATGTTATTTCATATGGTTAAAAGAAGTTGCTACGATGAATGTCTGTCTGATGCT
Organism: Megalocaria dilatata; assembly: GCA_034642435.1. Lineage (NCBI taxonomy): Eukaryota > Metazoa > Arthropoda > Insecta > Coleoptera > Coccinellidae > Megalocaria > Megalocaria dilatata. Next base: position 35,178,341 of record CM067854.1, read on the forward strand.
AATATAGAAAAAGCTTATGGAACACATTGAATCAGCTTCTAAATCATGTATCACGCAATACAAAATTTCAGACATACACCCTTGCAACCCGATTGGAGAGGCAGATTCCAAGAAACTCATTGATGCCAGACATCGAATTTGACAATAAGAAAAATCTTAACATAAAATGCACTACCATTCAGAAACAAATTAATTGTTTACGATATATGCGATTTGAAAGGTACAAGTTGGGGTAAAAAATACCTGATAGAAATGGAATGAGGACTTCATATAGCATGAAACTTGTCAGCGATTAATGAATTTCTGTTTTATTTATTGTAAATTTTCAAATGGTTTATGTACTTAAGCAGGTACTTTCATAGTTTAAGCAACTTAGAGAGCTCCATTAGTTCAATCTGTTTCATTATGTGAAAGCTAAAGTGAATGGGTTTGTCAAATATTGGAGTCATATTTTGGTGTAGATATGTTTCAAAAATATTTCATATACTTTGAAAGAAGATAGTTTCAGTGCTAAAACATTGATGACAGACACACTACGGTTTGATAATTCTAAATCTTTCAAAAGTTATGTTTAATCAGCTGAAGAACTGCCATAAATATAAATAAGTAGAAGTATAAGTTGGTTTTCTGAGGTTTGTCAAACATAAATAACTAGAAGTTTCTTCACTTCACTCAAGGTTATAACATTGAATTTTCAAAATATTTTTGAAAATTTGAACGCCAGAATAATACTTCAATTTCTTTAAGCTAAGTGTTAAGCTATGAGACACCTGAAAAGTTCATTTCAAAATGGATTCGTTATCTGTTAAACATTTCAAGAAGAACCTTCACAGATAACCATCCGAACATTATTAGGAACTTAAAGAGTAATATGTCACAGCATAGTTGACCCGGCGAAAAGTGAAACATGAAAATGGACAGTCAAAAAGGGATATAAAAATATCGAACCAAGCGGCATCAGTTCAGTCATTTAACAGATGCCTGGAAGGGAGCCGGACTGAGTTCATGTTTCATTTTTCGCTAGGTCTACTATAACAGCATTTATTCTGTGATGAAATAATTGGATAAATGAAATTCAACATCTGTCAAAACGAGTGAAAACCCTAATCTTATATTCAAATAAGGAATAATCCATAGGAACTTAACATGTGAGCCAATGATTTGTGATAGAGTTGCCTCGTTGAATCTTCAAAACAGAATATTGTTATCGAGAGTTGGTTTTTACTAAGATGTCTGAAATCGGTGTGCTTGGCACTTTTATGGGGACTCATCAGAAGTTCTTTTTTCTCTAGGCACTGGATGAAAAATGATATCGAATAATATTTACATTAGACGTCATGATGTGGGACTTTGTGGTTATGGTTTTATAATTTTTATTCTTGTATCTACTTTCTATCTTTATCGTTGTTTATTTGGAAATTTTATTTTAATTAATAGAGTGTATATTCTAGTTTGTATATTTTGGAATCATTTCATGTTCCTCACCAGATCGTAATTGGAAATGAGAGAAAGATCTATATCAGCAAAGGAATTAAACAGTTCAGGTACTTATTTATAAAACACGGTTCTTTGGCGTACCAAAACACTAATGTTGGTTCAATATTGCAAATAAATTGTGGAAAAAATGATTTGAGCGCCATATAGGGACATCACCCGTTTTGAGCCAAAACCTTACGAGTAGTAGGATACATAAAGACATCTTAGTTTTTACCCATCTCTGATGTTTTTAAAAATTATTAAGGAAACTTTTGACCAAATATGGGTACTGAAATATATTTCAACATGAATTTGATCTTCTGATTTACCCAATGTCAAACTTTCACGTACAAAATCTACGTAAATCAACTTAAATTGTACCATTTTATTTGAAACTATAAATTTTTTTCAACATTTAGGTAAAATGTAAAGGTCCAAGATATGCTAACTCTATTATAATTCACCTGTACACATATCTTATTCAAATTACACTATACCGGGTTTTCCTAAATTGAAGGTACAAGCGAAGAGGGTAGATTTCTTGCATAAATTCAAGAAAAAAATTCCCATAAACATGTGATCGTTAATGTTTCGTTTTCGAAGTAAGGGGTGTTAAAATTTGAATTTTTTCCTTCTAGTATCTGCATTTCACAACATATCCAACTGAAATTTGGCATAGATATACAATTTAGAGTTTACACAATGTGATATGCCAATTTTGATTGCAAATCTACAGGGTGATATTTTTCTGGATCACTGTCTTATGTTTTACAGCAGAATTTTTTTTTTTGATGAGCCACTGTTAGCTTGAAAACCTGTAAAGGAAGCTTTGTTGTTATACTAAACTTTATGGTCTCTTGTAGTTTTGTTGTATCCAGATACTATGAGAGAAACGTTTGCGGTCCCATGTATATGAGACTTCTTTTTCTTGAAATTATTCAAGGAATCTCTCCTCTCAGTTTGTACTTCGAATTTAGGAACAACCTGTATATTCCTTATGGCGGATCTTATGAGTCCTACACAAGATGAGACCTGCAGATATTCCCATGAAGTTTGGAGCCTCAGACAGGTTTCATCGAGTGTAGAGAATCTCAGACTAACATGTATGAAATGAGAGTTGATGAGATACTTAAATGGGAGTTAGTTTTGTTAACAATAAGGGATCAAATGAGTTTCACAGGAATGTAGATATTGACAATATACAGAAAAGGAATAATTTTCATTTTCATTACAGCATCGACAAGTAAGCAAGTCATGTACATAGTACACAAATAGCATTTATATTTGGCTAGACAGTCCGTTATCGGGATAAAATAGTTTTACACAGTAAACCACATAAAAAGAGTGTCTAACACCACCATATTTATAATTTAATGACTAAACGTTCCTTCGTTGATCTATTAACATATATAAAGTTGCAATATTTATACATATATTTATATGGATAATAGGGGTTGGAATCGTTTAAACTAAAATTCACATATTTCTTCGCCTAGGTTTTGGACGCAAGGTCAGACGCCCCCTTTGCTAGGCCGATGGGTCGTTGGTGGGGGATTCTGCTCAGGCGGTCGCCTTCGAAAGGGGACCACAACCACCGGTAACGTGGGCGCCGGACTGGGGGCTTGGGGAGTCGTTCTTTTTCCAGTGAATATTTTAACAGTCCTTTGTAAAAGATCAGTCTTTTGATTGCTGCCTCCAGCTTCCGGCCTTCTGGTGGTCGATGACATCGAATGACATCGCTCTACGAGTGGTGCGTTGCTCATCCCCCCCAATGTCGACCAGTCTGCGCTGCTGGACGAACTGCTGGAGGAGCCCAGGAGGCCTGCTGAGCTGGATCGGTATGGAGGTGGAGATTCCGATTCCAGAACGGTGCGGTTTGGGGGCGGCCTTATGCACTTTTGATATATTTCGGCCTCCTGCAATGAAAAGAAATGTTAAGAACACTATAAATTACACATGAAGATTCTTCATTTTCCAAATTTTTTTGCATCCCTAAGTTTCTTCACTTTTAATAATAATAATATTAGGAGCGAGGGCTGGCCAATGAAGCATAGATACGAAAATATGCTAGCAACGGACACGGATTTTTGGCCTGCGGGCATATCTAGGTGAGATCGTGTTCGAAATGAAAGAATTCAAAATAATGGTATCCAAACACACAATAGTTGATGACATAAAAACAAAACAAAAAAATGGTATTGACACGTACAGAGGATGCCCGATAATAACGGGTTATCCATTTCGTTCCCCTGTTTCAATGACATATGTTCAACAGAACTGTGATCCGAAGCCTCACATGTTTAGTTGAAGGTTATCCATTTAACAATATGGATCGTTTATATACTGTTGAACCTGTAGAAATTGTGAAAATTTACTGATGTCCCTAAGGCCCATACGTCATCGAACCGGAAATATTTCTACTGTAAGTGAAAGTATTAAAGAAGATCCAAATTTATGGATTCATCGGCGCGCACAACATTTGCGACCCTCTCACGGCACGCTATGGCGTATTTTGCATCAGGATTTACACTTACATCCTTATAAGGTTCAGTTGACACAACAACTAAAGCCAGCTGACCATAGAATGCGTGAACATATGCCGATTGGGTGCCTGAACAACAACCTTTGGATGACGATTCTTCGCATCGAGTTTTCTTCAGCGACGAAGCACATTTTTCACTCGATGGCAATGTAAACAAGCAGAATTGTCTCATCTGGGACAGTGAAAATCCCCATGTAACTGCTGAAAGACCATTACATCCACAAAAAGTCAATGTTTTATGGTGTGCAATTTGGTCTGGTGGAGTGATTGGTCCGTACTTCTTTGAAAATGAAGAATGTGTCACTCAAATTGACCTAAAATTAATGATATGGAATTGGAAGACATGTGATTCCAGCAAGATGGTGCAACAAGCCACACAACACTACCCGTTTCGGCTTTATTGCAAGAAAAATTCCCAGGAGGCGTAATTTATCGTTTCGGTGATATGAATTGGCCACCAAGAGCTTGTGAATTATTGCCTTTGGATATTTATTATGGGGTTATGCGAAGGATCGTGTTTATACCAAGCCGAATATTCATGGCGAGAAGATCATGACGTATATTTGGTGGGACCCCTGGATGGATATTATGAGCTGTTACAATCGAACGAAAGAATCACAAGGAAGGTCTACCGGCGACAATTGATGTGTTTAAACCAAGCACGGCCGCAATAGGCGGACAGACATGACAAAGTTATTTTGTAACATGACACCTGTTGTGCCGCCCGTTAAAACGTACTTAAAAATGCTCATAGGGGAAGTCCTACCCCACCCGCCTTACAGCCCAGAAATTGCTCCTTCCGACTACCATCTTTTCCGATTGATGCAACATGACCTGGCTGACCACCATGTTTCCAATTATGATGTATGGATAGCGGCCAAAGAGCCGGTTTTATTTCGCGATGGGGTCCTTCAATTGCCAGATAGATGGGAAAACAGTAGTTGCTAGCGACTTTGAATTTTGAATGTATAACCAATAAAGCTTCAATTTACGACAAAAAAATCGAACAAACTTATTTTTACTCCTAATATTTGTACAAAACTATGTAATACCTTGAGTGTGTGGATTTCAGAATCCTACATTATATCGAAAAAGAAAATCAAAAGTTTTGCACATTAAAACCGAAATTTTAATAATAATAATTCATCTATTCATTCCCAATAAAGTACATATCACAGAATATTAACCTATAAAAAATTTCTTGGGAGCCAAGTACAATTTTGTCTAAAAAGACACATAAGTATATATACATAAAAAATGTATAAAACAAAACAAAACAGTAGTCAAACAAACGATAAATAAATAAATCTGGCCAGACAACGTATTTCATACAAATATATTATTTTTTTAAAAAAGTATCACTCAAGTATTCATGTATTGAGTAGTAGTCTTTATTCATTAGGAGGCATTTAAGTTCATTCTTAAGCTTTATTCGATTTAATTCCTTCATTCTGGACGGGAGTTTGTTGAAAATTTTTATAGCTAGATGACTTACATTCAACTGTGATACTTTTATAGGATGGTATGGTATAATGAAGTTGTTTTTGTTTCTAGTATCATAGTTGTGATTAAAGTTGTTTTGCAATAGTATGTCCTTATTGACATAGGTGTACATTACACAGGTAAATATAAGAATTAACGTCACGGTAAGAATTTTTTCTCTGAGGAATAGCTCTCTACAGCTATATCTACTACTTACACCACATAGTATTCTCACTACCTGCTTCTGTTTTATGAATACTTTCTTACTTTCAGACAAATCCCCCAGAAAAGAATGCCGCAGTTTAGGATACTATGAAAGTAGCAGAAGTAAGTAATTTTGGCTGCTTCAACTCATTTCGTTTGCGCTGAACCATACCTGGGCTTTCCTTCGTGTCTTCTTGTCTTCCTCTTCCAATTGTTCATCCCTTTATTCAGAAAAGAAGTGCCATCAGTGAAGAGGACGGTTTGATCTGATTTCACATTAGCTGGCAAGTCACTCATATATATCACAAACAAAAGCGGACCGAACACAGAACCCTGCGGTACATCATGACTCACCGTCTCCTAAGAAGAAGACCTGCCTCCCAAGCTTGTTTTCTGCATCCCGTTTGTCAGATATTTTTCATCAGGTCAAGAGCCTCACCCCTGATTCCATAGTATTCAAGCTTGTTTAAAAGCACTGAGTGTGAAATACTATCGAAAGACTTGGATAAGTCACATGCCTGTAAACTAGATTTTTGTCCCCCATCAAAAGCTTTTTCTATATTTTTAAGCACCTCCTTCGGTGCCGTCAAGAACTGATGCTGTTGTTTGCAGAAAATTTTATAGTTTTGTTGAAGAAACTCAGTAATCTATTTTTTATTATTATCTCAAACAATTTTGAGAACACAGGAAATATCGATACTGGACGATAGTTTTCTGGTAATTCCATATCTCCTCTTTATAGACAGGTACTATTTGAGCCTTCTTCAACTGATCCAGAAAGTGCCTCTCTTTTAGACATTTGATGAGCATGTGGTACCTCAATGCACCGAAACATCTCCTTCAATATGGTTGATGTCATTCCATAGATATCTCCAGTCTGCTTAGATTTCATCTGTCTTAGACCTTTCTTGAGTTCTGTTATTGTGCATTCATGAAGGTAGATAGACTGAACCGTTTTGGATTGATTGGATTTTCCTGTACTTTACATCTTTCTGAAATACTAGCTTCGATGTTGGTGAAGTATTTGTTCAATTCATCTGGTCAAAGATTTGTCTCATCCTTTCGCACTTGATATTTGTTTCCTCTATTTATCAATTTCCATATATTATTTTTGTTTTATACATTTCTTATAGAAAATTGGATGGTTCAAATGCAGGTACTAATTGTTCATTCAAAGGCTGGTCTAAATAATTGATATTTGAAACAAACAGGAAAAACTGAGAAATCGAAAAGGGAGAAACGTTCCACAATTGTGAAAATTGAGGTCATTAATTCTTCAATTTTCTTGATTGGGAATATGAAACTCACGTGTTATTTGATCTCTAATTAATTACATGAAAGAGTATTCACCAATAATTTCGAATGATATATTTCAAATTAGATTATGATGTTCAATCAAATTAAAAAATAAAATAATTAATTCACGAAACTCAATATTTATACGTTGCAAAATGGCGTATGCGAAGGTCCTCATAATTAGGTTCATTTAATAACCAAATAATTGATTTCGACGTGAGATAACCCATATTTAGTCCCAAAATATTAGTTTTTACTAATATGTACATGGAAAATCTCGATATAAAGATGATTATCATAGGGGAATAGAAATCTGCTCAATAGTAATGTGTTATAAATATAGCTAGAAAGAAGGGAGTTCTGTAGTTTTTCTATTCTATGCTATATCTTTGTTGTTAGATAATCTAATTTGTGAGCCGTTTAGAACTGGAATATCGTCAAAATGTTTCAGATAGGGAAAACTTAAAATATTTAGTCACGAAATGGCGAATGCTCCGATATACGAAACGATAGGAAAATGCGCACAATTCGGCAATATACAAAAAAAACTCATTTTAAGAATCCCAATACAGTCTTTAATGATTAATGGATTGCTTGTGTAAGATCGTAGTACTGCATTTTCAGCACTGTATTAAACACAGTCAACTTAAAGGAATCTTTGATTAATTATTACATTTTCAGGTACTCTCAAAATTAACTGGGTAAGTTCACATGAGGGCTTAGTAAAAAACTTTCGTGAAGTTATCCCCCGTATTCCAGATAAAGGGAATATAATATTATCTTGTTATATGTTATATATATATTATTATTATTATCCTGATATAAATATATATATATATATATATATATATTATATATTATATAATATATATATATATAAAGGGAGTTGAAGATAATATTATCTTGTTATATTATTATTATTATTATCCTGATATATATATATATATAATAATAATAATAATATTGTAACAAGATAATATTATCTTCAACTCCCTTTATCTGGAATACGGCGGATAACTTCACGAAAATTCACTGGGAATGTGAGAAGAAAAAATAAATAATTCTGGTAGGCCAAGAACAACAAGAACCAATAATAAAGAAAATATTATTTTGGATTTAGTTGATCAAGATCCAACAGTTAGCATAGGGAAAATGGCATGACAAAAAAATTCGTTTTCTTCAGGTCCTTGGAGGATATTTGTCAAACATTACAAAGAAAGGACAGCCCTCAATCCAAATTTTTTAAAACGTATTCCTTTTTCGGACGAGGCCACTTTAGGTAACAAATTAATAGCTTATCACATTCTACCTAAAAATTTAAATGGTAATATGTACCTGAGTGTTTTAAACGGTCACTTATTCGAGGTATTAGAAGATTTCACGCTAAACGAACGAAGATCTCTATTTTTTATGCACGATGGAGCTCCATCACACTTTGATACAAGGTGTCGTGATTGGTTGAATAACCATTTTCCGAGTAGACGGATTGGTAGAGGTGTAGAAACTCCGATTTGGGCTCCTCGGTCATGCGATTTTAATCCTTTGGACTACACAGTTTGGTCGTACCTTAAGGAAAAAGTCTATGCTACAGAGGTAAATTCAAATCAAGAATTGAAGCAGAATTCAACGTCACTTTAATGACCTCACAGCTGATCCCCAACCGTTCAGAAGATTATCAATGGATTCTTCAGAAAAAAGGATAGACTTGTGTTGTTTTTTTGTTGTATTCTTTGTATTCTTCAATGACTTCGGTTACAGTGAATAAATAGGTGGTCCATAGTTGAGTAGCCAGTTCTAAATCCTGCTTGCTCAAGTGGTTGATTTTCGTCCAAAATGTTGGTTATTCTTCTCAAGATAATTTTTGGGATCACTTTATAGGCAGTTGACATTAAGCTGATTAAGCGATAATTTTCAATGTTGGTTTTTGGTCCTTCTTTATGTAAAAGTACGATTTCGAGAGTAGTCCATTCTTCTGGTAGGTTTTGGCTCTGGATGACTTTATTAAATATATGAGTCAGTGGTATTGTGAGTTCTTTTGCTATAAACTTCAACAATTCGTTTGATAGTCCATCAGCAACAAGCAAGTTGAATAAGTAGACAAGTCATTTATAAAGAACAAGAGTAGAGGCCTCAACATGGAGCCCTGGGGAACTCCCAGTCTCGTATTGTGTTGTTTGGAATAAATGGACATATATTCCAGAGATTCTTTCTGTTGAAATAATCTAGTTACTTTTGCGGAAAATTAATCGACTAGCGATGAAGATATGGAAAAAATGTTGAGTTGTAAACTTATGAAAGTATTGGGACAATTTGGCGAAGACTACAAAATTTTAATGAAAAGTAACTGAAAAACTAGGTTTGTCGAAAGGCTACTTCTATAATAAGTATTACGAATGGCAGAAATTCACACTTGGATTCCTTCGGTTACGCGGCAAAAGTAACCCAGAGTTGAATATGTGCCTTGCGGCGAACTCGAGTTGGTTTGGAATCGGTTGAGAATTGGTTCCGAATTAGACCAGCGCACAAAGTAATTATTAATATTATTATTACCTGTTCTGCGTCTCGAATGTGTATCCTGGCATTCGAATAAGGATGGTCTTCTCCGTCCGGCATGGTTATACTGGGCGGAAGGTTTACTGCAAGATCTGTGCGCAGCGCATGGAGTCTCACCTGCTGTTCTCTGGCGGCAGCGAGGTCGCGGGCGGCCGTTCTACCGCCGCGCAACCGTTCCATGCCGCCCACGCCAGCTGTCGCGCCGGCGCTCACAACCGACAGCATCTGTAACAAAAAAGAAGTTGTTGAAAATTTTATGTTGTGACAAAAATCAAGAAAACGCAGCTTATTCTATGACATGACGATTGGCACCATAGCGGTTTGATGAATATAATCGATTAATAATATTTTTCGGGTAGTTCAAATGAACCGGTACGACATTTACGGCGGGAGGGCGTATGATTCAGTTGATAAAATTGAACAATTTACGGACTGAATTTATTATATCTACTCTGATAGTTTCGGGGAAATATCAGGTTAATATGGAGGAACTAGAAATGTTTTACAACCCAGTGAATCTTACGGAACGTATTCTATTGTTATTTTGAGAAAATACCACTTTCTTTCAATTCTCCAAAGACAGATTTCAGATGAGTGCAAGTATAACTTGTGTTTGCTTCAACTGTTCATGAGTTTGGAGTCACGGTTTAATTTGAAAATATTCCGGTTTCATTATTGGATAATACTCGACCAAATAGACCACACCCAGCACGTAGTGAAGAAAATATGAGGGCGGTAGCGGATAGTGTACGCGAAGACCGTGAAGTGTCGATTCGTCGCCGTTCACAACAGCTTGGCCTGTCATATTCAACAACTTGGCGTATTTCATGTAAGGATCTTTCTTTAAAAGCTCACAAAATTCAAGTAGTGCAAGAACTGAAGCCGACCGACCTCCCGAATCGTTTCCGTTTTAGTCATTAGGCTCTTGATAAACTTGCCCGATGCACATTCCTCGTAGAACGCACATTTTCGTAATGAAGTCGAACAATTAGACGCTGTTTTAGGCTTAGTATTTCCATTATGAACTGTCAAACACTATTGAACAGAAATGGCACTTCAGTTAACACCAGGCATGCGCAATCTGCCATTACATCCCCACCACAAAAAGTACCTCTAAATGAATCACCCTTTATTCTCAATTAAGCTATGGTATTTTTTCCGATTTAACATCAATGGATAAACATGTAATGTATTGTAAACATTCCATAAAATCATAAAAAGAACAATTTCATATATATTTTCAATAGGAAAATGGAAAGTTTTTGAGATTTCTAGTACTAATTTTCAGTTCTATATTACAGCTTTCATCAATTGGGCTCAAATTCATGATTCAATTATAAGGGCTGGGCTATTTAAAATTTGATTTCTTGATAGAGTATAAATAAAAAAATAATGAATATTTTTTCAAAGTTATGAGCTTATTAGAAAGATTGTACCTTGCCACATGATCGTCGACCGCGAACCAGCGTCACACCAGACAACATTCGCCGCGTAGAACAACTCATTTTGGGGGACCGTAGGATGAATTTTCGAGACATTTCGGCTGAAGTCGGCATCAGTATTGGTATTTTAGAGTCTATCATCTACAAACACCTTCAAAATTGCAAAATAACGGCGCAATGGGTCCCCAATCTGTTGAACTTTGAGTAAAAATTAACGCGGTTGGAAGTTTGCCGCCGCTTATTGACGCGATACGAGGCGGAGGGGGACGGTTTTCTAACGCGAATCTTCACTACAGACGAAACATGGGTACACTATTACACTCCCGAAACCAAAGTGTCAAGTAAAGAGTGGTGGAAGGGGCGCCAGTCAAAGCGAAGACAACCTGGTCCGTGGGTAAGGTAATGTATACTGTGTTCTGGGACCGGCAGGGCTTGCTGTACGTCGATTTCCTTGCGCACTCAACGTACCATCAATACTGCATACTACTCTAACCTTCTGAAAACACGTGAAACCCGCTTATCGCTTGAAACGGAGGAGCATTCCAGCACGAAGTGCGATTTTCCTCCAGGATAACGCCCCCTACAGTCCAGATTTATCGCTCTGCGACTACCACATGTTTGGACCACTGAAAGAGGCCCTAGGAGGTCAAAAGTTCAATACCGACGACGACGTAGAGGGGTTCGTGCGCACATGGCTATCCGAGTTGCCCTAGGAATTTTTTGATACCGGCACCAAAAAACTTCCGGAAAGGTGGACAAAATGTGTGATTAGTGAGGGGAATTACCTAGAAAAAAAGTGACTTTTTGTGAATTTTTCGATAATAAATAAACATGTTAGAGTATTTGCCTCGATCATATTTGAATCAACCTCGTACATTGTCGATTAATCTCATTAATGCCAACGTTGATTTCGTGTTTCAGGGCATTCATTGTTTCTGGATGGTTAGCGTAACAATTATCTTTAACGGATCACACAAGCTACAAAATAATCGCAATTTTCCAAGAAAAGTTTCCAGGCCGTGCTTTTTTTCGGAAAGGTGACAACGAGATCTTGTGACTCAGCACCTTTAGACTTTTTTCTTTAGGGCCACGTGAAAGATAAGGTCTATGTCAATGCTCCACAATCGATTCAAGACCTTAAGGACGGAATTCGTGGAGTTATCGAGGACCTACACCCGTAAATGTGCGAATTGGTCATGGAAAATTTCATGAAAAAGATATGGTGCTCTAACCATTTGGCAGATATCGTTTTCTATTGTTAATGGCAGACCCGTTTTTCTAATATCAAAATCATATTATCGGAAATAACCTTTAGTATACAAGAAACAAAGTCTTTCAGAATCCTTATATTTTACCATTCGGAAAAAATATTCTCACAGTAAAAATTGCACCCCTCCAAAAGGAAAACACGCCAGGCATATATTTGTCGAGATTCAGCGAAAAGTGAAATTACATATTTGAAATCCTGATTACATTTCAGCACCTCCTGAACTCATATAATCACGCCTCCAGATACCGTACCCTTTTCATCTCGTCTGACAGAATATGGAACCGTTAATCAGACATCGGGCGATGAAATGATACCCGTCAAGATAAACAATGAATCAAGACCAGTCCGCTACCGTCCGAATTCTCGGAATCTTGCAGGGTATTCGCGGCAACCGACGCTCATTTCCTCCTAACGACCACGTAGGAAACGCAATTAGTTTCTATTGTTCGTGCGACCTTCGGGTTCCGCCAGACATTGAAAATTTGCAACGGAGTGACCGATATTCGCTGTAGCGCGACCGACAAACAAATCGCAGATTGCATTTCAACATGAAAATACGAGAAAAAACGGCTCGATAATCGAGACGCCCAGCGTTAATGAGTCTAATGGAAGCAGTAGACGGCGGTGGGTTAAAAAAAGCGCATTTGAAAAATGCTCCATGAATCATAACCTTCACAGCTGCACCTACAAGTATCATTGCATGGATAATTCAGCCTCCAGCTCGCTGTTACGTAATACAATGGATTAGATTGGCCAGAGGTGGGCTGAACTTTTTAGCGTTAGAATTGTTCTGCTCCAACACCAATTGAGCTTTTTCACAAGCGTCTAGCTAAAACTGAATAATAGGTAGCTATTTTGAATATCCCTCTACTTTCAACAAATTTCATTTTTGAAAAGATGAAGCGAAATCGCCAAGCAAAGCAAATCTTTAGGGCGGAGCAAAGGAGCCCAGTTCATGATAAAAATTTCTCGCGATCTGAGCAGATACATGGATCCAAATTGAGGCACACATTCTTTTAAGAGGTTACATATTACATGGGAACCGATCTAGAAAATCTGTCCATCACAAATCGCCCCCATGGCATTAAAGCTTGACGCGCTGGGGTCTTGACTAGGACCCTAGTTTCATCCCGGTGAAATGGAGAGTTAAGTCTTGATGCCTAAAGTAATGCCATTTGCGCCAGTTACTGGACCCGTGAGGTGGAAGATCGCCCGAAGGAGACCCTAGTTTCACCGTAAACGTGGAATGGAGGGCCGAACCGCGTTGATCAACTCACTGGCAAGGGAGTCCGTCGCAGCACAGGGCCTCTCCCTTAATACTAACGTAGGAACTATTCGTACGATCTGGCCACCCAATTGGTGTTTGACTCAAGGGGGCAGTGGTTGAAAGTCCGCATTGGACTAGGAGGATATTCCTTATATCTGTTCGCAGTTTAGCGGCACTTGACGGTTCGACCAGCTTCGTCCTGAACCTGGATCGATTGTGAGATGTTTCTGGGGTTTGTGTTTCTCGGCGATACGGCTAGTCCGTTGGTGCTTGACGCCAGGATCAATTGGAAGACCTCAAATAAAACTGTTAACTGTTGTCAACTTGTGTTGAGGAACTTTTCAATATTTCCCCATCATTATGGATCTTCGAGTCGGATATACCACAGGTGTAACTACAAAGTGAAAAAAAACTAGTGAAAAGTTCTCAGTACCAGAATATGGAAAAATACCAGCTCTACAATTCCAAGGGAGCTATGGCAAATCGAAGATTTGCGATTTTATCTGAGTAGTTATCATTTCGAATATTTTCAATATTAACCATCAGGAAATTATCCCTATGCTAGCCTATAAATTTATATAAAAAATACAGAATGGGCTATGAATTTTTTCAAGGATTCTTCTGATATGATAATAAACGTATCATCAGTAAAAAATGTTAATATAATGTTGGTTGGTATCACTCTTTGACATATAACTGTTAATGAATAACAAAGATAATTGACATAAATGACTGGATTGAATGAAACGCAAGGTGAAGATACAAAAAATAAGAATTTAACTGACTGAAAGTCGTTGACACTGAGTTCCTCCATCAACGAATTCATTGGAGAGTGAACGATTTTTATCATTATTAGGGATTTAGAGACAACTAGCGACCCGCCCTGGCCTCGCATGTAATATGTAAAAAATGAAAATGGTTACTGTGGGTTATGTTTTGAAGATAAATATATACCATCGTGATTTTTTATCGATCTTTTTAACATATACAATTCCGCAGTACATTAATTCGATCTAGTAATGTTTAGCCAGCATTTGCGATCTGAGCAAAAATATAAGTGTTACGACATCACATTACAAATCTTTGAATTTTTCAGCTTTGCTGTACTATAATATGTATGTATCGTAAATATAAACCTTCCTTTTGAATCCCTTTATCTTTTGCTGAAAACTGAGTCAAATTCCGTTGAATAGTTCATAAGATCTAAGCGAACAGACAGCGGAAGCGACTTCATCTCATACTATGTAAAGATGTATATACCGACTAGAATCCGGCCCTGGTTGCCACAATGACATAATAATATGCGAGAGTTGTTTTCCCAGAGTACGGACTTGCTTCATCGTCATTAAGTGCAGGTTTTCTCTACGTTTTAAGGCTAGAGATGTTCCTTTCGTTTATGTGGCGCAAGGATTGTATTTATCTGGCTGCGTCCATTCTCCTACTCAACTAGTCGTGAAGATGCTGTTGGAGAAAGTTGAAGGCGGTTCGGGCGATATAAACGAAGGTTGTACTAGACGTAGTGAAAGAGAGCTAGACGATAAATTTTAGGATTGGGAGCAGCAATAGGCCAGACAAGGTCGCAGACGAAATCATTGAATTGTATAAACAAGGTAATGGTGACGTTCGAGTGTCACTTTAGAAATTTCTACATCGTTTTTTACGTTTGAATGTGTCACTGCACTTGAAAATGTCAGATACTACAGTGTTAAAAAAGTACCGGTCACGAAGACACGATATCGATAGCTTGAGAACATCCTGCAAAAACTTCTTGTCCCAGAATTATACATGAATCAAACAGCTTTGATGGTGATAATTACGCGTAAATGAGTAATGAAAATTTGTATATTGTACCACAATTTCAAAACACACACGAATTAGATATCGTATTACAAGTTTTTGATTAGTTGTTGAAAAGCATTTTATGAAGGTACTATGCAACGGAACGTGTCATGTGTGAATAGAAATAAACACAAACCAATATAATTTAGTTAAGTGTGCAATTGTTTTGAATTTTATTGCGGACCTCCTGGACGCATGAAAGTGTCTCAATAATTGACCCAAGCTCCTCCAGACACGCCAGAAATCTTCCATGCTACGGCAACCTTTCGATATTCCTCACAGATGGCGCAACTGCTAACCTAGTCACTCATTAACCGATCTCTCCGGGTTCAAGTAGAGCAGCCATACACGTATTAAAAGATACATTTTCTACTGAGACAAACATTATATCGCTCATTATTCAACTCATCCAATGTAAATACTACTGAGTCTTTTGCCAAAGTACTCATTAGAGGATATATTTACTTTTAAAACCGTCGTTAGCATTATTTATTAATTTTATAAATCCTTGCTTTATTCATGAGTTTCTCACTGTTATAGCTGCCTCTTAATATTTCATCTTTCTTTCTTCAAAAGCAGGCTTTACTCATATAGCCAGTCCGAAGAGTTCATTGGATGATGCCAGGAGGAAACGCCGTCCTATAGAAGTTCTGTGGGATTCCTCACAATATGGATCCTAAAAGTTTCAAAATAATCGAACTTGTATATGTTCCATCACTTTTTTGGACCCTCGTACCGTAAAAGCCGCTACGTAGCTGACGAAGATGTCCATATGGTGAATCATTCCACCATAACATGGAGTGATTTAACCTCATTCCCTCAGATGTACGTACGAACGAAATTCATAGCGCACGTTTCCGACACGCCCCGGACAAAGGAAATTTTCGGTTCGCGGACGACGCCGATGCGTGAAAACGCACGCGTCCGTCCCGCCGGACACCATGTACCGCTGCCACGGCGTTAATTGCTCCCCAGTTTTATTGTATCTCGGGCGTGTTATAATTTTAACGACCTTATAATTCTATTCCGGACCATTAAATTCCGGCACAAAGTAAATAAATTGCACCGCGTTCTTTTTAATAAAGCACGTTTTTACCGCGCGGGCGGTTCCTATATAAACGGTTGCCAGCGATACTGCTTTGATCATTCCGCGAAGCGTATACTAAGAAAGGAGGCGCTTTTTCTTTGCGGCGGAAAGCGAACTCGGATCGGGGTTTCCTCTGCTTGGAATATTACGGTTTTTGTCGACGTAAAAAGTGCAAATATTGGAAGACGGGTTCGTCAAATGAATGTAACCGATCTATCAACATGGAATCCCTTGTTGTTTCTGGGATCTTAGGACTTGTCATCCAAAAATGAAAAGAGTTTATCCCTTGAAGTGTGCGAAAAGATATCAAATTGAAGTTACTCAATAAAAAGGTAACAATTATTGTTTTCATTTCAGTTAAGAATGAAATGATTGATATGATTTTCATGTTGGGGCAGTGCCATCTATATAGCAATTAGCATATATCTATTAGCAAGTGGAATGCTGCATCTCCCGAGTGAAGACATCCAAACAAAGAATCGAGTTTTCGAAAGCTTTTGAACAGATTTGTAGAGACAGGAGATGTCATGTATCGGGTTTTTTTTTGATGTGACAGAACTTTAAATTGAAATAAAACACATTTAAATTAAGATTGAAGACAATTTTTTTTTATTTGAGAGATAATTTTATGACATTTATGTTTTGAAAATAATTTCCGGCATATGATCACCACGACTAGCTCTGAGGAACCGCATTCGACTAGACCAATTTTGGACCTTTTTTTTAAATAATTCAGGTCTTATTTCATTAATAACACGAATTATGTTGGCTTCCAAAGCGTCTATTGTTTCTGGTTTATCAGCATAAATCGATGACTTGAATAACTCCAGAGAAAATAATCCAGTGGAGTTATGATCTTGGGAGGCCAATTAATTGGACCATTTCTCGAAATAATGTTTCTTTCAATAAATCAATTCTTACGGAAGCATCATGTGGTGTAGCACCATCTTGTTGGAACCAAAACACTTCTGGGTCGATACCATTCAAATTTTGAAACAAATAATCATTGATCATCGATCTGTAACGAGCTCCATTCACTGTAACATTAGCTCCAGCATCGTTTTTAAAGAAATAGGGACCGATGATGATCCAGCGTGTAAAGCACACCATACCGTGCATTTTTCAGGATGCAGTGGAACCTGCAGAACTTCTTGAGAATTGTTTTCACTCCATATACAGCAATTTTGCTTGTTTACATAGTCGTTCAATCAGAAATGAGCTTCAGGACTAAACACGATTTTACGATTAAGAAATGGATCAACTTCAAGCTGTTCTAGGTCCTAATCAGCAAACTAACGACGCTTGTTATGGTCAAGTGGCTTTAGTTCTTGAACAAGTTGGATCTTGTATGGATGTAGACTAAGATCTTTACGCAAAATTTTCCATGTGGGGGATGCACAGAGTCCAACTTGTTGTGAACGTCGACGAATCGACAAATTTGGAACATCATTAACACTATGACTTAGAGCAGCGATATTTTCTTCTGTACCTACAGTTCTTTGTCTTCTTGTTGTTGTTGCATCGAGTAGGGAAAATATTGTCCGAAATCTATCGATAGTTCGAAGAATAAGTTGCTCTGACGGACGATTATGTAAACCATAAATTTTATGAAGTGCTCTATAAGTTTGGCGAAAAGAACACTGATTTTGAATATGAATTTCAACGATTTGTAAACGTTGTTGCGGCGTGAGTTTTTCCATGATAATTTGTCAATGCTTACTGAACAGAAATGTCGAAACAACATGGCTTCTACCTTCTGTCAAATCACAATTATCCCTATCGAAAGTTCTATCACTCTAAAAAAAAACCCGATACGAAAAAAAGAAAGGATGAAATCGATTACTAACGAAGAAAAGGAGCTTGAGGTTTTACTGAAAGTAGCAGAAGATCCATGCACAAGCCGAAAGTCTGTCACATTCAGATGCAACAGGCGCTTGTCAGATGATTTTGGAAACCGTCTGAATTTTTGTAACTGGGCAAGTTTTCAAATTGAACAAAACCGTACATTTTTCATTTTTGTTTTATTCACCGAAGAAGCGACCTTTAAAAATTCTAGTTTCGTCAATGGACACAATTTTCATTATCACTCTTTCGAAAATCTTAGAATGATAGGGGAAGTCCACTATCAACACAAGTGGTCATTAAATGTCTGGGGTTTAGTTATCGTTATGTTTTAAAACTCCTGATATTCTTGATGACTTAGAGAAAAATTATTTATTAAATGCAACAAAGTATCTTCTTCATATTTCTCAAAGTTTCAGTGGCACACAACAAAAAATTTTGAAGGGTGAAGGGGGACATTATTACAGAAAAAATATCACTCTCTGCCGAAGCATTTGCAGACCCATGTTTATGAGACTCCTATTCTTGATGTCATCCGAATAATCACCTTCGTTTGATTTGGGAACATCGTGTATGTCAGTACACTTCCATGTTCTCCTTTACAATTAATATAACGTAGAAAGGGAATCAGAAGCAGAAATCAGCCAAAGGAAAATCAACTGGGATGAGGTGTAACTTAATCACCTCCAGCTATTTGAGCGTTGAAATTTTAATTACAATTAAATTGGGGGATATTAAATCACATCTCTTTTTGCCTCCATTCGAGACTGCTCGACAACAATCTGAAACTTTCTTCGTTATTTCAGATCTAATTAAACTTTAATAAACGACGTGATAGAATCTAATTGAATAACTCACCCCCAGGCAGAACTTTGACTGCATTGAAACGACAACGATCTGGGTTTTATAAAAAACTAATCGCAGTCTAGAGCAGCTGGCCGTGCCGGCCAGATGCGCGAAATTGATCATTGAAAATACGTCTTTCTGTTCGATTTCACTTGAATATTCAGTAAAAGGAATATGGAATGAGATTTATTTATTTGTATGTCCGAATTATGCGTCTAATTTTTTTGAGAGGTCCTTCTGGATTACTCCTTGAAAATGTGCTCAAAAGGTACTTAAGCCTGGCGTTGACAGGGTTAGTAGCTATCGGACAGTGAATAACAGTTACTGTTCGACAGTTACTGGGTTCATAAAAACGAAGTTGGACCAGTTACTACCGTCCAGTTACTTTGAAATATTTATCCGCCATTTCAAGTTGAATAAGTTGAAACAGTAGGTATAGAAACATAAACAGCATTAAGAAACTCCCATATTGGAGCATATAATAAATTTCAAAGTGAAAAGATTATTAAAAAAGAGTTTTATTCAAGTAAAACAAAGCTCAATTGTAATTATTGAGTATATACTTTTAATTCTTAGAATTAGACGGACTAGACGCATTATATAATCACACAGAAGGATATAAATGAACTTGTAATAATGAACCCTTAAGTACTACAACTCTATTATCCTTAATAAAAGTTCACAAAACAAAATACCCGATAAGAACAGTAGTTCCTTATTACACAGCATACAAACAGCATACAAACTTTTCAAATTCCTTATAAATATCATCAGAACTTTTCGTAAGTTGAACTGAAGAAATGCTATTCGAAAAAAAAGTGAATTGGGTAATAAAATAAGATACAATCCATTTACTAAAAATCTTAAATCAATATTATTTCAGTTTTAATGACATCTACTGCAGAACTGAAGGCTTAATTATGCCTTGAGTACACTTCTAGCTGATATTTTCATGGATAGTTTGAAAAAACAATTTATGAAAATAAGAATAAAATCGCTAACAAAATAGTTTATTGACATCGTCCTATGCTTTAAAGGCATATAAAATAGACAACTTGAAGGTTTTCTCCATTACTTGAATTCATTAAATAGAAGTATTGACTTTGCAATAGAAGTAAAACTGAAAACTCATTAAATTATTTGGATTCAACAATAACTAGAGTCAAAAACAAACAGAATTTTTCTATTTTTCAAAAAACCTTTTCACAGAGATATAACAATTCGCAAAAACTCTGTTCATCCAATCCAACATAAATTATCAGCATATCATAGATTCTTAACAATTCCTTTATCTCCGATCAATTTTAATCAAGAATTCAATTTGATTCATCAAATAGCGACTAATAACGGTTATTCGCCATCGATAATACGATAGTTTCGTAGCCAAAAAACAATAAAAAAAGCTATTTACGAAATATACCCTAGACTAAAAATCGAAAAAACATACAATTCACTCACCTAATGTCGTAAACCATCTCTACAAATAAAGAAATGACTTAAACATATCTTTCAGAACCAAAAATTAAATAAGGGTAGTTCAAGAACACTCTACCAAAACTAAACAAATCATATTTATCTGGTGTTTACCAAGTTGGATTCTACCTTTGCGGAACATCTAATAGAAAGAACGTTTTTTGATCGTTTTCAGATTTTGCATAGAGAAAATAAGCGTATGAAGCTGAACCTGTTTATAATCATTTGAAAAAGTTACTATGTAAGCGAAACGTGTCATGTGAGCGACTCACAATAATAAATAGAAATCAATACATCGGGTGTTTTTTTTAGAGTGATAGAACTTTCGATAAGCATGTGATTTGACAGAAAGCCATGTTGTTTTGACATTTCTGTTCAGTAAGCATTGACAAATATTCATGGAAAGACTCACGGCCCAACAACGTTTACAAATTGTTGAAATTTGTTTTCAAAATCAGTGTTCTATTCGCCAAATTTATAGAGGGCTTTCTCTACTCGATGCTGTATGTACAGAAGAAAATATCGCTCATAGTGTTAATGATGATCCACATTTGTCTATTCGTCGACTTTCCCAACAAGTTGGACGCTGTGCATCCACCGCATGGAAAATTTTGCGTAAAGATCTTGGTCTATACCCATACAAGATCCAACTTACCGTAAAATTGTGTTTAGTGATGAAGCTCATTTCTGGTTGAATGGCTATGTAAACAAGCAAAATTGCCGTATATGGAGTGAAAACAATCCTGAAGAAGTTCTGCAGGTTCCATTGCATCCTAAAAAATTATCTGTATGGTATGCTTTACACGCTGGAAGCATCATCGGTTCATATTTCTTTGAAAACGATGCTAGAGCTAATGTTACAGTGAATGGTGCTCGTTACAGATCGATGATCAATGATTATGTGTTTCAAAATTTGAATGGTATCGAACCAGAAGTGTTTTGGTTCCAACAAGATGGTGCCTACACCTCATGCTGCTACCGTAACAATTGATTTATTGAATGAAAGATTTGGCGATAACATTATTTCGAGAAATGGTCCAATTAATTGGCCTCCCAAGATCATGCGACATAACTTCACTGGCTTATTTTCTTTGGGGTTATGTCAAGTCATTGGTTTATGCTGAAAAACCAGAAACAATAGACGCTTTAGAAGCCAACATAACTCGTGTTATTGATGAAATAAGGCCTGAATTACTCGAAAAAGTGGTCCAAAATTGGTCTGGTCGCATGCGGTTCCTCAGAGTTAGTCGTGGTGGACATATGCTGGAAATTATTTTTAAAACATAAAATTATCTTTCGAATAAAAAAAGATTTGGCTTCAATCTTAGTGTGAATGTGTTTTATTTCAATTTAAAATTCTATCAGTATAAAGAAAACACCTGATACCTGTATTATTTAATTGGGGTGTTCGAATAATAACAAGCTTAAATGTTCGATTCTGTGAACCATAACAGTAAAAAAGATGGATTGGAATCTTAACAGGATAACGATTACTTTTGTAACATTCTTAGATAATAACCGAACGTTGTTGAAGCATTTTTTTCCATGATGAATGGTCAAAACACAAATTATAGCTTATTACAGCTAATATTCCTACTTCTAGCACCGAGTTAAGTTCGAAGCGTCCTCGGCTAGACAAAGATAAAATTCTATGGCACCACCCGACCTCTGTGACCTAGCATCGGCATGCATTCGCGTCCAAAAAATTTGTAGCGGCATGTCCTCTTAGGAACAATGAGAATCAATCACCATAACGACGAAACAATCTCCCATCGCCAAAACGAGATCGTTGCGTCGATATCCCGGTCCACAATCGGCGGTGTATTCTATGGTGTGTGTATGTGTGTGTTGAAACGCAGGTGTTTGAGGTCGGGTACTTCCAGGTGTCGGTCGTTGAACCTTCGCTTTCAACGCGGCTCAAATGTCCCCGAGCTCGGTGCGTACCGCCCGACGAACTGTGTAATCTACAGGATGTTGTAACTTGTTCTAGAGAGAGCTGCGCTACGCGTAGGTTCATTGAATCCGAGGTAACGAACGATAACGATCAAGGACGTCGCGAACCACAGAAAACGCGTGAAATTAGTTTTTCTTATTTATGAGGAAAATGGGTGGGCTGCAAGATTGTTCACGATTTACGAAAAGTTTCAAAGGAACATGCACAATTTTTAATTCATATGAGAAAAATTACGTTTTCTGTACAATGATTTTTAGACACTGAATTTCTTATAAAGTTATACGAGTATGTCGTCAACAAAAATTAATGTTTACAAATATTCACTCATGTTATAAACGAAATGAAATTAATGAATCCTTTGTTATTGCGTTTATTATACATGGTATCCAGTTAATAACAATTGGTTGCCAATAGATATACAGGCTGTCCCAACGAAAATTTGACCCCCCCAGATCTCTGAAACAAAGAATTTCCGAAGATTTAAAAAAGCAGGTCAATTTCTGTTTTGAGGGGGACGAATTTCCATCAGAGTTTGTTCCGAAAAAACTACCCCCTAACGTTTTTTGAATAGGGAAGAGATGTCTAGTCTTGGCTAGCTTGAAAGTTATTTATGTTCTGTGCGCAACCCAGTTAAAATTTTCGGAATCGACATCCCTTCCCTATTAAAAAAATGTTAGCGGTTGATGTCACCATCATGGGGTGGTTTTTTTCGGAACAAACTCATGATGGAAATTCGTTAAAACAGAAGTTGATCTGATTTTTAAAATCTTCCAAAAGTCTTCGTTCCTTAGTAATGGGGGGTTGAATTTTCGTTGGGACACCCTGTTCAGATTCTTTCGAATTAGGAAGAATTATGCTTAGTAAAAATATTTTTTCTTTGATTGTCTCGGTCTTTACTTGACGGAAATTCATCTTCAATATAAGAAAAACAAATGTTAACTTCCGCTATTTTATTGATTTACACGACAATTGTTTCGTCATACCATGACTTCATCAGGTGAGTATTTAAACTGACGTATACAATGCAAAACATGATCTTAAATACACAGCTCTGGTACAAAAAATTGAGGGGTGGAAAGAGATGGTTTACAATCAATGAAAAGTGTTAAGTAGGGGGATCTGTTTAAATATATTTGATCATTCAATAAAATTTGTCTTTTATTATATCTATTGATCTCTAAAGTTTCTAACAGATTTAGTTTCTGACTTTTGTTTTCGATATGTAATATTTCATAACTCATATTAAAATTATGACCAGTCTCTAACAAATGGTTGGCATAAGTTGAATTTGGTTTATTATTAATATAACATTTTTCATGTTCTCGTATCCTTGTTTGGAATGAACGGCCTGTCTGTCCCACATATACACATGGGCAATCACTACATGTTAACTTGTAAACTCCTGATTTTTTAAAACAAATTGTAAAAGTTACTATGTTTTACTACCAATAAAAATATATATTACACATTTTCTTGTGACTCGAGTTTCGGGAAACCAGACAAGTTGTCTGATGATGGGATAGCTCGTTTCCCGAAACTCGAGTCACAAGAAAATGTGTAATATATATTTTTATTGGTACTAAAACAAAGTTATTTCTACAATTTGTTTTAATTATGATCAACTGTCAAACAGTAACGGCTGAAACAATTCAGTATCCTGATTTTTTGTTTTTATGAATGACGTCTTTATTATTTTGTTCAAGTTGCCTGAAGAATTAATGGTTTCAAAAGAGATGTTATATTTTTCTTTTTTCTTTAAATATCTAGCAATCTTTTCAGATTCTTGGCTAATGTAAGTTAATGAAATAAATTTGGTTTCGTTTGAATTTTGAAATTTTGGATATACAAGTGATATTGCTTTCTTGTAATTTATTTTATCAAGTAAATGGTCTACAATTAACGGATTAAAATCATTATTGAAAGCTATTTGTTTAATGGTTTTATACTCTTTGTCAAAATTTTCTTTCGTCATGGGTATGTTAACCAATCTATAAAGCATACTATTATAAGCTGACAATTTTCGTGAAAATGGATGGTTTGAAGTATAATGAATCGTACCATCTGTATGCGTAGGTTTTCTGAACATGGAAAAGTCGAGTCTGTTATTAATTTTGGTGATTTTTAAATCTAAGAAATTAATGCTATTATTTACTTCTTCTTCATGTGTGAATTCAATTGTTGGATAAAATTTATTGATAGATTACAAAAATCAACAAAGTTGTCTATTTGTGTCATTAAATAAACAAATTATGTCATCTACATAGCGGTACCAATAAACGAAATCTTTAAAATATGGGAGTTTTTGGATATTGGTTTCTACGTGATCAATGAATATTTCTGATAACAAGGGGTTTGATGGGTTCCCCATTGTTAGACTTTTTTCGTCTAGATAAAACGTACCGTTGAACATAAAGTAATTTTGATCTAGGCAAACGTTTAAGGCGTCTAATATTTCTGTATTTACGACAAGATTAGAGATCAATAGATATAATAAAGGACGAATTTTATTGAATGATCAAATAGATTTAAACAGATCCCCCTACTTAATATTTTTCATTAATTGTAAACCATCTCTTCCTACCCCTCTATTTTTTGTACCAGAGCTGTGTATTTAAGGTCATGTTCTGCATTGTATACCTCAGTTTAAATGCTCACCTGATGGAGTAATGGTATGACGAAACAATTGCCGTGTAAATCAATAAAATAGCATAAATTAACATTTGTTTTTCTTATATAGCAAAAATATCACAATTTTCCAGAGAGAGAGTAAATATATTTATTGTTCTAGGAAATGGCTAACGACTTGTTTTTTTTTTGCCAAATACAATACAATGGAATTCTCTGAAGCACATGGCTGATGTTAAGCACACCGCTAGATTTAATTCTTGTGAACCGGCCATAAAAGTTGATGCTCATAATTGATTTTGGTATTGCTTGTCCAACTGATGCATTCGACAAGCGAATCAGAGAATCTTGCGTAGTGCACTAAATTGGTTCTGCCAAGATCAGAGAAGGGATCGCATAATTTCAGATCCGAAGACGAATTGGCAAATATTTGCCATTCATTAAACGAAATCTTAATCTAGGCATTGCAGTCTCTCAGAGTTAACCCCAGTCTATCTTCGTTTATTTGCTATGTAGAAAAAACTAAGATTGAATTAGAATGATCGTTAGTACCTGAAAGAGGATGATGACGTTATTGCCGTACAGACAGATTTTCGAAACTCTTCATCATATGAATAGATGAGTTTGTTCAGCTAAGATGAAAGAAGTAAAATATCTGATAAAATTATATATTTCTATATCACATTGAATAAATTGGAACTTTGAGCTGACATCCGAGAAAAGACAAAATTTCTGGTCATATTGTATCGGCAGGTTCACATCAGTGAGTCCAACCTCTTCCAGACCATATCCGGTTCGAAAACTAGACATTTGGGCAAAATGATATCAATATTGATTCTCAATCAGAAGTGAAGAAACTCACCGAAATTAAGACTAATCGAAACTGTAAGATAACAAAATTCAAAACTCTGCCAAGGAACGCGATAGAAAAATACTCCAAATTAACACCAAATTCTCACCAAAGGTCAAACACGCGTCTATCACAGTAACGACCTCAGTTCCTTAGACAAAACAACAAACCTGAACAATTTTATAACGAATTAATTCAGATAATTCATTCATATTATACGATGAACGAAAAACTTAAATAAAGATAATAGAAGATATTCTAATTAAGATATTCATTCAACTTTCGACTCTAGTGGGTATAAAAATTATAGGGTTCACGAAGATAATAACAGACTTGATGTCATTAGTACTGTCGACTGAGGTTTAAAGATCGTTTTGGTGTTCACTTTATGTAGAGGAACTGGTCGGTATTGTTAAAGACACATGTGTATATCGAGTGTGGAAGAAGTGGTGATATTAACTGTGTATCCTCACGAAACATTAATTACTATCGTTTATCAGAATGAAGATCTATAAAACTCCGGTGTATATAATGAGTATTCCAGTAAGACGTTTAATTTTGAATTTCGCGCCATATTTGAAGTGCCAAAACTAGGCTAATATGAATACTGACTTTTACGAGTAAAAAATGTGAAGTTATCAAGAACGGTTTTGTATACGCTAACACAACGCGACGGAGTAGTTCAAATTCACTATAAAAATGATGACAATGTTACAAATTCAGTTCGAGGAGCTTAAAATCATTAAGAGCATTCTCGCTCCGCTATAGTGAAATTGATGAATAAACTTGAAAGTCTTGGACAAGTTAGTGATGTGAACATTTTCACTAGTGCTTGTCTAGTCAGGTGTACTGAAAATATCGCCGCTGCATGATCTTGGCTTGAAGGCTTGAAAAATCCAGCTGATGCAATAATTAGAGCTACAAGATCACAAAAAAGCCTTAATCGAATCCGAAATATAAAAGGTTTTTCAAGAAGAGGTGTAATTTCATTTGTTTTCTCTTATTGGAAGCACAAATTAATTCAGTCCGTTTTTGAAACATCCAGTTTGAATTGTTTTGAATTTCATAAAAAACGTTTTTTGTTACGCTGTTGAAAATGTCAGTTTTTCTGATAACTAAACAGAATTTGCGGAAAGTTTTAATTGGAAAAAAGTGTATGTTTGGGCAAGTTTACGGTGACCATGCTCCAACTGACAAGTCATGTAGAGAATGATTTCAATGCTTCAAGAATGGTGATTTCAGCGTTGAAGATAAACCTTGTTCGAGAAAGTCGAAAAAATTCAAAGACCATGAATAACAAACATTACTCGATGAATATCCGCGTCTAACGCAAGACAAGTTTGCACTTACGTTCAGGCTGACCCAAAAAGCATATCTGTATGTTTGAAACCTATGGACCTGATTCGAAAGCAAGGATTTTGGGATGAATTGAAACCAAGAGATCTGGAAAATCCGTCATTTTCTTGTGAGTAGCTGCCTCAAAGACAAAAAAGTAAGGGTATTTTACACTGGGTAGCGACTGGTGATGAAGACTGGATCTTCTACGATAACACGAAGAAAAAATACTATGCTTTGCCAATCGTTGCCATCGACCTCATCATCAACACAAAGCCGAACGTTAATCGGTCGAAAGTTATGCTGTGTATCTGGTGGGACCAAGATTTGTGTACCACGGGGTGATTCCATTCCGGATGATCGGTATAGAGGTGCATTACGAGAAACATAAATAGGCATGAAAAACTTATTCTTTTGAGATACTGAATTGTTTCAGCCGTTACTATTTGGTAGTTGATTATAATTAAAACAAATTGTAAAAATTACTATGTTTTACTACCAATAAAAATATATATTATACATTTTCTTGTGACTCGAGTTTCGGGTTTTGAGTCACAAGAAAATGTGTAATATATATTCTTATTGGTAGTAAAACAGTGATTTTAACAATTTGTTTTACTTATTTTTTTGCGTGACAACGCTGGACCTCACGTCGCAAAACTTGTCAAAAAATATTTAGAAACAATCAAATGGGATATAAAATAATAGAAAGAAGTTTTTCACTTGATAAAAGGATTATTTAAAAAAAAATTAATATCATACATATTTATTCAGTTAACCTCCTACAAATTTTAATTTCAAAAAATTTTTATTCGAAAACTTTTAGAATTAAATTAAATGAATGTCTTAAAACACACTGTGTCACTTAAGTAGACGTAGATAATTACACAGTACCAAATGGAATAAAAAGACTCAAATAAATATAAATAATCCATTAAATCTACTGAATAAATACTTGAAGGGGACCAGTAGTTTCGTTCCTTGTTTTATTAAAACCAAATTCCGTTCTAAAAATGCAAAACATAACCTCAAGAACTTTTTCAAAACAACTTGTTCAAAATAAGTTCCTTCAAACAAATTCCTATGTTTCGCAATTTTGAAAAAAAATGTGCTTTTAATAAAACAAGGAACGAAACATAATTTTGTCCCTTCAAGTATATATTCAGGAGATTTAATTGATAATTTATATTTCTTTGAATTTTTTTGTTCCCTTTTGTACTGTGTGATAAGTGTTTAATTCTATATGTCTACTAAATTGATACAGTGTGTTCTTAGACATTTATTTAATTTAATTCTGAAAGAAATCTAAATTTATAGGAGGTTAACAGAATAAATCTGTATGATATTTAAAAAATTTTCAATTGGGATATTTTACATCTTGCAACAATTATCCAATAATTTAAAATGAAACCTGTTGTTATTAGGAATTTCATGTCAATGCACTGATTAGTTTTCGAGTTAAATATTTTTTTATTCTCAACTCCTAGGATGTTTGATTTACCAGAATATGTTGGAATCATTTTGGACTTGTACCTTTTTTTTTAACCAAATTTCATTAATGTCATGAATCTTGATAGTTCATTTACTGTGATAATTTAAGAGAGGACAACAATTCTTACAACCATTACGATGGTTGATTTATTGAGAAAATTATTTATTGATCTTCAAAATGAAACATTTGGATTAAAAAACCACATAGACACACGCTTCACATTTAGGCACCCACACCTTGTTTTCTAGTTCGAAGCAAACGGAAATACTATCTGTTTGAACAATAGATGCGACTAAAATTAGTATAATGTGTAATTTCGAATTTGATTTCTGATCACATTGTAGGATGATGTTTTGGCACAATCCGAACAAGCGAGCAGGCCAAAATTCTAGGCACGTGTCTGGCAGAATACTTTGTGATGCACGATTGTGAAGCAAAAATTTCAATTTGTTAAGATCAGGGAAGATGGAATTTAGCAAGGGATCAGTGTATAGTGCTATACAGGGTGTCCCAAAGAAAATTTGACTCCCCAAGAACTCAGAAACGAAGAATTTTCGAAGATTTTAAAAAACAGTCCAACTTCTGATTTAAGGGGGACGAATTTCCATCTTTAATAGGGAGAAAGAATTACTATGACGACCTTGTTCCGAAAAAACCACCTGAGGATGGCAACAGCCCCAACATTTTTTTAATAAGGAGAAGATGTTGGGAGTGGTTTAGTTGAGAAGTTTTTTCTGGTCTCTAAACTTCGCAGTTGAAATTATTAAATTTATTTATTAAAGGACAGAACAATTTGAGTTATTGAATGCTTTTACTTTAAAAACATTGGATTTTCTTATCGCTAATGATGGGAATATGTGTGAAACGGATGAAATTCATTACAATGTATACTATTTTCTTGAAGATTCTTTCTCACATGTGTTTCACTCTTCAGTCTATAATTACTCACAGATCTGGTGTATTTGAATGTATTAGGTTTCTGTTTCAGTTACCCTTATAATAATGTTCAATATCAAATTGCTAAAGGAAATCACCGAATTTTAAAATTTCAACCTGGATGTTTAGAGTACAAAAAAAACTTTTCAACTAAAACACATCCACCATCCCTTTCCTATTAAAAAAAATTGGGGGTTGTTGCCACCCTCAGATGGTTTTTTCGGAACAATGACGTCATAGGAATTCTTTCTTTGTAATACAGAACTTGAAAATTATTTTTGAATTCTTCAAAACTATTAGGTTCTTGAGTTTGGTCGGTTCAACATCACCTTTTGACGGTAAGTTCAAATTACATTATTTCGTTAATAGTGAACCGAAAATTTTTAATGGGTTGTGGACAAAACATAAATAACTTTCAAACTAACCAACACTCGACATCTCTTCCCTATTCAAAAAATTTTGGGGTTTGATTCCACAATTCTTCGTTTCTGAGTTCTGGGGGGGTCAAATTTTCATTGGGATAGTCTGTATACAAAAGTGAAACTTTGATTCCGTTTTTGTTCTCAAATTCCAAGCAATTCTCAAATAATTTCCGAATTGTGCCTCTGAAAAACTTCTTGCCTCTTGAGGCGATCCAATTTTGAAGCCAATTTTCGATTTCTCCAAAATAAGTGAAGCGGTGACCTGCCAAATCGTGTTGTATACGTCGAAACAGCCAGTAATCAGAAGAAGCAATGTCCGGAGAAAATCCCATTTGATCGTTTCTAAATATTTTTTGACAACTTTTGCGTAGTGAAAGCAAAATAACAACTGGATCACAGCTGTTCACAGGAAAATAATCGCCCTTACTGATCTCGTGGTTTCAATTCATAAGCAACCCAATTGCTTTTGAATCAGACTCATAGATTTCAGACAAATAGACACTGCTTACTGGGTCACTCCAACGTAAGTGCAAACTCCTCTTGTTTTAGACCCTTCATCGAGTAATCTCTGTAATTCATCGTCTTCGAGTTGTTTGGCAGTTCCAAGCGAGGTCTACCTTCAACGCTGAAATCAGCACAAAAACCATTCTCTACATGATTTGTCAGTTGAAGCATTGTCATCCTAAACTTTTACAAGCATACGCACCTGTATTTTAGAACATCCGAATCCATTTTCTAATGCTGTCGTCACTTTGTGCACGGCCTGTACAATATTCCTCACGATACAAACGTTGAGAAGCAACTACTGAATCACCGTTGCGATAACACGCTCGTACGCAAAACGCGCGATGCGCTCCCGGGTACTGCCCCATCATGCATAAAACACCACAAAATGGCAGACACCACGATCTCATCCCCACTCTCCTCCGTCGCTCAGTTTCAAATGTAGCGTCAAAAAAAAATAGCCGATACACTTTTTGGAAACGCTGGAGAGCCTAATAATTGGTTGGCTATTCCTTCCTCAAATGCGAGTTCGAAAAGACTGTTAATTCTCTGGAGTAATTAACTAATTAATTATACCCAAGTACGTGTTTGACACAAGAGACGTTAAGTCTAGAGGATACAGATTCTCAATCTAACGTTAGTTAAGCTGTAAAATTATTTTATCGTGTCTCTCGTTGTACTACGGATCAAATCGCATGAACTGCATCAGATAACAATCACCTGTTATTGTTTCAAAAGATAGCCGGAAACCAGACTACTGGCAAGGTTTTTTTATCTTGAAAAGGTTGAGATAGAAAAAAGCAATCGCTACATGGCAAGTGATCTTCAACAATATAGTTTATAATATACTCCTTCAATCTTCACGAACAAGCCCCGTACAACAATCCATCATTTGTTTTTCCGTCCGCTCTCTGCTGAGAGTTCAAGTCAAGGCTACGCACTTCTTCCTCTAGCTTCGTTAAAAAAGTCAGGCGCCCAAGATGGAAGCTGCACAGGCACAGACGTCGGAGATGCAGCCCGCACTAATTGATTCTCTGTGGTCACGTTTGCGACCACAGACTCTCTCCATCGGTGTTCAATACGCTAATTAACCTGATGGCGGCGAGTGAATAACCTGAACTGCCCTAGGAACGTCGTACGTTAAGATCCGGCATGAGGAATATATACCCTCATCTGTTATTCGAATGAGCAATTCATATGACACGATAAGTCGCTATTTATGTATCCGCAGTTGGCAACACTGGATTTGCCGGACGCCATCTGACACGTTGTAAAGATTGATATTGTTAACGATATACGTAGTCTTATATTATATAACGGGCGATCAGTGACGGCACTGACAAAGTATCTAAAATGATCGAACACATCCTTCGCACCTGACAGTTTTGAAGAAAGTTGACAAAATCAAAATGCTTTGTAAGATAATATTGATAACGTTTCATAATTAACAATTAAAGATCATCAAATATGAATAACTGTGAAAAAAATTAGGGGTTGATTCCTAGTCAAAAAATAGGGTGGATTTTTCATATAAACTCCGCCTTCTGCTTAGTTACAGCCCCCTAAAGATGGCGTCCGAAAAACAGTTTTCAATTTTTTTCTTAAACACCAAAAAACCGACAAGAATAAAATTAAGCAGACATTTTATACGGGCGAGAAGGCACTCAAAAAATATTTTGTGGTGTTCCTCTATGATTCCAATGGGTAGAAAAAGCCAAAAGACTAATAAGATCTCTTGTAATTTCTTGCGAATTGAAATGTTTATATGAAAGACCCTCCCTATTTTTTCACAAGGAATCACCTCCTAAAATTTTTCGCAACTATTCATACACACCCTGTATATCAGTAGAATTTGAGCATGAAGAATTAATGAAGAAGATATTTAACTGTTTCAGCCGTTGATCATAATTAAAACAAATTTTTTATTACTATGTTTTGCTACCAACAATTTTCAGATGTTTTACAATATGTAAGGTTTACATTTTTGTAACTAGTTTCGAACTTTCGTTCATCTTCATGCAACTGACCCCTAAGCACAGGGTACAGGGTATTTTATGTAGATTTAGTAACATTGTAGTGAGAATAAATCACTAGTTGGAAGCTAGTCACAAAAATGTACACTTTACATATTGTAAAACATCTGAAAATTGTTGGTAGTAAAACATAGTAATAAAAATTTTTTTTCAATAATGAAAAAGATTCGCCCAAACTTTGATGATAGCTCAAAAATGATTTTTGCAGAGGGAATCTTGAATAGAATCATAATCTTCAAGAGTAAGAAGACAGTTCCTTATGTTCACCCTCCTATATACTTTCTTAGCGTGGAGAATGATTTATTTTTAATCGGTTTTTTAGTGTTTGGATATCGAGATCTTCTTTGACTTTGCTTATTTACAAGCACTAATGAATTCTTTTTAGATTCTTTCCGAAATCTATGGAAGCATTTGAAGTTTTTACAATCAGCTTCGATATGTTTGAAGACGGCCGATCTTTTGTCTGTAGTCAGATGCTCCGTCAGTCTTGTTTCAAAGGTGATAACTGTTTGATCCACGTAATTGCATTACAATTATCACAATCAATTCTGTAGACTCCCGAACCTTTTAAATTATATTGTTATTGTTCTGCGTTGAATAAAATATTTCCTAGATTAGGACAAACTAAGGTGAACGTTTTTGAATTGAAACTTTTGGAGTAATTTTGGATTTTATTCAATAAATGTCCAAAATAACCTAAATATATATATTTTCGATCAGTATTTTCTATAATTGGACACAGAAGGGTATTTATGTATTGGCTTAATTTTCTGGATATGATTTTACTCAAATATGAAAGGTCGGTCAGTCGGTCAATACATACTCCAGAACATAATCCATCCCATGATAATACTCCTGCGAGATAAATTTAAAGAATGTGTCCTGTTCCTGGAACATAGCGTCAGCTTGCAGCGCACCAAAGCTGTACGGCAAATATGTAAGATGGGAAACAGCTACATTGAACTGGTCAGACACGAACCCTATGGAACATGTATGTATCGGGTGTTTTTTTTTAGAGTGATAGAACTTTCGATAGAGATTACTGTGATTTGACAGAAGGAAGAAGCCCTGTTGTTTTGACAAATTGTTGAAATTTATTTTCAAAATCAGTGTTCTATTCGCCAAACTTACAGAGCACTTCGTGAAATTCATGACTCACATAATCGTCTATCAGAGCAGCTTATTCGTCGAACTATAGATATATTTCGGATAACATTTTCTCTACTCGATGCAATAACAACAACAGGACAAATAACTGTACGTACAAAAGAAAATATCGCTACTTTAAGTCATAGTGTTAATCCAGCTTTGTCTATTCGTCGACGTTCACAACAAGTTGGACTCTGTGCATCCACCAGATGGAAAATTTTGCGTAAAGATCTTGGTCTACACCCATACAAGATCCAACTGGTTCAAGAACTAAAGCCACTTGACCATTATAAGCGTCATTTGTTTGCTGATTGGGCCCTAGAACAGCTTGAAGTTGATCCACTTTTTTATAGTAAAATTGGGTTTAGTGATGAACCTCATTTCTGGTTGAACGCCTATGTAAACATGCAAAATTGCCATATATGGGGTGAAAACCTCAAGAAGTTCTCCAGGTTCCATTGCATCCTGAAAAAAGCACTGTATGGTGTGTTTTACACGTTTCAGGCATCATCGGTCCATATTCCTTTAAAAACGATGCAAGAGCTAATGTTACAGTGAATGGTGCTCGTCACAGATGGATGATTATTTGTTTCAAAATTAGAATGGTATCGACCCAGAAGTGTTTTGGTTTCAACAAGATGGTGCTTCACCTCATGCTGCTACCGTAACAATTGATTTATTGAAAGAAAGATTTGGCGATAACATTATTTCGAGAAATGGTCCAATTAATTGGCCTCTAAGATCATGCGACATAACTCCAGTGAATTATTTTCTTTGGGGTTATGTCAAGTCATTGGTTTAAGCTGATGAATCAGAAACAATACACGCTTTGGAAGCCAACATAACTCGTGTTATTGTTGAAATAAGGCCTGAATTACTCGAAAAAGTGATTCAAAATTGGCCTGGTCCAATGCAGATCATCAGAGCTAGTAGTGGTGGACATATGCCTGAAATTATTTTCAAAACATAAATGTCATAAAATTATCTTTGAAATGAAAAAAAAATTTGGCTTCAATCTTAATTTAAATTTGTTTTATTTCAATTTAAAGTTCTATCACTCGAAAAAACACCCGATATCTTTCTTAAGTATTAGGGGGGTGCAAGTTTTTGAATGTGAGTGTTTCAGGGCACCTATTGTGATTTCAGTTGTTAAAATTATCAACGAAAATTGGGCACATATCCCTTATGCCGGATCTTGAATTTTCGGGTATATCGACGTTGTGAAGGGATTGATTGCTAAAATGGCGATAATTAGGGATCCTTTGAAAATGGTCCTTATGCGATGAAAAGCAACAATTCGTCCGCGACGCCGGTAATTAGCAGGCGTCGTCATGATTTCGACATTACGCGATAGAACGGCTTCAATGGCGGCCACGTGCCGGAGGTTATTAATTCATATTGTGCTCGCGAATTCGCATTTCACGCGTTCAGGTTATGGGCCCGCGTTTTTGTGAATTGGCTGGAAGAAAGAGGGCTGCGCATTGACGGTCTCGTTCGGGTGTGAATACTTCTCGAGGTGTTCAATGAACTCTAAATATCACCTAATTGCAGTTTAGAGACTTTTCGTCTTGTCGTATCGAGCATTGAATTTTCGTGGGGCTGTTAAATAAAAAAATAAGTTTCTTCTGTGAATTTCCAGATCCAGTGTATTGAATATCCTCAAATGACGTTATCTAATTATATTTCAATTACAATAAAGTTGTCGAATAATGAATTCATGAATATTTAGATTTATTCAATAATTAATACACAAACACACCTAGGTTCTGACGCAAACTCCGTACTATCTTTATTGCTGTTTTACTTCATTAAGTCATTAATCACAACCGTGCGGTAATATTACCTACTAATGCATTAATTCTGCTTATTCCTTTAGACAAGAAATCGCAGAAAACGGATGACGTCTTTGATGATTGAGAATTCTTTTTTTATTTTCTCGACTGCTTTCGATACATTTGAATGAAATACCAATGAATACCTAATGAGTTGGGCAAACGCATCCATGACAGCTTCGCCGAAATCGACATAAATTATATATATCACGCGGAATCGAGGACGAATGACGAAAGTTAACTCATTTCGTGCAATTTTCGAGAAGAATACCATGTGGAAATTTTTACAGAATTTCCGTTTTTTTGAAATTCTACGTTTGGTTTTTACGGAACACATTTGGCCGTGAATTAACAGATGCCGTAGACGGGGTCACTTGCTAAGGCTTACCTGTTGAATGGTTGAAGAACGATAAAATATTGTGAGAAAAATAAGCTGTAATTATGAACAACTCAAAGAAATACTATATCTCAAAACCTATAATATAATCTTTACATATCAATAAAGCAGTAAGCATCATGACAACCGACCATAGAAGAGTGCCCCCAATGATGCTTTTTTTAAGTGTCGAAAGGCTTTTTACCGGTAATGTCTGCAAAAAAAAGTGGGTGTAAGTCGAAAGTTGAAAGACGGATCTAACTGGTTAAAGGATATTCGTTGAACTTACTAAGGCCATCAAAATGAAATTCAATGTATAATAGATCCTACGCATTTAAATATCGAATTTTCATTATTTCAAGACAAAGTGTGATATCCCGGTTACTTTGCCAGTTGAATTGTTCGTCAAAGACCCAGAAATGGTAGACTACGTGCTAGTACAAGTAAGAAAACAGCCTCCCAGCACTTGCAGAATGGCAAGGCAATGTTTTCGAGATGCCACAGGTAGTTAAGTTTCTCTAAGCACACTCAGAAGACATTACGTAAAAAATTTAACATCTAGACGCTTGTTAAGAAGGGTTCTTATTCACTAGCGAACATGGGCGTCAAATAATAGAATAGGCAATGGAAAGTGTACACTGGCGAGATTAATGGCGATTCTTATTCTTTACTGAGGTGTCGAACGAAGGAACCGCCGTTCTGTACAAGAAGTACTCTTTTCGAGGCTTGGGGTGGAGTTTGTTTCGATGGTAGAACTGACTTATTAGTACTTCCAACAACCATGACATATGCTGATGAAGTTTTCAACGGTTTAGTCTCACACTTTCACGCAGCGGCAAAAATTTCGTTTGGTAGTTGGATGATAAAATGCACTACCACACAGATTCCACTAGGTGATTACTGTTAGAGAAAACCAGAGTACTCCACAGCTAGCTCTAAGATCCCCTCACCTTAATCCAATTGAGCATGCTTGGGGCCAATTACAAAGTACCTTTAATGCCCACAGACCACAGCCGGAAATGCTCCAACATCTTTTGCCACAACTGTAGCAACAAAATGAGCAGAATATTCTGAATAACTTAGTGTAAAGCATGCAGAGAAGATGTCAAGCAGTTCTTGATGCACCTGGTGGTCAAACTTTGTATTGAGGGTGAATACCAGGAAGTACTACGGCCTCGAGAAGGTCAAGCCGAAGACTTCTTGATTGATTTTGACCCCTTGATACACGAAAAGCAAATTCCGCCGCAGACCATGACGGATTGCGGATTTTGACGATGGCCGACGTACCGAGAACCTTTGCGGATCAGACTGTCGTCTTGGTGGTTGTGGGATTGTTCTACGGTGAAAAGCTCCTCGTTTGTGAAGAGAATGCTCTTCCATTGCTGAGCGGCGGCGAGACGAAGGAGTTGGACCTTTGGAGTCGTACGCGCTTATTTTCATCCGTGAGGAGTTTTTTTTGGAGCTTGTATGGCTTGAGGTTGAGTTCCTTTTTGGACATTTGACGGACGGATTCCCGGTTGATACCAGTCTCATGGGCTATTTTCCTCGGATTTCGATCGAATCGCTTCTCGACGATGTTGCGATTGCTAGACATATTTACGGTGCGTTTTCCCCTCTTCTTGGACGACGACCATCATAGCTAAGCTCCTTGAAACGGCAAATTGCATCGGACACGGTTCACCGAGGCACATCAAGCAAACATTCAATTTCAGATTGACGCTAACCTTGACGAAACAGCTTCAAAATTTTACTACGTTTGTTTGACATTCTTACACTCTGCAAAATAAAGTAATATCAAACTGAAAATTCACATATTAGTACAAGAAAGTGTAGAGAATCTAATGGAATAAAAATTAGTTGGCTGCGCTAAAATACTTTTGTTCCAGAACACAGTAAAATTTGTTTGTCTTGTTATCTCTTGTTTCAGAAGGAAATTGTGTTTTTTCTAAAGAGAAAAGGCAAATTAATTCAGACGAGCAGTTTTATTTGAAATAAAGATGTTTATAATCATTGATTATATCAGTATCTATTACAAGTATCTATAATATCCATCGTCTTTGTTGTGTGATTAGGAGCGTGCCAGTGTTCAAAGGTGAAAAATTACAATCTCTTTCGCTGAAAATGGCGTTTCTTCCCCGATATCCATCTAATGATAAACCTCCGCGAGTGTTCGCTCTGTTATCTTGTTTGCCTAAATGAGTGCTAACGACGTTCTTAAACGTAAACAACACCCCTTTGAAAATCCAAATACGACAAAACGATGACTAAGTCAATCCCGGTACCGAGCCTTTTTGTCTGGCATTTCCGGACGCCGACAAAGGCTCACCCATGCATCGTCAAAGGTCCTCTGCCGATTATCTGTTTCACCCATCGGAGACCACAATAAAAAGTAACGGTCTGACGGCATCGCCAGAGGCTGTAATAGTTCTAAATATCGACCGTTTTTTCTCATTATCAACCCCCGTTAGTGTCGGGAGGGAGGGTAGGGTTCGTACGGAACGATGACGGGATCTAGCTAGCTAGGCCGTAATATCCCGCTATCGTGAGTCTGTCTGGTGTGTGTGTTTGATACGTTACGCGTTCTGGACGGTTGATAGGGAAAGGGGTTCTTTAATTGGGGGGAGGGTGGGAGGATCTGGTTGCAGCCATGACGGGCCGGTACGCACCTTCTGTCGATGTTTTTTTTTCGTCCGCAGGGACGGCGCATGGGATCGAAACTCTTTTGGTACCAGAGGAACCAAGGCGACAATAACAGAAAATCCTTCTGCTACATCTTTATTCATTATGCATTTATGATTCTTCTTTGGTAAAGGTTGTCAATGAATTTAAAATCAGAACTTTAAATTCGGAATTATATTTGAAAAATTATATATTGAAATATATATAATCAATATAAAATATTTTTCGATCTCTAGGAAAAAACTTTGTTCACTTTACGACATAAAGCATATTTTCACTTATGTATTAATACAACATATATATATATATATATATATATATATATATTGTATCAATACATAAGTAAAAATAAAGTAAGTAAATAAAGTACATAACCATACGGAAAATTTATTATTCCAAAATTATATGAAAATCTAAAAATAATGAATAAAAAAAAATTGAAATAAAACTTTAATATTCAACAAATATTCATTTTTCTATTATCATAACAAGAGAAAGTAACTAGCAACGTCATAGCTGTTTATACCTGACAGTTTGTCCAGGCAAATTATAGACAACCCTACGTTAGCACATTCTATATGTTTTATACTTCAAGTCCAGTATAAAATTTTCTTATTATCTTGATGTTGCCACATATAATGAAAAATCATTTTTAAAAAAATGATTAAAAATATTTTGTCCAGGATTTTTTTTGAAAACCTTTTTTCAATATATTTTCTAATGTACTAAATTTATTATAAAATAAGTTTTACTCTATTATCAGCTCAGTGAAGGTCGATTTAGGTTCGGATCTTCTACTAATATGTCTATTAAGTGAAACAGTGTTTCTAAGACATTTAATTTTTTTAGATTCGAGTTTCAGGATAATCTTTCTTATCAATAT
This sequence comes from Megalocaria dilatata, assembly GCA_034642435.1. NCBI lineage: Eukaryota > Metazoa > Arthropoda > Insecta > Coleoptera > Coccinellidae > Megalocaria > Megalocaria dilatata. The sequence continues at coordinate 35,218,030 of CM067854.1, forward strand.
TGAAATGTTTAAAAAAAAATTGTAATTATAATATTTCAAGTTGAAATTTTGAATTTGAAGTATTTTAATTGTTTCTATCATGTATCAACGCGCATTCCAATTTATTATCAGTTCCAGTGTTCTTCTATTTAATGAATTTTTAACAAACTCATGTCAACTCTTCATAAACTCGAATCTATATCCCTACATTACAAGAAATTTCCTCGAGATCAAATAATAACATATCATTACACCCAAAAAAATAGAACCACTTTTCGGAGTTAAAAAGAAAGCGGGCCCAGTCTCTGCGGCCGAACCGGTCCTGCGTCCCGATAGACAAACATACACCTGCACCTAACCCGCCTGGCCAGGGGAGTAGTGTGTGTACGTCGCGCGGGCCAGACTCCTGCCAGACAGAGCGCCAAGGACGATCACGTAGCCCGTCTGGCCGGCAGAGGGCGGAACGGACGGGCGCTCCAAGGGCCCCTAGACGCGGCTACAAGTTTCCCGTACCCGTTCTTTCGGATTGCGGGGCAAAAAAGACGTGACGGGGCGATGAGACGTGTCGTCCCGCGAACGCCGAAATAATTTGTCTCGCCGTGTAAGATTGTATCGAGGAAGGCGGTGAGAAGGGTTATGTTCTCTCTGAATTGTCCGATTTTCACCGTGCTACGGTGACGTTTTGGTGGAGTTATGAAGAGCGTAGTCCATTTTATACCATTACTATCTTTTATTTATTATTATAATGAGAAACACCTTAATCACTTTCAACTTATCGACAAACTTTCAACCGTACGGTGCAAAAATGTACGACAACAATCGATTGACAAAATTTTTTCGGGTAGTTCAATGAGTCGGTAGATCGAATGAACCAGTATGACATTTGTGGCAAGAGGGCGTGTCTTATTGTTGTCTGTGGTCTCCGAAAATCATGCAAAATTGAGAAATGTCACATTTGCGGTATTGTTCGAAAATCGAAGTGAATTATGTGCGTACATATAATAATATAAAAAGGGAAATAAAAAAGCGATTTTGTAGAGGTACTGGCCTGCCTGAAATGGCAACAGTAAGCAAGACTGATTTAAAGCCACAACATAGTAGAAAAATAAACAAAATGAAGATTTTGACCTGGTGGAGTCTGCAGCCCTAAAAAAAGATTCCTTCTGTTAGAAGCACCTTGAAATCACTGTTTAATATCGGGTGGGGCCACCTCTAGCTCTTCGTAATGCTCTACCTCTATTCGGCATTGTCTGAATGAAGTTATCGATGAAAGCCTGAGGAATATTTTGCAAAATGTCTGTCAAAGCATTGGCGAGCTGTTATAATGTCTATGATGGGTCAGGTAAGCGGTGCAATTGTTGTGACATTGCAGACCAGGTGTGGACAAGCATTAACATCGATTAATATAAAATTGGTGCTAATCGCTGCCGTAAAGGCAACACTAAATGGTTCTACAATTAAAACACGATACCTAACCGCTGTCGCGTTAATGAGGATAATAAGATCTGTGCGTCCATTAAAACAAATTCCTGCCCAAACGCACATTGAGCCGCCACCGAAAAGAGTTGTTGGTGTCATGAAATGTTCATTATATCGTTGACCCCGTTATCACCTTACCAACATTCTCCCATCATACTGATACAGACGAAATCTGAACTTATTCGTGAACAGGCAGGAAATCCATCTGTGCGCGTTTCAGTTTCTATATTCAGTACCTCAACGGTGCTTCCTACTTAAGCCTGGTGGTGCCTACTTCATCGCAGGTGCCTGGCGGATCTTCTTACCCTCAAATTGAAACTTTGCAAACTATTCCGGATTATTCCACCAGAAACTATCCTATAGGAATGAGCTTTTAATTCAGGATGCTGTAAAGAAGGTATTTCGTCGTGCATTTAACCGTATTAACCGATCTTGTTTTGCGACGGTTGTTCTTCTTACTCTTCCATCTCCATGAATATATGCAGCATTTCTATTAATACAATAGCCATTCCACGCTCTGCCGAATATACTTTGCCGAAACCATGAGAAGGTTAGCAACTTCTTGTTGATTTAAAGCGTTTAACCAAGACACTAATTGTTCATGTCGGACGGCTTCTAAACGTATGTTAAACTTGTGACAATTAACGCACAACTGATACTACACAAAACCATATCGATTGCAATACCACATTCGAACATGTGGTCCAGAAAATAAAGATCATACACTTACAAGAAATGAGTTTTTTGTAATTGCGCCATTCAGTGTCATGAGGACCATTTTTTCTGTGTGTGTAATACGCAAACATACGCCTCTTCAAAAGGTATGTACAGCAATCCTGAAAATTTTATTCAAGTATGAAAAGTCATTTTTTTCTCGGATATCCACTTCAATTTTTGAGCAGTGTATCACTTAGATTGGTCGTTCGACATATGAATCGTACTCGTCCATTTTGATAATAATGTTTTATAGTTTACACGTTCACACCAAAATCAAATTCATCAATGATTGTAAAAGATTTCAGCAGTTTGTATGCAATATTGCTTTCCTGCTACTGGGCTAATAAATTATACTAGTGTAGTCAATTGACCAATATAATCAATTAATAAAACTTGTTCGGGTAGTTCAATGAGTTGGTAGGTCAAATGAACCGATATGACATTTGGGGCGAGAGGGCATGTTTAATTGTTATCTGTGATCTCCGGAAATCGGGGCAATATTAAGAAATGTCACATTTTCAAAATTTGAATATCAAAACAAATTGAAATATGTTTATCTTCTACAATTTTAATTTCCAAAAGAATTTTTTTATTCAAAAAACTTTTAGAATTAAATTAATGTCTAAAACAAGCACCGCTTACATTTAATAGACGTATATAATCAAAACTCAATATACAATGTCAAATGAAATAAATAACCCAACAGATATACGAAAGTAATTAAAATTAATAAATAAATATTCAAACGAGACAAAATTTTGTTTCTGGTTTTATCTTAAGAAATACTACTTGCCTTATAAAAACATGAACACACTTGAAGGACTTCCCAAAGAATATAATTTATTTGAAATATTTAATACATTTAAATATTCGAACAAATTATTTCAAAAATCTCTAAAAAATGTGCACTATATTTTCAAAAAACAAATATAATTCTAGATAATCCCGTCTTCAGCCCTTTTTCAATATTACAAATATCAAAATCAAAAACATAACCTACATCACTCACGTGTTAAAAGACTTAAGCTTCGAACTACAGATCAACTATATATTCAAAATTGATCTATGTTCTAACAAAATCAAAGAACAAAGTGAGGTATTTTAAGGTTTACCTAATTTCATTGACACCCTATAATGAGATTTATTGAAGCCAAAATATAATTATATATTATATATATTATCTAGAATTATATTTGTTTTTTGAAAATATAGTGCACATTTTTTAGAGATTTTTGAAATAATTTGTTCGAATATTTAAATGTATTAAATATTTCAAATAAATTATACTCTTTGGGAAGTCCTTCAAGTGTGTTCATGTTTTTATAAGGCAAGTAGTATTTCTTAAGATAAAACCAGAAACAAAATTTTGTCTCGTTTGAATATTTATTTATTAATTTTAATTACTTTCGTATATCTGTTGGGTTATTTATTTCATTTGACATTGTATATTGAGTTTTGATTATATACGTCTATTAAATGTAAGCGGTGCTTGTTTTAGACATTAATTTAATTCTAAAAGTTTTTTGAATAAAAAAATTCTTTTGGAAATTAAAATTGTAGAAGATAAACATATTTCAATTTGTTTTGATATTCAAATTTTGTTATATTTCTTCTATCAAGTAAAAAGCCTTTCTATTTTATTTTATGTCACATTTTCATTCATAGCAAGTCAACGGAAAATCGTACGGAAATAAATATCAGTTGGATCAGTCTTTCAATGTTCGACTCGTACCAACATTTTTTTGCAGGTCCCATCGGAAAAAAGCCATTCTACTCACAAAAAGAGCATTTTGAAGTTGATTATTCTGTGTTCGGTGTTCAAGGACGATTACCGCTTCTATTATTTGTAAAGGATTATCGAAAATGGCGAACCAAAAAACGTATAAACTTAAGGTACAATGATCGTAAAAAATTCTTTTCGCTGCCCTGAATACTACACATCATATTTTCATACAAAATTCTCGGAAAGCACTCATGAAGAATTCAGGGAACCCTTCTGGCCGTACATGAAACATGTCTTTTTACTCCAAGCGTTCCACAGAGAATGTAAACTAGTTTATGGAACATTTTTGCAGCTTCTCTGCTTGTCCCTCGCAGAAACTGGTTGTTATTGGACGTCGAAAAAATATGAGCCAGGTAACAGATGACTGAATCCACTTTCTCGTTTTTTTCCAGAATATACAGAAAATATATTGAACTACAATTTATTTCTTCATCCATATCTTTAATAGTTGAACGAAAGATACAAATAAGAAATAAATTCTCAGATGCAATAATCCAACTATGGAAATCAGTTCAATAGTTCGCAGTTTATGGAATCGACTATTTGACACTGCAAAAAAATAACGTCCTAGTTATCAATCTCCGCGCAGGTTCTAAGTTTCGAAAGCGAACTCCATTGATAAAATACTTATATTGTTATTTTTATTAAAAACAACTGGCATCACGTTTTTTTTCTCGCAGAAAATGTAATGGACGTAATCAAGCAGTAAACTAACTTCGACCAACTTGGTGAAATTGAATAATACGAGTAAAAAACTGTCCACATTGATCAAAGTGGGTCGCACAGAAGGATACAATTAGATTGTGCATCACATCATCTGGACTTCAACCAGTGAATTTTTAATCGTTGCACTTTAATTTCTTTTCAAGGAAATGTATATAATAAATGGGATTATATGGGCTTTTTACCACTATAGTAATATGTTTGTTCCAATTAGTCAATCAAATAACTTTCCTTTCGATCTCTGCATAATGATTTAGAATTTGTGATTATTCAAGTTTTCGTATTTCGATTAAGTATAGCAGAAGATAAAACCATAGAACATAATATATTTCATAGATAAGAAATGAATAATGAATAATTAAAAAAAAAAGATATCATTGATGATATATTGAAATAAAATCTTCATCCTTGATTTTAGAACGTCAAGGTCTTGACAAAATAGGACAGATTTTGAATTTAATGAAAATATGATCAATTAAAGAAAGTCATCTTTCTGATATGAAAACAAAAGTTGTATGCATCATAGGGCAAAGTTCTTTCGCTCATAGATTAAAGGATTGTTATTCATTAGCCATATTTTTAATTAACTGATGGAAGTATATGGAAAATACAACTTTGTTTCTGCTCTAACTGATATGATGGACGATCACAAACAGCGATTTAGGTTTCAAAATTTTCCAGAAACGTATAAAGATAATTAAATTCCCACACTTGATGACGGAAAATTTTCATTCTCTTAGATATGTGTCAGATGTAGAAGGTCCTAGCATATTTTAAGAGTCTCTATGAGACTTTGTTTCAAATTTCTTTGATGAATCGTTGGGAAGTAAATGAAGAAAAAAGAAAATTCACTTGTTTATTATTCCATAATTAATTATGGAATTGTACAGTACGAAAACTGTTTTACGGTTAGTGATTACCGAGTTGAAGAAAAGAATAGTTTTGCCATTGCAAAATAATGAGAAGGCGTGAAACAGAGAGAATAATTGCATTTTGATAGGAACATAATGAAATTTTAAGTGAAATTTGCATTTTATACTGGACGAATCATGATTATATCGAATTTTCATATTCTATGTAGTAGGAAAAATATATGATAATGATCTAAGCATTATCTCATTATATCAATAAATAACGTTAATAAATTCACTATTATTCACTTACTTTTGTATTCCTTGATCGTCGTTTTCATAATGCATTGCGATAAAAAAAGTGGCTGAGGTTAAAGGAGGGCATACGAGTTGCCAACAGTAAATTACGTCGATAAACTTAAGTGAATGGAATATGGAAAGCTATTGGAAAAACAGAAACCGTAAATGTACACAATTTTACATAAAACTAGTCGTTTCACAGCAACAAAGTGAATTTTTGCGTTGATATATGGGACATAAATAAAATAATCACCTTACACTTAAACGAAGGAATAGTCTAAACAATGACTGCAGAAAACCCTGTTATTCAGCGATGAAAATTATCGTATGAAACGCGTCGATGGATAGATTTTCATACATAAAAATTATACCGAAGATTCCTGTCTACAGGACGAAATGCTTTTACCTTGCCGAACTGTCAATTGGGAAGCTTATACTATCCTTACTGCACCAATAAACCTCTACGGTACGATAAGTAAAACTCAATTAGAACCAAGTACGTGAGTAAAACTATTATAACCAAGTAGGAAGTTCGGTTTCTATTTACTTGAAGAAAAATCATAAAGAACCTCTTTGATATAAGCAAGTACGTAAGTAAAACTCTATTTTAACCAAGTGAGAAGATCTGTTTCTATTTACTTGAAGAAAAATCATGAAGAACTTCTTTATTCTAACCAAGAACGTAAGTGAAACTCAATTATGACCAAGAAAGAAATTCGGTTTCTATTCAATTGAAGAAAAATCATAAAGAACTTCTTGAGAAAAGTAAAGATAGTTACCCGATAGACTGAATGAGAGTTTTGCTGGAAGAGCATTCGAAAAAAATCAGTTAATATTATAGTTAACAATATTCGTTAATTAATACATGAGAGAAATTAGTTTGATTTTGAATTAAAAATAATACCGGTGGCCTAGTTATCTTTGGTGATTCTGCAGGCAATTTGCAACAGAAAAGATCCTATAGAGTATGATCCAATTATCTTTCAATGTAAAGTTATTCAAGATATTACAAGTTTATAACGTTCCACAATTTTTTCACTAAAACCATAGCATGACTTGAAAATCATCATCTTAATCGAAATTCAGTTTACACCATTGGAAAAAGCGGAAAATTCTTGTTTGACTAGAGTGGTTTTATGGAGAATTTTTATGAAAAACTTATTATAGGATGGTTAAGAAAAGATAGCTTCTAAAATTTTCTCCAGTCAGAATCACCTTATGAAATTTGGCCAGATAGTATAATATATCTGCTAATTCCGCTCAAGTTACGTCTAAGCGTTATGAATCGAGAAACACTACCACAACTATTAATACCCACTTCCACTTCATTCAGTTCTTGTGTTGTGACGAAAAAATAAGAGCACCAGACTAGATTGCATAAAAACGAAGATCAGACCTAAACAGAACGGTTTTTGAACTTTAAATTTCGAAACGATCCTAAATTTATATCTGAACTCATTCTGATTTAGAGTTGTTTATCTACTGAATAGCTTGTGGTGGCAGCCTTGGTTTTTTGAATGGGCAGATAGTGTTTATCTCGTACGCTTCAGGAAATTATGTCCCAGACAAAATAAAGATAGGGAATGGAAGGATCAAAAACATCGTGTGCATAATGAGGGGTCTGAAAATAGGAATGTATTTCGATAAAGAAACAATTCTTATTGATTCAGAAAAGATTAGCTTCTAGACAGAATTGAGATGTTTTGGGAAATTTAAATATTGTGAATGATGTAACTTGATTTCTGATTATTTTCGTAGATCTGACATTAGAGAATTGGGTCGATTTACACTTGGACAAAACTCGGAAATATCAAAAACTTATTTCTAAAGTGGTGAAATGCCCTCACGGGTGGATCAATTTGTGAAGCGAGTTCGTGAAAGTGAATCGTTATTTGATTAAACAACCCGTTCACGTTCTCTTTCAGTGAGCACATCCGAAAACATTGCCGATGAAGCTCAGAATGTGGCTGTACATCAACTCGTTATCGCACCCAAGAACTGAACTTTTCTTGAACTTCTCTGAGGGCAATTTTGCATAAAGACCTCGATATGAAGACTCACAAATTTCAATTAGTGCAAGGGGTAAAGCCTTGTGACCATACGATGCGTTTCCAGCTCGATGGGCTAATGATCGCATGCTCGAAGTTGAGCATTTTCCCAGGAAAATCATCTTTACCGATGAAGCTTATTTTTACCTCGGACGACTATTTTTTGTAGAGATCCGTTACGGATAAGTGTTACGTTAATCATCCAGAAACGATTGATGTCTTGAAACACGAAATCAATTATTATTATTATTATACTGAAATCGATGTTACCATTCATGGGATTGAGACCCAAGCAATCGATAATGTACTGAAAAATTGGATTGAATGGATGGAGTATTGATTTTCATTAGTAAATAACAGGGTTCAATCTTCTTAATAAACTCATAACTTTGAACAAATATTCATTAGTTTTTTATTTACAGTCGATCAAAAATGCAAATTTTAAATGGCTTTGAATTTTTCTTTGGATTATACATTTTTCATAGCAAGATCAATCACATGAACAAAAAAGAAAATATTTAGCTTTTTTCTTATAAATTAAAATAACACTTTACATTACATTAAATTTCTTTCATATCATTGCACCCTGAATGAATTCAAACTGAACAAACTTTCATCTAATTGCCGTGGAATATTCAATGAAAAATGGAAATCAAAAAATGCTCCTATTAGATATTCGATGTTTATAGATTTTTTATATCTTCCCTGTACAAAATTCACAAATTTGTATCACATGACCACTTCTAATTTACAAGTTATAACAAAGGATAAAACTATAGCAATAAGAGGAAACAATATCGTATCACTCTTATATTATAAACAAATTTATAAATTGTCTTTCAATCTTTTAGATCAAGGGTAAACCACAGAAATATTTACATATAGTTAATCGTTACACTACATTTAAAGATTTTTCAGTTTACCAGAAGTTTTCTAAACGGTTGAAAGGTGAGTGAATATTTGTTCTTGATTGATGTAATATTTATTGAATATGATTTATTCGAATACTGACGAAGCAAAGTCTCTCTTAAAACTTGTTTTTCAGTAATGTTTTTACAAATCTTGAATTTTCATATAAAGTAACTTAGTTAGATATTCAATAATATTGAATATTCTAAGTAAGATAGTTTTATGATGAAATTCTTAAGATTATGTTAGACATTTTTGAGAGATATTTGTTTTCATAAAATTGATCAGCAGAAACAAAATTTTGTCTATTCAAAATATTTAATTTATAGGATTTTGGTTAACAATTTTTATTTATTGGATTTTGTTATACCATTTGGATGTCTAATAATGAATGTTTATTTTATATATCATTTGATATAAGTGGTACTTATATGACATTATTTCAATTTATTTTCAGAAGTTATAATCATTAAATATAATTTTTTGAAATTAAATATGTAGAAGGCTAATATTATAATATTAAAATATTAAAATAAATTCATAAAAGCACTTCACATCACAAGCTTCAGCGCATTGATACAATGAAGTTCATTCTATAATAAAATTCAAGAATTAATCGAGTGTTCAATCCAAACGTCATCTTTCAAATTTGTATTTTTTCGTGTTTCCAAAAAGGGTCTTTCACCTGTGACTGATGAACCAGTTGAAAACTGATTTTGGAATGAATAATTTCAACGATTTCTAATGTTTATATAAGAATTTATGGTTAAATTTAGTGATTTATTAACGAAATAGAGTGTTGTTTATGTTTCTGGTACAGTTCCAGTTATGGTATTTCGCATCAACATTCAATGAGCTATTCTATTATGTTGTTCGGAAAGTGATTTCGTTTTTTTTCTGACAGAGGATTTAATTGTATTTTTTCGAACTCAACTGCACACTTAAGCCATTATTTGTTTTGGGAGCTGATATAGCAAGGCTTGTGTGTGAAAAAGTTCAATTTATTCTACGTAGTAGCTTTTGGTTGATGCCCTTTCAAATATAGAGAGCATTAAGTAGCATTTTCGTCATATTTTACTTTTTTACTATAAAAAGGTTGCTGTTCAAGCCTAAAAGAGATTAAACAATGTGTATGGAGAAGATGTGTTGACAGTACGCTAGTGCTAAGTTTGCAAAATTTCGATCCGACCGATGATGCACCACGTTCTGGAAGACCCGTTGAAGCTGATAAAGACACGATGAAGGCATTAGTTGATGCAAATCGGCAAATAACAACAGGTGAGATCGATAAGAGGTTAAATCTATCGAATTCAACTGTTTATGACCACTTGAAAGGCCTGGGTTTAACCTCGAAGCTCGATATATAGGTTCTCCATGTTCTCACGGAGAGAAATTTGTGTCGTGTCTGTGATTCGCTTCTCAAACCTCACGAAAATGATTCATTCTTGAACGCATCATTATAGGGGACGAAAAATGGGTTGTATATTACAATGTCGAACGCAAGGGATCATGAAGCAAAAGAGATGAACAGGATCAAAGCATTTCGAAAGCCAATATCCATCAAAAAAGGTGATGCTGTCTGTTTGGTGGGATTTTAAGGAAATATTTTTTTAACTTTTACCGGATAATATAACAATTTATTCGTAAGTCTACTATCATCAGCGAATGTTGCACTTCAACAGAAAAGACCGGAATTAATCAACAGAAAAGGTGTAGTGCGAGATATTGCAAGACCTCATACAAGTTTGGTCACTCGCCGAAAGCTTGAATGGGATATACTGCCAAACCCACCATATTCTCCAGATCTGGCGCCTTCGGATCATTATTTGTTCCGGTCATTGCAAAGTTTTTTAGACGGTAAAATCTTAACTTCAAATGAACAGGTCGAAAATCACCTGGATCAGTTTTGCCAGCAAAAAACAAACATTTTATGGGCTTGAAATCATGCTACCACCAGAAAGATGGCAAAAGGTGTTGGATCAAATGGCCAATATATGATTTGATGAAAAATTCATTCATTATATAAAAATATTCTTTCATTTTCTCAAATAAGAACGAAATTACTTTCCGAACAACCAAGTACATCAAACTCCCTTTCAACTTGGTTGGGTATTTTTTTGATATACGTCCAGAAAAGACTATTCTTCCTGACCTTGAGGGCGGATATTTTGCTTTCACCATTCGATGATCAACTCATTTCGGCTTAAAATATACTTCGCAAAACAAAGTCTCTAATGCTTTCGGAAGTGTTTACAAAAGAAAGGTAGGAAATGACTGAATTTATAATTACGAAAATAATTTGATCCCATACATGGAATAAATGGATGCTTGCACAAAACATCAAGTGCGCAAAAATAGCGAAAATAATTTGAAAGGAAGATTTATACAGAGAAAAGTGGAAGACATGAAAGAATAGTGTGTAGGAAACTAGTCAGGAAAAGTGTGAGCCCAAACGGTGAAAAACTTTCAGATATTATCCAGTTACCTTGTCAACTCATCAACCCAACCAAAAATTCGTTCACGTCTCTCAAAATCGCATCTGACAACTCTCGTTTCGGCAAAACACAGATCGGACATTTTTCTAATTCCCGGTTCGATCACATGTTACCGCGGTTACGCACTGATGCCAGCCAGACACTTTGTAAATAACAAATGTGGAAAATACCTTGTTGTTAATCGTTATCTTCTGTCGCATGACAGCAAGGCACTTGCGAGACACCCGCTTCAGGAAGCCCCTTTGCGAGCACTTCGCGGCTGAGAGATCGACCACGGTCATCAAACACCACGCGCGCACCACTGGACGATCGGGACTGATCGGTAAGGACGACCGCTCGCTACGACCTGAACAGAAAGCGACCGCGCAAGCCAGACAAGGCACACACACAACTAAACAGCCCGAAAGACGCAGGCCGACTGCGATTGTTAGGAGAATAGTGACGCGACCATAGCGGTGTCAAGTGTAGTGCCGCGGACGTCTAGACAGAAGACTATCGCTCCCCGCCCCGGCTCTCTCTGATAACACGGTCGTCCCTGAGTGATGCACGCCGTGTTGTAAATCCCCATATGGCCCACTTAGAATTTCCATTCGATTCGCCTTGTGCTACGGCCGCGATTAAACACGCCGGATCCATAGGTAGATCGTAAATTCGTCTGTGCAATCTGAGGTTTCGGTTTGTTATAGTCGATATTAAATCCTAGGAATCGGCAGAACTTGAATAATTTAAATTACTTTGAATTCAGAATTATATATTCTAACTTCTATCGGGTGTTTTTTTTTAGAGTGATAGAACTTTAAATTGGAATAAAACACATTTAAATTAAGATTGAAGCCAAATTTTATTTTATTTGAAAGATAATTTTATGACATTTATGTTTTAAGAATAATTTCCCACTTATGTCCACCACGACTAGCTCTGATGAACCGCATCCGACCAGTCCAATTTTGGACCACTTTTTCGAGTGATTCAGGCCTTATTTCATCAATACCACGAGTTATGTTGGCTTCCAAAGCGTCTATTGTTTCTGGTTTATCAGCATAAACCAATGACTTGACATAATCCCAAAGGAAAAAATCCAGAGAAGTTATGTCGCATTATCTTGGAGGCCAATTAATTGGACCATTTCTCGAAATAATGTTATCGCCAAATATTTCTTTCAATAAATCAATTGTTACGGTAGCAGCATGAAGTGTAGCACCATCTTGTTGGAACCCAAAACACTTGTGGTTCAATACCATTCAAATTTTGAAACAAATAATCGTTGATCATAGATCTGTAACGAGCACCATTCACTGTAACATTAGCTCCAGCATCGTTTTGAAAGAAATATGGAGCGATGATGCCTCCAGCGTGTAAAGCACACTATAGAGTGCATTTTTCAGGCTGCAATGGAACCTACATAACTTCTTCAGGGTTGTTTTCACTCCATATACGACAATTTTGCTTGTTTACATAGCCACTCAACCAGAAATGAGCTTCATCACTAAATACGATTCAACTATAAAAAAGTGAATCAACTTCAAGCTGTTCTAGGGTCCAATCAGCAAACAAACGACGCTTATTATGGTCAAGTGGCTTTAGTTCTTGAACCAACTGTTTGGGTGTAGACCAAGATCTTTACGCAAAATTTTCCATGTGGTGGATGCACGGAGTCCAACTTGTTGTGAACGTCGGCGAATAGACTAATCTGGATCATCATTAAAACTATGACTTACAGCAGCGATATTTTCTTCGGTACGTACAGTTCTTTGTCTTGTTGTTGTTGCTTCGAGTAGAAAAAATGTTGTTCGAAATGTATCGATAGTTCGACGAATGCGCTGCTCTGATAGACGATTATGTAAACCATAAATTTCACGATGTGCTCTACAAGTTTGGCGAATAAAACACTGATTTTTAAAATAAATTTCAACAATTTGTAAACGTTGTTGCGGCGTGAGTCTTTCCATGATAATTTATCAATGCTTACTGAACAGAAATGTCAAGCAACATGGCTTTTACCTTCTGTCAAATCACAGTTATCCCTATCGAAAGTTCTATCACTCTAAAAAAACACCCGATACATCGAATCAATTCAAAAAATTTTCACAATTCATTCACTAAGAAGACACAGTTTTGAAATTCAAACAAAGATTATCTGTACATTGAATTTCTTATATCTAACAATTTGAAAGACTAAAAGATCTGTCCACTGTCAACATCGTTGAAGAAAATACTGATATAGAGGGTATCCCAATGAAAATTCATCATTTCGGACTGGACGTTTCTTATTCTGAATGGAACCAGTAGTTTCCAATTTATTCATCAAATGCTTAACAAATTGATAACTAACATTTATTTCTGGATGATTGTTATTAAAATACCTTGCAGTTATTGAATTTTGAATTGTATCAGTCCTTACTTGGTGAAAATCCATATTAAATAATATTTAATATCAATTCAAAAATAAAATTTATAAATCTGAAAACGGTTTGATTATGGGAAATCCCTTAAGTCCTTTATTAGCAGAAATATTCATGGACAATATTGAAACTGAAACTCACCAAAATCCCCTCAAGAAATACTTTTTATATTAGTATAGATATGTAGACGATATTTTCTGTTACTTCACTGGTACAGACAGACTTTTGAAAAAATTCTTTTTATTCATTGATGAAATAAATCCTGCAATTAAATTCACTATGGAAACCGAACATAATAATTCTATTAATTTTCTTGATTTAACTGTTACTCGAATGAATAATCCACATGATTTTTCAATATTTCACAAACCAACCTATACGGATTCTATTATACACAATAAATCAAATCATCCTCTAAATCAAAAATTATCAGCATTTAATTGTATGATCCATAGATTATTTGATATTCCCATGAATCGAGAAAATTATATTTCAGAACTTAACATAATTAAACAAATAGCTATTAATAATGACTATAATCCTAAGTTGAAAGACAAACTGTTGATGAATAAAAATAATAAATTAGCTTTAAATATGGTGTTTCCTAATATAGAAGAAAATTTTAAATAAATTTCCTTAAAAAACACTGAAGGTATTTCTGAGAAAATTGCTACATACCTCAAAAATAAATATAATTTGAGGACTTCATTTAAAACGAATTCAAACTTGAGTAAATTTATTAAAAATAATAAAGACTGTACACATAAAGATGATAAATCGGGGGTTTATAAGTTAACCTGCGGTGATTGCCCTAAAGTTTACATAGGACAGACTGGAAGAACTTTCCGTCATAGAATTTGTGAAAATTTGAAGAGTTTCCTCAATAATGAAAGTAATTCTACATATTCCAACCATTTGTTAGAAACAGGACATACTTTCAACCATAACTTTGAAATTCTACATATAGAAAGCAAAAGTTATTAAATCTGTTAGAATCCCTAGAGATAAATAGATAATAAAATTGGAATATTACTTAACGAACAAATAGATTTAAATAACTCACCTCTGTTAAATATATTCAGATAAGCTGGAATTTGCAGAGACCCTTTTTTTGGGTTTTAGTGCTCAATAAAAATTTATTGTACTTACTGTAATATAAATAGCAACGGATTTCGGAAACAAGTTTAGTTATTCAAAATGTGATCTTGCCTGATGATGCTACTGTGATAGCGAAACAATTGTTGTGAACATAACAATAAAAATTTGTGAAAATCAGAATAACCTTATTTAAATATTATTTACCTTACAGTTAATCTAGAATTTTCGTCATTTCAATAGTATAATTTGAGAATTTCTATTCTTTCTTCCATAGAATAGACTATTTTCGCCCACGTTAGTCTCAAACCCAATTATTATGCAGAAACGAAAGACTGAAACACATTCGAGAAAGAATTTTCAAGAAGATAGTATACATTTTAATGAATTTCATGCGTTTCACATATTTTTCCATCATAAACGATAAGAAAATCGAATGTTTTTAAAGTAAAAACATTCAAAAACTCAAATTGTTCTGCCATTAAATAAACGAATTTTAAAATTTCAACTGCGATGTTTAGAGAACATAAATTGGTTTTTCGGAATAAATTCATGATGGAAATTCGTTCTCCTGAAACAGAAGTTGACCTGTATTTTTAAAATCTTCGGAAATTCTACGTTTCTGAGTTCTGGGAGGGTCAAATTTTCTTTGAGACACGCTGTATAATAACAAATAACTCTTGAAATTAGAGCATCTTGACACCATTCGATATGAACTAACAAATAAAGGTGGGTCACCTAGGGTTTTCATTTTGAAAAAGTGGTTATTTCGAGTTTGGAAACACTTCTGTCATTTTTTTAACGAAAAGCTAGTTCAATATTTGACTTTAACGAAATGAGTCGATTTACGCTTGAACAAAACTGGGAGATATAATTTTTTTTTATTCAGGATTCCTGTTTGCAGGAAATTTGTTCTTATTTTACTAGTAGTATCTACCTCATCAGTTTGTAATACATACTCTGGAGCAGCTTTGTTAAATATTCATATAGTTAAGAAAATTTTTCTCCTCCATTCACTATCCCCATTCAAAAGTCTGTCATATTTTTTCTTGTGAATTGGAAAGAGTTATCTGTGTTTGACTTTGGACCGTACTATATATTGATGCAGATCACCGTCCCACTCAATCAAAACACATAACACGTTTTATTTTAGGTATCGCGGCTTCTAAAAATAGAGCGTGTTCATACGCCGATACTCAGAATCGATTCAGAATCATCCGGAATGCCCCTCAGAACCGATACGATGGATTCCCAAATCGCAGCATCGTATTTCAAACGCGCATAAAATATGCATGCACACACATGTTGATTCCCATCTCTCATTCAAATCAGCGAGAGTGAGCAGAGAAACCGATGAATAGTCTGAATCGGTAGTGTGGAAGCTAAAAAAGTCCCTAAAATAGTATTATATGTAATAAAGGACGAGCCATCTAGCGTTTGTGTCTTGAAGTAGTGGTTATTTCGAGTCCGGCAACACTTGTGTCATTCGTGCTCTGACAGAAAGTTAGTTTAATATTTGACATTAACGAAATGGGCCGAATTACGCTTAAACAAGACTAGGAAATATTGAAAACTTATTTCCAAAGTGGTAGATCTTCTACCAAAACTGTTACAAATTTACATCAGGGAATGAAGCTGCAGATCAGCCCGCAAACCAAGCACGAACCGCCCTGTGACCCATATATCGGGTGTTTTTTTAGTGTGATAGAAATTTCGATAGGGATAACTGTGATTTGACAGAAGGTAGAAGCCATGTTGTGTTGACATTTCTGTTCAGTAAGCATTGACAAATTATCATGGAAAGACTCACGCCGTAACAACGTTTACAAATTGTTGAAATTTATTTTCAAAATCAGTGTTCTATTCGCCAAACTTATAGAGCACTTCTTGAAATTTATGGCTTACATAATCGTCCATCAGAGCAGCTTATTCGTCGAACTATCGATAGATTTCGGACAATATTTTCTCTACTCGATGCAACAACAACATCAAGATAAAGAACTGTACGTACAAAAGAAAACATCGCTGCTATAAGTCACAGTGTTAATGCCAGATTTGTCTATTCGTCGACGTTCACAACAAGTTGGACTCTGTGCATCCACCACACGAAAAATTTTGCGTAAAGATCTTGATCTACACTCACACAAGATCCAACTGGTTCAAGAATAAGCGTCGTTTGTTTGCTGAAATTTTGTTTAGTGATGAAGCTCATTTATGGTTGAACATAAACAAGCAAAATTGCCGTATATGGAGTGACAACAATCCCCAAGAAGTTCTGCAGGTTCCATTGCATCCTAAAAAATGCACTGTATGGCGTGCTTTACACGCTGGAGGCATCATCGGTCCATATTTCTTTAAAAAAGATGCTGGAGCTAATGTTACAGTGAATGGTGCTCGTTACAGATCGATGATTAATGATTATTTGTTTCAAAATTTGTATGGTATCGACCCAGAAGTGTTTTGGCTCCAACAAGATAGTGCTATACCTCATGCTGCTACCGTAACAATTGATTTATTGAAAGGAAGATTTGGCGATAACATTATTTCGAGAAATGGTTCAATTAATTGGCCTCCAAGATCATGCGACATAACTCCACTGGATTATTGTCTTGGGGGTTATGTCAAATCATTGGTTTATGGTGATAAATAATAAATAATCTCAAAATGACCATAAAGAAAAAAGCTTTCGAAGACTGGCAGGCCCAATGGGATGAAGCCAATACTGGACTACGTATGATTACCTAACATTAAGAATCTACCACAAATTAATTGAAGCAGACGAGATAAAACAGTAGTTGGAAGACTTCGAATTGGCCACTCCAGGTTGACCTATAGCTACCTGATGACTTCAGAGAATCAACCTTGTTGCAAACACTGCCACAGTTCCCACCTAACTGTTGAGTACCTGCTCTGCCGCTGTATGCATTAGAAAGAATATCACCGCCGACATGGATGAAAAGGTATCCTCAGCTCAGAAGACCAACTCAATTTCCTGATGAGTATATCTCAACATCTGGAAATATGCAGAAATAATGATAATACCAAAACCAAACAAACCTGAACACAATATTGAAACCAAAATCGTTAACCCACCACAGCGAAGGCTATGATAAAAAGATAAAAGAAAGTGAAACTAAACCGATCCAGCTTGCGTTAGTGATTTTTACCGTACGTACATGAGCATCCTACTTCGTAAAATGCCTCATAGTGCGCCAATGAAAAGATAAATAAAACTTGTATTTCCTGAATAAATCCCAAATTGTCAATCTGATAGTGAAAATGCAAACTCTCACTCCCTATCTATTTATTTCAACTTAACAATTAAAACAGTGACTCTTATTTTTAAAATAACACAGTTTCACAGTTAGCTTGAGACCCGAGATTTATAGAGGACTTATCTTTGAGGTTTTCCTTCAATATTATTTCCAAGGTGTCGGAGTGATAGTGCTTTCTCCAAAGATAGTTCTTATTCTGCATATAATCAGTAGATTTTCAGTTTGAAATTGTTCCAAATGACCAGTAGAGCATCCAGAACTAAGATGGTTCGGTCATAATATACTCTAAATCCGGCACAAGGAAGATGTTAAGATAATCCAACCAAAAAGGCACTCCAGCAAAATTGTTCAGTTCTCAGATCATCCGGTACTAAGATCTCCAGTACTAAGACGATTCGGTACTAAGAATTCCGGTACTAAGATCCTCCGGTACTAAGACCTCCGGTTCTAAGATCTCCGGTACTAAGATCTCCGGTACTAAGATCTCCGGTACTAAGATCTCCGGTACTAAGATCTCCGGTACTGAGACTGTAAATTTCAAATATATATTAGGAGTACAAATAAGTGTCCGCCGTTTTATTGTAGATGGCGCGGCACGGAGTTTCGGTTAGCTTTCGCAGATGATAACCGGCTTAAAAAATAGTTTGGACATTCAAGAATAACATAAGCTATTAATATCATTGATTTAATATTGGTGAAATATAATTTTTATAAGTTGAAATTGTCAAAATCTGAGCCAAATAAGCGTCATTTGCGGGAAATATTAGTTTACTTCTTTAATTTAAAGAAATCTGCTGCTGAGGCGCATCAATTGCTCGTAGAAGCATATGGTGAGGGTGCTTTGAGTGAGAGAACGTGTCGAGAGTGGTTTCAAAAGTTTAAAAACGGTGATATCGACGTAGAAGACAAAGATCGCAGTGAAAGGCCAAAAATTTACGAGGATGCAGAATTGGAGGAATTATTGGAGGAAGATTCATCTCAAACACAAAAAGAACTTGCTCTAACATTAGAAGTTACTCAGCAAGCAGTCTCACATCGTTTAAAATCATTAGGGATGATTCATAAACAAAAAACGTTAAAAAACGGCGGAAACTTATTTGTACTCCTAATAAATTAGTGCCTGCATCACGTGCTCACTCCCAGTGACTCTAGATATTATTGAAATTATTTACAAGGTAATAAACATGAGATGAAATATCCAGAATACAGAAATAAGGGCACGTTATTCGATCATGAGCATGAGAGAGGAAATTAAATGCACAATATCATATAAAGAAATATGTTAACCTGTGTAACATGCAGAGAATGAAAAAAATAGTAATTGGCATTCATTAGAACAGAAAATATTGATCGGAATCTACGTATTACTTACCGCCTTCTGATTAGACGTCTTATAAGAAAGAATAAAAACTCAATATTCTACAATTTTCATGGATTAGGTACGTTAATTCGATAAAAATACCACAATGTGTATCTGTGTAACCTCACAATACGAAAGAAAGAAATCTGGGAAATTTTACGCTTCTTGAAAACAATGCAACTAACTCTACAGCGTATGCGAAACAGCGTCGACTTTCATTGCGGAAACTCCAAACTTCTTAATGGTCTTAGTTTAATCACATTATTCGAGCAGTTTTTAGCGATTGAAATTCAAATCAACAGTAGAGCGTGTTTTAACGTTACAATGTAAGGTCCCATAGATCGATAAGCCTATTACCAATTTTGGGAAAATTGTTTGAGAAACTTCTGTTCAAAAGATTGAAGAGGGATGGATGTCTTCTACACAAACTACTAGCAAACCATTTTAACAAGCTTCGAAGAAAAAAATACTACTGTATTTTTGCACTCATCTCAAGCTTTTGACAAAGTTTGGGACCATGGTACCGAAAATGTCGCCTTACCATCAACGAAACAAAATCCGTACAAGTTACATTCACCAACAAAAGAGTCCGCCAGTTGAAATACATGATAAACAAATTCTAGTTAAAACAGAAGCAGGTGGACCAACGCCTCACTTGGAAGACAAATAAACATCAAAATTAGACATATGTATTGTCTAATGGGTAGAAAATCTATCTCTTCAAAGTAAGGTATTGATCTTTAAAGCCATTATAGAACCAATATGGGCATACGGCATCCAATTCTGGGAATGTGGGTTCATTAACAACTGCACCTTGGTATGTTTATAATTTGACAATTCATAATGATTTGAAAATCCCCTTCGCTAGTGATGAAATCAGAAAACGTTCAAGAAAATATGACAAAAATCTGGAAGGACATGAAAACACCATTCTTAATCTACATATGTCTTTGAAGTGAAACAGTGTTTCTGAGGCATTCAATTCAATTTAATTCTAAAAAGCTTTCAAGAAATATTTCAGATCTAATTTGTAGAGGTTTCGGAAAATTAATCTTGCTATTATCTGTAATATTTCACAAAAACCCTTCCAAGAATGTAATTTTTCAATCTATATTTGTTTGTTATACCTAATTCATGAAACCATTGTAATAAACCGTCATACAGAAAGTATTTTATAGTTTCCATTATCTCAAAGGGACAAGTGCAGAAACTGGGAACCAAAAGGTTTTAAATTATTGGCTTAGATAAAAAGGGAATTAATTCACGATACAGATTTGGAAGACGTAATTAAAGGGTTTTCCAATAAGAGGTTTCATTTTCATATAAAAAACGAGTATATTTTAGGAGAAATCAATGGATGTTTATTTCATTGTAAAGAGGAAGGTACGGAAAACGATATCAGCTTCAGTTGCTGTACCAAATCCATTACACGAAATTTCACATGACACAGCACATTTGCAACTCTATGTGCTCAATAACTTCACGAATTCCAGTTTTAGGATCTTGAATCGATAGTGGAGCATTGGCATAGACTTTATCTTCACGAAGCCCCAAAAAAAAAAGTCTAAATGTGTTAAATCACAAGATCTCGGTAGCAAACTCTGATCCCCTCTTTGAGGAATAACCGGACAGGTAACTTTTCTTGCAGAATTACGATTGTTTTGTTTCTTCTGTGGTACGTAGCGCCGTCTTGTTGAAAATAAACGTTGTTAATTGATCATAGCTCGGTAGCGCTATCCATTCACCTTCAACACGACAGGCTACAGCAGCAATATTCTCAGTTGTTCTCGAGCGACGCCCACGGTTTCGTTTCTTTACATCACTAACTTGTCCCAACAGCTCAAATTTTTTCACCAGATTCACTATTGCCGCCCGAGAAGGTGCTTCACGAGGACCCAAAAGTGCTTTAGTTTGGCGAACTGGGATTGGAAAAGTCTCACCATTTTTGTAGGGAATTTTAACAATTTCACTGTCTTGTTGAAGTGGGTACGTTTCATTTTTAGTAATGGGGTAGTTTTTAATTGTCAAATCTCAAAAGATGACAGTTTGAAAAGTCACAGCTCACCAGATAGTGGGCTATTCAAAATGAAACCTCTTATTGGAAAATCCTTTAGTTTCCATGATATAAAAGGGACAATTCATGAAATTAATAACAAAAACGGTATAAATTATATAGTTTGATAGAGAAGAAATTAATCCACAACAAAAAATTTGAAGACTTATTTATATAAACACAAATCGTAATATAAAATAACTGTGGATTTTTGAATAGGTTTGTGATTGTAATTTATAGATAATAGCACGTTAAAAAACCTATTTGAATCATTTTGTGAACATTTGTACATACTTTCGGACCAGTCCGTATTTCGCGACTGGAACAGGCGCAGCGGATTTTTGAAATCCGCATTAAAACAAATAAACTGATATATGAACCCGATACACCGCCAGACAGAAAATATACAATGGGGTTATTGTTTGTTATTGCACGAAAACGTCTGGAATTCTGAATTTATTAATATCTAAAAATGTGACTGACTCGGAAATTCATGGACCCCATGGCTGAATATGATCAGTGGCACGTCGATTTGGGTGTTATGGACTGAAGAAACGAATACTGTCAAGGTAGCGTATTCATTATTTGTTGCAATAGTACAGATTTTGACTGATAAACAGACACTGATTCTTGGAGATACTGGAAATAATAAACAAATATTAGTTTTTTCGCCATAAAAAACTATTAAAGGGTTTCATTTTGAATCGCCCACTATCAGGGCAGCTGTCACTTTTGAAGCTATCATATTCTGACATTTGACAAGTAAAAACTGCACCATTACTAAAATTGGACACTATACTGTATTTCGCATGAAGACTTAGATCTTCAAGAACAACATCATATATTCGCTAATTGAGTCCTTGAAATAAATGCATCAGAATGATTCGGATTTTCATCGAAAAATCATCTTCAGTGATGTGATGATCTTCAGTCCATTTTCACGTTAATAAGCAAATTTCTCGCATTTGGGGCTGGGAAAATACAAGGATGATTGTTGAAAAGCCTCTTCATTCTTCACGTGACAGTGTTTGGTGCAGTTTATGGGCGGTGGTGTGATTAGATCTTACTTATTCGAAAATAATGCTGGTGCAATGGTTACGATGCGACCATTTGGCTGATATTGTTTTCCATTGTTTATGGCATAATCTCCGCACAATGAAATAAACATCTATTGATTTCTCTCAAAATAAACTCGTTTTTATTCAATATTAAAATGAAACCTCTTTGGAAAACTCTTTATTAAAGTATTTGATTAATCCACTTGATTCGTCAGGAGCATCTTATACAAAACAACACGAGTTAGATTATCAGGGAGACTATCATAAAAGAAATGACTTTTTCATTATGAATGGAACATTTTCGCGAACTTAAACGAGTTGGATATATATTCTTTGAGATAACAATGTTTCAAATGATTATATTTTCAGAACTAATGGGAAAATTTAACCACTATCCGAGCTTGAAATATAACTCTCAAATTAAAATTTGATTTGTCAAGTATTCATCCGAGAAATGTTCATATTATATATAATACAGACATTTGGATAAAAAAATAGATATATAAAAAGTTGTTCTTAGATAATTTGGTTTGGTAAATCAGATCACTCCTTTCAAGATCTGAATATATTGTGAAAAACTCTTAACAGATACAGAATGTTCAAAAGTTTATATTTCTCTCGGTAGAGTATAACCTGCAGAAAATATAAATCACTTCACCAAAAAATTTGATTATTTGTCAGACAGAATTGTTACCTGTGTGACATTTATCGACATGAATTAAACGAAGGAATGGATTTTTAGAATATTAATGTTAATCAGATAACTTTCATCTTTCATCCTTTAGTTGTGCAAATTTTTTCCCGGACTCTATAGAGAGATAATTTTGACAATGTCAGGTACTTGCTGGCGACGCTAAAATCAAGTCTCCTACTTATGCCATAAAAAAAACTACTTGGCATTCTGTCACCGCTATTGTTATTGATTTGAATGTTGGACTGTGATAATGCTTTATCGATGTCTGGTATTTTTTGATGATGCATCGCGATAAGTAGGACAAACAATTGTTTATTGTGAAAGTCGAACTGAAGTCCAGCAACCTCAGACATAAAACAATTATTGTGCAGAAGAAGTTGCATTACAGAACAATGTTTTCAAAATATGAATGTTATGTTGAAATCATCAGAAAATACTGCAGATTCAACATGAATATTTTTTAATGAATGAATTTTTTTATCAAGCCGATATCCGTTTTCATCACATCTAAAGGAAATTTGACATATTAAGTATATACCGAATATTTTGCTTTATTTACAAAGTACTCTATGAGTATAAAATCTTATGATTATAGGCAGAAACAAGTACAAACGTAGGTAAGAAATGAAAAAGGCTCGATTACTCAAAAATTGTCCGTTTGAACAGATCAGTTTGAGAATTCGAAAGTTGGTATACTGAGAAAGTATAAAAATTTTTTTTTGTTGGAAAATTGTTTTTTTACTTTTTACGTGTCTGTAATTTCTCCAAAATGTATGTATATCTGGCATATTTCGAGCAGAAAATGGTTACGAATGATTTTATAGGAACTACCTGTAATAAATTCGTAGTCAAATTGAATTTTTTTCATCTGTACATCTGTCCGTAGGCAAAATAACTTTCTGAAGGAATAACCCAAGAACATAATCTTTGCAGAAATGATTTTCAGTTATGACCTTTGCGTTTGGAAATATTATGACTATTCACTGAATGTTAAAACTATGTGATTGAACATCAAACGAAAATGTACTTTATCTAAAATATTATGAGAATCATTTCCATAGATTTAAATATTTCAGAAACCATTCACTGCGATTAGCTAGAAATCTGTTTATGCACTTTCAGTGTTGATAAAATGATCAATAAAAAACTCGATATTTCTGGAAATGATATCATTAAAAGATCAAAGATATTATTAATTTGAGGAATCACAACAAGATAAAATATTTTATCGTGTATTGTGTTTTTTGCATTGATACAATGAAAGAATATTTTTGAATTTTCGTATGAATTCTAAATAAGGAAATGTGTTTTAGATCCGTGAAATTTCTTTATTTATTATTGTACATACATGACATACTTGATGAAAGCTCTAATTCAGAATTGTGAATGTTTATATGAAAAACTGCTGTTTCTATCAACTAATACTCATCGATCTCTGAT
This sequence comes from Megalocaria dilatata, assembly GCA_034642435.1. Lineage (NCBI taxonomy): Eukaryota > Metazoa > Arthropoda > Insecta > Coleoptera > Coccinellidae > Megalocaria > Megalocaria dilatata. The sequence goes on from CM067854.1 coordinate 35,242,691, forward strand.
GAATGTAAAAACAGGAACGTAAAGTTTCTCTACCCATCAAAGCTAGACTAAGATGTCCGCCGTTCTCCAAACAAAAATAAGGACGGCAAGTTCATTATTTGTTAAAGAAACATTGGATTAGGTAAAATGTTTGCTTTTATCGACGGATAAAAGCAATGTGACGCGATTAATAGTGTTGTCTAGTGACGGAATTGATGTAGCTTTATTTGTCCGCCCCCGTCAACCGTAGAGCCCACGCATTTTGATGCTTCAATATTGAATTAATTCACGTGCTCCGATGCAGCTTGCATTTCCGTCAATGGATGTCGTTTGATGAAAACCGCATTCAGTAATGGGTTCCGGGAAGTGCCGTCCTCTAAACACGGGTTGATTCACGGAAAACTTGTTTTCCTCCACTTTTCTTCGGAATCGTTCCGTATAAAAGTCTGAAATTTGATATCCAATAAAAAAGTGAGTGAATGAATATTCACCGAGTCTAGTTCGATACGTAATGGATCTTTCATTAACAGCATCCCATTTTGTTTTGTGAATAAAACACATTATTTGCTTGAAAATTATTGAAATTTTTATTTCAAAGTTTTTATAAAGTATCAGGTGTTTTTTTTAGAGAGATAAAACTTCAAATTGAAATAAAACACATTTAAATTGAGATTGAAGCCAATTTTATTTCATTTGAAATTTAATTTTATGACATTTATGTTTCAAAAATAATTTCCGACATATGTCCACCACGACTAGCTCTGAGGAACTGCATTCGACCAGACTAATTTTGGACTACTTTTCCGAGTAATTCAGGGCTTATTTTATCAAAAACACGAGTTATGTTGGCTTCCAAAGCGTCAATTATTTCTGGTTTATCAGCATAAACCAATGACTCGACATAACCCCAAAGAAAATGATCCAGTGGAGTTATGTCGCATGATCTTGGAGGCCAATTAATTGGACCATTTCTCGAAATAATGTTATCGCCAAATATTTTTTTCAATAAATCAATTGTTATTTATGGTAGCAGCATGATGTGTAGCACCGTCTTGTTGGAACCAAAACACTTCTGGATCGATACCATTGTAATTTTGAAACAAATAATCATTAATCATCGATCTGTAACGAGCACTATTCACTGTAACATTAGCTCCAGTATCATTTTTAAAGAAAAATGGACCGATGATGCCTCCAGCGTATAAAGCACACCATGCAATGCATTTTTCAGGATGCAATGGAACCTGCAGAACTTCTTGAGGATTGTTTTCACTCCATATACGGCAATTTTGCTTGTTCACATAGCCGTTCAACCAGAAATGAGCTTCATCACTAAACACAATTTTACGATAAAAAAGTGGATCAACTTCAAGCTGTTCTAGGGCCCAATCAGCGAACAAACGACGCTTATTATGATCAAGTGGCCTTAGTTCTTGAACCAGTTGGATCTTGTATGGGTGTAGACCAAGATCTTCACGCAAAATTTCCCATGTGGTGGATGCACAGAGTCCAACTTGTTGTGAACATCGACGAATAGACAAATCTGGATCATCATTAACACTATGACTTAACACAGCGATATTTTCTTCTATACGTACAGTTCTTTGTCTTCTTGTTGTTGTTGCATCGAGTAGAGAAAATGTTGTCCAAAATCTATCGATAGTTCGGCGAATAAGTTGCTCTGATGGACGATTATGTAAAACATAAAATTCACGAAGTGCTCTATATGTTTGCCGAATAGAACAATGATTTTGAATATAAATTTCAATAAATTGTATACGTTGTTGCTTTGTGAGTCTTTCCATGATAATTTGTCAATGCTCACTGAACAGAAATGTCAAAACAACATGGCTTGTACCTCCTGTCAAATCACAGTTATCCCTATCGAAAGTTCTATCATTCTAAGAAAAACATCCGACACAATGGATACAATTAGCTATAAAACAAAACATCATTCAAATGTCCCCAAAGAACGAAATTCAATGGAGTTAAATCGCAGGAACGAGGCGGATAAGTTATCTGTTCATTTCTTGAAATAATCGAATCACAGAATACACGACGCTCTGAATGATCTGTTGGTTTGAGTTCTTGGGTTAAACAATTTTGCACATATGTAAACCAAGGTCTTCTCGTAAAATTGGCTAAAGAGTCGTCTGGGCCTACTTCTTGTGAACGTCGAGAAATCGATAAATTTTGATCTTTACGCACACTTTCACGTACTCAAGCAATATCTCTTCACTTCTCGCATTTCTTTGTCTCACTGGCACTATAACATCATGAAGTGTAACATTTTTCTCAAACTTCTTCACTAAACGTTCAACTTTATTTTATCTGGACGATTATAACGACCAAAAATTGTTGTTGGAATTTGTACCTTTCTACGTTTAAATGGTAGACATTGACCAATACAAATATCAATGCCACAAATCAAAAATGGCTGCCATGCGAGAGTAATGTCAATTAAAAAATGAGACATTTCCATTGAAAGACCCTTCACAAGGTTGGGAACAAAAAATTCATTATTTTTGCGTGAATTTCAAGACTTTAATTAACATGTTCTCGATTTTTCGATTTGGGTCGATGCGCCGTTTTATTCTAGAATTTTTTGCCATTTTCTAAGTAGCTTCATAATCATGATGGACATGCTGGTCCTTATTGGCGAAAAACTGTAGTAATTAATTTACATAGTCTTCTCTTGATGCCAATTTCTTATCACTCAGGAAGTTTTACAATGTAAGAAAAAAATGGTAATGGCTTAGTGTCAGGTCTGGACTATATGGTGGATGCATTTAAACATCCCAACTAAGCTGCTAGAGTTTCTGATGAATCACTACTTACGTGTATGGTGTAGAATTGCCCTGATGGAACGCAACACCTCCTCTGTTGATTAATTCTGGCGATTTGTTATCAATCGCTAGTTTCAAACGGTCCAGTTGTTGACAGTGGATATACGAATTTAGTGTTTGGCTGTATGGAAACAACTCATAATAAATTATGCCTTTCCAGTCTCACCAAATGCACAGTAGAACCTGGTTTGGTCACTGTTTGAACTGCTTCAACGTGCAATATTGTCGTATGCGACCCATTTCTTATTCCCAGTTAACATATGTTTAGGAAATGAGTCGATTTCTATCTGTTTGGCCAAGGGCTCGCGGATGAATATTCGATTCATCATCGTATTTGGTGTGGCTCCCAAATATTGAGCTTCTTTTTGAATTCAGCTTTGCGCAAATGTTTAAAAACTGTTTTATGGTCGCAAAATCAAAGATTGTCCTATTCAATCACAAAATCAATACCAATTCTGCGTGTATTTAAATAAAGAACACAATAGGGCCTACAAACATCTGCAAGTACTTCGGAATACATATAGACAACAAGATCAGCTTCAAGACACACACAAGATTCCATAAAACATCAGCCATTACACGGTTAGGCGGGTAATTTAAGATCCCTCACTGATAAAACCTTGGGCATCAATGTCAAAATTGCTAGTTAAATTTATAATATACTCTTTTTGGAGTATGGACTTACAATTTTTCTGGTCAAGTTTGAGAAAAATTACCAAAATTTGACAACCTAACAACTCGTTGCGTAAACCTCCAAACCAACTGTTATATGAATCAATAAAAATAGAGGCAATTTTTGGCAAGACTACAAGAACTGAGAAAATTTGTCAAGAAACACACCAACAGGGCTAATATGGAACGTTCCCCATATATTTTCAACGGGACTAAGATCTGGTGAAACTGCTGGCCATAAAATGATTGTCACTTGGTATTCTTGCATCCAAGCTTGAGTATAGGCTAAAGTATGCCATCTTGCATTATTCTGTTGAAAACGCCACCACCCCTCTGGATATAAAGCTTGCGCCGTTTCAAGAAAAAAAGCGTTTAGAATGCCACAATACTTTTCACTATTAATGGTACTATCAACTATACAGAGAGGCGTAGGAAATTTGAACGGTAGAAGGTTTAAGTGAGTTCCACCAAGTTGGAAACAACTTTCATCAGATATAAAGACATTATTAAAATTATCTTCTTGAAAACGTTGACAAAATTCTATCCTTCGTTCCTTTTGTAAAGGTGTCACTATGTCATATATGGTTTCCTTGATATGTAGCCTTGTCTTTTCAGTGACTACGGACGGTTTCTGGACATATTTTTATATTTCGTTGATTTGCAAATCTGTTAGTCAATTTGCGAAACTCCAGGCGCAGATTGTGTCGTCCTAAGGCCAATAAAGTGATTAAAATGTTTCTTTTAATCTTACGCGGTCTTTCTGAAACTGGTCTATGCCTCACATCCATGCCATTTTTTTTATCCTCTTTATTGTCTCATATGCAGCACTTTTTCCCAGTTCATTCAATTGGACTGAATTTTTAACGCTTCGAAAACCTTCCATATACAAATATTCCACCTGTTTTCCTTTTTCTAGTTGCGACATTATTTCATGAATTGTATACCTGTTGACAATTAGCAATATTTGACAAATAGTGCCACATTGGCCAAAGCCGACAATGCATAACCTATTTTATACACTTTTTTTGTCTTAGATTGTTACAAAAAAGAAGTATGTTGAAATTATTAAAAATAATAAATTCCGGATATTTTCTAGACGGGCTATATTATTTCTGAAGGCCATATGATAAATTTGAGATAATAATACATATTATTTGTTTGATTTTCTGATCATTGGTATATTTTCCAGTAATTGGGGTAAAATTCAATCGAGCAAGTATTTTTTGAAAAGGAGGTACCAAACCAGCATTGGATTCAGAGCGAAACAATCTAACTCATATTTATAAAATTAACCTGTCTTCAAAGAGAATGGAAATTTCACTAAACTCCATAAATATGCTGAATAAACGGTCCTCCATCCGTAATAAAATCCCCATTCATTTACAGTCAGTCAATACATCAAATCCTCAATTCAAGCGGCTACATCGAAATCAAAATGTCATACCAACATAGATTTCCATCAATTACGTATCTCGTCAAACGCGAAATTTAATATTTAATTGTGAATTACAACCTAGAGCGGTACCACTAATCGATCCTGCAGTATTGCAATATCGGTTGGGAAAATCGAATTTTTGACATAGTTCAGGGGTAGATTGCACGGCATCGAAAAGAGAGAGAAGAATCTAAAGATAATATAGAATATTGACCGAAATTACTTATCAAACTTACAGCTGTTTCATACCGATCTTATGAATAACAAACACTTGTCCAATATAAACCCATTATGGATTTAATCTATCCCTAGAAGAAATATCTCCCAAAAAAGCTTATTCAAAAAAACTTTCGAAATGATGCAGCATATCTTCAGAACTATGAAATGAATATTGAAAAGATTTGGACTCATATTGAAATGAAACTTGCACTTACTAATTAGTGATGACTAAATGGCTATATTTCACATATGATCAAGCGGAATCGGAGGCTTATCGCTTCATAGAAGCACAAGCGGTGGTCTGATAACGGACATAATTATGCTATTCTTCGATGAATGTCAGACAAAACATATTTTCTTGAACATCTGCATATTGTCCGACAGTTTTCCACTTATGTCAAAGGTTATCGGCGGAATACTATAAAGAAATATCCTCATTTAACAATGAGATAACCTCTTTAAGTATGCAGAATGTAGATCACAAGCCATATGCGTGAAACGTTTTTTAATGGATTCGAAATTGTGTTATATCTTTTGTTCAGTCTTCGTTAAGTCTTCCATAATGTAACCAATTAATTTTGATTTATTATTTCCAATAAGGATTGCCTGGAATCCAGTATAAGCAAAAAATTATTCTCAGTATATTACACAGTTTATATATGAAATTAAAATTATAGGAGGCTAACAGATTAATTCTGTATTAATATTCAAATTTTGTAATAATCCTTTTTGAAGTAACTTATTGAAATATTTAAATGAAGTTCTTAAAATTATGTGTTGTATTCTTGAAAAGGATAAAGTTTTCATAAATTTAAGATCAGAAACAAAATTTTGTCTCTTTCAAATATTTATTTATTAATTCCAATTGACAATTTATATTTGTTGCGTTTTTTATTCCATTTGATATTGTATAACGAGTTTTGATTTTATATATGTCTATTGAATATAAACTGTGCTTATAAGATATTAATTTAATTCCAAAAGTTTTTGAATAAAATTTTTTGAAATTAAAATTATAGGAGGCTAACAGATTGAGTCTGTTTTGATATTAAAATTTTGTAATAATCCTTCTATCAAGTAAAAACCTATTCTGATTATTTTATACATAATCACTATAGGTCAAGTTATAGACTCCAGATTTAGTGTCTTTATTTTTTTTATCTTTGTTAATTTTAATATGAATTCTTTAATTATTAAGCGTTTTAAAAGCTTCGTTCAAGGCAAATTTCATTTTAAAATACTTGACAATATAAAATAATATTTAAATAAGGTTATCAGCCATTTTGAATAACTTCAAAATGTAAACCTGCCTGACGATGCTACTGTGATAGCGAAACGATTGTTGTGAATATAACAATAAAAATTTGTGAAAATCAAAATAACCTTATTTAAATATTATTTAATATTGATTTTCACCAAGCAAAGACTGATTCAATTCCATAAGCTTGACAATGTTATCTGGTATTTTATTCACATAAGAAATGGAAATTTATCTTTTAGTCAAATCGTTTGTAACAGGGTAAACTAAATTTGATACAAATTTCTTTGATTTTTGTTCATAATTTTGTCCATTTTAATTAAACTATAGCCGTTATTGAATAAAATTTGCCGAATCATATTCAATTCAATAAAAAATTAATCGCGATTCATAGGTACATTGATCAATCTATTGATCATACAGTGATATGCAGCTATTTTCTGATTAATAAGATGGCTGGCATTTCTGTTTTTTCCTACAACTAATAAAATTGGATAATTTTATCTTTGCTTTTATCTGAATAATAACGTTAGATCATATCTCAATAATGGAGTTCTCTCTTTCTTCTGAGTTATTCGAGAAATATTGGAAAATTTTTGAAATGTACTACTCGGATTGCCTTGAACTTTACTTCATAAATACAGGTTTTCCGAGCATAGGCCTGGTGATGTGGAATTTTCCACAAATATTCAAATCGTAATCAACCTGATGATACGATCAGATAATGATTTTCCATTGAATTTCAAATGAAGAATTTCAAATTCAATTCAGTAAACTGTTTTTTTAGCTTTCTCTGAAATCCTACGTGATGATGGTTAATATTCAATTTCAAATATGAAACAGAAGCATTCCATAATTTATTTAAAAAAATTCAATTTATATGTCTTAGAGAAACTAACTTTGATTGAAGGAAAATATAAGTCACATTTGGTTGACACAATATTGTTTCAGTTGGAGAATTTGAGTACCAAATTTCGAGCCAAAAAAATGGATCATAAAAATTAAAATATATTTTTTTGGGACAATGCTTAAAAATCTTTATCCAACTGCGTATCAGCCAACTTGAAAAATGAAAAATAAATGGCACCAAAAAATAATATTATATTACTTTGAATTATAACTACGTCTGTAACATTTAATTCTCAACGACTAAACAGATATTGCAAGATCCCCATTGTTGAAAATTTTTACTTATTTCGGAGGATTGGTCCCAATATATTTTATGGTTTATTATATCCCCTTTTTTCATATTTTTCTTTATCGGTATTCATGTGATTTGATGGCTACTTGTATCAAGGGATACAATTTATATTCTTTACAATTTATATACAATTTTCGGAAATGAAGATAAAAAAACATTGCAAAAGGTTGCAATGTTTTTTTATTTAAAAAACATTGCAAAAGGTCGCAATGTTTTTTTATCTTCATTTCCGAAAATTGTTAGTTACTGCTACCGCAGTTTTTTGAAGTTTTTAGCTAAATAAAAAGTGAATGTGTAATGTTAAGAGTTAGTTCAAGATGTAAACTTGACAAAGCCACAGTCTTTACGAAAAAATTGTAAATAACCTAACAAATTGTGGGAATAACCTCTATATTATTAAATTTAATAATACGTTAGCTGTTTTGATACCTTTTTTCTTAAATATTCATGATTATATTTGAGTTTATGGAAACTGTATTTTTTCGGCATAGCCTGATTTCAAAGTGAATAATTCTGTAGAGGTTTTCAGAATATACTGGGTTTAAATTTTATTCCGCCAGAAGTAATTAACGGATTATACAGTCATGCAGTAGTAACATGATTAAAAAAAAACAGAAAGTTTATGAATATCCAGTTCAGATTCAGGTTACCTGACGGATGAGTAGCAATGAAAACAATATTATTATATTATTATAACTGCAGACCTGACAGGGTCTATTCAAATGAATAACTTAATTGTATGAAGGCAAGTGTGTCAAATTTCGTGAATATATTAATTATAAAATCATTGTTTACCACGCTTCGAGGCTACTCACTCTCTCGCATATATTTGATTTAAAAGTAATTTGAACATCAGAATATTTTGAAAAATTTCATGGGAAGATCAAGTAACATTCTGCGGAAATTATTTCGTCAACCTGATTTTCTGAAAGTATGGTAGTATCAATGTTTAAAATGAAATGATATTACAAGAAATTTTTTCAACATCCGAAAAAAATTAATGATGTATTTTGTGACCCCGTAGCTGTTTACACTCATATATACGTCTAATATCCGCAACATTTATTTACTAATTTATTTATTCACTCCAAAATATAAACAGAAATAGCGTTTCTAAGATATTATTGAAACTGATTAATTTTAATAATTCTCCTTACTTTTAAAACGATTTTCTTTGGAATTTCAACTTCATTATAAACCTTCATAAAGTATATGATGTTCCAACACATGGAATGAATTTAGTTCGTCTTTGAAATTGTTTGTGTTATAGTATGAATAATTCCTGTCGGTGTGTTTTTGAAACTGAAACAATTCATTTCGAGTGTTACATTTTGTCCAACTTAGATAAATATAGACTCTTTTTTGATTCCGAACGTTCTATAATATTCAATTGAATTTTCTATAAGTCTTTGAATAGAATAATTATTTTCTATGAAATTTCAAATTCATTCATTAACAATGAACAAATGGAATAAATAAACCAACAGATATAAAAAAGTAATTGAAATTATTAAATAAATATTTAAAGGGGACAAAATTTTGTTTCTGATCTTACCTTTAAGAACACTAATTGCCTTTTAAAAAACATGAATACACCTTAAGGACTTCTCAAAAATATAATTTATTTGAAATATTTAATATATTTAAATATTCGAATAAGTTAATTCAGAAATCTCTCAAAACATGCATTATATCTTCAAAAAACAAATATAATTCTAGGTAATCTCTTCATCAGTCCAAAATAATATTCCACATATCAAAATCAAATAACTATCACTATATCTCAACTTACACGCGTTAAAGGATGATTGCTTCAAACAGACTAACTTTAAAATTCAAGATGGTCTATGTTCTAACAAAATCACAGAACAGTGTAAGGTATTTTTAAGGATATATTTAAAATCATTGACATTCCATAATGAGATTCATTGAAGCCTAAATATAATTATATATTATATATAAAATGAAATAGAAAAAGGCCTTTTTCATTTAATTCATTAACACTTGTCAAGTGTATACTCAATTTTATTTTATTTATTTTGTAAAGGTTCACAAAAGACTCATAAATTCATAATTAAATTTGATTTGTTCCAATATCCCGATAAGGGCAGTCTAGACTATTATCGCGTCAGATTTAAGCCCATGAGAGTCATTGCAAAATCTGGACGGAAATAATAAAAAGATTACTCATGTGTTGAACGTCGGCTACAGATAACCGACGAATTATGATGATTTCCGTTCATAAAGCAGTTAGCTGGCTAGACGTACTAATGCAATATTTATTCAGCGTCAACAAATTAGAGCATCAAGATGAAAAATAGTAATGATCCAATAACAGGAGCCGTTATTCTAGATGTCTGAGTGTAGAAATAAGGTACGCTGCAGTAATGCACGTACATTAAGTTGAGGAAATTTTATCTGAACTCGTGATTAATGATAAATCATAATTTGCCGTTAGTTTGATTCTTAACTATATCACAAACATTTTTTTCGCTGCTAATAGAAAAATTAATATTGAGATATTATATCAGTCTAAGATAAAAGTGAGAAAATTGATAAATATATATTTGGGGCCAATTTATAATTAAAAAATGAATTATCCAATGTTTTTTCCGACAAGAATAAAACATTATATTTGTTAAAACTTACTAAAGACGTCTCTGTTTACGTTAGAAAATAATTTCTTGGTTCTGTGCATTTGAAGCTTTTCTATGTATTCCGTTTATCTACGGGTTGGCAGATTAATTGTTGAAATTTTTATGTTAAAAAAGGAATGATATTAAAATTCTTACTATAATAAAATTCTGATCAGAATTTCACTTCAATTATTCAGTGAACGAATCTACGAATCTAATTTTTAACGAATTTAGATGTTTTCCTTCTATTTTCTTTGAATCAATTTGAAGGTGAGTCAATATTTGATGGAAGTAAAATTTAAATGACTTTAAATTCAGAATTATAAATTCTAACTTCTACAACATATATTGAAACTATATACAAAAACTATCAAAATGATATCCTTATATATAAACAACATAAAGTATTTTTCACGGTCTGGGAAAAAAGCTTTTTACATCCCGATACGAAAAGTATTAATACAAATGTATTAACAAAAATTATATAAATATATATAGTAATATACCAATACAAGAAGATCCAATATTCCAAAATTATCTAAAATTCTCAAAATAAATAGCTATCAAATGTTGGAATTCTCGTTCAATTATTTTTATTTGATCCTTCATTTTGAAAATTTTAGATATTGAATTTAACCAGTCCTTACTTGGTGAAAATCCATATTAAATAATATTTAAATGAGGTTATTCTGATTTTCACAAATTTTTATTGTTATGTTTACAACAATCGTTTCGCTATCACAGTAGCATCATCAGGCAAGATTACATTTTGAATAACTAAGCTTGTTTCCGAAATCCGTTGCTATTTGTATTACAGTAAGTACAATTAATTGAGGGTCTCTGCAAATTCCAGCTTATCTGAATATATTTAACAGAGGTGAGTTATTTAAATCTATTTGTTCGTTAAGTAATATTCCAATTTTATTATGTTTATTTATCTCTAGGGATTCTAACAGATTTAAGGCATAACTTTTGCTTTCTATATGTAGAATTTCAAAGTTATGGTTGAAAGTATGTCCTGTTTCTAACAAATGGTTGGAATATGTAGAATTACTTTTATTATTGAGGAAACTCTTCAAATGTTCACAAATTCTATGACGGAAAGTTCTTCCAGTCTGTCCTATGTAAACTTTAGGGCAATCACCGCAGGTTAACTTATAAACCCCCGATTTATCATCTTTATGTGTACAGTCTTTATTATTTTTAATAAATTTTCTCAAGTTTGAATTCGTTTTAAATGAAGTCCTCAAATTATATTTATTTTTGAGGTATGTAGCAATTTTCTCAGAAATACCTTTAGTGTATTTTAAGGAAATGTATTTGAAATTTTTTCATATTAGGAAACACCATATTTAAAGCTATTTTATTATTCTTATTCATCAACAAATTGTCTATCAACCTAGAATCATAGTCATTACTGAAATATAATTTTCTCGTTTTATGGGAATATTAACTAATCTATGGATCATACAATTTAATGCTGATAATTTTTTATTTAAAGGATGATTTGATTTATTGCCTGATGGTGCTACTGTGATAGGGAAACGATTGTTGTAAAAATAACAATAAAAATTTGTGAAAATCGGAATAACCTTATTTAAATATTATTTAAATTTTAGATAATTTTGGAATAGTGGGTTTTCTTCTATTTGTATGTTTATATACATATATAGTTTTTGTTGATACATTTGTATTAATACGTTTCATATCGGGATGTAAAAAGGTTTTTTCCGAGGCATTGAAAAATATTTTATATTTATTATATAAGGATATCAATTTGATAGTTTTTGTATATAGTTTCAATATATATTGTAGAAGAATTTTTAACAAATTTCGATGTTCTTCTTCTTTTGTTGGAAAGAATGAATTAATTCACATCTGCTTCTGAATTTTTAAATAGTCTGTATTAGCATAAAATCATCATTATCCTTGAATTTATCACCTTTGTGGCTTGTGACCTGTAGCACGAAAGCTGTCGAAATTATTATTGCTGATAGAGTTGAATTCCTAACTTGCTGATTGCCGAATTATTGGCAAATTCATTACCATTTTTGTTAGAGCACCATCTTACTTGCTGCTAGGTGTCATAAACAATGACTCAAGAAATATAATTCGCTTTATGCTAAAAGAATTCCAGTTTTTCTTCTTTCCTTAACGTCATCATAGTTTATATGATTCCTAGGTGATCAAAGCTATTCAATATAATAATATAGGTTATTTCCAAAATTTATTAGGTTAACGACATTTCCATCAAGTGAAGGTCGACTCAATTAAAACAAATTATTTTTTCATGAAGATTACATACTTCAACACAGAATCAGTTCTCAGATGCGGACTGTAATTAATCATTGCGATTAATAAACTTGCTCCCATTTGTTGTTTTATATACCGAAACGATTAATCAAATACAGCACTAAACTAACCGTGGTACGATACAATGTTTTCTTCAGTAATCAACGGACTATATATCCTAATTAATATAAAATTGTCCAGATTTTTTTTTCTAAAACAATAAATAAATACATAATATATTACTAAACGTATAAATTAGTAACAAAAAAACTCTAAGTAAACAATTTCGGTTTCCTGATTTGAAAAGTATATAAGTGAAGTGAATGGGATACGTCTATACTTTTCGTGAGTAAAGACTGACAAATCTTTTCCTGTTATTGATTCATTGATTATTATTCAATTATTTTCCCCAATAATTCGCATTAAGTTACCGGAGTTCAACATATTTTTTTTTGCCATCAAAATTTTCACTAATTCATAATTCATAGCTGAAGTTTCTTCAACTTCATTGAATGTAAAGAAGAAGAATTACTAAACCCTAATGTCTGGTCAAAAACAAACGGAAATATTCATCAAAATCAGGTTTTTCTTTTATTAGCTTAATGATTTTATAGACTCTAATATTGAATGTAGAAACGCAGGATATACACATTGGCATAGATTTTTTTCAGAAATGTAGTTGAATCGTTATAAAGAGTGTATGATATATAATATCAATGAAATTGTTCGATATAGCAAACCCTTCAAAATATTTACAAAATGGCGAATGCGCCAGGACAATATTTTGCCATGTAACTGGGCGTTCGCAACTTTGAATTATATTAATATTAAAAAGATAAAATGAAAAACCTTTCAAGGAGTGTAATTATATCAAATTCTCACGAGTGTGATAACACTATGTGAATCAGCATTCAGTGGAATAATTACGCAATATCATTTATACAGAAAAAGCTGTCAACTGCTCGTCATATCTCTAAGCTGATTTATATCAGGAATTCTATGGAATTTCCGAATTCTACGTAATGAAGTACATTCTTTGTATGTACATGATTGTACATACAGGTTGGTCCAACGAAAACTTACCACCTCGATTTTCCGACTTTAAAATGAAACACACTAAAAACTGAACAGATAAAGAAAACTTGTCAGAAATTTAATTGAATATGGAGAATGATTGATTTTTGAAAGATTCTGTACTGAGTATTAATTTCCGATTCAATTTAATTCAGATGTCGCTACTTTTTCATTATTCCATTGTTTCATCCGGCAACACCTTCATTTTGACGTGATTTGGAGTATTGGCATAGACATTATATTTTACGTGGCCCCTAAAAAAAAAGTTCAAAGGTGTTCAATTACTCCTGGAATTTCCGAGCTCTAATCAGTGAAGATACGACGTTGCTGATGGTCGAACGGCTTGAGTTCTTGTATAAGCCGAACTTTAAAAGCCTTAAGAGCTAAGACTTTATGCAAAATACTGTGAAGTGCTGTTTGTCGAATGCCTTAGCCAAAGATCGACGAGGAATCGACAAACCTGGGTTTTCGTCAACACTACGGACTACAGCAGCAATATTATCAGTTGTTCTTGAGCAAAGCACCCGGTTTTGATTCTTCACACCACTAACCTCAACAGCTCAAAATTTTCCACCAGTCACGCTATTGCTGGCCGAAAAAGTGCTTCACGACGACCAAGAGTGTTTCAGTTTTGCGAACTGTAACTGCAAAATTTTCACCATTTTTGTAGTGAATTTTAACAATTTCATTGCGTTGTTGAAGCGTGCATCCTTCCATTCTGAGTAATGACGTAGTTTTTACCTGTCAAATGTCAAATAATAACAGCTTCAAAAATGACAAGTGCCCAGATTGTGGGCTATTCAAAATGAAACCACTTACTGGAAAACCCTTTGAGTACAAAAATTAACCTTCAATAATAAATCGTTATACAAATGTTACTTGTTGGCGAACATTTTTCGCATTCACCTAATGCCGACAGGACACTCGGATGAAGTTTTAGTGCTTTCATAACAGCACAAAATAAAATCATTATGCAACATACGGATGCGATTGATAAAATCCACTCGAGTTTATTTATCTGAGGCAGCTTTATGCTCAAGATGATTCACATGTGCTCAATTAGCAAAAATTACTTGATACTTTGAAACTCCTTATCTATAGTCGGCAATTCGGAGAGAATCAAATACGATTCTGCTTTTTGTTGCGTATCCGATGATAATGTTAATAATTCTAGACGAGAATTCCGAGAAACAGGATCAAGGTCTCCTTTATCTAGCGACTGCAGTGCCCTATAAGGTATATAAAGACAGATAAATTTGATCCGTGTGTGTATTTTGCGATAATTCGATCAAAACTTTTTGTCTGGGAATTTATGTTGATCTTTCTCAGTCATTATACGAGAGATAAGATTTTTATCGGATCGTTTCGTCGATTGAAACGCAATTTTTCCTTCGTTGATCATAAAGGAGTTTCCAATCAGAGGTTTTATTTTGAATTTCCCGCTATCTGGGCAGCTGTCATCTTTTGACATATGACAAGTAAATACTACGCCATCGCTAAAAATGGAATGACACATGCTTCAACAACGGATTGAAATTGTTGAAGCTCACTACAAAAATGATGAAATTTTTGCAGTCACAGTTCGCAAAACTAAAGCAATTTTGGGTCGTCGTGAAGCACCTTCTCGGCCGGAAAAAGTTAAACTGGTGAACAAATTTGAGCTATTGGGACAAGTCAGTGATGTGAAGAATTGAAACGGAGTGCGTCGCTCAAAAACAACTGAAAATACTGCTGCTGTAGGCCGTAGTGTTGACGAAAACCAAGGTTTGTCTATTCCTCATCAATTAGTTTGGTGCGGTTCTTGGGATGGCGGTGTGATTGGACATTAATTAATGAAAATTTTCATGAAAAGGATATGGTGCTGCAACTGTAGCCGTGGCGGCCATTTGGCTGATATCGTTTTCCACTGGCATACGTTCTTCCTCTTCACAATGAAATAAACGCCCATTGATTTCTTAATAAGGAGTATAAGCTATGGTAATAGAAAGTTCTAGAAATGTGTAACATACATCTATATACCAATTCTATACTCAAAAAACTCGACAAGGTTTTGTTGATCACAGAGACAAATTACAGACATGCACACGTTTCAAACTGATTGGTTTTCGTCAATGCAATGTATGCTAGTGATTCTAAATCTGTCAAGTATATATATCCGCTATTCACAGAGACATTGAGGTATTTATCTAGAGTATGCAAAATACATACAAGACATACCTTTCCGAGTTAATTCAAGTGAAGAAACGATATTTCCACGTTACTAACGCAGAAAAAACTTTCCTCATGCTCAAATCTTCTTCTTTCTGCGTTGGTAACGTGAAAATATCAAGAATACATTTCTTTACTTGAGTTGACTCGCGAAGGTATGTCTCGTGTGTATTTTGCATACTCTAGATGGCGCTAGTGCGTTATCAATACCTTAGTGTCTCTGTGTGTGGTGAATATGGATTCTTGACAGATTTGGAGTCACTAGCATACTGACGAAAACCAATCAGTTTGAAACGTGCGCATGTCTGCAATTTGCCCCTGTGATCAACAAAATCCTGTGGAGTTTGAGTATAGAATTGTTATACAGATGTAAACTATCTCGATTTCTAGAACTTTCTATTACCATAGCTCATACTCCATATTAATGATTTTTGGTACAGATCAGCCAAATTAATTTATTTCCTTTGATTTCTTTTAAAATACACACATCGTCAAAAGTCTTGGTTCCCCTAGGTTACTGAAGAAATAAACAATCTATGTTCTGGAAATGAGATGAATATTTTCCTCTATTTCAACTGCAATATATTTGATGGAAAATCTTTGTTATGCAGGATGAGACAGAATAGAAAAAATGAGAAAAAATCTAGACTTATCGATTATTTATTTTTGATTTATTATAGTTACTCCACAACTGAATCCAAAATCAGTAGTCCGTATTTTCACCTCTTCTGTCAATCAACTGCCTAATACGCCTAGGCATCTCACGAATAAACTCATTAATGAAATATTCAGGCATATCGTTCCATTCTTCCTGAAGTACTCAACTCAATTCCTGAAAAGTAGAAAGTGGGTTTTGGCGATGAGATATTGCTCTCCCTAAGTAATCCCATACGTGCGCAATTCGATTCATGTCTGGTGAGTTTGCTGGCCAGTTCATTCTCTGGATATTGTTCTCTTGAATAATGTTTTGAACCCTTCGTGTGCAGTGTGCTGGGGAGTTATCATCCTGATAAATGAAATTATCCCCAAATTCGTTGCGCACAGGAACAATGATTAATTCATCGTTTTTTACGTCGATGGCACCACTTATTGTTCGTTCAACCATAATAAGAGGGGTACGAGGACCGAAAATTATCCCCCCCAGCACATTATTGATCCGCCTTGAAAGGGCACAACTTCCCGAGTGAAATTGAATCGCTCTAGTCTGCCGGAACTTCTCCAAACCCTTTCTTGTCGACTATCACTTCTAAACCGAATCGTGACTCGTCCGAAAAAAGTACGTTGCGTCATTGTGGTAAAAGCCAGTCTTGGTGGTGTTCTGCCCATAGCCGACGCGTATGTCCAGGTGATAGCCAAGATATTCTTGAAGGTCTTCTTGTCTTGAACCTTGAGGAATGCAACCGTCTCCTTATGGTACTGGTTGAGACTACCCGTCTATAGGTCCTCAAAAAATGACTTCGAAGGGCAGTTACAGATATCGATTCGAGTAAAATTTGCGATATAATGGTCCTCCCTTGCTGATGTTACTCTGGGTCGACAAGGCACCGGTCTCCGGGCAACGCTGCCGTTTTCCAGGGAAAGGGCTACTATGAGCCTTACTGAAGACCGTGGAATATTCAAACGTTGCGCAATCTGGTGGTTTGACTTCTTGATGTAGGGCTACTATTCTTGGTCAAACTGAGAAATTGGATGTCCCGGCATTTTCTACGGAATATCCTCAATATTACGACTCTCGTTATTCGCTGAAAACTAATTAACTTCTAATACACCTGTATTCTTCCGAACCAGAAAATTTTTTAGCTGGTTTATTGTTTTCATTTAAGTGAACAGATAGTGAAGATTGCACACACAAAAAATTATCATGTTACATTCAATAAGTTGAAAGTAGATAGGGGGAGCCAAGACTTTTGGCAAGGTGTGTATATTAAAATTATGGAAAATAATAAATTCCGGATACTTTCTAGACGGAGATGTTTGAAGACTGTACCCTTGAGCGCTTGAAATACTATCAGGTTTTGGCCAAGAAATCATCCTATTCGACGCGGAACATTTTTGATTGAATGGTGCTAATAATGAGCAGAATTGCCAAAAAGAAGTGTTACCTGAAATTCCGTTGCTTTCCGAAACACTTAATGTGTGGTACATTTTCCAGCTAGGCGGCGTCATCTTACCTTATTTCTTCCGAAATGTAAATGGAACAGCCATAAGCATCAATCCTATGGAACCATGTTACTGGAATTTATGAATCCAGAACTTGAGAACATCAGTATTGAAGAGATTACGCTTTATGCTATAGAGCTAATGCTACGCTTGCTGAGGGAAAGTTTAGACGATAGGATCATCCCACGTCGAGGATTTGTAACTTGGCCACTAACGTCATGTGATTCTATACCTCTGTATTATTTTCTTTAAGATTATGGGAGAGCATGAGTTTATACCAACAAGTCACAGACTTTGGATCAATTGCACGTGGATATTCGTCAATTTATTTTCGAAATACAGCCAAAATTATTGCCCACAGCGATCAAAAGTTGGAGCGATCCGGTGCGTTATAATTTTCTGTTTAATCGACATTAGTAGAAAAGATCGAAACAATCAAATATTTCACTCAGTTGAATATTTTAAGCAAGTTTTCCGAATAAATTCCACCGTAATAAACTTCATATGGAAAGTCGCCTCCAGCCTGATTGAAGTTTCGCAACTAGAAACTACATGCTGCATTAAATTTGCGTAAGACCCATTTCCTATAGTGTTTCCACGAGGTACACACACGACAGTTTAAAACCGCAGCTGGCCAAGGTCGTAGACTGTGATATCATCGTGAGTTTACCTAATTACACGTTACACGAAACACATTAAGTATGTGCAACGTACGTCTATTGCAATTTCATATACATCAGTGTTGGCGGATGATTAATCCGACTGTAAACATAGCAGACATTTGATAGTACTTTCAGATGTTCACGCATGGAATTAAAGACGAAATTATTATTTTTGAAACGTTTATGGAATGGCTTAGAAGCATAAAATAAATCTAATTCGTGCAAAAATTTTATATTTATAATTGAAAATATTTCTAAAAACTTCATTAGATCATTAATTTCGAAAAAAATCAATACCATATCCAGGAGAAACATTCTCCATTCAATGACTTGAAAAATATATGTTTACTCAAATAAAAAAATTTAAATTTCTTTAAACCTTCACATATTAATGAATTAAAACAAGAGAATTAAAAATGTCTTAGGCAACAAAGAAAGGGAAATAGATTTTCAAACGTTGTCTAGAAAGAAATGCTCATAAAGAGCTGATCAAAAATTGGGTTACTTAATATATTACATAACAAGAGTTGTAAGAAGCATATTACGCACGCCTCGAAAAAAGTAATTCGTGCGTGATTGCTTACAACTCGATTTGTGTATCGGGTGTTTTTTTAGAGCGATAGAACTTTCGATAAGGATAACTGTGATTTGACAGAAGGTAGAAGCCATTTTGTTTTGACATTTCTATTCAGATTTGTCTACTCGTCGACGTTCACAACAAGTTGGACTCTGTGCATCCACCATATGGAAAATTTTGCGTAAAGATCTTGGTCTACACCCATACAAGATCTAACTGGTTCAAGAACTAAAGCCACATGACCATAATAAGCGTCATTTGTTTGCTGATTGGGCCCTAGAACAGCTTGAAGTTGATCCAGTTTTTTATTGTAAAATTGTGTTTAGTGATGAAGCTCATTTCTGGTTGAACGGCTATGTAAACAAGCAAAATTGCCGTATATGCAGTGAAAATAATCCTCCTCAAGAAGTTCTGCAGGTTTCATTGCATCCTGAAAAATGCACTGTATGGTGTGTTTTACACGCTGGAGGCATCATCGGTCCATATTTCTTTAAAAACGATCCTGGAGCTTATGTTACAGTGAATGGTGCTCGTTAAAGATCGATGATCAATGATTATTTGTTTCAAAATTTGAATGGTGTCGACCCAGAAGTGTTTTGATTCCAACGAGATGGTGCTACACCTTATGCTGCTACCGTAACAATTGATTTATTGAAAGAAAGATTATTTCGAGAAATGGTCCAATTAATTGGCTTCCAAGATCATGCGGCATAACTCCACTGGATTATTTTCCTTCAAGTCATTGGTTTATGGTGATAAACCAGAAACAATAGACGCTTTGAAAGCCAACATAACTCGTGTTATTGATGAAATAAGGTCTGAATTACTCGAAAAAGTGGTCCAAAATTGGTCTGGTCGAATGCGGTTCCTCAGAGCTAGTCGTGGTGGGCATATGCCAGAAATTATTTTTAAATCATAAATTTCATAAAATTATCTTTCAAATAAAAAAAAAATTGGCTTCAGTCTTAATTTAAGTGTGTTTCATTTCAATTTAAAGTTATATCACTCTAAAAAAACACCCGATACTAATTTTTCTACGATTGCATTTATTCCCATAAAAACTTAGGATTGCATTAAGTGACGAAACATCAAAATGTTATCCATTAAGTGACGAAACGTCAAAATGTTATCGGCTACCCGGCCTGCTATTCGTTTCCATGGCAACTACTAAAGGGTCTATCTTATTGATTATACGCATTGCGATTTACTTTACATATGCTACCGTATTGGTTGTTGATCGTGCTCTCTGTTTATGGTTAAGTTAAATCTTAAAAATATTTTTAACTTTCATGTTATGAAGTAGGTGAATTTTCTCCTAGTCATGATAAATAATTTCTGATTATTTACTTATATTAAATTTTTATATGAAGTAAATCTTCATTTAATTCTAAAAATATTTTAATCGTAAAATGCATTTATCTGAAATAAAACTTCGTTTTCATTTTTGTTTTGAAATTTAACAAATTTATTGTTTTTCTATGTTCGTTATACACCATGATATTAGCTCAGATATTCGAATCACTCTTTTTTTGACTGTTCACTTGCATTCCTAAGTTGTTTAATGAGTGCATATTCGAATATATATGATGATATAAGATTATTTCTAAGAATAACCCACGTGTACTTGGAACACAGAAAAGCTTAATAGATGTTAATCTTTGTAAGCAATGTCTAATGATGAGAACAAAAATAACCAATATTTCAAAAATGAAACATAATTGAGGAATTTTTGTGAATCTTTGACTCCATATGAATTTAGTGCATAATTTACAGTGAAAATTAAAATGAAAGTCAATACTTGATAAAACCAATTTAAATATTATAACTTTAAATTCAAAATAATATCTTGAAACTTTTAGAATATACTATAAAATAATAAAAAGTGGTTTTTTCTTGACAGAAGGATTATAACAAAGTTAAATACCATACAGATTTATTCCGTTAACCTGCTAAAAATTTCAATTTCAAAAGTTTTTTTTCAAAAATTGAATGCTCTACGTGTGTCAGTAAACAGTTGGTTTGGTAAGATATTTATTGTTAATTATTTTTATTTTTTAAATATGAAGTAGAGCTGATAAGTTTCCATTCTAATAATTCTACATTGCTTTTTGAAGATGAATTGAAAGAACTTATTTTGAGCAAGTTTTGTTTGTTATGTTTTGTATTTTTGGAAAGGAATGTAGTTTCCATAAAACAAGGAACGAAACAAAATTTTGTAATCCTCAAGTATTTATTTGATAATTTTTAATTGATAATTTACATTTCTTTGAATTTGTTTTATTCTTTTTGGTACTACGTATTAAGTGTTAATTCTATATCTGCTAAATTGACACAGTGTGTTCTGAAGGCATTTATTTTATTTAATTCTAAAAGGTAGGAGGTTAACAGAATAAATCTGTATGATATTTAAAATTTCACAATATATAATATTATATTGAAAATTATATTATTATGTTCCTAGTATACATGGATTATGTTTATTTTTACAAGTCTTCTCACCAGCGTCTTTAAGTTAATTTATTCCAAGGTTCATCTTTCTGATAAGTTAAAAATTTTTTTTGTGATTTATTTGAATCTGAAATTAGTATATATCTGATGAAAATAATCAACACAAATTATTTTCATATGTTCAAATTCTGGTTACTTAATTTTTTATGATTTTGGAATAGTCGACATTTCTTTATATGTATCTACATACCTAAATATCTTGTGTTAATACATTTTTATTGATACTTTTTATGTCATAAAGCGAAATACGTTTTTTCCTAAACAATGAAAAATATTTCATATTGTTTTTATAAATTGTACTATTATTTTGATATTTCTGTATATAATCTTCAATATATATTGTAGAAAATTCCAGATATTATTCTTGAATTACGCGTTAACTTTATTTTTGTGTAATAATTCAACGAATTCTAAGTATTCATGAAGAAAAGGTCTAGCAAACGCCAAATATTTATTTCCAGTAAATCATACAGTATATGTATTCTGATTCCTAATTGAATTCATTAACAACATTTGAGATGATTCAGTGCAATTCACGGCAAGGATGCATTTTTTAGAATAAATCGTTTTTTAATTGATGTAAGTCTGTCTACACTTGGAGAATCGATGAATTTCAAGAACGTTAGACGAGTCGCCACTGCAAAATGGTGCGGTAATATCCACTTCCTCTCTAATGTATACAGCGTTTGATTGTGCCCACAGGACCCCAATGCCGGTGCAATATGATTATTACACGCGGAGAAGTGAGAATTCTTTCGAGCTGATTTTCTCGCAGCAACATAATCAAACATTGTTTCTATTGCGGCATTGTTGAAGTAAATAAACCGACATTCACTTGAATGTTTATGGGCAATGAATTATTTATTGCAATTCCCTTTGTGTTCGTACCTATCTTGATTTTCAATGGACGGTAATGAGATACTGGTCTGATTCTTTCTTGCTGTAATGTCAGATGTTATCGACTCATTGTGCGGTTATGATTTTCCACAGAAATTTTTCTATCTATTATATTCATATTGGATGCGCATTGTTGAGAGGTGAGGCACTTTTTTCGACCAGCTACTGTGTTATTATTTGATCTAGAAGGGATACAACTCCGTTTGTAATCGATACAATTGATTCAGACTTAATAAACTCCTCCAATAAAGTTCACAAATTCCTGATCTATTTCAAACGACGTCTGGTGTTGCTCACCAAATTTTATTATACCATAAATTGAATGTTTTCTCTTTTATCTGAGATCTTCAATGAAAGGAAGACTATGATAGCTGTTTTTGAATGGAAAGCAAGCTCTTATAATGTGTTAAGTATACAGTGTGGTCCAACGAAAACTTAACACCTTGATTTCCGGGTTTAAAATTAAAATGCGGAAAATCGCTGTCAATTTCTGATTCGAGGGGGAACAACTTTTCCGCTCTTCGCATCAACGTAACTGCAACCCCTTAAAGAGAGTGAGCACAACGCCTTGATTTTGAATAGGGATGAGCGACACCTCATTTTGAAGAGCTTATAGAGTACTATCTGATCCTTAAATTTCACTTCAAAATTTCCATCGATAACGAAATGAGAGGTAAAATAGTGGAAGAGTACTTAATTTTGTGATTAGTTTATTAAATGCCGGAAATGGACACCATTTACTTCCATGCAGTAATGTAAGTTTTGCTGAAAACGTTTATGTACGTTACTTAAGATTTCTAGTGTAATTTGACGGCATTCATTAATGTGTGTTGAGTATCCGAGTTCGCAAATCATCCAGAGGCTGGGTAGCGTTAATCTTGGATTTCTGGTGACCACATCGAAAAAAGTCCAGTGGAGCCCGATCAGGTGATCTGGGTGGCCACTCAATATGTCCCCTTCTTCCAATCTAGGCGTGAGGAAAATTTTCATCTAAGAACTGGCGCACCAGTTGAACGAAATGAGGTATTGGAAGACGATGGTTTGATGGTCTTCTGCATACTCCAATACTTGCACGAGGGCTGGATAAATAGTGTTCTCCAAAAGATCTAAATAAATTTGACCATTATATTACTGGGTATAAAAAAGGAACGATTATGTGATTTCCATAAATATTTATTTTTTGAGGACGCTGGGTACCGACAGTTAAGCCGGTTTACAATGCCGTTTAAGTAAAATGAACACTCGTCCGAAAAACAGATATCGATCATGTAGTATTTATTACCGTTAATCATTTCACTGACCACTTCACAGAACTAGAGTCGGCAATCGGGATCATCCTCATTCAGTTCCTGAACCAATCGTATCTTATAAGGATGGAATTTATGTCTGATCCATTGCTACATGACCTAAGATAGCCACGTCCCTCGCTTCATCTCTTTCATGCACCCTCTATTTGTTTACGGACTGAACCAATAGCGTCAAATTTGGCAACCAGTTGCACAACGTAAGCAGCGGATACATTTTTCCAAGATGTCGTGGATTAAATAAAGCCGCTGTTGTTCGCGCAGAGTCGTTACTTCTAAGAAATAATTTTATCATTTACACCCTTCCTTCTACGGAATAAACCATTTTAATTCTACTACAAATTTACAATAGCTTTGACACACTTATAACGATAGACTAAGGTAAATTAAAAACATGGCCCGTCTATTTTTTTCGACAAAAAGTTAATACTGTTTTGGACAAAAATTACTACTAAATACCTTTGAAATGTGTCGGATACGAATAATATTCTCGAGATAAATTCCACATTGCCTCTTTCACTATTTTCGCTGCTATTTCATTATCGATGGATATTTTGAGGCGATTTTTTACATTTTCATTTCAAAGTCGGAAAATCAAGGTGTTAACTTTGTTGGACCATTCTGTATATCAATGTCATTTTGTACATTATTTGCCCTGAGTTATACATGATTTTAATGGATATTTCAGAATTTCAGGTACCATGAACACGGGCAAAAAATAATATAACACATGAGCACACATCTATAAGTAAGAGAAATATTTCTAAATAGTGCTCAGACAGCTTTGGGGTTAAATAAAAAAGAATACTAGTCAATTGAAGTTCAACGAGAAAGGAATTATGGAAGAAGAAGTAGGAGTTTTTACTTTGAGGAACAGCAAACTGAAACCTCAAGTGACAAGCTGTAATTCTCAACAAGATTTGGAGAAGGCTGGACTGAGCAGCTTGACTGGATAGATGTCTTGCTCTCAGATGAGACATAAAAGGTCTCTCAATCGGAACGTCCCATTTTCAAATTGACCTTACTCACGCATGGCAGCCATTGTTTATTTGTGACATTGACAGTTCTATTGGTCAACGTCTATCATTTAATCATGGCAATGTATACACTCCAACAAAGTTTACAAATAATCCAAATTTATTATGAAAAATCGCGTTCTGTTACTCTAACTTCACGTGCTTTAACTCCAATCTTTGGTCGTTATAATCATCGGGATGAAAGAAAAGTTTTACGTTTAGTGAAGAAGATTAAAACAAATTTTACACTTCATGATGTAACAATGCCAGTGATGCAAATAAATGCAAGAAGTGAAGAGAATATTGCTGCCGTACGTAAAAGTGTTCGTGAAGACCAGACGTCTTTGTGGCGAATTTTAGGAAAAGACCTTGGTTTAGATCTATAAAAAATTGTTTTAACCCAAGAAACCAGACCAACAGATCATTTAAAGCTTCGTGTATTCAGTAATTGGTGCTTAGAAAAAATCGGAAATGGTGGACCGATACATTATCCGCCTCGTTCTTGCGATTCAACTCCACTGGACTTCTTTCTTTGGGGTTACATTAAGACCATTCAGCAAATTTAGACGATTTACGGATCAATATTGAACGAGTAATCGCTAACATACGACCTGATTTGTGTGAGAGAGCCATGGAAAATTGGGTTCAACGACTTCATCCCTGCCAGCGTTTTCGTGGTGAACATTTCAATGATGTTTATTTCATAACTAAAGATTTTCATTGTACTTTATAATGAAATGGAAATTTCAATAATTTTCAAATAAATAATGTGTTTCATTCACAAAACAAAATGAGCCGCTGTTAATGAAAGACCCTGTACATTTAGATTCAGGGGCAAAAATCAAAACATGTGCGGAAAAGTTCGTTGAAGCGCACCCAATTAATCCTTCTTCTATTTTGAACGCAATTGCAGATTGTCATCGAAAGAATAGTAGTAGGTATTGATAAAATTGTAGATCGACATTACATCAAAGTAGATTAAGACAGTAGTAGTAAAACTTTCCTGGGTAATTTTTGAAATGCAGCCATGAAATATTCATTTCGACAAATTCTGCATACTACTGAAAAAATATTAGAGACCCTGTATATCTATGAGAAACTTATCCGATAACTAAGATGGAAATAAAAGTTTATCTTTTTAAATTGAATAGACGCAGTATTTTTCATTACAATATTAAGACTCACAGAGTATAAGAGATATTTATCGTCAAGAAATTTTCATATTTTTTATATATGTAAACAACTTACCAACTAAGGAAGTGATGGGAAGATTGAACGTCTTGACTTACCTGAAAAAAAAGATTAAAAGGTCAGTTTGTGAAATAAATTGTATTTAATATAATTTTCCTTCAAAGTAATATTCTGTAGCTTCGATGAATAGGTTGAAAGGTTGCTACATAGAATTTTAGCCATACTTTTCTTATGATATCTGATGAGTATTACGAAAATTCATAAATTGGATAAAATGTGATGGAGAAAACTATAAAATATTTTAAAGAGAGATTTTTTCTTAATAGAGGTATTATTAAAAAATTTTTAAATATCATACAGATTTATTCTGTTAACTTCCTAAAAATTTTAATTAAAAAAAAATTATTCAAAAAATTTTAGAATGAATTTAAATAAATGTCTAAGAATACACTGTGTCAATATAGTAGACATATAAAATCAAACACTTATCATACGGTACAAAGAGGATTGGAAGAATTCAGAGAAATATAAATTATCAATTAAATCTATTAAATACACTGGCGAGCAGAAAAAACGTGTCACTTGATCATTACTGTTCAAATATCTTAATTGAAATTTTCACAAAAATGGTAGGGAAAAGAGAATCGCCAAAAGAAAAATGAAACTTTTTATTCAATTTGTATGAAAATAATAAGTTTTTGATTTAAATGTTGAAGGAAAAGTATTTTGATAATTTTGATTTAGGACATCCATTGCCTGAATTCTTTACATACACAATATATTCTAATCTGAAAAACAGAAAACTTCCTGGAAATTAATACAAAAAAATAAAATAATTGTATCAAATGTCTAACATATATTGTGAAACAAAGACAATAATCATGGATTGAATCTGAATTGATAATTTCTTCATATACACAATATATTCTAACGTGAAGTGATATTAAAAAACAGAAAACTTCACGAAATGAATACTTGTCTCTTTAAAAATCAAGTTAAATTAAATTTAAAAATATATATGTAATTAAAATCTCGTCAAAAATAAAGTTAAAAATTATGTTGTGTATAACACGACGTTTCGGTCAGCAAAGAATCTCGTTATCAAGTGTCAACTGTCAACAGTTGACACATGGTAACGCTCAGAGATACTTTTTTTTGTATTAATTTTCAGGAAGTTTTTTGTTTTTCAGATTATAATATATTGTGTATGTAAAGAATTCAGACAATGGATGTCCAAAATCAAAATTAATAATAGGTTTTTTTTGAAAAAAATCAAAAACTTCGAAATTGAAAAAAGTATCGTTACTGTGAAAATTTCAGTATCAGTATGACGTGTGACCTCCCCTAGCTCTCATTAGAGCTTTTAAACGTCTTCGCATGCTCGTAATGGGACTTCGAATATTATCTTATGGAATACTTTCTCCCATTCACGACGAAGGTCTGCACGGAGCTCTTGTAAATTATTCGATGGAATTCAAGTCAGGACTTCGTGCTGGCCAGTTGAACCTTGAAATTCCAATCCCATTCAAGTACGCTGTCACTATTCGAGCAATGTCATGCATAAAAATTCCCTGTTCTCCCAGAAATGGTATATAAGGTTCAACCTGATCCTCAAGAATTTCCGCTATGTACCTTACTGCTGTCAAAGATCCATTTATAAAAACCAAGTCTGTGCGGGCCTCTAAAGACATACCTCCTCAAACCATAACAGATCGTCCACCGAATAGTGGCATCGGCGTATCTTTCTCCTGGGCATCTATAAATGCATCCACGATTATCAGCTCCTCGAATGCTGAATCTAGATTCATCAGAGAAAAGTACCTGGGACCACTGAGCTTATAATCAGTTTATGTGATCTCGTGCAAATAGAAGACGCGCAATTCGATGCTCTCTGAGAAGTTCTGGACCTGTTGCAGGTTGAGCGTGAGACGTCTTCTCACGATCTGAGGTACCTCCATCAATCGATTTCGAACTTCCGCAGCAGCAGATTGCGAAGAGTTGTGGAAACCATGAATCTGTTATTCCTCACCGATGTGGACCGTCTTCTTCTAGATCCAGGTCTTCTGGTCAGCCTGCCTGTCTCATGATGCCTTGTAAAAACGCTTTGGACTTCTTCTAGCAACAGATCTCTAGCTCAGCCCATTTTCAATAAGTGCCACTCTTCTCGCACAATCTTCAATTGGTAAACTCATTTTATGAAATTGTTTCTCTCAGAGAGTGGAAGATGAACTTTTCAATGACCAATGTTGAACGCAACTTATAAACGATGAATTTATCGTGAAGAATTATTCCAAGATGGTGACTTTTATCAAGTTTTTTAGCCCATAATTCTACATTTAGCGCATATTTAGTTGATTTTCTAATGAAAGATAGATGATGAATAAAATATCATGGAATTGATTTGTAACACCTGAGCCTATTAGAAAAAACAGTGTTAATTCTTAGTGACTCGTTTTTTCTGCTCGGCAGTGTAGTTACTTGAAGGGTACAAAATTTTGTTTCGTACTTTGTTTTATCAAAACCAAAATTCTTTCAAAAAATGGAGAGGAATTAGGTTATGACAAACAAGACATAATTGGTCCTATCTCCATAAATTGCTTCAAATAATCTGTCCTCAACCAATGTCCCAATAGTTATGATTAACCCTGTAGAAGTTTGGCGGCGTGTACATTCTCACCATCGCTGATTTACAGGATGAAAATCCCACCACGCGACAGGACAAAACGCCTTTCAAATCAGCAAAATACAACTTCTAAGAGCGTCTACCACAGATAAAGAGGGGGAGAAAAGCCGAGACAACGACGTCGAAAAAACACGGGACGCATCTAATCCCCGACGGAATCACGGACAAATATCGTCGCAACGTCTGCCGTCGCGACGCCTTGAAACCAATCCGGCAATTTGAATAATTAATCCGCCGTTTAAGCATTCATTAGACTCCCTCCGTTTTAGGTCAGTTCGTATAGGGCGGGCACTACCTACACGTAATCCGACAGTGGTGTAGAA
This sequence comes from Megalocaria dilatata, assembly GCA_034642435.1. Taxonomy (NCBI): domain Eukaryota; kingdom Metazoa; phylum Arthropoda; class Insecta; order Coleoptera; family Coccinellidae; genus Megalocaria; species Megalocaria dilatata. The sequence goes on from CM067854.1 coordinate 35,271,832, forward strand.
GGGGCATTAATATTGATCACTTCGCAAACCGACAACTGTACTGAGCCGATCTAAGTCTTAACGGATTCCTTTGAGGAACCACCTCGATGAACAAGTTTGTTGCGAGTTGGTTGTTATTTACATATTCAAGCGTTTTTGGGTAGGAATTTATTCGGGGGTAGTTTGGTTCTTCGTTCTGGCACACAATTCTGGGTTGTAAACGGAAAACGATGTAACTTTTATAATAAGTAAAATAATAAGAAAGCGGTTTTTTTACTTGATAGAAGAAATATTACAAAATTTGAATATCAAAACAGATTGAATCTGTTAGTCTTCTACAATTTTAATTTGAAAAAATTTATTCAAGGATTTTTAAGAATTAAATTAATGACTAATAAGCACTGCTTATATTTAATTGACGTATAAATTCAAAACACCCATTATACGATATCAAATGATATTAAGAAAAAACCCAACGAATATGAATTGTCAATTAAAATTAATAAATAAATGAATGTTTTTTGTTTCGTTCCAAGCATGCGTACTGAACTCTTCAGACAATCGGAAACGCAACTTTGCTTGTTACAAAATGTTTAGTTGTCTGATCTTAGATTCATGAAAACTAAATCTTTCTCGAAAATATACAACATAATTTCAAGAACTTCTCAAAAACTAATTTAGTTGAAATATTTAATATATTTAAATAATTAAATTCAAAAACTCTCAAAACATGTTGCAAATCCTCAACAAATAATTAGAATTCAGATAAGACCATTTCAACTTCACATTCAAAAGATAAAATCAATTAACAATAAATAAACTTACTCAATAAGATCTCTAGGAATATGTGTTTGTTGAACATTAAAACTAGGTATATGTAATTTCCAAGGTACTCTATGTTCTATGCTCGCAACAAAATCACACAAAGTTTATAAGACACTTTAATGGTCTTAGTTAAAACATTCAACACCGCATAATAAATTTCTCTGGTGTTATTTTCCGATTTATTTATAAAGTCCCAATTAGAGATTTCCTTAGATAATTCCACAACGTGTTTCAATATGGCTGAATATTTTTTATAGTATTCTTCAGTCAGTTTTTTATGAAAAGGTAACCTGTAATCGGGAAGAATTACGCCACTTTTACGAGTAGGCGCCTCATGTTGCAACGCCCACCTAGATCATGAACGAATAGTACACAGAAAAGTATGAAAAAGATGGTTAGGTATGTAGTAAGTAGTTGGAAAGATACTTCTACAACTTTGTCTGCTACTCACGCCAGTAAGTGATGTCAAAACAAGCTGAATTATTTGAACATTTAATTTAAATTTGTCGACCTTCGATTTTTCAATTTTTTAGAATTTGTTTTTGTTTTCGAATTTCTTATTTTCAAGCCAGTTATGGCGAAAAAGAACCTCAGTACTCATTTTCACAGAGGAAATTATTTGTGACATTAATCGTTTGATATGGTCTTCTGGAAAAATGTCTTGGTTTGTTTGAACCTTATACTATTCCTTTTCAAAATATTCCGAACAAGGTGCAGTGGTTTCAACAGCTGTACACACATCTAATTCTTTTATTCAGACGATTTTCACTAATGGTTTTTGTTGATTTATCAATGCATGTTCGTAAACATCCACATTTCTGAAATTTTTTAATTATTTTAGAAATAGCCGAACTTGAAGGAATCGGCCAATCTTCAAAGGTAACAATCAATGAATTTGTTGTCTCTTGAATTGATTGACCACCAAAGTACCATTTTATGATCTGCATTTGTTCTTCTACACTGAACATTTCGATTTAATTTATTTCCAACCGATATGGTCTAACGCATCTCACGTTAGAAGTATGAATGATTCGCAGACTTCAAAACATTTAGATCGAGGCATCCCAACTACCAACTGCCATTGAGAGAGAACAGTCGTTTATTCGTCATCGCATCACGCTGAGGTTTTGATTCTTCTTCTGTTCCATTGGACCCTGGTCGTCGTCTTAGAAAACATGCAATTTCGTATCTTTACGACTATCTTTTCCATACCTGTAGAATTATCAACACAAATTTAGAGTTATTCAGATGCTAAATAATAAATGATATTGAATCTACGTTCGCATCTCCTTTCCTCCATTTTTCTTTAAAAGGGCCTCGTTTTATGAATGGTACTCAGCTGAATACATTCATTTAATGAAATAATAAAAAGAGGTTTTTACTTGATAGATGGAATATCACAAAATTTGAATATCAAAACAGATTTGATCTGTTGGTCTTCTCTAATTTTAATTTAAAAAAAATTTCGTTCAAAAAATTTTTAGAATAAATGTCTTATAAAATCAATAAATGACGTATAAAATCTAAACTCAAACACAATATCGAATGGAATAAAACAACAAGTATAAATTGACAATTAAAATTAATAAATAAATATTTGAAGCAGACGAACTTTTGTTTCTGATCTTTCAATTATGGAAAATAATTCCTTTTCAAAAATGCAAAACATAATTTAAGGACTTCTCAGAAAAAGCATTTTATTTAAAATATTTAATATATTTAAATAATCTCAAAAATCTCCCAAAACATGTATTATATCTTCAAAAAACAATTAGAATTCCGATAAGGTCTTCATCGGTTCAACTTCACATTTAAAATAAAAATAATCAACAACAAATATATCTCATCTGACAAAACTGATATCCTTGATTTGCACACATAAAACTTTAAACTACAAAATATTCTTTGTTCGTCACAAAAATCCCAGAAAGCTGTAAGGTATTATATGATTTTCTTTAAATCACTTGACATTCCATAATGAGTTTTATTCCAATCTAGTATAATTATTTGTTATATATAAAATTAAATAATAAGAAGAGGTTTTTACTTGACAGAAGGAATATTACAAAATTTGAATTTCGAAAGAGATTCAATCTGTTAGTCTCCTATAATTTTAATTTTAGAAAAAATTTATCCAAATTAAGATTAATTTAATTACAAAAATTTTTTAATAAAATTTTTTTGAAATTAAAATTACAGGAGACTAACAGATTAAATCTGTTCTGATATTCAAATTTTGTAATATTCCTTCTATCAAGTAAAAAACACTTCTTATCATTTCATTTTATATATAATATATAATTATACTAGGTTGGAATGAAACTCATTATGGAATGTCAAGTAACCACTTGACAATCCATAATAATAGACAGCTGTAAGATATTATATGGTTTTCTTTAAACCTAAAGAAAACCATATAATATCTTACAGCTGTCTATTATTTTTGTGACGAACATAAAATATATTGGAATTTAAAGTTTTATGTGTTCAAATCAAGGATATGAGTTTTGTCAGGTGAGATATATTTGTTGTTGATTATTTTTATTTTTTAGTTGGACCGATGAAGACCTTAAAGGAATTCTAATTGTCTTTTGAAGATATAATACATGTTTTGAGAGATTTTTGAAGTAACTCATTTTAATATTTGAATATATTAAATATTTAAAATAATTTATATTTTCTGAGAAGTCCTTATATTATGTTTTGTATATTTGAAAAAGAGTTTTTCATAATTGTAAGATCAGAAACAAAATTTTGTCTCCTTCAAATATTTATTTACTAATTTTAATTAAAAATCAATATTTGTTGGGTTATTTATACCATTTGATATTTTATATTGAGTTTTGATTTTATACGGCTATTAAATATAAGCTGTGCTTATAAGACATTAATTTAATTCTAAAAATTTTTGGATAAAATTTTGTTGAAATTAAATTTAGGGGAGATTAACAGATTAAATCTGTTTTGATATTCAAAAATTCATTTGAGTTCGCTTCAAAACGATATATTTGTTGAATGAGGGTATGTAGATATATTTTTTTATTTGTTTTTATTCAGCATCCAAATAATATCCAACTGATGAGAATATCGGTAAGAATTTCAAATGACTATTCTGGAGTATGTGTTAATTTTTTTTTTAAAAGGAAATTAAAGGGACTTTTTAAATTTCTATGTGGAGTATTTTTTGATGATGGAATTTGTTATTTCTGAATTTCCAGAACAGAAACAGATTATCTTGGATGATGTTTGCTGGATGATCACGGTCAATATTTTATGTTTACTTTTGATTCTTTATTGGTTAACTAACGCACATATGTGTATATAATTCTATATATGTCAGTAAAGTGAAACAGTGTTTTTGAGTCATATGCAATTTAATTTTAAAAAATTATTGAGATATATTAGATTGATAAAATAGAAAAAGGCTTTTTACTTGATAGAAGAAATATAACAAAATTTGAATATCAAAACATATTTAATCTGTCAGTCTTATACAATTTTAATTACAAAAAAATTTTCATTCAAGAAACTTTTAGAATTAAATTAATGTCTAAATAGGCACTGCTCATATTTCATAGATGTATATAATCAAAACTCAATATATAATGTCAAATGGAATAAATAAACCAACGAATATAAAAAAGTCATTTGAAATTAATAAATAAATATTTGAAGGAGACAAAATTTTGTTTATGATCTTATCATTATGAAGAACAATTCTTTTTCAAAAACTAAAACACAATTTAAGGACTTCTCAAAAAATATAATTTATTTGAAATATTCAATATATTCAAATATTCAAATAAGTTAATTCAAAAATCTCTCAAAACATGCACTATATCTTCAAAAAACAATTAGAATTCCGATAATCTCTTCATCGGCCCTAGATAATATTTAAAATATCAAAATCAACTAACAATCAGTATATCTTACCTTAAAGTGTAACCTGAACTTGCTTAAACAGACTAACTTCAAAAATACAGATAGTCTATGTTCGTCACAAAATCAAAAACTGTAAGTTATTATAAGGGTTTCTTTAAATAATTGAAATTCCATAATGAGATTTATTCAAGCCTAAATATAATTATATATTATTAATAAAATAAAATAGAAAGAGGTATTTTATACATAATATATAATTATATTTAGGCTTGAATTAATCTCATACCTTACAGTTTTCTGTGATTTTGTGACGAACATAGACTATCTGGATTTTTAAAGATAGTCTGTTTAAGCAAGCTTCGGTTACACTTCAAGGTAGGATATAGTGATTGTTAGTTGATTTTGATATTTTAAATATTATCTAGAGGCGATGAAGAGATTATCGGAATTCTAATTGTTTTTTGAAGATATAGTGCATGTTTTTAGAGATTTTTGAATTAACTCATTTGAATATTTAATTATATTGATTATTTCAAATGAATTATATTTTTTGAGAAGTCCTTGAGTTGTGTTTCATGTTTTTGAAAAAGAATTGGTATTCATAAAGGTAAGATCAGATACAAAATTTTCTCTCCTTCAAATATTTATTTATTAATTTTAAATGGCTTCTTTTATATTCGTTGGTTTATTTATTCCATTTGACATTGTATATTGAGTTTTGATTATATACGTCTATTAAATATGAGCGGTGCTCATTTAGACATTAATTTAATTCTAAAAGTTTTTGAATAGAAATTTTCTTGAAATTAAAATTGTAGAAGACTGACAGATTAAATCTGTTTTGATATTCAAATTTTATTTTAGATTGAATTTGTAGAGCTTTCGGGAGAATTGATCCAGTTATTCGATTAGTTAGTGACAAAAACCGAATTATTCTAAGGTACAATTCGTTTCTTATTTTACTTTTTCGATTTCAGGGAATCGGAACGAAACAATTTACCACGATAAACTATTCGTGTTGATGTTGAAATTTTAGGGTGATGGTGGGGTTTTTTTGTCTCATCGCTCAATTTTATTATTTGGGAATATAATTAACTGAAAGTTTGATGGTCTGAAACTCTAAAAACACAAATGAAAAATTCTTTTGAAAGCCTAAACCCAAAGCGCTCGACGGCTTATCCTCGATTTACGAAATAGGCGCGAAAAGAACCCGCCAATTCGTGCAGCAATCCCACGAATGCCCGCCACCAGCAGCTCCATCGGCCGGGAAATCGCATTGCGGGACCCACACACAAGGAAAACTCGTTTTCCTAAGTGGGCACAATCAAATCCAATTACGGGGGTTGATGGGTCCCTTCAAACTTCAAAGATCTCGTCGGGCGCGAACGGCAAAGGAGCCGAAATCCACGTTATTCGGGAGCGAGTGGAAGGCTAACGTGGCAGACCATTGTGCGTTGGAGAGTGAAAACCGAAGAAGAAGAGGGTTGGGGATGACGGAGGGCGGCAGGGCTGGAAGGGAAGCTTTGCGACGGGGAAAGTGAAAGTTACGACTGCGAACGTCGGTCAATGATGCTGCAGCGTCGACGTCGAAATGACTCATAAATGCCATAGAAACGGGAGCAGGGGTGAGGGATGAAATGGATACAAGGGGTTTCATACACCGGGAGATATCTTAAAATGGAAACTTGAAAATAACAGATGATAACTAGATTAATTCATCGGAACCTCTACAGATTTGATTTAAATAAATCTTTCGAAAACACTTGGAACTAAATTTTATAATATCGGGTGTTTTTTTAGAGTGATAGAACTTTCGATAGGAATAACTGTGATTTGACAGAAGGTAGAAGCCATGTTGTTTTGGCATTTCTATTCAGTGAGCATCATCAAATAATCGTGGAAAGACTAACGCAGCAACAACGTTTACAAATTGTTGAAATTTTTTTTCAAAATCAGTGTTCTATTCGCGAAACTCATGGAGCACTTCGTGAAATTTATGGTATACATAATCGTCCATCAGAGCAGCTTATTCGCCGAACTATCGATAGATTTCAGACAACATTTTCTCTACTCGATGCAACAACAACAACAAGACAAATAACTGTACGTACAGAAGAAAATATCGCTGCTGTAAGTCATAGTGTTAACATGATCCAGACTTGTCTATTCGTCGACGTTCACAACAAGTTTGACTCTGTGCATCCACCACATGGAAAATGTTGCGTAAAGATCTTGGTCTACACCCAAACAAGATCCAACTGGTTCAAGAACTAAAGCCACAATAATAAGCGTAGTTTGTTCGCTGAATGGACCCTAGGACAGCTTGAAGTTAATCCACTTTTTTACCGTAAAATTGTGTTCAGTGATGAAGCCCATTTCTGGTTGAACGGCTATGTAAACAAGCAAAATTGCCGTATATGGAGTGAAAACAATCCTCAAGAATTTGCAGGTTCCATTGCATCCTGAAAAATGGACTGTAGGTGTACTTCACACGCTGGAGGCATCATCGGTTCATATTTCTTTAAAAACGATGCTGGAGCTAATGTTATAGTGAATGGTGCTCGTTAAAGATCGATGATCAATGATTATTTGTTTCAAAATTTGAATGGTATCAACTCAGAAGTGTTTTTACACCTCATGCTGCTACAATAATAATTGATTTATTGAAAGAAAGATTTGGCGATAACAGTATTTTGAGAAATGGTCCAATTAATTGACGCCCAAGATCATGCGACATAACTCCACAGGATTATCTTCTTTTGGTTATGTCAAGTCATCGGTTTATGCTGATAAACCAGAAACATTAGACGCTTTATAAGCCAACATAACTCGTATTATTGATGGAATAAGACCTAAATTACTCGAAAAAGCGGTCCAAAATTGGTGTGGTCGAATGCGGTTCCTCGAAAATAATCGTGGTGGACATATGCTGGAAATTATTTTCAAAACATAAATGTCATAAAATTATCTTTCAGATGAAAAAAATTGGCTTCAATCTTAATTTAAATGAGTTTTATTTCAATTCAAAGTTCTATCACTCTAAAAAAACACCCGATATTACCAACGCAGAAGCTAACAACGAGCTAGAGCTTTGAAACTTTCAAGAAAGGTTAAGAGTCTAAATACTCGTATTTCGGCCAAGTTTGACAAAATTCTTTCAACAGTTTCTCTGTTATACAAGTATGAATATTTTGCATAGTTGTTTCAATATTTTCGAATTCTGATCGATCTTAAATTCACCACTTAAAAGTAGAATAATAATGAGCATATTCTTGTGACATTTGGTGAACATGGTATGATTAGAAGTTGAAAAGAATATGAGCGGATCAGCGTTGAGTGTTAACTTGAACACTATAACTGTCGAACGGAAGAAGATAGAGATTTGAAACTTTCGGGGAAGGCTTGAGACCTGGATACGTCGGTTAAACGTTTGAAATTGTTTATCATTTTATTGATATTTTCCAAAGTATAGATCCAACTAATTGATTGTAATACTACATATATAGGACAAACAGGCCAGTGTTTACAACATAGAATCAAAGAACATAGGATGTCTATTTTGAAAAATCAGAAATCAACCGGTTTTGCGCAACAATGTATAGAAAATAATCATTTTTCCGACAACTACATATCTTCACGAATTTCATTAATAAAATCAAATTCACAATCGAAGAAGAAAAGAATCAAAGTATTAATTTTTTGACCTTACAATAACAAGACTATTTTTCACAAACCCACACATACAGATATCACAATACATAAAACTTCAAATCACCCTACCAACCAAAAGATGTCAGCATATAATAATTTTATTCATAGATTATTGAATGTCCCTCTGAATCCAGATAACTCTTTGAAATAATTAAATATTATTAAACAAATAGCGTCAAACAACGGTTACAACCCCTTTCTTGTAGACAAAATGGTATCCAATAAACAAAAAAAAATGGTATTAAATCTCGTGTACCCAATCATAAAAGAGGACAATACACAGAAACATTTTTCGTTATCTTATGTCAATGGATTATCTGAAAATATTGCTAAATATTTCAAAAAATGTTTCAATTATAACGCGGCTTTTAAGACAATTAATAACCTCAGTGCCTACATAAAAAACAATGAAGATCGAACAAATAAAGAAAATAAATCCGGAGTCTACAAGTTGACTTGCAAAGATTGCCCTTTAGTATACATTGGCCAGACTAGTAGATCATTCAAGAAACGTGTCCAAGAACACTAAAGGAGTTCTGTCCGATTCTGTACATTCGTCATCTTAAGGAATTCAGGCATTATTTCAACAATAATTATGAAATTATCCACGTTGAAAGCAAAAGTTCCAGATTAACACTTTTAGAATTTCTTGAAATCAACAGGTATAATGCCCGTAAAATCCTTTTGAACGAACAGATGTTGATAAGTCTCTATTACTGAATATCTTTCCTCAATGTCATTTTTAGTGGCAAACTCCAATAAACACCTAGAGCTTTTATAACTTGTGCTTCCATTATTTAGTCACGTACCTAACCTAAAAGTATTTGAACTCGGTTACACTGAATACCATCAGACAGTACAATGTAATACCTGAAGAAGCCACATCGTGGTGAAACATTTGTTGTAGTAGTACAAACATTTTTGTGGAAATAAATGACTGTCTCATATATATGTTTTAATCATTTTTTCAATGAGAAAGATGTCACTTTACTATATTATGTTGGTACGGGTAAATTGATGGACTATTCGGAGATTCCTTCAATCAAAGAAGCCATAGAGAAAAAGGAGAATTTAACAAATTCTGAAATACTCGTAATAAAAGAACCTTTTCAATTTTAAGTTAAGTTCCTTTCAATAGTATTTTTAGGATGGTCGAAAGACCGAAACACGTGTCAGGATTCTGAATAAATTGTGAAACATAACAACTGTGTGAATTTTTTTGGATACATTTGGTATAATGTTACACCTAGAGTCACCCGCATACTCCATTCATTTAAAGAAACCATAGCAAGACTCCCACGATCGAGTTTAAATTTAACATTTATATATAAAATAACAAAACTTCCCGAGGATCGTGTAATTAATAGATTTAAAAACAAATATTTTGAGCGGAGCAGCGTTGAGCGCTACCGAAAAACCATAGGATCAGGCCTACGATTGAGTTTAAATTCATCATGCAGATGTAAAATAAGGAGAAGAAAGCTGCTGTAAAATTTCGTGAGGATCGTGGCTGATATGAACAAAGGCGCAAAAGTACCTAATTTCACGTCACTGTTTTCCACCAATCTTTTCAATGCGAGATGGTCTGTGTGTGGCCCACTTTACGCTTCCCTATGTAATTTTACACGATCCCGGCAGACCGAGAGGCGCCCGTCCATCTCGACGAACGTCGAATTCGCCACGATTTTTCACAGATTTGCGTCCTCAACTCGATTTTATGGAACGTCACGCACGATAATGAGTGCTTACAAATGGCACTTTTCCGCCTTTCTTTCTTTTCCCATAGAAGTTATCTTGATCCTTCGCTTTATGTCGCTGCTGTAAGTCATAGTGTTAAAGATGATAGAGATTTGTCTATTCGTCGACGTTCACAATAGGTTGGACTTTGTGCATCCACCACATGGAAAATTTTGCGTAAAGATCTTGGTCAACACCCATACAAGATCCAACTGGTTCAAGAACTAAAGCGACTTGACCATAATAAGCGTCGTTTGTTTGCTGATTGGGCCGTAGAACAGCTTGAAGTTGATCCACTTTATTATCATAAAATTGTGTTTAGTGATGAAGCTCATTTCTGGTTGAACGGCTATATGAGCAAGCAAAATTGCCGTGAGTGAAAACAATCCTTAAGAAGCTCTACAGTTTCCATTACATCCTGAAAAATGTACGGTATGGTGTGCTTTACACGCTGGATGCATCATCAGTCCATATTTCTTTAAAAACCATGCTGGAGCTAATGTTACAGATCGATGATCAATTATTATTTGTTTCAAAATTTGATTGGTATCGACCCAGAAGTGTTTTGGTTCCAACAAAATGGTGCTACACCTCATGCTGCTACCGTAACAATTGATTTATTGAAAGAAAGATTTGGCGATAACATTATTTCCAGAAATGGTTCAATTATTTTATTATTTTTATTTATTTTCTTTGGGGTTATGTCAAGTCATTGGTTTATGCTGATAAACTAGAAACAATAGACGCTTTGGAAGCCAACATTACTCGTGTTATTGATGAAATAAGGCCTGAATTACTCGAAAAAGTGGTCCAAAATTGGTCTGGTCGAATGCGTTTCCTCAGAGCTAGTCGTGGTGGACATATGCCGGAAATTATTTTTAAAACATAAACGTCTTAAAATTATCTTTCAAATAAAAAAAATGGCTTCAATCTTAATTTAAGTGTGTTTTATTTCAATTTAAAGTTCTATCACTCTAAAAAAGCACCCGATACTTCAGTTATCCTCAAAATAGTAAGAAGAGGTTTTTTACTTGATAGAAGGATTATTACAAAATTTAAATATCAAAACAGATTTATTCTATTAGCCTCCTACAAATTTTAATTTAAAAAAATTCCATTCAAAAACTTTCAGAATTAAATTAATGTCTTATAAGTACTGTTAAAATTTAGTAGACATATAAAATCAAAACTCATAATATAGTATCAAATGGAAAAACCCTACAAAATATAAATTAAAATTACTAAAAAAATACTTGAAGGAGACAAATGTAAAACCTAAATTTAAGAACTTCTCCACAACTAATTTTCTTGAAATATTTAATAAATTTAAATATTTAAATAAATAAGTTACTTCAGAAATCCCTAAAAACATGTAGTACATCCTCGAAAACAAATTGAAATTAAATAAGATAAATGTCGTTTGGTTTTAACTAAGGCCGTGAAATACTTTACATGCTTTTTGTCGTTTTTGGCGATGAACATAGAATTTAGGTTTTTCAAAGTTCTCTAATTTTAGTGTTTGTTCAACAAGGATACCACGAGGTCCGTCTGCAGATAGATATTTTTGTTAATTGAATTTATTTTTAAAATGTGAAGTAGGACTGATGAGGATCTCATTTAATTTCAAATTGTTTTTTAAGGATATACTACATGTTTTAAAAGATCTTCAAAGTAACTTATTCAATTATATAAATATATTGAATATTTCAAATAAATTACTCTTGGAGAAAATAAAACTATGTTTTGCATTATTGAAAAAGATTTAATTTTCATAAATATAAGATCAGAAACAAAATTTTGTCTCCTTCAAGCATTTATTTAGTGATTTTAATTGATAATTTATATTTCGTTAAGTTTTTTTATTCCATTTGATATTATATAATCAGTTTTGATTTTACATGTCTTCTAATTTAAGCAGTGCTTATAAGACATTAATATATTAGGAGTACAAATAAGTTTCCGCCGTTTTATTGTAGATGGCGCAACACGGAGTTTCGGTTAGCTTTCACAGATGATAACCGGCTTAAAAAATAGTTTGGATATTCAAGAACAACATAACCTATTAATATCATTGATTTTATATTGGTAAAATATAATTTTTATAAGTTGAAAATGTCAAAATTTGAGCCAAGTAAGCGTCATTTGCGGGAAATATTAGTTTACCTCTTTAATTTGAAGAAATCTGCTGCTGAGGCGCATCAATTGCTCGTGGAAGCATATGGTGAGGGTGCTTTGAGTGAGAGAACGTGTCGAGAGTGGTTTCAAAAGTTTAAAAACGGTGATTTCGACGTAGAAGACAAAGATCGCAGTGGAAGGCCAAAAATTTACGAGAATGCAGAATTGGAGGAATTATTGGAGGAAGATTCATTTCAAACACAAAAAGAACTTGCTCTAACATTAGAAGTCACTCAGCAAGCAGTCTCACATCGTTTAAAATCATCAGGAATGATTCATAAACAAGGAAATTGGGTACCGTACGGCGGAAACTTATTTGTACTCCTAATAATTCTAAAAGTTTTTTTGAATTAAAATTTGTATTAGGCTAACAGAATAAATCTGTTTTTATATCTAAATTGAGATATCCTTGTAGCATCATCGAATTTGAATACATATCTGAAAACGGCATCAAATTTGCTACAAGATAAAATGTTCTGAGTGCTGAAAAATTCTTATTGCGGGAGTGATAAGGAAATGTATATCACGATTCTGAAGTGAACAAAATCAATCATATCTCTCCAATGGTTTTATCGATGAAAAATGATCAATTATGGACATGTTTTCTTGTCTGCAACAATACCACAGTTAGTGTGCTTTCGAATGACAGATCAACTTTTGTGCTAGCTGTTTATCCTCTACCATAATATCATAGCTAAGAAGATAACAACGAAACATTAAGATTTTGCACACAGAAAATAAGGGTTTAAAATTGAACTTGTTGGAAAGTTAGAAATAAACCATTTTAGAAAGTCGGGGAATCTTTTGAATGACCAAACAAAGTTATCCAGTTCACTTTTATGGGATCTCCGCAACTGACCCAGTGGTTTTACCAAAGTAAAAAAACTTGTTATTGTACCCTTATCTGAAAATAGGAAATATTTAAATAGAGTATGTTACTAAATTTCAGACTAGTTGTTTATATGCATTTGAAGAAGTTACTATGTAAACGAAACGAGTCATGTAAGCAACTCACAATAATAAATAGAAATCAACATATATATGCGTATCATTTAAACAAAAGAATTCATACTTTCTTCAACAGTTCTTGACCTGTCAAAATACAACACAAATCGAAAGTGCTATTTTCATAACAGTGGTTCGAAGAATCTCACAAATCCTCGTGTATTTTTAAAAGTTCATTGTAAAGTGAGTCAGTCAACGCTTACACAGTCACATGTAACCGGATCGATGATGATTCAGATAATGTTAGAGCTACCATTTCGTCAGTTGATGATTCAACATCTATTATTCGAATTGTGTGATCTACATTTTAATTAGCACAATCTGCATTGTCCGAAATTATTTTTCGAAACCTTGTTCTCAAATTTTTGTATTATTTGGATTTGAGTATCCAATTCAAGGTGTGTCAAGAACTTGTCGGGTTGTGCAGTTCTTTGAAGGTGCAGCAAACATACGAAAATGACATACAATTGTTGAATATTTCAGTTCAAGCAGCGATAATGAAACGCAGTCAATAATTCGTAGGGTTCATTGGAATTCCTTCTTGCTGACTCTGATATTTCCACAGTTTACTTTGGAGGGATTCCCTTGAACGCCGACCAGGAGTTTGGTGAAATGGTTACTTTTTGATCTGCGATAATTTTGATTTTTAAGTGGTCTTTCTAGACTGCTCATTACTATGGCACCTCAAGTATCGGGTGTCTTTTTTAGTTTGATAGAAATTTCGATAAGGATAACTGACAGAAGGTAGAAGCCATGTTGTTCTGACATTTCTGTTCAGTAAGCATTGACAAATTATCATGGAAACACTCACGCATTTAGAGCTTTTACAAACTCGATACTTCGGAATAGCGACAGTTCGTCAACTTCCTTCAATCTTGAGGACATTTGGTTTCAAGAAGATGGTTGTCCAAGTCACAACTCTCAAAAAGTGACACAGTTTCTCCCAAACACGTTTCCTGATCGAGTGTGGTACAATTTCGTGACCCCCCAGATCACCAGATTTATGCCCAAATGTTTTTTTTTCTATTAGGAAATCTGAAAGCATCTATCTATGGACATGACTTCGGCAGAGTTCAAATCTTGATGAATTAAGGTTGAAAGTTATTCAACATTGTGGCAACATTGAGTGAGAGATCTGAGTTCATCTCTGCATTATAGTTTTGGCTATTCTTTTACTCAACAAGGTGGAATATTTGAACCCTTGAATTTGTGAGCTTTTGATCCGAAGTCGGGATTGAAGTTGGTTGGTTTTGATTTTTAAATATGATTTAGGGCCGATGAAGAGATTATCGGAAGTCTAATTGTTTTTTTTGAAGATATAGTGCATGTTTTGAGAGATTTTTGAATTAACTTATTTGAATATATAAATATATTGAATATTTCCAATAAATTATATTTTTTGAGAATTCCTCAAGTTGTGTTTTATGTTTTTAAAAAGGAGTTCATAATGGTAAGATAAGAAACAAAATCTTGTCTCCTTCAAACATTTATGTATTAATTTTAATTGACAATTCATATTTCTTGGTTCATTTACTCCATTTGATATTGAGTTTCGATTTTATACGTCATTTAATATAAGCGGTGCTAATAAGACATTAATTTAATTCTTAAAGTTTTTTGAATGAAAAAAATTTTTTTTGAAATCGAAATTGTAGAAGAGTGATAGATTAAATCTGTTTTGATATTTTAATTTTGTTATATCCCTTCTATGAAGTAAAAAGCCTTTTTCTATTCTATTTTATGCATAATATATAATTATATTTAGGCTTGAATCAAATCTCTTTATGGAATATCAATGGTTTAAAGAAAACCTTATAATACCTTACAGTTTTCTGTGATTTTTGTGACGAACATAGAATATCTTGATTTTAAAGTTAGTTGTTTAAGCAATAATCCGGTCACCACTCTGAGGTAAGCTATATTGATTGTTGGTTGATTTTGATTTTTAAATATGATTGATATCCGATGAAGAGATTGTCGGAAGTCTAATCGTTCTTTGAAGATTTAGTGCATGTTTTGAGAGATTTTTGAATTAACTCATTTGAATATTCAAATATATTGAATATTTCAAATGAATTATATTTTTTGATGAGTCCTTAAGTTGTGTTTCATGTTTTTGAAAAGGAATTAGTGTTCATAAAGGTAAGATCAGAAACAACATTTTGTCTTCTTCAAATATTATTTAATTTTAATTGACAATTTATATTTGTTGGTTTATTTATTCCATTTGATATTGTATATTGAGTTTTGATTTTATACGTCTATTGAATATAAGACGTGCTTATAAGACATTAATTCAATTCTAAAAGTTTTTCGAATGAAATTTTTTTGAAATTAAAATTGTAGAAGACTGACAGATTAAATCTGTTTTGATATTCAAATTTTGTTATATCCCATCTGTCAAGTTGAAAGCCTTTTTCTATTTTATATTTGTCTCTTATATTTTTTAATGTATGAATATTAGCGGAAACAAAGTGTTTTACTTTAAATCATATACGATGAATTTCCGTCAAGTGCAGACCGAAACAGTCAAGAATTTTGTATTATCGGTAAATTAAATGTATAATAATAGTTTGAGACCGTTGTCGAATCAAAATTCGACATTTGGAAAGATGAGAAATAAGTGACTCTGAATTTCGAAAAGAATGATCCTGAAGGAACTATGTCTTTAATGTGTTTTCTGCGTGGCGACGAAAAAATTAAGTGGTTTGGTTTCAACAAATTATACCCCATGTCGAAAGCAATGTTCCTTTGTTGATTATCGATATATTTTTAGAACTCGCGCATTGTTTCTCGACCAGGTCAGTCGGGTCGTCTCGTTTCGAAGAAAAATGTTGTGGGACTGTTGTTTACTCTACCTCTTCTGAGGTGTGTGTTACTGTGAACCGTCAATTCGGTCGTAGACTAAACAAGATCCACATTCCACGCCGGGGATATAGGGGTGGATATCAGAATGGTTTCTTTGAATATTAATTATTATGAAGGCCCTTGACTGAATCAGTGGGTCTGTACCTGGTATGGAAATATTCGAAAAGATGTCTAGGGATTTTTGAAAGCTGCAATTTGTATGAAGGCTTATTATTTCGTCAAGAAATTATTAGTATGGTCTCTTCAACATCGCAAATACACTGACGAGCAGAAAAAACGAGTCACTTGATCGGTATTGTTCAAATGCCTTTCTTAGTTAAAATTTTTACGAGAAGGAAAAGAGAGTTGCCCAATGAAAAGTGAAACTCTTCATTCGATTTGTATAAAAATAATAAGCTGTTTTTGAAAAAATCGAGCACTTCGAAATTTAAAAGAGTATCATAACTGTGAACATTTCAGTATCAATATGACGTGTGACCTCTTTAGGTCTAATTACAGCTTCCAAACGTCTTCGCATGCTCGTGATGAGCCTTCGAATATTCTCCCATTCATGACGAAGGGCTTCATGGAGCTCTTGGAAATTATTGGGTGTTGGCACCATAGTTTTGACTCGCCTTCCCAGTTGGTTCCATAAATGTTCTATGGGATTCAAGTGAGAACTTCGTGCGGGCCAGTTAAACTTTGAAATTCCAACCTCATTCAAGTACGCTGTCAATATTCGAGTAGTATGTGGGCGTGCATCGTCATGCATAAAAATTTCATGCTTTCCCAAAACTGGTATATAAGGTTCAACATGGTCCATAAGAATTTCCTCTATGTACCTTACTGATGTTAAAAATCCATTTATTAAAACCAACTCTGTGTGACCCTCTAAAGACACACCTCCCCAGACCACAACAGATCCTTCACCGAATGGAACTCGCTCCTCTATACAGGCATCCGCGTATCTTTCTCCTGGACGTCTATAAACGCGTCTACGACCACCAGCTCCTCGAATGCTGAGCCTGGATTCATCAGAGAAAAGTACCTGGGCCCACCGAACTTCTAACCAGTTGATGTGATCTCCTGCAAATTGAAGATGGGCAATTCGATGTTCTCTGAGAAGTTCTGGACATGTCGGAGGTCTGTATGGTTGTAAATTCGATTCTGAGAGACGGTCCATTCACTTACGTTCACCTGACGTTCTTCCATCAATCGATTTCGAACTTCAACAGTAGTAAGATGGCGATTTCGAAGATTCGTGGAAACCACGAATCTGTTATCCCTCATCCATGTGCACGTCTTCTTCCAGCCCAGGTCTTCTGGTCAGCCTCCCTGTCTTCTGATGCCTTGTTAATATTCTTTGGACTTCAGATAGGGTAACTAACATACATTCTTCTAGCAACAGATCTCTGGCTCAGCCAATTTTCAATAAGTGCCACTTTTCTTAACAATCTTCAATTCGTAAACTCATTTCAGAGAGTGAAAAACAATAATTTTCAATGACCAATGTAGAACGCAACTGATAAAGGATGAATTTATCGTGAAAACTTCGAAGATGGTTTCTTTTATCAAGTTTTTTAGCCCACATGTCTACATTCTGCACATATTGAGTTGATTTTCTAATAAAAGATAGATGATGACCAAAATATTATTGAATCAGTTTGAACACGTGGGTCTATTGGAAAAAAACAGTGTAAAATCTTAGTGACCGTTTTTTTTTCTGCTCGCCAGTGTGTTTTCCAATATTTTACTTTGATTATTACTCCATAAAACCCATTGTTCACTTAATCAAATCATACGCGTTAAGGCTGGGACATCTAGCGTTTGCATTTTGAAGTAGTGGTTATTTTGAGTCTGACGACACTTCTGTCATTCGTTTCCACAGAAAGTTAACATTAACATCTACTAAACGTACCTAACATTAAAAAAAATACTTTTACATTTAAGAAAAAACACAGAGATTCAGAATATTCACTGCAAATATCTATATAACTTCTCTCTTCAAAAACCAGCAGTAATCACATATCATGTCTGGATCCCATCGTCCTTGATAGCGAATTTCCATTTTCCCAATATCTTGGTGGAATCTTTCACCATGCTCGTCTCTGACAGTTCCCAAATTCTCAGGAAAAATTACATATGTGAATGGAAGAAATGAATTTGTAATGACATTCGGGCACCAAACGATTTGTAGGTATCTAATAGTTCATTAACTAACTGTTGGGGTAGTTTGCATCCATTTTGCTGCTTAAAAACCCTCAGAGTTCCATGCTCTGAGTTCCTGCCTGGTAAGCTTCTCTGTAAAATTAACGTCGTCCAGCAATTTTCTGATTTGTGCCTTCCTTTAAGTTGGCATCACTTAAGTTGTGAAAGACTTGTTTCAAGTATTTGAATCCATCACCATCTTTATTCATAGCCTTCACAAAGTTTTTCATTAGCCCAAGTTCAATGTGAAGAGGAGGCAGAAGGACATTTTCGGGGTCTACAAGAGGTCTAAATTTAACATTTTGAGATCCCTGTTGAAATACACTTTTTTCTGGCCAAATTTTTGTTATATCATGCTGATTTACTTCACGAGTGCTCCATAGAAAAAGAAAACAGCAATATTTTGTAAATCCTCCCTGAAGTTCCACTAAAATTCCTATAACTTTTAAGTCCCCACATATCTGCTATTTATACGTGTTGTAGTTTATTCCAAAAGAGTGGGCATATTTTCATAACTTTCTTTCATCGTCACTGAATGAGCAAATGGTAGGTTTTAAATTTCCATTGTGCAATAACACAGCTTTTAAACTTTATTTACACGAATCTATAAATGAACTCCACTCAGAGGGGGAATACTGAATGTCAGTTCCTGAATTACAACAACAAAATCAGTACAGGCACACAACGAATTTTCCTACTGAAGAATGCAGAAAATGGAGCATTTCTTTTTCTGAAATTCGTAATTTTCGTTTCGTTGCCTAATAAGTTTCATTCCTTAAGACGGAAACTAAGCATTGACTGTTGCTTTGATAACTCCAAATCACGTACCAAATAATTTAACTCACTTTAAATAATTAAATGTGGCTCGCTGAACTGGGACCTGAAGTAAAAGTAAGGTCGGGGCACTGTTCTTCGGAGCTGCCTGATGATGTGTTATATCCAGTATCTTCCAAAACAACATTTGGCGGATCTGAAGGTGTAATCGGCACTAGTAAATCTGCATTATGAGGAAGAGATCGTATTGTAGACTGCAAATTTGGATAGTCTATCTTGTGCTTTCCCTTTTTGGAATACCTTCAGTCTTTATTAGGCAAAAATAGCAATCGTTTATGTGATAAGTGGGTTCTTGCCATACCATAGGGACTGCAAAAGGCATGCTTTTTCTCTGCCTATTCATTTACTGCACCAATGATACGCTACAACTAACACAGCACACATGGGGATCCCACTGCTTTCTTGATCTCCAATTAAAACACCAAAATATTGGAAGTAGGCTTTTTCAACATTTTCAGCTTGTGATTTCACCAAAAATTCTCCATAAATATAACAAAATTTACCAGGAGAGGGTTTGCAACTGCGGCGCGTCTATTTTGACATGTTCGTCCTTGAAACACTTTCTTATTAACACACTCACTTCGAAATTCAACAGAAGAATGATATTAAATCTTTATTTTATGTCTTATATTGTTAACAACACAGTTTAGGTACTTTTCCTGTTATAAAATACATCCATTTTAAACGTCCCCTCGTAAAATTGACTCCTTTTATAAGAAGGGCATTTCCATCAAAAAATAACAATAATCTTGTCGACCAGTGTTATTAGAAACGATTTCTGAACAAGAGTACACTTCCCATAAATCAACAGACGAAGTCGTATGTCACATTTGTTAGGAGAAGTTTCTAGACGAGTAATTTCGCGAATTTTTCAACCGTCCATCAAAATGGTGTGATTTAATGCCGTTGAATCTTTTCCATGGGGTAAAGCAAAAAACCGAACTTCTGCATATAAGCCGCAAATTCCACGCTTTGAAAACGAATATTCGTCAAGTATTGTATGATATTTGTGGGATAATAATCTTATCAAAATCAAGTTCTTTTTATGACCAATTATGTGTCAAACCTCCAGAGTACGCTTATATTTTTATTCGAAAAAATAAAACTGCGGAAGGGAAATAATGATCAACACGAAAAACGGAAAACCCCACCGCAACAGCTGGAACTGGGTGATGGCCTCGCAAACAAAAAAAAAACGCTGTCGATATTGAACGTTTTCATCCCTTTATCGCATCAAGGGGTGCGTCAAAATTTCATTTCAGATCCGAATATTAACGCCAACTCTCCGCTGGCGCGGTTGTCACGTGATGTCAACGCATGAAAAGGGAAAATGCCGACAATAGGGACATATAGGCACAAAAAAAAACGAACAAATCGGAGAATGTGACAGCCACTGTGGGGTATAACTAGGGAGGATTTATTTTCGAATAGGAAATTTTTAAACATCGAGTGCAATATCCAATTTCATATTATCATTAGGAGCGGGAACGTTTGATAAATTTATTCCAGATCATTTTAATGATCCTACGTTTAGCCTTTCATAGCTTACGTTTCTAATTATATTGTTAGGAACTTCAGCATGAATCACCTATTACTGTTCAATTACCAACTCCAGAAAGCATAATTTTCTCTTAACTTTTATATGAAGACGCAAATTTGACTATTTATGGAACAGAATAATAAATGAAGCTTTCACTATTCATTAATTCACAACAGTGTGGCTCCTTCAGGTTTACACTTTGAAATAACTCTAAAAATTATAACTTCTGTCTTAAATATCGGGTGTTTTTTTAGAGTGATAGAACTTAAAATTGAAATAAAACACATTTAAATTAAGATTGAAACTATTTTTTTTTTAATTGAAAGATAATTTCATGCCATTTATGTTTTAAAAATAATTTCCGGTATATGTATACCACGACTAGTTTTGAGGAACCGCATACGACCAGACCAATTTTGGACCACTGTTTCGAGTAATTCGGGCCTTATTTCATCAACACGAGTTATGTTGGCTTCCAAAACGTCTATTGTTTCTGGCTTATCAGCATAAACCAATGGCTTGACATAACACCAAAGAAAATAATCCAGTGGAGTTATGTCGCATGATTTTGGAAGCCAATTAATTGGACTATTTCTCGAAATAATGTTATCGTCAAATCTTTCTCTCAATAAATCAGTTACGGTAGCAGCATGAAGTGTAGCACCATCTTGTTGGAACCAAAGCACTTCTGGGGTCGATACCATTCAAATTTCGAAACAAATAATCATTGATCATCTATCTGTAACGAGCACCATTCATTATAACATCAGCTCCAGCTTTGTTTTTAGAAAAATATGCCTCCAGCGTGTAAAGCACACCATACGGTGCATTTTTCAGGATGCAATGGAACCTGCATAACTTCTTGAGGCTTGTTTTCACTCCATATACGGTAATTTTGCTTGTTTACATAGCCGTTCAACCAGAAATGAGCTTCATCACTAAACACAATTTTACGATAAAAAAGTGGATCAACTTCAAGCTGTTCTAGGCGATATTTTCTTCTATGCGTACAGTTCTTTGTCTTATTGTTGTTGTTGCATCGAGTAGAGAAAATGCTGTCCGAAATCTATCGATAGTTCGATGAATAAGCTGCTCTGATGGACGATTATGTGAACCATAAATTTCACGAAGTGGTCTATAAGTTTGGCGAATAGAACACTGATTTTGTAAATAAATTTCAGAATCTCGTTTGGCATATTTTCTCTTCATGTCTCCTTTTAACCAGATCTTCATTCCATATATTCGTCCCTTGTTAGCGGTAGTACTTTTATTCTTCGTTTTTAATGTTATGTATTTCGGAAACACATTCAGTTTCAAACATTTGGTATAGAACCAAATGTTTTGTGTATTGATATTGCACCTTATTAGGACTAAAAAACTGGATTAAGCTTGTCTTAAATATTGAATTGAATCAGTCCTTACTTGGTGAAAATCCATATTAAATAATTTTTAAATAAGGTTATTCACAAATTTTTATTGTTATGTTTACAACAATCGTTTCACTTTCAGCAATTTGTAAACATTGTTACGTTAGTCTTTCCATGATAATTTGTCAATGCTTATTGAACAGAAATGCCAAAACAACATGGCTTCTACCTTCTGTCAAATCACAGTTATCCCTATCGAAAGTTCTATCACTCTAAAAAAAACACTCGATATATAAGAACCTACGTAAGTTTTCACACATTACAGACCAAATGTAGATCTAAGTGTGGCGAAACAATTGTCGTTCAACAATAAAAAGTTTGTGGAAATTAAATTCATTTATCACTGGTTCAGAATTGCATGATTTTACTCGCAGTGTTCTTGAAACAAATAGCAATAATTCAATTGCATTTTACACAATTTATACAAATCTCATTGGACTTTCTAACTTCAAGGTGGGCAGATGTAGATCCCCTTCGCTACGGCAAGTCAAAGCTTAGAGGGAAAGAGCAAAAGTGTATGTGGTTTCAGGCTGACTTATGAAGTGATGGCTTATTGTTTTGATATTTACGAAACTGCCGAAGCTGAAAATACTCGTCCGTACGGAGTTTCATTGTATTCGGGAGGACGGTTTTATGGCTTTCATAAATTCCACGGAATTTGGCGGATATGATCCCACTCGCCCTGATGGTATCAAGAGGAGAGTCTTTATTGCCAGAATTTCGTCTTTTTGTAGATATGGCTTTATGTTTGCGCGCCCAGAAACAAACCGAAATGTTCCGCCTTGTCTCGTAGTTTAATCCTCTGATGGGAGATTAGAACTGTTTTATTGATCATCAGATTTCGCCGTAAAAAAGTTTGCGATTTACGAAGAAAGAAATATTGAATGAAAAATCACGAGAGCGCTGAGGTCGGATCAAAAGATTAAATGTCATGTGTGCGTATAATGATGGTTCAACAAAACTGACCAAGTTAGTCCTAAAAATAGGGATAGGGTTACAAAAATTCCCATAGAGCTAAAAATTGGTATGAATTTTCAAAATACTATTATAAATTAATTGTGCAAAAAATTTTATTGATGGCAAAATAGGTGTTTTGCGTTTTCCAGCTAAACGGTTAGTTTTAAAGAAAAAATAGCCCAGACAAAAATATTCATCATGTATTTCTCTACAAAGACTATTGTTGTTTGTGAAGATGTTGATTCGTTGGTATTAGTTACTGCTCGAACTCCAACAGAAAAAATTATTTATTTTTTGAAACCCGGAAAGACTCAGCAGCAATCAGAATTATATTAATCCAATTATGTGCTTTTCCAAAATGCCAAAATCACATACTTTCTACACGCAAAATATACTAACTGACAAAGAAACTGCAACACCCAGAAGCAGCAGTTTAAATTTTAAATTTTTTTGGTGAACCATAGATAGTATAGCAAGGAGTAAATGATTGAAATTTGAAGAAAAAAAACGAAGGGTTTACAATTTTTTTCAATAAATTTGTTAATAATATGTTTGTCCACCGCGGTAATCTATAAACTCCCCAACACGTCTTGGAATGGATGCAATAAGATGGTCTATTTCTTCTTGAGGGATATTATCCCAAGCTACCTGTAGTTTATGTCTCAGAGCCGCCAAAGTCCGTGAGGGGCTGGGATAAATTTCCAAGCCTTCTACTCATGATGTCCCAAATATGCTCTATGGGTGAAAGGTCGGGGGATCTGGGCGGCCATGGCAAAAGATTCACATATGTCGCTTCAAAAAACTAACTCTGGCAACATGAGGTCAAGCATTATCTTGCTGAAATATTAGATTTTCGAGCCGGTTAAGCTAAGGGAGAACATATGGCTCCACTATTTCTTGAAGGTAACGCCGCGCTGTTAGGTTACCTCGAATAAGGACTAAAGGTGACCTACTTGCAATAGCACCCCATACCATAACGCCCACTGTCCGGTGTACATGACGCTCAATACCAAACTGAGGTTCACGTCTTTCTCCCCGACGTCGTCTAATCCTTCTTCGGCCATCATGTGCACCCAAGGAGAATCGAGATTCATCAGAAAAGACGACCTGATACCATTCCACATTCCAATGTTGACGTTCTTTGCACCACTGTAATCGTGCCGGCGATGCTCAACAGTCAGAGGTAACACAAGATGGGGTCGATAATGTTGCAGTCCAAAAGACCTTATCCGGCGGTAAACCATTCGGGCAGTTACAGGATGGCCTTGTTTTCCTAACCGCTCATCAGCCAAAGATCGAGTTGTCTCAAATGGGTCTCTAATAGCCATCAGTCTTAGACGTCGATCTTGAACTTCATTTGTGCCCCTTCGACGTCCGGTGCCGACTCTTCTTCGATTTTGGGCATTATCAAACCACGCTTGACAACATCTTATAACAGTAGTTGGATTTCTGTTCGTACGGTTAGCGATTTCTCGAAATGACAACCCCACCTTCCGTAGACCAATAATAGGACCTCTTTCAAATTCACTTAGCTGGCGATAAATTTCGCGTACACGTGCCCTAGGCATTTTAACGAACAACTGGTTTGCTCATGAAAAAACCTTCACGATTTTTTTCCCAACTTTTAATCATTTACTTCTTGCTATACTATCTATGTTTTACCAAAAGAAAATTTAAAATTTAAACAGTTCCTTCTGGGTGTTGGAGCATAAAACGGGGTACCCCAACGAAAATTTGACCCCCCCCCCAAAACATAGGAACGAAGAATTTGCGATGATTTAAAAAAACAGGCTATTTTGAGGAGGACGAATTTCGAGAAGTACAACGTGGTCATAGAAATTCTTCATCCCTAATACAGAACTTGAAAATTATATTCAAATTCTTCAAAACTCTTAGGTTCTTGAGTTTGGGCGGTTCAACTGTCAACCTTTTGACGATAAGTACGATATTAAATTATTTCGTAAAGTTGACCGATTTTGGAAATTTTAACTGGGTTGTGCACAGATCATAAATTACTTTCAAACTAACCAACACTCGACATCTCTCCCCTCTACAAAACAAGTTGGGGGTTGATGCTACCTTCATGGGGGTGGTTCTTTCGGAACAAACTTATGATGGAAATTCATCTACTTTAAAACAAAAATTGAGCTGTTTCTAAGTTCTGGGAGGGTAAAATTTTCGTTGGGACACCCTGTATTACTAGGTTTAGTTAGCTGAATAACTTTTCACGATTTCGTTGGAATATTTTTAAAAAGTTGAAGAAAAAGAAACATATGAATATTTATACTTCGAATACTGAATAAATATTGGAAAATCAAAAAAAAACAAAGTCCGAGGATGGTCGCGCCACCGATCAGACTGTGCAAATATGTAACGTTAAAAAACCAGTCGATTTAATTTAATTCAAGAGATAATTCAACACCTCGTTTTATTTGCTCAGCGTAGGCAGCGCGTACAAGATACTCGAGAGAATTACATTGCATTAAGTCATATAATAAGACTTTTGTCCAATCCATTTTGATGTTTGGGAACTTGAGCTCGTTGACTCGGATGGGAATTGTTTGCTTCACGGTTGGTTTCTTTCCATCCAGACAAATTCGGAAAGAGACCCAAATAATTCGAAATTATATTATTCCTTAACCACAACAAAAGTCTGGAGATGAAGAAGTGATTTTCAGGATAACAATCGAATAAGCTAATATAAAAATTTGAATCATTAATAAGGAGTATGAGTTATGGTAATAGAAAGTTCTAGAAATTGAGACAGTGTAACATTCATCTGTATAACAATTCTATGCTCAAACAAACTCGACAAGGTTTTGTTGATACCAGAGGCAAATTGCAGACATGCTCACGTTTCAAACTGATTGGTTTTCGTCAGTGCAATGTATGCTAGAGACTCCAAATCTGTCAAGTATTCAAGTATTCGCTGTACATAGAGACTCTAAGGTATTAAACATACGCTAGCGCCATCTAGAGTATGCAAAATACATACGAGACATACCTTTGCGAGTTAATCCAAGTAAAGAAATGTATTCTGGATATTTTCACGTTACCAACGCAGAAAAAACCTTCCTCATGCTCGAATTAGACCCTAATTTACCGTAATTTTTGGTACAGATCATCCGAATCAATTTATTCGAATAATAATATGCTAGTTATTAGCATTACGGGAAATAATGGTCTGCTTTGAGTATGAGGAAAGTTTTTTCTGCGTTGGTAACGTGGAAATATCAAAAATGCTTTCAATATCTTAGAAAATGTGAATATCAAAACAGATTTGATCTGTTAGTCTTCTACAATTTTAAATTCCAAAAAAATTTTTACTCAAAAAACTTTTAGAATTAAATTAATGTCTACAATAATCACCGCTTATATTTCATAGACGTATATAATCAAAACTCAATATATAATGTCAAATGGAATAAATAAACCAACAGATATAAAAGAAGTCATTAAAATTAATGAATAAATATTTAAATATGAGCGATGCTTATTGTAGACATTATTTTAATTCTAAAAGTTTTTTGAATAAAAATTTTTTTGAAATTAAAATTCTAGAAGACTAACAGATCAAATCTGTTTTGATATTCAATTTTGTTATATTTCTTCTATCAAGTAAAAAGCCTTTTTCTATTTTGTTTTATACATAATATATAATTAAATTCAGTCTTTAAAATATCTCATTATTAATTTCAATGGTTTAAAGATAACCTTATAATACCTTACACTTTTCTGTGATTTTGTTTAGAACATAGACTATCTCGAATTTTAAAGTTAGTCTGTTTAAAGCAATTTATCCAGTTAACACGTGGAGGTAGGATATAGTGATAGTTATTTGATTTTGATATTTGGAATATTATTTAGGGCCGATGAAGAGATAATCAGAATTATAATTTTTTTTGAAGATATGCATGTTTTGAGAAATTTTTGAATTAACTTATTTGAATATTTAATTATATTAAATATTTGAAATAAATTATATTTTTTGAGAAGTCCTTAAGTTGCGTTCAATTGGTGTTCATAATGGTAAGATCAGAAACAAAATTTTGTCTCCTGTAAATACTTATTTATTAATTTTAGTGACTTTTTTATGTCTGTTGGTTTTTTATTCCATTTGACATCATATATTGAGTTTTGATTATATAGGTCCATTAAATATAAGCGGTGCTTATTGTAGACATTAATTTATTTCTAAAAGTTTTTTGAATAAAAATTTTTTTGAAATTAAAATTGTACAAGACTAACAGATCAAATCTGTTTTGATTTTCAAATTTTGTTATATTTCTTCTATCAAGTGAAAAGCCTTTTTCTATTTTATTTAATATATAATTATTAATTTAGGCTTTAATAAATCTCATTATGGAATGTCAATGATCGGGTGATTTTTTTAGAGTGATAAAACTATAAATTGAAATAAAATACATTTAAATTAAGATTGAAGTTAAATTTTTTTTATTTGAAAGATAAGTTCATGCCATTTATGTTTGAAAAATAATTTCCGGCATATGTCCACCACGACTAGCTCTGAGAGACCGCATTCAACCAGACCAATTCTGGACCACTTTTTCGAGTAATTCAGACCTTATTTCAACAAGAACACGAGTAATCTTGGCTTTCAAAGCATCTATTGTTTCTGATTTATCAGCATAAAGCAATGATTTGACATAACCCCAAATAAAATATTCACTGGAGTTATTTTGCATGATCTTGGAGGCCAATTAATTGAAACATTTCTCGAAATAATGTTATCGCCAAATATTTCTTTCAATAAATAAATTGTTACGGTAGCAGCATGAGGTATAGCAGCATCTTGTTGGATCCAAAACACTTTTGGGCCGCTACCATTCAAATTTTAAACAATTAATCATTGCTCATCGATCTGTAAGGAGCACCATTCACTATTACATTAGCTCCAGCATCGTTTTTAAAGAAATATGGACCCATGATGCCTCCAGCGTATAAAGCATACCATACAGTGCATTTTTCAGGATGCAATGGAACCTGCAGAATTTCTTGAGTATTGTTTTCACTCCATATACGGCAATTTTGCTTGTTTACATAGACATTCAACCAAAAATGAGCTGCATCACTAAACACAATTTCACGATAAAAAAGTGGATCAACTTCAAGCTGTTCTAGAGCCCAATCAGCAAACAAACGACACTTATTATGCTCAAGTGGCTTTAGTTCTTGAACCAGTTGAATCTTGTATGGGTGTAGACCAAGATCTTCACGCAAAATTTTGCATGTGGTGGATGCACAAAGTCCAACTTGTTGTGAACGTCGACGAATAGACAAATATGGATCATCATTAACAGTATGACTCATAGCAGCGTTTTTTTCTGTACCCACAGTTCTTTGTCTTGTTGTTGTTGCATCGAGTTGAGAAAATGTTGTCCGAAATATATCCATAGTTCGACGAATAAGCTGCTCTGATGGACAATTATGTAAACCATAAATTGTTATTGCGGCGTGAGTCTTTCCATGATAATTTGTCAATGCTTACTGATCAGAAATGTCAAAAAACATCGCTTCTACCTTCTGTCAAATCACAGTTATACCTATCGAAATTTCTATCATTAAAAAAAAACACACGATACTCGACAGATTTGGAGTCACTAGTATACATTGCGTTGACGAAAACCAATCAGTTTGAAACGTGCGCATGTCTGCAATTTGCCGCTGTGATCAACAAAACCTTGTCGAGTTTGTTCGAGTATAGAATTGTTATACAGATGTATGTTACACTGTCTCGATTTCTAGTACTTTCTATTATGGTCTGATTTGAGCATGAGGAAAGTTTATTCTGCGTTGGTGACGTGAAAATATCGAGAATACATTTCTTTACATGAATTAACTCGCAAAGGCATGTCTTGTATGTATTTTGCATACTCTAGATGGCGCTAGTGCATTTTTAATATCTTAGAGTCTTTGTGTATAGCGAATATAGATACTTGACAGATTTGGAGTCACTAGCAAACATTGTGCACTGACGAAAACCAATAAGTTTGAAACGTGCGTATGTCTGCAATTTACCTTTGTGATCTTGTCGAGTTTGTTTGAGTATAGAATTGTTATACAGATCTATGTTACACTGTCTCGGTTTTTAGAACTTTCTATTAACATAGCTCATACTCCTTATCAATGATTTTTGATACAGATCAGCCGAATCAATAAATTGGCTTTAAAATTTTTAAACATTCCATTTGGAATAAAGAGGATGGACTGTGCTGGACTTGCGCGAATCACTAAGTATATTTAAATTTATGCTTAAAAGGGAAACCACTGAATTTGAAAGTTTACGTCTCCTAGTGTTCTTTATAATTTTCTAACATAAGGACACAAAAATTTTTATTCCATAAGTGGTTTCCATATGTGTTTCGTTTAACTAATTATACAATGGATTTCTATCAAGTAGGCCAACACGATACGAAATACTCGATAAATATTACTGGAAAACAAGTGCTACTTCAACGGACATGGTACCAATCTAAAGGAAGCATATAAAACGTTACTTCGAAGCGAACGTATAAAAGCCCTTATTTTTGAACAAGGTGGTAAATTCTTCGTGTCGGATTTCAGACTACTCTCACAACTTTTCCGGTAAATGGCATACGGCAAGGAAAGATTGACACCTCGACAAGCACCATTGACGTTTACGCTTCTTTCCATCATCCCAGACTTGTTATACATCTCGCCAAGTCACTCAGAAAATACCCAGAGATACATATGACCGCATATTCTTCACTTTCAGCCTCAGCCAAACATTCTTTCGGTTCCTCGGGGAATTTCACCCGATTTTCCGCAACATTACGCCCTTTACCGGGATCCTCGTTACCGGCTTCTTAGGAAGGTTCGGTTTTTACGGCCCGACGTTTCCACAGGGTCGTTCCGAGAATTCCTGCCCCGGCTTCTGTTGAATTGTTCCGACCTCGAGATAGGCCTCGATATATTGATCGAGGGGGCTAATTGGAGTTCCTGTAGAAGGAGAGGCGCTCCCTCCTCTTGGAGTTGGCCGTAGTTGGGAAATTTCGAAAACGACGTTTGAGATACTAATTCGTCCCGGCGAATTGAGGCTTATCGACGACTAATTCCTTCCAGAAAGGAGCCTTTGAGGTATAGGATTTCTTCATGATAATGAGATTAAATCGTTCTTTGATTGGCGGGTCTATGGAAATTTTCTTTCACTCGACATTTTTCGGGATTCGGCATAGTACGCGATTTCACGAAGTGAACTGCTCCACAAAAGTTGAGGCAATTCACAAACTCTCAATCTATTTCGATCCAGTGGAGTTATGTCCCATGATCTTGGAGGCCAATTAAATGGAACAATTCTCGAAATAATGTTATCGCCAAATCTTTCTTTCAATAAATCAATTATAACGGTAGCATCATGAGGTCTAGCACCATCTTATTGGAACCAAAACACTTGTGGGTCGATACCATTAAAATTTTGAAACAAATAATCATTGATCATCTATCTGTAATGAGCACCATTCACTGTAACATTAGATCCGGCATCGTTTTTAAAGAAATATGGACCGATGATGCCTCCAGCGTGTAAAGCAGTGCATTTTACAGGATGCAAAGGAACGTGCAGAACTTCTTGTGGAAAGTTCTCATTCCATATACGGAAATTTTGCTGGTTAACATGGCCGTTCAAACACTAAAACTAAGACTAAACACAATTTTACCATAAAAAAAGTGAATCATCTTCAAGCTGTTGTAGGGCCCAATGAGCAAACAAACTATGCTCATTATGGTCAAGTGGCTCTAGTTCTTGAACCAGTTGGATCTTGTATGGGTGTAAACCAAGATCTTGACGCAAAATGTTTCATGTGGTAGATGCACAGAGTCCAACTTGTGAACGTCGACGAATAGACAAACCTGGATCATCATTAACAATATGACTTACAGCAGCGATATTTTCTTCTGTACGTACAGTTTTTTGTCTTGTTGTTGTTAATGCAACGAGTAGAGAAAATGTTATCCGAAATCTATCTATACTTCGAGGAATAAGCTGCTCTGATGGACGATTATGTAAACCATAAAATTCACGAACTTTCTAACAGATTCAGCTTCATCATTCAAATTCAGATATTTTTAATGCAAAATCTTAAAACTTTCAACCAAATCATGTTTCTTTTTTTTATCACGCTTTTTTTTAGCTTGACTTGTATGTTTCCTTGATTGCTTGCTTGCTTGTTCGCTTGTTTGCTTGTTTGTAACCGATTCTTTTGGGCTCGATTTTTGCCTACTTTGAAAGATCAGATTCAATTCAAATTTTGCACATCTGTGAAAGGCCGATGGCAATGCAAAAATTCGATTAAAATATTCGATTATTTAAGCTATACAGGGTAATGGGTCGATTGAGAATATTGAATTTTCTGAAATCTGTTACATAGGGGTGATATTTCGGTAGAGACTATTGAATTTCTCAAAATTGTTATACAGGGCGATTCAAAAATTATCGTATGTATTCAAATAATTCATATTCAATAAATATAACATCAATCAACAACAAATATTTACTCCCTCAATCTTTTAGAAAGACTTCTGTCGACTGAAAAATCTTTAAATGTAGTGAGAACGGTTCACTTTATATAAAAATATATCTGTGGTTTACCCTTGATCTAAAAGATTGAAAGACAATTTAACATAAATAGAGGTCAATTCTTGATAGAAGGTATATAAAATTATTCAAATATTTTAATATTAGCCTTTTACATATTTAATTCCAAAAAATTATATTTAATGATTATAACTTCTGAAAATAAATTAAAATAATGTCATACAAGTACCACTTATATCAATTGACATATAAAATAAACATTTATTATAAGACATCCGAATGGTATAACAAAATCCAATAACTGAAAATTATTAACCAAAATCCTATAAATCAAATATTTTGAATAGACAAAATTTTGTTTCTGCTGATCAATCTTATGAAAACCAATATCTTTCAAAAATGTCTAACATAATCTTAAGAATTTCATCAGAAAACTATCTTACTTAGACTATTCAATATTATTGGATATCTAACTAAGGTACTTTATATAAAAAACTCAAGATATGTAAAACATTACTGAAAAACAAGTTTTAAGAAGGACTTTGCTTCGTCAGTATTGAAATAATTCATATTCAATAAATATAACATCAATCAACAACAAATATTTACTTACCCCTCAATCTTTTAGAAAGACTTCTGCCGACTGAAAAATCTTTAAATGTAGTGAGAACGGTTCACTTTATATAAAAATATATCTGTGGTTTACCCTTGATCTAAAAGATTGAAAGACACTTTAACGGCCTCTGTTATAGCACAAGGACTATCTGTATAAAGAATGTTACGGATACCAAATAATTATATATTATAAATAAAATAACATAAATAGAGGTTAATTCTTGATAGAAGGTATATAAAATTATTTAAATATTTTAATATTAGCCTTCTACATATTTAATTCCAAAAAATTATATTTAATGATTATAATTATTGTATGCATTTAAACTTAAAAATGAAAAATAAATAATAGTTTTAAAAACTAAAAAAACACGCTTTTATAGAGAATCCAACTAAAAAGTACAAAATAAATATTAATAAGTTTGAATTAAGAATAGTGTGAATGAGACATAAATGTATATTACTGTAAAAAAAAGCGTGAGGTGCGTAGTGTAAATAGTTATAAATATTTTATTGACAAATATGAATATTAGGATTATCATTTTGATAATATCTTAAAAAGCAACTCACGCTTTTTTTACAATAATATACATTTATTCCTTATTTACACTATTCTTAATTCAAAATTATTAAAATTTATTTTCTACTTTTTAGTTGTATTCTCTATAAAATCGTGTTTTTCTAGTTTTTTTTAAACTATTATCTATATTAGATGTTCCGCAAAGGTAGAATCCAACTTGGTAAACACCAGATAAATGTGATTTATTCAGTTTTGGTTTAGAGTTTTTTTGAAATATTCCTAATGAATTTTTGGTTCGGAAAGATTTGTGTTTATGTCTGTGTCATTGAGGAATTCCTTTATTTGTAGAGATGGTTCACGACATTAGGTGAGTGAATTGTATATTTTCTCAATTTTTAGCCAAGGGTTTATTTCGTAAATAGCATTTTTATATTGTTTTTTGGCTATGAAACTATCGTATTATTGATGGCGAATAACCTTTATTAGTCGCTATTTGTTGAATTGAATTCAATTCTTGATTAAAATTGTTCGGAGATGAAGGAATTGTTAAGAATCTATGATATGCTGATAATTCATATTGGATTGGAAGAACCGAGTTTTTGGGAATTGTTATATCTGTATGAAAAGGTTTTTTGAAAAATGGAAAAATTCTGTTTGTTTTTGACTCTAGCTATTGTTCAATCGATATAATTCAACGAGTTTTCAGCTTTCACTTTGTATGTTAACCCAATACTTTTATGTAATGAATTCAAGTAATGAAGAAAACCTTCAAGTTGTCTATTGGTACCTTTAAAGCATAGGATGATGTCATTTACATATATGTACCAATAAAATATCTTGTTGGCGATTCTATTCTTATTTTCATAAATCATTTTTTCAAACTATCCATGAAAATATCAGCTAGAAGTATGCTCAAGGCATAATTAAGCCTTCTGTGCTTCAGTAGATGTCACGATTAAAACTGGAATAATATTGATTTATGATTTTTAGTAAATGGATCTGATTTTATAACCCAATTCACTTTATTTTTGAATAGCATTTCTTCAGTTCAACTTAGGAAAAGTTCTGATGATGAAGTTTGTATGCTGGTGCTGTGTAATACGGAACTACTGTTCTTATCGAGTATTCTAATTGTAAACTTTTATTAAGGATAATAGAGTTGTAGTACCTTAGGATTCATTGTAACAAGTTCATTATTGATTATATAGTCCGCCTAGAAAGTATACGGAATTTATTATTTTTCATAATTTTGATATACTTCTTTTTTGTAGCAATTTAAGAGAAAAGTAATATAATCTCAAAGAAAATAATCCAGTGGAGTTATGTCGCATGATGTTGGAGGCCAATTAATTGGACCATTGCTAGAAATAATGTAATCGCCAAATCTTTCTTTCAATAAATCAATTGTTACGGTAGCAGCATGAGGTGTAGCACCATCTTGTTGGAACCAAAACACTTCTGGGTCGCTACCATTCAAATTTTGAAACGAATAATCATTGAACATCGGTCTGTAACGAGCAACATTCACTCTAACATTAGCTCCAGCATCGTTTTGAAGAAATATGGAGCGATGATGCCCCCAGCGTGTGAAGCACACCATACGGTGCAATGTAACCTGCAGAACTTCTTGAGGATTGTTTTCACTCCATATACGGCAATTTTGCTTGTTTACATAGCCGCTCAACCAGAAATGATCTTCATCACTAAATACTATTTAACGATAGAAAAATTTCATCAACTTCAAGCTATTCTAGAGCCCAATCAGCAAACAAACGACGCTTATTATGGTCAAGTGGCTTTAGTTCTTGAACCAGGTGGATGCTTACTGAACAGAAATGTCAACATGGCTTCGAACTTCTGGCAAATCACAGTTATTCCTATCGGAAGTTCTATCACTCTAAAAAACATATAAAAATTCCATGACAATCCGTTTTGTCGTTGTGGAGATATTGAAGACAACAAGCAATATTTTTTTTTGTTTAAACGATGATCAAACACTGTTGCTTCAATGAGTTTATGTTTTCCTCTGTGGTGTTCATTTTGAATGAATCGGAAAAATATTTCTTTTCCCCAATTGTGTTCGGTATCAAACAATACTTAATAGATGTTCTAAAAATTTGAAATTATATATCAGAATATCCATATTCTGCCACAGGCGTGATAGATGATATTTTAATACCATCAAACTCTTTTCTTTACGACCTCATATACATAATATATATTCACAACACCCATTGTTCGACTGACTTTCTATCGCAAATGTCAAATATCTAGCCATCAGCGTGATACATTTTTCCTATTCCGCTAGACAAAGCAACCAGTTACCTTCAAGCATCCATTGTCTGGAATCACAGACTTGAACATTTTCGGGTTTGTTACATAAACAAACAATCCATTATACCTCTAATTTACGACAGGTTTTGTAGGTCGTCCGCTGCCGAGATGCATAATTGTAAATAAAACGGAACTATAAATCGACAGAGCAAAAAAACAAGCACTGACAGTTGTTTTCACCGGTGTGTACGTATGCGATTCGACGGTTGCATTCAATGGCCACAATTAAATTAAAAAAAAGAGGGCCCATCATCCCGCAAATTGATTTTGACCCAGACAGTGTCAAGGTGACTTTGAGATAACTTCGCCTGTTGGTTCTCGGTCTCTCTTTTTGATATGTCAAAAGTTACGCTTATAGATTGGATACTGAAATTTTATCGCATTCCTTATATGGACGCTGGATGGTATTTCTCATTTTCGGGTATAAAATTTTATTATATGCTGATTAAGTGAATTGGTTCTCAACAAACAAGGTTATTCGTATCGCACTTGCTCGAGGTAAGATGTCTGATTGTACGAAGAAACGAAATCGAAAGTGCTGGGATCCAAAATGATTATTGAAACACAAGTTCCATGGAAATTACTACAGATTCATTACCTAAATTGTTGTTGAATGATTACATGTTACGGCAGTTTCGAACTTTCGGTCATCGTATATAATCATTCAATAACAATTTCTGGAAGTAAATACATAGTAAATAATTTCAAAGAAGGTTATTCTGATCTTCACAAATTTTTATTGTATTTTAATACAACAATTGTTTCGCTGTCACAGTAGCATCATCTGGTAGGTTTACTTTTGAATAACTTATTCAAAAATAAAACCTGCTTAACATTTTGAACATTTAATGCAGAGTCTAAGTCGTATCTTCTTTCATTGTATATTTCTGTGATATAACCTAATTTTTGTATAGGCCTTGTTTATCCAAAAATTGGTAAGTACTTTTATATATTTTAAATGATTTTTTTTTATTCAAACTACTCCTTACTGAAGAGATTTTGGGTCAGAATTTATCAGGTTTTTCTCTGGAACATGTGCTATATATTATTCGAAAAAGGAAAATGAAAAAAGGCCTTTTTGAATTGTATGTTGAACATTTTTCGGTGATGGAACTTGTGATTCTTCAACATCCAATCGAAACATATATGTATAATGATAAGAAACGGTTTTTACTTGATAGAAGGATTATTACAAAATTTGAATATCAAAACAAATTTAATCTGTTAGTCTACTACAATTTTAATTTCGAAAAATTTATTCAAGAAACTTTGAGGATTAAATTAATGTCCTTACAAGTACTGCTCATATTTAATAGACGTATAAAATCGAAACTCATTATACAATATCAAATGGAATTAAAAACACCCAACGAATATAGATTGTCAATTAAAATTAATAAATAAATAAATTTTTTTTTCGTTTCGTTCCAGGCATGCGTACTGAACTCTTCAGACAAACATACGAGCCCTTTTTGTTACAAAATGTATTGTTTTCTGATCTTATATTCATGAAAACTGAATCTTTCTCAAAAATATATAAAATAAGTTTAAGAACTTCTCAAAAACCAATTCATTTGAAATATTTAATATATTTATTAATATATTAATAATATAATAATATAATATTAATTTTAATTGACAATTGATATTCGTTGGGTTTTCTCAATTCCATTTGACATTGTATGAGTTTCGATTTTATACGTCTATTAAATATGAGCAGTGCTTATAAAGACATTAATTTAATCCTTAAAGTTTCTTGAATAAATTTTTTGAAATCAAAATTGTGGAAGACTAACAGATTAAATGAAATTTATTGTACAGTGTTGAATGTTTTTAACTAAGACCACTAAAGTGCCTTATAAACTTTGTGTGATTTTGTTGTGAGCATAGAACATAAAGTACCTTGGATATTAGATATACCTAGTTGAATGTTCAACAAATCACATATTTCTAAGAGACCGCATTTGGTAAGTCTATTTATTGTCAATTGATTTCAATATTTTTTATATATAAAGTTGAATTGGTCTTATCTGAATTCTAAATATTTTTTGAGGATGTGCTACATGTTTGGAGAGTTTTTGAAGCAATTTATTTAAATATATTAAATATTTCAAATAAATTGGTTTTTGAGAAGTTCTTAAAATTATTTTATATATTTTTGAGAAAGATTTAGTTTTCATAAATATAAGATCAGAATTTTGTAACAAACAGAGCTCGTACGTTTGTCTGAAAAGTTCAGTACGCATGCCTGGAACGAAACGAAAAAAAAATTATTTATTTATTAATTTTAATTGACAATCTATATTCGTTGGGTGTTTTTAATTCCATTTGATATTGTATAATGAGTTTCGATTTTTTACGTCTATTAAATATGAGAAGTTCTTGTAAAGACATTAATTTAATCCTTAAAGTTTCTTGAATAAATTTTTTGAAATTAAAATTGTATAAGACTAACAGATCAAATCTGTTTTGATATTCAAATATATGTATAAGGTGATGTCTAAATAACTTGGTGATTCTTTTATATTTCTTTTGATTCTTAATCAGTTAATTTCCACCACATGTGATAATAATATATATATTTGATGGATTCGATCTTTACTTGGTGGAAATTCAATTTCAACTAGTAATAAATGAAATTAAATTTTATTACTAGTTAGTAATATATACGTCTATAAAGTGATACAGTGTATCTAGGACATGCTTTAAAATTTAATTCTAACTGTGTGAGATTTATTCAGATTAAAATTTGTAGAGATTCGGGATAATTAATTCCAGCTATTATGAGTAAAATAACATAGAAAGAGGTTAATTCTTGATAGAAGGTATATAAAATTATTTAAATATTTTAAAAAAATTAAAAAAAAAAGTAGTGAACACCACATTTAAGGTTTCATTTTAGTAGAACTGTCTCTAGAGGAATGAAGGGTAAGCGAATATTTGTTATTGATTGATGTTATATTTATTGAATATGAATATTTGAATACTGATGAAGCTAAGTTGATCTTAAAACTTGTTTTTCAGTAATGTTTTACATATCTTGAGTTTTTATGTAAGGTACATTGGTTAGATATCCAATAATATTGAATAGTCTAAGTAAGATAGTTTTGTGATGAAATTCTTAAGATTATGTTGGATATTCTTGAAAGATATTGGTTTTCATAAGATTGATCAGCAGCATTTGGCTTCTAAAGCGTCTATTATCTCTGATTTATCAGCATAAACCAATGACTTGACATAACCCAAAAAAATAATCCAGTAGAGTTATGTCGCAACTTCCGCTATTTTATTGATTTTCACAACAATTGTTTCGTCATACCATGACTTCATCAGGTGAGTATTTAAACTGAGGTATACAATGCAAAACATGACCTTAAATACACAGCTCTGGTACAAAAAATAGAGGGGAGGAAAGAGAGGTATACAATTAATGAAAAATATTAAGTAGGGGGGATCTATTTAAATCTATTTGATCATTCAATAAAATTTGTCTTTTATTATATCTATTGATTTCTGAAGTTCCTAACAGATTTAGTTTCTGACTTTTGTTTTCAATATGTAATATTTCATAGTTCATATTAAAATTATGGCTAGTCTCTAACAAATTGTTGGCTTAAGTTGAATTCGGTTTATTATTAATGTAACATTTTTCATGTTCTCGTATCCTTGTCTGGAATGAACGGCCTGTCTGTCCCACATATACACATGGGCAATCACTATTCACTATTCCTAAAAACAAAAAATCTGGAATTTACAAGTTAACATGTAGTGATTGCTCATGTGTATATGTGGGACAGACAGGCCGTTCATTCCAGACAAGGATACGAGAACATGAAAAATGTTACATTAATAATGAACCGAATTCAACTTATGCTAACCATTTGTTAGAGACTGGCCATAATTTTAATATGAACTATGAAATATTACATATTGAAAACAAAAGTCAGAAACTAAATCTGTTAGAAACTTTAGAAATCAATAGATATAATAAAAGACAAATTTTATTGAATGATCAAATAGATTTATATAGATCCCCCCTACTTAATATTTTTCATTAATTGTATACCTCTCTTTCCACCCCTCTATTTTTTGTACCGGAGCTGTGTATTTAAGGTCATGTTTTGCATTGTATACCTCAGTTTAAATACTCACCTGATGAAGTCATGGTATGACGAAACAATTGTTGTGAAAATCAATAAAATAGCGGAAGTTGCGACATAACTCTACTGGATTATTTTTTGGGGTTATGTCAAGTCATTGGTTTATGCTGATAAATCAGAAATAATAGACGCTTTAGAAGCCAAATGAAATAAGGCCTGAATAACAAGAAAAAGTAGTCCAAAATTGGTCTGGTCGAATGCGGTTCCTCAGAGATAGTCGTGGTGGACATATGCCAGAAATTATTTTTAAAACATAAATGCCATAAAATTATCTTTGAAATGAAAAAAATTGGCTTCAATCTTAACTTAAATGTGTTTTATTTCAATTCAAAAGTCTATCACTTTAAAAAAACACCCGATATAAGGCGATTTCTAAATGATTTGGTCATTATTTCATATTTCCATTGATGCTTCACTAGTTAATTTCCACCACATGTGATAATAATATATATGTCTATAAAGTGATACCGTGTATCTAGGACATGTTTTAAAATTTAATTCTAAATGGTTTCATGAGATTTATTCAGATTAAAATCTGAAGAGGTTCTGGAGAATTCATTCAAGCTATTATCTGTAAGATGCAAATACTTCTACATAGTAATTTTCAATATATATTTTGGATAACATTTTGGAATTCAAAACATTGTAAAATATTTTTTGTAGATTCTGTAGATGACAAAACAATTATTGTGTAAGCATTGAAAATAAATGTTAAAAATCTACATATAAAATTAAAATGAAATGGACGAATAAATGAAGAATCAGTCCTATATCTCCATCATTATTCTGTGCGTTACTAAATATGAATTTCAAGTGAGATCATTTCCAAGGACAATCTCTTTCCGTGTTCATTCTCGCAGAAATTGCAATTTCAGTTGTTTTTAGCACGTACAAGGTAATGCACTCCGCGTCTTTTTTCCAGTTTCGTCCGACGCCTCGTTTCCCGTGATGAATAAACAATTTCGGAGGTTGCGTCGACGAGAGAGCTACAATTTCCATATAGATGATAGTTTCGTAGACGCATTAAAATTCAATTTCGGATCAATTTTACGAGCCTTGACGCGCGCCCCTTCAGACAGAATAAAACCGAAATCAGTGCGGCCATTTTTATTCTGCGAGACTGGAGACTTTTCATAATTGATTTTCACCTCCTACGTTTTCGCGTAATTGAGTTTTTAGGGATTAGAGGAGGGGGTCAGGGGGGGTGCGTTTCACGCTTGTGGGGGCACATCTGGAGCATGAAATTTGGTTAGGTGTTTTTCGGGAGCGAACGGAAACTAATTCGATGTGGGCTTCGGGGTTTGACAGGAAAATTTGAACAATTGTGTGGAATTCGTATTTTTTTGTACCAAGATTCATTCCACTTTTGCACAGTTTATCGATGTACCACCTTCTTCAAGTGTAAAAGGAAGAAAAACTTAATCTTCATCATGAGCCTGTACAATCCCCATCCGTGGCAAGAGCCTTTCCAAATTTCATCCACTGTTCCCTACTTTGAGCGATTTGTGTCCATAATATTCCTTTCTTCTTTTTGATAGAATCCTGCCATCGTGTTGCTGGACGACCACAGCTTCTTGTACCTATTCTTCTATCTATTGGATGCCATTCCTGCACCAACTTGGTCCATTTTTCAGTTGACATCCTTGCTGCATGGCCAGCCCAAGTCGACATTTTCTTGAACAGCTCTTTGCCTTCATCTTTTATTTCTGCTTTTCTTCTGATATCTACATTTCTTATTCGGTCTTTTATTTTGATTCCTAATAAACTTCTTTCCATTCTTCTTCGACATATTTGTAACTTTTTTGTTAGCTTTTCAGTCAGAGACCAAGTTTCAGTGCCATATTATAGAACAGTACACACATATTCATCACTTCCCTCTTGATATTAATGGGAAAATCACCTTTCAGGATAAACGCGAGTGACTAGTACTTCCCAAGCGTTTTCTATTATTCTCTTAATCTCTTTGTCCTGACGATTTGTAAAAGATACGATCTAGCCAAGATAACAATATTCCTGGTTTTATCATTCATTTTTTTTCTTCACTGTTTGTCATCACTTTAGTGGATCTAATATTAGATACTATTGATTTTGATGCCTTGTTCGTTTTCTAATCAATGGTTCTGAATAGTTGCTCTAAATGCTGCAAAAAGCTTTGGGGAAATGGAGTCTCCTTATCGTACACATTTTGAGATTCTTAAGGGCTTTCCTACAGTTTGATTTTTGCTGAGCAATTGTGATCAATTTGTTGTAGGATATGAGTGTATGGTTTTGGAATACCTTGATTGATTAGAGCATTTATAAGATAAGTATGATGCACCATATCAAAGGCCTTGTTGTAATCTACAAATGCTAGGTACAATTTTTTGTTTTTTTTTATTTTTCAATGACCTGGGTTACAATGAATCATCGTCATTATCAGAAAAAGATTTGAGTGAAATTCGAAGAACCCGAATTGTTAGAGACAGGATCGATCCTTTTGCAAAATATAATGATCCTGATTTCAAATTACGTTTTCATTTCAACCAAAAAATGTGATGGAATTATTAATAATAAATATATGTGAATGATTTCAGCTCCAGTTTTCACAGTGAAAAAGTAACAAATGTCAGCTATGTTGATGATACCAATTTGCTCGTTATTGATTCCCTTTGGCCAAATCTTAAGATTTTGGCTTAGGAATATTTGGAGCATACAGAAACCTGGTTCACCTCTAACATGCTCTTGAACAAGG
Organism: Megalocaria dilatata; assembly: GCA_034642435.1. Taxonomy (NCBI): domain Eukaryota; kingdom Metazoa; phylum Arthropoda; class Insecta; order Coleoptera; family Coccinellidae; genus Megalocaria; species Megalocaria dilatata. The sequence continues at coordinate 35,313,894 of CM067854.1, forward strand.
AGGAAACAAACTTCGTATTTTTTCATCCTATCAACTCGAAAATAGAAACTCCAGAATATATCAAACTGAGTGGTTGCAAGTACAATACATCGAAGTCCACCAAGTTCATGGGACTCTATATAGATGAAGAACTGAATTGGAAGCAGCATACCAATTACCTCAATGAGAGATTAGAGACAGCAATCTATGCCTTTAGAATAATTTCTGAATACTTGGATGCAGAAGTATTAAAAACACTATACCATGCAACAATAGACGCCAAAATGAGATTTGGTATCATGTTTTATGGTTTGGGAAACATGCAAGATATTTGTTAAAAGGGTATCAGTTGAAATATCCCATTTGAAACCTCAGTACATCTGTATGCCACGTACCAAGCTTCAAATATTAGAAGTAGCTTAAGGGTTTCATGAAATAAGTGGATTACCAAAAGTTTTAGAAGCAGTCGACTCATCCATACTACAATAACTTCCCCTGGCGAAGAGAATGCTGCAACATACAGAAATTGAAAGGTTGCTTCTCAATAAACGTGCAAGTAGTATGCACAACTCAGAATAATGCATTTAATTCCTCGATGGCCAGGATCTGTACATGATTCGACCATCTTTATTGATTCTCTGTTGCGAGATGAGTTGGACCATGGAATATACAGGTAGGTGGTGGTAATTATTTCTTGTGTCACAGCGGCTATGCATGTAAACTTTTCTTCTCACACCAGTACACTAAATCCACGAAGTGAAAAGGAGCAGAGATTTATTATATATCGTGTTTTTTAGAGTGATAGAACTTTTAATTGAAATAAAACACATTTAAATCAAGATTGAAGACAATTTTTTTTCTATTTGAAAGATAATTTTATGACATTTGTGTTTTGAAAATAATTTCCTCCATATGTCCACCACGACCAATTTTGGACCACTTTTTCGAGTAGTTGAGGCCTTATTTCATCTATAACACGAGTTATGTTGGCTTCCAATGCACCTATTGTTTCTGGATTATCAGCATAAACTAACGACTTGACATAACCCCAAAGAAAATAATCCAATGCAGTTATGTCGCATGATCTTGGAGGCCAATTAATTGGACCATTTCTCGGAATAATGTTATCGCCAAAACTTTCTTTCAATGAATCAATTGTTACGGTAGCAGCATGAGGTGTAGCACCATCTTAGTGGAACCAAAACACTTCTTTCTGGGTCGATATCATTCAAATTTTGAAGCGAATAATCATTGATCATCGATCTGTAACGAGCACCATTCACGGTAACATTAGCTCCAGCATCGTTTTTAAAGAAATATGGACCGATAATGCCTCCAGCGTATAAAGCACACCATACAGTAAATTTTTCAGGATACAATGTAACCTGCAGAGGATTATTTTCACTCCATATACGGCAATTTTTCTTGTTTACATCGCCAATCAACCAGAAATAAGCTTTATCACGAAACACAATTTTATAATAAGAAAGTGGATCCACTTTAAGCCCCACCAGCAAACAAACGACGCTTATTATGGTCAAGTGGCCTTAGTTCTTGAACCAGTTGGATCTTGTAAGTGTGTAGACCAATATCTTTACGCAAAATTTTCCATGTGGTGGATGCACTGAGTCCAACTTGTTATGAACGTCAACGAATAGACAAATCTGGATCATCATTAACACTATGACTTACAGCAGCGATATTTTCTTCTGTACGTACAGTTCTTTGTCCTGTTGTTGTTGCATCGAGTAGAGAAAATCTATCGATGGTTCGACGAGCACCATTCACTGTAACATTAGCTCCAGGATCGTTTTCAATGAAATATGAACCGATGATGCCACCAGCGTGTAAAGAACACTATACATGAATTTTGCAGGATATAATGGAACCTGCAGAACTTCTGGAGGATTGTTTTCACTGCATATACGGCAATTTTGCTTGTTAACAGAGTCGTTCGACCAGAAATGACATCATTAAACACATTTTTACGATAAAAAAGTGCATCAACTTCAAGATGTTCTAGGTGAAAGTTTCTTCTGTACGTACAGTTCTTTGTCTTGTTGTTGTTGCATCGAGTAGAGAAAATGTTGTCCGTAATCTATCGATAGTTCGATGAATAACCTGCTATGATGGACGATTAGGTAAACCATAAATTTCACGAAGTGCTCTATAAGTTTGGCGAATAGAACACTGATTTTGAAAATAAATTTCAACAATTTGTAAACGCGGCGTGAGTGTTTCCATGATAATTTGTCAATGCTTACTGAACAGAAATGTCAAAACAACATGGCTTCAACCCTCTGTCAAATCACAGTTATCCCTATCGAAAGTTTTATCACTTTAAAAAACACCCGATACCACAGCAATATATATATTCTTATTTTTCTTCTTTCCATTTCTATAGTGTAGCGATCAAATTTAAAAAAATACGACGTTGTGACATGATTCATAGGGCATCTAAAAAACTAATTTTTCTGAAGAAAAACTGATAATAAATCATATAGTCCTAAATAATAAATTTCCCTTATATTGGTGACTAGAATGATATCGAAGAAAATAAATGAGAAAATAAATAAATGGGCTTCTATATCCCATTATCGAAAATCCGGATTATGAATATATAGCCCTGAGGTATTTTGGACATTTATTCGCCAAAATCCAAAATTATTTCAATAAATTCAACTTTGAAATGGCCTTTCTGATCTAAAAAAAAATTACTCAATGCAAAACAAACACAGAATTTTAAAGATAATACGTGGAATCAATTCTCCGGAACCTCTACAGATTTAAATCTAAATAAATCTCTTGAAAACATTTAGAATTGAATTTTTAAAAAACATGCGCTACATAACATAGACATATATATTATCATCACATGTGATGATAATACTCAAACGACAGCAAGAGGTTTATGGATTTAACGAAAATTCTGTTTCTATCACACATCAATTTAAATAGTGCATTCGCCATTTTGTGCCCTTGTAATATGCTGACATAAAATGCTGTATTTCTAACAGAACAGTTCAATATCTGTTGTAATTAGAGATTAATGTAAATTATAATCTTTTCGTTCCTTAAAATGATCCTAGATCCGAGTACATTGAAATATTTATTACCGAGTTTCCTCGCAAGACATTAGTAGAGGACGATGTTTATTTCCATCACAGCAACTAGTTTTTATTGTATGTGTCTACGGGCATTTTCACTTTATGTCGTGTTGTCCCCAATAAGTTACGTTTTAATGACGTCTAGCCGTCTCAGACATTACCATTAAGTCATTAAGAGCAACACTTCTGCATATTCATATCGATTATTCGATATGGAACGTTGTTGTTTATTTTATGATATAATTAGTGTGTCATTGAGGACAACAACGTCAATTACAGGAGTAAATTCATGTCCCAACACGGAAGTAATTCGAAATCCGTCTAGAAAGAATGAATACTAAAAATGTGGAGCTGTTATGAGTCATTCTAAATCGAAATGTCGCGAAAAATTCAAACTGAACAATATCTTATTGTCCTGGACTTTGACGAAAAAAATATCGGCGTTACCAGATAAAACATCACTTCGAAACTACAGTCACAATATGTATGAATTTCTCGATTTTTGGTACGGAAACAAAGTAATATTCGTTTTTATTATGATTAACTACCAAGTAGTACAGCCTGAAACAGTTCGATAATCAGAGAACTAAATCGTCTTCCTTTTCAACTTCTAGCAACTTCATTCATATTCGATAGACCTTTCTGTGTACGCGAATATTTGCAGATTCATTCTGTTATATGATTTATCGTGTTTAAGATGATCACGATGCAATTGCTTTGTAGGATTAAAGTCCTTTTTATGAAGGCAAATTAAACATTTCATTGAATTTCTGTTTGAGTTATGTATTGCTTATCGACTTTTGTTATTTGCCCAACCTAGTTTGCTTTTCCATTCCCATGTTATGACGTCTTACGGGCTGTAGTGTCTAGGTCCGATTGATTTTTACCTCCGGATATCGTTTCCATTGCGTTCGCTATTTGTTACTATATTGGATTGTTGCCACAGGGTCGTAATAAGGCCCCCAAATTTAAGAAAAACACTTTACCATTTTTAAAACGTAGGTAGGTATGATCAGGATAGAAATGGATTTGTAGTGAAGTCAAAACTGAAGAACCTTTTATACGCTTATATTTTCTAACTACGTGTGTAAAAATTGTGACTACATTGCTTTCAATGAAATTATTTTGTGAAGGTTTACACAATGATTATCAATTTTTAGTTCAATTTTGACCAAGCAAGATTCATTCATTCCTAACTAAGGGGTTGGCCCTTTTAAATTTGCATTTATTTGTAATGGACTAAATTGCATTTATTTCTTTAGAGTAAGAGAACTTTCGATGCGGATAACTGTGATTGGACAGAAGGAAGAGGCCACATGTTGTTTGGACATTTCTGTTCAGTAAGCATTAACAAATCATCATGAAAAGAATCAATCCGCAACAACGTTTACAAATTGTTCAAATTTATTTTCAAAATCAGTGTTCTATTCGCCAAACTTATAGAGCACTTCGTGAAATTTATGGTTTACATACTCGTCCATCAGTCCAACTATCGACAGGTTTCGGACAACATTTTCCCTACTCGATGCAACAACAACAACAAGACAAAGAACTGTAGGTACCGAAGAAAATATCGCTACTGTAAGTCATAGTGTTAATGATGATCCAGATTTGTCTGTTCGTCGACGTTCTCAACAAGTTGGACTCTGTGCATCCACCACATGGAAAATTTTGCGTAAAGATCTTGGTCTACATCCATACAAGATCCAAATGGTTTAAGAACTAAAGCTACTTACATAATAAGTGTCGTTGGTTTGCTGATTGGGCTTGAAGTTCATCCACTTTTTTATCGTAGATTGTGTTTAGTGATGAAGCTCATTTCTGGTTGAACGGCTATGTAAACAAGCAAAATTGCCGTATATGGAGTGGAAACAATCCTCAAGAAGTTCTGCGGGTTCTATTGCATCCTGAAAAATGCAGTGTATGGTGTGCTTTACATGTTGGAGGCATCATTGGTCCATATTTCTTTGAAAACGATGCAGGAGCGAATGTTACAGTGAATGGTGCTCGTTACATATTTATGATCAATGATTATTTGTTTCAAAATTTGAATGGTATTGACCCAGAAAGAAGTGTTTTGGTTCCAACAAGATAATGCTACACCTCATGCTGCTACTATAGCAATTGATTTATTGAAAGAAAGATCATGCGACATAACTCCTTATTTTCTTTTGGGTTATGTCAAGTCGTTGGTTTATGCTGATAAACCAGAAACAATAGACACTTTAGAAGCCAACATAACTCGTGTTATCGATTAAATAAGACCTGAATTGCTCGAAAAAGTGGTCCAAAATTGGTCTGGTTGAATGCGGTTCCTCAGAGCTAGTCGTGGCGGACATATGCCGGAAGTTATTTTTAAAACATAAATGTAATAAAATTTTCCTTCCAATAAAAAAAAATTGAATTCAACCTTCATTTAAATTATTTCAATTTAAAATTTTATCATTCTAAAAGAAACACCCGATACGTGAAAACGTTCTTCACTTCACAGTCAATATCTGCTGCTGCATAATATTCAAAACCGATAAATTCTTGAAAGATGAGGATTATCAGATGATTTTGTTTGGAGAAGACTTTTGTTTGCATGGATGATTCAGATTCTACATTTCATTTCATCAATTTTAAAATTTCGACTTAAACAACAATTTTTTCGAGACATCAAGCGGAATTGAATCGAATAATAAATACTTTTTCTACAATTTATTAATTAACGACAATTGTTTCATCAACTCCCTTCAAGTTAAAAGTTTTAACTTACTTCAAACATATGTGAAAAGGCTAATTATAACTGTTAAGAATAAACATAAATTGAATAGTTAAGGGTATTTTGGGAGAATTGACATCGAAACTGTGCTTGTGTCTTCTATTTATGATTTCTTTTATGGGGAGAACATAGAGTTTAATAGAAAAAACTGTATCAGATGAAGTTTGCTAGGTAATTTCTGTCAATATGCTATATTGTCTTTTGATTATTTTATCTGTTGACTGCCGCGCATATATTCGATAATTCTATATGTATACTGAAAAAAACAGTGTTTCTAAGACACATCATTCAATTTAATTCTAAAAAGTTCTGGGAGATTCTTTGAATCAAAATTGTGGGGGTTTCTGAGAATTATTCTGATTAATATTTGAAATATTGAAAAAACCCTTCCAAGAAATATGCATTTCATGCTTATCTTTAATTCTAGATCGCTATAACGTAAAATCGCCCACTATACAAAGCGAGAGGGGAGATTCCTTGAATAATTTCAAGAAAAAAAGTCCCATGAACATGGGACCGCAAACGTTCCGTTTTCCAGGTCCAGGTGTTTAAGTTTGTACAATTTTAATTTCGAAAAATTTACTGAAGAAACTTTAAGAATTAAATTAATGTCTTTATGAGCACTGCTCATGTTTAATAGACGTATAAAATCGAAATTCATCATACAATATCAAATGGAATTAAGAAAAACCAAAGAATATAAATTGTCAATTAAAATTAAAATATAAATAAACAAACATTTTTTGTTTCGTTCCAGGCATGCGTACTGAACTCTTCAGACGAACGTACGAAGCCCTGTTTGTTACAAATGATCCTATATTTATGAAAATGATCCTATATTTATGAAAAATAACTCTTCATCCTCAAAAAATAATTAAAATTACGATAAGATCAGTTCAACTTTACACATAAAAAATAATTAAATCAATTAAACAATAAATAGACTTATCGAATGCAATCTTCAGAAATATATGATCTTTAGAAACAGAAACACAAAAAATCATACACAGCTTATAAGGCATTGTATGATGAATTTAGATTTTATACGTCTATTAAATATGAGCAGTGCTCATAAAGGCATTAATTTAATTATTAAAGTTTCTTCAGTAAATTCTTTGAAATTAAAATTGTAGAAGACCAACAGATTAAATCTGTTTTGATATTCAAATTTTGTAATAATCCTTCTATCAAGTAAAGAACCGTTTCTTATTATTTTATTTTTGTTTAAGTTTGTTTTTTTTTTGAGTTTTTTCCTCATAGTATCTGTATTTAACAAGATATTTAACTGAAACTTGGCATAGATACTACAATGTAGAGTATACACCATGTGACATGCCATTTTTGATTGCAAATCTACAAGATGATATTTTTCCTGGAACAGTGTCCCCTCTTTTACTCCAGAACTTTTATCGGTGAGCCACTGTTAGTTTGAAAAATTGTAAAAAGAAGCTTTTCTAAAATTTTTTGTAGTTTTTCGTATCTGATACCAATTCCGTGAAAAAATTTTAAACCATTCTCTCGAAATCCTCAAAATTTCTGGAGCAAAACAGGGTACAGTATTGAAGTGTTTCAGAAAGTAGATTTGCGATCAAAACACATAATGTAAACTCTAAACTGTAATATCTGTGCCAAATGTCAGTTGAAATTCTTGTGAAATATAGATACTTTGAGAAAAAACTTGAAAAAAATTCAAACTTTAGCCGCCTGTATCTCGAAAACGAAACGTCCCATGTTTATGAGAATTTTTTTCCTTAAAATTATGCAAGGAATTTCACCTCTTCATTTGTACCTTCAATTTAGGAACCACCCGGTATAGTCGTAACCTAAACACATAAACCTTAAATGACTCAACACCTTCACACTTAGAAGAAGTGTGTCGAATCAAGCGTCAAGTGAAACAAGTGACATCGAATTCGATGAGAAGATGAGAATTCCCACGTGAACTATCCATAAAACTAAAAATAACCCACAATTTTGTCACATAATTATTAACGCACCGCTCACAAGTGGTTTCGAGTCGGTCACAATAATATGTAATCATAATTCAGCTAGGAAACATTAAATTGGGACATCAACATAACGAAATATAACAGATGTCTGGAGTGGTACTTAACCTAGAACGTTCGAGTTCTCCCTATGTCGAAACTGAGACCTCAATACGCATTTCATAAGAATTTTCTTTATAAGAAGTACCACGTGTTGAAATCTGTTTGAAGGCGTTGAACCCAATTAGACGAGCCTGGTTATCGGATGTTTTATCATTCCAGGTTATTATTTCCTGTCAAGAATTTCGTGCCTTTACTGTAATAAATTTGAAAAAATATTAGGATAATGGTGGCTAAGGAAGAAAATTCATAAAATGAGATTGGAATGAATTCAGGTTTTGACATTCGAATGTAGCTATATTTGGGAATGAAAATCACATGGAAATTTGATTCGGTTTTTTCACTTGGCGGAATTCAATTTGGACTAAAATAAAAAAGGTTAATTTTCATTAAAACACAATTGACACACGAATGACAGAAGTGTTGCCATACTCGAAATAACAACCACTTAAAAATGAGAACTATAGATGATCCACCATTTATTTGGGTGATTTATGGATAACAGAAATTCAATTCGGAATTTTGATACTTTCGTTTCATAGGTTTCATTCTTATCAATTATAAAGGATGTTTCAATAAGAGCGCAAGATTTGAATTGCGCGACATGTTTGACAGTCATAATGTCGCATGATTATGACGTGACAGACCGAAAGTTGACAGATGGGAGTTAGTAAACATAGAGCATTACACGGTAGAACAATGCGTCAAAAATTATTATCAAAATAGTGAAAGTTTAATTGCCACTACGCGTAAAGTGCGTTTGGTCGAAATAATGCGCCTAACTCATCTACTGTGAAAAGAATTATCAAAAAATTCGAAAGTACTGGTTCGGTTAGTGATGTGAAACATATGATACGAGCTCGAAGAGGTCGTTCAGAACAAAACATGAGGGCAGTTCGCGAGAGTGTGACATCAGGAAAGAATTAGACATTTCACTAGTTACTCTTCAGCGAATTCACACTAAAAATTTACAGCTGCATGCCTACAAAATCCAACTAACTCAACAATTTCTGCAACTTCTCCTGATCGTATCATTTCCCCATTTCGATACTTTGTGTGGAAGAAAATTACTTTCAACACAAGAGTTACTCTTACAAATAGAAAGATGGACTTGACATGGGTTCACCTTTCAGCCTGTTGCCACAAATCTTCAAAAATATATTTTTTTTATTATGTAACCCTGAATAATGCTCCTCTGAACTGTTATAAAAATTTCAGAACCAGCTGCTCTAGCTTGGATGAAAAAGAGGTATTTTTCCCAAAAGAATTTTCAAAATACAACTTTTGCCCATTTTAAACTGATTATACTGAAAAAAGAGATGTACGTTCAATCAAGATATTAGACGATTGAGGGAAACTGGTTCCTTAAAAAAACGCTCATGATACAGGATATCCAAAATCGGCAAGTACTCCAGGAGTTGAAGAGCTAATTTTGAATAATGTGACTGAAAATCCCGGTACAAGTATAAGAAGAATTTCAGGGTAAGTAGGAATAATTGGCTCCCTTTTCTGGAATACTATGCATACACCAACTTCTCTATCCATTCCATATTCAATGCGTGCAAGCTCTTAATCATTCTGATCATCAAGCCAGAAGGACTAATGTCCTAATCTAATATCCTTTTCACTGATGAAGTCGGCTTTACCAAAGATGGAATTTTGAACTTTCATAATAGCCATATTTGGGCGGATGAAAATCCATACGACATTCATGAATGCAGGCATCAACAGTGTTTCACTATAAATATCTGGCTTGGTATTTTAGGAGATTGTTTTTTAGGACCAGTAGTTTCACCACGGAGTTTAATAGTAGCCGCATACCTTAACTTTCTTCAAAATACTTTGACCCATTTTCTAGACGATCTTTAAATCAGTAGATGAATATTTGGTTTATGCAAGATGGAGCGCCTCCACATTATACACTTGCTGTTAGGGAACATTTAGATCAAACATTTCCCAGAAGATGGATAGGACGATGAGGCCCAGTGCCATTGCCCGTTAGACCTCTCGATTTGAAACCTTCGGACATTTGTATTTGGGGTTATTTGAAAAGTTTAGAGTATGGAACGTCAGTGAATAACATAGAAGAGTTGCAACATCGGATTGAACTATCCTGTCAAACGACAAAGTCTTTTCGACACAATAAGGTCTTTTCGAAAGAGTACGTAATTCCTTCATGCGACGATGTACTTCCTGCATTGAAATGGACGGTGGTCATATTGAAAATCTGCTGTAAAACACTAGAAGTCAAAAATAAATCGAATATCCTTTGTAATTTATCGCATTTGGTTGGGTTAGTAGTTAATATTTTGAAAACCGAAAATCGCTCATATCTCCGAAGGGCTCATTTGCGAACTCATGTAACTTTTTACATATTTTGAGGTCTAAAATAAGCTCCAAAAATATCGTAACGTTGTTTTTTAACACCCGGTTTATAATAGTTGAGATACATTTTGTTTTATTCAGTTTCTAGTAAGCACTACGAAACTCGAGTGACTGTGTATTCAGTTAATTAAAAGTGATAATAAGTAATAATAAGTATAATATAAGTATTTCCTTATTTTATTCCATTTGAACATATTTTTTACTATTCCATTCAAATAAAATGAATTACCATCAATTAAGGACCGATTCAATTAAATTATCAGTAAAAATATTAATGAAATACCCTGTCAGTTCCTACTGTCATTAGGTTCTGTTCCTGCGTACGTGCTTTATCATCGAAGATACGAAGATTCAAGATCGACAAGAAGTCGATGGCTAACGAACGCCAATCAGCCTCAGGACCATTTAAATTACCATGCAATCAAAGTCACGTTTAAAGACCAATATTAGAATGTATGCTACGTGCAAGACTGCCGCTGAAGGCTGTAGAGTGCATTTAACAAGGTTGCCCGTGTCATACTTGTAAACTCGCTATTCGGAACAGACATAACAACATGGTGAATGATATCAACACGACCTCATTATGGACTAACAACTGCGGTTGAAATTCTGCAGACGTTTCAACGGGATACGTCTAGCCCTCGAAAGAGCCGAATCTGATTCGTCTGATTGTATTATGGCATTAGCAGAATTAGATAATGAAGACGTTGCTGCGTAATGATATAAGGCACCCATGGAGTATCGTATTGCACGATGGCGACAAATGAGATCCAGAGCGAGATGGACGTAAATCCCCAATCGAACGTGCAAGTCAAGTGGAATATTCAAGTCCAATATTTTGGAGGCGTGACTGATGGAGGTATTGATTATAGTATGGTTTCTGATCTTCCTAATGAACGACATGATCGTGACAGTGCCACTGTTATTCTTCCTTTTGTAAAGCAGGTATAAAACAAATTTTGTTTTCTAGTGGAGCTCCCTCTAATTCTTGAAGATCTGCTCGTCGTGTTTGTGAGACAACACAAACAGGAAGAAAGAGTTCAACATGAACGGAATATTCAATTGGGTGATATCTCTACTCGTGAAAGTCTCTTGTTATACCTCCTAGCATTCGAATCATAAAAATAAAATGTATGAAAATATGTTTAATTGATTTAGTCCTCACTTGATGAAAATCCATATTAAATAAGGTTATTCTGATTTCCACAAATTTTTATTGTTACTTAATGCAACAATTGCTTCGCTATCACAGTAGCATCTTCATGTCTACATCTACATTTTGAATAGGTAAATTTTTTTTCGGAATAGGAAAAAAGGGGGTTTCTGCATATTCCAGCTTATCTGAATATGTTTAACAGGAATGAATTATTTAGGTCTAATTGTTTCTTAAGTACTATTCCAATTTGTTGTATTTATTTATCTCTAGGTACTCTAACAGGTTTAAGGCATAACTTTTACTTTCAATATGTAAAATTTCAAAATAAATGTTGAAAATACCTCCTGTTTCTGACAAATAATTCGAATATGTGGAATTACTTTTGTAATTGAGAAAACTCTTCAAATGTTCACAAATTATATGACGGAAAGTTCTTTCAGTCTGTCTTATGTAAACTTTCGACCAATCACTGTAGGTTAATTTATTTATTAAATTATAAATTTTTAATGAATTTAACAAAATTTTAGTATCAAAACAAATAACTATTTTATTTTAATGAATTTACTCAGGTTTGTATAGGTTTTAAATGAAGTTTTTAAATCACATTTATATTTGAGGTATGGAGCAATTTTCTCAGAAATACTTGAAGTGTATTTTAGAAGATGTACTTGAAATTTTCTTTCATATTAGGATATACCATATTTAAAGCTATTTTATTATTTTTATTGATCAACAATTTGTCCATCAACTAGGGATCATAGTCATTATTAATAGCTTTTTGTTTAATCATGTTATGTGCTGAAATATAATTTTCTCGATTTATCGGAATATTAACTAACCTATGGATCATACAATTGAATGCTGATAATTTTTGATTTGAAGGATGGTTTGATTTATTGTGTATAAAAGAATCCGTATAGATTGGTTTGTGAAATATTGGAAAATCATGTGAATTATTTATTCGAGTAACAGTTAAATCAAGAAAATTAATAGAATTATTATGTTCGGTTTCCATAGAGAATGTTATTGAAGGATGTATTTCATTGATAAATAAAAATATTTTTTTTATAAGTATGTCTGTACCTGTGATGCCACAAAAAATATCGTCTACATATCTATATCAATATAAAAAGTATTTCTTAATTCACCAAAATCCCCTTAAGAAATACTCCTTATATTGGTATAGATATGTGGACTATATTTTCTTTTGCTTCACAGATACAGACAGACTTTTAAAAAAATTCTTTTTATTTATCAATGAGATAGATCCTTCAATAACATTCACTATCGAAACCGAACATAATAATTCCATTAATTTTCTTGATTTAACTGTTACTCGAATAAATAATTCTCATGATTTTTCAATATTTCACAAACCAACCTATACGGATTCTATTATACACAATAAATCAAACCATCCTTTAAATCAAAAATTATCAGCATTCAATTGTATGATCCATGTAAGATTAGTTAATATTCCCATGAATCGAGAAAATTATATTTCAGAACTTAACATGAAATTCTTAAGATTATGTTAAACATTTTCGAAAGATATTTGTTTTCATAAGATTGATTAGCAGAAACAAAATTTTTTCTATTCAAAATATTTAATTTATAGGATTTTGGTTAACAATTTTTATTTATTGGATTTTGTTATATCATTTGGATGTCTTATAATGAATGTTTATTTTATATGTCGTTTGATATAAGTGGTACTTATATGACATTATTTTAATTTAATTCCTGAAGTTATAGTTATTAAATTAAATTTTTTGAAATTAGATATGTAGAAGACTAATATTGAAATATTTAAATAATTATATTAACCTGCTATCAAGTATTAACCTCTATTTATGAAAAGTGAAAGTATGAATAAAAACAATATTCTAATTTCCGCTAATATTTTATCAACACTACGATCGTTACGTCATACCATGACTTCTTCAGGTGAGTATTACAAGATACTGAGTATACCATGAACAAGAAATTCATTTTATAGTACATGGATATAACAAAAATAGAGGGGCTGAAGGGAGTTTCACAATTCTTTTGGGAATCTGAAAAATGATTCAAAAAAGATTCAACAATGGGGAGTTACTTAATTCTGTTTGGTTATTCAATAATACTTTTCTTTTATGATATCTATTAATTTCTAAAGTTTCTAACAAGTTTAATCTAAAACTTTTGTTTTCTGAGTGTAAAATTTCAAAGTTACTATTAAAACTATGTCCTGTGTCTAGAAGGTGCTCTGTGTAGGTTGAATTTCTCTTTTTGTTTCAATTTTTCATGTTCCCTAAGTCTCGTCTGGAACGATCTTCCTGTCTGACCAACATATACAAAATGGCAAGTACCGCAAGTTAACTTATAAACACCTGATTTCTTGTTCTCAGATGTTTTATCTTTATTATTTTTTATTAGTTTTCCTAGGGAGTTATTCGTTTTATAAGAAATTCTAAAATTCTGATTCTTCTTTAAATATCTAGCTACCTTTTTTATGGATTCCTTAGAAACTAGAATAATAAATAGCCCTTATTTTAAATGTTTCATTTATTGGTACAGATATGTCGACGACGTTCTATGTTTATTCAATGGCACTGATAGACAATTTTCTTTGTTTGTGGATTTCATAAACAAATTATCCCCAACCATACAATTCACTTATGAATGGGAAAAAAACAATAGTATAAACTTTTTAGACTTAACTATCACAAAAATTAATAATAAACACGTTTTTTCAATATACCGGAAACCAACCCATACAGATAGCACAATTCACTTCACATCAAACCACCCATACTCACAAAAATTAGCAGCATACAATAGTATGTTATATAGATTAGCCAACATACCCATGTTACGTGAGAATTTTGACAAGGAATATAACATTATCAAACAGATTGCGTTGAACAACGGTTTCAACGTCCCGATTATTGAGAATCTTTTCACAAAAATACAATTAAAGCTGGCTTTGAAATTAGTATATCCCATAAATAATGATCCAATTGAAAGTAAATACATTTCGTTGACATACTTGGGACCAAAAACAGAAAAGGTAGCTAGATATTTAAAGAAGTATCACAATTTCAGAATTTCTTATAAAACGAATAACTTCCTAGGAAAACTAATAAAAAATAAAAATGATAAAACATCTAAGAACAAGAAATCATGTTTATAAGTTAACTTGCGGTACTTGCCATTTTGTGTATGTTGGTCAGACAGGAAGATCGTTCCAGACGAGACTTAGGGAACATGAAAAATGTTATTGTAACAAAAAGGGAAATTCAACCTACGCAGAGCACCTTCTAGACACAGGACATAGTTTTAATAGTAACTTTGAAATTTTACACTCAGAAAATAAAAGTTTTAGATTAAACTTGTTAGAAACTTTAGAAATTAATAGATATCATAAAAAAAAATATTATTGAATAACCAAACAGAATTAAGTAACTCCCCTTTGTTAAATCTTTTTTGAATCATTTTTCAAAAGAATTGTAAAACTCTCTTCACCCCCTCTATTTTTGTTATATCCATGTACTATAAAATGAATTTCTTGTTCATGGTATACTCAGTATCTTGTAATACTCACCTGAAGAAGTCATGGTGTGACGTAACGATCGTAGTGTTAATAAAATATTAGCGGAAATTAGAATATTATTTTTATTCATATTTTCAAGATGAATTTCTGTCAAGTAAAGACCGAAAAAATCATAGAAAAGTGAAAGTTATGCCTTAAACCTGTTAAGAGTACCTTGAGATAAATAGACACAACAAAATTGAAATATTATTTAACGAACAATTAGAGTTAAATAACTCACTCCTGTGATCCAGATAAACTGGAATATATAGATACCTTTTTTGAGTTTTAGTGCTCAATAAAAATATTTTTAACCTACTGTAATATAAATAGCAACGGATTTCGAAACAAGCTTACTCATTCAAAATGTAAACCTACCTGATGATGCTACTGTGATAGCGAAACAATTGTTGTATAAAAAAAATTGTGATTATCAGAATAACCCTATTTGATATTGTTTAATTTTTTTTTCCTGGTTGCAAAAAAAATTACACAGAGATGGAAAGGATGATCCTTCAGGGATCTCCTAAAGTATATTGACGACGTAATTGTGAAATTTGAGCAGCGATTTCTAGATTTCAAAGAATTAGATAGTGATAAATCTCTTTTCATTCTTCCATTAACAATTGCAATTGAAAGTGTAAAGACTGATTATCACTTGGAAATGTGACCTTCAATCAAACCCCGTTTAAAGGACAGAACAGAGTTTGAAATGTTTTTTTTAAGCTCCTTGGCGAGCGTTTCCCCAAATTAACCAATGATGGCTTAAAAATGGGTTCGATGAAGGATAGTACACCGATCTTTGTGAAAGTGCATATTCCCGATGAATCTATCTATCTATGAAGTCTAAATATAGATCTTCACTGTAAGATAATTCACTTACTCGCGTATTTCGCCACAACTAATATTAATGGGGATATTAAAAGGATTGTAAATGATAAATGAATGAAGCATTAATACAATTTAATGTAATAACAGTTACATAATAACTATGTTGCTCCTTTTTTCGCGATGGGATCCGTCAATTGCCAAAAAGATGGAAATGTTTGGATGTATAACGATTTTTTCACAATAAAGCTTAAATTTTCGACAAAGAACCGCAGGAACTTATTCATATTCCTAATAATTAAATGAACATTTATGGAAATTTGGAATCGTTTCATTTTCGAATTTCCAAGTCGATTCGAAAAGTTAAATTCCGTTGAATCACATCATAGCCCTTTGTCCCGAAAATTCGTCCAGCATATTTCAGAAGAACCATGAAGACGCCCTACCAGGCAGAAGATGATAATTAAAAAATACGAATGTGATAACTCCGCGAGAGGATGGCTGTTTTCTGGCCCCGACCCAAGCTCATTGCAATAAATAACATGTCGGAATTGCCTGACTCCAGTACAATACAGGTATGCACAACACACGGCGAAGCAGCGACCGAATGCTGTTGACCAAATTAAAAGCATGAATCACTATGATAAATAGTTCAGGGTCCGCGCATTTGCACCTCGGTTTACCTTAAGGTTGCAACAGACAGTCTCGCATGCTCCTTTGATGGTGTCACGGATGTGACAACTTGTCACGTGTTGAAGATTTAGAATTTCAAGTAGTAAGGAATAAGATTCAATTTGCACAAACTTTTTATTGCTGAGCGACAATTGTTGGCAATGAAAATTATCGGGGTTGTCGTTGGTTTTTCCAAACTGCATGAAGATATTCAATAGAGGTGATCTATTGGTATCCGCTTGTTCGTTCAGGAGAATCTTCTGGGAATTATATCGGTTTATTTCAAGTGATTCCAAGAATTTGAATCTATACCCTTTACTCTCAATATTTATCATCTGTTTAACTTATCTTTATTATTTTTAATGTATTTGTCTATATTATGGTTCTGAAAGCTGCTGCGTAATCAAAATTTCTCTTCAAATAATTGGCAATGTCTTCGGATATTCTATTTATATATGAAATAAGTATGAATATTTTAGAATGGGGTCATTTGTGGTAAGATAAACGTGAGTTAATGCTATCTTATTCTGTTTATTATTCATTATTTCATCTTTTTAGGCCTGGATTGAAACCTTTGTTAAATTCTATTTGTTTGACTATATTGAGTTATGCGAAAGTATTCTGGGGGTTCATCGGTACTTTTTGTAATCTATGGATAAAGCTATTATAATCTGACATATTTCTAATTCTAATGATCGTTTCAATGTATAAGAACCTAGATAAGTTTTTTAAGAACATGATTTAGCCACAGTGTGGCGAATCAATTGTCTTTCAACAATAAGAAGTTTTTGAAATTTGAATTTTATTTATTACTAGTTGAAAATGAATTTCCATCAAGTAAAGACCGAATCCATCAATCACTCTCTCAGAATTTTATACTAATAATACTTTTTTGTTCAATCATTCTGTGCCACTTTTGATTACTCATGATTCGAGGAAGTGGAAGAAGCTATTTGAACTTCATATGGACCTGCATCCTAAAATCCCAAAAATTTGCATTTTTCTGATTATTCTGTGAAAAAATAATTGAAGTTTTTTCCATATTCTGACATCTGAAATGGCGTCATGAGGAGAGCATAAAATTAACTTTTGATGGCAATTCATTTTCCTTTTCTGTGTAAAGTAAGTTGATGGAATCGAAATTGTTCTTTCTATGTATCGAATGTTTTTTTTAGAGTGATCGAACTTTCGATAGGGAGAACTGTGATTGGACAGAAGGTAGAAGCCGTGTTGTTTTGACATTTCTGTTCAGTAAGCATTGCCAAATTATCATGGAAAGACTCACGCCGCAACAACAATTTATGGTTTACATAATCGTCCATCAGAGCAGCTTATTCATTGAACTATCGATAGATTTCGGACAACATTTTCTCTACTCGGTGCAACAACAACAAGACAAAGAACTGTAGGTACAGAAAAAATATCGCTGCTGTAAGTCATAGTGTTAATGATGATCCAGATTTGTCTATTCGTCGACGTTCACAACAAGTTGGACTCTGTGCATGCACCAGATGGAAAATGATGCGTAAAGATCTTGGTCTACACCCATATAAGATCCAATTGGTTCAAGAACTAAAGCCATTTGATCCAATTGGTTCAAGAACTAAAGCCATTTGATCATAATAAGCATCGTTTATTTGCTGATTGTGCCCTAAAACAGCTTGAAGTTGTTGAACTTTTTTATCGTTAAATTGTGTTTAGTGATGAAGCTCATTTCTGGTTGAACGGCTATGTAAACAAGCAAAATTGCCGTAAATGGAGTGAAAACAATCCTCAAGACGTTCTGCAGGTTCCATTGTATCCTGAAAAATGCACTGTATGGTGTGCTTTACACGCAGGAGGCACCATCGGTCCATATTTCTTTAAAATCGATGCTGGAGCTAATGTTACAGTAAATAGTGTTCGTTAGAGATCGATGATCAATGATTATTTGTTTCAAAATTTAATTCGACCCAGAAGTGTTTTGGTTCCAACAAAAGGGTGCTACACCTCATGCTGCTACCGTAACAATTGATTTATTGAAAGGAAGATTTGACGATAACATTATTTCGAGAAGAGGTCCAATTAATTGACCAAGATCATGCGACAAAACTCCACTGGATTATGTTTTTTTAGATTATAACAAGTCATTGGTTTATGCTGATAAACCAGAAACAATAGACGCTTTGGAAGTCAACATAACTCGTGTTTTTGATTAAATAAGGCCTGAATTACTCGAAAAACTGGTCCAAAATTGGTCTGGTCGAAAGCGATTCCTCAGAGCAAGTCAAGGTGGATATATGCCGGAAATTATTTTGAAAACATAAATGTCATAAAATTATCTTTCAAACAAAATAACATTTGACTTCAATCTTAATTTTCTCTTTTTTTGTAGGCTCACATTTTATTGGCTAAGGAAGGAAGAAACTATTTTAAACATTCTGGTATTAGTAGCCTCTTTCGACTAGAAAACGTATCGTCAATTTTCGGGACATAAGCAGTAGACATGCATGCTTCGAAACCTGATGGATACTTCGTCAGTGCAAGCTTCGCATAGATGCAATAAACCTCTTAACCTATATTCTGCTGGCATCGCGTTAGATGAGGCAAATGTCTAAACTGCCTCAATAAACGCGATGACAGCCAAAGATTGCCTGAATTGTGGAAATCTTCAATTTGTCTAAAGCACAGAGATAATATCCCTATGGTTTAAACAACTAGTAACAGAAGGGATTTGATAATTTTTTAAACTTAAATATTTCGACTTGAACTTGACAATTTGTTCGCCTGAATATTTTATACAGGGGTGAAATGGTTATTTTAAGAGTTCAACCATCAGTTGGAAAAAGTCATATATATTCCTTATAAACTATTTCCATTCTTAAATTCTTCGAACCACAGAAAATTCCGAAAAACGTTATATGTTAAACATTTACAGAATTCTATCAACGATCACGTCAAGTGAAATGAAGTAATGAGCGTTACTGTACTTTTTTTTGGCATCAGAAGCACCAGACTGGCGAAAATGTTCCCGAATCAAGACGTTGAATTCAGCATTTAAGACATCAACGTCATAATGCCCGATGCGGCGTCGGATGGTGAAGAAATAGGTCATCCGAAAAACTTCCCCTTCTCGGCGCGCTGAATCATCGAGTTTCACGTGAAAATCGTGGAAAGTTCCTGATAAACGAGCAGCCGAAACTGTAAATAGTTCCCAACAGACAGCGGGCAGGCGGGCATAGTTTCCTGAAGTTTACTTACGCTCCGCTACTTCTAAGAACGGGCGACCGGGCTTGCAGCGATTAATTTGTCGCTGGAACGAAGTCACGTACGTCCAAGTCGATATAAGTTGGAAGCTGCTCAGGGTACACCGGACCGAATCGTTTTTTAAGGCCCCCGAACGGGTGTTTGATGAAGATCGTCTCTGGAGCAGTCCAGGTGCTAAGAATGGATACTGGGAAGGAATTTTGCGAGTTCTCCCGCCCTTTGGAAATAATAAACGCTAGGAATCCAAGAGGATACTTAATTATTTGTGGCTTCACTGACATCTGTACAAGGAGGAATACAAAAAGTTCAGCAAAGGATGGAAACGAGTGCTTCGAATTGGTAATTTGAGTTGTGAGTGAATAAGATTTCACATTGCCATGTAAAGAAACACGGTGGTTGTTCAATAGGATTTGCTGAGTACTGGGTTAGGAAACTGTGACCCAGGTCTTCCGGCACAAGCCCAGCGGAAACGCTTTGCATAACCAAAAGATCTTTTAAGCTGATTCGTGAAACACAACTTCCACCGGCTAAACTCTAGGAATTTCAGTAATTTCATCCCGCGAGTTCAGTTGAAGACGTTGATGGCCGACTAGTGTGAGGAGAATCTTCCACAATATTTAGATCGCATCGTGGTGCAAAATCCACGAGTATTTCTACCAAATCTGGTGTTCTAAAACGAAATTCCTCTTCAAAACTCTGCAGAAACTCAGATAATATTAAATAAAATAGAAAGGCCTTTTACTTGATAGAAGAAATATAACAAAATTTGAATATTAAAACAAATTGAAATATGTTTATCTTCTACAATTTAAATTTCAAAAAAATTTTTATTCAAAAAACTTTTAGAATTAAATTTATGTCTACACAAGCACCGCTTACATTTAATATACGTATATAATCAAAACTCAATATATAATGTCGAATGGAATATATAACCCAACAGATATACGAAAGTAATTAAAATTAATAAATAAATATTTAAAGGAGACAAAATTTTGTTTCTGGTCTTACCTTTAAGAACACACTTAAAGGACCTCTCAAAGAATATAATTTATTTGAAATATTTAATATATTTAAATATTCGAATAAATTATTTCAAAAATCTCTAAAAAATGTGCACTATATCTTCAAAAAACAAATATAATTCTAGACAATCCCGTCTTCAGTCCTCATTTAATATTCCAAATATCAAAATCAAAAAACTAACCTATATCTCTCACGTGTTAAAAGACTAAAGCTTCGAAATACAGATCAACTATATAATTCAAGATTGATCTATGTTCTAACAAAATCAAAGAACAGTGTGAGTTATTTTAAGGTTTATTTAAATTCATTGACATTCCATAATGAGATTTATTGAAGCCAAAATATAATTATATATTATATATAAAATAAAATAGAAAGGCCTTTTACTTGATAGAAGAAATATAACAAAATTTTGATATTTGGAATATTATATATACGTCTATTAAATGTAAGCGGTGCTTGTGTAGACATAAATTTAATTCTAAAAGTTTTTTGAATAAAAATTTTTTTGAAATTAAAATTGTAGAAGATAAACATATTTTAATTTGTTTTAATATTCAAATTCAGATAATATTCTTTATTTATCATCTGGCGTTTTGCAGAATTCCCTGTGTATAATATTGCGATAACTGTAAGAAACTGTCAACACCACCTTTGTTTCTGATCGATAATGAAGGGATTTTGTCCGCTCATACGCAGTTGTTCGTGATAAAGGATACGAAATTCTGTCTGTGATGCAAAAATTCTTCCTCTTCATGATGCTTGTCCTCCAAGAACATTGGCGATCAGTTGCATGATCTTCACTTTGTCGAAAACGGACCTAAATAGAGGCGTGGTGCTCAGTCTATATCACTGGCGACGTTTTTTCAGCTAAGATGTCCTTCGACGACCAGAACCACGCTTTCTCTCTATTTTTCTCAGAACAATTAGATGGAGAAGCTCATCTTTAAGTTCTCTCATCACGCGAACAAAGTAATCCTTCTTGTCTTTATGTTGTTGAGAACCTATCTTTCTTTATTCATACATTGCAGAACTGCTTCATTTGTCACTCTGTCCACTCACGATATCCTCAGCATCCTCCTATAATTCCACATTTCGAACGTCTCAATCCTTTTGCGCATCGTTTCAATGAGGGCCCACGCTTTCATCCCATATGCTGAAGACATAGGAACGCACTTTCATAGGAATTCTTGGGATTTGTTCGTCTTTGCATGTTTTTAAATGATGTCTTTAATTGCAGAATTCTGCCTTCGATTTGCTGAGTCAAGTTCCATTTTTCATTCACCCTTGTATGCCTCTACTCTCTTTGCCACTTCCTCATTTATGCTGATATCTGTTAGATCATCAGCAATATTTTTCTTTTTTCTGATAACTGTCCAATTGGTTTTTTGATATTCAATAGTAGACCTACTTGTTAGCTATGATTAATTACTGCCGACAAAACTGACTGTGGGTCTATTGCCAGCAAGTGTTCACCTCAGATTATTCCTTACATTTGCTTTCACAACTATACCCTTTGTTTTGTCCTCGAAGACTTTCTTGAAAAAAAATCGAAAGCCTCCTCGTAATCGGCAAAACGAGCATGTACATCAAAGTTTATGAAATAACACAATTTATTAATTAAACGACAACTACTTCGCCAACACTGAATAAAAATTGAAATCGAAAATAATTCCACACAATTTTGATTAGAGTACGGAGAACCATTATTATGGAAGCTTCCGTAGAACCCAATCTGAAACCCCGAAGTGTAATTCATTATAAGGCCAGACAAATCCTCACGAAATTACACTCTAGGTATTTGGCGGCCTTATTGAGCGAAATCTCATATATTTTATGCCTCGATAACGCCCATTGACGATCTAACATTTCGATTTTGAACAATGGGAATTCCTCAGACCCTACCCATTATGAAAATTAAAAGTCTCAAGGTGACCAGTCTATTTGATGACCGACAATTTCGTTTACCAAGGTGAAATGACAAATAGTGAATCAGAAGATAAATAACTATATTTTCGTGATGTTGAACGTGTCACTTCTATCGATAGAATAAGTTGCATGGTTGAAAAAGCGGAATAATAAACGGTTACTGTTTCAATTCCATTGAGGTCAAAGATAATTTCGCGTTTTTATGTTTATTGTTTTGCAGCAAGTTTCCTTGCGAAGTACTAAAAAATAATGTAGGAATGTGATTTGTAGAAGTCATGTTTTGAATAATACCATACCTTTTTAGTTATAATATATATATATATATATATATATATATATATATATATATATATATATATATATATATATATATATATATATATATATATATATAGAAATGTTGATATGTCGTTGATATATTACAGTGTCTAAAGAGTATCATGAATTGGTTAATGAAACATAAAATATGTATAATTCATCGCATCACCCTTTTACTAATTTCATAAAAACATTTGAAGAGCCATAAAAACTCGTCTTGAAAATTCAAATGGACAAAACATCCCTCTTTCACAGTTTGGATTAAAAAAAAATCATTCAATCATCTACATATCAGTAGCTCTAATATCGAACGTATAAAAACCTCAATTAAAAAAGGAGACAAGTGAGCAGCCATATTTATAGACATTAAGAAAGCATAAGATAATGGCACGATGATCCTCTTCATAAAATCCAGCAATTGGACACACCCGTTTATCTACAAAATATTATAGAAAACTCATTAAGGCACAAAAGCATAATGGACAAAATTCTATACAAAAAACCAAAGAAAATAGCATTGAATTCAGTTTACCATGTTACAAAACATTTGATTAAAAAATACATTTCTATTCCTTACGTGAATAGAATATCAGATAATATTGCCAAGTTTAAAAAAAAATTGTTTCGAATATAGCTTTAAGAACGATTGATAATTAAGTGATTAATATAAAAAAGAACAAAGGTAAAACAAATAAAGACAATAAATCTACAGTCTATAAGTTGACTTGAAGTGACTGCCTAAGGTATATATTGGTCAAATAGAAATATCGTTCAAGAAAAGAATTCACGAACACCAGCGGAGTTATACGTCAGGCATCTCGCATTTAAACAATGACTATGAAATTATCCACAATGAAAATAAAAGTACCAAACTCACGCTTTTGGAAGAAGTAGAAATTGGTAGGTATGAGAACCTTAAAATTCTTTTCAACGACCAAGATCCTAATTGATAAAAATTTTTACCGATTGAGGTATTTCTGACAGTTGGTCCCAATATGTTTTTTGGTTGAATACTAGTAACATTCCCGACGTTCAAGGGACATTTTAATTTGTTTTTCAATTGAAATAACGATGTATCTACCTCAATCAAGTATTAATTATAACTGCCGGTTTTACGAAGCAAATTTCATTGATATTTCTCGATTACAGGAATTTTCCACAACGAATAGTGCTGAGCAAATTGTCTTGTCATTAGCAAAATCAACACTCGAAACCAATTACTGAGAATATAGATCGTGAATGCGATATCGGCTTGGATCTTTGAGCAAACAATGCAGTAGTTGTATCTCTTCGTCAACATCTTGATTGCGTAACAATCCAGCTTACAATTCAACTCTGTTCGTGCGCAATATTGTGTGAATTCCATGGAGAAAAATTGGATTCTTTGGCTGATATATAAATACTTTTGAATATTCAGCATTATCTTCAACCAATCCTTTCAAATATTCAGAGGAGATCTGTAAGGAAATGAATTTTGATTGTTCAAAATATTATTACTCTGTTTAATAGCATATTACATAACAAGAGTGGTAAGAAGCATATTACGCACGAAGTTCGTAATTGTCTTACAAATCGACTTGAGAACTATACTTTTTCTGCGACAGCGTTAATGCCCATAAAATTATAGGAATCCATTAAGTAACGAAACGTCAAAATGTTATCGGCTACGCGGCCTGCCATTCATTTCCATGGCAACTACTGATGGATCTATCTTATTGGTTATACGCCGTGCGATTTACTTCACAGATGCTACCGTATTGGTTGTTGATGGTGCTCTCTGCTTACGAAAGGTTAAATCGTACAGTTTTATGTTGCACAATGCTTAAATAGACAGTTACATAGTTGGCGAGTTGTACAAACTTCGTAATTTTTTTATAGGGGGCGTAGAAAAACTTATTTTCATCATATAATTTTAATTAATTCAATTTCAGACGTCTATTTAATATGTTAAATTTTCGAATAATATCAATATTTCACCTACGCTTCCGCAAATTTGTGAATAGTAAAAATTGTCTCGTTTCATTACATGCTTTTAACAGTTTCCTCCATTTATTTTCTATATTTATATCCATAAAAAAGAAAAGTGATTCTTAGACATTTAATTTAATTCAATTAAACGAATAGAGTATGCGGTTGGCTCTAGGTGAGATATAACAATTTTAGTCAAAAAATCACACAGTTTTTAAGTTTCACAGTTTATTCAGAATTCTGACATGTCTTTCGACCATCTTCAAAGGAGTACAAAATGTGACTAAACTTAAAATTGAAACATTTAGGAAATCTGTGTATTTTTATGGCGCATGGAAATGACATCCAATATAGAGGAGTTTCCAAAGAGTATTTGGGAATTTGTTAAATTTTCCTTTTTCTCAATGGTTTTTTACTTGAAAGAATCTCCAAATACTCCATCATTTTACCCACATTAACATTATATAGTAAAGTGAAATTTTTCTCATCAAAAAAATGATTATTTTCCATACAATGCTCTGCAAAGCTGGTTGATCACTGGTTTTTCAAAATAGACGTCTTATGTTCTTTGATTATATGTTGTAAATATCGGCCTGTCTGTCCTATAGATGTAGCATTACAATCATCACATTTAATTTGATAAATCCCTGATTCGGAAAAGTTGGGGTTCCTGTCGTTATTGTTCACCAACATCCTAGTTACATTATTTCTATTTACTGCTAAAGAATTGATTCCCATTTTGTCAAGACAATTAGAGATCCTAGTGCTGAAACCTTTTATATAAGCCATTGAAAAACCATATTTGCTTTTCTTCATAAGGATCATTTATATTGATATAAATTATTTTTAATGGTTTAATTATATTGACTTCTTTTCGGAAATTGACTTCGTTCAATGGGATGCTGAAAAGTCTATGAATGGAATTATGAATTGTTGACATTTTAATTTGCCATGAATGATTGGATTTTGAATGGATTATGGTATTAGTAGTGGTTGGTTTTTTAAAAATGTCGAATTTGAAATTATTATATTACTATGACTTATATAAAGATCTAAGATTTAATTTCGAAAAGCTTTGTAGAAATTTTTTTGATTTGTAGAGGTTTCAAGGAATTGATCTAGCTAATGTTTTAATTATTGCAAGAAACCATTCCATCTATATTTACAGTTATGGCTTGGACGAAATTTTTTCTGAAACTGAAAGGTTTTCTGGTTGTCGACTTTTTGAAGCTGTAGAAGTCTGTTAGCGCCTATTTCCGAGAATGAAGAGCACATTGTTGAGTTCCCGAAGAATAATATTAGTAGATAGACAGTATATATCGTCAGTTGCTTTAAAGCTGAGTTCACTTTTCATCAACTTGTTTTACAAGACTGCTCACAAGTGAGCGATTTTAATTGTATGAGTGTGTAATTGTGACTATACAGGGTCCCAACGAAAATCTGACAATCAATAATACGGGTTATGTTGGCTTCCAAAGCGTCTATTGTTTCTGGTTTATCAGCATAAACCAATGACTTGACATAACCCCAAAGAAAATAATTCAGTGGAGTTATGTCGCATGATCTCGGAGGCCAATTAATTGGACCATTTCTCGAAATAATGTTATCACCAAATCTTCATTTCGATAAATCAATTGTTACAGTAGCAGCATGAGGTGTAGCACCATCTTGTTGGAACCAAAACACTTCTAGGTCGATAACATTCAAATTTTGAAAGAAATAATCATTCATCATCGATCTGTGACGAGCACCGTTTACTGTAACATTAGCTCCAGCATCGTTTTTAAATAAATATGGACCAATGATGCCTCCAGCATGTAAGGCACACTATGCAGTGCATTTTTCAGGATGCAATGGAACCTGCAGAACGTTTTTACTCCATATACGGCAATTTTGCTTGTTTACAAAGCCGTTCAAAAAGAAATGAGCTTCATAACTAAACACAATTTTACGATAAAAAAGTGGATCAACTTCAAGCTGTTCTAGGGCCTAATTAGCAAACAAACGACACTTATTATGGTCAAGTGGCTTTAGTTCTTGAACAAGTTGGATTTTGTATAGGTGTAGACCAAGATCTTTACGCAAAATTTTTCATGTGGTGGATGCACAGAGTCCAACTTGTTGTGACTTGTTTGTCTTGTTGTTTTCACATCGAGTAGAGAAAATGTTATCCGAATCGATAGTTCGACGAATAAGCTGCTCTGATGGACGATTATGTAAAGCATAAATTTCACGAAGTGCTCTATAATTTTGGCGAATAGAACACTGAATTTGAAAATAAATTTCAACAATTTGTAAACGTTGTTGCGACGTGAATCTTTCCATGATAATTTGTCAATGCGTACTGAACAGAAATGTCAAAACAACATGGCTTCTACCTTCTGTCAAATCACAGTTATCCCTATTGAAAATTCTATCACTGTGAACAAAACACCCGATATTATCATTCAGTTAGA
Source organism: Megalocaria dilatata (assembly GCA_034642435.1). Taxonomy (NCBI): domain Eukaryota; kingdom Metazoa; phylum Arthropoda; class Insecta; order Coleoptera; family Coccinellidae; genus Megalocaria; species Megalocaria dilatata. The sequence continues at coordinate 35,341,407 of CM067854.1, forward strand.
AGCTAATGTGTGGGCCATTTAAGATTTGCATTTTTGATCGGCTCTAAATAAAAAACTAATGAATATTTTCAGGAAGTTGTGAGTTCATTAGAAAGGTTGAAACTTAACATTAACGAATCAAATACAATATCAATCAAATGACTGTCATGACTGGCTACAGCACCCCCATCCAATCAACCAAACTTTTCAATACATTGTCGATCTTTTGGAGCTCGATCTCGTACCAAGGTCTTCATGCAAAATTATCCTCAATATTAATCAAAGTCAAAGCACGAATGACAGAAGTGTTCCCAGACTCGAAATAAACACCACCTAAACACCACTTCAAAATCTAGATGGCCCATCCTTTATGAATGTCACTTCTAGCTCATTAGATATGGTTTGCAGAACTTTTACCAAACAGACTACCCTGCAAACTGTCGAAGAAGTTGATGAATCGCTGTAGTAAGAACGTCTCCAACAAGGATGCCCTAGAAGTCCACATGAACGAAGTAATATCCATGATAACAATCCACATCTTGACATGACACAGACTATACGGAAAATAGTGAAATTGATTCTGCATACGGCATGATTGCGGTCTATGCAAAGCCGCACTCCTCTCAGACGTGAACACGTATAGATAACACGCAATGGCAGACAGGCACACATGTCGCCCTAATTAGCAATTAGACTTGGTTTGCATCAATCATCGGGCTAACATCGAAACATTCCGATGAAACGGTAATTATCGAGCTTATAAGCCATGATGGATTGGGTGAGCGTGATTGATGGAATGACTAGAGGGCCAGATGAAGGGTGGGGGGCATAAGTGGAACATACATAGAAAATTATTCGGTTTTACATCGATTGTATGCGGAAATCCGCTGATCGTTGAGGTGGTGCTTCGATACAAAAATAGTATGTGATTGGTCTGGATTTGACACGCTTTATGCAGTATCTGTCAAGTGATCACCAGTTGTGACAAATAAGTGATGAAACTGATTTTTATTTACCAAAGTCTTTCAAACATCAATGTGGAGACGCAGCTTTCATTGTTGGTAGCAGCGCTGGGAGACTTGAACTGGTATGGTCTTCAGTATGTCCGTTACAGTCTTTATGATGTTTGCTAATGTCCCGAAATGACGTCACTTGAGGGTTTTTTCAGTTAAGAAAAAAAGAAGTTACAAGGCTAAAGTCAGCTGCTAGAGAACTACAGGATTGGAGGTCAAAAATTCTGTTATGGAGAGGGCAGTGTGACCTGAAGAGCTGTCATGGTGAAGCATCTATGCCTGCAATATCTGGGGAATGATTCCTTTTCTGAGCCCTTCAAGGAAGTCTTTATAAAAAACTTTGTTAACAAATTGCTGGCAACAGTGCAAGTCATCTGACCATGCTGCGCTGTTGTCCTTGATGAAGCACGTGTATCTTTAGCTCAGTGTGAGTTCAAACTCCTCTCGTTAAAAACATGGTTTTTGTGATGGTTATTAGTGAAGTTGTGTTTTAGTTGCGCATCAAATAAAATAGAACAGCAGAATTTGGAGCAATATTGTGCCGTTAAATTTTGTTCTAGGCTCGTAGAATCGGTAAGTGTGCCAATTTTAAAAGTTAAAACAGGCTTATGAGGAAGATTCTTTATCTCGAGCTGAAGTTTTTTGCTGGCACAAATTCTTCTTGGAAGGCAGAGAACACCGTTCAGGGAGGCCTTCAACTACGAAAACCGCGAAAACATTGAACGTGTGAACACTCTTGTGAGATCAAACCGTTGTTTAAAATGAAGAATATTGAGTGAACAATTAAGTTGGAACAGTTTTATTGTTCATCGAATTTCGACAGAACATTTGCACATGCGAAAAGTCTGTGCCATAATATTGCCAAGAATTGAGCATATCGATATTCGAAAAAATAACCGTCTTGATCTTCTTGACAGAATCGCTAATGAGCAAGACTTCTTAATCGTGTGATCACAGGTGATGGATGTTGAACATGATCCTGAGACCAAGAGGCACACTGCAAATTCTCCTTGACCAAAGAAAGATCGAATGAGCAAATCGAAGGTAAAATCATCGCTGAACAAATTTTTTTTTGGCAGAATAGGAATCTTTCACATAGAGTTTGTGCCTCCAGGACAAACTGTTAACCAAGTGTTTTATAAGGATGTCCTTGAAAGGCTCAGAACAAGGCACATTCACGTGACTCCAAATAGTGCAGCGAATGGTTGCTCCATATCATACTGCCCTACTCATAACAGAAATTTTGACCTCAACTCAAAAAGCATTTCTGTGGTTTTCCAGTTCCCCTATTCGCCTGTCCTCAGTTCCCGTCATTTCAAGAGTCTAACGGGCATTCTGAAGACCATACCGTTTGAAGACTTCCAGGTTTCAACAGTGGGAACAACGGCCCAACGGCGTGTAGCTACCCAAGGAAATTTGAAGAGGATATTATTGATGTTTAATGGAAAAAAAACGCTGTTAAATCAAAAATCAGCCTCATTACTCATCTGTTTCACTTCGTATCACCGGTATCTTTTCACTAATAAACTGATCATCACTGATCAATCAAACCCTTTATCGATCTGTGTTCCTTGAGTTAATGATTTTACCTTATAGGGTTTGAAGTAGGTGATTCAGGAATGAAACAGTATATAATCACACTAACTCCATGATATACGGCTTAGTTTTTATCTTTCTTGCTCTGATTTATAATTTGACATGAAACCAATGAAGTACCTTCGACAGTTCAAGGTAAATCGCTGGATATTCAATTCTACTCGAATTGAACTTCTGGAACTTCTTGAATCGTCTACGACCAAACTGTCTCATAAAGGTTGAAATTTCCCATCGATTTTCCACAGAAAATAGTGCTATTTTTCTTCAATAACACCGTGGCAAAAACAACGGTAGAAAAACAAGGTTAGTGTACGGAAGCAACCTTAAGTAAAAGATGGAAGCAATCTTAAATACACCAGGAGATATTTTCGTGTTGTCAACAGTTCTTCCACAACATGGTTGTAGCAAAATATATTTTAGTGTTAAGGAACAGTTACTTACGGGTGCAGAGGTCGGTGTTAGCGCGGCGTTATTCGGATCGGCCGCCGTACCTCCGTCCTCGGCAGCTGCTCCCGCACGGTAGTGGCTCAGAATGCACGTGATGAGTCCAAAAGTTAACGTCAACGCTAAACTGGAGACGATGATGCTCACGACTACTCCCCACTTGTCCACTGCTGCAACAAAAATTCAGTATTTCAGATAATCCAACCATCTCACAGAGAGCTCGAAACTACTAAAAGATTTTTTGATATGAAAGCTCCAGAACCATTGCAAATAGTTGACCAACCAGACCATATGATTGGATGTTATTGGATCAACTTTCTGGTTTTCGGTAAAGAACATAGAAGCTAGATCTATCTTTTAAGGTTAGTCGTCTTCAGGGAAGATCAGGAAATGGAATGGTCACGGCAGTTTCCCTTCGGAATTATCTGAAAGAAATTTAGAAGGCAAATGAGGTGTCAACTTCATGCAGTTGTTCATGCCCAATTAAGGCTACAAGACCGTCGCTTTCACATGAACACTGGATCGCAAGAATGAATTTTGTACGAGAATACTTGGCTTGTACAATAGGAGTCGCGTAATGTTTTCCGATGAATCGTGATTATGCTCTATGGACTTAGATATACGTGTGGTGACGACAAGGCTAGATATGTGCTCAATCGTGTTTTGTCGAGCGAATTAAGTTTGTTGGAAGCTCAGTTATGATATAGTGTGGAATATTGTTTGAAGCTCACACGGAGTGCTAAACTAGAATTTCGACTGCTCGTAGGAGATCGCTCCCCATGGTATTATAGCTTAACGCGCTGTGGGCGCTTTTATTGACTAGGGCCCTAATTTAATCCCGTTGAAATGTAGGGTTAAGTCTCGATGCCTAAAGTAGTGCCATTCGCGCCAGTCACTGGAACTGTATGGTGGAAGATCTTTCGAATGGGGCCCTAGTTTTGCCCTTATGGTGGAATGGAGGGCTGAGACGGTTGATTAACGCAGTGGCAGGGAGTCCGTCGTAGCACAAGGCATCTCCCTTAAAACTAGCGTACTCTACCCTATTGCAGTAAATCTCCGGATTTTTCTGTCCAATAGCCGAGTGCGTTATATAGCATACTGCGTTACCTCGGGAGGGTGGATGCCCACAGGTGGTACTTGCATCACCTGACCACCCGATTGGTGTTGGTGTTGGGGGTAGTGGTTGAAAGTCCGCATGCTGGACTAGGGGGTATTTCATTTATCTGTTAGCAGACCCCCATCTATCTATATATCTATTATATCTATATTCTTATGAAATGACTTAGGTTTAAGCGGGACTTGATGAATCGACCGGCCTCGTGCTGCACCTGGATCTATTGCGTAACGTTTCAGGGTTTGTGGATCTCGACGAAACGGCTATTCCGTTGGTGCTTGACGGCAGGATGAATCGAAAGACGCATGGGTTTGTGGGTCTTGACGTACAGGCCGTGTTGACGGTGCTCGTACCAGGATCAATTGAGGCATCAATCTTGGGATTATCTTAGTTCATGAGACTGCGTTCGGGTGGATGGATAAGAAGCCCTTCAGGCGTGTGAGCTGCGTCCCAAACACTCGAGTACTAACAATGCATAGCCAGTAGACGCCAGATAGTGCTTCGCTGCTACCAGTCAGGCCATTGTAGGTTTTCGAACTGAAGCCCAAACTGGAAGCTGGTGGGTTCATCAAACTGAAAGGGTTCTCGCTTCGCGCGATGATATTGCGTAATCCTTATCACACTTTCTGCCTCTGAGGGCATACTGTGGAGACTGCTGAGTAGTCACTTGGTGAAAGAGCTACACTCACATGCCAATTCAACTATCTGGTAAAATTCACGTGTTCGTAGGTGACTCAAGTTCTAGAAGAGCATGTTGTATCATTTATGATTCATTTTAATGATCCAAAGTGTCGTCCGCCATCTCTCGAACACAAGGCAATTCGATCGTGGAACGACTACTAACTGTGGTCAGCATGGAGGGTGTAATGTTCCGAAAAGCATTCACTATTCTCTCCTGCATATTGAGAGTTATTATTGGAAGTTCATCATAGACAATTCCCTTTATGGGACCCCACAAAAAATCAGGTTTGGTGAGATCCGGTGATCTAGCAGACCATCTTGTCGGCACCAATTCATTTATTTGAAAATTGGTGATCCAGAAAATCTATCAAAGCACGAGTATAATGAGCGGATGCTTCATCATGCTAAAACCAGATTTCGTTTTTCATTTACGTTGGTAACACTGTTAATAATTCAGGAAGAATTTACTGAGGCAAATTCAAATATGCATCACCGTCAAAGTTGATGAATGAGAAAAATGAGGATCATCACATGATTACCGATATAACTGCTCCTTAGACATTGAACGACCACTTGTGTTGATGGTCAAATTCCCTTATAATTTTTGGTTTTTGGAAAGAGTAATATGGAAATTTTGTCTATTGACGAAACCAGAATTGTAAAAAGTCACTGAATAAAACAAAATCGAAAAATGTACGGTTGTGTTCAATTTGATAAGTTGCCTAGTTACAAAAATTCAGACGGTTTTCAAAATCATCATCGGCAAGCGCCTGGTGCATCTGAATGTGGTAGACGTGAAATTTGTGCTTTTTGAGGATTCATTGAACTGACCGCTCAACTATACCGCAGGTTACACTAAGCTTCCTTTTGCTTGTGTGTGGGTATTCTGTTTGATTCAGTAAAACCCCAAGCTCTTGTTTTCGTTAGTCTTTTTTTTTGTACCTGACATCACCTGTCTCTACAAATCTGTTCAAAATCCTCCGAAAGCTCGATCTTTAGGATGTCTTTTCTCAGGATATTCTGCAGCATTTAACTTTATTAAACGAAAGAAATGAAACAAAACAACAAGGGATTGCTTCAGCGACTCCAAACTTTTGTGGTGTATTGCACACGCACTGAGCTCCAAAATCGACCACACGCTGTAGTCCATTGGGTTGAGATCCAGCGAGTAGGGAGGCCATTGTGCAGATGTGATGAAACGAAAGTATTACGGCCTCGAGAATGTCGCAGCGGTAGACTTCTTGATTGATTTTGAACCCTTGATCCACGAAATCCAAGGGTGTTTTGCCGCTGGCGCAAATTTCGCCCAAGACCATGACAGATTGCGGATTTGAAGGATGTTCGACGTACCGGAAGCCTTTGCGGACCAGTCTCTGTCATTTTGGTGGTTGTGGGATTCATAGATTAACAAGACTATATAGATGGGTCACTCACTGGAAAAAGTCTGAATCAAGTTTGTCGCTTTTTTTGTAGCGACTGCTGCATGAAATAAATTCAACTAGAGAAAACTGTATTACCAACTCTCAAGAGAACTGCATTACCTCTGCTTTCAGAATACTGCATTATCGACACTTGGCGCGAATATTTGAATTTTCTTTCAGTTTTTCCTAGGGCTAAAATTTAACAAATGTTCAGAAATTACTAAGTTTTACTACTGAAACATTGAAATGCTTACATTCACAAAATTTCAAATCAAATACATTTCAATTTTTTGGTAGTAAAACATAGTAATTTCTCAACACTTGTTTTAATTTTAGCCCTAGGAAAAACTGAAAGAAGATTCAAATATTCGTTTCAATCTTCAAACTCACTATTTGAATAACATGTTTGAACTATAATCATCTATTAATTATAAAAAATAGAAACAATTAAATAAAAAGGAGCTGAAATCAACAAATGTATTTACAATATTTACATTTAATTTTTTTGTAGTACAACATAGTAATTTCCAAAAACTTGTTTCAATGTTCAAACTCACTATTTGAATAACAGAAATATGTTTGAACAATAATTATTTATTGGTTATAAAAAATAAAAACTATCAAATAAAAGAAAAGATAAAATTAACATATTTACAGTATTCCTAGGCGTTAAGACAAAAATTGAACCTTGAGAACATTAATTTATGAGATCTTCTTCAAGATTCAAAATGTCCTTCAGCTTGGTTCTTAATCGGGTCAATAAATTCTTTCTGTGAATTACTGAATGAAAATTTTGAATCAGTTCTGGTTGCTATTTTATTCCCTTGCTTACACCACCAGAATAAAAACAGCTCATAAGCATAATATTTGATAAAAATTATGTGATGCACACTTCATAATTTGAAAATTAAAATTCTTCAATATGATATTTTCAAGACATTTTTCTTCTCTCACAAAGTCTTGGAATGAAATTAAAGAGATAATTTAAACACTGATTAAATAAAAAGTAGTGTCCCGGTTTCATCAAATTACCAAATTGGTATTTCCTACACTCAATAAAATCTAGATCTTTTAACAACTCACTATGACCAAGTAAATTAATCCTACAGATTGCACAGTTTCTAATAGATAAATCATTTGATATAATCTTACAAATTGCACCACTCAACCTGAAGAAGTTATTTTCCTGTCAACATTTGGCACTGATCCAGAAACTGGCCCATAACATTTCAATATCTGTTACCTCAGAAAAATCACCTAGAGAAAAAATAATATTATTAGATCATCCACAGCATTTTGTTGGTGTGTTACATAGCATTGATTTGTATTTTAAACTAACCAACTAAACATTAAAATAGTCTAGACTACATAGTAAATTAAAATAACCCAATCTGAAGAAATTATATTCCTCTCAATATTTGATGATCTGATAGTTTGTGCCAATCAGTTGGCTGTATAATTTCAATCCACCTCTTAAATAACTCTTGGAAAAACGATGTCTAGGGCTGGTTATATCTTGACACCCATGTACACAACATTTCTTAGTATATCCCATTTTCAAGTACTGTATTGAACTCAATATTTTAGATGCACTAAACTGTTCTGAACTCAACTCTCACGATATTTAATTAAAAAGAAATATGAGATCTACTCGAGGTTGGGCCATAACAAAACACTTTTCGAAATATATGACCATTATTACTGCAACTATGGCTAACGGCTGATGGTAGCGGTACCTAGCGGCGAAATAAAACAGTATAAGTTGATGGTTAGCTTTTTTTGATTGTCTCGGTCTTTACTTGACGGAAATTCATCTTCAATATAAGAAAAACAAATGTAAACTTCCGCAATTTTATTGATTTTCACAACAATTGTTTTGTCATACCATGACTTCATCAGGTAAGTATTTAAACTGAGGTAAGCAATGCAAAACATGACCTTAAAGACACAGCTCTGGTACAAAAAATAGAGGGGTGGAAAGAGATGGTATACAATTAATGAAAAATATTAAGTAGGGGGGATCTATTTAAATCTATTTGATCATTCAATAAAATTTGTCTTTTATTATATCTATTGATCTCTAAAGTTTCTGACTTTTGTTTTCAATATGTAATATTTCATAGTTCATATTAAAATTATGGCCAGTCTCTAACAAAATAGAATACATACAGAAAACAACTTCATTTTTAGACCAAAATAAATATAAAACTATCAAGAAAGATCCAACAGAAAAATATCAAAAACGAATCAAATCAGTTATCCTTCAATCAAAAGCACTTTTTGAAAATATTCCAAATTATAAATTAACTTTAATGAACCCATCAACACCCATTTTGTATTCTTTAACTAAGGTGCACAAAGAGAATAATCCCATCAGACCCGTTGTTTCATTTGTCACAGCCCCGTCATATAAACTTTCAAAATCATTAATCAAAATTATACTAACAGAAACTAACTTTGAAGCCAAATTTGCAATAAAAAACTCTCATCAACTTATACAAAAAATTAACCATATACATATCCCAAACAATGCCAAATTTGTTTCCTTTGATGTAAAAAACTTATTTCCTAGTATACCGGTCAGTGAAACCATAAAATTAGTTGATGATTTATTACTCCAAAAACGAACTAATCTTGTTGTAAAAACAGAAATATTAGACGCCTTAAACGTTTGCCTAGATCAAAATTATTTTATGTTCAACGGCACGTTTTATCTAGACGAAGAAAGTCTAACAATGGGGAACCCATTAAGCCTCTTGTTATCAAAAATATTCATGGATCACGTAGAAACCAATATCCAAAAACTCCCATATTTTAAAGATTTCGTTTATTGGTACCGCTATGTAGATGACATAATTTGTTTATTTAATGGCACAAATAGACAACTTAGTTCATTTTTGGAATCTATCAATAAATTATATCCAACAATTGAATTCACACAGAAAGATGAAGTAAATAATAGCATCAATTTCTTAGATTTAAAAATCACTAAAATTAATAATAGACATGACTTTTTCATCTACAGAAAACCTACACATACGGATGGTACGATTCATTATACTTCAAACCATCCATTTTCACAAAAATTGTCAGCTTATAATAGTATGCTTTATAGATTGGTTAACATACCCATGACGAAAAAAAATTTTGACAAAGAGTATAAAACGATTAAATAAATAGCTTTCAATAATGATTTTAATCCATTAATTGTAGACAATTTACTTGATAAAATAAATTACAAGAAAGCAATATCACTTGTATATCCTAAATTTCAAAATTCAAACGAAACCAAATTTATTTCATTAACTTACATAGGCCAAAAATCTGGAAAGATTGCTAGATATTTAAAGGAAAAAGAAAAATATAACATCTGTTTTGAAACTATTAATTCTTTAGGCAGCTTAATAAAAAATAATAAAGACGTCATTCCTAAAAACAAACAATCAGGAGTTTACAAGTTAACATGTAGTGATTGCCCATGTGTATATGTGGGACAGACAGGCCGTTCATTCCAAACAAGGATACCAGAACATGAAAAATGTTACATTAATAATAAACCGAATTCAACTTATGACAACCATTTGTTAGAGACTGGCCATAATTTTAATATGAACTATGAAATATTACATATTGAAAACAAAAGTCAGAACCTAAATCTGTTAGAAACTTAAGAGATCGATAGATATAATAAAAGACAAATTTTATTGAATGATCAAATAGATTTAAATAGATCCCCCTACTTAATATTTTTCATTAATTGTAAACCATCTCTTTCCACCCCACTATTTTTTGTACCAGGCTGTGTATTTAAGTTCATGTTTTGCATTGTATACCTCAGTTTGAATACGCACCTGATGAAGTCATGGTATGACGAAACAATTGTCGTGTAAATCAATAAAATAGTGGAAGTTAACATTTGTTTTTCTTATATTGATGGTTAGCGCTAACTATTGACTGGTGCATCAACTAAAAACTTAGGTTTAGGTGGGGGTAGGGAAGGGTCCAATCTATATATTATTGTTAATCTATGGTGGGATTGTTCTACGGTGAGAAGCTTCTCGTGTGAAGAGAACGTGCTCCCACTGTTGACCGTTGCTGCTCCCATTGCTGAACGGCGGCGAGACGAAAGAGTTTGTGGCACCTTTGGAGTCGTACGTGTTTGTTTTCATCCGAGAGGAGTTGAACATTTTGGAGCTTGTATGGTTTGAGGCTGAGCTCCTTTTTGGACATTTGACGAACGGCTTCACGATTGATACCGGTCTCACGGGATATTTTCCTCATGGAGACCCTCGGATTTCGATTGACTTGCTTCTTGACGATATTGCGATTGCTAGACGTATTGACAGTGCGTTTTCTTCCACTTCCTGGACGTCGACCATCATGGCCATGCTCTCTGAAACGGCAAACTGCATCTGACAGTTTGTCGAGGCACATTGAGCCAACGAACAATTTCGCATTGATTACCTTAACGAAATAGCTCCAAAATTGTACTACGTTTGTTTGACATTCTAACACTCTGCAAAATAAAGTAATATCAAACTGAAAAAACATATTAGTCCAGGAAGGTATATGGAATCTAATAGAATAAAAATTATTTGGCTGCGCTAAAATATTTTTGTTCCAAAACGCAGTAAAATTTGTCCGAAATTTTTTTGTCACCTTGTATAGTGATATGCATCTTGGGTTTGAACCACAAAACTTTTGTACGAAAGGTGATACAGTTTGACGATGCACTGTTTTCACATACTCAACGCCCAAATTTGTTATCCATCAACGTGCCGAAAATAACTTGATAGTGACGCATCTAGTACAGCGCCCTAATTGAACAAACAGACGAACACATAAGAAATAATCCACGAAATTGATATCGCCGGTGTCGAGAACCGCTGTTAATTCATAAACAAACAAGCCGGACGTGTCTCAGACAACCGAAACTTGCATTTGACAATTTTAATTCGTGCCTAATGACTGATTGATTGCCTAGATGCTTCTTCTTGAAAGGCGATATTTCAAAAGGGGATTTCGGCTGTTTTTATACCCGGTACGTTGTCACTCATCCCGGGGACGTCACACCTTGTTGAGCGTCCCGTAAACAAATGCAACGAACACCTTTTTGTCATACCGACGCTGCGTGTCTCGTGAAGACCGTGCATTACTTGGCGGCACATGGAAGGATTCCAAGTCTGTGGCCGGGTTAGGGCGAAGAGCCGACATGAGGGGATATTCTTCGTTTTCTGGAGAATGATGGATGGACTCGGTTATTCGAGTGCTTCGCCTGAAAGGGAAATTGCAGAACCTTCCGTTCCATAGGAAAATACCTCTGCAAGCTTTGGAATATCAAGCAGATCTCAGGCGTTCTCTTTTTTGGCTTTGACGCAATGTCGATTATCAAAGTAACATATGACAAGAGCCGTAGAATGAAATGAGGTATATTGTACATTCGAAACTCTAACAGTCAGTAATAGAAGTGTTCTACTTAGGAAAAATAATTTCAATATTTTAATTTGAAAGTATTCCACAAAAATTTTAAAATTTAAATCAAATAAAATATATAGTCCGTCTAGAAACTATCCGGAATCTATTATTTTACATAATTTTAATATATTTCTTTTTTGTAACATTCTAAGACAAAAGTGATGTATAAAATAGGTTGCAGATAGTCGGCTATGGCCAAAGTTGCATGCTATTTGTCAAATATTGTTGACTGTCAACAGGTATACAATTTATGAAATAATGTCGCAACTATAAAAAAAAAACAGGTAGATTATTTGTATGAAAATTTTTCGAAACGTTAAAAATTTATTGCAATTGACTGAACTGGAAAAAAGTGGTGTATGTGAAACAATAAAAAGGATAAAAAATGGCATGGATATGAGGCATAGACAAGTTTCAGGAAGACCGCGTAAGATTGAAGGAAATTTGGCTAACAGATTTGGAAATCAACGAAATATAAAAGTATGTCCAGAAACTGTCCGTATGTCACTGGTCACTGAAAAGACAAGGCTTTATATCAAGGAAACGAAAAACTATCCCTTTAATGACACCTTCACAAAGGAGTCTTACATTTCTACAATGTATAGGACATGTGAACAATACAAAAGAAAAAGAGAATATTCACATGATTCACAGAGCTAATACTAAAACCCATCTAACAAATACTCGTCAACACTATAGTAAGCTTTATCAAGTAACAATGATTTCACAGATTTACAGAATGTCTTAGTGCTCAAGGATTTTACATATTCAGGCAATTTGTTATAGAGAATTATACATCTATATGTAGTTGATGTTTCAAACCTACTAGTATTATGTTTCGGTACAGATAGAATTGCCTTATTTCTAGTATCATAGTCATGAAAACTAGAAAGTTTGACATATTTTTGCATATTTTCTTTAGTATATACAAGGCATTTATAAATGAAGATACAAAGAGCGCTCAATATTTCATGCTTCCTGAAAATATGCCTACAAGAATCAAGGGGATTTAATCCAAAAATCATCCTTATAATATGTTTCTGAACTACAAAGTTTCCGTTTAACTCTACAGAATTTTGTCAACGTTTTCAAGAAGAAAATTTTAATAATGTCTTTGTATCTGATGAAAGTTATTTCCAACTTGGTGGAAATCACTTAAAAATCCTATCAAAATAACCAGGTACCATTCAAATTCCCCACCAAAATAATGGTTTGGGGAGCAATATCTCAGCGTGGTGCTACACCTCTCTGTATAGTTGATGGTACCAATAATAGTGAAAAGTATTTTGGTATTCTAAACGATTTTCTCCTTGAAACGGCGCATGCTTCATATCCATAGGGGTGGCGTTTTCAGCAGGATAATACAAGATGCCATACTAAAGTATGGCATAGCTTGAGTATAGGCTAAACCCTATACTCAAGCTTGAATGCAAGAACACCAAGTGACAATCATTTCATGGCCAGCAGCTTCACCAGATCTTAGTCGCATTGAAAACATATGGGAACTTATGAAGATTGAATTTGAACAAGCAGCGCCACAAAAAAAAGATGATTCAATTCAGTCAGTTTTACAGCCCTGGACCTGCACCGAAAATTATGGAGATGATCCAGTTTTGGGTGTACCTCGACGTTCAGTCAAGTGTTTACAGTAAAATGAAAATTGTATAAGTAAATAAGATGAATATTTTTTTATAATTTTCTAATTCAAGAATTAAAAATATATACTAAATAATTACAATTGAGCTTTGTTTTTTCCGGATACCTCCTAGAGGGACTATATAAGAAACGATGTTACTTTTCAGTAGACATTAAGAATTTACAAACATCGAATAGCATCGAAAAGAGATGAAAAGATGTTACGGGTTTTCCTATAGGAATGTTTAAAATGGTTGTAATGGCAACACTGTATATTATTTTCGACAATTCCCATGTCATTTGTGTTCAGTAGGTTACGCCACTTAATCATGCAAAGATACGTGCTTCAACAACGTTTAGAAATTGTTGAATTATTTTATCAAACTCAGTGCTCATTTGTGGTAACTGAAAAATTTAAGAAGAATTCATGGACCACATTATTCAGTAGATCGACTTACTCTTCGTCGTATTGTAGACAAATTTGGAAGTTAATTTTCTCTACAGGAAACAAGAGTACTAGCAAACGACAAAGAAATGCATACACAGAAGGAAATATTGACTTGATTGCAGAAAGTGTGAGAGAAAAACTGATTTATCGGTTTCACGGCGTTCTCAACAATTGAATCTTTCTCAGACAACGACTTGGAGAATTTTAAGAGAATATTTGGAATTTTATTCATTAAAATTCACAGTTTTTTTGTTTCACAATTTATTCCGAATCCTGACACGTGTTTCGGTCTTTAGACAATCTTGAAAGGACTACAAAAAGAAACCAAATTTAAAATTAAAAAGGTTCTTTCATTACACTAAGACATCTGTGTATTTTCATGGCGCATGGAAATAAGAGCATCCAATATACAGGTGTTCCCAAAGTGTATTTGGGAATTTGTTAAATTCTCCTTTTTCTCAATGGCTTTTTTGATTGAAAGAATCTCCAAATAGTTCATCAATTCACCATAATTAACATTATATAATAAAGTGACAACTTTCTCATTAAAAAATGATTATTTTCTATGCAATTTTCTGCAAAACCGGTTGATTTCTGTTTATTCAAAATAGACATCTTATATTTTTTGATTCTATTTTATAAACATCGGCCTGTATATCCTATATATGTAGCATTACAATCATCACATTTAATTTGATGAATCTCGATTCGGAAAAGTTGGGGTTTCTTTCTTTATTATTCACCAACATCCTTGCTGAATTATTCATATTTAATTCTAAAGAATTAGTTCCCATTTTATGAAGACCATTAGATATCCTACTGCTGAAACCTTTCATATAATCCATTGAAAAACAATATTTTCTTCCAGTAGTAGGATCTCTAAAGGTCTTCATAAAAAAGGAATGAATTTTTTAGCAGAAAAAAGAAATAATTTAGCCCCTATAATCTGCACGAAGAGAACAAAGCCATTCGATCCATGCAACATATTGCTTCTACGGCACCATACAGAACCGTTTTTTGATCGCTTGATCACTGGAGACGAAAAATGGATCCTTTATGATAGTCCAAAACGCAAAAGGCAGTGATTCTCTCCAAATGAATCACCAAGAAGTACAGTGAAGCCAGGTTTGCATTAAAAAAAAGCGATTCTGTGTGTTTGGTGGAGTATAGGCGGAATTGTTTATTTTGAAGTGCTGAAACCTGGACAAACAGATCTTCATTCGATCGAGTGAACCAATCTTCAATCGAAAAGTATCCGGCGATTGTCATCAGAAAAGGTGTTATTCTGTTAGTCTGTTTGAAGCATCCATCCTTAACAAGTGTGAGTTGTGATATAGTGGTATTTATTTGATTTTGATATTTGGAATATTATCTAGGACCGAAGAAGAGATTACCTAGAATTATATTTGTTTTTTGAAGATATAGTGCATGTTTCGAGAGATTTCGGAATCAACTTATTCGAATATTTAAATATATTGAATATTTCGAATAAATTATATTCTTTGAGAAGTATTTAAGTTGTGCTCATGTTTTTAAAAGGCAATTAGTGTTCTTAAAGGTAAGATCAGAAACAAAATTTTGTCTCCTTCAAATATTTATTTATTAATTTCAATGACTTTCTTATATCTGTTGGTTTATTTATTCCATTTGGCATTATAAATTGAGTTTTGATTATATACGTCTATTGAATATCAGCGGTGCTTATTTTAGACATTAATTCAATTTTAAAAGTTTTTTGAATAAAATTTTTTTGAAATTGAAATTGTAGAAGACTAACAGATTTAATCTGTTTTGATATTCAAATTTTGTGTTATTTTGCAACATGACAATGCAAGACCGCACTGTGCAAGTCGAACCTTTGAAAAAATTAATGAATTTGGGGTGGGAGGTACTGCCTCATCCACTATATTCGCCCGATATCGCACCCTCGGATTTCCATTTATTCCGATCGCGACAACATTTGTTAGTGGCAAAAACTTTGAAAATTTGGACGATGTCCAAAATGCCATCTCGAATTATTTTACTCAAAAACCAATTTATTTTTATCGGTCTGGCATTGAAAATTTGCACACTAGATGGCAAAAGATTGTTGATGCGAAGGTGATTGCATTATTGATAAAAAATGAAACATTGCTTTCCTGTCCACCTTTATGATTTAAAAGCATCCTATTAACAGTTCCCAGGAACTACAGTACAAAGTCAACACAGAAAAACACTAAACGCATTGTTCGTCTGTTACCATTTCAACATCCTTAACATGTGCGCTCGGATACACCCTAATGGTTTTACCAAAGGCCTCATTATCGCGAAAATGCTAATTTGTACGTTTCAATCATTAAATATACCGTTCGCTCATGTCCGAGAAAAATGGAGGCATTGTAATTGCAAAGGCAATTGCATTCTCATGTAGCACGTCGGGCATTTTGACCGGTACGTCTCGAGCCTTGTTTATTTTTTCTTGTAGAGCGGGTCGAATATTTGCATATAACAGCAGGTTGACCGGACCAGACAAAATAAAATTTGGGTTTTATTTTGTGGCTCTGGTGCACGCTGCACGGGACGTCATTTCAATGTCAGACGCTGGCCAGGGACGTCCTCAAGACGAGGAGGCTGGGAAACACGTTTTTTGGGCCGTGGCTGGGAGATGGATGCACTTAAGAGAATTAATGGCGCTCGTAATCTCGGCCGATGCGAATGCAGTTTCTTAGTCTTGGCGATTATATAATAAGGTGTATCGATATGCGGTTTTGGTCAAGGTTCGGGTCGTGGTTCAGCCGAGAGCCAGACGGCGGTGAAGGTATTTTTGGTGCTTTGTATGGTCGCGCAGAAAGCCATTCCGGGTTGGTCGGTCGGGCGAATTCTTGATCACGGCGATATCGAGACGTGAAAAATTATTCACTCCTTCGCTGATCATTCAGATTTATCAAATAACACAATTACAGGGAAATCTCCCAAGAGCGGACACCGTTGGTTCCAGCTTTTTTGTCTGGGCGTGGGAGGTGTACGCTTGTCGTAAGGCGCAAAATAAATAAAAAGAGAATTGAAAACAAAAACAAATTATTTATTGAAATATATTTATAAACTTATTAAAAAAAAAACTGAATACAGGAATATTGATCTATTACACAAAACGAAATTATTCACAGTATGAAATGCATAATTTAGAAAAAAAAACGGTTGTTTTGGATTGTGTCATTTTTTTCTCTTTTTCTATCAGTAGACTAGTTTGGAAGTGGGTCTCAAGATTTTTAATGTGGTGAAAGGCCACAAAGTCTTCTTGGGCAAATATTTTCCACTCTGTTATAAAATTCAGAGCTTCCCTGTAAGATTTTATTTTGGTGCTTTCAGTAATAGTGCTTCCTTCTACGTCGCTCTCCTGTTCTTTATCTTCCTCTCCATTTTCATGATTGAAATCAGAATGCTCTTCTGTAGATATTCCTTCATCCAAATCAATGAATTCTCTATTATTCACTGTGTTGCACACTGCTTCACAATTTTTCGAAAAAGTTGCTAGTACTGATAGGGGCATGTAGTACTCTTCGCCATATGCCTTCTCTAAGATATTCGAAGAAGGCCTATCCTTACTGAATCCTGCTTTGGTGAAGCAATTTTGAATGGTCCTTTGGGAAACGTTGTTCCAAGCTGTTTTGATGAAATAAAGTGCTTCTAGAATATTTATTGATTTAGCTAATTCTGATGCCGACAGTTTCAGAATCAAGTCTCGGTACAAAAATTTAACATTTTTGATTATGCCTTGATCTAAGGGTTGGCACACCGAAGTGCAATTAGGAGATATGAAGCATAATTTTATAATTGTTAGGTTCATGTCCTTAGGATGTAAACCAGCGTTATCTAAAAACAATAATATTTTCCTCTTCTGAAACCTCATTCGTCTGTCCATATCTAAGAGCCATTCCTTCATTATGACACCAGTCATCCATGCTTTGGAATTTGATTTTCATGTAACTGGCAGATCTTTTATTGGAATATTTTTGAGTGCGCGTGGACAGGCGGCTTTTCCGATCAATAATAATTTTTCCTTTTCTCCAGTCATGCTTGCACAGAATAAAATAGTGAGCCTCTCTTTTGACATTTTACCGCCAACGCATTTCTCTTTTTTGGGTGCCATTGTTTTATCTGGTAATGCTCGAAAGTATAAACCAATTTCATTAGCGTTGAAAATATCATCTGGTCTATATCACAAAAGAAGAGATGGCAATTTTTCCAAAAATTCCTTTACATTTTCTACATCAACATCTGCAGACTCCCTGATATAGCTTTGAAACTTATATTATGTCTCGTCTTCCATTTTTGCAGCCAACCATTAGAAGCACTGAATTTTTCATAATTCAACCTGCTGGCAATTTCTTTCGCTTTCGCTTTTATCAATGGTCCTGACACTGGGATATTCTGATTTCTCACTCGAGAAAACCAACCTAGACATTCCCTATCAATTTTTTCTGGAATGTTTTTCAGTCTACACAGTTTTTGCTGCAGATTATCACCAGATTGCCAAATATCATGAATTTTCTCTTTTTGTTTCAAAATTGCTGCGGCCTGAGTTTTTCCTATGTTGAATCTGAAAATATTCAAGAATAAATTCAAAAACTAATCAAAATAACTTCCGAATGATTGACTTACCTTTCTGCTAATTTGCGAACTGATGAATTATCTTTGTCTGACATATTTATAAGCTCCATCTTCTCTTTCAACGTCAGAAATCTTTTCTTTGGTGCCATGGTTCAATAAACATACGTTTCACTACTAGCGAGCGTTCACTACTAGCGAGAACTGTGTATTTCTTGCGACGAAATAAAGGGGATTCCCCGAAGTTTTCTTTTGCGCGGTTAAACCAAGAAATAACTGCGAGAATCTTCTATGAACACGTAGATACGTACGTATTCGCATTTAGCCGTTCTTCAGAATTCCGCGTCCGTATCTGGGAGGTTTTTCGGCACTGCTGGGAAAATTATGGTGTCAGTGTCCGTCCGGTAGAGGTGTCCGCTCGTGAGTATAATATTACAAGAAAATTTCTCGGTGCCAGGGCAATTGTCCGTTTGAAGGGAGCGTCCGCTTATGAGGAGTGTCCGCCAAGAGAGGTTTCACTGTATATAATAAAGGAGTGTTTGATTTCTTTAAAACTTCTACATAATGAATTAATCACATTTTGAAAATTGTATATGGAAGAAAATATCTTTGGAAGTGAAGCATTACACGAGAGATCTAAAATAATTATTCATATACAAAAAAAATATATTAGGTATTACGAGAGAACATTATAATTCAACAAAAATAATAATTTATTGGATCCTTTAAGACATTTTACATGTATAGGACAAGTCAGATATAGATAATAGAAATAAGAACCAAAAGAAAAAAAACCAAATAAGCCCTTAAACAACCTCTCTTTATGAACCAAAAATTATCCTATTATATTTTAGAGATATTCTTTTTTGCCATAAAAGCACCTTTCTGATAACATCTTCTCAATCTCTTTCTTGAAGGTAAAATACTCCAAAACCCTCAGTCTCTCAGGAAGATGGTTAAACAGTTTTATTCCACTGAACATAGGTGAATGCTGGAATTTGGTGGTTCTATGAATTGGCACCGAAATAGTCTCCTTGTGTCTTGTATCATATTCATGATACTGGCAGCACTTCCTGAAAGAGCGAACATTTTTCCGAGTATACACCAAGCAATTTAATATATAAATACAAGTAGAACACAAAATTTTATTTTCTATAAATAACGGTTTACAGAACTCCTGGGGTTTCAGACCGAAAATCTAAGGCATTATTTTATTTTGGGCCACAAAAACTAGACCACTGCTTGATGATACTCCTCACAGAATAGTTTTATAATTTATGTGTGTATATCGAAGGGAATATATATATAATATTAACAATTAATGATTCCAATGGTTATATACTTTTGAGAAGTTCCATAGCGAAAAATGCACTACTCAACCTCCCACAAACAAAATCAACGTGACTGTGCCAACTCAAATTTCTTTTCACCTGTAAACCCAAAAACCACACGCAGTCAGAAGATTTCAAGTCTCCATGAGGAAGAAATTACTTTGTTTACTATTACTATTTTATTTTGAGGATACTGTGACCCGAGTTTCATAGATTATACATTTTCAAACTGGTGTATATCAAGTTGTTGAGGAATTATATATAATTAAGGGAGGCTTCGATTGGTGTAAGACATCGAAGAGTGGGGAGGCCCACAGGTCTGTCTGCTCGTTTAATAGTTTCATTGCCGGGTTCCAGGAATTCTTGTATATTTCTATTGATTCCAAGATATCTAGTTTCTTTCCTGTCGGTTCGACATGTAGGATTTCAAAATTATCTAATTCTGGGAAGGTATGGTTAGTTTCGAAGAAATGTTTCGCAAAATAAGAATTTTCTTGAAAGATGCTTGGTATTCTTTGAACCTTATTGTGAAAGTTCTCCCGGTTTGTCCTACATATACACTACCACATTCATTACAACTTACTTTATAAAGTCCTGAATTGTTAAGCCGGTTGTTTTTGTCTTTAGCATTAAAAAATAAATTTGAAATTCTATGTGAAGGTGTGAAAGCTATTTTTATATTATTTGCCAAAATTATTTGAGCTATTTTTTGTGAAATTAGTCCAAAATATGTTAGTTTTATAAATTCTTTGTCATTTTTCTCCGTTTTTATAGGATATTCCTGTTTGAGGATTAGGTGCTTTTCTTTCCTGCGCATGAGCGAGTTTATAGTTTTTGTATCGAAATGATTGTTTTGGGCTATCTGTCTAATTGTATTTAGTTCCCTTTTATGTGCAATATTACTTAAGGGAATGGAGAAGGCTCTATGAATCATTGATTTATATGCTGAAAGTTTATGAGAATTTGGGTGACAGAAAATTTATTCATTTATTTAACTGTGTTTTCATAGAAAATTTGACACTATGGTGTGAACTATTCAGATATTCTAATGTGTTATCAAGTTCCGTATATGTTCCACAGAGCAGTATGTGTTTTCATAGAAAATTTGACCTTATGGTGTAAACTATTCAGATATTCTAATGTGTTATCAAGTTCCGTATATGTTGCACAGAAGCAAACCAATATGTCGTCTACATATCTCTGAACCAGCACACGCAAAGCATATATAAGATAAAGACGACATATTGGTTTGCTTCTGTGGAACATATACGGAACTTGATAACACATTAGAATATCTGAATAGTTTACACCATAGATCAAATTTTCTATGAAAACACATACTGCTCTGTGGAACATATACGGAACTTGATAACACATTAGAATATCTAAATAGTTCACACCATAGTGTCAAATTTTCACTTATAATACCACAAGAGCTTCAAAATTATCGGGTATTTCCCGATAGGTTCGTTGCAAACAAATGAAGGAGTCAAGTTTTTCAGGTTAAAAAATCACGAGCGCGAAGCGCGAGTGATTTTTCCTGAAAAACTTGACGACTTTATTTGTTTGCAGGGAACCTTGAGGGAAATGCCAGATAATTTTGAAGCTCGTGTGGTATTCGGGGGATTATTTTTCCGTCCCAATTGGCATCACGAGCTCCTCGAGCGGTCTTGAATGCAGCATCCGAAAATGGGTTGATTTTGATGTCGAAATCGTTCAAATACTTTTCTTGAAGTGATTTGGCAGTCTGATTCCACATTGTTTTTATTGTACCTTCCTTATAGTCTTCTCCATCCATTTTCTTCATATTGTAAGCGTAATCTTTCATAATGTTTGCCAATTGCGCTTCACTCGTTTCAGCACTCAATGTGTATTCCCTCTCAGTACAAAAAGTAGTAAATTGGTTCCAAACTGTTTTTTTTGCCTTCTCCGTATTAATGGGAACATTTCCTTTGACTTTTTTATCGATGGTGGACAGAGAACAAAGTCCAAATCGACTCATTTTCATGCAAAATCTCCAATTTTCACAATTGAATTCAACCTGTCAGTTTGACGTGTGGTTAATTTGACTGGATCATGTTTTGTTTTTTTATATATAGCAACTACCAGAAAAAATAATCAAAAAATTATCAGTATAATACCATGTAGGTTGTACCACGTGACGTCGAATGGTGCAATTCTATTGGTCGATATTTGGGTCGGAAAAATAATCTATGAAAACACAGTTAAATAAATGAATAAATTTTCTGGACATACATTCTGTCAAGAAAGTACCGGGAATTATCGATTTATATCTATAATTCAGACTAATAGTGAATTTTCCTTTGATATTTTCAGGAAACCCAAAACTACAGATACAACCATGTCAAATTTTTCATATCGCCCAAATTCTCATAAACTTTCAGCATATGAATCAATGATTCAGGGGATTTAATTGTATTTTTTCGAACACAACTTCACACTTAAGCCCCATAATCATTTTATGTTTTGAGAGCTGATATAGCAAGGTTTGTGTGTGAAAAACGCAGTAGTTTTTGGTTGGTGCCTTTTTGAATATGGGGAGCAAAAAGCAGCATGTTCGCCATATTTTACTTTAATGATAGAAACGGTAAAAACGCTGTTCAAGCCAGAAACAAATTAACCGATGTGTATGAAGAAGATGTGTTGACAGTATGCCAGTGCCAGAACTGGTTGGCAAAATTTTGGCCCAGATATTTTGACGGCGAAGATGCACCACGTTCCCTAAGACCGGTTGAAGGTGATAAAGTCATGTTAAAGACATAAGTTGACGCAAATCAGCGAATAACAGCACATGAGATCGGTTAAATTCATCAAATTCAACTGTTTATGACCACTTGAAAGACCTGAGTTCGACCTCGAAGCTCGATAGATGGGTTCCCCATGTTCTCACGGAGAGAAATTTGTGTCGTCGCGTTGATGTCTGTGATTCGCTTCTCAAACGTCACGAAAATGATTCATTTTTGAAACGCATCATTACTGGGGACGAAAATGTGTTTATAACAATGTCAAACGCAAGAGATCAAGGAGAAAAAAGGTTGAACCGGCTCAAAGCATTTCGAAAGCCAATATCCGTCAAAAAAAGATGATGCTGTCTGTTTGGTGAGATTTTAAAGGAATCGTTTTTTTTAACTTTAACCGGATAACATAACAATAAATTCGGAACTCTACTGTCATCAGCTGGACCAACTGAATGATGTACTCCAACAGAAGAGGCCAGAATTAATCAACAGAAAAGATGTAGTGTTCCACCGAGATAATGCTTA
The DNA here is from genome assembly GCA_034642435.1 of Megalocaria dilatata. NCBI lineage: Eukaryota > Metazoa > Arthropoda > Insecta > Coleoptera > Coccinellidae > Megalocaria > Megalocaria dilatata. The sequence goes on from CM067854.1 coordinate 35,364,415, forward strand.
ACCTCATACAAGTTTGGTCACCTGCCAAAAGCTTTATAGCTTGAATGGGATACACTTCCACATCCACCATACTCTCCAGATCTGGCTCCTTCGGATTATCATTTATTCCGGTCACTGCAAAATTTTTTGGACGGTAAAACTTCAAACTTCAAATGAATAAGTTAAAGATCATCTGGATCAGTTTTTTGCCAGCAAAGACCAAAAATTTCATGAGCCTGCAATCATGCTTCTACCAGAAAGATAGCACAAGGTGTTGGACCAGAATGGCCAATATATAATTTACAAATGTATTTATTGATTATACGAAAATTTTCTTTCATTTTCCAAAAAACAATAACGAAATTACTTTCCGAACAACCCAATATAATGAATCTCTATACCTTCAAAATGATATGAATATATTTTAATTTATACTGCCGTTTAGAATGAGACCTTAACTTGTATGAACAGCTGTATATAGTTTTCACCTCTTCAAGAATGAAAAATTCTACAGTTTTTTGAGTTTATTTGCATTACTTGTAATAAGCTGTTCGATAACAGTTCAATATGTTGATTTCTATTTTTTATTGTTGTTCACATGAACATCAATTGATCTGGAAAACAAAATAATGTGCGGCTATGATGAAACAATGGAATACTTGAATTATTTACTTTTAAATGAAGCTGCACGCAATGTGTATTACTTCAGATATCCATAAATATCGCATTTACATATACATTTGCTATGTTGATTGAATACGATTTTGACAAGGCGCGAGCTGTAAAATTGGTTGAAATATTGAGAAAAAATTTGAACGACAAATTTCTACAACCAGCAACTAAATTATACCGAAACCAAGGACTACGAATATATAACTTGGTCCAGAAAAGGAAATCAAAAGAAGAGTGAGACAGGAATGTGTTATGTCGCCTATGCATTTCAATCTGTACAGTGAGGAAATTCTTCAAGAAGCCCTACTATCATAAAATATAGGAATAGTAATAAATGTAAAAGTTATAAATGACATCAGGTTTGCAAATGATACAGAGAATTTTTGCAAACTCGAGATATTTACTAGAAATTAACATCGAAAAGACACAGGATATGATTATTACTACTACTATTACGATTTAAGATTTTTACCGATAATCTTCAGTCCACTTTCATGCCAGCTAAATTAAAACAATCAAAAAAAATATCTATCATACTAACACGACCACGTGTTATTTCAAACTAAGATAGACAATAAATGGTTTCTTGTGGGCGAAAATAGAATACGAATGGTAACCACTGAGAAACTATTCGTTTTCTATCTTAGTTTGAAAAAAACACGTGAAATTTGTAAAATAATCAGAAATATTAAAATTAGAAAACTACTATATAATATATAATGCAAGAGAAGATCTATATGAGCACTTGAGAACAATTACAAGGAAAAATCAAGGGAAAGCATAGTATAGGAAGAAGGAAGTTATGAGGTCAGTTATGTTCTAGTAAGACCTTGAATATTTATTCTTACGCTATCTCAAGCTCATCACTGTTGATTTTTTACTCAATAGTGAAATAGTGGCCAACCATTCTAAGCTGATAATTTCTTCCTCCAATCTCCGACAGAAGAGGCACTCAATTAAAATCATATATGGATATAATGAATTATAATATATGTCTCATTTATAATATAGCTGTTCAGCAACTGTCAGGTATTTCTCACTTGAAATCTAAGCGGGGGCTGCAATTTTCTGTGAAATTAATCAAGAGCTCAAAGCGAATGCTTTTTCAGAAGTTTCGATAGCATATCAATTATTACGGGTAATGTAAATTGAACATACTCATATTAGTGAAGTAACTTCATAACTTCGGAGCAAGCTAACGAATATAACTGGCCTTGCAGTCGATGTGCGGTTAAACTATTCATATGTGAACATACTCTACCTATATGGATTGTTGATTACTGGAAATACAAAGTTGACTCTGAAGAAGTTTACCATAATATGAAATATTGATTTGTATTGAAGGAAAAATTGAAAGAATAAAGAAACATCTAGAAAATTTCCAGAAATAATGAGATATAGTATTTCAGTCATTGGAAAGTAGAAATGATCACGTTTTGTCAGTCCAGTATAAGGCACAAAATCTCGTCACATTTAGAAGACGATTAGTCCTCCAGTATTCAATGTTGCTGCGTCAGAATTCTATTGAAAATAAATTGTAACTGGAAACATTTATTTATAATACTGTATTAGGTTTAATTAAGCGTGATTTTCAATACAAGATCTTACCATAATATTCTGAAATGTTCAAGACTCATCCGCTGATTTTTGAAGATAAAATTCTAAGATATTTGTCCTAAAACTTTTTTTTTAATTTTTTTTACAACTTGATATGCACGTACATGAGTCCAAAGATTAAAGACGTGTAATGTTTGGTCTTGCTAGTATGTTGTTACCTCTGGTGTGCGTCAAGGTAGTATATTTGGACCTCTGTTTTCAATTCTTAGTAATGGCCAGCGAGTCTGAGAGCTTGATGAGGATATTGTTTTCTGATAATTATAAACTCTTAAGATTGATTAATGATGTTATTTCTCTTCAGAGTAATTTGAATTTGTCCCTGAACTGGTTTGGAAAGCACTGGATGGTTTCTAATATCGGGTAATTCATTTAGAGGTATTTTTTTAAATAAAATAAATGAATAAAAACAATTTCATTTTATAATCTTTATTATTACACAAAAGAACAATTCTTCACAATTATTTTTTAGGGATAATTCCTTTCAAATGTTGTCCGCGACTACAATTTTCAATTACTCGTCTAAGTATTTCTAGTGGTATTTGGCCAATAATACGAGTTAAATTTGCATCCAATGCCTCAATTGTCGCCAGTTTATCCATATAGACTTTGTACTCTACATAGCGCCAAAGGAAAAAGTCGAGAGGTGTGATATCGTACGATCTAGCCGGCCAATTCGTTGGTCTGCAAGCTTGTCAAGAGCCCAACGACTAAAACGGAAATGATTCGGAAGGTCGGTCGGCTTCATTTCTTGCACTAGTTGAATTTTGTAAGTTATTAAAGAAAGATCCTTTCGTAAAACACGCCAAGTTGTTGAATATGACAGGCCGAGGTGTTGAGAACGGCGATGAATCGACACTTCACCGTCTTCGCGTACACTCACGCTACCGCCCCTATTTTTTCTTCACTGCGTGCTTGGTGTGGCCTACTCATTATCCAATAATGAAAATTGGGTCTCAAACTTACGGATGGTAGAGCTAATTTTGCGTTCGGTAGGCCGATAATGTGGACCATAAGTTGCTCTAAGCGCCCTACAAACATTCCTCGTAGAACGCCCATTTTCGTCATAAAGTTGAACAATTTGTAGACGCTGTTCCGGGCTAAATCTTTCCATTAGGAATTGTCAAACACTACTGAACAGGAATGGCACTTAAGTTAACACGAGGCATGCGCAATCTGCAATTGAATCCCCACCACAAAAAGTACTTCTAAATGAATCACCCTTTCTATTAATGTTAGAAACTTTTCATTTGTGTTCTTTCTGTGTTAGGGAAAGGACACAGGCTGTGATATTCATATACACTGTTGTGAATAATCTAAAATACTTTAATTGTGGTTTGCTTAAATTGCCGTGAGGGTATTTGATTCCTTTTGAATTTTCCACGTAAATTTCTAACACTTTGGATAGAAGATTCACCACTTTGGAAATGAGTTTTTGATATATATCAGTTTTTTCAAGCGTAACTCAATTCATTCAGTTAATGTCAAATATTACACTAACTTTCTGTCAAAATACGAATGATCACTACTTCAAAACGAAAACTCTAGATGGCCCACCTTTATATGTATTTATCATAATTGTCGGCCATGTTTTATGCATCTTAAGTATATTGTTGAAATGTTTCGATCGTTATCATTTGTAACTTGATCATTTTCAAAAAAGGTTTTCAAAATATCTATCGAAAATTCAGACATTTTCGAAGTGTTCTGCGGATAACTGTTTGAAGATGAGCTGCAGTCACGAAAAGGTGTGATTTTTCGATTTCTTGACAATAAAACAAGGTAATTTCCAAAAACTTGAGTATATTGTAGTTAGAAGAATTCTCACCAAGTGAATTCATAATTTTTTCCTTTCATAGCAATTTTATCATGAATAACAATGTGCCGAACGAAATCAACAAATAAATTGCAGCGAGGACAGTTTATAACAACTGCGAACTTTTTCTTCAGAGAAGACGAAGTACCAGAACCAGTAGTCGATTCGCAAAAGCCCAACGAATGCATCGAAGTCCTGTCCTGCTGCAGTTCTCCGGACAAGATACCCAGTGGAAGCGTTTTTAAAATAGCCACAATTTGGACGGCAATTTGTTTTATTAATTTTCCATACGCTAATTAAGATTTAAGAAGCCGGAGAGGTTTTTTATGGGCCGATAGCATCTGTACGGTCCTCAGACTGTCTTGTTCCCAAAGGCTGTAGGTCGGTTTCGAAGCGGGCCCAGATAGAAATCAGTGAATCAGTCATATTTTTGGAGGTAAAAAACTGGTAGCTAGAGATTATAAACGGAGGGCGATTGGAATAATTTATTGGTTTTTTCGGTTACTAAACCAACTCTCTTCATGGTACGTAGATGTGAATTAATTAATGGGAACTGTCTATGGCATCTCTAGGTGTGGTTCCTTCCTTTTATGAGGAATGGTAAAAAATTGTGTTTTGGGAATTTTCAGAATTGACTCAAAAAGGTTCAATAACGGGGATCGGTTAAAGTCTGTCTGGTCTTCAAGTAGAATGTGTGTTTCATGATGCCTGTTCATGGGCGTATCAACGAGAGCCCGAGGGGGGGGGCCCCTGAAAGCAAAAAAATTAATATAATTACATTTTGTTGCTGGAATACCTTACAATTCTTGAAATAACTATTTTAATAATGAGAAAAGTATTGGATAGAGTAGTCCGATACTTTGTGATAGATGATTTTAGTTAGAAAAACGAAATTACTTTGTTTACTATCACTAGCTTTATTTAATTAGAGTTACTCGAGTTTCGTAGAATTACTACATTTTCAAACTGAAAGATTGAGTTGCGTGTTTTTTTCTTCATAAGTTATAGATTTATTGCCGCGTCATGTTGGTGTTTATGAATTTCTAGAACTTCGAAAATATTCATTTTATTGCCCTTGGTCTACACAGGGCAAGAAAATAAACAAATATTGAGGAAAGGAAGGAGTTGAGGGGGATTTCTTTGACCTTTTAAATTTGAGAATTGACTGTGGTGATCTGAAGCTAAAGCATCACTTTGATAGATGTCGAAAAAATGCAGTCTACAATTCACTAAAAATTCAGAACGAAATTATAGGTTTATGTGGTGAAGTTGTCAAAGAAATAATCATTGATGACTGTAAACAAGCAAAAGCCTACGCTGTAATGGCCGATGAAACAGCAGATGTCGCTGGAAAAGAACAGATTTCTATCGGATTGCGGTTTTATGATGAGAATCAACAAAAAATCAGAGAGAAATTTGTAGGCTTTCTTGAGCTGAAATCTCAAGATGTCCCTATAATCGCTAGCACATTTCGGAGTTTTTTAGTTGATCAAAATCTTTCAGCAGAGAATAGTGTTGGATTTGGATTTGACGGATGTCCTACAATGGCTGGAAAAGAAGGTAGTGTACAGGCCATTTTGAGGAAAAAGTACAATAAATCTTTATTTTCTCATTGCTCAAGCCACAAACTAAATCTTGTGGTCAATGAAGCTAGTAAAGTACCGGAAATAAGAAACCAATTGGAAAGGTTTTAGCAGTAGGATCTCTAATAGCCTTGATAAAATGGGAATTAATTATTTAGCAGTAAATATATTATAAATACTTGAGCTAAGATGTTGGTGAGCAATAAAAGAAGGAACCTCAACTTTTCCCAATCGGTGATTTGTCAAATTAAATGTGGTGATAATTCTACATACAGGACAGACAGGCCAATGTTAACAACATGGAATCAAAGAAAATAGGATGTCTATTTTGATAAACCAGAAATCAACCGGTTTTGCAGAACATTGTATAGAAAATAATCAGTTTTTTAGTAAGAAAGATGTCACCTAAGCCTAATAAAAGAACCTTTTCAATTTTAATTTAATTATTTTTTTACTCCTTTGAAGATGGTCGAAAGATAGAAACACGTGTCCGGATTCTGAATAAACTGTAAAACATAAAAACTGAATTTTTTTGAATAAAATTTTACTCACTATTTCGATTGATATTTCAGCTTCACTTGCGTAGTCAGCCTCGAAAATGAATTTTAAGTGAGGAAATCGTTACCAAGCAACAACTAATAAATAATGTCAATAGAAATTCCACTTTTTCCGATTCGGTTTTGATAAAATTAAGAACGAGGTGATCGTCTTGATACGACCATATTGAACCAAAAGGAAGACTGCTGATTTCACAATAATTCACTCTGCATTTAATAAGGAGGAAACTGTTATTTATTCAAAATTAACACCTCGAAACAGTGTCTGCCAAACTGATTTATTGCGGTCTCTAATACGTCACTATAACTAATCTGTGTTAGTCAATATTTATAGCCGTGCATCGTCGATGTGTTAGTATTCCGTCTGTGCAAACGGAATCTCTGGTGAATACGAAAAACTTGTCACAAAGAAGGACTTAAATCATCCAAAATTAGTAGAACCTGATCCTGCTATGAAAAATATTTCACAGTTTGAATTTCAGATAGTTTTTTTTATGCTCAACAGCTTATTTCAACAGGCTTGAGCTATGCATCATGTTGATAGCAACAAAAATTATAAATTAATTCATATTAGAAGCATTAACGTTCGTAGATTCAAAGTTGAAAAAATTTACTGATTTATGACATAATCGTTAAAAAATATTTGAAAATTTCGGCATTTGACAACTTCGGTCAAAACGTCACCTGAAGATTCAAAATAATATTTTTGCTTCATGAACGCACTGGTTCGAGTTCAATGAATATACAGGATGAATCGCAACTATTAGGACATAGAATAAGGACAGGTTATTTGCAAAAGATGGACCTCAAATAAAATATTGCTGTGGAAAAAGATACAGAGCGTGGAAGTTCAATTTTTTTCTTTGTTTGCTGATAATTTCACTGCTTCTTTCTCGGTTATCATCAAAATCGGTACAAAGACATAACTTTAGACGAGGAATATTATTTTATGTATTACTTCACTTTTTTGTTACAGGGGGCGCCACGCGAATCGTTCCTGATGATGAAATTAAATAGTAACTTTTTTGACGAAACTTGATAATGATTTTGATGAGAAAATACTATGTAACTAACATTTTTACGTAATATCGGTACTCTTGGTTGAATACAATAATTTCACCCGTTTTGAAAGATTCGTTGTCTCAGAAGGGAATTTCAAATAACATACAAGAAATAAACTTGTATAATAAGACTTCCATTTCAACAGTATGGATGAATTTGAACAATTTGATATAAAGAGAAATCTTAAAGTAAATATTCTACATGAAACCCTCCGACTTCTAATTCCTGTAATAAAAGACTTATGGATGTCACAGAAAATATTATTCTGTTCCCTTATAAAATAAGAAACATTTTGCATTTTTCACCTGAGTTCATATCTCGAATTGATTTCACACACTGAGGACTTCATATGTCCCCAAACATAAATATCGACAGAGTTATAATCACTACAACTTGCTGGACATTCAAAATCACTTTTTCCGCCACTCCATCGATGAGGAAATGAGTCACTTAGATAATTTTCAACAATTAATGGGAACTTAAGCCCTATTCTGCATAAACCACATATTCCTTCTTACATCTGGTGACAATTTGTCGAAATATTTTGCGAGAAAAAATTAATAAGGATCTGCATTTAAATTTCGAGTAAAAAAATATGGCCCGAGCGGTTGATCGCCTACAATGCAACACAAAATATTCAATTAAAGCAATTTGAATGTCTTTCTTTAACAGCATGCATGTTTTTTCTTCCCTGTTTCTCCAATTAAATACCCTTGCTGAATATCGATTCATCAACTCACTTCAGGATTTCCATCTACTCGAACCAAAATTTCATCTACTTCATTAGGTGCAATTTCTTTCGGATGACCACCTCAGTTTCACTCAAACAATGAAATAAAATGTCATATAACACCTGATCGAAATGATGGTTATTCTTCAATTTAACATTTCTTGATTTGAATATTAAAACAGATTTAATCTGTCAGTCTTCTACAATTTTAATTTCAAAAAAAGGTTTTAATGGAAAAAACTTTTAGAATTGAATTAATGTCTACATAAGCACTGCTCATATTTAATAGACGTATATAATAAAAACACAATATACAATGTCGAATGGAATAAATAAACCAACAAATATAAAAAAAGTCATTTAAAATTAATAAATAAATATTTGAAGGAGACAAAGTTTTGTTTCTGATTTTACCATAATGAACACCAATTTTTTTTCAAAAATATAAAACACAACTTAAGGACTTCTCAAAAAATATAATTTATTTGAAATATTTAATATATTGGGCCGATGAAGAGATTATCGGAATTCTAATTGTTTTTTGAAGATATAGTGCATGTTTTGAGAGATTTCTGAATTAACTTATTTGAATATTCGAATATTTCAAATAAATTATATTTCTTGAGAAGTCCTTAAGTTGTGTTTTGTTTTTGAAAAAGAATTGGTGTTCATTATGGTAAAATCAGAAACAAAATTTTGTCTTCTTCAAATACTTATTTATTAATTTTAAATGACTTTTTTATATTTGTTGGTTTATTTATTCCATTTGACATTGTATATAAAGTTTTGATTATATACGTCTATTAAAAATGAGCGGTGTTTATGTAGACATTAATTTAATTCTTAAAGTTTTTTGAAAAAAAGTTTTTTTTGAAATTAAAATTGTAGAAAACTGACAGATTAAAGCTGTGTTGATATTTAAATTTTGTTATTTTTCTTCTATCCAGTTTAAAAGCCTTTTTCTATTTTATTTTATACATAATATATATATATATATACATAAGTAAGTAAAAAAAAATAAAAATACATAATATATAATTATATTTAGGCTTGAATAAATCTCATTATGGAATGTCAATGGTTTAAAGAAAACCTTATAATACATTACAGTTTTCTGTGATTTTGTAACGAACATAGACTATCTGGATTTTTAAAGTTAGTCTGTTTAAGCAAGTTCCGGTTACAATTTAAGGTAAGATATACTGATTGTAAGTTGATTTTGATATTTTAAATATTATCTAGGGCCGATGAAGAGATTATCGAAATTCTATTGTTTTTTGAAGATATAGTGCATGTTTTGGGAGATTTTTGTATTAACTTATTTGAATATTTAAATATATTGAATATTTCAAATAAATTTAATTTTTTGAGAAGACCTTAAGTTGTGTTTTATGTTTTTAAAAAATAATTGGTGTTTATAATGGTAAGATCAGAAACAAAATTCTGTCTCCTTCAAATATTCAATTATTAATTTCAAATTTTTTATATTTGTTGGTTTATTCATTCCATTTGACAATGTTTATTGAGTTTTGATTATATAAGTCTATAAAATATGAGCGGTGCTCATGTAGACATTAATTCAATTCTAAAAGTTTTGTCGGCATTAAATCGGCATTAAATTTGCTAAAAGATAAGTTCTGTGTGCTAAAAAATTCTTATTGAGGGCGTGGTAAGTAGATGAATATCACGATTCTGAAACCATTCACAATGGTTTTATCGATGAAAAATCATTAATTATGGACATGTTTCATTTTCAGCAAAAAAGACCTTATTTAGTCTGTTTTCGAATGACATATCAACTTTAGTGCTAGCTGCTTGTTCTTCTGAGGTCTGATTATTCCAATCCTAAATTTCCTTTCTTTTGAAGCATTTATGATTGAATATTAAGGTAATTCTCATGGAAATCATGAATTGATCTGTTAAATCAAAATAGTTCGAACGAATAAACTAAATTTTGATAATATAGATTTTATGAAAAGAAAACAGACTACTACTACTTATAACAATTGTTGGAAATGTCCACCGCCTTGTTCAATACATTTCACACATCGTTTTCGCACTGAATCTACAACACTGCAAAGTTCACAACTTTTCTGACGCATTTCTGTACAACACAGTTTGATTCTTTCCATCAGATCCTCTCGAGTCTGAACGCGAATTTGATATACTTTTTCTTTCAGGGTGTTCAAGACATAACAATCCAAAGGCGTAAGGTCGGGGCTCCTTGGTGGCCAGCTTACCGGACCGTACTTTTCAATCCATTGCACCCCAAAATTTTCATTCCGGCTATTATGAGCTGGGGAGCCAGAAATTTTGTTTGTTAGCCAGGGCCATTTCATCCAATATGTCTGTTAAGCTGTTTTGGATGAATGTAACGAATTCATCAGCGGGAAGGATTACTGGTCCGAAAAGCTCACCTCTCATGACTCCCAACCACACTTTGACCCTTAACTCATGTTGGGAATGGAAACAAAGTAATCATTTAAAAACTAAATATCGCAAAGTAACGGGCTCCATCCAATATTTGAAGCAAGATTTAATTAAGCCTCCTGCTAAACTTATGCTCAAAACCCCATGCTATCCGGACAGACTGATTTATTTGGCAATCAAACTCTCGCCCTCCACACGTGCGTCCAAAATGGCTCAATAATAAGAAATTCAATGTAGCAGGCCATCGATTAGGAAGGACGACATGGGAAGCCGCCAGATCGGTCTTGTCCGATCGGCCACGGTACAAACATATCGATTACGAACTTAGATATATGTAATTTTTATTCGATGAGGAAAAGTGTGTCACAGAAGTGGCTTCTCTAGGTCACAACGTCTGGTCGACGCTCCACTGGCCCAGACGTATCGATTGAAACAAAGTTGGCTCCCTGCAATCGTGAATGTTGCCGAAAACATCGGATGTACGCCGTCAGCTTACGGGGGCTAGGTGAAAAGTTCGAGACTGTACTGCATTCAATAGCGGGATGCTTGAATTATATGTTTTTTTAATTGAACTGAGAAATTAAAATTTCTACACATACCAAATGATAAATTGATACGCATATCTATTTTACCACATATACAACTATTACAAATCTCAAATATTATACAGATTCATTCTGATAACCTCACTTCAAATTTTAATTTCATAAAAAAATTTTCTAGAATTTTTCAAAATTAAATTAAATGAATGTCTCAGAAAACACATTTTCAATTTAGTAGAACATACAATATTAATACTCATTAAACAGCACCAAAAGGAATAAAAGAGCACACAAACAAAGTCCGATACAATAAAACAAAAGAGTGGAAAAAAAATATAAAATATTAAATAAAGACTTGAAAGATACAAACTTTGTTTCATAACTATGTATTATGAAAACAAAATTCCTCTCCAGACATGACAACATATCCTCAAGAATTTCTTAGAAAATAACTTTCTTTGAAAAAGTTCCTTAAAAAAATACAAAAACATGTAGCAAGTATCAAAAACTAAATCCTTTTCAAAAATACAAAACATAATTTTAAGGACTTCCCAGAAAATATATTCATTTAAAATATTTAATATATTTAAATATTCCAAATAAATTTGTATTTGAATATATTAAATATTTCAAATAAATTTTATTTTGTTTTGTTTTTTTCAAAAGGATTTAGTTTTCATAATTGTAAGATCAGAAACAAAATTTTGTCTCCTTCAAATATTAATTTATTAATTTTAATTGACAATTTATAGTTGTAAGGTTATTTATTCCATTTGATATTGTATATTTAGTTTTGATTTTACACGTCTATTAAATATAAGGTGTGCTTATAAAACATTAATTTAATTCTAAAAATTTTGAATAATTTTTTTTTAATTAAAATTGTAGCAGACTAACAGATTAAATCTGTTTTGATATTCAAATTTTATAATATTCCTTTTATCAAGTGAAAAACCTCTTCTTTTGTTTTAATAAATATCCTCCCTCAAATTTTAATTTCAAAAAAATTTTATACAAAAACTTTTAGAAAATAAATGTCTTTAGAACACACTGTGTCAATTTAGTAGACATATAGAATTAATACTTATTACACAGTACCAAAGGAGATAAAAAAAATTCAAAGAAATATAAATCGTCAACAAAAAGTCATACAGACAATTTAATTTTTTTGAATTTCTTCTATTTCCTTTGGTACTGTGTAATAAGTGTTAATTCTATATGTCTACTAAATTGACACAGTGTGTCCTAAAGACACTTATTTTATTTAATTCTAAAAGTTTTTGAATAAAAATTTTTCGAAATTAAAATTTGTAGGAGGTTAACAGAATATGTATCTTCATGCTATTTAAAATTTTGTAATAATCCTTCTAACAAGAAAAAACCTCTTTTTATTATTTATTAGAAATACTGTTTCTGGGTGAACCGAATGAATGAAATAAAGCTTCTCTTTGCGATCCATGCTAGTGGATAAGGATTTTACAATCCACAATTTCACAATTTCCAATGCTGCGTCATGGATAATAATTCATAAGCAATAAATATATAAGACTTTTCATGTTTTTTAAGGCCATACATACTCATTAGAAAACAATTGAGTTGAAATGTCGAATAACACTTCACAGTTCGAATGACAAAACTTCCAAAACTGCTAGACTGAAATTATAAATATGGAAAGACCTAAGTATCGATAAGAAGAGGATGAATTATATCGAACCTAAACGGGGCTTTCTTTAATGAGACAGAACAGAGTCTTTTAATTGTTTCTTCATTTCAACATTGATAAAGAAAATATATGAAATTCTAATGCATCTTCTGCTATTTATATACTAGTTTCAAGCTGCGCAGGAATTTTCCTCGTAATGAGAGTCTCTTTTGTAAAATTCTCTCAGAAATATTTTTGTAACCACATGGTTTATTTCGAGGTTGACTGTTCTCAGTGGTGAAGAAATAACTGGGAAACACCGAATATAAATGTCTGCATAATGTAGGAGAGATTTATGGTATCTCTTGAAGGATCTCATGCAAGAGCTTCATCATAGTCGTATCGACGAAATCGAATGACCAAAAGGAAAGGTGAACTTTATCTCTAGATAAATGGTGTATACTGATGAATATATTGTTGTAGGTTCAATTTACTTTTATTCAAAAAATATTCAGACAATTTTTGTTTCACAATTTAATAAATATAATATAATAAATTGTGAAATATAAATACGGTGTGAATTTTTGTATTTTTTTTAAATACAGTAGTAATAATGTTTCACTTAGAGCCAACAGCATACTCCATTCATTTAATTCGATTTATTTGTTGCTTTTTTGGTCCTCCGATCCTCAATTGAGGTGAACTTCACTAAAACGTCAAATTAGGAGGATTGAAACCAGATAATTCCTAAGTATTTTCCCCCGTAGATTTTATTTCAGGAAAATCTGTTTTCAAGAGGTTTTCTAAAAGCGATCAATTTGATAGGATTCGCACTGATCATTCAACTGTGTCGGTTTTTGAAAATTTATAAAGATATCTTTTCAGAACCCTTAATGACAGCGATTGATTAAGTTCTTTCAAATTACAAAATATATCGTAAGTTTACAACTTACTGTTTGATTGATTCGGTCTTAACTCGGTGGTAACTCATTTGAATTAAAAAATTTATAAGACGGTATTTTGATTTCCACAAAAATGTTTATAATACAATTTTTTCACCACAATGTGGCTTCTTCAGATATCAAAATTCTACTGGCTGATGTTTTCCAGTGTAACCGAGTTTAAATACAGTGTCAACTACGTGACAAAATGATGGAAGAACAAGTCATAAAAACTCAAGGTGATTATTGGAATTTGCCGCTAAAAATGCCATTAGGGAAAGATATTCAGTAACGGAGACTTGTCCACATCTGTTTGTTCATTCAAAACGATTTACGGCATTATACCTGTTGATTTCAAGAAATTCTAAAAGTATTACTCTAGAAGTTTTGCTTTCGACGTGGATAATTTCATAGTTATTGTTGAATTATGCCTGAATTCCTTAAGATGGTTAGCATATGTCGAATGTACGGAATCCGATATTTAAATCTTTTGGTCTTTCAAGAAAAGAATCCAAGAACATCAAAGGAGTTACATATTGGTTTCGTATTAGGAGTACAAATAAGTTTCCGCCGTTTTATTGTAGATGGCGCGGCACGGAGTTTCGGTTAGCTATCGCAGATGATAACCGTCTTTAAAAATAGTTTGGACATTCAAGAACAACATAACCTATTAATATCATTGATTTTATATGGGTAAAATATAATTTTTATAAGTTGAAAATGTCGAAATTTGAGCCAAGTAATATATTCGACATATGCTAATCATCTTCAGGAACTCAGGCATAATTTCAACAATAACTATGAAATAATCCACGTCGAAAACAAAAATTTTAGCAAGTTTCAGAATTTCTTGAAATGAACAGGTACAATGCCCGTAAAAACCTTTTGAATGAAGAAACATATGTTGACAAGTCTTCGTTACCAAATATCTTTCCCTAATGGCAAGTTTTAGCGGCCAACTCCAATAAACTGAGTTTTTACGACTTGTTCTTCCATTATGTTGTCACGTACTCAACACTGTATTTAAACTCGGTTACACTGGACACCATCAGCCAGTAGAATGTAGATACCTGAAAAATCCATATTGTGGTGAAACATATTATGAACATTTTTGTGGAATTTAAAATACTGTCTCTTATATATATTTTTTTAACTATTTATAGCTTTTTAATTCAGATTTGCGATTTCAGCAAACAAAATCTTGAAAAATACTTTATTCAACCTCTTTGTATATTCTGTGGTCGAACATAAAATACGTATTGTACTCTGGTCATTCACTAAGGAACCATTTGTGCTCTGTGGTAGTTCGAAATAACACGTGGTCGTGTGAGTATGATAGGTATTTTCAATTGATTGAGATACACTTTGTTTTATTCAGTTTTAAAATGTAGTAGTCACTACGTAACTCGGGTCACCGTATATTCAGTTAATAAAAAGTAATAGAAAATTTAGTAATTTCTTATTTCATTCCATTTCAACATGAACGATCACAAAGTAATGAGCTACTCCATCCAATATTTAAAGTTTTATTGTGAAAACTTAGTTACTCATTCAAAGTTTAAAGTATTGTCTGTCGCGCCATTACTTTTTGACGGATCCCATCGAAAAAAGCCGGTTCTTTAGCCGCCATCCATGCATCGATACATTTTTTGACTTCAGAGGGTGTTCCTTGGAAAGTTGAAGTGAATGCGAATATAAACTTATTCAAGAGCCGAGAGCGAGAATTTGTGATTATAACTTGAGAGTTGAGACAGAGAGAAAATGTGATTGGAGCTGACTTGTTTATACAGTGTGTGTGTGTGTATGTCTGTGTTGCGTGACCGTCTGGTCGAAGCACGAAGAGAGGGATTGTCTATGTGTTTGGAGGCCGAGTGCCAACGAGCGAGTTTGAGGGATATATCTTCAATAGTGCTAAAGCTATTCTTTTAAATATTAAGCGCGAGCAGGTAGAATTTGGAAACGACATTTGGTTATTTTCGTTTCTACTGTTCCATTTAGGTTTCTAGTAAAAATGAGACATTTTTGAGAGGCTTAGATTTCTGGACCCTGGAAACGTTGTTGTAATGTACCTAGTAAAAATTAAAAGTTCTTTGTTCGACGTAGAATTCGAACATCCACATTTCACGTTTTCGATGAAATTTTGTCAACCATGTATTTACCAGTGCTCAACATCCTCACGTGCTCTTATAATTTTTTCCATTATACAACCTAACCTTGTTAAATCTTCAAAGTCGCGTCACTTCAACCATAAACTTCAATTTCAGCTAATTGAAACCCTTCCGAGTTTCCAGGGAACAATGCCTGATATATGTCGTGGGCGTTCAGATCCGTACACCGAACACGTGCCAATCCGTCAGCCAAAGTAATGGGTCACGTGTTGGGCCAGCGGACGCTATAGCCAACGTCATCTTGCGGAACTTCGCCGTATCGACCGCCGTTCTCTCGTTTTGTCTCCTTCTCCAGTCTAGACGCTGCATTATAAATAGGAAGTTATTCTGTTAGTGTGAGTTTTATTACTATCAAAAACTAATCAGGCGCGCGAGGTTGCCAGGTGCGTTGTTTATTCAGGACGGGAGGCGTAGATGTTGGTAGTCGTTGGCGTATTGTTTTGTTCCCGTAGTATTTCGGTCTGCATGCCAGATTCGAAAAAACTCAAGGGAAAGAGCTGGCTCAAATGGGAAAACTGAAGATTTATTATTCTATTTGTTTCCAAATTCTAGTGCACCTGCATTCCCCTTCTCTATAATAATACATACAGGTTGTCCGGTATTAACTTTATTGAAGGTTGGACCATCTGGAGGTTGCATTTTGAAGTAGTAGTTATTTCGAAACTCTCATTCCTCTGTCACTCGTGTTATGATAGGAACTTAGTTTAATATCTCAAATTAATGCAATGGGTCGAATTACGCTTGAACTAAACTAGGAAATATCATAAATAAAATAGAAAAAGACTTTTTACTTGATAGAAATTTGAGTATCAAAACAGATTTAATCTGTTTGTCTTCTACAATTTCAATTTTAAAAAAAATATTTTATTCAAAAAACTTTTAGAATTAAATTAATGTCTACAATAAGCACCGCTTATATTTAACAGACGTATATAATCAAAACTCAACATACAATGTCAAATGGAATAAATAAACCAACAAATATAAAAAAGACAATTAAAATTAATAAATGAATATTTCAAGGAGACTATATATTGAGTTTGGATTATATACGTCTATTAAATATAAGCGGTGCTTATGGTAGACATTAATTTAATTCTAAAACTGTTTTGAATAAAAAAAATTTTTGAAATTAAAATTGTAGACGACTAACAGATTAAATCTGTTTTGATATTCAAATTTTGTTATATTTCTTCTATCAAGTAAAAAGCCTTTTTCTATTTTATTTTATATATAATATATAATTATATTTAGTATTGAATAAATCTCATTCTGGAATGTCAATGGTTTAAAGAAAACCTTATAATAAAATTTGAATAGTAAAACCTTACAAATTTCTGTGATTTTGTGACGAACTGACTACCTGGATTTTTAAAGTTAGTCTGTTTTAAACAAGTGCCAGTTACACTCTAAGGTATGATATACTGATTGTTAGTTGATTTATTTCCACAAAAATGTGGAAATAAATTACTGTCATATATACATTTTTTAATGTGTTTTATGTTTTTGAAATGGAATTGGTTTCATTATGGTAAGATAAGAAACAAAATTTTTTCTCTTTGAAATATTTATTCATTAATTTTAATTTCCTTTTCTATATTTGCTAGTTTATTTATTCCATTTGACATTTTATATTGAGTTCTGATTATATACGTCTATTAAATATAAGCAGTGCTTATTGTAGACATCGATTTAATTCTAAAAGTTTTTTGAATAAAAATTTTTTTTGAAATTAAAATTGTAGAAGACAGATCAAATCTAGTTTGATATGCAAAAATTGGGAAATATCAAAAACTCATTTCCATTTTTATCCAAACTGTTATAAATTACGTGGGAAACTCAATAAAAATTGAATGCGCTCACGGCAATTCAATCAAATTTCAAATCAATTGCAGTAGTATATATAAATATCACAGCCTGAGTCCTCCTCCTAGCATAAAAAGAACACAAATGTAAAGTTTCTAACGTTAGTATATAAGTGACCATACCGTTTTTTCTAAAACATTTCAGAGATAAACATCATTATACTCGTATATATGATTAATGGTTTCAAGGCCATTTATAAAAATTTAAAAAAAGAAGAGGTCCCAAAATACTACCTTGAGGCACACCAGAGGTAGCAATATACTAGTACGACAAAATATTACCAATCTTTAATCTTTGTACTCATCAACGTGAGTATGAAGTTGCAAAAATAACTTTAAAATAAATATTTTAAGGCAAATATTCGTACAATATTTTCTTCAAAAACCACTGAAAGAATCTTGAATATTTCAGAAAATTTGGGTAATATTCTCTAATAAAATAAACCATAATACAGAATCATATATTATTAATAAATGATCCCAGTAATGATTTCATTTCGAAAGTATATTGACGCAAAACATTGAACACTGGAGGACTAATCGTCTTCTGAATGCAACGAGATCTTCTACCTCAGACTGAACTGACAGAATGTGACCATTTCAAACCTTCAATGAATAAATACAATATCTATTTCAATTCTTTATTCAATACAAATTTTTATTTCATATTATGGTAAACTACTCCAGAGTCAACTTTATATTTCCAGTAATTCCATAACAATCAATATAGGTAGAGTTACGAGTATGCTCACATGTGAATGATTTAACCGCACATCGACTAAAAGGCTAGATTTATTCGTTAGCTCGCTCCAAAGTTATGAAGTTACTTCACTAATATGAGTATGTCCAATTTACATTACCCCTATTAATTAATATGCTATCGAAACTTCTAAAAAGCGTTCGTTTCTAGCTCTTGATTAATTTCACAGGAAATTGCAGCCCCTGTTCAGATTTCAAGTCAGAAGTACCTATCAGTTTTTGAACAACTATATCATAAATAAGAAATATATTATAATATACAGGGTGACAAGAAAAACTTCGGACAAATTTTACTCTGGAACATCGAAAAATCATCTTCACTGATGAGGCCCATTTCCACCTCAAAGGCAGATAAGCAGAATTGTTCCATTTGGGGCTCGGAAAATTCAAGAATGATTGTTGAAAAACCTCTCCATCCACAACGTGTCTCTATTTGTTGCGGTTTTTGAGCTGGCGGTCTGATTGGACCTTAAATATTCGAAAATAAGGCAGGTGCAACTGTTACGGTGAATGGATTAGGCTAACGTGTTATGAATAATAATTTTTCAAGGCCGGAGTTGGAAGGTATGGATGTGCACAAGGTCTATTTTCAACAAGAAAGCGCTACGGGCCACAAAAGTAACGAAATAATCGCAATAATTGCAAGAAGAGTTTCCTGGCCATATGAGTTCTCGAATAGGAGACAATTGGTCACCGAGATCTTGTGATTCAACACCTTCAAACTTCTATCTGTGGGGCAACGTGAAAGATAAGGTCTAGTCAATGCTACAGAATCGATTCAAGACCTTAAAGATGTTATTCGTGAAGAAGTTATCGAGGACGTACAGAATATGCTGCTGCAACCGTGACCGTGACGGCTATTTGGCTGATATATTATCTATTGTTAATGGCAACCTTCCTCGTTGCAATGAAATAAACATCCAGTGTTTTCTCTTAAGAAATATTCGTTTTTTGTAATATCAAAATTGAACCTTTTATTGGAAAACCCTTCAGATCTTTCGAAGAAACATTGAAAAACTCATCCAAGAGCTCAAAAAAGTTGAACTATTGCAATATTGTTCCAACATTGCAATAGTTCAACTTTTTCAACCAGCCCTTTTATTGGAGAAACAGAGAAAGAAATTTACATTCAATAGATTAATATCTAAAAGGATGGAATTTTCAGAGTTGCATTGAAATTTTCATTAAGTTTCGTCAAAATTACAATGAGTATGCAATTACAGACACGTTTCCACTGAAAAGATTGCTTCAGTTAAATCCAGGCGGACATGAATTGAATGAAATTCATTTTCAAACAATGCAAGAAAACAGACAATGAAATTTTAAAAATCGGCGGATGGAATGATTCGTACTGAAAAAAACAGCTCATATTCCCTAGTTTCGAGTAAAATGAAACATGGAGAGATCTGCATTTTTGTCTACTAATTGGACGCTGTTTGCGGGTTGCATTGGCTGAAATTTATCCTGAATATTCATTCAGACAACTGACTATTAATGAACAATGCAGTGCAGTAAATTCGAATACAAGTTGACTTGCAACGATTGCCCTTAAGTATATACTGGCCAGACAGATAGATCATTCAAGAAAAGAATCCAAGAACAGCAAAGGAGTTACATATCGGATTCCGTACATTCGACATATGCTAATCATCTTAAGGAATTCAGGCATAATTTCAACAATAATTATGAAATTATCCACGTCGAAACTAAAGGTTCTAGATAAACACGTTTAGAATTTCTTGAAATCAACAGGCACAATGCCCGTTAAATTCTTTTGAATGAACTATCAGATGTTGACAAATCTCCATTACTGAATATCTTTCCATAATGCTATTTTTTAGCGGCAAACTCCAATAAACACCTTAAGTTTTTACGACTTATTTTGTCACGTACTAAACACTATTTAAACTCGGTTACACTATACACCATGAGCCACCAAAATGTAGATATCTGAAGAAGCTGCATCGTGGTGAAACATCACATTCACATTTTTGTGAAAATTGAAATACTGTCTCTCATACATTTTTTAATTAAAATGAGTTTCCACCAAGTTAAGACAGAATCAGTCAAACAGAAACGGCTTTATTTATAAAGCT
The DNA here is from genome assembly GCA_034642435.1 of Megalocaria dilatata. Classification (NCBI taxonomy): domain Eukaryota; kingdom Metazoa; phylum Arthropoda; class Insecta; order Coleoptera; family Coccinellidae; genus Megalocaria; species Megalocaria dilatata. The sequence goes on from CM067854.1 coordinate 35,384,871, forward strand.
TTTCAACGACGTATAATACATTCTTTTAAATCAACATTTTTATTGGAGAATAGATGAGAAACTATGGAAGTAAAAACAGAAGGAAAAATTATGATCTACGACATTCTTTATTATTCACTCAAGTTTAAAACTTATCGACTTGAAATTTTCATATTTTGTCATGGCTAACCATACATTTACTTTGAACTCGTATTGGTAATAAGTCGTTACAGTTGCGTGTGGATTCTTATTGGCCCAAACATGGGAATTGTGGAAATTTAATATTCCAGAGCGTGCTAATTAATACAGTATTTCTTTAGTGTATCATATTTTGTTGGGAAGCTTCATTAATAAGGTAGTTTTTGTACATATATTCCATGGCAGTTTACAGTGCGGAATTTAGAGTTTGACCAAAGATTATGGCCGCAGAAAATTTTATAATAATTTTTTCCTTAACCATCCTATTATAAGTAGGTATTTCATACAAATTTCCCTGACACCGCCCTGGTCCAAGGAGAATTTTCCGCTCTTTCTAATGGTGTGAACTGATGTTTGATTGGACACCCTGTATATACACATATATTCAGTTTTGATGTAGGAAACTGAACTATTTCAGAGAATATGAGTGTGAACTGAAGAAAAAGTTTCATGATGAATTATGATACGAAATAGTTATTTTCCTATCAAGAGCGGAAAGTTTTACTTTTCCGTACGGAAAAGATACTTCACACTCATGATCGGAGCAATATTTTTTCTTCAATCGACTTATAAAATTTTAAAAAAAACTATAATTCAATGAGGATAAACAACTTCGATAAGTATTTGCTTTGACATGTTGATTAACTCCAGTAACCAGTTTCTATAGAGAGTCATCCAGACCCTGAGATGAATAAAAAATATACAAACCGATGAATGTCAAAAATGATTTTGACAAATATCTAGATTTCTTCAAAAATTCGACAATGTTGAATGCGAAGAATGAATTGATGATCATCTGCTCATTGATTAAAGTCTACAAGTTAGAAAATTCAACTAAAGTTATCAGTGAGCAGATCGACTGACCCCATGTTAGAGGTATTGAAATAGCGAAATTCAACGAAACTGAACCAATGCGGTAAAGTACCTTTCCCGCATTAACGTGCGGGGAAAGAGATACTTTTGGAATCGAAAACAGTGTGGGAAAGTAGTTATTTGGACACGGTTGTAGAAAAAGGAAATAATATTAAATTTGGTGTTATAGCTAGGGAAATTGCTCAACACTTCTTGTAAAGGGTTTTCCAATAAGAGTTATCATTTTGAATAGCCCGCTGTCTGGGCAGCTGTCTCTTCTGAAGCCGATGTCTTTTGACATTTGAGAAGTGAAAACTATGCCACTACTAAAAATGGAACGATATATGTTTTCACACTGCATTGAAATTCAACATAAGAAAAACAAATGTTAACTTCCGCTATTTTATTGATTTACACGACAATTGTTCCGTCATACCATGACTTCATCAGGTGAGTATTTAAACTGAGGTATACAATGCAAAACATGACCTTAAATACACAGCTCTGGTACAAAAAAAGAGGGGTGAAAAGAGATGGTTTACAATTAATTAAAAATTGTTAAGTAGGGGGGATCTGTTTGAATTTATTTGATCATTCAATTAAATTTGTCTTTTCTTTTATCTATTGATCTCTAAAGTTTCTAACATATTTAGTTTATGACTTCTATTTTCGATATGTAATATTTTATAGTTCATATTAAAATTATGACCAGTCTCTAACAAATGGTTGGCATGAGTTGAATTCGGTTTATTATTAGTATAACATTTTTCATTTTCTCCTAGCATTGTTTGGGCCTGTCTGTCACATATATACATGGGCAATCACAACATGTTAACTTGTAAACTCCTGATTTTTTGTTTTTAGGAATTACGTCTTTATTTTTTTTATTGAGCTGCCTGAAAATTTAATGGTTTGAAAAAAATGTTCTAATTTTATTTTTTCTTTTAATATCTAGCAATCTTTTCAGATTTTTGGCCTATGTAAGTTAATGAAATAAATTTTGTTTCGTTTGAATTTTGAAATTTTGAATATACAAGTGATATTGATTTCTTGTAATTTATTTTATCGAGTAAATTATCTACAATTAACGGATTAAAATCATTATTGAATACTATTTGTTTAATCGTTTTATACTCTTTGTCAAAATTTTTTTTCGTCATGGGTATGTTAACCAATCTATAAAGCATACTATTATAAGCTGACAATTTTTGTGAAAATGGATGGTTTGAAGTAAAATGAATCGTACCATCTGTTTGTGTAGGTTTCCTGTATATGGAAAACTCGTGTCTATTATTAATTTTAGTAATTTTTAAATCTAATAAATTGATGCTATTATTTATTTCATCTTCCTGTGTGAATTCACTGGTTGGATATAATTTATTGATAGATTCCAAAAACGAACAGAGTTGTCTATTTGAGCCATTAAAAAAACAAATTATGTCATCTACATAGCGGTACCAATAAACTTAATCTATAAAATATGGGAGTTTTTTATATTGGTTTCTACGTGATCCATTAATATTTCTGATAACAAGGGGCTTAACAGAAGTCTAACATTGTTAGATTTCAAGGCGTCTAATATTTCTGTTTTTACAACAGGATCAGTTCGTTTTTGGAGTAATCATCAACTAATTTTATAGTTTCACTGACCGGTATAATAGGAAATAAGTTTTTTACATCAAAGGAAATAAGTTTGGTATTGTTTGGAATGTGTAAATAATTAATTTTTTGTATAAGTTAAAGAGCTTGTTTCCTTTGATGTAAAAAACTTATTTCTTATTATACCGGTCAGTGAAACCATAAAATTAGTTGATGATTTATTACTCCAAAAACGAACTAATCCTGTTGTAAAAAAAGAAATATTAGACGCCTTGAACGTTTGCCTAGATCAAAATTACTTTATGTTCAACGGCACGTTTTATCTAGACGAAGAAAGTTTAACAATGGGAAATATTCATGGATCACGTAGAAACCAATATCCAAAAACTCCCATATTTTAAAGATTTCGTTTATTGGTACCGCTATGTAGATGACATAATTTGTTTATTTAATGGCACAAATAGTCAACTTTGTTTATTTTTGGAATCTATCAATAAATTATATCCAACAATTGAATTCACACAGGAAGATGAAGAAAATAATAGCATCAATTTCTTAGATTTAAAATTACCAAAATTAATAATACACACGACTTTTCCAAATACAGGAAACCTATACATATAGATGGTACGATTCATTATACTTCAAACCATCCATTTTCACAAAAATTGTCAGCTTACAATAGTATGCTATAGATTGGTTAACATACCCATGACGAAAAAAAATTTTGACAAAGAGTATAAAACCATTAGAAAAAGAGCTTTCAATAATGATTTTAATCCGTTAATTGTAGATAATTTACTCGATCAAATAAATTACAAGAAAGCATTATCACTTGTATATCCAAAATTTCAAAATTCAAACGAAACAAAATTTATTTCATTAACTTACGTAGGCCAAAAATCTGAAAAGATTGCTAGATATTTAAAGAAAAAAGAAAATTATAACACCCCTTTTAAAAACATTAATTCTTAAGGCAGTTTAATGAAAAAAAATGAAGACCACATTCCTAAAAACAAAAGATCAGGGGCTCACAAGTTAACATGTAGTGATTGCCCATGTGTATATGTGGTATCCAGACAAGGATACGAAAACATGAAAAATTATTAATAATAAACCAAATTCAACTTATGCCAACCATTTCTTAGAGACTGGGCATAATTTTAATAAAAACTATGAAATATTACATATCGAAAACAAAAGTCAGAAACTAAATATGTTGGAAACTTAAGAGATCAATAGATAAAATAAAAGACAAATTTTATTGAATGATCAAATATATTTAAACAGATCTCCCCTACTTAATATTTTTCATTAATTGTAAACCATCTCTTTCCACCCCTCTATTTTTTGTACCAAAGCTGATGTACTCACCTGATGAAGTCATGGTATGACGAAACAATTGTCGTCTAAATCAATGAAATAGCGGAAGCTATAATAACATTTGTTTTTCTTATATTGAAGATGAATTTCCGTCAAGTAAAGACCGAGACAATCAAAAAAAGCATTGAAATTCGTTACAAAAATGGTCAAAACTTTGCAGTCACCATTTGCAAACTACTTTTGGGTCGTCGTGAGCCACCTTTTCAGCCGACAATAGTGAAACTGATGGAAAAATTTGAGGTGTTGGGACAAGTTAGTGATGTGAAGAATCGAAATCGTGTGGCTCGCTCAAGAAAATCTGAGAATATTGCTGCTGTGGTGTTGACGAAAACCCAGGTTTATCTAATCCTCATCGGAATTAGGCATTACACAAACGACATTACTCCTTATTTTGCATAAAGACTTAGGTCTTAAGGCTTTTAAAGTTTAGTTAACATAAAACTCAAGCCTGTCTATTACCAACGTCGTATCTTCGCTAATTGGGTCCCATCAGAATGAATCCGGATATTCATCGCAAAATTATCTTCGGATGAAGCCCATTGATACCTCGGAGACTACGTTATGAGCAGAATTGTCGCATTTGTTGCTCGGAAAATCCGAAAATCCAAAAATGATTGTTGAAACGTCTCCCCATCCTCAACGTGTCACTGTTTGGTGCATTTTTTGGGCTAGCAGTGTGACTGGACCTTACTTATTCGAAAATGAGGCTGGTGCAATTATTTCTTGGCCGTGTTCTTTTCCGAAGAGGTGATCACAATTGGCCACCGAGATCTTATGATTTAACAACATCAGTCTTTTTTCTTTGAGGCCACGTGAACGATAAAGTCTGTGCCAATGCTCCACAATCGATCCAAGACCTCAAAGATGGAACTCGTGAAGTTATCCAGGTCATACAGCCGCAAATGTACGAATAATTTCATGAAAAGAATATGGTGCTGCAGCCATAGTCATTTGGTTGATAATTTTTTCCATTCATAATGGTTTACATGCCTCTTTTCAATGAAAATAACAGGCATCGATTTCTCTTGAAATATACTCTTTTTTTTTATTTCAAAATGAAACCCCTTATTGAAAAACCCTTCGTTTCAGTGTCTAAAACAAAGGCGGTAGAATTTGTTTTCAAATCCTTCTAGAATTGCACAACTACCTTCTGTTTCCCCAAGATTCTCAACGTTGAGTGAAAACACTCCCGTAGCTTAGACAAAAAAACTTAAATCCAAGTAGAAGAGGTCGACAAAGCGCAAACTGAAAGTTACGGTCGCAAACTTTCGCGTACGGTTGACGTGATGGCGCGTTCACAGTTGCGTGAAGAACACGTTCGAAATTCGTGAGGAACTCTTATCAGACGCTTCCGAGGAGAATTTAATTCATTAGTTCAAGATGACGGGGAAGAAATTCGTGGTCCCGCTCACGAATTTCGCAGTCTGGGGGCCCCGGCAGACGGAACGTAGGGACTCTGATGGAGGAGGGAAGGCTGTTTGTTTTCCGGGGATGCAGACCTCATTAGTATGACAAACATGGCACGGCACAAAACGCTCCCGCGAAAGTATATCACATACGTGGCTGAGTATCATTCGGCTGGATGAAGAAGCATTTTTAACGACGTTTCGTGAGACGTAGGACTTCATCTAGATCGTCATTGTGGCCGGAATGCGCTCTTGAATTCGTAGTAGGTGTCTGGCGGCTTTTTTTCTCGAGGATTTCGGCAGCGCTGTGCCTCTTCACATTTGTTCTATGTTGGTAGACGGCGCAAGATTCGTTAGCTTCGTGTTTAACTGCAACAATTAGGATTTAAGGTGTAACTTGTCTTCTGAATTCAACTGAAATACTCTTCTCAGTTATTATTTCGAGAAAATGAACCCAGATAAACGAAACAAGAAACTGATCGTCAAAAGTAGAGGATATTGTCAAGGAAATGATGTTTTTACAATAACAAAAATGTATTTATATATGTAAAAATAAAACTGTTATTTTTAGGGAAAAACTACTTTGTAACTTCTATGTTCTATGTCTAAGATCTTAACCTAAAAAGTGTCACATGTTTATCTAAATAGTTGTTAGAAATGTGAATTGAGAAACCCGAAGAAATAGCATTGTTTTTGATTTCTTCCAGGTTAGTAAGCTATTGCTTTTATTTATTTCTTTGTATTTCTCTGTATGTTATTTTTTTATTTTGTGTATGTTATTCTGTTATATTTTGAACTAAAGAAAATAAAATATTCCAGAATCATGACATCTAATCGTCTATTTCTTCAATTATAAAAATAAGAATTGATAACATTCTTATAAATCAACAACGTAAGCTATAATGACGACATCGATTAAAGTAAGAGGTTCATTTCGTATGTGTGTCATTTCATTTACGCCGGAATTGAAAGAAATATATTTTTATGCCGAAGAAGATGTGATGTTTAAGAATGGATATTTACAACTGATTTATTCGCCCGCATACGTGAGAACAGTATTTGGACAAGAATCACCAAAACCACAGGATACGGTAGAACTTTCAAGAAAAAGCAAGGATTTCAAGAGGATAATAGAGGATTTTGTGCTGAATAATTTTGATGGTAAGAGTATTTCAGTGAATTTATGGTTAAAAAAAATTCGAGACGGAATGCACGCGTTGTGTAGAAGAAGATAAAGATAAAATTTTGATTTTACGGTTGTTTCTGGATGGAATAGCGAAAGAATGGTTTGATTCTAAATTGATTACATTAGGTTTAAACAAAATTTTTTCAAATATGGAAAGATAACTGCTTAGAGTGTTTTTGTGAAACAAGTTGGCATAAATATAGAGAGGCCTATTCATTTAGGTACATAGGAGGAAGTTTAGTTGACTACGCTTTTAGGAAAGAAAATTTGTTGTTGAATCTCCGAAATTATTTTCCAACTGACATATTAGTTGATTTAATTGTGACAAGTTTGCCAAATATTTTACAAGATAGAATTGATCGATCAAATGTAACAACTTTCGAGAAATTATTCGGTGAGTTGCGAAAGCTAGAAAGTTAAAAAAAATATGACAACGATCGAAATAAAGAAAACCATAGAATGAATAAATTTGCCGAACAAATTCCTTCCTATTCACAAACAAATAGAAAACCAGTTAGGAAGGAACCATGCTCAATTTGTGAGAAGAATGGTTTTTGAGGTAGATTTCATCCGGAGACTTTATGTCGGCTAAGGAATAAATCCAATAATTTCTAACAAAAGAACTTACCCGGTAACATAAAAACTGTAAACAATCTTGGGGTACAGGATGATTTAAATCAGGCCATTTCAAACAAAAAAAAAACTAAGGCTGCTTCCATTGATAGAATTGAAGGAGTTTATAAATAATAATGAATTATGTGGAATTTATGATTTGGGCTCAAATGCTAGTCTTCCAAATTCCAAAGTAGCAGAAAAGTTATGTCTACACATTCAAGATAATAGAAACACATTCAAAACAGTCAGTGGCAGGGCAAAATTTTCAGGAAAAATAATCACAAAAATGAGAATCAATAATATCAAAAAAGAAGTTGTACTTTTTGTAGTTAAAAATTTTGAGTATGATATTCTACTCGGACTAGATTCTATTTCAAATTTTCCATTAAAACAATATTTTGATTTGAATATTTATCAAAGATTAAATATGAATGAAGAGAGAAAGATCGATTGTGTCCATAATAATAATAATAATGATAACAATGATTACACCATCAATTTCAATGAAGGGATGCCAACAAAACTTTTCGAAGCAAAATTGAACCATTTGGAAACGAATCAGAGAAATAAAATTGAAGTTTTAATAAATGAATATGACCATATTTGGAAAATACAAGTTTGATATTGGTCAGGTGCAAAATAATGAGGCACATATAAAACTTTCAAAACACAAATTTATAGCAAAAAAACCATACAGATGCTCAATGGAGGATTAAAAAGAGATAGAATTCCAAATAGGAAGATTGTTGAAAGCGAATCTGATTGAGGAGTCCTTCTAACCTTTTGCATCACCAGTCACTTTAGCATATAAGAGAGATGAAGGGTCTAAAACCAGATTATGTGTCGATTTTCGTGAACTCAATAAATTAATTGTTCCCGAACCACAGCCTGTCCCATTAATTGATGAAATCTTAGCCAAGACCCGAAATGCAAAATTCTTCACTACATTAGATGTAAATTCTGCCTTTTGGTCGATTCCTATTCGTATCAAAGATAGATATAAGACTGCTTTTGTGATAAAGAATGGTCACTGGCAATGGAAATTAAAATTCTCCTCAGAGAAATATTGAGATCTTGAGCACGATAAGGAGTGGATGCTGATGGATGTTCAGCCATATTCTAGGAAACATCAGTAATGTTCACAGGTGTACCCACTGGACAAGAACGTCAACTGGATGTTTTATCCAATAACGATTCACTTTCACGAAGTAGATCCACGAATTACCGTTTCATTTTTATTGAATTCTCCACGTAAATTTCTAACAGTTTGGACCTTTTGAAAAATAAATTTTCAATATTTCCCAGTCTAATTCAAGCGTAAATCGACTCATTTCGTTAATGTCAAATATTAAACTAACTCTCTGTCAAAACATGGATCACAGAAGTGTTGCCAGATTCGAAGTAACCAGTATTTCAAAATGTAAACTCTATATGGCCAATCTTTACAAACTACTCTAAAGCTTCTGAGGAATCTGCACCGGAGATCAGTACAATATCGATAAATATCAATTTGAAATTTGTTGATATTATGAAATTAGTTCATAGTAAAGATGATTTGAAATCAATGAAGCCTTTGGACATAAAAAAATATTCAATATATTTCAATAATATCTTTTTCTCTTATAATGCTAACACTATAACACTTGGATTCTTGCTAACTTTTTTCTTTACCTGAAGCTGTATGAATACTGTTCACCCTTTATTGAGTTTTCCGTTAATTGAAGGTGTAATATTTGGAAACTGCAGTCACAAAAATATACAAACGATCATTAAAAAGGAGTATGAACTATGGTAATACAAAGTTCTAGAAATCTAGACAGTGTAACGTACATCTGTATAACAATTCTATACTCAAACAGACTCGACAAGGTTTTGTAGATCACAGAGGCAAATTGCGGACATGCGCACGTTTCAAAATAATTGGTTTTCGATAGACTCCAAATCTGTCAAGTATCTATATTCGCTATACACAGAAACTATAAGATATTAATAATACTACTATACTAGAGTATGCAAAATACATACAAGACATACCTTTGCGAGTTAATTCAAGTAAAGAAATCTATTCTCGATATTTTCACGTTACTAACGCAGGATAAACTTTCCTCATGCTAAAATCAGACCATAATTTGCCGTAATGCTCATAATTAGCATATTCATATTTAAATGAATTAATTCGGCTGATCTGTACCAAAAATATATAAAATAGAATTCTATTACTATAGCTCATACTCCTTATTAATGATTTTTGGTACAGATCAGCCGAACTAATTTATTTTAATATACAAACGACTCAATTTTTTAGCTGGGAAACACGGTAATTTCAAGAAACTTGTTTTAATCATAATATTCAATAGAAAGTCCAATAAATCAGTAACGATCTTATAAAATTTTCCAAAATTTCAGTAATCTGCATTAAGTCTTATAAGGGCAGTAAATACAAATGAGAAAAAATACAATGCGATTTAAAAATCTGCCATGTATAGGTTCCAATAATTTTTTTTCAATCTCTATAGGCAAACAATCGGTATCACTCGAGCTGTAAGTACGTATATAATGACATCTGTTCAAGCTGCGTCGATTATTTCTCTGTAAAGGAGTATTTAAATTTAGAAATCACTGTGAGCCAAATTTATTTTAGTTAATCTACTCTATTTATAACCCAGACTATACAAATGCCAAAAATTGTAAACAATCGGACGAACGTTAAGTAATAAAATTGTAATGAGAAATAGTTTCCCAGTCATATCCGCTGTTTGTTTTTGAAGAAGGCCATAAATTGCCAACTTTTTTGGGACATTTCCTCTTTCGATTCGGTCAAAACATCCAGCAGGACTTTTCCGTTGAGATGTTGCTCGAAATATGGTGAATGGGGTTTTTTATTTTATTGTTTTTGTATTGGCAATACAGTCGGATGTGTGGGAATATTTCGTGAATGTATTTTTCGCGCTCGTTTTAGTGCGTCTTTCATTTTGTCAGAATGTATGCATTTTAGAATTTCCAGTTCAAAATGTGTTTTTAACGATTACCGTGAACATATAGATGATTTTTGATTGTCTCGGTCTTTACTTGACGGAACTTCATCTTCAATATAAGAAAAACAAATGTTAACTTCCGCTATTTTATTGATTTACACGACAATTGTTTCGGCATACCATGGCTTCGTCAGGTGAGTACTTAAACTGAGGTATACAATGCAAAACATGACTTTAAATACACAGCTCTGGTACAAAAATAGAGGGGTGGAAAGAGATGGAAAATATTAAGTAGGGGGATCTGTTCAAATCTATTTGATCATTCAGTGAAATTTGTCTTTAATTATATCTATTGATCTCTAAAGTTTCTAACAGATTTAGTTTCTGACTTTTGTTTTCGATATGTAATATTTCATAGTTCATATTAAAACTATGGCCAGTCTCTAACAAATAGTAATATCCAAAATTTCAAAATTTAAACGAAACTAAATTTATTTCATTAACTCACATAGGCCAAAAATCTGAAAAGATTGCTAGATATTTAAAGAAAAAAGAAAAATATAACATCTCCATTAAAACTATTAATTCTTCAGGCAGCTTAATAAAAAATAATAAAGACGTCATTCCTAAAAACAAAAAATCAGGAGTTTACAAGTTAAGATGTAGTGATTGCCCATGTGTATATGTGGGACAGACACGCCGTTCATTCCAAACAAGGATACGAGAACATGAAAAATGTTACATTCATAATAAACCGAATTCAACTTATGCCAACCATTAGTTAGAGACTGGCCATAATTTTAATATGAACTATGAAATATTACATATCGAAAACAAAAGTCAGAAACTAAATCTGTTAGAAACTTTAGAGATCAATAGATATAATAAAAGACAAATTTTACTGAATGATCAAATGGGTTTAAACAGATCCCCCCCTACTTAATATTTTTCATTAATATATATACCATCTCTTTCCATCTCTCTATTTTTGTACCAGAGCTGTGTATTTAAGGTCATGTTTTGCATTGTATACCTCAGTTTAAGTACTCACCTGATGAAGTCATGGTATGACGAAACAATTGTCGTGTAAATCTATAAAATAGCGGAAGTTAATATTTGTTTTTCTTATATATAGATAATTAATTAATAATAATGGTGAAAATTCAATGAGATATCTGACAGTGTGGAAAGTATTGTCTTATTTATTGATATTCGCATAAATTAGGAATTTTATTTCACAAAGAAACTTTTCTATTAATTCCGCAAATAATCAATAAAAGTCTCATTTATTTCTTCAGTTACCAATAATTTGGATTGGCTGCACGTACGATGACGTCAGATTAACGTAAACAACACGTCTGTTATACACCTCAGTGCTCAAATAGAATTTTTCTGACAAAACATGATTTATGTTTATAGTTGCATGTTCAAATTTACTTACTGATCAATATTTTTTTAGATATACCAGGCAACTTCTATCTTCAGAAGAAAAATGGTTCGTTATTAAGGTCTTGCGTAGTAAAATATTCGAACAAAGACATTTTGTGAATCAGTGCAGGTTTTCCTAATCGTCAGTTCCACATTTTGGCCCAAAACTCCAAGGAAACTAACCCTTTGAAGTTGTTCGAAATGGTCTTTGTCGTTGAAAATTTTCAATAACTTCAGGGGGACAGCAAAATTTGAGGAATCTAACTACAGGATACAGAAGAGCAGGCCACAGTAACATTAAAACTGAATTTCAAGAGGCAAGCTGTTTTATATCAGGGACTGTGATACGAAATAACGCAAAATGTCGAAGATCAATTAAGAAACCAGATAGAGTGAACGTTTTTATGGTTTTCGAATTTGAGGTTTGAAAGTGACAATTTTATATGAATGAAAAAGATTGACATAAGTGAGGTTCACTCTGTCTTTAGTTTAACATCCACAACTATCGGGTGTTTTTTTTAGAGCGATAGAACTTTCAACTCTGAAGAACCGCAGTCGACCAGACCAATTTTGGACCACGTTTTCGAGTAATTCAGGCCTTATTTCATTAATAACACGAGTTCTGTTGGCTTGCAAAGGGTCTATTGTTTCTGGTTTATCAGCATTAACCAATGACTTGACATAACTCCAAAAAAAATAATCCAGTGGAGTTATGCCGCATGATCTTGGAGGCCAATTAATTGGACCATTTCTGAAAATAATGTTATCGCCAAATCTTTCTTTCAATCAATCAATTATTACGGTAGCAGCATGAGGTGTAACACCATCTTGTTGGAACCAAAACACTTCAGGGTCGATACCATTCAAATTTTGAAACAAATAATCATTGATCATCGATCTGTAGCGAGCATCATCCAATGTAGTATTAGCTCCAGCATCGTTTTTAAAGAAATATGGACCGATGATGCCTCCAGCGTGTAAAGCACACCATACAGTGCATTTTTCAGGATGCAATGGAACTTCTTGAGGATTGTTTTCACTCCATATACGGCAATTTTGCTTGTTTCTAGGGCCCAATCAGCAAACAAACGACGCTTATTATGGTCAAGTGGCTTTAGTTCTTGAACCAGTTGGATCTTGTTTGGGTGTAGACCAAGATCTTTACGAAAAATTTTCCATGTGGTGGATGCACAGATCCCAACTTGTTGTGAACGTCGACGAATAGACAAATCTGGATCCTCATTAACACTATGACTTACAGCAGCGATATTTTCTTCTGTACGTACAGTTCTTTGTCTTGTTGTTGTTGTTGCATGGAGTAGAGAAAATGCTGTCCGAAATCTATCGATAGTTCGATGTATAAGCTGCTCTGGTGGACGATTATGTAAACCATAAATTTCACGAAGAGCTCTATGAGTTTGGCGAATAGAACACTGAATTTGAAAATAAATTTCAACAATCTGTAAACGTTGTTGCGGCGTGAGTCTTTCCATGATAATTTGTCAAGGCTTGCTGAACAGAAATGTCAAAACAACATGGCTTCTACCTTCTGTCAAATCACAGTTATTCTTATCGAAAGTTTTATCACTCTAAAAAAACACCCGATACTAAATACGAGACTTCTACGAAAACTATCAGCTTCCCGAATGCATTTCCAGCTGAATTTTTGGAATAGTTATTATTATTGGCAGTAATATTTCATAGTTTGCATTTCATAATTTTTTCTAAAGGCCAAATGACAATCTCTATCCACAGTCTACAATTTCAGCCTGAAGGTATTTCGGGATGAAATTAATTTCATGGAATATTCAAAATTTATGTTCACAAGATGAAATTCCATAAAAATTAATCACATCTTTATATAGAGATATACTCCGATATCTTCATATGAAGGTTAATAATGATAAGAAATTCAAAAGTATTCAAAATTCAAAAATTTATATACCTAATATATATTCAAATTTTTCACGCAAACAAAGTACTTGCCTGGCTGAAAAAAGTGTTAATAGATTACAGAAAAGAGTAATTTAGTCATTTTGAGCAACAAAACTAGATATTTGCGTGAAATTTGGATCGTTCATTTTACCTTTGCACAAAATTTTAATACATTTTGATATTTAAAAACTACCTACCACCGTCCACCAGAAAATCGATGAAATCATTCACGTGACACCGGAAAATTTGGAATTTGTGAATTACTCCTTAAAGAAGCTACATATGATGAATATAAATATAAACATTATTCTGACTTGTGTCATCCAAAAGTAAAATAATAGACATACTTTGCAATTCATGAATTATTCTCCTGAAGTAACAGAAGATCTCATGAAAATGAAATAAACAAGGTTAAAATCGCTCCCCTTCGATTGCATCGTTATATATTACCAAGAAATAATGGAAAAATAATGTATTGAAAAAAAACTTAATGTACTTTTTATACTTTTTGCTGAAATAGAGAACAAAAACACTCAGTCCAACTTAGCCGTTTCGGCTCAAAATTCGAAAATTATAGACATTTGGACAAGTGACAACACGCTGTTTCTATAATGCAGGCTGAATAAAGAATATTTATTCATTGAAAATATTTTCTCTCAAAATTTGCAGAATATTATTTTTACAGTTACGTACTCTGGAATATTTGACATTTTTGTTACTAATAAAGCAAACGTTATTACATTTTGGCAAAATTATAACAGAACTTCTATCACGTCGGTTAATGAGTTTTCGTTATGATACACAGAGGACGCCACAATTATACAATCAATATATTGTTTGGAAGTACTAACCTTTAAGAGATAGCTCTAAAAATTAAACGAGGGTCGGACGTTTAGTTCAAAAGTTCCAGTGATTTAAGTGCAACAATTTTTGTGACTTTCGAATCGAAACAATGAAAAAAAAAATTTCTTGGGTTGGTTAGTTTGAAAGTTATTCACGTTCTGTATACAACCCAGTTAAAAGTTTCAAAATCGGTTCATTATTCACGAAATAATGTAATATTGAACTTACCGTCAAAAGGCGATGTTTAACAGTTTAACCGCCCAAACTCAAGAACCTAAGAGTTTTGAAGAATCCACGAATTATTTTCAAGTTCCTTATTAGGGAGAAGGGTTTTTGAATGTTTTCACTTTGAAACATTCGATTTTCTTATCGTTCATGATGGGAAAATGTGTAAAACGCATGACATTCATTGAAACACGAAGTTGTCCGAAATAAAGCTGTTGGAATAGAAGTATTGGGACATTTGCAGAATGATGGATAATCGGTAATCTATAAGAACTTTAACACGAGTATCTAATCTTCTGAAATCTAGCGTTCATCGAATTGTAAAAGCTCATAAATTTCACCATTACAAGATAAGGCTAGTGCAACAGTTGAATGAAGATGATCCTGACCGTTGGACTCAGTTTGGTGAACAATTTAGTGAGTTACTGAATAATAACCCACACCGACTCTACAATACAATCTTTTCTGACCTTTATGTTGAATAGGAAACTCAATAGACATAATTATCGGTACTGGAGTGACAGTAACCTTTTTTATTCATGGAGACACATACACAAATTCCCGAAAAATTAAATGTTTGGGTAGGAATATTAGGAGAAAACATGTTGTTGGACTAATTTTCATCGATGGGAATCTTGACGGAACAACTTATTCGAATTGATTGGATGACATTATTGATCTAATGATTACTGACATTTTGGAAAACGACGGCAACCTGTAAGAAAATGAACTCACATTTCAGCAGGAAGATGTACCGCCTCATTTCGATATCAGTGTTCGACAATTTTTGAACGAATGTTATCCAGGACGTTGGATTGGCAGGAGTGGTGCTAATAGAGTGGCGAGCAAGATCACCCTATCTATCTATATATTTTCTTGTGGAGGCATTTGAAGTCCAAAGTCTGTGCAAGTCCACCTGAAAATTTTGCAGAACTACGACAAAAAATCATCACGGAATGCTAATTACTGACACCAGACATTTTCGAAAATGTTATAGAAGGATTTGAAAGTAGACTATATCACTGTATGAAGGTTGGTGGTGGTCATTTTGAATAATACATACCTTAGTTTTTTAAATAGTTTACATTTTTTCTGGATGTTCCCTATCATTACTTACAGATCTGGTGGATTTGGATGTATTGGGTTTCTGTTTTATTCACCCTTCTGATAATAGAATAAATGAAATTACTTTGGTTGCTATAACTATTTTTTTTGAGGATACCGTGACCCGAGTTTCATAGATTATAATACATTTTCAAACTATATATGTCAAGTTGTTGAGGAATTATATATCTTTAAGGGAGGCTTCGGTTGGTGTAAGACTTCGAAGAGTGGGAATAGTTTTATTGCCGGGTTCCAGGAATTCTTGTAGATTTCTATTGATTCCAGGATATCTAGTTTCTTTCCTTTCGGTTCGACATGTAGGATTTCAAGATTATCTGATTTTGGGAAGGTATGGTTAGTTTCGAAGAAATGTTTCGCAAAATTAGAATTATCTTTTCGGTTCTTGAAAGATACTTGGTGTTCTTTGAACCTTATTGTGAAAGTTCTCACGGTTTGTCCTACATATACACTACCACATTCATTACAACTTGCTTTCCTAGAAAAGCAACTAATCCTCAAACAGATATATCCTATAAAAACGGAAAAAATTTAGAAAACGAACATATTTTGGACCAATTTCACAAAAAATAGCCCAAACAATTTCGGCAAACAATATAAAAATAGCTTTCACACCTTCACATAAAATTTCAAATTTATTTTTCAATGCTAAAGACAAAAACAACCGGCTTAACAATTCAGGAGTTTATAAATTAAGTTGTAATGAATGTCGTAGTGTATATGTAGGACAAACCGGGAGAACTTTCACAATAAGGTTCAAAGATCACCAAGCATCTTTCAAGAACCGAAAAGATAATTTTAATTTTGCGAAACATTTCTTCGAAACTAACCATACCCAGAATTAGATAATCTTGAAATTCTACATGTCGAACCGAAAGGAAAGAAACTAGATATCTTGGAATCAATAGAAATTTACAAGAATTCCTGGAACCCGGCAATAAAACTATTAAACGAGCAGACAGACCTGTTGGCCTCCCCACTTTTCGAAGTCTTACACCAACCGAAGCCTCCCTTAAAGATATATAAATCCTCAACAACTTGATATACATTCTGTCAAGAAAGTACCGGGAATTATCGATTTAATTCTGGCGGGGCAATGAGGCAGGTAAAAAATTTTTTTCCTAGGTTGGTACCACTGTCCTTAATTACTATGCCAAGCTTGAGCGGGATCTGTCAACTAGTGTGTTTGCAACAGCTGATTAAGTCAGTCGATGTCAGAGTGCGTGCCGATTTTTACTATGGGTGATTACGTTGAGCAAAGAATTTGTTTAAAGTTTTGTGTTGCAAATGAATTTTCGTGTGCCGATGCATTGAAAATGTTGCAAAAGGCCTTTGGTGATAATGCTTTATCGAAAACTCGTGCATATCAGTGGTACAGAGCCTTCAAGGACGGTCGTGAAGTGGTCGAAGACTTGCCTCGTTCCGGACGCCCATCGACGGCTTCGATCGAAGATAACGTCGATAAAATTAAGGAAAGGGTGCTGGAAAACCGTCGTACCAGCTTGAGAGAGATAGCACATGATCTTAAGATATCCCACGAGTCCGCACGTACGATTTTGATTGATATTTTGGGCATGAGAAAGGTGGCCGCACGACTCGTACCGAAAGACCTGAATTTTCTTCAAAAACGTCATCGCGAACAGGTTGCTTCAGACATGCTGGATCGCTGTAATTCCGATTCTACATTCATGGAACGCATTATAACTGGTGATGAGACCTGGGTCTACGAGTACGATATGTAAACAAGCCAGCAATCATCGGAATGGGTGGCAAAAAATGAGCCGAAACCGAAAAAACCACGCCAAAGCCGCTCGAAAATGAAGGTGATGCTCATTGTTTTCTTCGATATCCGTGGCGTGGTGCACTACGAATTCGTTCCAGATGGTCAGACGGTAAACAAGGAGTATTACCTAGGCGTTATGAAACGTTTGCGTGAGCGTATCCGTAAGAAGCGGCCAAATTTGTGGGCGAACAACTCATGGATTTTGCATGACGATAACGCGCCTTCTCACCGAGCTACGATTGTGACTGACTTTCTCGCCAAAAACTCAACAAACGTGCTTCAGCAACCACCGTATTCGCCGGATTTGACTCCATGCGACTTTTTCCTCTTCCCAAAACTAAAATTGCCCCTTCGTGGCACCCGTTTTGAGTCGATTGAAGCCATAAAACAAAATTCTAAAATCCATCTCGGAAAGCGCCTATAAAAAATGTTTCGATAATTGGAAGTGCCGTTGGCATAGATGTATTGGAGCAAATGGAGACTATTTTGAAGGCGACCCAATAAATTTTGACGATTAAATGTAAAAATGTTGTTTTAATTGAAAATTCCTGGTACTTTCTTGACAGAGTAGTACACCAGTTTGAAAATGTAGTATAATCTATGAAACTCGGGTCACAGTATCCTCAAATAAAAAAGTGATAGTAAACAAAGTAATTTCATTTATTCCATTATTAAAAATGAACTCTCACAAAGTAACGGATTACTCCATCCAACACCCTTCTGATAACGTTGAATATCAAATTGCTTAAAAAAATCACCGAATTTGAAAATTTCAACTAGGATGTTTAGAGAACAAAAAAGCTTTTTAACTTAAACACATCCGCCATCTCTTTCTGATAAAAAAAATTGGGGGTTGTTATCAGCCTCAGGTGGTCTTTTCGAAACAATGTCATAGGAACTCTTTCTTCCTAATAGAAAAATGTTTTTGGATTCTTCAAAACTCTTAGGTTCTTAATTTTGGACGGTTCAACTGTCTTTTCAACATCACCTTTTGACGGTAAGTTCAATTATTACATTATTTCCTGAATAATGAACCGATTTTGAACATTTTAACTGGGTTGTGTACAGAATATAAATTACTTTCAAACTAACTAACACTCGAAATCTCTTCCCTATACAAATAATTAAGGGGTTGATGCTACAACTCAAAATGGAAATTCCTCTCCCTCAAAACAGAATTTGACCCTGTATAAATGAATTACAGTTTGTTTATTCAGTTGGAAAATGCAGTGAACGCTACGAAACTTGAGTCAATATATCTTCAGTAATAAAAAGTGATAGAAAAAGGAGTAATTTCGTATTTAATTCCATTTCGAAATGAACTATCGCAATGTAACGGAACTACTCCATCAGACATAAATTGTACTTCAAGAAAGGTTCACGAGGCGAAAGATACTACTTTGATTAAAAGACTAAAAATTTGATCGAAAAAGTTGTACTTTCCTCATTAAAGCAGGAGCTCAACAGTTGATGTGTTATTATTATCTCTATAAATAGAACAAAAATTTTTAAAACGCTTCTTCCTTTCTCTAGTGATAAAATAAAATTCCAAACTATTTCATTTACATATGCCCCTTATCTTATAATACTGAAACACATGAATAAAGAATAAATAATGATCATGTAGTTGGTAGGAGAATATAGTCGATTAGTATTCAACAACCATCATGCTGATGCTAAGAGGAATGAAAACTTCGAAAAAAATCGGCATTAAATGCACCATCAGAACTCTGCGACCATCCGGTTGAGCTGTGCAGATTGCTCAAATTAAACCGTCTGGTGCCTAGAAAGAGTTTTCGGTATATGTCTTCGCCATTAAATATTCTAAACTTGCTCCCAGAGGTTTTACGAGCCATCTTGTATCAACTTTTTATGTGGCACGGTCGTAAAACCAGGTAATTTAAAAACTATAAAAATTTGGATAAAACCCATAATGAAGGTAATAAAATAAATATAACAAACTATGTAACAAGCGTAAAAGTATATGGTAGGTTTGTCAATCAATGGGAAACTTGGTTGGTACGAAACAACAAAATGCAATCAGGGGAGGTAATGACCGTTCTCGCGTGGGCTTTTATCTCGGAAAATGCAAGACAGATGGTGAGTGTTTTGGTTGATGAGTCCTTCGTGATATGTCAACTGGAGCAGTAAAATTTTAGTGCTGGCGACAAAATTAGGACACTTTACGATTCAGATGAGTGAATACTATAAACTAACTCCTGTAAAACTTGATATCCCTACCTACTGAGATGATTCTGGATGACAGAAAGTTCGTTAACGCTTTGTCTAGTAGTAGCTGTTCGAATTGGATCGTAGCGTTTCTGAAATTAGCTGAATGTTATTAACACGGCCGTATCGATGTGTAATAAAAGTGGTGCTCAAATTTCCATATCATATAAAAGTAAAACGGTTATTTTCACATCAGAGAACTTTGAAGTTATTTTGGAAATACCGTAAACTCATCAACAGTCAGGCTGAAAATTTTAGATGGTTCTCCTTTTTACTTTTTTGATATATTTATTATCAAAAACAGTATTTCTCTTTTTATAAAATTTCTCAATCTGTTTGTACATGTTTGAGGAAGCTTTAAACAAATCAGCCAAAAAATACTGGTAAAGATTTCACGACAAAAAATTAAGAAACTATGGTGAAATAACGAAATGAAGAAAATGGTGCCAATAAAAAATTAAGCTTATTTGAAATGGAACTAAGGAATAAAAGGACAGAGAATCATACCCAGAAGAACAAGAAGAAGAATAAATTAATCGAAGAGAAGTGTGTGGGATCAAAAATGCAAGGAGATTGACTCTTATCTGGGGGGACATAAAGCCGCAGGATCTTGGCGATTCATCAGCACAGTAAAAAATCCAATTAGAAACTCAGCACACATTGATACAATTTCTATAAACAACGGAGTCAACCACTATGAAGATCTTTTAATAGAGACAAGGCCAGAATACTTGACATTGTACTATCGGAAGTGAACATTGAAGGCGAAACAATTAATGTAGACAGTCAAGAAAGCAGTACAGAATCTAAAAAATGGAAAATCTCCTGGTCCCTGAGGAATACCCGCAGAGCTAGTGAAAAATGGAACTCATAAGCTTACCAAACGGTCACAAATTCATTCAATAAATGCTTAAATGGACATCCGGTACCTGAGGAATGGAAACAAGCACACATTTCATCGATCTACAAGAAGGGAAATAAGAACCCATGCTCAAACTATAGAGGTATATCTGTGACCAGCACATTTAGTAGGCTGTATGGCCGTGACTTCATCGAGGAATAATATAGTGGGAGAGAAGAAGAAGAACAATCAGGATTTAGAGCAGGTAGATCGTGTACAGACAATATTTTCTGCTCAAAACATATTATAGAGAAAAAAATGAACACTAATCAGGAAATCCATCTAATGTATATCGATTTAAAAAAGCATATGAAACTCTGGGAAACATTACAGAAAACTAAAATCAATCAAACACCAATAAGAGCACTTAAAAATTTGTATTACGAATCCAAGTCACAGATGAAGACCGCCAACAAACTATCGCAAAAATAAGCGTTTCCATTTCTGCAGTTCTTAGAATTAACTTCGTGTTACTATTGTCTTTACTGTATATGCCATAATCGGTCCTAGACAGGATTTGTAGATTCTTACTTTTGCTTCCTTGCTCATATGTTTGTTGTTCCAGATAACATCCGCTAAGCATCCTGAAATTCTATTTGCCTTGTTCAATTGGCTTCTCACTTCTCTGGTTCTGTCTTGATGTGCAAATATCTCGACTCCTAGGTAATTAAAGACCATAACTTTCTCTATGGGTTTGTTGTCCACCATTAGCTTAACAAAATATAAAATCTCAATATAACAGCTAAATTTTTCTCTTGAATGAACCAATTGATAGGAAAAATATATCATTGTCTTTATACTTAGAATTATATACTTTCGTGGTTGTTGACCGGAGAATGACTACTCAAATTTGTTCTATGAACCGTAACCTCAAAAACAGCATAACCTCTTAACGATCTAGATGCAACATGAATGCTCGCGTAGGACAACAAAGCTGAAGAGTCAACACAACCATTCAACAAATTATACAAAAATATAACATCCTGACAGTTTTCCAATGAGACGAACCCATAATTTTTCCTAAGGCTAGTCATACTCGTCATGAAATTGTAACTACCTGTAACCTTATAATTTAAATATTTCAGAAATTTATTCTGCACCATTTCCAATCTGTGCTTGTGGCGACCAAACAACCGATGCATAAGACAACCTAGTCTAAATGAAGGCAAAATATAGCGCCTTCAAGGCCTAAGTGGAAGTGAAATCTCTAGAAGATCTCATCACAAATCCTAGCATCTGGCTCCTTTTGGTCCCCACATAATCGATGTGTGAATCAATCAACATTTTTGTGTCGAATATTACACACCCAGATCCCTCACCTCATGCCGACACAGTAAACGACTTTCAGCCAAATAGTAGTCAAAATGATTGATCTTTAGTTTACAACTGAGAGTTATGCAGCTTCACTTATTCAAGTTGAGAAACAGTTTATTTTCGATGCAGAAATTACTGATTGCATTTAAGTCTTGTTGGAAGTTAAAGCAGTCCAAAGCGTCAGCTATACGGGAAAGGATCTTCACATCGTCCGCAAATATCAAATTTACAAAATTTAAAACATCCACTTATATCATTAATATAAATTATAAATAAAAGAGGCCCAAGGAGAGACCCCTGAGGCACACCCTAGGTCACACAGAAAGATGATGAAAAATATCCGTTAACGGCAACAATTTGAGATCTATTATTGATATCTGAAGATAACCAACGAAGCAAGTCTCCATGCATACCTATATTAGATAATTTTTTCATCAAGATGTTATGATGAACCTTATCGAAGGCCTTCGGTGTACACAGAATCAACCTGCATCTGACTGTCCATTACTGCAAGAATATACTCTGAATAAATGCTTGCTAATTACTATCGATCTGGTCTTTTTTCTGGATATTCTCATATTCAGTTTTTTACTTATCATGTGACATGCATATAGGAGTCTTTGCAAATCGTCTTCATTTTCTGATATAATAACGGCATTATCAGCATAACATATTGTTTTGATTTCACCCATATTTACTTTGTAGCCTGGGACGAATCCAATTATTTGGTCCATTACTAGATTGAGCAAAAATTACATGAACAGTAATGGACTTAGGAAGTCCCTTTGTCGAATCCATGAGGTTATTTATAGCTGTTTGAATAGATTGCCGTTTCTGAGAGTTGTGTCGTTGTGTTGGAATTTAAATCTTTTACTATATGTATTAAGTTGTTTGGAATACGTTTGCTTTGCATTGTGTGCAGAAAATCATCCAGTCTCACTCTATCAAACGCTTTAATGAGATCTATGAAACACATAAATGGAGGTCTAGCATATTCAATAGATTTTTCCTCTATTTGCCTTCTGATGAATATGGCATCTACTTTGATCTGTTTTTGCGAAAACCTTGCTGTTCCTCTGATATGCTACAGTGGTCAGTTATTATATCCACCATGGCTTTGGTAAACAATTTCATAGTCGAATTTAATAAGGTTTTCCCTCTATAGTTTTCTGTAACTTTTTTATCTCCTTTTTTAGGGACAGTTATACTCTTCTTACAATCTTCTCGCAGTACCTTTTGCTCTTTGATAGTTTGTGCGTAAAGTTTTGTTAGTTCTTTTTCGTCCAAAGTTAATTCATTCATTGGAGATATTGTCGAGTCCCGGAGCTTTTCTAGTTTTCAAACTGGCTATAGTTGTTTTACCATCTCGTCTATGTACTCTTGATGATCATATACATTTTCGCGTAAATAACTGATCGCTGATTGAACTCACTAGTGTGTATCATTTTGAAGTATTTCTCAGAAGCTCAGAAATATTTCGGTATTGTGTGTATTCGTTAATATATTTTTCTCCTTCTGATCATATTCCACAACTTTTTTTGTACCACGTGCATATCATATTCCATATCCACAATAAACTTCCTCCAATATACATTCTTATGTTTGGAATAACATACTATTCCTCTTCTATCAATTGCATATATAAGCCATCATTTTAAGCATAGTCGTATCGCGCTGCTGTTTTTATGAAGCAGAAATCTCTATCTGTTGGCTTCAGCTGGAAAATAGCGACATCCGCAATATGCCAAAACTAATTTGTGCAGCGCTGATCCCCTGTCGTTCGAGATGCCCTAATAGTAATGAATGAAAGTTGAGAACAGGTAATACGCCGAAGACAGATCCGAGTCAAAGTGTGACAGGGACAAGACTAGACAGATTTCCTAGAACAACTACATGGAAATAGATTATGTGACAGGCGCGTGGGTCACAGCTGTCAAGAAGAACCTTAAATTATGGCGTGTTTCTTTGACTGCTCGGTATGTTTACGGTACAACTCGACTGGCTAGCGGCAGAAACAGATGTTTTCGGGTTTTTTCTTCGATATGGACCGCTTGAAAGTGATTTCTGGTAGACGTTTCGGAAAATAAATCTATTTCCGTAGCGATGATGGATGGCTCGGGCCGATAGACAAAACAGCTTATGTTTCGTGAGGAATTTTCGATATGGGATCGGAACAAGATCGACTACTAGTTTAAGAAAGGCGACTTGAAAACTAATTGGAACTCCCGGTTTTTCAAACCGAGATGTAATTTTAAGAGACAGAACAAATATTTTCTACAGGTTGTTCTATTATATTTTCGAGAATTGCCCAAGAATGATACCAGCCAAAAATTAGTTATTATTGAGAAATCACGATCGAATTTATTTAGAAGACGATGAGGTGACATTCTGCTGCACAACTATCGGGTGTTTTTTTTTAGAGTGATAGAACTTTCGATAGGGATAACTGTGATTTGACAGAAGGAAGAAGCCATGTTGTTTTGACATTTCTGTTCCGTAAGCATTGGCAAATTATCATGGAAAGACTCACGCCGTAACAAAGTTTACAAATTGTTGAAATTTGTTTTCAGACCCAGTGTTCTATTCGCCAAACTTATAGAGCACTTTGTGAAATTTATGGTTCACATAATCGTCCATCAAAGCAGCTTATTCGTCGAACTATCGATAGATTCCGGATTATATTTTCTCTACTCGATGCAACAATACCAACAAGACAAAGAACTGTACGTACAAAAGAAAATATAGTCCGGTCAAATTAGACCAAAAATAAGAGTAAAAGTTACATAAATTTCCACCAAGTGAAAATCGGTAGGATTGTTTAAAATATCATCGAAAAGAAAATTTGAAAGTTCCCCATCTTTCCCCTGTAAGGAAAAAAAATTATTCAAGGTCAAAGGTCAAAAAAATGAGTTTTTCGCGATTTTCAGCAAAACGGTAAGTTTTATCATTAAAATACCTGAGACAAAAATTGTGATCATAAAATTATCTACAAAAAATTTATTAATACTTTTTTTTCTACAAGCCACCGTTTTTGAGATATAATGATTCAAAAAGTTGTAAAAGTTGTAATCGTCATAATATGCATGAGTACGCCACGTATATATACATTTCTATAGTTGTAATATATGTTAAAATATTTTTCTATCGGTCATTGTAACTTACACTACTAATATAAAATATACATAAGTTATAATTATAAGAATATCGGGTAAAATGAAATCTTGAGAAAACATCTGTAATAATGATGCTGATGTATTGATAATTGAAACAGCCATTCAATTTGACAAATACAACTATTGTTGTTGGTGAAGATATAGACTTACTCGTATTACTGACTGCTCGAACTCCAACTGAAAAAACTATTTTCTTCTTAAAACCAGGAAAAGCTCAACATCAATCGGAAATGTATTCATCAAAAAGTTCATCTACTTTTGCAAAGTGTCAAAATCATGTACTATGTTTACACGCAATAACTGGCTGTGATACGACATCTGCATTTTACAGGAGGGGTAAAATAACAGTTTTCAAACTATTTGAGGAACAAAATCTAATCGAATGTGTTGAAGTTTTTAAAAATAGTAATTCTATTCGACAAGAAATTATTACTAACGGCATTCGCTATCTCCTTTCTATGTACGGAGCTCCTAAAAAAACTACCTGCTTAAATAAGTATAGATATGCATGTTTCGTTAAAAACACCAAAAGTAAAAAACAAGTACAATTAGCTTATCTTCCTCCAACCTCAGTTGCTGCTCATCAACATCTTTTTAGGGTATATTACCAAGTTCAAGTGTGGCTTGGTTATCAGCTAGACCCTGGACCCTACAGACTGGGGTTGGAAGTTGGTCAACAATTCATTAGAACCAGTGCACACTTTACTTCCACCTGCGCCGGAAAAACTGCTGAACTCGGTTTTTTGCAACTGCAAAAAGGGATGCAGTGCTAAATGTGGTTGCAAAAAAGTCGGACTGTGTTCTCCGGCATGTACACATTGTCAAGGCCGGTTGTACTCTAATATTGAATCACCAACAGTAGAGGATCCGTTTGATTCCAACGAGGCAACATGCGATACATCGCTATTAACGCTGTTTACATGCACTCAGGATGAAGATGAAGAAAAACAAGAAGAACTATTTATCAATAGTTTCAAATTAAACAGGATCAAAACTGACACGTGGAATAGGTCTACTGGGGAAACCACGTTAAAAAAATGCGCTAAGTACACTACCTCATAGGTGGCGAGGAAACGTGTGCATTTTATGACGATTACAACTTTTTGAATCGTTATATCTCAAAAACGGTGGCTCATAGAAGAAAAAGTATTGATACATTTTTTGTAGATAATTTTATGATCTACAATGTTCTTCTGAGGTGTTTTAATGATAAAACTTACCGTTATGCTGAAAATCGGGAAAAACTCATTATTTTGACCTTTGACCTTGAATAAAATTCACAACGACTTTATTAAAAACAAAATTCGGTGATTGGATTATTTACAGAAATGGACACATAAATTATCCGCCTCTTTTCTGCGATTTAACTCCATTGGACCTCTTTCTTTGGGGTTACATTGAGTCATCGGCTTAAAGCCACCATTCAATAAATTTATACGATTTACAGATCAATATTGAACGGGTTATTGCTAACCTACGACCTGATTTGTGTGAGACAGTCATGGAAAATAGGGTTCAACGACTTTATTCCTGCCATCGTTTTCGTGGTAGACATTTAAATGATATTTACTACATAAATACTATGTTTTATTTACAAAACAAAATGGGGCGCTGTAAATGAAATAACCTTTACTAAAGTTAGTGGTTGTTTTAAATGAAGCTCTTAAATTATTCATTCTTAGGATATTCAGTAATCTCCTCAGGAAAACCTCTCGATATTTCAATAAAATATACTTAAATTTCTTCTTTACGTTCAGATAAATAAAAATTTGAGAAGCATGTACCACATATCCACCATTACTTCAGTTTATTTCATTGAACTATATTTCAAAATATTAGCCTGATGAAGCCCCATTGTTATCGAAAAAATTGTGGTAAATTAATTAATTGTGGAAATATTTTTTATGATTTTATTTAGCTGAGTAAGGACCGAGATTAAATTAAATTTTCACGACAAAAATATATACAGTTGTCAAAGTGGAGACTTTAAGATCTTGGTGGAATATCAGGTGGGTGTGATATTTTGTTTAAGCATACTTACCACGAATAGCTCTAAGAAACAGCATAAAAGAAACTCACCTGGAACAGAAAAATATATCAGTTAAAATTTGAGGAGTACAGAAAATAAAATATTATAGAATTGAATTCGGTATACTTTGGTATACAGAAGATACTGTGGTTCCAGTACAGGGCAATAGATAATTTTCGAATTTTACAATTACGAACCCTTGTGAAAGGTTTTTCAAACAATAAGTGGCAAAAGTAGAAGTTTGTTTATTTTTGATGAAATTCATTTTATGTTCGTTGAACCTCGTCTGGAAGGAACGTTCCGTCTGTCCTATATATTTATTATTGCACGTCGAACAAGATAACTCATAAACTCCCGATTTATGTATGTTTGGATTTGGGTCCTTTGGGTCATAATATGGATGATGATTCATTTTTTGTCTTGAAAGCAATATTACCATCGAATTTTGAAAAACTAAATTTATCCCATAATTAAAACTAAAGGAAACAAAAAATTCATTTCTTCATCGTACTTCGGTAGCAAAAGTCAAAAAGTGGCCAATAGTTTTTCAAAATTAAATGTTAATTTTGCTTTCAAAACACAAGTTTATGGGAGTTATCTTGTTCGACGTGCAGTATTAAATATATAGGATAGACGGGACGTTCCTTCAATATGAGGTTCAACGAACATAAAATGAATTTCATTGAAAATCAACAAACTTCTACTTTTGGCACTCATTGTTTAGAAAACGACCATCCGTTTCCGACAATAGATAACTTTAAAATTTTACATGTAGAATCAAAAGAAAAGAAACTTGATTATTTAGAATCTGTTGAAATTTTCAAATTAGTTCACAATAAAAATAATGTAAAAATAATGAATGACTGTACGGATCTATGTAAATTTTTGAGATATTTAAATAAGTAACATCTGTTTACCAATCTTCTTTGACGTGCCGATGTTCTAATAGTTGTTAAGCGACCCCTCATTTTAAACCTTTTTTAACCCGTCTTTATTACCTCTTCTACCTCTGTATATTCATAAATACCCTGTTTTGCTTGTTGAGTCTTCAGTTGTCTGAAGATGGGATAGTTAATTCCCGAAACTCGAGTCACAATTGAATGTGTAAAATATCAATTTATTGGTAGTAAAACATTGTGATTTCTACAACTTCTTTTAATTACAGTCCTAGTAGCTGAATTTATTTAATGAAATTATCGAAACAACCTGACTACGTTTCTTAAAATTATACTACAAGTTTTATACTACAATCTTGCACATAATTTTAGTTCAACTGTAACCCACTTAGGAGCCTATAATTATTGCATACCTACAGAGTGAATACAATGGAATACTAGGAAACGAATTCTCCAGATACCGTCTCAACAAAACATTGAGAAGCACCTCCCAAATTGCCCATTCTAGTCGCTGATTACCCGAAGAAAAGGGAGGCATCGTCGAAACGTAATAATCTAATGGTCCATTACCGTTTTCATATTCTAACATATATATAGTCATCACGCGAATGCTAAAACGAACAAGAAACAATTCACCACCCAAGTCAGAGCAGCTTTTCCTTTCAAGCCTTGGATGGATTGACTCTCTGCTTCCATTAAGAGTACCCGTAATTATATTTTAATCGGTTCCTGTGTTCAATTTGTAATTACCTAGAAAGGTTATTTCATTCCGAGATTGCCGATTTCCGCACCCTGGCTTCCAGAACAGTACGCTCTACATTTAAAGACTAAACTCGGTATCAAGTGTCCGCTGTAGAAGCATTAGGCTCTTAATTATGCCCTGTCTCAAAATCTTATACATTTCTGAGAGAGATTTTCAGCGAAATGAAAACTTTGAATTGGGAAATTTCAACAACGGAGAGGTTTCTCAGGAAGTAGGGGAAGTTTGATATTTTTGTTACAACGACCATTCAATGAAAATGGATATTTCTAAGAAGTATGAGCCATGCTAACAGAAATCAAGACAGTGCAACTTACATATGTGTAATATTTCATTAATAAGGATTGTGAGTTATGATCAAGAGGACTACGGTCGAGGCTGCTGGGAGGCCACTTGATGTTACCCCTACGCAAAGTGACCTTATTTTTCGTTAACACCTTCCATTGCTTGATTTTATGTATGGCAAGTGTTGAAACCACGTTCTTGAGTTGACTCCTTGAAATTCCTGTAACTCTGGACCCTAAAAGTTTCGCAGCGTATCGCAATAACGGTCACTTTTCACATTGAGTGGTCAGCCTCGTCGATCTTCATGAAAATAAGGACCGATTATGCCTCTAGCAGACATAGCAACCCAAATAACGACCTTTGGACTGTGCGGGAGTCCTTCGTGATTTCGTCTCAGATTTTCCTCTGCCCAGTACCGACAATTCTGTTCATTGACATGACCATTCAGATAATAGTTTCTTCATCACTGAAAAGTTATCAAAGTTGTTGAACCGAACATTTCGTTTTCATTTAATCGATATACATAGTCTGTATCCTTCAATTCTTGAAACAACTGAATTATATCGGCTTTTAAATGCAAATACTTTTTTTGAAATCGAATGCAAGGACGATTTTTTGATGTACAAAGATGGATTCTGACGAACTAATGAATCGTTTCTTCGTCGCGGACTAGACGAAGGCGGCCAGAGTGTTGAATTTTTATCGTCGCACCTGTATTCTCGAACATCTGTATCCATTTTCTAACGCTGTCATCATTTGGTGCATGGCATGTACGATATTCTGCACGATATAAACGTTTAGAAGCCACTTTTTAATTAGCGTTGCGATAATATGCTCGTACGCAAAAAGCGCGATGCGTTTCCGGGTACTGCTCCTTCGTGAATCCACAAAACTTTTCAGTAACATACGGACGGTTTCTGGACGTACTTTCATATTTCTTTGATTTCCATTCCTGCAGCCAATTTGTGAAACCCCAGGAGCAGATTGTATCGTCCTGAGGCCAGTAAACCGTTTAAATTGTTTCCTTTAAGCTTACGCGGCCTTCCTGTAGGTCTCTGCCTCATATCCATGCCATTTTTATCCTGATCATTGTCTCATATCACTTTTTCCCAATTCAGTCAATTGCACTAATTTTTAAAAACTTTTTATATACAAATATTCTATCTGTTTTTTTTATAGTTGCGACATTATTTCATTAATTGCATACCTGTTGACAATCAACAGTACTTGACAAACAGCATGCAACTTTGGCCGTAGCCGACTATCAGCACAACCTATTTTATACATTGCTTATGTCTTACTACGTTAATGAAAAAAAGTATATTAAAATTATGAAAAATAATAAATTCCGGATACTTGCTAGACGAATTATATATGCGTAAATTTTTCCCTATCTGATAATAATATTCTCCTGACGATTAAAGTTATTGTATAAAATAAATAACCGTAACCGAATCGAAAATGTATAATTATATTTATGGACTTTATTTATTTGGTCGTTTGAATGTTGCTTGTGAAAGAGTTCATTCATCCACCTTTTGAATCCGGCACTGTGGTCGAACCGTTCGAAAGTATATCATAAAATTTTATGGAAGCAATAATTCGTCTTTCGAATTCAAAAGAAAACCTGTCGGTAGTTTTTAGATTAATATTTATGGCTATTTGGTCCGCAGAGAAAAGTAAACAGTCAGTCCACTTCAAAAGAAAACAAATACTATTAATTGAGTTAAGAGGTGGGGTTAATGCTCATGAGACCTGCAATTGTACTAGAAATGATGAGAGACGGAAAATTTCCAGGCACAAATATTGACCTTTCTGTGTTTGCCTTCCGTCTAATGAACAAATTTTTGTTCAGCATGAGGCCACAAATACAGACAACGTTGATTCAATAATACCAATAGGTATTGTTAAGAAACCCCTTGTTTATCTCGATTTTAATACCTCTATTAGCAAATGAAGCTCAGAGGAAACATGTGAAATAATTGAATGTTGAAAGAAGCCGATTTAAGAACGCTCAGCACAAATAAAGTGAAATCATTCAAAAAATTATGCAACTTTAAGTTATTCCTTTTATGAAGCTCAGAATGAAAACCACTGTTCGTTCCACTCTTGAAAAGTTTCAGAGAATATCCGATGCAGGAAGGTTCAAATTTGAAAGTACTCACTTGGTGTCAGAAACTCAAACCGCATCGGTAATGAATGGTTAAATACAGGATGGGTTTCTTCACTTGAAACCAAATTCATTGAGAAATTCGATTTTGTAATTGAATAGCATTTCTGAAAATCTTATTAGTCGAGTGATCTCGACTTTTGACGATGCATTAGTGGAGGCATTTCTAGAAGTTCGCATAACCTTTTCCAACAGGGCCTGGCAACATGAATTCTATAGAATATATACAGGGTGTCCCAGCGAAAATTTTACCCCGCAGAACTCAGATACGAAGAATTTCCGAAGAACTTCTGTTTTGAGGGGAACGAATTTCCATCATGATTTTGTTCCGAAAAAAACATCCATTGATAAAAATTAGTGCAACAATATGGTTTCCTAATATTTCTACCCAAACATTTAATTTTTAGGGAATTTGTGTATACCTCTCCATGAATAAATGAAGATTACTATAACTCCAGTATCGACATTTATGTCTATTGGCTTCCTCATTCATCATGAAGGTACACTCGTCAGAAATGATTGTATCGTAGAGTCGGTGTGGGTTATTTTTCAGTAACTCACTAAATCGTTCACAAAACTGTGTCCAACGGTCAGGATCATCTTCATTCAACTGTTGCACCAGCCTTATCTTGTAAGGGTGAAATTTATGAGTTTTCACAATTCGATGAACGCTAGATTTCGGAAGATTAGGCTCGTGCTAAAGTTCTTATAGACTGCCGATTATCCATCTGTAAATTTCCGAATACTGCTATTTCAATAGCTTCATTTTGGACTGGACTCTCAACTTCATGTTTCTTATTCTGAATGAAACCAGTAATTTCCAATTTATTCATCAAATGCTTAACATGTTGGTGACTTACTTTTTTTCTGGATGATTTTCATTGTGAGACCCTGTATATGGTATTATTTATTCAGAACTATTTTCAGAGGAGATAATCTACGAGCGAATAGGCAAGAAGTTGCTATTTCTGCAATAAGGGAGTGGAGTAATACACCCCAAGAAACAGTAAATTATTTAACTATTGTTATGCAAAGCAGAAATGATGAATTTCTCATTTTTCCGGTCCATTTGTTGTTTTCTTCATACATATTATTATTATTCTTGCACTTCTTTGAGGAGAAATTTTGCATATATATTGTATGAAGGCTTACAAAGTTCAACTAGTGCAAGAAATGAAGCCTCGTGACCATCTGATGAGTTTCCATTTCGCTCAATGGGCTAATGATCGCTTGGCCGAAGACAAGCATTTTCCCAGAAAAATCATCCTTATCGATGAAGCTTATTTTCTTTTAAGGGGATTATTTTTTGTGGGGATCTGTTAGAATGTTAAGTGTAATGATCACCGTCCAAAAGTTGATGCCTCCAAACACGAAATTGAAGTTGTTATGGATGAGATTGAGCACCAAACAATCGCCAATGTACTGAAAAATGGGCTGGATCGGATGGGGTACTGTAGCAAGTCGTGGCCTTTCATTTGAATGATATTATTCTTCATTCGTAAATGTCAACTTTCAGCCTTTCTAGAAAAATCATAACATTGATAAAATATTCAATAGTTTTTTATTCATAAAAGATCAAAAATACAAATTTTAAATGGCCAATCCTTTAAATATCGACTGAATATTATTGTAAATTTAAAAAAAATCAGTTTAATGATAACTATAAGAACCGATAATGATCTGTCTGAAAAATACTTTTTCATCCATAAAAAAACTGATCATTTTCAATAAGATGCTTATCTTAAATCGTAAAACAATATCAGATAATCAAACATATAAACAACTGGGAATATTTAGCGCAACTTCACAGAATTTTCAGTAGATTATATACCACAAAGGGGACCCGCCTTGAGCAATGAGAAACTTGGTGACGCGTAGGGAATTTTAGAAAGGACAAGTCTGAAATACAGGACAGTACTGAGTCCCATATCTTCAGGTTTGAAGGATTAAAAAGAAATTCCTAGCAAAGTAAAGTATTTTGGAAAGAAATTGAACGCTTGATCACCTTTTCAATAAGTGTCCGACGTCTTTTGGCTTCAGTTCATAAGCCACCCAATTTCCTACTTTTCGGATAATCCCCATTGCTTTTAAAGCATGGCTCACACTCCTTATTTATGATATTTGGTACAGATCAGCTGAATGAATTAATTTGAATATGCTAATTATGAGCATTATGGTCGGACTTGAGCATATGGAATGTTTGTTCTATGTTTGTAACGTGAAAATATCGGGAATACATTTCTTTACTTGAATTAACTGGCAAAGGTATGTCTTGTATGTATGTTTGCATACTCTAGATGGCGCTAGTGTATGATTAATATCTTAGTGTCTCTGTGTATAGCGAATACTTGACAGATTTGTATTCACTGGCATATATTGCACTGATGGAAACCAACCAGTTTGAAATGTGCACATGCTGCAATTTGCCCCTGTGATCAACAAAACCTTATCGAGTTTCTTTGAGTATGGAATTGTTGTACAGATGTATGTTGCACTGTCTCGATTTGTAGAATTTTCTTTTACCATTGCTCATACTCCTTATTAAAGACATTTTCGAAATTGAGGCTGAACTTGTTCGCGTGAAAAACTCTTTACCTTCGGTATGTTTTCTCGCCCATATCCTTCACATAATCCAGAAACTTAATTATACTGTCCAGAGTATAATATCTAGAAATTTAACAGAATCCCTTAGTCCAAGATTTCAGCCTCAACTCCGATCCTAACATGCTCCACCATTGCGACTCTGCGGTTGTCGTGAATAAAATAGTATTATGCACTGTTAATCTTGAGTTGATGATTCATGGGAGATTTCATGATATTGTTAAAATCCTTCTGCGAATCGAGGCATGAAATTTCTGCAAGATTTAAGTATCCTCCGTAAAAGTAGAAATTAAGGTTCTCTGCACGACTCAAGGTGAAAGAAGAACGAAAGTGGACCAGGATTGGACCCCTGCGGCAACCCTAACAAAACCAATTGAAAACCAGAGTTCGTCCTCCGCTAGAACGCACTGCTGCCTATCAGTGTATCAGTGTAGCTAGGAAAAAGAGCAACCGATATTTCATCAAATCCATAAAATTGAAACTCAGTAGTTGGTGGTTAATTGTATTGAAAACCTCAGTATAATCGAGGGAGGGGCATGACATTTGAAATGTCGTCCAAAAAGTTAGTAAGTACTGTTAAAATAAATAAATGAATGTTAAAAAACAAAGAAATTGCTCCCCATTCAAATGTTTTCACTTTGTTTGCAAAGTGCACAATCTTGTTACAATTGTGTTTCGAAAATGACGGCTTTCAAATGTGGACTTTCTTTTTGTCAACAGCAAATTCATCATTAAAATAACGCCATGGTTTCGTTAAGAGTATGGCGTCTTGAGTAGGAGAAGTTATTGAAATCTGTGGTGGTGTTGAATATTTTCGTTTTAAGATTTCTATGAAAGTTATATAGGTTTTTCTAAATCTTCAAGAAAATTTCTATTCTGCATTTGTTTACTATGGTGAGTTTTTGGATTTTTAAATTTTTACGTTAATTTTTATATCAATATTTAATATTTTGTGCTGAGAATATTTATGATGGATTATTTCTACAACAAAAATGAGGTGCTTAACGAAAGTTCTTGTTTAATAATTCGGTTACCTCAAAATAACTTTATTTTCAATGAACCTACAGAAATTTGATCAAATACAGCTAGAACAGTAATGGATACCTGCTCATTCGCCATTTTGTAACATTGCCCCTTGATCTATCGTCGTATTTTCCTTTGCGAAATGTAATACATCACGAAAATTATGGGAAATTACTCTTTTGGAATTATTTCTTTCATATAGAAAGTCAGAAAATAATACTTGGAAATCTGCTATCACTATAGTGCTTCAATTTTTGTTTGTTTTATTATAAATTTTTTGTGTATAACGCTTTGGAATATCGGAACAGTTAATGACTAACAAATAAACTAATCCCCGATATTCAAACATGAGAAGAATTGTCACTGTCAACATAATTCCTGCTAATTGTATTATAGTCAGAAGTTAGCTATTTGGACCGTACCTGTTTGTGATAATTGTGAAGTTTCAATATCAAAAAGGAAGTTGTATACAATACAGTTCCTAGACATAACAAATGTATTGTATACTCCTTGCTATGCGGCAGAACAATAACGACCTCATACCAGGATGAGGTCTTCGAGTTCAAGGCTGCGAAGGGCTGTCCGCAGGGAGGTATTCTCTCACCCTTACTGTGGACCCTTCTCGTTGATGACCTGCTAGCGATAATTTTCCTGTGGGGAGTCGACGTTCAAGCATTTGCTGATGAGCTGGCAATCATAGTGAAAGGTAAATCGGAGGTGACGATATCGGCCGTCCTTCAAGAGATACTGAACACTATTGACAAATGGTGGATAAGGGAAGACATGTCTCTTAACCCGCAAAAGGTAGTTATAGTACCATTCAATAAAAAACGGAAGTTGAATGGTTTAGGACCGAAGACCATCCGTGGTGAAAAAAAAATTCTCATTTGAGGCAAAATACCCGGGAATAGTCCTGGACAAGACCCTCAGCTGACACACCTAGATAAAGTGTGTCATAAAGCCAGAATAGGTTTCTGGACTTGCAGGCGGATCTGTGGTAAAATCTGGGGCCTGAAGCCCAGGCAGATGTACTGGCTATACACTATGGTAATTGGACCACGGATAGTGTATGGCGCTGTAGCGTGGTGGAAGAAAAGCCAACAAACGTTTGGCGAACAAAAGCTCACCCGACTGCAGAGACAGGCTTGCCTTGCAATTACAGGTGCGTTTCGCACCACACCCATGGCAGCCATGGAGATCCTACTAAATCTACCACCCCTGCACCTACTCGTGCAGAGGGAGGCGGAACGGACCACATACAAACTATATCAACTGGCGATTGACAGGCCAGAGGCAATAGTTATGGGAGGCTCAGAACTACTGGAAGAGCTTTTAACGAACAATACCCTATTGATGCCCTCGGATCAAATGTCAAAAATCACGAGCCAGGAACGGAATTTCAGTGTAATCGTCCCCAGTCGGGACGAATGGACCCAGCATGCTGAGGTTCTATTGAGAACCGACCTTGGCTTGTTCACAGACGGCTCGCAAACGACGAACGGAACAGGAGCGGGCGTCTATGGAAACAAACCGAGAATTAACATCTCATTGAGTTTCGGTCAAAACGCAACCATATTCCAGGCAGAAATATTTGCCATTGAGACCGCGGCGGAACTGCTGATAAAACGGCAAATCCGCCACGGTAAAATCAAAATATTCACTGATAGTCAGTCAGTACTAGAAGCTCTGGAATCCAGCTGTTCTACATCCAAAACAGTCTGGAGTTGCCACACGGCTTTAAGCAGGCTCGGTATGTATAACGGAGTGACTCTGGTTTGGATACCGAGCCACTCAAACTATTTGGGTAACGAGGAGGCCGATCGGCTGGCATTTGCTGGAGCTGCGCTGCCTCTGGTAGGACCGGAACCATTCCTGGGAATACCACATGACGTGGCTAACGAGGCGATAACAGGCAGAATGAACTCAAGGCTAAAGTCTTTCTGGCGGAGCCATTCTGGCCTGAAACATTCGAAGTTGTTCCTTGGAACAGCTTCGAACAAAAAGATGGCGAACCTAGCGCTAGGTCTGGATAGGGCCAAACTAAGAGCACTTGTCGGAATTATGACAGGTCACTGCAGACTGAAAGCGCATTTGCACAAAATCGGTCTGGCTGAAGACAATGAATGCAGGCTGTGTTTTGAGGACACTGAAACAGCCATTGCACATCGTCTCAGAGTGCCCAGCGGTGGGTCGCATCAGATTCGAGGTCTTTGGCCAGGCTTTTATAGCCCACAGCGAACTGAAAAAATTACCTCTGAAGAAGATTATCGGTTTTATCCAAAAACTGGATCCCGACGGGGAGATATAAATTAGGGGTGAACCACAATATTGCGTGCAGACGCAGTGGTAGGGTGGACAGACGCCCGCTCGCCATAAATAACAATAACATAACATACTCCGTCTAGAAAGTATCCGGAATTTATTATTTTTCATAATTTTGATATAATTCTTTTTTGTATAATAACATTCTAAGACAAAAGTATTGTATGAAATACGTTGTGCAGATAATTGGCTATGGCCAAAGTTGTATGGCAACACTATTTTTCAAATATTGTTGATTGTCAGCAGTTATACAATTCATGAAATAATGCCGCAACTAGAAAAAAGAAAACAGATAGAATATTTGTATATAAAAGCTTTCGAAACGTTAAAAAAACTAGTGTAATTGACTGCATTAGATGAAAATGCTATATATGATACAATAAAGAGGATAAAAATGGCATGGATATGAGACATAGACCAGTTTCAGGAAGACCGCGTAAGATTAAAGGAAACAATTTAACCGCTTAAATGGCCTTAGAATGACCCAATCTGCGCCTGGGGTTTCGCAAATTGGCTAATAGATTTGGAAATCAACGAAATTTAAAAGTATCTCCAGAAATCGTCCGTATGTCACTGAGAAGACAAGGCTACGTATCAAGGAAACCAAAACAAAAATCCCTATAATGACACCTTTACAAAAGGAACGAAGGATATAATTTTGTCAACGTTTTCAAGGAGATAGTTTTAATAATGTCTTTATATCTGATTAAAGTTGTTTCCAACTTGGTGAAAATCACTCAAAAAATCCTATCAAAACAACCTGTTACCGTTCAAATTTCTATATTTCCCACCAAAATAATGGTTTGGGAAGCAATATCTCAGCTTGATGCTGGGCCTCTCGTTAATGGTACCATCAATAGTGAAAAGTATTGTGGCATTCTAAACTATTTTCTCCTTGAAACGCCGCATGTTTTATATCCAGAAGGTTGGCGTTTTCAGCAGGATAATGCAAGATGCCATACTTCGCAATATACTCAATCTTGGATGC
This sequence comes from Megalocaria dilatata, assembly GCA_034642435.1. Classification (NCBI taxonomy): domain Eukaryota; kingdom Metazoa; phylum Arthropoda; class Insecta; order Coleoptera; family Coccinellidae; genus Megalocaria; species Megalocaria dilatata. The sequence continues at coordinate 35,423,091 of CM067854.1, forward strand.
AAGATATCTTAATGTTGATATTGTATATGTATATATTATGTTCATGTTTCAGTCCTTTTGTCATATCTCATCAATTAAATGATTTGTACCACATATTCTGAACTCTGATCATTATAACCTATGCAGCACGGTTGTTGATCAGAGAATTAAAATTTTTTAATTTGATTAAAATAATAATAGTACCCGGATACTTCTAGATATTCTGGGAAGATTCCTCAGAAGATTTTACAGTTTGTGCGAGTTAGAAGTTCAGTTGTGTTCTGGTTCGGCTTTGGTACTGCGTCCTTACGCCTTTTTAGGCACAGCACTGTAACTTTTCGACCTAATAGTGATATCGAAATGGTGACCGAAACCCGACTAACAAGAATTCCCAGCTGTTCCCAGTCCTGTAACCACTGACAGCGAAATTTAGCAGTGACATCTTAAATTACGAAGAGGATTTTATAAAGACCAACAGTATAGTTTCATTTGTCAGCACTTGATTACTGAATTATTGAGTGGCAAACTTAGCGAAATTTGGTTCGAATAAGTTCACTTTACCATAAATAAATGAACACCTCAGAAGCGATATCCAGTTACGGATCTGGATGGGCCTACCCAACAAGAATTCCCGCTTTTCTACTTATTGCATAATCAATATACACCCAGGCAGATTCAGTGCGTGCGCTCAGGGATCTTCTTCGACTCATCTGGCCTTACCAAAGGGAAGCTCAGGCCATTTCGCTCGATTTTTATGAATATAAGATTAGGATGAGAGATTCATTATGTGAAGCATTGGAATTTATTATGGAAGATTAGTATTTCAGTTTATTATTTCATCCCTTATTGAACTGTTCAACATTGTGTCCAACATTTTGTAACCTACTTCTCTAGAAGATTTTCGCCAAGGAATACTGTCAACTTGTAATGAAAACCTGAAAAGTCATAGAACGCAAGATGAAATGTTGAGCAGAGTATTATAGTATTACAGTTTAGAAATGAGTGATAGGTTAATTTGAACATCTTATTATATATAATTACAATTCGTTCAGAAATTTCACCACCTATACTTCACCATTCACTTTCAAGTTTTTTACAGTAAAGAAAATGCCAAACCGAAAATTTTCAGCATATTCATGACAAGGATCACCGAATCTTACAAATAATGCACCAGTTCACCCTGACTATTTTTGTTAAGAATCAATTTGCTAATTTCAATCGAAAATCAAAGGACCTGTGCTCGTATTACACTGAGGTTATGTTAGGGTTGAACATCAGCAAAAAGACCATGTCTTGTTAATTGTGGATAAACAGTTCGGTTTTAATGTTTTGGATGCAAAATGTTGAATTTCAAATGACGAAACAATTAATCGTTGAATTAATTCAACCGACATATGGAGACAACGGATGAATGATATTTGTGTTAACATATTATAATAATTTGATTATCTGATAGATTATGCTTTTGTGGTCTTTAATCAGCTAATCAAAAAACGAATGAGTATTAGGTGATGATTGGTAGGTTTTATACCTGGAGAATTATATATTCGTTGGTGTCTGTGTTTCAGATGACGACAGAGAAAAAATGGGATTACAAGCTAAAGTTTACAGAAATAAAATGTTAAGGAACAAAAAGAGAAATTTGATTGAATTTATTCTATTTATAAATTTGAATAGAACTTAGAAAGTGACCTCTCAGAAAAACACAACTACTCAGATTAGAATTCAGGGAAGTATCGGGTGTTATTTTTAGAGTCAAAGAACTTTAAATTGAAATAAAGCACAATTGAATTAAGATTGAAGCCAATTTGAAAGATAATTTTATGAAGTTTATGTTTTGAAAATAATTTCCGGCAAATGTTCACCATGACTAGTTCTAAGGAACCGCATTCGACCAGACCAATTTTGGATGACTTTTTAGAGTAATTCAGGCCTTATTTCATCAATAACACGAGTTATGTTGGCTTCCAAAGCGTCTATCGTTTTTGGTTTATCAGCATAAACCAATGACTTGAAATAACCCCAAAGAAAATAATCCAGTGGAGTTAAGTCGCATGATCTTGGAGGTCAATTAATTGGACCATTTCTCGGAATAATGTTATCACCAAATCTTTTTTTTTCGATAAATACGGGAGCAGCATGAGATGAAGCATCATCTTGTTGAAACCAAAACACTTCTGGGTCGATACCATTTCAATTTTGAAACAAATAATCATTGATCATCGATCTATAACGAGCACCATTCACTGTAACATTAGCTCCAGCATCATGTTTAATGAAATATGGACCGGTGATGCCTCCAGCGTGTAAAGCACACCATACAGTGCATTTTTCAGGATGCAATGGAACCCGCAGAGCTTCCTGAGGATTGTTTTCACTCTATATACGGCAATTTTGCCAGTGGCTTTAGTTCTTGAACCAGTTGGATCTTGTATGGGTGAAGACCAAAATCTTCATGCAAAATTTTCCATGTGATGGATGCACAGGGTCCAACTTGTTGTGAACGTCGACGAATAGACAAATCTGGACCATCATTTACGCTATGTCTTACAGCAGCGATATTTTCTTCTGTACGTACAGTTCTTTGTCTTGTTTTTGTTGTTGCATCGAGTAGAGAAAATGTTGTCTGGAATCTATCGACAGTTCGACTGCTCTGTTCGACTGCTCTGATGGACGATATGTAAACCATGAATTCCACGAAGTGCTCTATAAGTTTGGCGAATAGAACATTAATTCTAAAAATTAATTTCAACGTTGTTGCGGCGTGAGTCTCTCCATGTTAATTTTTCAATGTTTACTGAACAGAAATGTGAAAACAACATGGCTTTTACCTTCTGTCAAATCACAGTTATCCCTATCGGAAGTTCTATCACTCTAAAAAAAACACCCGATTCATTTCATTGTTCAAATTCAATACAAAAACAAAAAAATTTTATCTGCACATTGTTAAAAATATTTGTAAACAAATGCCGATAATTAATATGTTTACTGGTAAGAAAATAATAAAATAAGCAGATTTTGCCTTGTACCTAGAAAGGAGGCGGGATTCATATTCAACATGAAGATCCACTATTCAAATCTTACATAAACGTTATTTCTCGGAAACAATTACAGGGACGTTTATTTCTGGTATATTCATGTTATGTACAATAAAATTAAAACGTTTCTTAATTAGTACAAATCATAAGTGAATTAAATAAAGGTAAAGGGCAATCAAGGACGATAAAATTAACATAAAGTTGTTCGGATTCAGAAAAGATTCTTGATAAGTTATGACATATAAGAAATCATAAAATATTCTGTTTCACCAATACCTGATGTTTTTGAAATAACGTTTGGTTAATACTAAACTGAAAATCTGCTTATACAGAAAACAAATTTTGAGAACCAGGAAATTTTCAAGGAAAAAAAATCATTTCAATTTTTCGAAATATTCGGAATTTATCAAAATTTATTCAAAGCATTCAATTGAAAAAACTCGGACATTGATGATTTGAAGAAATCTAGTAGAATAACAGTATCTGAATACGCGAAAAATATTATTCTGAGGTGGATTTAAGGAACTAGATTCTCATGCAGATTGATATTCAGGCTTATCATTCTGTATAAGTATCTCCACAATATAGACTCCTTATAAGTTATTTGGAGACATATAAAACACAATCAGGTCGCCTGGAGATAAGGAAATTATCTTGAGAAATACACACTTCATTTCTAGAAGATCCAAGTAAATATAGTAATATTGCAATAATGTATTGAGTATGCATCAATTAAATATGGGAAATATTTCATATGTAAACAGATCAAAGATTGAGGAATGTATGACGGGGATATTCTTGTTTGCAATCAAAATATTATTATGCTCTCTTTCTTGAATAAACATTTATATCGATCGTTGTAGATGTCAGTCACCATATAAGTTTATCACAATATGGCTTATACACATTGAACCACAATGCTAGGAAGTAGGAAATAGAATGCTTAGTTAAAAAAAAACTTGGACACTCATTCCTTAAAAATCCTCAACCAGAATTTCAACTTGGGCAATGATTAATAAAAAGGGGTTCTTTATACTTGAAAGAAGGTTTTTCAATATCTCAAATATCAAGAAATTCTCCAATAGCTACAAATTTTAAGTACATTAACGGAGGTTGCAGTTGGCTCTGGGTAAAACATTATAACAGTTTATTCAGAATCCTGACCCGTCTTTCGTCCATCTTAAAAGGAGTACAAAAAGAAACTAAACTTAAAATTGAAAAAGGTTTTTTTATTATACTAGGAACATTTGTGTATTTTTATGGCGCATGGAAATAACAGCGTCCAATGGGATCTTCACAGAAGATCTAGGAGTATCAGGATAATAATAATAATAAAAATAATGTAGGGGTGTTGGGCAAAAGTATTTGGGAATTTGTTAAATTCTCCTTTTTCTTAATGACTTTTTTGATTAAAAGAATCTCTAAGTAGTCCATCAATTAACCCTCATTAACATTATATAGTAAAGTGACTTTTTTCTCATTAAAAAAATTATTATTTTCTATAAATGTTCTGCAAAACCGATTGATTTTTGGTTTTCCATAATAGACATTGTATATTGTAAACATCGATCTGTCTATCCTAAATATAGGACAGATAGGCCGATGTTTACAACATAGGATGTCTATTTTGAAAAACCAGAAATCAACCTGTTTTGCAGAACATTGTATGAAAAAAAATCATGTTTTTTAAGAGAAAGATGTCACTTTACTTTTTAATGTTGATAAGGGTAAATTGATGGACTATTTGGAGATTTTTTCAATTAAAAAGGCCATTGAGAAAAAGGAGAATTTAACAAATTCCCAAAGACTATTCGGCAACACCCCTATATGGGATAATGTTATTTCCATGCGCCCCAAAAATACACAGATGTCCTAAATGTAATAAAAGAACCTTTTTCAATTTTAAGTTTAGTTCCTTTTTGTACTCCTTTGAAGATGTTCGAAAGACCGAAACAAGTGTCAGGATTCTGAATAAATTATGACACATAAAACTGTGTGAATTTTTTTTTCAATAAAACAAATTTTAAGATTAAAAAATTTTTGAGAATCTTTTGAAATTAAATTAAACGAATGGCTTAGAAAACACTTTTCACTGTTAAATAGATATAAGAATTAACACTAATCACACAGTATCAAATGGAGATAACCGAATTCAAGGAAAATACTGCATATTGATCAAACTTACTCAATAAAAATTTGGTAGTGACATCTATTTCATATCGGTATTATGAAAAAACATATTCTATTCTAAAAATGTCTAACATAAAATCACCAAATTCTTCGCAACGACTTCTCTTTAAAAAAGTTCTTTCAAAATATTCGTCAAAACTATGCGACACAAAAAGGCATTGAAAAAACATCACCAGTCCAACTTCAAATCCGTCAAATAAAACCAATCAATTAAAATATTTTCACTTCATATCAACACAAATGACCGTCAGTGAACTAATGAAAAATCAAAACAAAAAAATGTCAAACTGAAATTCACAAAAATCCTTTTATGAAATATTCTTTTATATTGGTATAGATACGTGGATGATATTTTCTGTAGCTTCATAGAGAAACCATTAAAAAATGTTGTTCATCAACGAACCCAAATCCTTCAATATTATTTACTTTGGAAATGGAGCAAATAACTGTATTAATTTTCTTGATTCAACAGTTTACCAGAATCAATTATTCACATGAATATTCAATATTTCATAAACCAACATATACAGATGCTATTATACACAATAAATCAAATCATCCTATTCGCCAAAAATTATCAGCATTCAATCATATGATCCATGGATTAGTTAACATACCCACGAATCGAGAAAATTATAAGAGCCTAACATTTTCAAACAAAGAGCTATGATCCAACAATAATATACAAGTTGTTGATAAATGAAAATAATAAAATAGGTTTAAATATAGTATATCCGAATACAAACAAATATTAAAATACATTCCCTTGAAATACACTGAAGGTGTTTCTAAAGAGAATAGCTACATAGCTCAAAAATAAAAACGATTTGAGAACTTCATTCAAAACTTATTCAGATATTAGTATATTGATTGAAAATATAATGAAATTTCACATAAATATGATAAAATATATTGATTTCTTACAAACCATTTGATGAAATATTTTGGATATCGATAAGGTAAACAAATACACCTGGATTAAGATTCACAACAGTTTAATTTATGTTGTTGGCACATAAATTTTAGGTTTAAAAAATTTCAAAGATGATGAATTCGGAATTTATAAGTTAACCCGCGGTAATTGTCAAAAAGTTCACGTAGGACAGGCAGAAAAAACCTTCCAAGAAAGAATTAGAACATTTTAATAGTTTTCTCAATAACAAGAGTATAGTCCGTCTAGAAAGTATCCGGAATTTATCTTTTGTAACACTCTAAGACGAAACTATGTGATAAAATTCCACTTTATTAAACGATTTTGAATTGAGTAAAATAGCACTGTATCAGTCAAAATGCGAAAAAATATTTTATACCATATAAGCATCGTGGTATTATAGATGCAAAAGAGACATCTAACCAGCACTCGCATAACCTTCGTAAAATGCAACCAGACGAGACACATTTCGTGACTACAATACCGGAAGCGCATTTCAAGAACAAATCGCTCCGGGAGTAAATGGATCATTATTTTCAATCCCACAACGCGTCGTCTACTTCTTGTGTTACGGTTGATATTAATAATCATATAAGGGCGTTTCTCTACGGGTACTAGATCACGACGACAATCCTACGCGTTCAATTTAAGACGTTTATTCTGTTGACATTCGAGCTGATGAACTTGACGGATAAAAAATTGTTGCAATTTGTCTAAACAGACATAAAGAACTTGCCGAAAGAGAATATCACTAGAAGTAGGCGTGTTTCAGTTTTGAGAAAATTCGTTGATATCTCTTGAAAAATGTGTATCCTCCCATTCATGGAAATGAACAATTTTTTGCTTGATTGTGCTGATAAAAGTATAACTTGGATGTTTTGGTTCCAGTTATGTTGAATTCAGGATGATTTTCTTACTATTTCGAAAAGAACTATTTGCAATTTGGACATCCTATTTTTATTAATTTTTTATTACTATTATATTTTTTACGTGTAGTTTAGGTTATTTGAAATTTTTTTTTTTTTTCCTACTTTAATTCAGAAAAACTGAAATAAAATAAAAGGAGGTTTATACTTGATAGGCGATATATAAAATTATTTAAATATTTTAATATTAACAGATATATTCTGTTAGCCTTCTACATATTCAATTTCAAAAAATTATATTCAGTATTATAACTTCAGGAATTTAATTAATGTCATTTAAGTACCACTTATATCAAACGACATATAGAATAAACATTATTGAAACTTTATAAGACACCCGAGTGAGATAAAAATTTCCAATAAATAAAAATTGTTAACAAAAATCTTGAGATTTTCTGAAAAGTAACTTAGTTAGATATTCAATAATATTGAATATTCTAAGTAAGATAGTTTTATGATGAAATTCCTAGGATTATGTTAAACATTTTTGAAAGATATCTGTTTTCATAAGATTGATCAGCAGAAACAAAATTTTGTCTACTGAAAATATTTAATTTATAGGAATTTTGATAACAATTTATATTTATTGAATTTTGTTATCTCATTTGGATGTCTTATAATGAATGTTCATTTTATAAAATAAAAGAGAAGAAGGCTTTTTACTTGATAGAAGAAATATAACAAAATTTGTTGGTTTATTTATTCCATTTGACATTGTATATTAAATTTTGATTATGTACGTCTATTAAATATAAGCGGTGCTTATTTAGACATTAATTTAATTCTAAAAGTTTTTAAAATAAAATTTTTTTTGAAATTAAAATTGTAGAAGACTGACAGATTAAATCTGTTTCGATCTTCAAATTTTGTTTATTTTATATGTCGTTTGATATAAGCGGTGTTTATGTGACATTAATTTAATTCCTGAAGTTATAATATCAAATATAATTTTTTGAAATTAAATATGTAGAAGGCTATCAGAATATATCTGTGAATATTTAAATAATTTTATATAACTTCTATCAAGTATAAACCTCTCTTTATATTTATTTTATTCAAAATATATAATTATTTGGTTTCCTTAACATTCTTTATACAGATGTTTCTTGTGCTATAACAGAGGCCGTTAAATTGACTTTCAATCTTCAGTATTCATTTGCCACGATGCTTTCTTGATTGTTAAAGGTGAGTAAATATTTTTTGTTGATTGATATTATATTTTATTGAATAGGATTGAGTACTGACGAGCCAAGTCTCTCTTAAAACTTGTTTTTTAGTACTGTTTTTACATATCTTGAGATTTTCTAAAAAGTAAATTAGTTAGATATCCAATATTATTGAATATTCTAAGTAAGATAGTTTTCCATAAGAGGGATGAGCAGAAACAAAATTTTGTCTATTCAAAATATTTAATTTATAGGATTTTGGTTAATAATTTTTATTTATTGGATTTTGTTATACCATTCGGATGTCTTATAATGAATGTTTATTTTATATGTCAATTGATATAAGTGGTTCTTATATGACATTATTTTAATTTATTTTCAGAAGTTATAATCATTAAATATAATTTTTTGGAATTAAATATGTAGAAGGCTAATATTTAAATATATAAATAATTTTATATACCTTCTATCAAGAATTAACCTCTATTTATGTTATCAATATACAATGTCAAGTGGAATAAATAAACCAACAAATATAGAAAAATTATTCAATTTATAGGATTTTTGTTAACAATTTATATTTATTGGATTTTGTTATCTCACTTGGATGCCTTATAATGGATGTTTATTTCATATGTCGTTTATAAAAAGCGTTGCTTATATGACATAAATTGAATTCCTGAAGTTATAATATTAAGTATAATTTTTTGAAATTGAATATGTAGAAGGCTAACAGAATCTATCTTTAAGTATTTAAATAATTAAGAAAACTGTTTGTAAGATATGAATTACTATTGAACTTGGTGAAGAACTCATTCGTTCAATTTATTTTTCATTTTTTCTGAAATTCTCGATGTAATAAAACGTTTGTTAAAAATCCATCATTTTTTCGTTAGATGGCTGTAGTGATCGATATCTCGTAAAGCATCGATCAAAAATTCTCAGACTTATGCTCTTTGTCAAGGTAACATTTCACACTAAAAAAATTCCTTTGCTGTATTTTGTTTGGTCATTCAGTTGTGAGTTACAGGGTCTTAGAAATGGAAGTCAACAAAGAGAAAATACGGTACATGCGAAATTGCATGGAAGGCGGCTGAAATTGTGAGTTATATTTATGGTTCCAATGCTGTAACAGCTAATTCATGCATGATTTTATTCTCATAAATAAAATTAAACTACATTCCAAATAATATGCTACTTGAACAATTTTTCCTTAATAGATTAATAAGATTAATAAGAGGAATTGGAAGACATCATATCAGTTAACCAAATATTTTCGAATCGCTTATTCATAGATAATTTTTTTTATCATGTTGAAAACGTCATAATCAAAGAGCAAAATGGTTTACTTGAAGGTAAAAACTTGAAACTATTTAATGAACTTCTTCTCATGGGACATTGCTTACTAAGGTGGGCATACACGGTGACCAGTTGAAGTGAATTTCTCTTTATTTAAGTACAAGATCCCAATTTATTTCCAGAGGTCGCTCTAGATCTGTCACATTCTTCAATTTTTCTGGTGTGCCTAAGGGTTCATATCTGAGGCCACTTTTTTCCTATATATCTGACTAATATCGGAGTGTGTTTTATAAACTCATACTTTTCACCATATGCAGACGATCTGAAATTTTTCATAGCAATTGATAGCATGGGATGCTGTACATTCTGTCAAGAAAGTACCGGGAATTATCGATTTAAATCTGGCGGGGCAATGAGGCAGGTAAAATTTTTTTTTCCTAGGTTGGTACCACTGTCCTTAATTACTATGCCAAGCTTGAGCGGGATCTGTCAACTAGTGTGTTTGCAACAGCTGATTAAGTCAGTCGATGTCAGAGTGCGTGCCGATTTTTACTATGGGTGATTACGTTGAGCAAAGAATTTGTTTAAAGTTTTGTGTTGCAAATGAATTTTCGTGTGCCGATGCATTGAAAATATTGCAAAAGGCCTTTGGTGATAATGCTCTATCGAAAACTCGTGCATATCAGTGGTACAGAGCCTTCAAGGACGGTCGTGAAGTGGTCGAAGACTTGCCTCGTTCCGGACGCCCATCGACGGCTTCGATCGAAGATAACGTCGATAAAATTAAGGAAAGGGTACTGGAAAACCGTCGTACCAGCTTGAGAGTGATAGCTCATGATCTTAAGATAACCCACGAGTCCGCACGTACGATTTTGATTGATATTTTGGGCATGAGAAAGGTGGCCGCACGACTCGTACCGAAAGACCTGAATTTTCTTCAAAAACGTCATCGCGAACAGGTTGCTTCAGACATGCTGGATCGCTGTAATTCCGATTCTACATTCATGGAACGCATTATAACTGGTGATGAGACCTGGGTCTACGAGTACGATATGCAAACAAGCCAGCAATCATCGGAATGCTCGAAAATGAAGGTGATGCTCATTGTTTTCTTCGATATCCGTGGCGTGGTGCACTACGAATTCGTTCCAGAGGGTCAGACGGTAAACAAGAAGTATTACCTGGGCGTTATGAAACGTTTGCGTGAGCGTATCCGTAAGAAGCGGCCAAATTTGTGGGCGAACAACTCATGGATTTTGCATGACGATAACGCGCCTTCTCACCGAGCTACGATTGTGACTGACTTTCTCGCCAAAAACTCAACAAACGTGCTTCAGCAACCACCGTATTCGCCGGATTTGGCTCCCTGCGACTTTTTCCTCTTCCCAAAACTAAAATTCGGCGCGAGAGCTAAAGTCCATCCCGGAAAGCGCCTATAAAAAATGTTTCGATAATTGGAAGTGCCGTTGGCATAGATGTATTGGAGCAAATGGAGCCTATTTTGAAGGCGACCCAATAAATTTTGACGATTAAATGTAAAAATGTTGTTTTAATTGAAAATTCCCGGTACTTTCTTGACAGAGTAGTAAGTCAATTCAGGAAGACCTCGGCAAACTGAAAAGTTACTGTGTGAAAACAACTTCTGCTTCTGTTTTGGAGATGATAAATACTTAAAAATCTCGTTCCAATGACTTGCATATTTTCAACATGTCTCTGATTAATCTGAAGTGTCATCTTGAGAATGTTTTCTCGTAAGCCCTGGGGAGTGGATATTTGTAGCTTGTATTCTAGTATTGAATTCATATAAGTATTGACGTAGATCCATTTATTGTTGAACCAACGATATATTATTTAGTTTAAATACGCGAATTATGGTTTTGAATCAAAAGTAATTCATTAAATACATCAATTAATGATAATAAATGACAAATAAATATTAAATTGATCATCCTTCTAATGCACATATCTAACATACTTAGTTAATAGTGTTCTTACGAGAAACTTCAGAGGTTTCTAGTCAAACCGCCATCGAAAGTATAACCTATGACCCCGGTAATCTAGGCGTCTACTCGTAGATACAATTATCAGCTCGTAGAGAATGGTATTCCTTATCCAAACAGAGGGATTAATTAGATGTGTTGAGTGCGTGGAAATGGGACGCAGATGATAAGGAATTATCGAATCTAACGTAGGTCAAAAATATACAATTCATCGAGTAGCGATTAGAAGATATGAGAGGTATCCAGAAACTCAACAGATTTATTTAGGTATTAGTTATCAGCAATTTAACTACCCATCATTTAGTTGTTCTAGAGTGAATTATTCTTTTTTATGTTAAAATAGAATAATTCACTCGCATGATATATTAGATGAAATACCTAGGTCAATTCGTCTATTCCTCAATCGAGGAATATGTCTATGGAAGACGGGTCAACATTTGGCCTAAGAAGCGATGATAATCTAGACTGCCGAGAGACAATGTGAAGACGCTACAGTCTGAATGAACTAAGGTAGTTTAAGAGGAGGCCCTGAACTGGATTGGGAAGAAATAATGTAGATAAAAAAACTAGACTCGACAACAAATATAATTTCTTCAATATTCATGAAATTTTTCAAAACAGAGTGGATGATCTTTGAATGGGAATATTTTATTAATTTACAGAGGCTTATTTATTTATAACATGTGATCATTTTTTGTTTTCTTTTTTCTTTGGCCATTTTTGTTCCATAATATCCTTTTTTTGTACTCTTCTTACTAATATTCTGAAATCTCATGTATATCTTGTATGCCACTGCATGTATTCTGTATTTTCTAAGGATCATGTAAGATTTAGTCCTCGATCCGAAATCTAATGTAATAATAATAATAATTATCTTATCATACATTTATACCAGTCCATAAAAATTCGTTTCATCCAATTCAACATAAGTTACACGAAAAAACTTAATTGAGTAGGTTCTTACTTGATGGAAATTAATTATTATTGCATAAAAATAAATGGACAAAAATGGAATCTTTACCTTCTCAATAATAAGTTAGATGCAGAATGTAATGTATTCAGAACATAATGACAGGAAGTGATGAGCGTTTTTGCACAAGGAAAATGAAGTCCTGAAACGAAACTTCCATAGAAAATTCAGAAATGAACTGATTGAGGAATCCTGAGAATTTACTGCAAAACCAGATCAAATTATTGAGTTTCACTTGGGTTCTTATCTTGTAGGAGCCTGGTGGTTTTTCCAAAAGTAACCAGAACTTTATTGTACCCTTATTTCAAAACTCTGAATCCATTTAAATATTGTATATCACCAAACAATTTACTAGTTCTTTGAAAGCAGTCGCGCGTCATGTTCTCAATTCATGATGATAAATAGAAATCAAGATACATGTGTTAAATTCAATTAGTTAAACATTACGTATTCATTAGGGAACTCCCCTGTATCACACTCTGGACTGGCCAATGTAAAAATGAGGGTTAACGACAGACAATTCTCTCAACAATATGTCCTATCTTATCAACTCCGTAAGCCAGTTTACTTAGAGCATGTCTAGACGTTCTGATTCCGGGAAATGGTGGCTTTGTTTCAACTTTTACGTTTATTATCCAGCGGGGTACAAAGGGGAAACGTACGTGGGCACAGCCAACTCTGTTCCTTTCAGATACATGGTCATAAACGGAAGCTTGGACAAACATTTTTCCCTTGGTTATCTAGCGGATAGTAAGAGAAATTACTGGTTCAATCATACTTGTGGTAACAGAGCTGTTGATGTTTTTGTAGTTTCATATGAGTATATTCTTCCCTATATAATTATAACTTACGTATTTTGCTTCCTTAGTAAGGTGACAATTATCTGGAATATCTTAAATATCACACAAATAAATTCTGCTAATCTCTCTACCAATTTTAATTTTATAAAAAATTTTTCTCGGAAACTTTTCAAAAATTGAATTAAATCAATATACTAAAAAACACAGTTTCAATTAAGTAGACAAAAAAATTAACACTCATCACACAGCACCAGAAGGAATAAAAAAATCGAAGGAAAATATACAATATTAATTAAAAATATTGAATATATACTCAAAAAATACCAGAGTTTGTTTCGAAACGGTGTATAATGAAAAACAAATTCCTCCTGAAAAATGCACAACACAACCTCAAGAATTTCTTCTAAAATAACTCAATTTAAAAAATTCCTTCAAAAAAACTACAAAAACATGTAGCCCATCTTCAAAAAGGCCCTAGAAATTACACACAGTTTGTAAAGTAGTTTTAAGGACTCAGTATACAAATGATACCATGTGTATGAGTAAAAATTCAAAATATAATTATTATATATATAAAAATAACAAAAGATGATTTTTACTTAATAGAAGGCTTTTACAGTATCTTCAATATCACACAAATCAATTCTGTTAACTCGAATACAAATTTTAATTTTACAAAAAAAAATTTTTCTCAAAAACTTTTAAGGAATTAAATTAAATGAATATCTTTGAAAACACAGTTTCAATTTAGTGGATATACATAATTACCACTCATTACACAGCACCAGAAGGAATAAAATGATCCAAAGAAAATATAGAATAATAATTGAAAATATTAAATAAAATCTAGAAATTAGGGATGGTGAAATGTAGTAGCCTATCGGTGGATGTTTCAATTTCATCACATTGTTACAATAATTATATCTTCATGTGTGGTTGATCTTCGCTCATGAACGTGAAGGTATTATTTAGACTAGCGAAGATAGTGTAACAAACACCTTGGCATAATTTTGTTTAGGCTAACAGCGATAACGCGCAGACCCAACATGCTGAAGAGATCGCCGAATTGATAGGATTGTAAACGATATTGAAAATTATTACAGAAATTAATAAGAGGAATAAGTTCCTTGCAAATATGTTTAAAATATGCATGCAAACAGGTGCTTCAGTAACAGCCAGTTTCATAAACTGAATTGAAGCTTCCTTTTTCCCAAAAAGTCTTCTTTAATGATAAAACGTGTTTCATAAGCAAATTTTAAGGTTAAAGGGAACTTAAATGCGTCCTTTATCTTAAAGTGGGAAAATCGGCCCTTTACGGCTGGAAAAGGATCCTTTAACGAGAAGCTCGACACTACGCAGGTGCTCGATAAACACGAAAAGAGTGGATATAACCTTCCTTTGTCACATTTGCCCATTTTGTTTGATTTTAGCGTACTACGAAATATGTTGCACGAAATGTTGAATGCTGACCCCAGCTCTAGTTCTTCATCAAATGATGAAGAAATAATTGTGAGAAGACCAAAAATTTACAGAAGGAGAGCCATTTTTCCACCTTAGATGATCTAGAATTCTTCGATCGTTTTCGCCTTACAAAACCAACTGTTTTATCTTTGCTTAAAAAAATTGCAGATCAATTGTACTTTCCATCTAACAGGTAAACAAATTTCGATTTATTATTTTGTTGAAATAGTTTTCTGTACACCAAATCATTAAATTGAAAATTTTCAGAGGCAGCTGTATTGAACCGATGAACCAACTACTTTTGACGTTGAGATTCTATGGAACTGGAAATATGCTGATATTAAACAGCCGGAGATTTCATGGGAATTTATAAACCTTCTGCTTCTAGAATTATTCGAAGAGTTTCTGTTGCAATTGCATCCTTGTATCCACAATATATAAAGATGTGTGTAGGTGATCATGAAATGCAAACAGCAGAAAAGTTTTATGCAATTACTAGTTTTCCACGTGTCATTGGTGCTACAGATTGCACATGAATTAAAATCACTTCTCCAGGTGGTGATGATACAGAGATCTTTCGATGTAGAAAACATTATTTTGCCCTTAACGTTCAAACCATGTGTGATTCAGACTTGAGAATCAGAATTATTGTAGGTAGATGAGCTGGCTCAACACATTATCAAACCATCTTTAATAACAGTGTCTTGAAGAGACAATTTGAGACTGGTAAATTTGTAACTTGGTGGTAGTGGTTATAGTTTGCAGATTTATCTTATGACAAAGTTACCAGAAGCTATAACTGCAGCTGAAAATTTATATGAGCGGACAATTATACGCACTAGAAATGTGGTGGAGAGAAAGTATGGAGTTTGGAAACGTCGTTTTCCTATACTTTCTAAAGGAATGAGTGTTAAGTTAACGACCATAAGAACGATTATTGCTGCTACCGCTGTATTGCACAATGTAGCTGTAGATATGAACGAAATATTTCCAAATGAATGATTTCATGATGTGCAGGAGGAAGAGGACTTTCAAACAAATTCAATTATTGTTAATGCAGCTCGTCAAGTAAGAGAGTCTATTATTAATGAACATTTTGCTAATTTATATTTTATTTTTGTGTGATAAATAAAAATAAATTTACTTGTCACTTGTGAAACTATTCTTCATATTCAATTTGTGTCTCCAACATGACAAGATAACATATAATTTTTATAAGATTTTACAAGGTATGTATTTAGATAGGTTTCTATGTTTGCATTTCTGATTTATTGTTTTACTTTAGGTAACATCTGAAAAAGTTTCAAGTGAGAAGAAAGAGATAAAAATATTATGTGTTTTTGAAATTTCTGTTTTTAATTCAAATTTGAGGGGATTTTATAGTCTGTAGTAATGCTGATAGAATTCTAATAGCGCTTTTCCCAGGAAGTGCATTCAAAATAAAAAAGATTTAATAATTATTATTCAATTTTCTCTTCATCTCCATAATTTGTGAACCCTAATATTTTAAGCTTCGAATGCTTCTCTTCTTTTCTTCTATTCTCTTCCTTGATAGCCACAATCTGAGCTTCTACTAGAGCTGTTTTTTTATAATACATCTCTTTCGCTTCGGCAAGTGAGTTCGTAACAATTGGGCTCAACCGTTTGGAAATTGGCTCCCTCAATTTCAATGGAGCCCCACCACTAGTCTCTTCAATATGACCGCGTTGAGGGGCTACCACCTTTCTAGTTTTAGTTGTTATATTGGAATATTTGGATTTGAGCTGGTCCCCATTTCTCCAATGGAGAACTGTTGCACTGAAAGCAGTTGCTGTTCTCTGCCAGACTTTATCCTATAACATTAAAATTCTGTTTTTCAATCAATTCCAAGAGACGTAGTTCGTTTACTAAAATATAGCAATTCGCAAGTAATAATAATTTAAATTCCAATATACTGTCTTCTGCACATAACCATGTTTATGCAAAGACTGATTTATACTTCTTTTGTTGTTCTTTTTACAAGTTCCGACGCATAACTCACAATTTTTACAGAATATCACCAACCAACTATATTCGTAAAATAACTAGTTCTCAGGATAGCCAACAGTCGGAAACATATGACCGGCGCATTGAAGGAAGCTTGAAGTAAAGGACGGTCGATGTGCGTTTATGAAACTGATGGTTCCATTTAAAGGAACCCTTTTTCATAAATGGACTTTATCATACAGGAGCCTTTTGATGTTCCTCATGAAACTGGCCGTAGAACATCAATAAATAATAAAAATAGTGGTCCTAAAACTGATCCTTGATGAACGCCTAATTTATTTCAATATTATTCAGTTATTCAGATGAATAACTGTGGCTCCCCCAGATCCCACCTGATATAGTTCATCTAGCTAATAAACTCAGAACAAGCAGTCTGCGTTGATTCCAACTCTAAAACCATGTAGGCGACTCGACAGAATAGAAAACTTCTTTAGAATTTTATACATAAGCTGATATACCATTTTCTAAAATATCTTCTATAGTTAACTTAAAATTGAGATTGGAGGATAGTTAACTATGTTATTTAAAGCTTTTATTATTGCAGTGGTATCGCCTTGACTGTCTGAAAACAAATGTAAGGTGTTTAGCAACCAAGCTGCTACCAATTTTTAGTATCCAGCTTTTCGTATTAGCCAGTTCTGAATAATGTGAATCACAGCATCTCCTGTGGCAAGACCGAATAGGTGGAAATATAGAAGAAAAACATAAATATAGGGACCCGGAAAGAAGATGTAGCTGTTTCTCGTATTGGAACTTGGATCTATGATGGCTAGAGAATATGAAAACTTCAAGGTTTTACCAGGTTTGCTTCGCAAATTACCATGCTGCTTTCAGGTTTCCATATGGATCAGTCTACTCTTCGAGATCACTCAAAGAACACTACAGAGGTGGAAATGTAGACAAAAAGAGCTCAAATTTGAGGTTCAGGTAGAAGATGTACCAATTCATCCTATCGTGACATGGCAGTGATGATAACTGTAGAATAGAAAAACTTCATGGTTCAGTAAGATCCCCTTGTACACTAGAACGTTGCAAGGCATTGTTGCATACGGCTTTGGCCCTGACAAAATTATCAGACAGTTGTACTGTGTGGGTTCTTACTGGGAGAGAAGAAATGCCGTAATCAAACGAGGAACACTCACGATGACTAGAATAATGTATGGTTGGAAAAGTAACACATCGTCAAAAGTCTTGCCCTGCCTAGGTTTCTCAAGAAATAAACAATCTATGTTCTGGAAATAAGATGAATATTTTCCTCTATTTCAACTGCAATATATTTGATAGAAAATCTTTGTTTGTTACTCTTTGCTTTATGCAGGATGAGACAAAATAGGAAAAACGAGGAAAAATCTAAATCTATCGATTATTTATTTTTGATTAATAATAGTTATTCCACAACTGAATCCAAATTCAATAGTCCGTATTACCACCTCTTCTTTCAATCAACTGCCCAATACGCCTGGGCATCCCACGAATCAAGTCATTAATGAAATTTTCAGGCATATCGTTTCATTCTTCCTGAAGGGCTTAACTCAATTTGAGTGGGTTTTGGCGATTGGTTATTGCTCTCCCTAAGTAATCCCATACGTGCTCAATTTAATTCATGTCTGGTAAGTTTGCTGGCCTGTTCATTCTCTGGATATTGTTCTCTTGAAGAATGTTTTGAACCCTTCCTGTGCGCTGTGGTGGGGCAGTATCATCCTGATAAATGAAATTATCCCAAAATTCGTTGCGCAGAGGAACAATGATTGGTTCAATGATGTTTTCTACGTACATGGCACCAGTAATTATTCGTTCAACGATAATAAGAGGGGTATGGCGACCAAACATTATACCCTAGGGTGGGTCAAAAAAATCGAATAATTTATTTTTGACTTTATACTCTGAAAAATAGGTTCGTAGACACCTAAAAAGAATTCTCTCCAAGCATGAGCTTTTAATTATAACGGGAAGGTCCTCCGATTTGCGGGTTTCTATTTTTTTCGAATAATCAGATAAAAAAATTTATATCTCGCTTCCAACTGCTTGGAAAAATATTCCGTGGCATAGACTTTGTAAGAAATTGAATGCTTTACAAAAAAGGTATCTTATGATTTTTTCAGAAACTTAACCGATTAAAAGATATTCATAGTTGAAGTTTGGCTATTTTAAGGAAAATATTCGTTTTTATTATAAATTTTATAAGTCGATGAAAAAAAATTATTTTGAATTGCGGAACTCATGATTTTGTAGAAAATTTACTGCTCTACAAAAATGGTCTCATGATTTTTCGATTAAGTGAAGCCGTTACGAGATATCCATCGTCAAACATTAACGAATATCAATATTTCCAGTTTTTGATCAATAATTCGATAAATTTCAATTTAAATTATTATAATAGTTTCAGGAAAATTTACATAAATTTGAGTTTGAAATGTTATAAACAATTTTTTTAATATTATTTTCAGTCTTAGGCTTGTTTGATTGCATTAAAACAAGAAATTAGATTTCCTTATTCATTGTAGAATTATTGATAATAAATATATTTATATGATGAGAAAATGACTTATTTCGAAAAAAATTTTTTTATCATGTATACAAAAAGATGAGTTTTTGGAGCACTGAAAATGTAGTGATAAACGAGTAGACAACGAAGATAGTTAAGAAAAAAAACAAAGGTGGCGTTAGCTTTAGAGTACCAACAGAAGAGGTAATGTAATTCAGAACAAAAAGCCTCTCTCACAAAAAAATTTATGTATAATTGGTAGAATAAAATTTGAAAATACATACTAAACCTCCGTTATAATATGCAATGCCAATGCAAATGACATTTCAAATTATTACAAATAAAGTTTACAAAAAGTATCATTAGAACAAAAACTTCTTAATGAATTTTTGAACAAATAACTCCTGAAGGAGTGACTTTGATGATAGAAGTTTAAATTTATGTCAATTTTCCTGAAACTAATAATTTAAATTGAAATTTATCGAATTATTGATCAAAAACTGGAAATATTGATATTCGTTAATGTTTGACGATGGATATCTCGTAACGGCTTCACTTAATCGAGAAATCCTAATGGACCATTTTTGTGGAGCAGTAAATTTCCTACAAAATCATGAGTTCCGCAATTCGAAATAATTTTTTTTATCGACTTCTTAAATTTATAATAAAAACGAATATTTTCCTTAAAATAGCCAAACTTCAACTATGAATATCTTTTAATCGATTGAGTTTTTGAAAAAATCATAGGAGACCTTTTTTGTGAAGCATTCAATTTCTTACAAAGTCTATGCCACGGAATATTTTTCCAAGCAGTTGGAAGCGAGATATAAATTTTTTTATCTGATTAAAAAATAGAAACCCGCAAAGCGGAGGACCTTCCCGTTATAATTAAGACCTCATACTTGAAGAGAATTCTTTTTAGATGTCTAAGAACCTATTTTTCAGAGTACAAAGTCAAAAATGAATTATTCGATTTTTTTGATCCACCCTATTATACCCCCCAGTACATTATTGATCCGCCTTGAAAGGGCATAACTTTCCGGGCGAAATTGAGTCGCTCTAATCTGCCTAGACCTCTCCAAACTCTTTCTCGTCGACTATCACTTTGTAAGCCGAATCGAGACTCGTCCGAAAAAAGGAAGTTGCGCCATTGTAGTAAAAGCCAGTCTTGGTAGTATTCTGCCAATTGACGACATGTAGCTCTACGTCCAGGTGATAGCCGAGGTACTCTTAATAGTCTTCATGCCTTTAAATTTGAGGAATGCAACAGTCTCCTTATGGTACTGGTTGAGACTACCCGTCTATAGGTCCTCAAAAAAAGACTTCGAAGGGTTGATACAGATAGTGTTCGATTCCTTCGAGTAAAATTTGCGATATAATGGTCTGCCCTTGCAGATGTTACTCTGGGTCGACCATGCACCGGTCTCCGGCCAACGCTGCCGGTTTCCAGGAAAAGGGCCACTATGCGCCTTACAGAAGTCCGTGGAATATTCAAACGTTGCGCAGTCTGGTGGTTTGACAAAGCTTCTTGATGTAGGGCTACTATTCTTGCCCGGTCAAACTGAGAAATTGGATGTCCTGGCATTTTCGACAGAATATTCTTAATATTACAACTCTCGTCATTCGGTGAAAACTGATTAACTTCGAATACACCTGTATTCTCCCGAACAAGAAACATTTTGTGCTGGTTTATTGTTTTCATTCAAGTGATAAGATAGGGAAGATTGACAAGTTGAGAATTGATAGGGGGCCCAAGACTTTTAACGAAGTGTGTATATTCAAAATTAATGATCCACAAAATTACATGCTCAATATAAATATGACTGCTCTTCTTACCTGCTTGTAGAAACTCCTTCAAACCTTACAGTTAAGAACGGTCCCCACAAATTTCACAATTTTCACAAAATATAGTTTATTTTGAGATGCTAACGATATGTACATTAATCACGGATTAAAGGTTTCCATTTATTTCCTTGTTCGTTTTGCAAAATTACAACTCTGCGGCATACTCTGTTCATTGACACTCGATCAGGCAGCGTTTGTTTTCATGCCCGTATTTTTTTTTATCTCCCATCACAACAACTAGCGTGAACTTTCGTTTCGATTAAAATACTGACAGGGTTCAAGTGTGGACATGAGCGATCGGGAATTCAATATCGCAGAGTATGGACGGAGGATTAATAACAACATAACAATTTGGTTGCGATCAGCTCGGGAGCGCATAGAGGAATCAAACATTTTGTGAATGATATAGGGCAGAGATCACGCCGGGTATATCTCTGATAAAGCTGGCTAAATGTGTTGAATGAACTCAATTTCGTAAAATGGAAGTAGTGAAACTGGGAGCGGTCAGAAGATGTCAATATATTAATAAGGTAAACTTAAAACCTCGATTTTCCGACTTTAAAATAAAAATGTGGAAAATCGCTCGCAACCGTCAATTTCTGATTCGAGGGAGAACAACTTTTCCGCTTTTTTCATCCCCGTAACTTCAATCCCCTAACGGGGGTGAGCACAACCCCTTGATTTTGAATAGGGATGAGGGGTGTTGTGATAACTAATTTTGAAGATCACATCAAGTACTATCTGACCCTAAAATTTCGCTGCAAAATATCCATCGGTAATGAAAAAGCTGCGAGAATAGTGAAAGAGGCAATGTGGAATTTATCTCGAGAATATAATTCGTATCTGACACATTTCAAAGTTATTTAGTAGTTATGTTGTTAATTTTTTGTCCAAAAAAGTAGACGGACCATGTTTTTGATTTATCTTAATTTATTGTGAATTTTTAAGAACGTTACAACTGTACCAAATCGATTGTGAATTTGTAGCAGAATTGAAATGGTGTATTCTGTAGAAGGAAGGGAGGAAATGATAAAATTATTTCTTAAAAATATCCACTCTGCGCGAACGACAGCGTCTTTATTTAACGAACGACATCCTGGAAAAATGTATCCGCACAACAATCATGAGAATCCTGAAACAACATAAATTCTATCCTTATAAGATACGATTGGTTCAGGAACTGATGAAAGGTGAAATGATTAACGGTAATCAAAACTACATGTTCGATATCTGTTTTTCGGACGAGTGTTCATTTTACCTTAACGACATTGCAAACCGGCATAACTGTCGGTATTGGTCAGATGAAAATCCAATATTATTTCGTGAGGTGCATACTCAGCGTCGCCAAAAATGAAATTTTTGGGCGGGTATTTATGGAAATCACATAATCGGCCCTTTTTTATAAACGGTAATCTCACTGGCCAAATTCTTTCAGATTTATTGGAGAACGCTTTTTTTCCAGTCCTCGTGCACGTATTGGAGAATGCAGAAGACCATCAAACAATCATTTTAGAACAAGATGGCGCACCAACTCATTTCTTTCAACCGGTGCGTCAGTTCTTAGATGAAAAATTTTCTCACGCCTGGATTGGAAGAAGGGGACATATTGAGCGGCCACCCAGATCACTTGACTTCACTGGACTTTTTTCTTTGGGGTCACCTGAAATCCAAGATTAACAATTGACCATAATGAGCGTCGTTTGTTTGCTGATTCGGTCCTAGAACAGCTTGAAGTTGATCCACATTTTTATCGTAAAATTGTGTTTAGTGATGAAGCTCATTTCTGGTTGAACGGCTATGTAAACAAGCAAAATTGCTGTAGTGGAGTGAAAACAATCTTCAAGAAGTTCTACAGGTCCCATTGCATCCTGAAAAAAGCACCTTATGGTGTGATTTACACGTTGGAGGCATCATCGGTCCATATTTCTTTAAAAACGATGGAGCTAATCTTACCGTAAATGGTTCTCATTACATATCGATGATCAATGTTTATTTGTTTCCCAATTTGAATGGAATCGACCCCTTTGTTTTGGTTCCAGAAGATGGTGCTACACCTCATGCTGCTACCGTAACAATTGATTTATTGAAAGAAAGATTTGGCGATAACATTATTTCGAGATGATTAAAGTAAAACAACCTAATTTCCGCTTATTTATTTAATTTCATAACAGTTGTTTCGTCATGACAACATGACTTCGTCAGGTACAGTAGAGACAAGTAGAGACCGATACAATCAAACGTTATTTCGAGAAATGGTCCAATTAATTGGCCTCCAAATCATGCGACGTAACTCCACTGGATTATTTTCTTTGATGTTATGTCAAGTCATTGGTTTATGCTGATAAACCAGAAACAATAGACGCTTTGGAAGCCAACATAACTCGTATTATTGACGAAATAAGGCCTGAATCACACGGAAAAGTGGTCCAAAACTTCTGTGGCCGAATTTGGTTTTAATCTTAAATTAAATTTGAACCTCTTTAATATATCTTGCTAAACAAGAGTTTGAGTATGTTTTAAAAAATACGAATCAGGGTATCTTCAGTAACAAAAGTGAGGAAAACTAACTCATTTCCTATTTATTCCAATTTAAAAATAAACTGTCATAAAGAAACAGACTATCCCATCCAATATTTGAACAAACTGAAATTTAATGAAAAAACTTGTCTCCCTTTCCATTAAACCGGGTAATTATCAGCCGATAATTTCATTTCAATGACGAACAACCGTTCAGTGTTCAAGCTTGAAATCAAGTATTGGAACTACAGACTAATGAAAACCACTAATAAATTCGCATCAAATTCGAGAAAACATATAAGAGAATGAAATTTTTTGAAGGGTCATTTGAAATTTGTATTTTTGATCAAATCAAATAAATTAATTCGGCTGATCTGTACCAAAAATCACGTTTCAAACTGATTGAAACAGTTTGAAACGTGCGTATGTCTGCAATTTGCCTGTGTGATCAACAAAACCTTGTTGTTTGTTTGAGTATAGAATTGTTATACAGATGTATGTTACATTGTCTCGATTTCTAGAACTTTCTATTACCATAGCTCATACTCCTTATGAATGATTTTTGGTATAGATCAGTCGAATTAATTTATTTGAATATGAATATGCTAATTATGGCAAATTATGGTCGGATTTGAGCATGAGGAAAGTTTTTTCTGCGTTAGTAACGTGAAAATATCGAAAATAGATTTCTTTACTTGAATTAATTCGCAAAGGTATGTCTTGTATGTATTTATGGCCCAAGTGTATTTTTAATACCTTAGTGTCTCTGTGTATGGCGAATATAGATACTTGACAGATTTGGAGTCACTTGCATACATTGTACTGACGAAAACCAATCAGTTTGATACGTGCGCATGTCTGCAATTTACCTCTGTGATCCACAAAACATTGTCGAGTTTGTTTGAGTATAGAATTGTGGTACAGATATATAATGATAATAATAATAATAATAATAGTGCCTTTATTCATACATGTACAATATATAAACATAAGGCAAAGTCTAGCTTAAAGCTACTCCACTCAACCCTGACAAAAAAAACAAAAAAGGGAAAAAAAACAAAAGGATAGAAACAAAAATAAGCGAAAAAAAAATAAAATTAACGAATCAATTCCATTGTGAGTAAACAAAACATATTTATATTCATAAAATTTTCCTAATTTATAATTGGCTCGTCAAGAATTTTGACTTCAAAATTTTTCTCAGTGAGCCCAAAGAAACGCCTTCACACGAAACTAAAAATTCATTATGTAACTTCACCGCATTGAAGGTGAAGGAGCGCTGAAACATATGTTTCACTGTCTCGATTTCTAGAACTTTCTATTATCATAGCTATTAATGATCAAAAAATATTATTGGAAATTCCTCCTTCGTTCAGTATAAAGAATGCGAGTGACAAAATTTTTCAATAATATTCAGAATGAGGTCTATTGTAGTTCCTGAATTAGGATTTACTATGAACCGGATTCCACAAAAAATATTTAAAAGCAGTGAACTGTTCACATCTGTTTGTTAGTTGAGTAAAATTCTGATTTTACTGTGTCTCTTTATTTCTAGCGCTTCTAACAAAGCGGGATATCTCCAAGATGCAAAATTTAGAAATTCTGATTAAAGCTTCCGATAAATGGCTTGAATAAGCGGAAAAATGTTTTCGGTTGAGGAAACTTTTTGAATGTTCCTGAAACCTTTTTCGGAAAGTGTTACCAGTGCGTCCAAAGTAAACTTTTTGGCAATCACCATAAACTAACTTAAATAATATATTGGCCATTTTGGTCAAACACCTTTTGCCTTCTTTCTGCTAGTAGCATGATTTCACGCTCATCAAATTTTTGGTCTTTGCTGGCAAAAAACTGATTCAGGTGATTTTTCACCTCGTCAATTGAAGTACAGGTTTTACAGTCCCAAAATTTTCGCAATGACCGCAACAAATAATAATCCGGAGGCGCCAGATCTGGGGAATATGTTGGGTTGTGGCAGTATATCCCATTCAAGCTGTAAAAGCTTTTGGCGAGCGACCAAACTTGTATGAGATCTCGCATTATCTTTGTGGAACACCACACCTTTTCTGTTGATCAATTCTGGCCCTTTCTGTTGAAGTACATCATTCAATTGAATTGTTGTGTTATCCGGTAAAAGTTCAAAATAGGATCATTTCTTCCAAATTCCACCAAACAGACAGCATCCCCATTTTTTGATGGATTTCGATGACGCTTCGAGCCGTATCATCCGTCTTGCTTCATGATCTCTTGTGTTTGTAATTGTTATATACAACCCATTTTTCGTCTCCAGTAGTGATGCGCTTCAAAAATGCATCATGACGATTGAGAAGCAAATCACAGACGTCATCGCGGCGACACAAATTTCTCTCCGTAAGAACACGGGGAACCCATATATGGAGCTTCGAGGTCAAACCTAGGCCTTTCAGGTGGTCATAAACAGTTTAATTCCATGAATTCATCCTCTCATCGACATCATGTGTTGTTATTCGCCGATTTGTATCAACTAATGCCTCTATCGTACCTTTATCATCTTTAACCGTCCTTTCGGAACGTGATGTATCTTCGACATAAAAATTGCCGGATCGAAATTTGGCGAACCAGTTCTGGCACTGACGTATTGTCAACATATTTTCTCCATACACAACGGTTAATTTTTTTCTGGCTTGAACAGCATTTTTACCTTTTCTATAGTAGAAAAGTAGAATATGACGAAAATGCTGCTTATTGCTCTCCATATTCAAAAGTCACTAGAAGACTAGTGCGTAGAATTAATTGAACTTTTTCATCACAAGCCTTGCTATATCAGTTCTCAAAACATATAATGAGGCTCAAGTGTGAAGTTGGGTTCGAAAAAATGACTTTCCGAACAAACTTACAAGGTGGCATAGAAAACCTCGAACAAACTTTTTTTTTCATTTAACTTTATTAAACAAAAGCAATTAACCAAAACAACAACGAATAATAATAACATAAGTATTTGGTGATATTATTTTTAAAAAGGATTCACAGTGACTTCCGTCGGCGGCAATACATAGCTCCAGACCTTCTTTATTCATAAAAAGAATTAAAAGCACAAAACCTCACGCCACTATATTCATTCCAGAAAAGAAAACGATATTCGAGATATCATTCTCAGTGTCATTGCATCCGAAAGTTCAACAATCCTCTGAACAATTTCATATAATAAATGATCAAACCTGTACAAATGGGGATATTATACGGTTGTCCACTTCCTTGAAATATTTTTGCCACGAGTTTGAATACGAAATATGTTATTGAACTCGGGAGTACTGCAGAATCCATACAATACCATAGTGTTTGTTTAAATTAGAGGTTATTAACCAGTAAATACTGTGCCATTATTCTGTTTCTGACCATGAATTGAAAGAAGATCGTCGTCGTCTATCGAACCTTTATGCATTGTACGGAGTGAATCTTTTACCTTCTTTGAATAAATACGTGAAGGAGGTCATATTGTACTGGGAAATATGTTGAACTATAATATTTTCTGTATAAATAAATATATCGGGTGTTTTTTTTAGAGTGATAGAACTCTTAAATTGACATGAAACACATTTAAATTAAGATTGAAGCCAATTTTTTTTATTTGAAAGATAATTTTATGACATTTATGTTTTGAAAATAATTTCCAGCATATGTCCACCACGACTAGCTCTGAGGAACCGCATTCGACAAGACCAATTTTGGACCACTTTTTCGAGTAATTCATGCCTTATTTCATGAATAACACGAGTTATGTTGGCTTCGAAAGCGTCTATTGTTTCGGGTTTATCAGCATAAACCAATAACTTGACATATCCCCAAAGAAAATAATCCAGTGGAGTTATGTCGCATGATCTTGGAGGCCAATTAATTGTACCATTTCTCGAAATAATGTTATCGTCAAATCTTCCTTTCAATAAATCAATTGTTACGGTAGTAGCATGAGGTATAGCACCATCCTGTTGGAACCAAAACACTTCTGGGGCGATACTATTCAAATTTTGAACAAATAATCATTGATCATCGATCTGTAACGAGCACCATTCACTGTAACATTAGCTCCAGCATCGTTTTTAAAGAAATATGAAACGATGATGCCTCCAGCGTGTAGAGCACACTATACAGTGCCTTTTTCAGGATACAACGGAACCTGCAGATCTTCCTGAGGATTATTTTCACTCCATATACGGCAATTTTGCTCGTTTACTGATGAGTGGCCAGGAGAACAAGGCCATTCTGTAACGTGAATTCTACCAGGTAATGTTATTGGCATGTTGAGCATAGCTCTTATCCAAGTGACTACTCAGCAGTCTCCACAGTCCACTCCAAGAGGTAGAAAGTGTGAATTACGCCATATCATCGCGCGAAGCGAGAACCCCTCCGAAGAGGTGAACCCACCAGCTTCCAGTTTGGGCCCTGACTCGAAAGCCAGAACCTTCTGATTGGTAGCAGCGAAGCACTATTCAACCGGTACTGGCTCTGCAGATCAGTACCCGAGTTGGTTTGAGACGCAACTCACCCGCCGGAGGGAATTTTTATCCATCCATCCGAACGCAGTTCCATGATCCTGGTACGAGCATCGTCTAGCGGCCTGTACGTCCTGACTCAGCGAACCCATGTGAAGTCATTTGATTGATCCTGGCGTCAAGCACTAATGGCAGAGCCATTTCGTCGTGATCCACAAACCCTAAATTGTTACGCAATGATCCGGGACCAGGACAGGCCCGTCGAACCGTCAAGTCCTGCTAAACCCTGGGTCATTTCATGAGAATATCCCGAACATGGGGGTCTGCGAACAGATAAACGAAATACCCCTTAGCCCAGCATGCGGACTTTCAACCACTGCCCCCTCGAGTCAGGTAGCCATGTGGTACAAGTTACACCTGTGGGCAAACCACCCCCCGAGGTAATACAGTATGCTACATAACGCACTCGGCCATTACACAGAAAAATCCGGAGATTCAGACTGCGATAAGTTAGAGTACACCAGTTTTAAGGGAGAAGCCCTGTGCTGCGACAGACTCCCTGTCACTGAGTTAATCAACCTGCTCAGCCCTCCATTTCACCAGAATGGCAAAACTAGGGCCCCATTCAGAAATCTTCCACCATATAGGTGACTGGTACGAATGGCATTACGTTAGGCACCAAGACTTAACCCTCCATTTCACCTGGACAAAACTAGGGTCCTAATCAAGGCAAGCACCCTCATCACGACAAGATCTAATGCCTGGGGGGCGGGCCATCCTGTAACTGTCCGAACGGTTTACCTCCAGATAAGGTCTTTTGGACTGCAGCACTATCGACTTCATCTAGTGTTATCTATGACGGTTGAGCATCGCCGGCAACGATTACAGTGGTGCAGAGAACGTCAACATTGGAATGTGGAATGGCACCAGGTCGTCTTTTCTGATGAACCTCGATTCTCCTTGGGTGCACATGATGGCCGAAGAAGGGTTAGACGACGTCGGGGAGAAAGACGTGAACCTCAGTTTGATATTTAGCGCCATGTACACCAGACAGTAGGCGTTATGGTATGGGGTGCTATTGCACATGCAAGTAGGTCACCTTTAGACTTTATTCGAGGTAACATGACAGCGCTGCGTTACCTTCAAGAAATAGTGGAGCCATATGTTCTCCCTTACATTAACCGGCTCGAGAATCCAATATTTCAGCAAGATAATACTCGACCTCTTGTTGCTAGAGTTAGTTTAAACTTTTCCGAAGCGACCCATGTGAATTTTTTGCCATGGCCGCCCAGATCCCCTGATTTTTCGCCCATTGAGCATGTTTGGGACATCATAGGTAGAAGGCTTGGAAATTTACCCCAACTCTCACGGAATTTGATGGCTCTGAGAAATGAACTACAGGTAGCTTGGGATGAAATAGACCATCTTCTTGCATCAATGTCAAGACGTATTGGGGAGTGTATAGATAGTCGCGGTGAACAAACACATTATCACCAAATTTATTAAAAAAATGGTAAACCCTTCGTTTTTTTCTTCAAATTTACTATATATGTTTTACCAAAAAATTAAAATTTGAACAGCTCCTTCTGGGTGTTGCAGTTTCCTTGTTAGTTAGTATAAGAATGTTTTCAAACGTTCGTTAATAATATGGAGTAATACTTTGCTGGCATGTGGAATTAAACATACTGTTCTATAATTGATGCAATCCGTTGGTGAACCTTTTTTATGAATGGAAATGAATACAGAGTACCTTCCCTCTATCAAGTTTTTATCCTATAAGATGTGAAGTTGTAATATTTAAAGTAAGTTCAAAATGTACAATTTAAGAAGCGGCAGGTTGGGCGAAACAATTGTTGCGAATTATGGAAATATTCTTTACTATTCTTTTCAAATCACTCTCATGAAAATGTCAATGAGAGTCGTTTTGACATTGACAGATCATGAACAATATTTGAAGGTGCGTTTATATTTCGGGACAAAATTCTTACGTCCCTAGGGAAAACCCGATATGAGGAATTTGTCCTCAAAATTCAGCAAAGGAACAATCCATGCAATTTTCATTTCTCCTTTCAACATTTCTATCATTTCCAACGCCCCACATGAATAATTTATGACTCGGTTGAAGCGCATAAACTTTTGATTAGAATATCGCGATAACGAATTCGGCATAATTTATTCGGAAATTTTTTACCCCGGTCTTGATTCTATGCATCCTGATATGAAATAATTAATAAGTCTATGCATAATTACGTTATTAGAAAGTATGGAAAAACCGTCAGATAATCCCTTAATAAGCTGAGTTTTATGCAACACTAGCAGACGACATGAAGTGGAGTTTGAATGGCACCATGAATAAATGATAGATATAATTGAATATTCATAAGTGTGTCTGGATTGGAACTGTTTCGACGGTAAATATGAGAAAAATTGCGTGGAAGGGCTGCATCGGATAAACTTATCTAGATAAGATCATTAACCCATCCAGCGTAAAATTTATCAGTATCATGTGCTTTTGCCCAAGTTTTTCATTAATATAATGATGTCACGTAGAGTAAACAGGCAAATAATCGAAATGATTCAAAAATTTTAATATTTACAGATATATTCTGTTAGCCTTCTACATATTCAATTTCAAAAAATTATACTTAATATTATAACTTCAAGAATTAAATTAATGTCATATAAGCACTGCTTATATCGAACGACACATAAAATAAACATTCATTAAAAAACATACAAATGAGATAAAAAAATCCAATAAATATAAATTGTTAACAAAAATCCAATAATATAAATATTTTGAGTAGACAAAATTTTGTTTCTGCTCATCCCTCTTATGAAAACAGATATCTTCCAAAAATGTTTAACATAATCTTAAGATTATTTAAATATTTTAATATTAGCCTTCTACATATTTAAATTCGAAAAATTATATTTAATAATTATAACTTCAGGAATTAAATTAAAAATGGATTTTGGTTAACAATTTTTGTTTATTGGATTTTGTTATATCATTTGGATGTCTTATAATGAATGTTTATTTTATATGTCGTTTGATATAAGTGGTACTTACACGACTTTATTTTTAATTTAATTCCTGAAGTTATAATATTTAAATATGATTTTTTGAAATTAAATATGTAGAAGGCTAATATTAAAATATTTAAATAATTTCATATACCTTTTATCAAGTATTAACCTCTATTTATGTTATAATCTTGAGAATTTCATCATAAAACTATCTTACTTAGAATATTCAATATTATTGGATATCCAACTAAGTTACTCAAAATATTTAATTTATAGGATTTTTGTTGAAAATGTTGATTTATTCGATTTTGTTATCTCATTTATGTGTCTTATAATGAATGTTTATTTTATATGTCGTTTGATATAAGCAGTGCTTATATGACATATATAATTTAATTCCTGAAGTTATAATATTAAATATAATTTTTTGAAATTAAATATGTAGAAGTATAACAGACCATATCTGTAAATATTTGAATAATTTTATATACCTCCTTTCAAGTATAAACCTCCATTTATTTTATTGAAGAATCAAAAATAAAATATCCCAAATATTCCATTAATAAAGAACTAAATAAATCATCTAAAAGCTATATATTCTTCAATGTACTGGTCTAAAAAAAATACACTGACCTTGCTATTTAATAGTCAAGTAATCAAACCTCAAATACAGCTCAAATTATAATGAATCAATTCATCTAAACGGGATGTTCGGATACATTCTCACACCACAAAGAAGGCTGGGATATTTCACTTTTAAAATCAATTTCTGTATAACTGTATCCTACCAAAGGCATCCCGGAAAATTTTCCTAATACTAAATTTTTTACTTTTCACGTTTTCAAGTACGTAAAGTTCAGATTCGAATTAAAAATTCATCTGATCAACGCTCGCGAGCCTTATGTCTAGAATTTTCTCATAAACTATAATATAAAGGGAAAATTCATGTGATGTATTACCACACATAATTCTAGGAGCTTTTCAACCGGCAAATTAACTCTAAGGATTTATAAACCGGGAGATAAATTGAAAAAAAAAATACATTTCTGAGAATCATATCTACAGACTGCTAGCGTATATCAGTTTTCTAATAATGTATTATTATTTATTTATTATTATCCTGATACTCCTAGATCTTCCGTGAATATCCCTCAGAAGCTTTTTCAGTTTATGTTAGCTTGTTCCAGGGAACAGCGTACTATGGTTTAGCTCAAAGGTCTGTACTTTTCGAATTTTAAGCCAAAAATGAAGAATCGCAGGTCAAAATTAATGCTGTCCTGCCGCTCCTTCAGTATAAATATGCTAACTTTCGAAGGGAAAGAATTAGAGCTTTGAAATTTTCAGGGAAGATTAACTTGCATCTGCTGATCATAAAGCAGCTGTCCTTGCGATCCTTTGTTCTTGAAACTCCGAAATATTTGCTGACTCATACATTTATGCCTTCAGACAATTACTGAATTTGAAAACCTCGCTTCTTGTTTTAGAACCTGGTATCTCCATGCTTTATAATTTTTCATTGTGGAGCGAGGCGTCATCACCAGTACCTTTTGGTGATGTTGAAAATTAATGGACTATACCCAGTTTTGATCCCAATTTTTTCGACTGATCTTGCTCTTATTTTAATCTCAGTTGGTTTTGCTCAACCTCTTGACACTCCACTTTTTCTCAGAATTGCCTCTTACTTTAATTAATTTTGAACATCATTAGTAATATTTACAGGTATTCATCATATTAACATGTACCTCAAAATGTAAGATAACACTTCATCATTAATTCACTTTGTGCTCCCCGATATCTGATTTTCGATCGGCGCCAATGGCTTAAAATATTCGGTTTTACGCAAAGCTACCTACAGGATGTCTTCGCATTGTTTTAAGGCGCCTACAAGCTGTGATAGATCATAAAACGACTTCGCGTGATCGCGAAAGGAATGAGGAAGAACTCAAGGTTGATAGTGGACGAATGTATAGCTCGGCTTCTGAGAAACCGGGGCTTTAATATCGAATGTCCTTCCGTGTCATCCACGTGGAGGAGCTATTCTGTTATTATTGGAGAAGTAGGAATTCGAAAGACAGTACGAACGGTATTTTATGTTTCTCGGAAAAATCTGAACGTATTGGAATTCACGGTTCCTGGAAGAAATCTGGTGCTCTTATGGCATTTCAGCAATATTATAGTTTCCACTTGAAAGAAACATTCATAGTGATTTTCACCAATTTGAAGTATTTTCATTGCAACGATTCATCATGAGCAACGATTAACTACGTCTATTCGCGAGATGAAATGTGTTACTATTGTTAAGGCACAAACTGCCGCTACAACATGTAATCTTATGCGCAAAGTGTTTGCGCATGTTCATTCTATAGTATTTCAATAATGTTGTATGAAGCATAAACTTTCTACCGTGATTGCTTCCAATTTAACTTAATTTCTCTATGAAAGAAGAATAACCACAGAAACCATAGACGAAATTTCGTGTAATTCTTGATGTACCAAGTCAACTATTCACTCACTATTCACAAGACACCATTCACCACTACACTACACAATAAAGTATTCAGTATTCCCAAACGGTTCCACTACACCAGTGGCTTCCAACACACACAATCTCCCAGAAACTATGGGACATAGCACACACAGAAGAAGTACAGTAAGTTAATTTTGTATACATTATCATTTTATGATACCTATTTTATACTTCAATTTATTTTTTATACTTGTAATATTCTTTCAATCCCTGAAACAAGGTTCAAATATTTTAATACAATCATTTAATACAGTCCACTCAATTCTTAGCTAGTTTGTTGCTCTATATTATTAGTTATATCTAATAATAATTCCAACACCAAGTCTACTCACAGACTACTTATATTGAGTATATCTTAGGGATTCAAATCCTACGTTGATTCCGAAATACAAAGGCTATTTTGATATACTGGCAATATTTCTCACCAGCTACAAATCTTAGGCAATTTCGATCACACAGAAATTCCATTTGCAATAAACTAACTGCAAATTTACAACTATCAAATCTTTATTTTTTTTATTGTTCTCTCATAGCTTATAAAAAAATGAAAATTTTTCTTGTATTGATCGGTAATTCCACGTTATGTGGAAAAGGGTATCCTATTCAAAGCAAAAAAACACCTTTAATAACTGTTTCGTTTCCGTTTAATCGTACATATGATTTAGTAGATTATTTCTAAAATTGGTTTTATAAGTATGTTATTATTATTATTTATATCTCCCCGACGAGATCCAGTATTTAGATAAAACCGATAATCTTGTTCAGGGGTAATTTTTCAGTTTGCTGTGGGCTAAAAATGCCTGGCCAAAAACCTCGAATTTGATGCGACTCACCGCTGGGCACTCTGAGACGATGTGCATGGCTGTTTCAGTGTCCTCAAGACAGCCTGCATTAATTGTCTTCAGCCAGACCGATTTTGTGCAAATGCGCTTTCAGTCTGCAGTGACCTGTCATAATTCCGACAAGTGTTCTTAGTTTGGCCCTATCCA
The DNA here is from genome assembly GCA_034642435.1 of Megalocaria dilatata. NCBI lineage: Eukaryota > Metazoa > Arthropoda > Insecta > Coleoptera > Coccinellidae > Megalocaria > Megalocaria dilatata. The sequence continues at coordinate 35,457,735 of CM067854.1, forward strand.
GACCTAGCGCTAGGTTCGCCATCTTTTTGTTCGAAGCTGTTCCAAGGAACAACTTCGAATGTTTCAGGCCAGAATGGCTCCGCCAGAAAGACTCTAGCCTTGAGTATAAGTATGTATAATGATCCTTAAGAACGGACGTAAGACTAGGTCGGGACTACGCAGCGTTAAAAGCTTATTTTACTGAACCTTGAGGTCTACAACTAAAACATCGCAAATTCTATAGTCCGATCTGCTCGATGGTCGGACCTAAGGCGACAAGTGGGTAGTAGTTAGACTTAGAAAGGTCTGAATGAAATGAGACATTACTTTGTTTTCTATCACTTCTTATTTATTGAATATACATGAGTTTCGTTGTGTTTACTACATTTTCCAACTGAATAAAACAAATTATTTCTCAAATATTATATAGTCCGTCTAGAAAATATACGGAAAAAAGAAAGCTCAATTGTAATTAATTAGTATATACTTTTAATTCTTGAATTAGTCAATTATAATGAACCAATCATCTTATATGACTGAATTCAATCATCTTTATTTAGGGGCGCTTCTCGTTCAACTTTAATCTTCATTAGTCCCCATATGTTTTCAATGGGACTAAGATCTGGTGAAGCTGCTGGCCATGAAAATGTTGGAGAACTTGGTGTTCTTGCATCCAAGCTTAAGTATAGGCTAAAGTATGGCATCTTGCATCCTGCTGTAAATACCACCTTTTTGGATATAAATCCTGCTCCGTTTCACGTAGAAAATCATTTAGAATGACACAATACTTTTCACTATTATTGGTACCATCAACTATAAAGAGAGGCGTAGCACCACATTGAGGTATTGCTCACCAAAACATTATTTTGGTAGGAAATTTGCAAATTTGAACGGAAACAGGTTGTTTGGATAGGATTTTTATGATTTCCACCAAGTTGGAAACAACTTTCATCAGGTATAAAGACATTTTTAAAATTATCTTCTTGAAAACGTTGACAAAATCCTACCCTTCGTTTCTTTTGTAAAGGTATTATTATTGGGATATTTTTTCGTTTCTTGACATGTATCCTTGTCTTTTCAGTAACATAAGGACGGTTTCTGGACATACTTTTATATTTCGTTGATTTCCAACTCTATTAGCCAATTTGCGAAACCACAGGTGCAGATTGAGTCGTCCTAAGCGTTTAAATTATTTTCTTTAATCTTGTCTATGCCTCATATCCGTGCCATTTTTTATCCTCTTTATTGTCTCATATATAGCACGTTTTCCCAGTGCAGTCAATTGCACTAAATTTCTAACGTTTCGAAAATATTTTCTATACAAATATGTGACTATGAATGAATATATATAGTCCGTCCAATAAGTATCCGGAATTGATTAATTTTCATAATTTTAATATACTTCTTTTGTGTAACATTCTAAGACAAACGTAATGCATAAAATAGGATAGTCGGCTATGGCCAAAGTTGCATGGCAACACTATTTGTTAAATATTGTTGATTGTCAACAGGTATACAACTACAAAAAAGATAACAAGTAGAATATGTGTATAGAAGAGGTTTTCGAAACATTCAAAAATTTTTGCAATTGTTTGTACTGGGATAAAGTGCTGTACATGAGTCAATGAAGAGAATAAAAAAGGGCCTGGATATGGAGCATAGACCAGTTTCAGGAATACAGCATAAGATTAAAGGAAACAATTTGAACGCATTATTGGCCTTAGTACGACACAATCCGCGCCTGTAGTTTCGAAAATTGGCAAACAGATTTGGAAATCAACGAAATATAAAAGTATGTCCAGAAACTGTCCGTATGTCACTGAAAAGATAAGGCTACAATCAGGGAAACCAAAACAAAATCCCCATAATGATACCCATACAAAAGGAACGAAGGATTGCATTTTGTGAAACTTTTCAAGGATTATAATTCTTGTTGTTATAAGTGATTGTGTGTTTCCTTCAATGCCGTATCAACTTCCTTGGTTTATCTTTTTAGATGCACAAAGCTACTTGATCATCAAGGTAACTACATATAAGTCCTCTTAAAGTTAATTTCTTCGCTACACTAAGTCAAATACATAATGTTCAAATACCTTTCGTAATTCATCATTGCGATTAGTTAAATTTGAAAGTGTCTGTTGTAAACTGAATTGTTTCAGCCGTTACTATTTGGTAGTCGATCATAATTAAAACGAATTGTAGAAATTACTATGTTTTACTACCAAAAAATATATGAATTCTACCCCACTAAAACTCTACGGTCTAATAAAAACTCACAAAGATGATGCACCAATTCGCCCAGTCGTTTCTTTTATTAGCAGCCCTACCTATAAAATAGAGAAAAAATTAAATGAAAGGTTCAAAAGACTTACTAATTTCACTCCGGAATACACAATGAAAATTCCATAGAATTGACAACAAAATTAAAAAATTTTTCTTTACCAAATAATTCCTACCTAGTATGCCTGAATGTGAATAATATGTTTCCAAATATACCGAGAAATGATAGCATTCATTTAGCTTCAGAAATTCTTGAAAAATCACATGTAAATCCCGTGATACACGGTGATTTCATTGCCCTTTTAGAACAATGCCTGCACAAAAACTATTTTCAATTCAATAATAAAATATACGGACCATTAAACGGCCTAGCTATGCGCTCACCACTGAGTCCAATCCTTGCAGACATATTCATGTCAGAAATAGAAAATAAAATCTTCAATTCGAAACTACCTGTTCATTTCTGGTACAGATACGTAGACGATATTCTTACGTGTATCTCCGGAACATCCAGACAACTGAGCCAATTTTTGAATTTCTTGAATAATATTCACCCAAAAATCCAATTCAAATTAGAAAAAGAATCGAAGAACAGTATTACATTTTTAGACTTCTTGATATCACAATCAAATAGAAAAATAGATTTCAACGTGTTCAGAAAACCCACATCCACTGATATATGTATTCCTATTGATTCCAATCACCCATATTTACAAAAAATGTCAGCGTATCAATCGATGATACATAGAGCCTTCGCATTACCCTTATCAAAAAATGACCGCAAAGCTACTCCAAACATACACAATTCAGGAGTTTATGAGTTATCTTGTTCTACGTGCAGTAATAAATATATAGGACAAACAGGACGTTCCTTCAAGACGAGGTTCAACGAACATAAAATGAGTTTCAGGAAAAATAAACAAAATTCTACTTTTGCCACTCATTGTCTAGAAAACGGTCATTTCTTTCTCGCAATAGATAATCTTAGAATTTTACATGTAGAATCAAAAGGGAAGAAACTCGATTATCTAGAATCTGTTGAAATTTTCAAATTAGTTCACAATAACAATAATGTAAAAATAATGAATGACTGTACGGAGCTATGTAAATCGAAAATATTTGAGATATTTAAAGAGTAACATCTGTTTAAAACCTTTTTCAACGAACATAAAATGAATTTAATGAAAAGTAAACAAAAATTCAACCTTTGCCACTCATTCTTTAGAAAACAGTAATTCCTTTCGACAAAAGAAGATCTTAAGAAAATTTTACATGTAGATTCAAAAGAAAAGAAACTTGATTATTGCAATTTTCAAATTCGTTCACAATAAAAATAATGTAAAAAATAATGAATGACTGTATGGAGCTTTGTAAATCCAAATATTTGAGATATACAATGAAATAATGTGAAAAAAAATGAATGACTGTACGGAGCTATGTAACAACAAAAATTATTTGAGATATTTAAATGGGCACCATCTGTTTAACAACCTTCTTTGTCGATTGCCGACATTCCGATATCTGTTGGAAGGCCCCTCTTTTTTAACCCGTTCTTTTTTATCACGTTCTAATTGTAAGCCTCTGTACCACTATTAGGTGTTACCGAGAATCTGTTGAAATATTCAAAATATTTATCACTTTTGTTTAAATACCACTCACTGTACCACTGTTAGGTCTGCAGTTGTCTGATGATGGGATAGTTCATTTCCCGAAACTCGAATCACAAGAAAATGTGTTATATATATATTTTTGGTAGTAAAACATAGTAATTTCTACAATTTGTTTTAATTAGTGTCTGTTGTTTTAAAATCCTGAAAAAATACTGCGGTAAACTAACCGTGGTGCGTTAGAGAGGTTAGAACTTTCAGTATATTCGACGTAACCGTCTTACGATCAATCTATTAATAAATACCCCGGAGTACGATGTAGTAAATTTCGTTCCCTCGAATTAACCACGCGATATTTCCCAGAAAATATCGATCCACGCCGTCTAACGTGCCATTTCCTGCTCCCAAAACATCGTTTCGCGGCTCCAGTTCAATTTGCAACGCATTCCACGGCTAATGGAGGAAGTACAATTTGCGGGTGCCCAATTTTTCCTCGCTAGACAAGGTCACTTCCAAATTCATCTGTTATTACGTTCATGTAACGATTACACATTCGGATATTTTTATTGAGTCTAGACTTGGGCCAGACGTTACAGTCTAACCTAGACCGAAAACTGTTAATCGAATGGGACTCGCTGTTGCCAGCCGGTGGTTTCGTGGGTCTTGCATTGTTCCGCCGAGAAATTCGATTGTTTGTAGTTTGTTGGAAGTTTTCAGATCATGAAATCGAGGAAGATCGTCTCTGGAAATCATCCAGAGTGAGCAAGGATAACTACGGCACAAATTCTTCATTACGTGCTCATCAAAAAGCACCAATTATCCATCGGCTGACGAGTTCCCGATTTCATGAAGAAAACCCAATTTTTTTCATAAAATTTGGCTTCGTTCATTGACAAAGTGCTTTCAAAGAGCAATACAACACACCTTAGTGTTCACCTAAGCTTTGAATACCTTTCTTGAATAACGATTTATTCAATGTATGATTGATTCGAGCTCTACTTGGTGGAAACTCATTTTAATTAAAAAATACATAAGAGACAGTATTTCATTTTCAACAAAAATGTTTATAATACAACAATTGTTTCACTACTATATGGCTTCTTCAAGTACCTTCATTCTACTGGCTGATGGTGTCCAGTGTAACCGAGTTTAAATAGAGTGTTAACTACGTGACAAAATAATGGAAGAACAAGTCATAAAAACTCAAGGTGTCTATTGGAGTTTGCCGCTAAAAAATGCCATTAGGGAAAGATTCAGTAATGGAGACTTGTTAACATTTGTTGCTCATTCAAAAACATTTTACGGGCATTGTACCGGTTGATTTAAAAAAATTCTAAAAGTTTTAATCTAGAACTTTTGCTTTTGACGTGGATAATTCCATAGTTATTCTTGAAATTATGCCTGAATTCCTTAAGATGATTAGCATATTTTGAATGTACGGAATCCGATATGTAACTCCTTTGGTGTTCTTGGATTCTTTTCTTGAATGATCTACCTGTTTGACCAACATATACTAAACGGCAATCGTTGCAAGTCAACTTGTAGACTCCAGATTTATTTTCTTCATTTGTTCGATTCTTATTGTTTTTTATATAAGTACTAAGGTTATTGATGGTTTCAAAAGCTGCGTTGTAATTGAAACTATTTTTGATATATTTAGCAATATTTTCAGATAATCCATTAACATAAGATAACGAAAAGTATTTCTGTGTATTGTCCTCTCTTTTGACTGAGCACACGAGATTTAATGCCATGTTATGTTGTTTATTGCATACCATTTTGTCTATAAAAAAGGGGTTGTGACTGTTACTTGACGCTATCTGTTTAATAATATTTAATTCTTTCAAAAAGTTATCTGAATTCAAAGGGAACATTCAATAGACTATTATATGCTGACATCTTCTGGTTGGTGAGGTGATCTGAAGTTTTATGTATTATAATATCTATATGTGTGGGTTTGTGAAAAATACTAAAATCATGTTAATTATCTAGTCTTGTTATTGTGAGGTCAAGAAAATTTATACTGTTGTTCCTTTGTTCTTCGATTGTGAATTTGATTTCTGGATGCAGTTTATTAATAGACTTCGTGAAGATATGTAGTTTACCGTCGGTGCCTTTGAAACAATAAAAAATTTCGTCTACATATCTATACCAATAAAATAAATATTTGATGATCAGAATTAGGTGTATTTTTGATAATAGATCATCCATGAACATTTCAGCTAAAATTGAACTGAGTGGATTTCCCATGATTAATCCTTTGTTACAAATATTGAGGCAATTACAACGCAGCTTTTAAAACCATTAATAACCGTAGTACCTACACAAAAATCATTAAGGATCGAACAAATAAAGAAAATAAATCTGGAGCATACAGTTGACTTGCAACGATAACCTTTTACTATAAATCATTCAAGAAAATAAAGGAGTTACATATCATATTCCGTACATTCGACAAATGATAACCATCTCGAGGAATTCGGGCATAATTTCAACAATAACTATGAAATTATCCACGTCGAAAGCAAAATTTCTAGATTAACACTTTTAGAATTTCTTTAAATCAACAGGTACAATGCCCGTTAAATCATTTTGAATGAACGAACAGATGTTGACAAGTCTTCATTACTGAATATCTTTCTCTAATGGGATTTTTTTGGCAAACTCCAATAAACACCTTGAGTTTTTATGACTCATTCTTTCATTATTTTGTCACGTACTGTATTTAAAGTCGGTTACACTGGACACCATCATCCAGTAGACTGTCGATACCTGAAGAAGTCACATCGTGGTGAAACAATTGTTGTATTATAAACATTTTTGTGGAAATTAAAATACTGTCTACTATATATTTTTGAACGATTTATTTATTTAAATCAACGTTTCTCGTCTCTCTCATCTTAGGCTTGACACGTAAAACAGTTTAACTAATGAACAACTATGATTTAAATGAACTGAATGGTTTCATGGAGATTTCTATGAAATATTTACCCATTTTAAGGTGGTTAAGGAAAAATGATTATCATATTTTTTGGCCAAAATTTACTATAAATTCCGTTCCGTAAACTCCCATGGAAATTATATGTAAAACTGCCTTATTTATGAAGCTTTTCAACGGCTTATAACACATTCTATTAAATATTCATTTTTTGCTCAATATACTTATGAATAGTTGCGAAAAAATTTAGGAGGTGATTCGTTGTCAAAAAATAGGGTGGGTCTTTCATACAAACTTCATTCTTTTCAGCCCCCCTGCTTAGTTACAGCCTCCTATAGATGGCGCCAGAAAAATAGTTCCGAATGTTTTTCTTAAAAACCAGAAAACTGACAACAATAAAACTAAGCAGACATTTTATGCGGGCGAGAAGGCACTCAAAAAAATTTTTGGTGGTGTTCCTCTATGATTGCGAGGGATATATAAAGCTACCCCGAAACCTTCTTCTGCACAAAACTTTTTTCTATACTCTTATTTTACAATAAAGAAATTAACTTTGGATGGCGTGATCTATTCTTAACTATTAAGCTCTCTTTTTATTTCTTGCTGAACTTGCTGAATTGACATCCTATGTTCTTTGATTCTGTACTGTAAACATCTATAGGACAGACAGGCCGATGTTTACAGCATAGAATCAAAGAATATAGGATGTCAATTTTGAAAAACCAGAAATTTACCGGTTTTGCAGAACATTGTATAGAAAACAATAATTTTTTTGATGAGAACGATGTCACTTTACTATGTAATGTTAATAAGGGAAAGTTGATGGACTATTTGGAGATTCCTTCAATCAAAAAAGCCATTGAGAAAAAGGCGAATTTAACAAATTCCCAAATACTATTCAGCCACACCCCGATATTGGATGCTGTTATTTCCATGAGCCATAAAAATACAAGGATGTCCGCAGTGTAATAAATCGAACCTTTTTCGATTGTTAAGTTACTAGGTAGTTATTTCCATACGCTATAAAAATACACAGATGTCCGAAGTGTATGTAATTGAACATATTTTGAGTTTATTTCCCTTTTGTACTCCTGTGATGATGGTCGAAAGACCGGAAAACATGTCAGAATACTGAATGAATTGTGAAACATAAAAACTGTGTGAATTATTTTAAAGTTTCACCTAGTGCCAATCGCATACTCCATTCATATTATGTACATATAACATCATTTCATTTATTTATTATTATTATCCTGATACTCCTAGATCTTCTGTGAAGATCCCTCAGAAGCTTCTTCAGCTTGTGCGAGTTAGGAGTTCAGTTTTGTTCTGGGTAGGCTTTGTCACTGCGATCTTGCGCCACTTTGGGTTCCAGCACTATTAATTTTTGACGCCACAGTGAAATGGTGACCGACACCCATCCAACTAGAATTTTTTTTTTCCATCTCAACAGGATTCGAACCCGGACGTCTCGGTCACGAGCCCTATGCTTTCTCTACCACTGCTGTCTGCACTTATTCAACGTTTACAGGCTCTGAATTGTTTCAGCCGTTACTATTTGGTAATTGATCATAATTAAAACAAATTGTAGAAATTACTATGTTTTACTACCAATAAAAATATATTTTACACATTTTCTTGTGACTCGAGTTTCGGGAAATGAACTATCCCATCATCAGACAACTGAAGACCTAACAATGGTACAGAGGTATTTAAGCAAAAGTGATAAATATTTTGAATATTTCAATAGATAACACCTAATAGTGGTACAGAGGTTTACAACCGGAACGTGATAAAAACCCGGTTAAAAAAGAGGGGCCTTCTAACAGATATCGGAATGTCGGCAATCGACAAAGAAGGTTATTAAACAGATGGTAGCCAAATATCTCAAATAATTTTTTGGGGTTACATAGCTCCGTACAGTTATTCACTATTTTTACGTTATTTTGTTGTACATCTCAAATATTTGGATTTACATAGCTCCATACAGTCCTTCATTATTTTTTAAATTATTACATTTTTGGACCTCTCGATATCACACTCAAATAGAAAAATAGAATTGAACGTGTTCAGAAAACCCACATCCACTGATATATGTATTCCCATTGATTCCAATCACCCATTTTCACAAAAAATATCAGCGTATCAATCGATGATCAACAGAGCCTTCGCATTACCCTTATCAAAAAATGACCGCGAAGCTGAAGTCCAAATTTTAAAATCAATAGCCGCGAACAACGGTTTCAACCCCAATATAATAGATAATCTAATTCGACAGAAACTATCTAAAATAGCTATGAGCCAAATTTATCCTATCATAAAAACTGAAGAAAATAAAAAATTCATTTCTCTATAGTACTTTGGTAGCATAAGCCAATAGTTTTTCAAAATCAGATGTCAATATTGCCTTCAAAATGCGAAACAAGATATCATCGGTATTTTTTAACGCAAAGGACCCTACTCCAAACATACACAAATCAGGAGTTTATGAGTTATCTTGTTCTACGTGCAGTAATCAATATATAGGACAAACTGGACATTCCTTCAAGACGAGGTTCAATGAACATAAAAGGAGTTTCATAAAAAATAAATAGAATTCTACGTTTGCCACTCAATGTCTAGAAAACGGTCATTCCTTTCCCACAATAGATAATCTTAAAATTTTACATGTAGAATCAAAAGGGAAGAAACTCGATTATCTAGAATCTGTTGAAATTTTCGAATTAGTTCACAATAACAATGATGTAAAAATAATGAATGACTGTACGGAGCTATGTAAATCGAAAATATTTGAGATATTCAAAAAGTAACAACATCTGTTCAAAACCTTTTTCAACGAACATAAAATCAATTCAATGAAAAGTGAACAAAAATTCAACTTTTGCCACTCATTCTTCAGAAATTAGTAATTCCTTTTGACAAAAGAAAATCTTAAGAAAATTTTACATGCAGATTCAGATGAAAAGAAACTTGATTATTAAAATTTTCAAATTCGTTCACAATAAAAATAATTTAAAAAATAATGAATGACTGTATGGAGCTATGTAAATCCAAATATTTGAGATGTACAACAAAATAACGTAAAAATAATGAATAACTGTACGGAGCTATGTAACCCCAAAAAATTATTTGAGATATTTGGGTACCATTTGTTTAATAACCTTCTTTGTCGATTGCCGACATTCCGATATCTGTTAGAAGGCCCCTCTTTTTTACCCGGGTTTTTATCACGTTCCGCTTGTAAACCTCTGCACTACTATAAGGTGTTATCTATTGAAATATTCAAAATATTTATCACTTTTGTTTAAATACCTCTGTACCACTGTTAGGTCTTCAGTTGTCTGATGATGGGATAGTTCATTTCCCGAAACTCGAGTCACAAGAAAATGTGTAAAATATATTTTTATTGGTAGTAAAACATAGTAATTTCTACAATTTGTTTTAATTGTGTACAGGCTCTCTTACCACGGGATTTTCCGAATCGTCTCCAATTCTCCACTTGATGTTGGGATGATTGAACAATATCCTCAATTTTTGAAAAAGGTCCTATTCACAGACGAGGCTTATTTTTCCAGAAATCCAATAACGAATTTTCATAACAACATGCCGAAAAGAATTCTCACGCTATTACTCTAGCTCACCACCAAGAACACTTATTTATCAAAGTCTGGCTTGGATATGTTGGGGATTAGTTAATTGTATTGGAGCACGTCAGCATTTAAATCATAATTATTCAAATCGATCGATAGGGCGACATGGACCTCAGTTCTGGCCTGCCCGATCATCAGATTTAAATCCTCGGGATTTTACCACATTGTTCTTTCATGTAGGGTTATTCAAAATACTCCCGGATTATTTGACCGGGTAACCTAATTCTATGCGCCCACATCTAGACTCTTGTGTACCTGCTGAAGGTGGTCACTTTGAACATTTAATATGATCACAAATAGCAAGAAAGAAATATTGATCGATAGAAATCAACCAATTAGTTAGTTACAATCGATGAATATTTCTTTCTTGCTATTTGTGATGTATTGCATTTGGCCTTTCAGCGTGTACCTTCTATCTATTTAATATGATATTTAGTTTGTGAAAAGTATAAAATTGTTTGTTTTGTTACATTCATTTAATATTTGTACCGGTTCTCAATAAAAATGTCAATTTGACATCACCCTTATGGATAAATTCAAGGTCGAAAATAATTCCAGCCTCTGCGAGTGAGGCGTATTATCTGGTGATAAATTATTTATTTCTCAAAAACTGTGAATTGTAGCGTGAAATAACAGGAGACCTTATTTGTTAAGAATGGATCAAGCTATCTAAAACAAATCTTTCTTATAGTAAAATATGAATAGGAAAAAAGTTTCTCATGAAACAAAGTTGAGGATAGGCTTTTTCTACCCCTTGTAATCATAGGGAACACCATCAATTTTGTTTGAGTGCCTTCTCGCCCGCATAAAATGTCTGGATAATTTCATTCTTGTCGGTTGTTCGATTTTTAAGAAAAAAATTAAAAACTGTTAATCGGGCGCCATCTTTAGGGGGCTGTAACTATGCAGGGAGGTTCTGGAAAAAATAAAGTTTATATGAAAGACCCACAAAAATGTTAATTGTGTATTTGCAGCGTCATCAGTTTGTAAAAAGGATCCACGAAATCTAAAGAATACAGGCCTTTGAAAAAGTTCAGAAGAGCATACGCTCGGTACATGACCTGAAACACGATCATCCGACAAAGTTATACGCGGACCAAAAATGTTCCATGAAATAGATACCGAGCTATTAAATGGAGAGGAAGAATTCGAGAACCTTCCATTTGTGATTTGCAGAGGGTACCTAGCGAAAATCTCATCAGCCGGCTGTGTATTTTGATGCAGACATTAATTAAAACCTTTTGAAGTTGTGCAGTGATTGGGAGAACAAGATATGATGGCAAAAAATATGTTGGGCATTTTTAATTGCAAATTTTTCACGTAAATATTTTACGAGGGAAGTTTGTGATTGAGGTAATCTCATTTTCTGGTGTTGTAGGAAGGGGTTTTTATAATTTATTATTAAAGAGTCAAGATAGAATTTCATCGTACTACAGTTTAAAAAAAATATATCAAAATACAAAATATATGATATAGTTCCAAATTTATTGTGTCATCTACAAAGAAGGCCTCGTCCGAAACCATTAAAATGTATTTTCAGGAACAGACTTCAGTACTTCCCGCGAATTATATTTTGTCTTCAATCCCCAGTGTTTTGCACAGAGAAATAAGTCGGTTGGAGCTTAATCAGGGAACTATGGTGGTTATTGGATAAGATTTGTTGTTTTAAGCTAAAAATTCATAATGACTGTTTTTTCAAATGGTGCGTTTGCGTAAGGCGAATCTACAAGCTTTTATTCCATAAATCAGCCTTCTGTATAATTTGCTCAAACGCTCAACTCACCTCCTTTTTTTATTTATTTCACCTTCTGGTGACAATTCTGAGCAAACAACATCGCGAGAAAAACTATCAACATTATCTTTACTTTGGATCAATATTGACGTTCTTTTTTATATTGGGTGTTTTTTCAGAGTGATAAAACTTTAAATTGAAATAAAACACATTTAAATTAAGATTGAAGCCAAATTATTTTTTATTTGAAAGATCATTTTATGACATTTATGTTTTAAAGATAATTTCCGGCATATATCCACCACGATTAGTTCTGAGGAACCGCATTCGACCAAACCAATCTTGGACTACTTTTTCGAGTAACTCAGGCCTGATTTCATCGATAACATGAGTTATGTTGGCTTCTAAAGCGTCTATTGTTTCTGGTTTATTATCATAAACCTATGACTTGACATAACACCAAAGAAAATGATCCAGTGGAGTTATGTCGCATGATCTTGGAGGACAATTAATTGAACCATTTTGCGAAATAATGTTATCGCCCAATTTTTCCTTCAATAAATGAATTGTTACGGTAGCAGCATGAGGTGCAACACCATCTTGTTGGAACAAAAACACGTCATTCAAATTTTGAAACAAATAATCATTGATCATCGATCTGTAACGAGCACTATTCACTGTAACATTAGCTTCAGCATCGTTTTTAAATAAATATGGACCGATGATGCTTCCAGCATGTAAAGCACACCATAAAGTGCATTTTTCAGGATGCAATGGAACCGCTTATTATGGTCAAGTGGCTTTGGTTCTTGAACCGTTTTGATCTTGTATTGGTGTAGACCAAGACTTTTACAACAAATTGTCCATGTGGTGGATGCACAGAGTCCAACTTTTTGTGAAACTCGACCAATAGACAAATCTGGATCGTCACTATGATTTACAGCAGCGATATTTTCCTCTGAACGTACAGTTTTTTGTTTTGTTGTTGTTGCATCGAGTAAAGAAAATGTTGTTCGAAATCCATCGATAGTTTGACGAATAAGCTGCTCTGATGGACGATTATGTAAACCATAAATTTCAACAAGTGCTCTATAAGTTTGGCGAATAGAACACTGATTTTGAAACTGAATTACTACAATTTGTAAACGTTGTTGCAGTGTGAGTATTTCCATGATAATTTGTCAATGCTTACTGAATAGAAATGTCAAACAACATGGCTTCTACCTTCTGTCAAATCACAGTTATCCCTATCGAAATTGGTATCACTCTAAAAAAACACCCGATGCAATCTATTCAACGTAAGCATTTTTAGCGCGCCTGTATATGAAATTCCACTTGTAAATATCGAGAGAGATTCTTTGTGTAGCAAGAGGACCTGTTTCGTCTCCAATCCTCTGAAATTTCCTATTTTGTCAGTAAAAAAGCCAAAAAGTGAGAGATGAATTCACGTCAACCTTACTTCATTTTACCCAATCATATATGTATTTGGACTCACTGTATACCACTAACTGAATATTAGTAGAAAGGACAATCATGTTTTTAAAATTTCGAAATTGTACCTTACAACGTAATGAAAATACAGACGAAAAACTTTCCTCAAAAAAACAGTTTCGGAAAGGTTTATTTTCGTACAGGTGCATTTCTCGATATGTTAAGATGAACTTTTCTTATTGATTTGATGGGCAGGATACACCCACAAAGCTTTTTGAATTAAAAATGAAACACTCTGTTTATTTTGATTTTTTCCATAAAAATCTCAAGACACACTTGACATGAACTGACAATATGCAAAACTTTCAGCAAACTCAATGATACATGATAATCAAAATACATGAGTACACCATTGAAGACAGTTTTTCCAACTTAGAGATAAAAATAATGACGACAATCCATTAGCACTTCTGTATATTTGCAAAATTCAAGACAGATTCTTTTTTTTCATGTTTTTATCTATCCATGAAAATCCTGAAATAAACTTGTGAACAACTGATAATATACGTTACTCTGAACAAGCTGAATGGCACATGAAAGTCAAATTTCACTTAACTAGAGCGCACAATTGTGTCAACTTAGCGATAAAAAAAATTTTGATAATCATTCCAAGCGGGGTCTTTAAATGATCAAATTTCTGCACTTTTCTGACCAAGATGAAGATCTATTAGGTACTTACTCTCTGTGTTCAGTCATGAAAGAAATCACTCACCTGGAAAGAAATTATGAATTAGTGAAATTTCAAGAGGCGGAACTTGGGCAAATGGAGCTTCAGGGCAGGACTAAATACGAGGTACCATTTACTGGACTTTTCAATTCAGAAAATTCGAAAAAAACAATCATTCAATAGTTCAAGTTCAAAAATTAATTTAATTCAAATATCGTTTTCAACTATATTCTATTTTATCCCGTTCTGTATACAAATTTTAGATACTTCATCTCTACTTCATAAAAAATCAAAAATAATTACCAAAAAATATCTTACCAAACAAACTGAATGTAGAATAAAATAATAAGAAACGGTTTTTACTTGATAATAGGATTATTACAAAATTTGAATATCAAAACAGATTCAGTCTGTTGGTCTTCTACAATTTTAATTTAAAAAAAATGTACTTAAGAAACTTTAAGAATTAAATTAATGTCTTAATAAGCACTGCTCATATTTAATAGACGTATAAAATCGAAATTCATCATACAATATCAAATGGAATTAAGAAAAACCAACGAATATAAATTGTTAATTAAAATCAAAAAATAAATAAACAAAAATTTTTTTGTTTCGTTCCAGGCATGCGTACTGAACTCTTCAGACAAACGTACGAAGCTCTGTTACAAAATGTATTGTTTTCTGATCCTATATTTATGAAAAATAACTCTTTCTCAAAAATATAAAACATAATTTTGAGAACTTCTCAGAAACTAATTTATTTGAAATATATTGAATATTTCAAATAAATTAGTTTCTGAGAAGTTCTCAAAATTATGTTTTATATTTTTGAGTAAGAGTTATTTTTGATGAATATAGGATCAGAAAACAATACATTTTGTAACAAACAGGGCTTCGTACGTTTGTCTGAAGAGTTCAGTACGCATGCCTAGAACGAAACAAAAAAATATTTGTTTATTTATTTCTTAATTTTAATTGACAATTTATATTCGTTGGTTTTTCTTAATTCCATTTGATATTGTATGATGAATTTCGATTTCATACGTCTATTAAATATGAGCAGTGCTTATTAAGGCATTAATTTAATTCTTAAAGTTTCTTAAGTAAATTTTTTGAAATTAAAATTGTAGAAGACCAACAGATTATATCTGTTTTGATATTCAAACTGAATGTAGTTTACTGGATAAACACTCGAATGAAGTGAACTTTCAAAAATCCTACGTATTCAATGTTCGTCACATAAAGAAGAATAAATCTATATGATATTTAAAATTTTGTAATAATCCTTCTATAAAAAACCCTCTTCTTATTATTTTATTGTATATACAACAATTATGTATTTTGGTTCACACCTATAACATATTATCATTTGGTTTTAAAGGAGTCCTTGCAAACTTTATGTTATTTCTGTGACGAACATAGAATACGTAGGGTTTTTAAAAGTTCATTTCATCCATTGTTTGTCCAGTAAACTACATTCAGTTTATTTGGTAAGATATTTTTTTGTTAATTATTTTTATTTTTATAAATATGAAGTAGAGCTGATGAGCTTCCGTTGTAATCACGCCAAATTGCATTTTGAAGATGTTTTTAGGAATTTTTTTGAAGGAACTTATTCCGAGCAAGTTGTTTTTGAGGATCTTGAGGTTATGTTTGGCATTTTTCGAAAGGAATTCAGTTTTCATAAAACAAGGAATGAAATAAAATTTTGTACTCTTCAAGTATTTATTTAATAATTTTTAGTTGATATTTTTTATTTCTTTTATTTCCTTGGGTACGGTGTAATGAATGTTAATTCTATATGTCTACTAAATTGACACACTATGTTCTAAAGACAGTCATTTGAATGACTTTAAATTCAGAATTATATATTCTAACTTCCACATTATGTATTGAAACTATATATTATACAGAAACTATCAAATTGATATCCTTATATATAATCAATATAAAATATTTTTCATTGTCTCGGAAAAAACCTTTTTACATCCCGACTTGAAATCTATTAATACAAATGTATGAACAAAAACTATATACATTCTGTCAAGAAAGTACCGGGAATTATCGATTTAAATCTGGCAGGGCAATGAGGCAGGTAAAAATTTTTTTTCCTAGGTTGGTACCACTGTCCTTAATTACTGTGCCAAGCTTGTGCGGGATCTGTCAACTAGTGTGTTTGCAACAGCTGATTAAGTCAGTCGATGTCAGAGTGCGTGCCGATTTTTACTATGGGTGATTTTACGTTGAGCAAAGAATTTGTTTAAAGTTTTGTGTTGCAAATGAATTTTCGTGTACCGATGCATTGAAAATGTTGCAAAAGGCCTTTGGTGATAATGCTCTATCGAAAACTCGTGCATATCAGTGGTACAGAGCCTTCAAGGACGGTCGTGAAGTGGTCGCCCATCGACGGCTTCGATCGAAGATAACGTCGATAAAATTAAGGAAAGGGTGCTGGAAAACCGTCGTACCAGCTTGAGAGAGAGCACATGATCTTAAGATATCCCACGAGTCCGCACGTACGATTTTGATTGATATTTTGGGCATGAGAAAGGTGGCCGCACGACTCGTACCGAAAGACCTGAATTTTCTTCAAAAACGTCATCGCGAACAGGTTGCTTCAGACATGCTGGATCGCTGTAATTCCGATTCTACATTCATGGAACGCATTATAACTGGTGATGAGACCTGGGTCTACGAGTACGATATGCAAACAAGCCAGCAATCATCGGAATGGGTGGCAAAAAATGAGCCGAAACCGAAAAAACCACGCCAAAGCCGCTCGAAAATGAAGGTGATGCTTATTGTTTTCTTCGATATCCGTGGCGTGGTGCACTACGAATTCGTTCCAGAGGGTCAGACGGTAAACAAGGAGTATTACCTAGGCGTTATGAAACGTTTGCGTGAGCGTATCCGTAAGAAGCGGCCAAATTTGTGGGCGAACAACTCATGGATTTTGCATGACGATAACGCGCCTTCTCACCGAGCTACGATTGTGACTGACTTTCTCGCCAAAAACTCAACAAACGTGCTTCAGCAACCACCGTATTCGCCGGATTTGGCTCCCTGCGACTTTTTCCTCTTCCCAAAACTAAAATTGCGCCTTCGTGGCACCCGTTTTGAGTCGATTGAAGCCATAAAACAAAATTCGGCGCGAGAGCTAAAGTCCATCCCGGAAAGCGGCTATAAAAAATGTTTCGATAATTGGAAGTGCCGTTGGCATAGATGTATTGGAGCAAATGGAGCCTATTTTGAAGACGACCCAATAAATTTTGACGATTAAATGTAAAAATGTTGTTTTAATTGAAAATTCCCGGTACTTTCTTGAGAGAGTAGTAAGTATGTATATTAACATACAAATACAAGAAAATCCACTATTCCAAAATTATCTAAAATTATCAAAATAAAGGATCAAATAAGAATAACTGAACGAGAACTCGGAACATTCGATAGCTATTTCGGCCTATATGGCCTCATCAGAAATGTATTGAATTCAGATATATAACAAGATCAAAATTCAACTTACCAAAGTAAGATAAAACATGGAACGAATAAACTTGAAGTAAGCTTTAAAGTATCCAAAATAAAACAGGTAAATGATCAACGTATTGTTATTTAAAGTCATTTAAATTTTACTTCTATCAAGTATTGACTCACTTTAAAATTGACATTCATTCGGTTTAAATCTAAAAGTTTTTGAATGAAAATTAATCAGGAATAAATCTGTATGATATTTAAAAGTTTGAAATCTTGTTATATATATTTTTCGAAGGTCATCCTCGTAAGCGGCCATATATTTAGTGGTATAATCAAATAAGACCCAGAATTCTTCTTAGACTGTTTTTTTTCTGACATTGACAGTTGTATTATGTGTATCATTTAATCATGAAAAGGTACACACTTCAACAATGTTTACAAATAATTCAAATTTATTATGAAAAATCGCAATCTGTTATTCTGCTTTAACTCCAATTTTTGGTCGTTATAATCGTGCAGATAAAAGAAGAGTGGAACGTTTAGTGAAGAAGTTTGAAACAAATTTTACACTTCATGATGTTGCAGTGCCAGTGAGATAAAGAAATGACAGAAGTGAAGAGAATATTGCTGACGTACGTGGAAGTGTTCGTGAAGACCAAAATTTATCGATTTCTCGAGATTCACAAGAACTAGGCACCTCCCAGACGTCTTTGTGGCGAATTTTACGGAGGTACCTCGGTTTACATTCAAAATTGTTTTAAGCCAAGAACTCCAACCAACAGATCATTTAAAGCTTTGTGTATTCAGTAACTGGTGCTTAGAAAAATCGGAAATGATGCAGATTTTCATGAGGAAATCTTTCTCAGGGATTTAACTCCATTGGACTTCTTTCTTTAGGGTTACATTAAGTCATTGGTTTACCGCAATCATCTAGCAAATGAAGCCGATTTACAGATCAATAGGGCACGAGCTAACATACGACCTGATCTGTGTGAGAGAGTCATGGAAAATTGGTGTTTCTGTTGTGGATATTTAAATTATGTTTTATTTTATAACTAATGGTGTCCATTGTACCTTATAATGTAATAGAAATTTCATCCAGTTTCAAATAAATAATGTATTATATTTACAAAATGAAATGGGGCGCTGTTAATGAAAGAACCTTTACATTGAAAGTAATCTAGGTTGGGGAATGCATTGTGAATCAGTCTATACACTAAAAGTTATCAAAAATGAATTAGACATAGATATCTTGAGTACTGTTCACTTTGCAAATTTCCAATCATAATTATAATAATTCTATAGAATTATTTTTTGGGGGGTTGCACACAAGCTGATGAGCGTGTGTTCATCGATCAGAAATTCGCTTTAAGAACGTTTTGTATGAAATATAGGAAACCATGCAGTGGTATATTTAGAAGACATAATATTCTTACCCTGCCTGATCTGTATGTGTATCTTATCTTGTTATTATTTTTTTTTTGAAGAACATTTGCTATTTTCAGCAATATAAGAACAACAATGCTTCCATAAGAAGGATTGAGTATTTCTTACCCGTTCATAGACTATCGATTACCGAAAGAAATACTGTGTATATGAGTATAAAACTGCCAGGAAAAATGAGGCAGATTAAGGAAATCAAACTATTCAGGAAAGAATTGTTTTAAATTGTAGTTCAATGTGAACCATATTCTGTACTTGGGTTTCTTGGCTTTTTGTATTGTAGAACTTGTATTATTTTGTAAGATTATTGAATTCTGGTTTATTTTGTCCGAAGTTTTTGACTTGTTTTCATTTTGTTATGTATAATTCTGGAAATAAATCATTATTATCATTCTAATATAAAAGTGTCACTTTCGGCTCTGAATTAATGTAATTTGGACGAAACAAGGTGCAAAGTGTGCTTCTGGGTTTCAAACTCTAGATCTAAAAATTGTTAATAGTTATAACAATCTTATTCAGAACATCTACCTAAATACATTGTTACGTACCTACAATGTGAATTTTAATCCCAGACTATTCGAAATGTCAACACAATACGCACAAAACTCGGGGTACATTACTTTCATCAGCCTACGCGATAGAAAACTGAAGTCACCAAATTGTTCTGTTTGAAATTCACGTCAGCGGAAATACGAAAATTTACATTCAAACAGAAAACATTTGAGAAATATGCAGTGCGATGATGCAACGAATGCATACAAGCAGTCTACTCAATATACTCAAGGATGCATGTTGAACCTATCGCTGCATTAGATAGTTTGTATTATTGCTATCAGAGTAGACCTTGGAACGAACATAGATTTCCCACCCACATCCTTTCGCTACTAACGTCCGTCGACCAAATTTTCCACAATAATGCATCGAATATACGGACGTCAACTCTAGTTAGGTACTTAATTCCTGTTTGTTTGCACATTTTCCAAATGGACAACAAATATAATTTGCGATTTCTGACCTTAAATTCAAGAAAAATGAATCTTTTACACGGCAATTATCATAGATTTTTCTGAACTGGCGGGAATAATTGAAATTTTCCAGTTCTATCAAACCTATGCAGTGCAGAAGCCATTATTCTCAAATGAGTATAGAAATGGGTCTTCCATGTGAGTATTAGACGTTGATTTGGTGGCATCGGACCTTTTTTTCCGACAATGTAAAAAATGTTTCATCCTTTTCCTTGAAACTAGGAACTTTAATTTTTGACATCCGTTTTGACAAATTCTGTGCTGTGCAATTGACAACTCATTATTTACATTAATTAAATGAATGGAGTATGGTTGGCTCTAGGTGAAACACTATAACAGTTATATTAAAATAAAAATCACACAGTTTTTATGTTCCACAATTTATTCAGAATCCTGACACGTGTTTCAGTTTTCAAAGGAGTACAAAAAGGAACTAAACTTAAAATTGAAAAGGTTCTTTTATTACACTCAGCAGACCTGTGGCGCATGGAAATAACAGCATCCAATATAGGCGTGTTGCCAAAGAGAGAATTTGACAAATTTCTCAATTACTTTTTTGAATGAAAGAATCTCCAAATAGTCCATCAATTTACCCTTATTAACATTATATAGTGAAGTGACATCTTCCTCATTAAAATAATGATTATTTTATAAATAATGTTCTGCAAAACAGACATTCTATGTAAAAAAAATAATAAGATGCAGTTTTTTACTTGATAGAAGAATAATTACAAATTTTGAATATCAAAACAGATTCAATCTGTTAGTCCTCTACAATTTTAATTTCAAAAAATTAAAAAAAAACTTTTTAATTAAATTAATGTCTTAAATAAGCACTGTTTATATTTAGTAGACGTATAAAAATCAAAATTCACTATACAATATAAAATGGAATTAAAAAACCCAAAAAATAAATTATTAATTAAAATTAAAGATGAGTAATATCGAATGTTTCGTTCCAAACATACGCATACGTCAGAAAGGCACCTGATACGTATGTTTTGCCCTTGACAAACATTTGAAAACATGTTCAGTTTCTGGTCTTATATTTATGAAAACTAAATCTTTTTCAAAAATACACAACTTTTCCAAAACTAATTTATTTGAAATATTTAATATGTTTAAATAAAGTTACTTCAAAAACTCTCAAAATCATATAGCACATCCTCAAAAACAATTAAAAATTCAGATAAGGTCAGTTCAACTTTACATTTATAATATAAATTCAATTAAAAATGAATAAACTTGTAATCTTACCAGACAATTTCTGCAAAATCTGTGAACGCAAATAAACTAGGTAGGTACATCTAATATCCAAGGTAATCTATGTTTTATGCTAAATACAGAAATCACACAAAGATTGTGAGGCATTTTCATTAAACCACTGGAAACTGTATATTAAATTTCACTATTCAAAAACCTAATATAATCATATATTATATATAAAATGAAATAATAAGATCCGGTTTTTTAAGAAATTAATTCAATTCTAAAAGTTTTTTTTTTTTTTTAAATTAAAATTGTAGAAGACTAACAGATTGAATCTGTTTTGATATTCAAAGTTTATTCAAAGACATTCTATGTTCTTTGATTGAATGTTGTGAACATTGGCGTGTCTGTCCTCTATATGTGGCATTACAATCATTTCTTTATTGTTCACCAACATCTTAGCTAAATTATTTCTATTTACTAAAGAATAATTTCCATTTTATGAAGACCATTAGAGATCCTACTCCTGGAACCATTGAAAAACAAATTTTCTTCTCTTCATAAGGACCAGACAGGTTGTCTGAAGATGGGATTGTTAATTTCCGAAACTTGAGTCACAATTAATAGTGTAAAATAACAATTTATTGGTAGTAAAACATAGTAATTTCTACAACTCATTTTAATTATGATCAACTACCAAATAGAAAAAACTGAAACAGTTCTGGATCATTTATATTTAGATAATTTTTTTTTAAATATTGTGGTGAGTTTTCTTATGAATCATTTTGTTAATGATTTCAGTTCTATAGCTATTGTTCACCGCTATAGTTTTAATTATATTGACTTCTTGTCCGAAATTGACTTCGTTCAGCGGGATGCTCAAAAGTTTAAGAATGAAACTATGGAATGTTGACAGTTTAATTTGCCATGGCTGATTGGATTTTGAACGGATTATGTTATCAGTAGTGGTAGGTTTTCTAAAAATGTCGAATTCGAACTATCAATATGACATATACCGATCTAAGGAGTTGATTGAAAAAATTATTTCTATTTCTTTTGTGAATTCAATATTTTCATGCTAAATGCTATTCAGATAATTAAAAAATTGCGATGGCAGCCTGACAGTTCAAGTCCAGAAGCAAAATATGTCGTCTACATATCTAGCCCAAAAGTGAAGGAATTCTCCCCAACTTATTATTTGTAGTGTTAGCAAATAATAATTTCTCAAGGTAAGACATGAATAATTAAACTGAAAGTGGACTTATTGGACTT
This sequence comes from Megalocaria dilatata, assembly GCA_034642435.1. NCBI lineage: Eukaryota > Metazoa > Arthropoda > Insecta > Coleoptera > Coccinellidae > Megalocaria > Megalocaria dilatata. The sequence continues at coordinate 35,480,505 of CM067854.1, forward strand.
CCTTTGGTAAGCCGTTGATTTGTTCAAAGAATTTATTGGTGAATCTAAAATAATTCTGTTCTGAACAAATTTCTAAAGTTTTGAACTTTGACTATTCAATTAAAATTTAAATTTGCATGTCTGCTGAAAGAACAAATAGAAAAATTCGACTGTAAATTATGAGCTAAAAATGGCTGCTGATATTTTGGTCACACACTTAAGTTATAGTATGTTTTCTGATACCTGGATATTCAATTACTCTTTTTGTCCACAACAAAGTTATATATAGGAGGTCGAAAATGCAACGAATTGTTTCAGAAAAGGATGGCACTGCCGTGCCTCTAGATACAGATCGCATATGGGGTCAACACAAAGGTTTACATATTAATGCACTTCCTATTGCATACCGTTAACATAATGACCTTTAAGTAACAGTGTCGGACGCGGTCCAAGAAAATTTGTTGACGATCTATCGGAAAACCAAAAATTACTTCGTTTTCTATCACTTTGTATTTACTGAATATACAGTGACTTAAGTCAAACTGAATATTGTATGTCAACGATTATATATATCGGGTGTTTTTTTTAGAGTGATAGAACTTTCGATAGGGATAACTGTGATTTGACAGAAGGTAGAAGCCATGTTGTTCTGACATTTCTGTTCAGTAAGCATTGACAAATTATCGTGGAAAGACTCACGCCGCAACAACGTTCAAGAATTGTTGAAATTTATTTTCAAAATCAGTGTTCTATTCGCCAAACTTATAGAGTACTTCGTGAAACTTATGGTTTACATAATCGTCCATCAGAGCAGCTTATTCGTCGAACAATCGATAGGTTTCGGACAACATTTGGTCTACTCGATGCAACAACAAGACAAAGAACTGTACGTACAGAAGAAAATAGCGCAGCTGTAAGTCAAAGTGTTAATGATGATCCAGATTTGTCTATTCGTCGACGTTTACAACAAGTTGGACTCTGTGCATCCACCACATGGAAAATGTAAAGAACTTGGTCTACACCCATACAAGATCAAACTGGTTCAAGGACTCAAGCCACTTGACCATAATAAGCGTAGTTTGTTTGCTAATTGGGCCCTAGAACAGCTTGAAGTTGATCCACTTTTCTATCGTAAAATTGTGTTTAGTGATGAAGCTCATTTCTGGTTGAACGGCTACGTGAATAAGCAAAATTGCCGTATATGGAGTGAAAACAATCCTCAAGAAGTTCTGCAGGTTCCATTGCATCCTGAAAATGCACTGTATGGTGTGCTATATACGCTGGACGCATTATCGGTCCATATTTCTTTGAAAACGATGCTGGAGCTAATGTTACAGTGAATGGTGCTCGTTACAGATCGATGATCAATGATTATTTGTTCAAAATTTGAACGGTATCGACCCAGAAATGTTTTGGTTCCAACAAGATGGTGCTACACCTCATGCTGCTACTGTAACAATTGATTTATTGAAAGAAAGATTTGGCGAAAAACATTATTTCGATAAATGGCCCAATTAATTGGCCTCCAAGATCATACGACTTAACTCCACTGGATTATTTTTTTTGGGGTTATGTCAAGTCATTGGTTTATGCTGATAAACCAGAAATAATAGACGCTTTGGAAGCCAACATAACTCTATTTATTGATGAAATAAGACCTGAATTATTCGAAAAAGTGGCCCAAAATTGGTTTTCGGGGTTTGAATTCAATCTTAATTTAAATGTGTTTTATTTCAATTTAAACTTCCGTCACTCTAAAAAGAACACACGATATTTCGACATGTCCTATAGACTGGACTGGTCTGCGTGATAGAAGAATAGATGAACTCTACTCCGGATTGATTTTGATATGCCATTTTGTGTCCCATACCTTTAGTTTATTTACTACATCTTGGAAATACCAACGAAAATCTAACGACACGGGAAAAAGTAGCAAATTTTTTTATTAATCAACTGTATGATGTTTTAACTGTACGTATCCATTCTTCAATTTTTGTTTGAAGATTTGTTATCTAACTTCCACTTTTAACTGGAAGTTCACTGAACAGTCTCGGTCCCAAATAAACATAACATCTCTGAATTGAGTTCTTATTTCTTTTTTCACACAACTAGTGAAAAGTAGAAGATATGAAGTAGAATGCAATTCATATCCAATACATCTGACAATCTATACAACTCTTTGGTATGAAAAGTGATATCCTTTTTGAAATTTTTCTTCAGGAATTATTTCTGTTGAACAATAAATCTGTTGATTTCTTTTTTATATGCAGCTCTTGCAGATAGAATGCCATACAGTGTTGTACCCAGACATGAGGGGGATAAAAAAGTTATAAACGAAAATAAAAAATTGGTTATTCGGAGGATATACTTTTATAAAACAAAATCTAGTCGCCTAGGTCTTTTTGAAAGTTCATCAATAATTTCATCTTTGGAAATAGGCAACTTACTATGAATGGACATCATTGCTACGCCGTTGAGCCTTTTTTGAGAAGTAGATTTTCGGAGATAGTTCTTCATTCTCTTCAATGTTGAGAATGATCTCTCTGGAGTGGCTGTAGAAACTGGTTTTGTAATATTAGTAATAGCTTGTACACATTAGGACACATTACTTATATCTGATTACTCAGATGAATGTGCCACAATTTAATTTCAGTTTTTGAAATACATCTGGGTACATCAGGTATATAGAAATTTAAAAGTTCGTTTTACTCGTCGGCATCAGTTGATTTTTTTTCTGTCAGCAGAAACATAAAGCTCTTGAAAATTTGTTTATGGTTTGCAAATCTTTCCTCTAACTGGCTGACGAAATAATCAATGAATGGAATGTAAATAGTAACCCTGAAATAGTCCACTGCTGGTACTTCTGAATCTTGCAGAATGATAGGATTTGCCCTATTTTTTTGGCGTGAAATGATTCTTTTACCTTAATGTTATTTCCAATACTTGAGGCAAGAGCCTGAAATATGCAAGAAATTAAAAAACTGACAAACACATTTTATATCTTGACGTATAATTTTCAGGCAAGAAATAGTATTTTCCGTCTGAGGTTGATTCCAGATTTTTGTAGGAATCGGCAAAGGGGTAAGGCATTACAAAATATTTGATTCACGACTTGAAGTGCGACCAGATAGTCGGAATCATTCAGTGTGTTTCGCAACATATATGATCAAATTCAAAGAATGGGCAGCACAGTGCACATAAATCACCTTAGGGTAGTTACGGCGAATTATCCCTTGAACGCCATTGAACTTTCCTGACATATTACTTGCACCATCATCTTGCATGACAAGATTCTTGAGTTCTATTCCAAATTTTTCTTAACTATTATTAAATTAGATATACTTTCGGCGGTTACACTTCCTGCTCGAACGAACTGTAAGAAATCCTCGTGGATTTTGTTTGCATTGACATATCTTATAAGTAACTTGCTCAATTGTCGATATATCGGTTGTTTCATTTACTAGAATAGAAAACGCTCCTGCTTCATTAATCCTTGATACTAATTGATTCAGCATGATAGTATTTATACTGTTAATAGTTTCATTTGTATACTTGGGCTTATATACTACTCTGTCAAGAAAGTACCGGGAATTTTCAATTAAAACAACATTTTTACATTTAATCGTCAAAATTTATTGGGTCGCCTTCAAAATAGGCTCCATTTGCTCCAATACATCTATGCCAACGGCACTTCCAATTATCGAAACATTTTTTATAGGCGCTTTCCGGGATGGACTTTAGCTCTCGCGCCGAATTTTGTATTATGGCTTCAATCGACTCAAAACGGGTGCCCCGAAGGGGCAATTTTAGTTTTGGGAAGAGGAAAAAGTCGCAGGGAGCCAAATCCGGCGAATACGGTGGTTGCTGAAGCACGTTTGTTGAGTTTTTGGCGAGAAAGTCAGTCACAATCGTAGCTCGGTGAGAAGGCGCGTTATCGTCATGCAAAATCCATGAGTTGTTCGCCCACAAATTTGGCCGCTTCTTACGGATACTCTCACGCAAACGTTTCATAACGCCTAGGTAATACTCCTTGTTTACCGTCTGACCCTCTGGAACGAATTCGTAGTGCACCACGCCACTGATATCGAAGAAAACAATGAGCATCACCTTCATTTTCGAGCAGCTTTGGCGTGGTTTTTTCGGTTTCTGCTCATTTTTTACCACCCATTCCGATGATTGCTGGCTTGTTTGCATATCGTACTCGTAGACCCAGGTCTCATCACCAGTTATAATGCGTTCCATGAATGTAGAATCGGAATTACAGCGATCCAGCATGTCTGAAGCAACCTGTTCGCGATGACGTTTTTGAAGAAAATTCAGGTCTTTCGGTACGAGTCGTGCGGCCACCTTTCTCATGCCCAAAATATCAATCAAAATCGTACGTGCGGACTCGTGGGATATCTTAAAATCATGTGCTATCTCTCTCATGCTGGTACGACGGTTTTCCAGCACCCTTTCCTTAATTTTATCGACGTTATCTTCGATCGAAGCCGTCGATGGGCGACCACATCACGACCGTCCTTGAAGGCTCTGTACCACTGATATGCACGAGTTTTCGATAGAGCATTATCACCAAAGGCCTTTTGCAACATTTTCAATGCATCGGCACACGAAAATTCATTTGCAACACAAAACTTTAAACAAATTCTTTGCTCAACGTAATCACCCATAGTAAAAATCGGCACGCACTCTGACATCGACTGACTTAATCAGCTGTTGCAAACACACTAGTTGACAGATCCCGCTCAAGCTTGGCATAGTAATTAAGGACAGTGGTACCAACCTAGGAAAAAAAATTTTTACCTGCCTCATTGCCCCGCCAGATTTAAATCGATAATTCCCGGTACTTTCTTGACAGAATGTAAGTCTCGCTTTCACTTAATTTTTCAAGAGTCTCCCTCAACCAGACGACCCAACATAATTCTGTGATCCAGGGAACCAAAGGCTTTTTGCATTGTTAATTAAAAATTCATTGTTTCATTCGGTATATCTAATTGTGTTCAAAAATCGCCCACTGGCTACGCCCCAGCGATTATTATTGTGTATTCTTATTCTTATCATTATGTCATGGTATTCCTGCTATTTGCATGACTGCATAGTGTACTACAGAAATTTAAATGACTTACAGAGAAACAGTCTCCAATAAAGCTCGTGGAATTGACATCTAACTCTTCCACGCAAAAATGCAAATATAAATAGCTCATTCAAACGTAACCCTATACTCCTTCTTCCTTATGTATCGATAAGTCATCCATTATATCGAGCGTTATATCAACAGGAAACATCTCGCTTCCAAGCCCGCCATTCCATCGAATAGGAAGCGAATACGCGTTGCAATAATTCATTCCGAGCATTTATGTTAATTTTCCAGTAGGTGCATAAACTATCGGTCGTAAAACGATAACTCCATCCGCTGATTTAATAAAAGTGCGGCCACGTGTTTGCAACACGGGCCTATCCCACACCAAGGCGAACTGGTCGCATTTGGACGGCCGAAGCGTCCCAGTGTCCTCCGAGACGACCCGAGGCGAGTACGATTGATCGTCTGTGCTCACCTCGATGGTTTGAATTAGTCCGACCCGATAAGAACAGATGCACCATTGGTCTTGCTTGCTAGTTCCTATTTGCATAATACGTTTTGAATTATGCAGGATGCAGGAGTTTTGCGTTGATATTCGCGAATGCTAAATTTGGGCTGAGATGAGTTGTCGTTTCTCGTAATTTTGGATTGGGTAGTTCGTTACTTTGTGATAGTTAATTTCAAAACGAAATGAAATGAAAAATTACTAAGTTTTCTATCACTTTTCATTTAGTGAATATACATTGACTCGAGTTTCGTACTATATTTTCAAACAGAATAAAACAAAGTGTATCTCAACGATAATTGGAACGAAGTTCCTTATCGCGCGTTGCGAAAGGGGGCTAGACGGAAAATATTAAGACCAAAAGTTGTAACGACACTTTTTGCACGTGTTTTTTCTCTCTCTCTCTTTCTCTCTCTTTCTCGAACACACACACAAGCCAGTTATTTTCGTTTCGTCTTTCTATTTGGCATTAAACAGTGTGGTGTCGCGACGATTATTTCTGTTGAATGTATTAGGTTTATTTATAGTTTCATTTGATGATGATGAAACTAAATTTCGATTTCATCATAATCGAGTACAAGCTTCTTCAACAATATCTCTAGTACAAGAATTTCAGAGATTGTCATTAAATAAGCTTGAAACGAAGGCAAAATCAGTCATTGATTTCATAATAAGAGAAAAAGGCATTTCGTTGTGTACGTTCAACGTCCAAAGCCTTCGTAAACATTCAGTTGATTTAATCGACTCTGTTGCAGAAAAAACGAACATTTTGTTATTATCAGAGACATGGTTGGACAATCAAGAAGAATGTGATATACCGAATTTTATTGTACAGCTCACTTTAAACGTGATTTTGTTCGTTCAGGTGGAGTTGCGATTTATCACAACACAAATGAAACGATCAATCTTGTAACACCAAATATATCGGTCATTATGAACAATATTCAGGACTTGCACGTAAGATGTACAAGTGTTGCAGATTTATGTGCAGCAGAGTGTGTAATGGAAAACGGTGTTACTTTAATCATGGCAGTCATATATGTCTTACCAAATAACAAATTAATAGATATTCAGGAGTTCATTCATCGAGAACTGCTAGAGTATTCTAAAGATGTATCTCAAACGCTTAGCAGATACAACAGATATTTAGATGAACGTACACTCATTTTGGCCGGTGATTTTAACATCAACTTCAGTAATGAAAAATCAAAACCAATGCTACAGTTTCTAGAGGAAGAATTTGATTTAAGAATAAAAAATAATCCAGCAGAATCAACAACAAAATATAATACTATCATCGATGCAGTTTTTTCAAGACATTCAAATAAAATAGAATCCCAAACATATGTTTCCTACTTCAGTTATCGCAAGCCAATTATTACTAAAATTGAGCCTACTAATTAAGTTTATATTACATTATATTTGTAAATAATAAAAAAAATATTATTATAACTTGAAAAAAAAATAAAATTTTATTACAATTCCTTCACTAATTAATCGAAAGGAACTTCGTTCCATCCGGGTGTCCCTTGACACCTCTCAATTTTTTATATTTGTTGAAGGCTTCGGCTTGTGCGAAATTTTAGTTTTATTGCTAAAACGTGCTTGTGCTTGAATATTTCGATGGATCCCCGGATATCTAGTTTTTTCCTTTCGCTTCCAGGTGCAATATTTCAAGATTGTCCAATTCTGTGAAGATATCATTGGTTTCGAAAGAAATGTTTCGCAAAATTAAAGTTATCTTTCGTTTCCTATATGAAGATTGATGTTCTTTGAACCTTTCTTGGAAAGATTCACGGTTTGTCCTATATGTACGCTACCGCACTTGACAACTTAATTCATAAACTCCAGAATAGTTTTTATCTCTAGCATTAAAAAAGAGGTTGTAAATTTTATGTGAGGGCGTGAAAGCTATTTTCGTGTTAGTTTTTGGAAATACTACTCTGTCAAGAAAGTACCGGGAATTTTCAATTAAAACAACATTTTTACATTTAATCGTCAAAATTTATTGGGTCGCCTTCAAAATAGGCTCCATTTGCTCCAATACATCTATGCCAATGGCACTTCCAATTATCGAAACATTTTTTATAGGCGCTTTCCGGGATGGACTTTAGCTCTCGCGCCGAATTTTGTTTTATGGCTTCAATCGACTCAAAACGGGTGCCACGAAGGGGCAATTTTAGTTTTGGGAAGAGGAAAAAGTCCGGCGAATACGGTGGTTGCTGAAGCAGGTTTGTTGAGTTTTTGGCGAGAAAGTCAGTCACAATCGTAGCTCGGTGAGAAGGCGCGTTATCGTCATGCAAAATCCATGAGTTGTTCGCCCACAAATTTGGCCGCTTGTTACGGATACGCTCACGCAAACGTTTCATAACGCCTAGGTAATACTCCTTGTTTACCGTCTGACCCTCTGGAACGAATTCGTAGTGCACCACGCCACGGATATCGAAGAAAACAATGAGCATCACCTTCATTTTCGAGCGGCTTTGGCGTGGTTTTTTCGGTTTCGGCTCATTTTTTGCTACCCATTCCGATGATTGCTGGCTTGTTTGCATATCGTACTCGTAGACCCAGGTCTCATCACCAGTTATAATGCGTTCCATGAATGTAGAATCGGAATTACAGCATTCCAGCATGTCTGAAGCAACCTGTTCGCGATGACGTTTTTGAAGAAAATTCAGGTCTTTCGGTACGATTCGTGCGGCCACCTTTCTCATGCCGAAAATATCAATCAAAATCATACGTGCAGACTCGTCTCTCTCAAGCTGGTACGACGGTTTTCCAGCACCCTTTCCTTAATTTTATCGACGTTATCTTCGATCGAAGCCGTCGATGGGCGTCCGGTCTTCGACCACTTCACGACCGTCCTTGAAGGCTCTGTACCACTGATATGCACGAGTTTTCGATAGAGCATTATCACCAAAGGCCTTTTGCAACATTTTCAATGCATCGGCACACGAAAATCCATTTGCAACACAAAACTTTAAACAAATTATTTGCTCAACCTAATCACCCATAGTAAAAATCGGCACGCACTCTGACATCGACTGACTTAATCAGCTGTTGCAAACACACTAGTTGACAGATCCCGCTCAAGCTTGGCATAGTAATTAAGGACAGTGGTACCAACCTAGGAAAAAAAATTTTACCTGCCTCATTGCCCCGCCAGATTTAAATCGATAATTCCCGGTACTTTCTTGACAGAATGTATTTGAGCTATCTTATGCGAGATTGGTCCGAAATATGTTAGTTTTACAAATTTCTGCCATTATTTTCTATTTTGGAAGCGGGGTATATTTATTTCTGAATGAGTTGTTCTCCTTTTTTGTTTATGAGAGAATTTGTAGTTTTATCGTAAAATTGTGTTTAGTGAGGAAGCTCATTTCTGATTGAACTGCTATGTAAACAAACAAAATTGCCGTATATGGAGTGAAAACATCCTCATGAATTTCTGCAGGTTCCGTTGTATCCTTAAAAATGCACTGTATGGTGCGCTTCGCCCCCCAGGCATTAGATCTTGACGTGATGGGGGCGCTCTCTTGACTAGGACCCTAGATTCGTCCCGGCGAATTGAAGGGTTAAGTCTTGGTGTCTAACGTAATGCCATTTCACGCCAGTCACTGGACCTGTATGGTGGAAGATCTCCGAATGGGGCCCTCAGGTAAAATGGAGGGCTGAGCCGGTTGATTAACTCAGTGACAAGGGAGTCTGTCGCAGCACAGGGCTTCTCCCTTAAAACTGGCGTACTCTACCCTATCGCAGTATAAATCTCCGGATTCTGTGTAATGGCCGAGTGCGTTATGTAGCATACTGCGTTACCTCGGGGGGATGGGCTTGCCCTCAGGTGTTACTTGTACCACCTGGCCACCCCAATTGGTGTTAGACTCGAGGGGGCAGTGGTTGAAAGTCCGCATGCTGGACTAGGGGGGTATTTCATTTATCTGTTCGCAGACCCCCATCTTCGGGATATTCTCATGAAACGACTCGGGGTTTAACGGGACTTGACGGTTCGACCGGCCTGTCCTGGCCCCTGGATCTGTGCGTAACTATTTAGGGTTTGTGGATCTCGACGAAATGGCTCCGCCATTAGTGCTTGACGCCAGGATCAATCAAATGACTTCACATGGGTTCGGTGGGTCAGGACGTATAGTCCGCTAGACGGTGCTCGTACCAGGATCAATTGTAGTCGTCAATCTTGAGTTTATCTTAGTTTATGGGACTGCGTTCGGGTGGATGGATAAGAATTCCCTCCGGCGGGTGAGTTGCGTCTCAAACCAACTCGGGTAGTGACCTGCTGAGCCAGTAGAGGTTGGATAGTGCTTCGCTGCTACCAGTCAGACGGTTCTGGCTCTGGGTTCATCTCTTCGGAGGGGTTCTCGCCACGCGCGATGATATGGCGTAATTCTTATCACACTTTCTACCTCTGGGTGGACTGTGGAGACTGCTTGGTAGTCACTTGGAAAAGAGGCCTTCCTCAAATAGCCAATAACTATTCTGGTAGAATTCACCTGTATGGTGCGCTTTACACGCTGGAGGCATCATCGGTACATATTTCTTTAAAAACGATGCTGGAGCTAATGTAACAGTGAATGGTGCTCGTTACAGATGGATGATGAATGATTATTTCTTTCAATATTTGAATGGTATCGACTCAGAAATGTTTTGGTTCCTACAAGATGGTGCTACACCTCATGCTGCTACCGTAACAATTGATTTATTGAAAGAACGATTTGGCGATAACATTATTCCGATAAATGGTCCAATTAACTGGCCTCCAAGATCATGTGACATAACTCCACTGGATTATTTTCTTTGGGGTTATGTCAAGTCATTGGTTTATGCTGATAAACCAGAAACAATAGACGCTTACGCTTTGGAAGCCAACATTGTTTTCTGTTTTGGACGCGGGGTATATTTGTTTCAGAAAGAGTTGTTCGCCTTTTTTGTTTATGAGAGAATTTATGTTTTTTGTTTCGAAATAATTTTTGTAGCTGTTTGTTTGATTATATTTAATTCCCTTTTCAACGTAATATTATTTAAGAGAATAGAAAATGCTCTATCTATCGTTGATCTGTATTCGATTTCATCCAGTTCCCTTATCAATTTAATATCTATTTGGAGAGAATATCCAGTAGGGAAATCACGTCAAATACTTGGGCGCTATTCTAGATAAAAGACTCTCATCCAGCACTTGCACGTCTCAAAATGTAAAATGGTGCTATCTTGCCTATTCTAGCTGCTGTGCAGTCGCAGCACAATGTCTTTAAGACAAAATGATTTTTCACAAAACCAATGTCAGACCAGCTGTAACTTATGACTCGTCAAACAGAGCACACATTTCCTGTACGATTAATTTCTATAAGTTGCAAATTCTCCAGAATAAATTTATCCGAATGTCTTTCAATGCACCCTGGTACGCTCCCAATTGCCGTAGAAAGTGGTTCTCCACGAAACTGCTCATAAAAATGGAGCAACATTCCAATGGTCTGGTCAGAGTCGCTCTTGACTACGACGAAACAACGGTTCAAGCGACCAAAGCCTGCACTATAGACTCATTCGTTTAACGACAATCATTGTTACTAAGCCACCTCCTCTCTTAAACCACCTGAAAGGTGGCAAATACTTCTTTCCAACATTGAAACGTCAGAAGAACCTCTTCTTGTGAATTGCTCTAGGGGAGGCTGACGATGATTATTGTGGATATTCATCTTCTCATACCTCGCCATCCTTGGCGAGTCAAACTCTCCAAGTATAATAACCTGGAAATAGAAGCCCCACGCTATCTCCATTCTGTTTCAATGGAGGGGATTCCTCCATAAGGAGGATTACTCTGCTTCTTTGGTAGACTCCATCATAATTCTATATAATGAAGCCAATCTGAAGAGTGGAACAGCCATCTCTGTTTTCACAAATGAAAGGTTTGTAGCTGCCCCACAACATCGACTCCGAAAGAGCTTCATGACAATTCTTTGAAGCGAACTTCGTCAGAGTTTTATTGACATAATGTATAACCTGAATGTTTTCTTAATGATGAAACTTAATCTTGATTTCAGTTTGGAGCTGACTGGACAATAGTAGCTTCTGAAATTGAAATGATACAGGATTGATGTAGACATGGTCTTCCCAATAAATAGTCCGGACTGCCAACTCAATTTCGACGAACCGCCATGAAGATGTTCGAGAATCTATCAGAGGCGAAAAATTCATTACCTCATCTAATGGATTCTCGAGTTCCAATCACATTAGAAACCCGAATTCTTTTTCCCAGTCGTTCTAGACCGTAATAGACGTCACTTCTATCACCATCATCCCCTCCCATCGAATTGCAGACCATCAAATAGCCTTTCTATATCGCGTGACCATTGAATCGAATGTCACATTGGACATCGAAGCGTAATAAAGGACCACATCAATTAAATAACGATATAGCTTCTGTTATTACGTAACGGCTGCCGAAATAGAATTCACTGACATCCGCACAGACTAGAGGTTTCAAAATCGATAGGTATATATTATTTTGACAAAAAACTTTATTATTATAAAAACTCTTAAGTCTTCTTTATATCTGTTTCCAAGTGATAGGATATTATCTCGATTGGATGAATGTGCTATGACGTCACATTGAAGTAAACAACACAACCGTCATTGTCGTTGTGTTGCTTACTTGTTGCAAATTGTAATATTTTCAACCATTTAAAATTACGGTATCCATTGATACTTTTTTCCTTATCGCGTGTTTGGTATATTTACCTGATTATGAAGTCAAATTTTGTAAAGGTAGGTAGCAAAAACTTGACTGAACTTGATGCTTTTATGGTTTAAGTTCACATACAAAAATACCCCAATCTTTATGCTGCTGAGCTTAGAAATGTGAAAACAGCAGTGTATGTTACCAGCACACCTGTATAGTGATCACTTCATTTAATATTGGTCTGGTTATCGAGATGATATGAAATGTCTCAAAGTTAGGATGTAATATAAGAATTTTCATTTTTCAGATCTGCAAGAGGATCTTATGGAAATAAATTATTATAAGGATTAAAATTAACCAATTTTTGATAGCTCAATAAACACCATGAAATGATTTCTCTAGGGGACTCTAACAGTTTTAAAGTATAGCTTTTATTTTCTATATGTAAAATGTCAAAATTATGGTTGAAAGTATGTCCTGTTTCTAACAAATGCTTCGAATATGTGGAATTACTTTTGATATCGAGGAAACTTTTCAAATGTACACAAATTTTATGTCGACAAGTTCTTCCAGCCTGTCCTGTGTGAACTGTTTGGCAATCACTGCAGGTTAACTTATGAACTCCTGATTCATCATCTTTATGTGTTATGTCTGTATTATTTTCAATAAAAACCTTCCGACATAGAATTTGTGAACATTCGAAGAGTTTCCTCAATAACAAAAGTAATTCCATATATTCTAACCTTTTGTTAGAAACAGGACATACAGAACAGGTTGTGTTATAGATATTTGTTCAACTTAATTCTAGAAATTTCTGAATAAAAAGTTTTTGAAATTGAAAACTTTTTTATTTAATATTATTTAATTTGGAACAATTTTCAGACCCCATTCAAATAGCCAATTCTAGAGAAGGTTTAAGGTAGATCAAACGTTGGTTTATGGTGGGAAAAAGATATTCCTTCTGTCACCCAGGGGCGTAACTGATACGCCATTCTTGATACTTACGAGTTTCGAAGAGAAAAATATCCTCCACGCTGTATAAGCGAGGCTTAACAAGCGGAACTGCATGATGGTCCGATGCTGAAACATGATATTCTTCCTACATAATCGTGGCTTGTTATAAATAACTGAAATGAATAGCTGAGCAAGTAGAAATTTCTGTCTGATAACCATCTACAATATCTACCTACAACGCTACACACAGTCCAGCCAGAATGGACGTACAAACCAGAATATGTACAATGTTTTATGGATGGCTGGATCAACCAGAAAATGCATAATGTTGGGCAACGACTAGAGAGCTTGACTAGATCAGTTTGAAAAAAAAATTGGATTGATTTGGCTGAAGCTTCGTAAATATTATTAAAAACTAACATTATCAATGAGACGCATGTTTCTATACTTACTCCAATTTTACCTATCGTCGATACTTGTGAACTTGATCAGAAAAACAGAGTGTCCTATGAGGCCCATAGTTTCTTATATACATGCACCTGTGTCGAAAATTTGTAAGCATCAACAGCATTTCACCAAATTTGGTACAACAAAGCCCAAAATATTCGATCAAAAATACTATACAGCTCACAGAAGAACTAAAAACTTCAAAAATTCCCCCTAACGCTAAACTTGTTTCATTCGATGTTATTTTAAATTCGACCAAAGAATTTATCAACAATTAGACGGTCTTCCTATGAGTTTTTCCTCATCCCTTTGAACGAAATTTTTATGACTCATCTTGAAAAAAAAATCCTTTTCTTCACAAGATAATTTGAAAAGAAAGTACCTCATTGGAAAAACATCTTGATGATGTATTTTGCATTTGGTTACGTTTGATTAGACAATAAGAAATGTTTTCAAATTTGTTAAATTCATTTTTCAATTTTGTCAAATTCAATATTGAAGTCGAAAACCACCAAAAATTAATAAACCTTTCAGATACTCAGATCACAAGAAATGTTAATTCCCTTGAATTTGACATATCGGGTGTTTTTTTTAGAATGATATAACTTTCGATAGGGATAACTGTGATTTGACAGAAGGTAGAACCCATGTTGTTTTGATATTTCTGTTCAGTAAGCATTGACAAATTATCATGGAAAGACTCACGCCGCAACAACGTTTACAAATTGTTGTAATTTATTTTCAAAATCAGTGTTCTATTCGCCAAACTTATAGAGCACTTCGTGAAATTCATAATTTACATAATCGTCCATCAAAGCAGCTTATTCGTCGAACTTTCCGATAGATTTCGGACAACATTTTCTCTACTCGATGCAACAACAACAACAAGACAAAGAAAGAACTGTACTCACATAAGAAAATATCGCTGCTGTAAGTCATAGTGTTAATGATGATCCAGATTTGTCTATTCGTCGACGTTCACAACAAGTTGGACTCTGTGCATGCACTGTATGTTGTGCTTTACATCATCGGTCCATACTTCTTTAAAAACGATGCTGGAGCTAATGTTACTGTGAATGGTGCTCGTTACAGATGGTTGATCCATGATTATCTGTTTCAAAATTTGAATGGTATTGACTCAGAAGTGTTTTGGTTCCAACAAAATGGTGCTACACCTCATGCTGCTACCGTAACTATTGATTCATTGAAAGAAAAATTTGGCGATAACATTATTTTGAGAAATGGTCCAATTAATTGGCCTCCAAGATAATGCGACATAACCCCACTGGATTATTTTCTTTGGGGTCATGTCACGTCATTGGTTTATGCTGATAAACCAGAAACAATAGACGGATTGGAGGCCAACATAACTCGTGTTATTGATGAAATAAGGTCTGAATTACTCGAAAAAGTGGTCCAAAATTGGTCTGGTCGAATGCGGTTCCTCAGAGTTAGTCGTGGTGGACATATGCCGGAAATTATTTTCAAAACGTAAATGTCATAAAATTATATTTCAAATAAAAAAAATTTGGCTTCAGTCTTAATTGAAATGCTTTTTATTTCAATTTAAAGTTCTATCACTCTAAAAAAACACCCGATAGTTTTTATCTCAGTTCAAAAGGATTGTGTCTGCTCGACAGATACTGGTGTGTGTATACTGAACCTAATCGAAATCATTCGACTTGCACGATTCGGCTTTAATACGATGATATTCGGAATATCATCGAAACAAAACATACAATAATCTCTTAAACGCTGCAGAATGACTGGCAGCAACAGAGCACGTGTTATTGATGAAATAAGGCCTGAATTACTCGAAAAAGTGGTCCAAAATTGGTCTGGTCGAATGCGGTTCCTCAGAGTTAGTCGTGGTGGACATATGCTGGAAATTATTTCAAAAACATAAATGTCATAAAATTATCTTTCGAATAAAAAAAATTTGGCTTCAATCTTAATTTAAATGTGTTTCATTTCAATTTCAAGTCCTATCACTCTAAAAAAGACACCCGATATTTAGAAAATCCACTTACACAGATAAATTGATACATTATAGTTGTTTCCACCCCCATAAAATTAAAATGTCTTCTTTTCACGCCTTTATACATAGGTTACTATCAACCCCTCCCTCAACAGAAAACTTTAATAAAGAAATTGAAGTATCAAAGTCATCAGCATCGAACAATGGTCACAATACGTAGTAGATAACTGAATTTTTAAGAAACATAAAAAGCTCTAGGTTCTCCTTACCCTACCCTTCAGGACAAAGAAAAAAAAAAGTCGATAACATATTTTTCATACCACAAATTAGTAACAAAATTTGCTATAAACTGAAACAAAACAATATCAACAGTATTTGTACAAATAAGAAAAACTTAGTTTCACTCAGTCAGTGCCAAAGACTGTCGTGAAACGTGTGAAAAAAGCGGTATAAACAAATTATATTTTAATGAATGCCCCGCATTTTACATAGGTCAGACAGGACGATCTATGAACATACGAGTAGAAGAACACAAAAGAAGAATATTGCATAATGAAATAACAACTGGTTTTTTTGAACATTGTATAAATAACCATTTCATAGATTTCAGCAGATCTGAGATCTAACACGAAGGTAATAAAAGCAGAAGATTGGACCTTTCAGAAAGTTTGTAAATTTCTTAAGCACACGAAAGAAAGTTACCAATCACAAACGATCAACTAGAATTCTATTTATCACTTTTATCCGTTAAATATTAGAACCGACCCAATATCTTATTTTCACACTCTTCAAAAATTCTATCTGTTATCTACCCTATTATTACAAATATGTAAATTTTGTTCTCTTTAGTTTTGGAAATGGGTTGAAAACCCGAAACATATACAGATATGGAAAAATATAGGAAATTCAATGTTAATCTAGAGTCTAGTGAAGCAGTGAAAGAATCAAAAACTCAGCGCAATGTGATGACGAATAAACGAGTGTTCTCTCTCAATGGCAGTGCTGACAGATGCTCGATTGAAGCTATTATATATAATAAGCCCTTTATTTTCTACAGGTTAAACCCAATTACAGAAAATATTACAAAATAAAAAGATACAATATAGAACAATCATCATCACCCAATACAGTTTATCAACATCATCCAATACAGTTCATCATCATCACCCAATACAATTTAGATATCTTTCTCTAATCGAAGCCAATGAGTCATGGAAAATGTCACAACCTTCATAAATGGAATTGAGCAACGCACACATAAAATGCATAGGCGTTCGTAGCATATAATTAGTCCGACGCGGAGCTAGGTAAAACAGAGGTCTAGTTCTCATAACTGATCCAGGTACATAGAAATTAATTTTTGCTAAAAGATATGGAGAATCAACTCTATTGTGAACAAGACTGTACAGGAAGGAAATTGCCTGCAAACTGCGCCGATTATCCAGTGACAGTGCGTCAAATCTACGTAGTAGCTCAGTATGGTCGGAACCTCTAGGAGGGTAGATTCCTTCCTCTCTATAGGCAATGAATTTATAGAGTCGGCGCTGAATCGATTCCAGGCGCTGTTTGTGACAGGAGTAAATAGGCTGCCAGATGAAAGAGGCGTACTCAAGTTTGGATCTCACTAAGGCGTTGAACAAGAGAATTAGCGTTTTTGAATTCGAAAAGTGCCTTCCATTGCGGATTATGAAACCATACAACATTGAAGCGGCGCCCACCAGGTTGTTAACATGTGGAACGAATGTAAGCTTGCTGTCAAATAGTATTCCCAAATCCTTGATCACCTCCGATCTGGGCAAACCGCCCCCTCCAAAAGAATACTCATAAATGAGTGGGTCACGCTTCCTTGTGAACGATATGGCACTACATTTAGATACATTCAGAGTCAAACCGCTCGCACCACACCAATCCAGCAAAACGTCCATAGCACTCTGCAAAGTATAACAGTCGTGCATAGATTCAATTCGATGGAAAAGTTTGAAGTCGTCCGCAAACACCAACTTAAACGTGCAGATATTATCGATTAAATCGTTGATAAATAATAAGAAAAGGTATGGTCCAATATTAGATCCCTGAGGTACACCGGAAACGGACACATACTCAACCGAACGAAATCCGTCAATCACCACATATTGCCTACGATGATGCAAGTAGGACTCCAGAAGATTCGTCAACCCCGGGCTGAATCCACATTCACTCCTCAACTTTCTGAGCAAAATTTGATGGTTCACCTTATCGAAAGCTTTCTGAAAGTCTGTGTATATCACATCAACCTGTCCAGAATCATCCAACACCTCAAAGAGGAACTGAGAGAAAGAAGCTAAATTCGTGATGCAGGATCGTCCCGTCATAAAACCATGTTGTTCTTGATTTATTATGCTTCGAGTAGATGGATAAACTTTATTATAAAGGACAACCTCGAAAATCTTTGAAAAGTTGGATAACAATGCAATCGGTCTATAGTTAGATATAATGGCCCTATCACCAGTCTTTATAATGGGTATGATCTTTGCTACCTTCCACATGGTGGGAAAAACAGATGTACGGACAATCAGGTTGAATATTGTTGCAAGAGGCCCAGCCAATCTACCAATAGTATCCTTCACGAGGAATCCCGGAATACCATCTGGTCCGGCCGTCTGTCCACCCTTCAGCTTCCTAGTGGCTTTCATTACATCGTCCTTAGTTATGACACCAACTACTATAGCGGACTCAACCGACAGGGCAACATCCGACGCATTGCCGACCACATCAGTCCCATCAAACACCGAACTAAAATATCCGGCGAAAGCATTCGCGATATCCTGTGGGTTCTCATGGCATCGCTCGTCATCCCGCATACGCCCCGGCAACCTGGATGAACCTTTTTTAGCTCGTATAAACGCCCAAAAGCTTTTGGGATCCTCGTAGAAGCCTTCCTCGGACTTCAAAAGAAAATCACGATAGGCGGAAGATATTTTAGACTTGACAATACAACGCAAGGATCTGTATCTATTGTAGTAAAATTCTGTTCTGTACGATTTGAAGTTCTTGAATGCTTTCTCTTTCAGATATATATAATCTATGATCTCCGATGTGAACCACAAGGGGAATCGACGGTTTTTAATAATTTTTTTGGGAATACTTCTTTCAAAAATCGCATTGAGTACAGCATATAGTCTGTTGCACGCCTCGTCCGAGTGAGAAACCCCCGAAAGCATGGACCCCCAATCACTCTCAAATATCAAACGGTAAAGCAGGGGGAAATTATCTATTAAAAGAGAATAGTCATTTATTCGTTATCGCACTGCGCTGAGGTTCTGATTCTTCCACTGCTCCACTGGACTCTAGATTAACATTGAATTTCCTATGTTTCCGATTGTCTTCTCCATACCTGTATGTTAACAAACATGAAATAAACAGTGAAACTTAAGCCACGTGGTTTTATTTACTTTATTAATTTAAAAATGTTTCACCGAGTGATACGCGAAAAATTAATAACATTTATCAAGTATCGAGATCTGCCTCTAGCTGAAATGAAACAGATCTGAAAGCACTCGATTTGTATAGCGCGCCCATGTCGCGAGTACACGTTTCGGAGTGCGTCTCCAAGAAGGACAAGCAGCCTCCAAGCGAGAAAGGTTAACATATTCCGTTGGGTTTCGCGTGGTCCGAATAGCACAAAGGCCTGGAATGATTTAGAAGTAAAATATTATGCAATACAAGGTTATATTCCGAGTTGATTTAAAGGTCCGTCAACCTTTTGCTCTAGACATATCGTTAACAGGTTGTGACTTAGAATATTCTGGCCGCGCTTGGCGCCGCAAAGAAGAATGCGGAATGAAGTTTTTTCAACATTAGAATGATATCACCGTTCAGATGAAATACGTCGTAAAACAATTTTGTAAGTAAATTCTCAAAATGACTTCGAGATCATGCTGAAATTAACGACTCCATGAAGGCAGGATGTTGTTGTAATTGACTCTCATTTATTAAGATTATAAGAATGACTTTCACTATTTTCCTAGATGGTTGTTGAGTCGCAAACTTCAGCTACTAATCTCTTGCGCAAATCACTTGCGCAATAATATAATATTGTAATATTTAAGTAATATTGTACAATGCATAACCTGCATACTGCGGTTACTTCCAAAACAACAAAGTTTCTCTATGAAATAAAAATAACCAAATAAGCCATACACCAAATTCCATGTTTTTTTATATGCTTTTGGTATGAGTTAGACACATAGCACCACACAGAAGAAGTTCAATAAGTAAATTTTGTATACATTAATCATTTTATGACACATATTTTTATACTTGAAATATATCTTCTATACTTGTTCAAGTGTAGTCTTCATTCTCTTATCTCTAATCATCAGTTTTTCACTCTATTTATTTTAGAATAAAATAATAAAAAGAGGTTTTCTACTTGATAGAAGGATTACCACAAAATTTAATCACCAGAACAGATTTATTCTGTTAGCCTCCTACAAATTTCAATTCCAAAAAATTGTATTCAAAAACTTTTTGAATTAAATTGATGTCTTAAAAGCATTGTTTCAATTTAGTAGACATATCGGGTGTTTTTTCTTAAAGTGATAGAACTTTCGATAGGGATAACTGTGATTTGATATAAAGTAGAAGCCATGTTGTTTTTACATTTCTGTTCAGTAAGCATTGACAAATTGTCATGGAAAGACTCACGCCGCAGCAACGCCTACAAATTATTGGAATTAATTTTCAAAATCAGTGTTCTATTCGCCAAACTTATAAGGCGCTTCCTGAAATTTATGGTTTACATAATCGTCCATCAGAGCAGCTTATTCGTCTAACTATCGATAGATTTGAGACAACAAGACAAAGAACTGTACGAACAGAAGAAAATATCGCTTCTCTAAGTCATAATGTTAATGATGATCCAGATTTGTCTATTCGTCGACGTTCACAACAAGTTCAAGAACTAAAGCCTCTTGACCATAATGAGCGTTGTTTGTTTGCTGATTGGGACCTAGAACAGCTTGAAGTTGATCCACTTTTTTATCGTAGAATCGTGTTTAGTGATGAAGCTCATTTCTGGTTGAACCGCTATGCAAACAAGTAAAACTGCCGTATTTGGAATAGAAACAATCCCCAAGAAGTTCTGCAGGTTCAATTGCATCCTTATAAATACACTGTATGGTGTGCTTTACACACTGGAGGCATCATCCGTCCATATTTCTTTAAAAACGATGCTGGAGCTAATTTTAGAGTGAATGGTGCTCGTAACAGATCGATGATCGATGGTTATTTGTTTTAAAATTTGAATGGTATCGACCCAGAAGTGTTTTGGTTCCAACAAGATGGAGCTGCAGCTTATGCTGCTACCGTAACAATTGATTTACTGAATGAAAGATTTGGCGATAACATTATTTCGAGAAATGCTCCAATTAATTGGCCTCCAAGATCATGCGACATAACTCCACTCGATTATTTTCTTTGGGGTTATGTGAAGTCATTGGTTTATGCTGATAAACTAGAAACAATAGACTCTTTGGAAGCCAACATAACTCGTATTATTGATGAAATAAGGCCTGAATTACTCGAAAAAGTGGTACTAAATTGGTCTGGTCGAATGCGGTTCCTCAGAGCTAGTCGTGGTGGACATATGCCGGAAATTGTTTTCAAAACATAAATGTCATAAAATTATCTTTCAAATGAAAAAAAAAATAGCTTCAATCTTGATTTAAATGTATATTATTTCAATTTAAAATTCTATCACTCTAAAAAATAACCGATACATGATGGAACTTTGATAAACTTGCCCTAAGTGTCATCATTAGAAATTAATGTTTTTCGCAACATCTCAGTTTCTGGCTTTAAAAGTGTATGTTTGAGGTATCCGTGTAACCTCAGAATAAAATGTCCATACATAGCGTGTAGCAGACAGAACCGATGGTAATTGCCTTTAAAATGGTCCAGCTCGCCGCTCCACCAATATCTATTCACCACGTGTTGCTAGGCGAGAGTGACTGGCTGCTAGTGGTTATTGTCTACGTCTAGTTTCATCTAGTCAGCCTTGCCAGTCTAGTTTTGTTCTACGAGTGGGTTGCATATTTTACAGTACAATGCCATCGCATCTCCGCAGACTCATCTGTGATATCCTTAGGTCGACCACGGATTTAGGGTTTGAGCATTACTGGTTAATTCTGACGTTTTTCAATCGCTCAGTATCAAAAGAGATTCAAATAAATTAATTCGGCTGATCTGTACCAGAAATCATTAATAAGGAGTATAAGCTATAGTAATAGAAAGTTCTAGAAACCGAGACAGTGTGAAGTACATCTGTATAATAATTCTATACTCAAACAAACTCGACAAGGTTTTGTTTATTACAGGGGCAAATTGCAGACAGGCGCACGTTGATTGGTTTTTTAGTGACTACAAATCTGTTTGCTAGTGACTCCAAATCTGTCAAGCATTTCGGTATACACAAAGATACTAAGGTATTAATAATACACTTGCGCCATCTATAGTATGCAAAATACATACAAGACATACCTTTGAGAGATAATTCAAGTAAAGAAATGTATTCTCGATATTTTCACGTTACTTAACTTGAATTAACTCGCAAAGGTATGTTTTGTATGTATTTTCCATGCAAAGGATACTATAGATGGCACTAGTGTATTATTAATACCTTAGTCTCTCTGTGTAGAGCGAATATAGATACTTGACAGATTTGGAGTCAGTACATTATCGCACTGACGAAAACCATTTACTTTGAAACGTACGCATGTCTGCATCTGTGATCAACAAAAACTTGTCGAGTTTGTATGAGTATAGAATTTTTATTACCATAGCTATTAATGATCAAAAAATATTATTGGAAATTCCTCCTTCGTTCAGTATCAAGAATGCGAGAGATAAAATATTTCAATAACATTCCGAATGAGGTCTATTGTAGTTCCTAAATTAGGGTTTACTATGAACCGGATTCCACAAAAAATATTTAAAAGCAGTGAACTGTTCACATCTGTTTGTTAGTTGAGTAAAATTCGGATTTTACTGCGTCTCTTTATTTCTAGTGCTTCTAATAAAGTTGGCTTGAATAAGCGGAAAAATGTTTTCGGTTGAGGAAACTTTTTGAATGTCCCTGAAACCTTTTTCGGAAAGTGTTACCAGTGCGACCAATGTAAACTTTTTGGCAATCACCATAAACTAACTTAAATACTATATTGGCCATTTTGGTCAAACACCTTTTGCCTTCCTTTTGCTAGAAGCATGATTCGACGCTCATCAAATTTTTGGTCTTTGCTGGCAAAAAACTGATCCAGGTGATTTTTCACCTCTTCAATTGAAGTAAAGTTTTTACAGTCCAAAATATTTCGCAATGACCGCAACAAATAATAATCCGGAGGCGCCAGATCTGGGAAAGATATTGGATTAAAATAACATAAATAGAGGTTAATTCTTGATAGAAGGTATATAAAATTATTTAAATATTTTAATATACCATTTGGATGTCTTATAATGAATGTTTACTTTATATGTCATTTGATTTAAGTGGTACTTATATGACATTATTTAATTTATTTTCAGAAGTTATAATCATTAAATATAATTATTAAAATATTTAAATGATTTTATATACCTTCTATCAAGAATTAACCTCTATTTATGTTATTATATTCATAATATTATATATAATTATTCGGGTTCCTTATCATTCTGTATACAGATAGTCCTTGTGCTATAACAGAGGCCGTTAGATTGTCTTTCAATCTTTTAGATCACTACATTTAAAGATTTTTCAGTTTACTAGAAGTTTTCTGAATGGTTAAAAGGTGATTAAATATTTGTTGTTGATTGATGTTATATTTATTGATTATTGAATTATTTGAATACTGAAGAAGCAAAGTCTCTCTTAAAACTTGTTTTTCAGTGATGTTTTTACATATCTTGAGTTTTTATATAAAGTATCTTAGTTAGATATCCAATAATATTGAATATTCTCAGTAAGATAGTTTTATGATGAAATTCTTAAGATTGTGTTAGACATTTTTGAAAGATATTTGTTTTCATAAGATTGATCAGCAGAAACAAAATTTTGTCTATTCAAAATATTTAATTTATAGGATTTTGGTTAACAATTTTTATTTATTGGATTTTGGATGTCTTATAATGAATGTTCACTTTATATGTCATTTGATATAGGTGGTACTTATATGACATTATTTTAATTTATTTTCAGAAGTTATAATCATTAAATATAATTTTTTGAAATTGAATATGTAGAAGACTAATATTAAAATATTTAAATAATAAGATATTGGATTGTGGTAGCATATCCCATTCAAGCTGTAAAAGCTTTTGGCTAGCGACCAAACTTGTATGAGGTCTCGCATTATCTTGGTGGAACTCTACACCTTTTCTATTGATCAATTCTGGCCTTTTCTGTTGGAGTGCATCATTCAATTTGTCTGATGACAGTAGATTTTCGAATAAATTGTTGCATTATCCGGTAAAAGCTCAAAATAACGATTCCTTCCATATCCCACCAAACAGACAGCATCCCAATTTTTTGATGGATTTCGAAAATGCTTTGAGCCGTTTCATCTGTTTTGCTTCATGATCTCTTGTTACATGGGGAACCCATATATCGAGCTTCGAGGTCAAACCTAGGCCTTTCAGGTGGTCATAAACAGTTTGATTCGATGAATTTAACCTCTCATCGACCTCATGTGTTGTTATTCCACGTTTTGAATCAACTAATACCTCTAGCGTGCCTTTATCAGCTTTAACCGTCCTTTCGGAACGTGATGCATCTTCGACATAAAAATTGCCGGATCGAAATTTGGCAAACCAGTTCTGGCACTGACGTATTGTCAACATATCTTCTCCATACACAACGGTTAATTTCTTTCTGGCTTGAGCAGCATTTTGACCATTTCTATAGAAGGAAAGTACAATATGACGAAAATGCTATTTATTGCACTCCACATTTAAAGGGCACTAGGAAATTACTGCGTAGAATTTTAACACATAAGCCTTGCTCTCAAAATATATAATGATTATGCGGCTTAAGTTTGAAGTTGGGTCCGAAAAAATTACTTTCTGAACAAGCTTACAGGGTGACAAGAAAAACCTTGGACAATTTTTTTTCATTTAACTGTATTAAACAAAATGAACTGAACAAAACAACAACGAATAATAATAACATAAGCATTTGATAATAATATATTTAAGCGGTTTTCAAGTGGCTTGCTTTGGCGGCGAAACATAGCTTCAGATGATTCTTGAAATTTTCAGCAATGGGCCGTAACTCATCGGGCGTTAATCGGTCCCATTCCTGGCGCATCAGCGACTACAAACTTTTGTGCTGTTTAGCACACGGCCTGAGCACCAAAACTGACCAAACGTTGTAGTCCATCGAATTGACATCTGGCGAGTAGGGCGGCCATTCTGCGGACTTGATGAAACCCGGAAAATTGATCTTACAGCATTATTGCGTCATTTTCACTTTGCGAGCCGAAGCCGCGTCCTGTTGAAAGGTCCAATGCGTGTCGCCGAATTGTTGCTGGGCCCACGGAAGTACTACGGCCTCAAGAATGTCGGAGCGGTAGACTTCTTGAATGACTTTGACCCCTTGATCCACGAAAACCAAGGGTGCTTTACGGCTGGCGCAAATTCCGCCCCAGACCATGATAGATTACGGATATTGACAATGTTCGAGATGGCCGACGTAACTCTGCGGACGTTTTGGTGGTTGTGGGATTGTTCTACGGTGAAAAACTTCTCGTCTGTAAAGAGAATGCGCTCCCATTGCTGACCGGCGGCACCTTTGGAGTCGTACGCGCTTGTTTTCATCCATGAGGAGTTGAACTTTCTGAAGCTTGTATGGCTTGAGATTAAGCTCCTTTTTGGACAATTGAGGAACGGATTCACGGTAGATAC
This sequence comes from Megalocaria dilatata, assembly GCA_034642435.1. Lineage (NCBI taxonomy): Eukaryota > Metazoa > Arthropoda > Insecta > Coleoptera > Coccinellidae > Megalocaria > Megalocaria dilatata. The sequence goes on from CM067854.1 coordinate 35,506,051, forward strand.
TGGTCTCAGGGTCCCTTTTCCTCATGGAGACCCTCAGATTTCTATTGACTCGCTTCTTGACGATGTTGCGATTGCTAGGCGTATTGACAGTGCGTTTTCTCTCACTTCCTGGACGTCGACCGTCATGGCCAAGCTCCTTGAAACGGCAAATTGCATCGGACACGATTTATTGAGGCACTTTGAGGAAACGAGCAATTTAGCATTGACGCTTATGTTGACGAAACAGCTCAAAAAATGCACTACGTTTGTTTGACATTCTAACACTCCAAATAAAGTAATATCAAACTAAAAATTCACATATCAGTACAAGAAAGTGTAGAGAATCTAATGGAATAAAAATTATTTGGCTGCGCCATAATACTTTTATTCCAGAACACAGTAAAATTTGTCCGAAGTTTTTTTTGTCACCCTACATTTTTCAAGAATAGGAACGTAATGGAGGTAAGTAAGGCCGAATCCCGATAGAAGATTCACGCCGATTTGATCAAAGGTGAATTATCGTAGTCCGTGACCAGCCTTACAGTACAGCCTGTAGGCTCCCCGCCATACGGGTACTCGGTACTCGAAACCGGCCCTGAATACGAATAGCTACGGGCGTGGTACTACCTCGTTCAGTATCATCATCTCGCGTCTGGGAGAGATAGTCGGTACAGCATACTATTATTGACTGTTAGTCTAGCGTCTGATCCATTATGTGTTTTTTTTTTATTTTGACTATGGAGGTTAACGGCCGTCGACGGTGTAGACAGCCGACAAAAAACGCCTGGAAGGAACTCAATGACACGGTACGAGTTTTTGACTCGGTGCTCTGTTGCTGCCAGTCATTCTGCAGCGTCTAAGAGATTATTGTATGTTTTGTTTCGATGATATTCAGAATATCATCATATTAAAGCCGAATCGTGCAAGTCGAATGATTTCGATTAGGTTCAGTATACACACACCAGTATCTGTCGAGCAGACATTACCACCATCCTTTTGAACTGAGCTAGAAACTATCGGGTGTTTTTTTTAAGTGATAAAGATAATTTTATGTCCTTTATGTTTTGAAAATAATTTCCGGCATATGTCCACCACGACTAGCTCTGAGGAACCGCATTCGACCAGACCAATTTTGAACCACTCTTTCGAGTAATTCAGGCCTTATTTAATCAATAACACGAGTTATGTTGGCTTCCAAAGCGTCTATTGTTTCTGATTCATCAGCTTAAACCAATGACCTGACATAACCCCAGAGAAAATAATCCACTGGAGTTATGTCGCATGATCTTGGAGGCCAATTAATTGTACAATTTCTCGAAATAATGTTATCGCCAAATCTTTCTAGCAATAAATCAATTGTTACGATAGCAGCATGAGGTGTAACACCATCTTCTTGGAACCAAAACACACCTGGGTCGATCACATTCAAATTTTGAAACAAATAATCATTGATTATCGATCTGTAACGAGCACCATTCATTGTAACATTAGCTCCAGCATCATTTTTAAAGAAATATGGACCGATGATGCGTCCAGCGTGTTAAGCAGACCATACAGTGCATTTTTCAGGATGCAATGGAACCTTCAGAACTTCTTCAGGATTGTTTTCACTCCATATACGGCAATTTTGCTTGTTTACATAGCCGTTCATCCAGAAATGAGCTTCATCACTAAACACAATTTTACGATAAAAAAGTGGATCAACTGCATGCTGTTCTAGAGCCCAATTAGCAAACAACGACGCTTATTATGGTCAAGTGGCTTTAGTTCTTGAACCAGTTGCATCTTGTATGAGTGCAAACCAAGAACTATACGCAAAATGTTTCATGTGGTGGATGCACAGAATCCAACTTGTTGTGAACGTCGACGAATAGACAAATCTGGATCATAATTAACACTATGACTTACAGCAGCTATATTTTCTTCTGTACGTTGTCCGAAATCTATCAATAGTTCTACGAATAAGCTGCTTTCATGGACGATTATGTAAACCATAAACTTTACGAAGTGCCCTATAAGTTTGGCGAATAGAACACTGATTTTGAAAATAAATTTCAACAATTTGTAAACGTTGTTGCGGCGTGAGTCTTTCCATGATAATTTGTCAATGCTTACTGAACATAAATGTCAAAACCACATGCCTTTTTCCTTCTGTCAAATCACAGTTATCCCTATCGAAAGTTCTACCACTCTAAAAAATAACCCATAGAACTAATACCTCATGCACAGTTCACAAACTATCGTTAGTCGAATTCTTTGATTTTTACATAGAATAGCTGAATAATTGAAATTAAAGTGAAATGAGTCTCAATAATAAAGGCTTCTTCTCAACATTTGCATTAATACTATATGAATTACTATGCAATACCTATAATAAATATTTTACGCTATTCTTTGATACATATTATTGTCTCTGAAGCAATGTTTTAAGAATGACAAATTTTAAATATTATCAACTGACATATAATAATTTTATTTAAATTAATTCACACAGTTTCAATGTTTCACCATTTATTCAGAATCCTGACACGTATTCCGGTCTTTCGGCCATCTTCAAAGGAGTATAAAAGAGAACTAAACTTAAAATCGAAAAATGTTCTTTTATTACACTTAGGACATTTGTGTATTTTTATGGCGCATGGAAATAACAGCATTCAATATAGGGGTGTTGCCGAATAGAATTTGGGAATTTGTTAAATTATCTTTTTCCTTAACAGTTTTATGATTTAAAGAATCTCCAAATAGTCCATCAGTTTACCTTTACTAAAATTATATAGTAAAGTAACTTCTCATTAAAATAATGATGATTTTTTATACAATGTCCTGCAAAACTGGTTGATTTCTGGTTTTTCAAAATAGACATCCTATGTTCTTTGATTCGGTGCTGTATATGTCCTGCCTTTCCTATATATATCGCATTACAATCATCACAATTAATTCGATAAATCCCAGATTCGGAAAATTTGGGGTTCCTTTATTTATTGTTCACCAAAATCTTAGATTAATTATTTTTATTTACTGCTCAAGAATTAATTCCCATTTAATGAGGACCATTAGAGATCCTACTGCTGAAACCTTTTATATAAGCCATTGAAAACCAAATTTTTGTTTCTTTATAAGGATCATGTGTATTGATTTAATTTTTTTTTAAATATTGTGGTAAGTTTTTTCATTAATGATTTTGTCGATGATTTCAATTCTATAGCCATTTTTCACCACTATAGTTTTAACAATGGCTATAGGACTGAAATCATTCACAATAATTAATAAAAAAACTTACCACAATATTTAAAAAAAAAATTATATCAATATAAATCATCCTTATGAAGAAAAGAAAATATGGTGTTCAATGACTTGTTTCAGCAGTAGGATCTCTAATAGTCTTCTTTAAATAGGAATTAATTATTTAGGGATAAATATAAATAATCATCTAAGATTTTGGTGAACAATAAAGAAAGGAACCCCCATTTTTCCGTATCGGGGATTTATCAAATTAATTGTGATGACGGTAATGCTACATATATAGGACGATGTTAACAGTATAGGATTAAATAACGTAGGTAGTCTATTTTGAAATATCAGAAATAACCGGTTCTGCTGAACATTGTATAGAAAATAATGATTTTTTTAATGAGTTAGTGAAAAACGTCTGATAAACATCTCATACATACTGAATTAACATAAACTTATGCATATTTCACTATTATATCCATCAAACTTAACTTCCACTCAGAAAAAACAAATTTTTTCATGGTTTCTGGCATTATTTTGTCACTTTCTCAATGCAAATGAAGCCTTTCTACAATGTATTATACGCCGTTGAAAAGCTTCATGAATAAGTCAGTTTTTGCACATAATTTTCATAGGGATTTTTGTGGCAGTAAACTTCGATCAAAAATTATAGGTAAAGGAGGTTTATAATAATTTTTTCTTAACCATCCTATAATAAGTAAGTATTTTATAAAAATCTCCACAAAACCACCCTAGCCTAAGGAGAATTTTCCGCTTATTGTGTATATTGAATTTTAATTAAGATAATAGTTTTCAACTTATGGTTATTTCTGGTGAAAAAATTGAGAAACGTTACATAAAAGTAGAATCTTGAATAACGTTACAACGAAAGATACTCGATGGAAACCTTTTTGTTGCGAAGTGTCTGCAAAATCACATTGTGTAATCTGGCCAGAGACATCTTGGATATCCAAGATGTATAGAGATCACAAATCGTACAGCTGAAAAGTGTACTTTCATTGCACTGCATCTCTCTTATTCCGTATACAATATGGCGAATGCGCCGGATGTGGGATTAATGTTAGTACTGGAATAATAAAGTGCAAAATCTCATCTTTATTTTTTTTAACCTGATAATTATTTCATTTTGCCAAAAAATTATAATCCACGAACGGCAGCTAGAAGCTGGAGAGCATTAAGAATATATAGTTATGATATGACTGGGTTCATTACTTCAATTTCTTGATAATTAGATTGAGTACCAAAATCCGTCTACTCGTTCAATAGTTTTATTACCGAATCGTACTTAGTGTGCTCAAATTGATCACACCGGCCGAACAGAAACTGAGATTGAGCAGAGAAAATTGAAAGGTAGAAGGGTCATTGGATGTTTGAACTCAATATTGTGGGCCAAAAACATATCGCGGGAGAAAAAACATCAGATATATAATTCCATCTTTGAGGGTATAGTGCTATACGGGTGTGAGACGTGGAAATTGACTAAGGGTGTGGAACCTCGACTTTTGGCCCTTGAGATGGATTTCTGGCGACGATCTGCAGGAAAATCTAGAATGGACAAGGTAAGGAATGGTAGGATCAGAGATATCATGCAAGTCGAAAGAACAATCATAGATGAAATCCAGAGAAGACAACTGATTTGGTACGGGCATGTAGAAAGAATGTGCGACGAGCGTCTACCAAAGATGATTCTGAAATGGACACCACCAGAAAGAAGAAAGAGAGGAAGGCCCAAAAAAACATGGTTTGAGAGAATAGAAAAAGCTATGTCCGAACGGAATCTACATCCAGGGGACTGGCAAGATAGAAAGGCTTGGAGATTAGGAACCGGAAGGCTTAGGACGCTATAAACCCGGATATATATATATATATATATATATATATATATATATATATATACGCTATAAACCCGGATATATATGTATATATATATATATATATATATATATATATATATATATATATATATATATATATATATATATATATATATATATATATCCGGGTTTATAGCGTCCTAAGCCTTCCGGTTTCTACTCATCAGAATTAGGTAATCTTGAAACACTACATCTGAAAACGAAAGGCAAAAAACTATATTATATATATATATATATATATATATATATATATATATATATATATATATAATATAGTTTTTTGCCTTTCGTTTTCAGATGTAGTGTTTCAAGATTACCTAATTCTGAGCAGACATGATTTGTTTCATAACAATATCGGGTGTTTTTTTTAAAGTGATAGAACTTTCGATAGGGATAACTGTGATTTGACAGAAGGAAGAAGCCATGTTGTTTTGACATTTCTGTTTAGTAAGCATCGACAAATTATATTGGAAAGACTCAAGCCTCAACAACGTTTACAATTTGTAGAAATTTATTTGCAAAATTCGTGTTCTATTCGCCAAACTTATAGAGCACTTCGTGAAAATTATGGTTTACATAATCATCCATCAGAACAGCTTATTCGTCGAACTATCGATAGAATTCGGACATTTTGTGCAACAACAAGACAAAGAACTGTACGCACAGAAGAAATATCGCTGCTGTAAGTCGTAGTGTTAATGATGATCCAGATTTGTCTATTGGTTGACGTTCACAACAAGATGGACTCTGTACTTTCACCACATGGAAAATTTTGCGTGAAGATCTTGGTCTACACCCATACAAGATCCAACTGGTTCAAGAACTAAAGCCACTTGATCATAATAAGCGTCGGTTGTTTGCTGATTGGGCCCTAGACCAGCTAGAAGTTGATCCACTTCTTTATCGTAAAATTGTGTTTCGTGATGAAGCTTATTTCTGGTTGAACTGTTATGTAAACAAACAAAATTGCCGTATACGGAGTGAAAACAATCCTCAAGAAGTTCTGCAGGTTCCATTGCAACCTGAAAAATGCACAGTATGGTGTGCTCTACACGCAGGCATCATCGGTCCATATTTCTTTAAGAACGATGCTGGAGATGATGTTGCAGTGAATGGTGCTCGTTACAGATCGATGATCAATGATTATTTGGTTCAAAATTTGAATGGTATCGTCCCAGAAGTATTTTGGTTCCAAAAAAATGCTGCTACACTTTATGCTGCTACCGTAATAACTGATTTATTGAGAGAAAGATTTGGCGATAACATTATTTCGAGAAATGGTCCAATTAATTGATTTCCAAGATCATGTGATATAACTCCACTGGATTATTTTCTTTGGGGGTTATGTCAAGTCATTGGTTTATGCTGATAAACCAGAAACAATAGACGCTTTGGAAACCAACATAACTCGTGTTATTGATGAAGTAAAGCCTGAATTACTTGAAAAAGTGGTCCAAAATTGGTCTGGTCGAATGCAGTTCCTCAGAGCTAGTCGTAGTGAACATATACCGGAAATTATTTTTAAAACATAAATGTCATAAAATTATCTTTTGTATAAAAAGAAAATTTGGTTTCAATCTTAATTTAAATGTGTTTTATTTCAATTTAAAGTTCTATCACTCTGAAAAAAGCACCTGATATTTAGTGAATCAATGTATAAATAAATAAGTTCAATAACTTTGCTAACATAAATCATTTTCTAATGTCCAATAACTATAAGAGAACCCAAAATTCTTCCAAAACTGTAAATATCCCAATTTTTTCGATAGAAAACCTAAGAAATCATACAAATATTGTTTTTAATTATTATCAGTTACCAAACATTATCTGCTAGAATAGAGACTTTCTTAAACCGTCGTTACAGGAGCCTAAAGACGATTATAAAAAGCCTTATACAAGCATCATTCATCACCTATAATTAATATTGTACTAATTTAAAACTCAAATGTACCAACTTCATCATGAGTTTAAAAGGGTGTCCCAACCAAAAATTTGACCCCCAGAACTCGGATACGAAGAATTTCAGAAGATTTCAAAAAAACAGGTCAACTTCTGTTTTGAGGGGGACGAATTTCTACCATGAGTTTGTTCCGAAAAAATCATCCGCATGAAGGTGGCATCAACCCCAACATTTTTTGAATAGGCAACAGATGTCGAGTATTAGTTAGTTTGATAGTTATTCATGTTCTTGATATAACCCTGACGAAACTTTCAAAATCGATTCATTATTCACGAAATAATGTAATATTGAACTTACCGTCAAAAGGTGATGTTGAACAGGTAGTTGAACCACCCAAACTCAAGAACCTAAAAGGTTTGAAGAATCCAAAAAAAATGTAAAGTACAATTTCATATTTATTTCTTAACAATGAACAAACTAGACCCAGTGCACTTATTTGATACACGCAGTCCATAATGAATAATGGTAGTTGAACCACCCAAACAGGTAGTTGAACCACCCAAACTCAAGAACCTAAAAGGTTTGAAGAATCCAAAAAAAAAATGTAAAATACAATTTCATATTTATTTCTTAACAATGAACAAACTAGACCCACTGCACTTATTTGATACACGCAGTCCATAATGAATAATTTGAAAAAAGATACAACAAAAGTGTCCAATTTGAGTTGTAAAACGAAAAGGTAGATATTGTTCCATTCCTCGTTTCATCTTATCGAAACAGATTTATTTCAGTTCTTATTGCATTCTTAAGATTTGCTGAAATTCGTCCATATTTCGCCGTCGATTTCGAACTACTTCCCGCTTCAAAACTAACGGCAAGTTTCCAATTACTCCCTATAAAATTTCATCCTAAAGGGACTGGAGGTACAGAAGCCGTGCACAATTGCTTTCAGAACTAATTTCCAGGGAATTCACCCTTCGGCACAAACTCAGGCCGGTAACGCTCGTTCAGTTTTGATACAATTTTGCAGAAATCTTTTCTCCAAAATATTTATATTTGTCAATTCCAATTTCCACGTGCAACGGTAAAATGCTCTTTAAGAGAGAAAGTGAAGAGAAGTGAACACGATTTCTAAGGCACCAAGGACCTTTTACGATATATTGAAAACTATTAAAAAAATATTTATACGTGTTGTACACCGCCACACTGTATCAGATTCAGTCTACAATAACTATCATTAATCATTGCACTTAATCAATCTGTTATTGTTTGTTCTTTAAATATACTGAAACAGTAAACAAACTACGGCGGTAAACTAACTGCATTAGGATACAAAAACAATCACTTCACAATTTGTTTCAGACACATATAATTTATGAATTTTTTTTCTCAATGATTTTATTATGTCTCTAAAGTTTCTGACAGATTTAGTTTCTGACTTTTGTTTTCGATATGTAATATTTCATAGTTCCTATTAAAATTATGACCAGTTTCTAAGAAATGGTTGGCATAAGTTGAATTTGGTTTATTATTAATATAACATTTGTTTCATGTTCTCGTATCTTTGTTTGGAATGTTTGGGCCTGTCTGTCCCACATATACACATGGGCAATCACTACATGTTAACTTGTAAACTCCTAATTTTTTGTTTTTATGAATGACGTCTTCATTATTTTTTATTATGCTGCCTGAAGAAGTAATGGTTCTAAAGAAGATGTTATTATTTTCTGTTTTCTTTGAATATCTAGCAATATTTCCAGATTTTTGGCCTATGTAAGTTAAGGAAATAATTTTTTTCTCGTTTGAATTTTGAAATTTTGGATATACAAGTGATATTGCTTTCTTATAATTTATTTTATCAAGTAAATTATCTATAATTAACGGATTAAAATCATTATTGATTGAAAGTTATTTGTTTAATGGTTTCATATTCTCTGTTAAAATTTTCATTTGGCATAGGTATGTTAACCAATCTATAAAGCTGATAATTTTTGTGAAAATGGATGGTTTGAAGTAGAATAAATCGTACTTTTGATCTAGGCAAATGTTCAAGGTGTCTAATATTTCTTTGATGTAAAAAACTTATTTCCTTGTATATCGGTCAGTGAAACCATAAAATGAGTTGATGATTTATTACTCCAAAAACGAACTACTGTTGTGAAAACGTTCTATTTAGAGGAAGAAAGTCTAACAATGGCTAAACCATTAAGCCCCTTTTTATCAGAAATATTCATGGATCACGAAAAAACCAATATACAAAAACACCCATATTTTAAACATTTCGTTTAGTGGTACCGCTATGTAAATGACATAATTTGTTTATTTAATGGCATAAAAGAAAACTTTATTAATTTTTGGAAAATATCAATAAATTAAATCCAAAAATTGAATTCACACATGAAGAAGAAGTAAATGATAGCATTAATTTCTTAGATTCAAAAATCACTAAAATTAATTATAGACAGGACTTTTCCATATACAAGAAACCCACACATACAGATAGTACGATTCATTCTACTTCAAACCATCCATTTGGACAAAAATTGTCAGCTTAAATAGTATAACAGATAAGTTAACATTCCTATGACAAAAGAAAATTTTGACAAAGAATATAAAACCATGAAAAAATATAGCTTTCAATAATGATTTTAATCCGTTAATTATAGATAATTTACTTGATAAAATAAATTATAAGAAAGCAATATCACTTGTATATTCAAAATTTCAAAATTCAAACGAAACAAAATTTGTTTCATTAACTCACATAGGCCAAAAATTTTAAAAGGTTGCTAGATATTAAAAAAAAATAGAGAATTACATCTCTTTCAGAATCATTTATTCTTTAGGCATCTTAATAAAAAATAATGAAGACGTCATTCCTAAAAACAAAAAATCGGGAGTTTTAGAGTTGAACATGTAGTGATTGCCCATGTGTATATGTGGGTCAGACAGGCTGTTCATTCCAAACAAGGATACGAGAACATGAAAAATGTTATATTAATAATAAATCAAATTCAACTTATGCCAACCATTTGTTAGAGACTGATCATAATTTTAACTATGGAATATTACATATCGAAAACAAAAGTCAGAAACTAGATCTTTCAAAAACTTTAGAGATCAATAGACATAATAAAAGATAAATTTTATTGAATGATCAAATAGATTTAAACAGATTCCTCTACTCAACATTTTTCATTGATAATAAACCACCTCTTTCCACTCTATTTTTTGTACCAGAGCTATGTATTTAAGGTCATGTTTTGCATTTTATAACTCAGTTTTAATACTCACCTGATGAAGTCATGGTATAACGAAACAATTGTCGTGTAAATCAATAAAATAGCGGAAGTAAATATTTGTTTTTCTAATATTGTTTATAGAAAAGTATGCAAATTCTAGGATAAGCATAGTTCGATAGAAATATAGAGAGGTACTAACAGACTAGAAATCGTTTATTTACAGTATACATATATATATATATATATATATATATATATATATATATATATATATATATATATATTACACAAGACATTATACAATCTTGTGTTGTTCTACCAAAGTTAAGAGAATTATTGGTATGGAGTTAATATCGATCGTTGTGGTGAAAACACTATGTTGCTCACAGAATAGTAGATTGAACTTTTTCACTGTCGTTCACTTGGTTTCACTGAGTTCAGTTCACAAATTCACAAACCTTAGTTACAAGTGGAAATATTATAGATAATGCATTAACTTTCATGCTTTATAATTGGGATATTGTATTATCACTGGGGTGACCGAAAATGTTCCTCAAGATTGAATTTGAGAAGTTGAAAATTAATGCGAATAGAGTTCTTTCTCTGAACTGTTCGATATTGTAGCAAGATAGATTAGTTTCAAGAGGCAATCAGAGAGTTAAAGTGAGTTAACTTGGAGTTACATTAGTGAGATAGGCAAAAATTTTAGTGCGACTAATGTCGCAAACAACATTTTTCTGATTGCTTCTCAATTGACTACTTTCCCATTAAGATTTCTATGAAGAATGATAGATTTTTAGGAAGTGACCTAATTGTAATGGCTGGAGAAAAGTGGAGCTCCAAGGGTTCATACTACTTGCCAGGAAAAGACGACAATATCTTCTTCTATTTCCAAAAAAATCGAACAGCAACCTTCCTGCAATATCAGGTGGACTCCGAAGACATCCACCATAAATTTTCCGACCCTCCTAACAAACGGAATTCACACGGCGAAAATTTACATTTTGTTCCGTTCAGCCACCGCGCTTAAAGACGTTCAACACCTGAAACGATCACGAAGCTACTCAGTATCTATTCACGACCATTCTTCGAACTGCATCTCAGTCCCAACTGTTGATATTTAGAGGATTTTATGGATCACGTTCTGGTCCCAATCGTCGGATATCGCAACGCAGCCTGTTATCTGGTCAACACTTGGAAGAACGCTCCCAAATGAATCTCTTGTTGATTTGAGAAGGGCACGAACGAGGTTTACGAACTGCACTTTACGACCGATAGTTGCACTGTTCTAGGAGAGGTCAGCAATGACGCAGGCAGTTAGACCGCAGGGATCCATAAAATGAGACGAGAAATGGGATTTGGATTGCGGAACATCTAGGTTTCGAGGAGAATATACCTCCCGTCTAAATCTGCTGCCAGGGAGACGTCGCAGAATAATGGTGGCCGTTGAGAGTACGCGTTTTGTTCTTTCATTTTGGCGAACGGAACATCTGTTGGTCTCATTAGTGCCTTTTACTATCGTCTTATTCTTGCCGGGCAACGACTGTAGTAGATCATATGACATTTAGATGCACTACAGTGTCAAAAAAAAAACCAAGAATCGGAGAATCAAACACTGAATGTGTATTATTCATCTGAATTCACTGTGTCACCTTCGAAATAATAAGATTGCGCCAGGGAATAGACCCAGTGGCATGTTCGCCATTGGAGATAAGAGAATTTGTTCCTTTACAAATGCGAAAAATCAAAACGCATTTATATTAACAGTAAGAATAATATCATTAGTTACTTGTTCCGCATGTTAATGCCGATATTGGCGTTAATATTCATCCTTCTTTCCACTGCTCTGAGTGAGCAACCCCCCAATTGTCTCTGTACCTTGTCGTGGTGGGGGTGCTTGTCATGACTGAAATCCTAGTTTCATTATATGAAATGGAGGATAGGGTTATGATGCCTAAAGCAGAGACTCTCAATCAAACTTTCTCGCTTTGTTTCTTTCTTGCATACCATTCTATCATGTTGTCCCACATCCGTTCCTATCCTCCAACAAGACTCGGAATCGTACGGGCTAGTTGTGGCTTGCTGACGTACGCTGGAGGAAAAAGCCCAGACTACGACGTTTCGACTAAGGCGGGGATCTTGGAAGACTCGCTCTCTGTCCATACCCCCAACTTCAACCCCACTCATGGATCCTTAAGCTACTTATCCGGGGTCGGATAAGAAACCAGGACAGGATCTCGGAAGACTCGCCCTCTGCCCATACCCTCAACTTCAGCTCCATTTTTAGATCCTTAAGACATTCCTCTACGATGCTTCGGAGCCTCGCATTTAGCAGTCCTTCGGGAAGGGGAATCCAAGCTGTGGAGCTGTTATTTGTGTTGTTTCGATGCTTCGGTCTTTCACAACCACCAAATAGGGACACTCTGCTCATGCAGCTGAGTGCTGGGGTCGACACGGCGATCCCTTTGGGAGAGAGAGGTGACCAGTGCTGGATCCTCCTCGGTTGTACTGGCGCAGGTTCTCTATTATCTTCCTTCAAACATCATTTCCTTCTCTTTCAGCTCATAAAGGGTCTACTGGAGTCTCAAAACTTGAGCAGAAACCCGAGACAGCAATGATGACAATGGTACTTTAACGTCGGTGAAGAGACCTGCTTATATGCCGACTTGTACGACTCTGAGTATGTTCTGAATGAGCTATGAAATTGTATATTTTTTCTATGTTAGGAGACTAGATAGCCTGTCAACGGAAGCCAGTCTACTTGTGCCTATTCGTCTCTGTCTTTTTTCGTCTTATCGGCTTTCGTACAATAACAACAATGTGAGTTAAATGCGAATTTGGTTGATATTGTAGTAGGCTTTCTTGAACTCCTATTACTGCGGGCCAATTGTCTAAATACGTAGAAATTGTTAAGAAATGGTTACATATCGTTTGATTATGGAATCTGGAACAAAGGATTCAGGTTAATCATTTCGATTGAAATAACTATGAGGGTAACATACCTTTACCACGGTTTTTGACGCAATCAGATCGACTACGTCATTTACCACCGCACTCTTCATTTTTTTCTACGAAACGACGCATAGGCGGTTACACATCCTAGTTAACATCGTCTTACACATTTTTGTATGGAAGTATGGAAGAAACGTATGCAAACCATTTACCGTTACAGTTGCACCAGCCTCATTTTCGGATGAATAAGTTCCAGTCACACCACCAGCCCAAAAACTGCACCAAACAGTGACACGCTGAGGGTAGAGAGGCTTTTCAACAATCACTCATGGATTTTGCAGCTTCAGATGCACAAATTCTGCTTATTAACGTAGCCTCTGAGGTGAAAATGGGCCTCATCACTGAAGATGATTTTTCGATGAAAATCCGGATCATTTGGATGCCTTTCAAGGGCCCAATCAAGCGAAGATACGACGTTGCTGGTGATCGAACGGCTTTAGTTCTTGTATTAACTCAATTTTGAAAGCCTTCAGACCTAAATATTTATGCAAAATACGTTTGTGGAATGCTCAAATCCAAAGATCGACAAGGAATCGACAAACCTGCGCTTTCGTCCACACTACAGGTTACAGTAGCAATATTCTCACTTGTTCTTAAGCGAGGCACACGGTTTCAAATCTTCACATCATCAACTGGTCCCAATAGCTTAAATTTTTCCACCAGTTTCTAGGGTGACCCAAGAGTGCTTTAGTTTCGCGAAAGGTGACTACAAAATTTTCACCAAATTTGTAGGAATTTTAGCATTCTCATATCGTGTATAGTTTTTTTAGTAATGGCCTAGTTTCTACTTGTCAAATGTCAAAATATGACAGCCTTAAAAGTTAAAGCTGCCCAGATAGCGGATTATTCAAAATGAAACGTGACTGGAAAAATCTTTACAAATTACGAATGGGAAATCTACTATAGTGTCCAATAACTACAAGGTGTCCAAAAAAGTTCATTGTAAATTATTACACTACAAAGTGGAGAATTATGTGGAAAAAGATGATGTTATGTATATAGTGACCGTTACGCTGCTGGCACTCTTCTGGGAACAAAAATTGGCCATCACACGCTGACAGATAGTTCTCGATATTGCTGCCATTTTTGACCTGATGTTTTGCTTCAATTGCGTCAGGTTCATCGGATTATTCTCATAGACCTTATTTTCAAGGTATCCCCTTGCAAAATAGTTAAGTGGACTAAGGTCGAGAATTCTGGGAGGCCCGTTGATGTTACCCCTACGCGAGATGACCTTATCAGGGAATAGTTCGTTAGCAGTTTCTATTGCTTGATTTGATATATGGCAAGTGGTCCCATCTTGTTGAAACTTTTTGAATTCAAACCTTGAAATTCCTGTACCTCTGGACCTAAAATTTTTCGCAGCATATCGCAATAACGGTCACTATTCACATTGAGTGCTTGGTCTAGTCGATCTTCATGAAAATAAGGATTGATTATGCCTCCAGCAGACATAATGCAATTCAATTCTTGAACCAATTGAATTTTATAGGCTTTTAAATGTAAATCTTTCTTTAAAACAAAATGTAAGGGCGATTTATTGGTGTTTAATGATTAGCCTCGCTTTCGGATGGACAAAGATGGATTTTGAATTAAAGGCTCCACTTTTCGAATCGTTTTTTCGTCTCGGACTGAACGAGGGCGGCCAGAGTGTTGACTTTTTACCGATGCACCTGTATTCTCGGATAACCGGATCCATTTTCTGATGCTATCGTCACTTGGTACATGGCGTTCACGATATTCCGCACGATACACACGTTGAGAAGTCATTATTGAATCACCGTTGCGATTAAACGCTCATACGCAAAAAGCGCGATGCGTTCATGCATTCAAAAATTCGACAAATTGGCGGACAGCATGATCTCCTCCCCACTTCCCTCGCTCAGTGTCGAAGGCAGCGGCAAAACAAATACCCGATACGCCTTTTGGATACGCTGTATATTCTGTTTCGTAGTGGTTCACTGGCTAATGTACCCCTCTAAGCCACTGAAAATCTTAAAAGGCGCGAATTGATTGCCGAAGCTATAGAATGTTGAGGTATTCTCTCAAACGCACCCAGGAAATCCACGAATAGATCCAATAGTAGATACTCCGAGTAAAATTATTGGCGAACAGCCTAGGAATTCAAGGTCAACGTCTTTCAAGAAGCGGCATTAACATACACCTCTCCAGCCTACATATTTTCTCCACCCAATTCAGCAAACGATCTTGTTTTCCAAAGAATTCAGCCAACACTGCTCTTGAGTGCACCGAATAATTAATCCTGACTGCTTGGAAGCTGCAGCCGCCGCGTATGCGCTTCCTCGAATGTTTTTTCGCCATTTTTGCACTCTGTGGTTTATTCTAATTGGCGATATAAATACGAACACCATTAAAACCGATTGTACATCTGTTCCTATCTTTAGAACAACGGCTGCGCGCGCTTGAATAAATCATGTATACTATGTAGCAGCTACTTTCCGCACCTTGAGCATGTAGCTTTCGGAAGAATGCCTGAGATATTCGTCCTTTCGGAAAGATTTATTCGAAAGCTACGTGAAAGCGTACGTGAATCTGGTTCTAGTAGGAATCGGCACGGCGAAATAAATCATGTAATAATTTATGGTGCATGGCGGATATTAACGGTGAACTAGACCTTGAAAATAGATGAATAGTTTTATCTTTACGAGCGTTCGATAAATTTAACATATCTCACCCCTTTTGCGGTTGATAAGGATCTAATTATAGCATATATTTTGATTATTATCGAGTTGAACAATCAAGAGCGTAGTTGTTCAGATTCTTATTTGGTTGGTTGAATTACTTAAATATTTTGCGATTCTTATATTTATAAAATAAAATAATAAAATCATTTTATTTTACGGGATAAAGTTACAGTATGAATCTAAAACTGAATACAGTCTATTGCCGTCTACCCGCCATCTTTCTCCACACCTCTCTATCTAGAGCGTCATCAGCTTCTATATCACGGGTCTCCATTGCTTACTTTATTGTATCGTTCCAGGATTTCCTTGGTCTACCTCGTTTTCTTCTACCGACAGGAGTCCACTGAAAAACCTGTTTCGGCATCCTGTCCTTCTGCATTATAAGAACAGGTCCAAGCCATTTTAGACTTCTGTTCTGTATCCGCTGCAGCACTGTCTCATCTTCCTTCCTAATGTATCTTATTTTGCTAATAGATCTTCTTTCCATTCTTGATATAACGACGCTTCTTCTGAGGTAGTCCATCTTCACTATCCGAATTTTTCTCTTAGAGTCTGCAGTAAGCTCTGAGCGTTAGCACAGTACCGATTCAAACAACCTAGTTTTTTTTATTTTTTATGTTGAACTATCGGGTGTTCTTTTTAGAGTGAAAGAATTTTGGATAGGGATAACTGTGATTTGACAGAACGTAGAAGCCATGTTGTTTTGACATTTCTGTTCATCCACCACATGGAAAATTTTGCGTAAAGATCTTGGTCTACACCCATACAAGATCCAACTGATTCAAGAACTGAAGCCATTTGACCATAATAAGCGTCATTTGCTGATTGGGCCCTAGAACAGTTTGAAGTTGATCCACTTTTTTATCGTAAAATTGTGCACTCTATCTAAACAAGCAAAATTGCCATATATGGAGTGAAAACAATCCTCAAGAAGTTCTGCAGGTTCCATTGCATCCTGAGAAATGCACTGTATGGTGTGCTTTACACGCTGGAAGCATCATCGATCCATATTTCTTCAGAAACGATGCTGGAGCTAATGTTACAGTGAATGGTGCTCGTTACAGATCGATAATTAATGATTATTTGTTTCAAAATTTGATCGACTCAGAAGTGTTTTGGTTCCAACAAGATGGTGCTACACCTTATGCTGCTACCGTAACAATTGATTTATTGAAAGAAAGATTTGGCGATAACATTATTTCGAGAAATGGCCCAATTAATTGGCCTCCAAGATCAAGCCACATAACTCCACTGGATTATTTTCTTTGGGGTTATGTCAAGTCATTGTTTTATGCTGATAAACCAGAAACAATAGACGCTTTGGAAGCCAACATAACTCGTGTTATTGATGTTGTGGTGGACATATGCCGGAAATTATTTTTAAAACATAAATTTCATGAAATTATCTTTCAAATAAAAAAAAATGGCTTCCATCTTAATTCAAATGTGTTTTATTTCAATTTAAATTTTTATCACCCTAAAAAAAACACCCGATACATAAAAAATTTTGGGTTGTCGTTTGAAATTTCCGAGGGTATTCGAACCGATACCTGCAGTGTCATGCTGTCGGAACAAAAAGCGCAGTATTGGAATTAAATCGTTGAAAAATGCTGTATCCTTGCTACAATCATAGTTTCAATTTATCGATTTCCAAAAGTAGTGACGTTCAAGATATAAGAAATTCTGTAGGTGTCATAAGAGAGACTATTCATTTTTTCAAAGCGTCACCTAAAAGAGCCAAACTTGATGATAAAGAGTTGATAAGTTTATGCCAAATTCAATCATACTTTTCAAGGTTTGTTTCGAAAAAATTATTGAATGTTTGGAATTAATTGTTCAATGAAAAGATAAAGAAAGTTCTTCAATGGCCCAATTAATTGTAGATTCTCTATCTAGCACACAATTTATTGTTTCTCTATATTGCTTTGCTTATCTTATTTTCTTAGTTTAACATGCAACTTGAGTAAGATTTTGCAAGGCAAATCTATCGACAGAGAGCACAATCTCTATTAAATGAGAATACATCTTTGTTGTAAGGAAAAAATACCGATGTAGAGAACTGTTTTGAAGCGATATTTGTAGAAGTAGAATTCCCTCATTCAAAAATGAATTTAAATATAGTCAGACCCAGAACTATGAAAATTCAAATCAGCCGAGTTAACACTCCAGCTGATTCAATCGAAGATTATTTCAGAAGGAGTATTTTCATTCCATTTTTAGATAATGTACTGATGGATCTCAAATTCCGTTTCCATAGTGATGTTTTCAAAGTTATTGATATAAATGATTTGATTCCCTTCAAAATCATTGAATTAAAAGGGAAATATGATTCATATTTTGACCATAATTCATTCCGATTCGTATCAAAATTCCAAGAAAATAATGATAGCACCATTTAGAGTTATGGCATAAAAAATGCACTAGTGAGACAGAAAATCTGCCAGATACAGCATTGAGTGCACTAAAATTTCGCGATGAGTCTTATTGTACGTCCATAGGGAAATTGAACTAGATATTGATTCTGTGATAAACAGGTTTGCTAATATGAAGAGGAGATTCTTGTTATTGGTGTTTTAAAAAACACGAAAAAGACAATATATAAAAAGTAAATGATTTAATTTCCATTTCATAACAATGGTTTTTGAGTCATTTGTTTCTAGGTACATATGTTATAATTATGAGTATATTATTTCTGTTTGTTTTTATTAAAAATTTATTTTCTTACAAGAAACATATTTGTTGTTTTGAAAAGTGAATGTTCCTTGTTATCTATGTATATTATGTTTTATCAGTATTTATTTTGGATAACATAATCGATTTATACCTGACTATTTTCTTTCGATTTAATTTTAAAAAGTTCTTGAGAAACAATTCTCATAAAATTAAAATTTGTAGTGAGGTTATCAAAATAAATCTGTTTCAATTTTCGAAAAGACCAGCAAGAACTTATTCATACACCTAATATATATGAAACAAACATTCTAGAAGGTAGAACTTTGAGAACAGAAAAAAAGGCGTAAATATTTCACTGGATGCAGCACTAATCTTTCTGGGATAAAAAATAATATTAGGAGTACAAATAAGTTTCCGCCGTTTTTTAACACAAATTGAATATTTATTATAGAAGAAAGCTTGCTGAGTGACTTCTAATGTTAGAACAAGTTCTTTTTGTGTTTGAGATGAATCTTCCTCCAATGATTCCTCCAATTCTGTATCCTCGTAAATTTTTGGCCTTCCACTGCGATCTTTGTCTTCTACGTCGAAATCACCGTTTTTAAACTTTTGAAACCACTCTCGACACGTTCTCTCACTCAAAGCACCCTCACCATATGCTTCTACGAGCAATTGATGTGCCTCAGCAGCAGATTTCTTTAAATTAAAGAAGTAAACTAATATTTCTCGCAAATGACGCTTACTTGGCTCAAATTTTGATATTTTCAACTTGAAAAAATTATATTTTACCAATATAAAATCAATGATATTAATAGGTTATGTTGTTCTTGAATGTCCAAACTATTTTTTAAGCCGGTTATCATCTGCCAAAGCTAACCGAAACTCCGTGCCGCGCCATCTACAGTAAACCGGCGGAAACTCATTTGTACTCCTAATAGAATTAGGTTGTATTCTGAAATATCCTAATTTTTTTTCGTAAATTTATGCGTGTAAGAACACACGCCAGATATGAAAAAACTTAACATAAATAACGAAAGATCAAATCGTTCTATGGAACTGATCAGTGGTATACGAAAACATAATTTCGGGGTTAAAGAGTGGGAGAAACGGTGATAAAAGCAACACCTTGTAGATTATCACTACAATTCTGATGATCATCATTTTTAAACTACAAAAACCTCCTCATTTTCTTAGCGGGATCCGAATATTTCGGAAACTGAAAGAGATATTGAGAAAAACCGAAAAGTAATAGGAAACTTGAACACCCTGTAGCTGGGCTATGAAGCGTTTGCCGACCAAAGTTTATTTTTGTCTTGAAGTTGAGAATTCTATCGACTGTTACAGTTATTCGACAGAAAAGTGAACGACTCTATATATTGTTGGTACATACAATATTATTTTCACAAGAAATGAGGGATATATTCTAATAAGTGTATTTGTAGACTTGAAAAGAGCTTTCGAAACTTGATAGAAATAAATTATTGGTGAAATGAGACAAATATAGTATAAAAGGGAATGTTCTTGCTTGGATAGGAAATTATTTGAGCAATAGGTATCAGAAAACCAAGGTAAACGCGGCAATGACGAAAACATTTTTTATAGAAGGCTTAAGGTTGTAAAGAGTCTTTCATTAATAGCGCCCCATATTGTTTTGTGAATAGAACACATTACTTATTTGAAAATTATTTGAATTTTTATTTCATGGATAGTGTTAGTTATGAAACAAAACATCATTCAAATGTCCACCGCAGAAACGCTGGCAGGAATGAATTCGTTGAACCGAATTTTCCATGACTCTCTCACACAAATCAGGTCGTATGTTAGCAATAACTCGTTCAATATTGAACTGTAAATCGTCTAAATTTGCTGAATGATTGCTGTAAATTAATGACTTAAAGTAACCCCAAAGAAAGAAGTCCAATGGAGTTAAATCGCAGGAACGAGGCGGATAATTTATCAGTCCTTTTCTTGAAATAATCGAATGCACGACGCTTTAAATGATCTGTTGGTTTGAGTTCTTGGGTTAAAAGAATTTTGTATTGATGTAAACCAAGGTTCTTCCGTAAAATTCGCCACAAAGACGTCTGGGAGGTGCCTAGTTCTTGTGAACCTCGAGAAGTCGATAAATTTTGGTCTTCACGGACACTTTCACGTACGGAAGAAATATTCTCTTCACTTCTTGCATTTTTTTGTCTCACTGACACTGTTAGATCATGAAGTGTAAAATTTGTTTCAAACTTCTTGACTAAACGTTCAAGTGTTCTTTTATCCGGATGGTTATAACGACCAAAAATTGGAGTAAAAGCACACAAAGTAAGAGTGACAGATCGCGATTCTTCATAATGAATTTGGATTAAATAATATAGAAAAAGGCTTTTTACTTGATAGAAGAAATATAACAAAATTTGAATATCAAAACAGATTTAATCTGTTAGTCTTCTACAATTTTAATTTCAAAAAAATTTTTATTCAAAAAACTTTTGGAATTAAATTAATGTCGACAATAAGCACCGCTTATATTTAATAGACGTATATAATCAAAACTAAATATATGATGTCGAATGGAATAAATAAACCAACAGATATAAGAAAAGTCATTAAAATTAATGAATAAATATTTAAAGGAGACAAAATTTTATATTCCAAATATCCAAATCAAATAACTATCACTAATTCTCACCTCCACGTGTTTAACAGGATAAATTGCTTTGAACAGACTAACTTTTAAATTCAAGGTAGTCTATTTTCATAACAAAAACTTATAACACCTTACACTTTTCTGTGATTTTGTTAAGAACATAGACTATCTTGAATTTTAAAGTTAGTCTGTTTAAAGCAATTTCTTTGAATAAAAATTTTTTTCACATTAAAATTGTAGAAGACTAATAGATTAAATCTGTTTTTATATTCAAATTTTGAATTTGGATTATTTGTAAACGCTATTGGATTGTGTTTCTATCCATGATTAAATGGTAGATATTGACAAATACAAATGTCAATGTCACAAATAAACAGTGGCTGTCATACGTGAGTTATTTCAATTTAAAAATGGGGCGTTGCCCTTGAAAGGCCCTCTACAATAGCTTACCGTTGAATATCCAAACTTCGCCTACTGTGAGTCATTTTAGGTCTAGGCTATGGAACATATATTGTTCGGGTTGAATTGTATAAATTTGGGTGATATTTGTACTTGTCTTTTTCGAACAATATTTGATGTAATATGAATTTATTTGTTATGTAATAACTTTTAGCTGAATATATATTCATTTTATTTCCTTTGTACGTCAATGTCATTGCAATTTGAAAATCTTTCATATGCATCAGAATCAGACATGTAATTAATTGAGTCGTCCATTAGACGCGGTGAAATATTTCCCCTTTGACCACAAGGGTATCATTTTCGACTGTAAAATGTAATTGGACCAGTTCAGTGAATATTCCGAAGCATTCTCCGAAATTGAATTAATAAACGTCATGTTATTCGTTTCGGAAGAAGAACTTTTCAAATTCGAAATCAAAACTTGGGGGATTCTTTCAACCGGTCGTTACAAGCGGGTTATTTCGCCACGAACAAAACAAAACGCATTCAACAATTCACTCGCATCCTTTCTAATTAGGGATGCACCAGCTTAATTTGCAATTTTCTACCGCACAATGAACGAGGCCAAATTGCGAGCTTATTAAGCCGCATTGGTTTTGATACAGAGTAACCGTGAATCGTGTATGATAGCATGTCGCCTAGACGGCGACTTAACACAATTATTTGATGCACTTCATCTAATTGCCTCTGACCTTTGACCTGGGAATTCATGGCTCGTCAGCTCATCGCATGTGCTTGCACAGAGCGAGCCTCAATTCGTTTTTATGACACAAAGTAACCCAGATATCTAGGAAATTCGAGGGGAAAAATATAGATGTATAAAGAGAGAATGAATAGTTGACCGATGTTCAAACATCGGATTCAAGGCAGGGGCGTTTTTTAAACGTATGCTGCATAGGTGCAGAACCACCAATTCTTTTTAGCAAATTAGATCATTTTCCTGGGAAACGGCGAAAAATTTAACTGCGTCGATATAGATGAAAAATTTTTGAAATTGCCGGAGATTGGAGATGCAACCCATGCAGCGTTTTAACGTTTTAATCTCAGATGAGTTTTGTTTTTGTAAAATTTGAATATCAAAACAGATTCAATCTGTTAGTCTTGTACAATTTTAATTTCAAAAAATTTACTTAAGAAACTTTATGAATTAAATTAATGTCTTTATAAGCACTGCTTATATTTAATAGACGTATAAAATCGAAATTCATCATACAATATCAAATGAAATTAAGAAAAACCAACGAATATAAATTGTCAATTAAAATTAATAAATAAATAAACAAACATTTTTTGTTTCATTCCAGGCATGCGTACTGAACTCTTCAGACAAACGCACGAAGCCATGTTTGTTACAAAATGTATTGTTTTCTGATCCTATATTAATGAAAAATAACTATTTCTCAAAAATATAAAACATAATTTCAAGAACTTCTCAAAAACTAATTTATTTGAAATATTCAATATATTTAAATAAATTAATTCAAAAAATCTCAAAACATGTAGCACATCCTCAAAAAATAATTAAAATTCAGATGAGACCAGTTCAACTTCACATATAAAAAATAATAAAATCAATTAACAATAAATAGACTTACCGAATGCAATCTTCAGAAATATGTGAGCTTCAGGAACATTCACATAGGTACATCTAATATCCAAGGTACTCTATGTTCTATGCTCACAAAAAATCACACAAAGTTTATAAGGCACTTTAATGGTCTTAGTAAAAAACATTAAACACTGTATAATGAATTTCTTTATTTGAAAAACTGATATAATTATATATTATATATAAAATAAAATAATAAGGAACGGTTTTTTACTTCTATCAAGTAAAAAACGGTTCCTTATTATTTTATTTTTATTTCAATTTAAAGTTCTATCACTCTAAAAAAAATACCCGATAGTTCAAATATATGTTGAAGCAGTTAGAATGTATAGTTCTGAATAAAAAGTCATTCAAATTTACTTCTATTCAGTATTGTCTCACATTCAAATTGATATTTGAGTAGGAATCACAAAGAATTTTCCCAGTGAAACCTTTTAACGAATAAAAAAACCATTGCGTAGAATAAAAACAAATTGTAGAAATTACTATGTTTTACTACCAATAAAAATATATTTCACACATTTTCTTGTGACTCGAGTTTCGGGAAATAAACTATCCCATCATCAGACAACTGAAGACCTAACAGTAGTACAGAGGTATTTAAACAAAAGTGATAAATATTTTACATGTAGATTCAAATGAGAAGAAACTTGATTATTAAAATTTTGAAATTCGTTCACAATAAAAATAATTTAAAAAATAATGAATGACTGTATGGAGCTATGTATATCCAAATATTTGAGATGTACAACAAAATAACGTAAAAATAATGAATAACTGTACGGAGCTATGTAACCCTAAAAAATTATTTGAGATATTTGGGTACCATCTGTTTAATAACCTTCTTTGTCGATTGCCGACATTCCGATATCTGTTAGAAGGCCCCTCTTTTTTAACCGAGTTTTTATCACGTTCCGCTTGTAAACCTCTGTACCATTATTAGGTGTTATCTATTGAAATATTCAAAATATTTATCACTTTTGTTTAAATACCTCTGTACCACTGTTAGGTCTTCAGTTGTCTGATGATGGGATAGTTCATTTCCCGAAACTCGAGTCACAAGAAAATGTGTAAAATATATTTTTATTGGTAGTAAAACATAGTAATTTCTACAATTTGTTTACATATGATCAACTACCAAATAGTAACGGCTGAAACAATTCAGTATCATTGCGTATAAATGATTAGAACGAAGAATTCAGATTATTCTGTGACATATCTGCTGAATGAAATTCTGTGTTTCAATTTCTAAGTTATTACCCGGCTTAGACGCGCGTTAATAGCCAGTATGTTTTTGTTCAGAATTTTTCCTTGAAGGATAAGCTTGAATCTTTTCATTGCGTTCAAAACAATTATGGAATACGTATAATAGCTTATAAAGGATAGGACATCTTGTGTTTGCATCTTGAATAAGTAGGTATTTCGACTCTGACAACACTTCTGTAATTCGTGTTCTGACAGAAAGCTATTATAATATTTGACAGTGAAGACATGGGTAGATTTACACTTGAACAAAACTGAGAAATATTAAAAAATTATTTTAAATGTAGTGCAAGTTCTAAACCAAACTATTAGAAATTTACGTGGAAAATTCAAGTCCTTCGTAAAGCTTAAGATACAGCATTTCTAATAAACTCAAAATTTCGAAAAAATATTCTTTAGTATTTTATTCAGAGCTGATAAAAAATGCAAATTTTAAATGGCCCATACCTGATTTTGAATTGACTATATTATCATACCTGTATTCTTTTTAGCTCTTTGATATTGAACATTATCAGAAGGGTAAAAAAAGGTCGAATGTATTGGGTTTCTGTTTGAGTTACCCTTGTGATAATGCTCAGTATCAAATAGCTTGGAAAAAATCACCGAATTTCAAAATTTCAACGAGGATGTTTAGAGAACAAAAAAGCTTTTTAACTAAAACATATCCGCCATCCCTTTCCTATGCAAAAAAAGATTATTTTTGGATTCTTCAAAACTCTTAGGTTCTTGAGTTTGGGCGGTTCAACTGTCTATTCAACATCACCTTTTGTCGGTGAGTTAAAATAACATTATTTCGTGAAAAGTGAACCGATTTTGAAAATTCTAACTGAGTTGTGCACAGAACATAAATAACTTTCAAACTAACCAACACTCGACATCTCTTCCCTATTAATAAAATAGTGGGCGTTGATGGTACCTTCATGGGAGTGGTTTTTTCCTAACAAACTCATGATGGAAATTCGTCCCCTCAAACCAGAAGTTGACATGTTTTTTTAAATCTAAGGAAATTCTTCATTTTTGAGTTTTGAAGGAGGGTCAAATATTCGGCGAGACAAACCTGTATATTTTCAATATGCGAAATGAAAAATTTTCGGTTTATTGATATTTCCAAGGATGAGTTTTGCTTGAAATAAAAAACATTGATCTGTGATATTTTGTTTAGGTTTCCTCGGTGAAACAGGATCCCACGAATACACTGTGGAATATTTCACTCGGAAATTGTCAATGCTTTTAGCAACGGAGCCGTTTAACCCATTACCATACTGAACTCATCGTTAAAACCAATTTTTTCTCGTTTCAATAAAACAACACTTCAAATTTTCTTCTCGATTGGGTGGAAATCATTAAACATATTGAAACTTATATACTGTACCAGTCGGTGGAAAAATATTTTTCACAGATCCAGATTTTCATCCTTCTTAACGCAACTCTTGTCACCTTACACTATTTTTCCCTCAATTAGATTAGGACGAATCTGTCTGAGGATGTGCATTGACTTTTCACATTGGACTTGATGCCTCATTACCATCTGTAAGGGTCAGAGTATTCCTGGGGGAACGTGAAAGCATAAAGTTACATTCGAGCCAAGTTTGCTGTGTTAATAAGGGGACAAAGTGTACCTTTATCTACCAATGTCGGGTGAGATCATTTGCATTATCAACTGAAATGGCCACAATGTTGGCTCAGACACATCAAACGCATTGACTTTGACTGGCTGTTATTCTGTGAACAGGACAGGCTTTTCGAACAGTTACATGATTGACATACGACTTATCACGTATCATATAAGAAAGAAATCTAGCTGAATATGGGTTCTCTAATATTATACTCCATACTGTAAAATTTTATCCTTAACCATTTGGTAGTATTACCCATAAAACATAAAAACTGTACAATGGTCCAACGAGGGACTTCTCAGATTTAAAAGTACAACTTTATATGTCCTGTAATATTTCTCAAACGTTGTTAGGAATATGCCTTTAAAATCATTTGAAAATGAACTATTAATTTTTCATCCACAGTTATTGTGTGGCCTTCAAAGTAGGACCCTTCAAATTACGCAAATATACACACATCGTCAAAAGTCTTGGTCCCCCTATCAACTCTCAACTTGTTGAATGTAACATGGCAATTTTTTGTGTGTAGAATCTTCACCATCTTATCACTTAAATGAAAACAGTAAACCAACAAAAAATGGTTCTTGTTCGGGAGAATACAGGTGTATTCGAACTTAATCAGTGAATAACGAGAGTTGTAATATTGAGAATATTCCGTGGAAAATACCGGGACATCCAATTTCTCAATATGACCGGGCAAGAATAGTAGCCCTACATTGAGAGGCTTTGTCGAACCACCAGAATGCGCAATGTTTGAATATTCCACGGACTTCAGTAAGGCGCAATAGTGGCCCTTTTCCTGGAAACCGGCAGCGTTGTCCGGAGACCAGTGCCTGGTCGACTCAGAGCAAGGGAAGCCCCTTATATCTCAAATTTTACTCGAAGGAATCGAACGGTATCTGTAACAGCCATTCGAAGTCTTTTTTTGAGGACCTATAGGCGGGTAGTTTCAACCAGTACCATAAGGAGATGGTTGCATTCCTCAAATTTAAGGGCAAGAAGACCTTTAAGAGTACCTCGGCTATCACCTTGACAAAAAGCTACCTGTCGGCAATGAGCAGAACACCACCAAGACTGACTTTTACCACAAGGGCGCAACGTAATTTTTTCGGACAAGTCACTATTCGGTTTAGTGAAAGTCGACGAGAAAGAGTTTGAGAGGTCCAGGCAGAAGTTGTGCCCTTTCAAGGCGGATCAATAATGTGCTGGGGTGTATAATGATTTGTACCCGTACCCCTTTTATTATCGTTGAATGAACAATGACCCCTGTCATCTATGTAGAGAATATCATTGAATAAATCATTGTTCCTCTGCGCAACGAATTTGGGGATAATTTCATTTATCAGGATGATAACGCCCCACGGAGGGTTCAAAACATTCTTCAAGAGAACACTATCCAGAGAATGAACTGGCCAGTAAACTCACCAGACATGATTCCAATTGAGCACGTATGGGATTACTTAGGGAGAGCAATATCCAATCGCTAAAACCCACCTTTTCAACTTTTCAGGAATTGAGTTTAGGCCTTCAGGAAGAATGAAACGATATGCCTGAAAATTTCATAAATGACTTGATTCGTGGAATGCCTAGGCGTATTGCGCAGGTGATAGAAAGAAGAGGGGGTAATACGGACTATTGAATTTGTATGCAGTTGTGGAATAATTATAATTAATCAATAATAAATAATCGAATGAATTTTATTTTTTTTTATTTTTCCTATTTTGTCTCATCCTGCATAAAGCAAATAGTAACGAACAAAGATTTTCCATCAAATATATTGCGGTTGAAATAGAGGAAAATATTCATCTCATTTCCAGAACATAGATTGTTTATTTCTTGAGAAACCTAGGGGGCTAGGACTTATGACGATGTGTGTATATTATTCAATCAACAAAACCTTACTGTTCGATATTTTCATCAATTGTAAAGATCACAAAACACACTTCAGTTAAATTCTCAAAATTGAACAGTGTGAATAAATTCGACGGTAGATAATGCTCAAGATTATAGGAGACAGTTCTACCAAATTAGAACAGACAAAATTTCAACGATTCTTTTGAGAAGGCTATTCAAATGACCAGTACTTCATTGAAATGATGTAAAAAACCGTATAAACTCTTTTAGTTGTTGGATTGATAACTACCGTCGAAAATATTTGATAGATTCGGTCTTTACTTGGTGGAAACTCATTTTAATTAAAAAAATGTATATGAGAGAGTAATTTATTTCCACAAAAATGTTTGTACTACTACAACAATTGTTTCACCACGATGTGGCAGTACAGTACAATGTAATACCTGAAGAAGCCACATCGTGGTGAAACAATTGTTGTAGTAGTACAAACATTTTTGTAGAAATAAATTACTGTCTCATATACACCGTCGAAAATGTCTTTTTTGGATTGAAATGGCAGGAATACGTCCCTTACTGAAATAATTAAAAAATGACAGATTAATCTGTAGACTATAAAAATCATTAATCATCATAATACCATTTTATTTATTTTTTAACTTGGCTGGAATATTTCTGCCTACCTTATATGTGATTTTTGGTTGCTTCAGTAATATAATTTTGATTGCGATTTAAAATTTCGACTGAATAAAATATTAATTAATATAAAAGAAGAGAGACTTATTTGAACTATCAATATTTTATTCTGAAATCATTATAAAAATTGAGGAGTAATTTGAAATAAAGACTAAATGAACAAATTATATGTTTAAATTTAATCTAGATTAAATACAAGTTCTAATTGTAATCGAAATATTAATGTTTAAATATAATTGGAAAAATGCCTGTACCTTTATAGAGAGTATCAATTTCACTGAATGCTACTTCTTATCGTCATCTGATTTTACACCATAAAATTTTTCAGTTCTTCAGCTTCAGAATTCAATTGTTATTCCGTACAAAAAAATTATCTCAATGGTACAATCTAGCATTCTTATTAATTTGAGGGTTTATTTCTTGGATGCTCGATTTACATGTTAAATTTATATAATGTGTTGAAGATAACGTTTTGCGTAGTAGGTGATTAGTTCATTAATATAACTTTTTTTTGGTTACGTGGACGCAATGTTTCGGAAATTTTGCCTCTTACTTTTGCCTAATTGATACTGAATGATGCTCAATTTCTGCTATTTATAGTTTTTGAGAAAATTTAACAATCTAAAGTTTGCTTAGAAATGTCAAAATATCTCCAACATAATGCTTAGGCTATTATCAGTCAAATTATATCGGGTGTTTTTTTCAGAGTGATAGAATTTTCCATAGGGATAACTGTGATTTGACAGAAGGAAGAAGCCATGTTGTTTTGACATTTCTGTTCAGTAAGCATTGACAAATTATCATGGAAGGACTCACGCCGCAACAACGTTTACAAATTGTTGAAATTTATTTTCAAAATCAGTGTTCTATTCAGAGCAGCTTATTCGTCGAACTATGAATAGATTTCCGACAACATTTTCTCTACTCGATGCAACAACAACAACAAGACAAAGAACTGTACGTACAGAAGAAAATATCGCTGCTGTAATTCATAGTGATAATCCAGATATGTCTATTCGTCGACGTCCACAATAAGTTGGGCTCTGTGCATTCTTGGTCTATACCCATATAAGATCCAACTGGTTCAAGAACTAAAGCCTCTTGACCATAATGAGCGTCGTTTGTTTGCTGATTGGGCCCTAGAATAGCTTGAAGTTGATCCACTTTTTTATCGTAAAATTGTGTTTAGTGATGAAGCTCATTTCTGGTTGAACGGCTATGTAAACAAGCAAAATTGCCCTATATAGAGTAAAAATAATCCTCAAAAAGTTCTGCAAGCTCCATTGCATCCTGAAAAATGCACTCTATGGTGTGCTTTACACGCTGGACGCATCATGGGTCCATATTTCTTTAAAAACGATGCTGAAGCTAATGTTGCAATG
This sequence comes from Megalocaria dilatata, assembly GCA_034642435.1. NCBI lineage: Eukaryota > Metazoa > Arthropoda > Insecta > Coleoptera > Coccinellidae > Megalocaria > Megalocaria dilatata. The sequence goes on from CM067854.1 coordinate 35,536,208, forward strand.
AATGGTGCTCGTTACAGATCGATGATTATTTGTTTCAAAATTTGAATGGTATCGACCCAGAAGTATTTTGGTTCGAACAAGTTGGTGCTACACTTCATGCTGCTACCGTAACGATCGATTTATTGAAAGAAAGATTTGGCGATAACATTATTTCGAGAAATGGTCCAATTAATTGGCCTCCAAGGTCATGCGACATAACTCCACTGGATTATTTTCTTTGGAGTTATGTTAAATCATTGGTCTTCATTTACGCTTTGGAAGCCAACAAAACTCGTGTTATTGATGAAATAAGGCCTGAATTATTCGAAAAAGTGGTCAAAAATTCGTCTGGTCGAATGCGGTTTCTCAGAGCTAGTCGTGGTCGATATATGCCGAAAATTATTTTTAAAACATAAATTTCATAAAATTATCTTTCAAATAAAAAACTCATTTGGCTTCAAACCTAATTTAAATGTGTTTTATTTCAATTTGAAGTTCTATCACTCTAAAAAAAACACCCGATAGTTTTTCGTTAAGTTTGAGATTTTGTGATTTCAAATAACAATATTCATCTAAGATTCCTCTTAGTGTTATGAATTTCAAAATTCTCTTCTTACTCCTTATGCTCATTATCTAATTATTCCAAAATTTGAAATTGGTCATTATTCTTAAACCTAAAGATGATTATATCTACGCCAAAAGATCTTGTATATAATGGCCAACGTTGCTGATCGTTATAATATTCCTCAACAGCGTTTTCAATATTTTTTTAACTTAAAATTAGGTGATTATTTTCAAATGTCATTCTTTCATTAAAACTTTGACCCTTTTTAATAATAACTAGTACTAGATAAACATGGCGAGAGATTATCTGATTTCAACGAACTTTTCAAGAATTTTTTATCGAATAGATGAAAATGTGAATGCAGTTTGAAAATGTAGTAACACTACTAAACTCGAGTCACTGTATAATCAGTAAATAAAAGTGATAGAAAACAAAGTGATTTCTCATTTCATTCCCGAATAGATGAAATTCACTGCAAAAAATTTTACTTGTGTTTTCACAAGTTAAATTATAAATAGTTTTAAATAGATTAATCTCATTTTAATGATTTAGATAAAATTACTCTCCAACGAGAAAAGTTATATTCAACGGTAAGACCGTTCTTGTCATTTGTTATTATTATAATAGATTTTATAACAATATACAGGTGTCCGGTTATTGCGGTTATTTTATCAAAATTCGGCAAATACATATAATATTAATATCACAACAGATTTAATCTGTTGTCTTCTACAATTTTAATTTAAAAAAATTTTTTGAAGAAACTTTAAGAATTAAATTAATGTCTTCATAAGCACTGCTCATATTTAATAGACGTATAAAATCAAAATTCATCATATAATATCAAATGGAATTAAGAAAAACCTACGAATATAAATTGTCAATTGAAATTAAAATATAAATAAGCAAACATTTTTTGTTTCGTTCCAGACATGCGTACTGAACTCTTCAGACAAGCGTACGAAGCCCTGTTTGTTACAAAATGTATTGTTTTCTGATCCTATATCAATGAAAAATAACTCTTTCTCAAAAATATAAAACATAATTTCAAGATCTTCTCAAAAACTAATTTATTTGAAATATTCAATATATTTAAATGAATAACTTCAAAAAATCTCAAAACATGTAGCACATCCTCAAGAAATAATTAAAATTACGATAAGATCAGTTCATTTTTACATATAAAAAAAATAATAAAATCAATTAAACAATGTATAGACTATCCGAGTGCCATCTTAGAAATACATGATCTTCAAAAAACATGTGAATAGGTGCCTTTATATCCAAGGTACTCTATGTTCCATGTTCACAAAAAATCATACAAAGCTTATAAGGCACTTGGCCTTAGTTAAAACCATTCAACACTGTATAATGAATTTCTTCATTAAAAAAACCTAATATAATTATATATCATTTCCCGAAACTCGAGTCACAAGAAAATGTGTAAAATATATTTTTATTGGTAGTAAAACATAGTAATTTCTACAATTTGTTTTAATTCTACGCAATGGTTTTTTTATTCGTTAAAAGGTTTCACTGGGAAAAATTTTTGTGACTCTTACTCAAATATCAATTTGAATGTGAGACAATCCTGAATAGGAGTAAAATTTAAATGACTTTATATTCAGAACTATACATTCTAACTGCTTCAACATATATTCGAACTATCGGGTGTTTTTTTTTAAAGTGATAGAACTTTGAAATGAAATAAAAATAAAATAATAAGGAACCGTTTTTTACTTGATAAAAAACCGTTCCTTATTATTTTATTTTATATATAATATATAATTATATCAGGTTTTTAAATGAAGAAATTCATTATACAGTGTTGAATGTTTTTAACTAAGACCATTAAAGGGCCTTATAAACTTTGTGTGATTTTTTGTGAGCATAGAACATAGAGTACCTTGGATATTAGATGTACCTATGTGAATGTTCCTGAAGATCACATATTTCTGAAGATTGCATTCGGTAAGTCTATTTATTGTTAATTGATTTTATTATTTTTTATATGTGAAGTTGAACCGGTCTCATCTGAATTTTAATTATTTTTTGAGGATGTGCTACATGTTTTGAGATTTTTTGATGTAATTTATTTAAATATATTGAATATTTCAAATAAATTAGTTTTTGAGAAGTTCTCAAAATTATGTTTTATATTTTTGAGAAATAGTTATTTCTCATTAATATAGGATCAGAAAACAATACATTTTGTAACAAACAGGGCTTCGTACGCTTGTCTGAAGAGTTCAGTACGCATGTCTGGAACGAAACAAAAAATGTTTGCTTATTTATATTTTAATTTCAATTGACAATTTATATTCGTAGGTTTTTCTTAATTCCATTTGATATTATATGATGAATTTTGATTTTATACGTCTATTAAATATGAGCAGTGCTTATAAAGACATTAATTCAATTCTTAAAGTTTCTTCAAAAATTTTTTGAAATTAAATTGTGGAAGACAACAGTTAAATCTGTTTTTATATTCAAATTTTGTAATAATCCTTCTATCAAGTAAAAAACCGTTCCTTCTAATTTTATTTTACATATAATATTCACTGGTTGGGAATTTTTGGATGAACCAAATTATTTTTCTAATCTCTGAAGAAATTTTCAATCGAAGAATAGGATTCTCAGAACTTTTACACGTGTAACAGAGCCCTGTTTTCCAGAAAAAAGAGGTAATTATTTGACATGAAAAAGAATTGGCTTTGTTGAAATACATAACATAATAAATCTTATTTCTTGGGGAATCTTATTTTCTGATTGAAAATTCAATAAGACCACCAGCACAGGAATTTATGAAAGTTCCTACAATTATCTCTGCCACTGGTAGAAATTAGTATTTTTAGTATCACCAAATGACTTGATCCATCCAGGAACACTTGGATATGGAATTTCATTCGAATCTGTTACATTTTAACAAAATTATCGCACAAACAGATGTTCCTTAAATCCCCATCGCTGGATGTTTTTCAATATGGGATATGGAATTTTTCCATATCCCAACCTCTAAATCGCTTCAGGAAAAATATTCACGTGGAATTCAGACGTCCTGTATCTCAAATAATGTTAATTATTTGGACTGATGGTTTTGGTGTTTTTCAGAACGCCGAAGTAAAGTTTTCATTTTTGTACTTTCCTGATATGAAATATCAACATGTTTGATATTTGTGTTCTCAAAACAATAATCAACCAACCTCCCACCTAAATACAATGAATATCTTCGGAGCATATACACCACACGTTGGCGTTTCGACATTCTTCATTTAGACACTGATTATATCTCATTCAGAAAAAAATAACCACTCGTAATAGCTGATCGAATGAGAAATCTTCTATTCAACTCGATTCCTAGTCTCGCTTCCGCCTAAGCTTATTATTTCACTCGTGATCAGCATTCCACCAAGCACATAATAGTGATATAATTGAGATATATGGAATGCGTCTCTCAGATAACAGCAAATTGCATTTCCAATCGCTACAGAAGATTACTTATTACACCTTTACCCTACAGGCAGTCGTTACAATATTAATTCGAAGAGATTTTCACTCGAGCAGACTCCGGGAGCCGCGTGCAGAATGAGGTAGAGATGGGATGAAGAGAACAGAACTGATCAGAACTATTTATAGTGGAAATTAATTTCTGAAATTTTCTGAAGGAAAGAATGAGAATTCGATTGGGTTGGAAGTATAGTCCGTCTAGAAAATATTCGGAAAAAACAATGTTCAATTGTAATTATTCGTATATATTTTTATTTCCTCAATTAGAAGATTATAAAAAAATATTCATCTTGCATTCATCTCAATGTGTCACAGTAACTAAGTTATTCAAAATGTAAACCTGCCTGATGATGCTACTATGATAGCGAAAGAAGTAAGGACTGGTTCGATTCAATATTTTCAACTGAATTTTATTTAGTGACTAACTAATTATCGGGTATTTTTTTAGAGTGATAGAACTTTAAATTGAAATAAAACAAATTTAAATTTTTTTAATGTTATATGGAAGATAATTTTATGACATTTATGTGTTAGAAATAATTTCCGGCATATGTCCACCACGACTAGCTCTGAGGATTCGACGAGACCAATTTTGGACCACTTTTTCGAGTAATTCAGGCCTTATTTCACCAATTACACGAGTTATGTTGGCTTCCAAAGCGTCTATTGTTTCTGGTTTATCAGCATAAATCAAAGACTTGACATTAACCCAAGGAAAATAATCCAGTGGAGTTATGTCGGTCGCATGATCTTGGAGGCCAATCAATTGGACCATTTCTCACAATAAAATTCTCGCCGAATCTTTCTTTCAATAAATCAATTATTTGGTAGCAGCATGAGGTGTAGCACCATCTTGTTGGAACCAAAACATTTTAGGGTCGATACCATTCAAATTTTGAAACAAATAATCATTGACCATCGATCTGTAACGAGCACCATTCCCTGTAACATTAGATCCAGCATCGTTTTTAAAGAAATATGGACCGATGATGCCTCCAGCGTGTAAAGCAGACAATATCACCTCTAAGGATGCATTGGAACCTGAGGATTGTTTTCACTCCATATACATTCTGTCAAGAAAGTACCGGGAATTATCGATTTAAATCTGACGGGGTAATGAGGCAGGTAAAAAATTTTTCCTAGGTTGGTACCACTGTCCTTAATTACTATGCCAAGCTTGAGCGGGATCTGTCAACTAGTGTGTTTGCAACAGCTGATTAAGTCAGTCGATGTCAGAGTGCGTGCCGATTTTTACTATGGGTGATTACTATGGGACGATAACGCGCCTTCTCATCGAGCTACGATTGTGACTGACTTTCTCGCCAAAAACTCAACAAACGTGCTTCAGCAACCACCGTATTCGCCGGATTTGGCTCCCTGCGACTTTTTCCTCTTCCCAAAACTAAAATTGCCCCTTCGTGGCACCCGTTTTGAGTCGATTGAAGCCATAAAACAAAATTCGGCGCGAGAGCTAAAGTCCATCCCGGAAAGCGCCTATAAAAAATGTTTCGATAATTGGAAGTGCCGTTGGCATAGATGTATTGGAGCAAATGGAGCCTATTTTGAAGGCGACTCAATAAACTTTGACGATTAAATGTAAAAATGTTGTACGTCAATTTTGCTTGTTTACATAGCCGTTCAACCAGAAATGAGCTTCATCACTAGACACAATTTTACGATAAGAAAGTGGATCAACTTCAAGCTGTTCTAGGGCCCAATCAGCAAACAAACGAAGCTTATTATGGTCAAGTGGCTTTAGTTCTTGAACCAGTTGGAACTTGTATGGGTGTAGACCAAGATTTTTACGCAAAATTTTCCATTTGGTGGATGCAGAGAGTCCAACTTGTTGTGAACGTCGACGAATACACAAATCTGAATCAGCATTTACACTATGACTTACAGCAGCGATATTTTCTTCTGTACATACAGTTCTTTGTCTTGTTGTTGTTGTTGCATCGAGTAGAGAAAATGTCCGAAATCTATCGGTAGTTGTAAACGCTGTTGCGGCGTGAGTCTTCCCATGATAATTTGTCAATGCTTACTGAACAAAAATGTCAAAACAACATGGCTTCTACCTTCTGTCAAATCACAGTTATCCCTATCGAAAGTTCCATCACTCTAAAAAAACACCCGATTCTTGTTACCAGTGGTGTGGTTTATAAAAGTTCACAAGGATAAGTGTAGTCCATCTGTTAGCAACCATTACTTCAAGGACCCTCTATCCCATGTTCGTTTGTCGAGCTCGATCACTCGTTTCATGGATAGAGGAGACACCATCAAGGTCCATTTCGAGCAGGGTTGCTGATAAAGGTATTAGATAATATTTTATCGTTTTCATATTGTGTTGAGAAAACTTTAAACTCAAAGTTATTCAGTCGATTGCTTTTTTTTCATTTAATTATTAATTTAAAGTCATTATGCATTTTTTCTGAAGTTAATTAGTACTGAACAGCACTTAAGTCAAGCTGAATTCTACCCAAAATCTTTAAAACACTGCCGAGCAGAAAAAACGGGTCACTTGACCATTACTGTTCAAATACCCTTCTTAATTAAATTTTTTACGAGAAACATGAAATTTCTGAAATGATAGGGAAAAGAGAATTGCCCAAAGAAAGATGAAACTTTTTATTCGATTTATATAAAAATAATGAGATTTTTTTGAAAAAATCAAAAACTTGGAAATTGAAATTTCAGTATCAGTATGACGTATGAACTCCCCCAGCTCTGATTACTGCTTCCAAACGTCTTCGCATGCTCGTGATGCGCCTTCGAATATTCTCTTGTGGAATATTCTCTCGTTCATGACGGCCATAGTTCTGACTCGCCTTCCTAGTTTGTCCCATAGATATTCGATGGGATTAAAGTCAAAACTTCGTGCTGGCTAGTTGAACCTTAAAATTGCAACCTCATTCAAGTACGCTGTCACTATACGAGCAGCATCAGAGCGTGCATTGTCATGCATAAAAATTCCCTACTCTCCCAGAAATGGTATATAAGGCTCATAAGAATTTCCTCTATGTACACTACTGCTGGTAAAGATCCATTTATAAAAACCAACTCTTTGCGGTCCTCTAAAGACACAACTCCCCAAACCATAACAGATCCTCCACTGCATGGAACTCGCTCCTCTATACAGGCATCGGCGTATCTTTCTCAGGGACGTCTATAAACGCGTCTACGACATCAGCTCCTCGAATGCTGAATCTGGATTCATCAGAAAAAGTACCTGGGCCCTATAAGCTTCTAATCAGACTATGTGATCTCGTGCAAATTGAAGACGTGCAATTCGATGCTCCCTGAAAAGTTCTGGACCTGTCGCAGGTCTGTATGGTTGTAAATTCGATTCTGAGAGACCTCGTCTCATGGTATATTCTCTTACGTTTACCGGACGTACCTCCTCAATCAATTTCGAACTTCGAAGAGTTGTGAAAACCATGAATCTGTTATCCCTCAACGATGTGCACCGCCGTCTTCTAGATCCAGGTCCTCTGACGCCTTGTCTCCTGATGCCTTGCCCATATTCCTTGGACTGTAGATAGGGTAACATTAATATTCTTCTAGCGATTGATCTCTGGCTCAGCCCATTTTCAATAAGTGGCACTATTTTCGCACAATCTTCAATGGGTAAACTCAATTTTTCTTTCAGGGAGTGGAAAACAAACTTTTCAATGGCCAATGTTAAACGCAACTGATAAACGATGAATTTATCGTGAAGATCTATTCGGAGATGGTTTCTTTTATCAAGTATTTTACCCCATATGTCTAAATTTTGCGCATATTTAGATTTTCTAATGTAAGATAGATGATGAACAAAATATTACCGAATCAATTTGAGTCTATTAGAAAAAACAGTGTAAAATCTTAGTGATCCGTTGTTTTTGCTCGCCAGTGTATTTCAAACAACCCTTCGATGTAACTTTTCAATCTTTATTTGATTTTTATTACTTGTAGCATGTTGAATCATCAAAAAATGTATATGAGACAGTAATTTATTTCCATTTAATGTTTGTACTACTACAACAATTGTTTCACCACGATGTGGCTTCTTCAGGTATTATATTTTACTGTCTGATGGTATTCAGTGTAACCGAGTTTAAATACATTTTTAGGTACGTGACCAAATAATGGAAGCACAAGTCATATAAACTCTAGGTGTTGATTGGAGTTTGCCGCTAAAAATGCCATTAATGAAAAATATTCAGTAATGGAGACTTATCAACATCTGTTTGTTCGTTCAAAAGGATTTTACGGGTATTATACCTGCTGATTTCAAGAAATTCTAAAAGTGTTAATCAAGAACTTTTGCTTTCAACGTGGATAATTTCATAATTATTGGTGAAATTATGCCTGAATTCCTTAAGATGATTCGCATATGTCGAATGTACAGAATTGGATATATAACCCCTTTGGTGTTCTTGGACACGTTTCTCAAATGATCTACTAGTCTGGCCAATGTATACTAAAGGGCATATGTCTATTTCTCCATTTGTTCGATCTTTATTGTTTTTTTATGTAGGTACTAAGGTTATTAATTGTCTTAAGAGCCGCGTTATAATTAAAACAACTTTTGAAATATTTAGCAATATTTTCAGATAATCCATTGACATAAGATAACGAGAAATATTTCTGTGTATTGTCCTCTTTTATGATTGGGTACACGAGATTTAATGCCATTTTCTTTTGTTTATTGGATACCATTTTGTCTATAAGAAAGGGATTGTAACCGTTGTTTGACGCTATTTGTTTAATATTATAATATTTAATTATTTCAAAAAGTTTTCTGAATTCAAAGGGACATTCAATAATATGTGAATAAAACTATTATATGCTGACATCTTTTGGTTGGTGAGGTGGTTTGAAGTTTTATGTATTGTGATGTCTGTATGTGTTGGTTTGTGAAAAATACTAAAATCATGTAAATTATTTAGTCTTGTTATAGTGAGGTCATGAAAATTAATACTTTGATTCTTTTCTTCTTCGATTGTGAATTTGATTTTTGGGTGGAGTTTATTAATGAAATTCGTGAAGATATGTAGTTGTCGGTCGGTGCCTTTGAAACAACAAATGTCAAAATGTCATCTACATATCTATACCAAAAAAAAAAAATATTTGCTTATCGAATTCAAGTGTATTTTTGATTCCAGATCGTCTATGAATATTTCAGCTAAAATTGAACTGAGTGGATTTCCCATTATTAAACCATTGTCAGAAATATAGACGGTTTCGTTAAATTGAAAGTAGTTTTGTTCAAGACATATTTCCAGGCAATGAAGTATATCATGCATTTTGATGGGATTGGTATTATTTTTAATTAATATTTTTTTACAATTTGTATTGTTTCAATTGGAGGTATACTAGGAAATAAATTTTGTACATCAAAAGAAATTAATCTACAATTTTTGGGCAATTGTATGGATTTAATATTGTCTATAAGTTGGGTGCTATTTTTAATAGCGTATTTAGCTAAAAAGTTTGTTTCGGTTTGAATAATAGAAATTAAAACTCTAGATAATTTTATGCTTGGTGATGTGACGAATGAAACTACTGGTCTAATTGGATTATTTTCTTTATGAAGTTTTATTAATGAATATAATTTTGGGATTTGTGGGCTCATTGAAGTGAGCAAATGTTTTTTTGGGAAGTTATTGAAAAGGCTAACAGATTGGTCTATTATATATATATATATATATATATATATATATATATATATATATATATTTTATTTTTTTTTTTCCACTGAACATTTCCGAAAACAAATGGAAAATATCATAGACAAATCTGTAAGCCTTCTCAATAACTTCCCAAAAAAACATTTGCTCACTTTAATGAATCCACAAATACCAAAATTATATTCATTAATGAAACTTCATAAAGAAAATAATCCAATTAGAACTACTGGTCTAAACCAGTAGTTTCATTCGTCACATCACCAAGCATAAAATTATTTAGAGTTTTAATTTCTATTATTCAAACCGAAACAAACTTTTTAGCTAAATACGCTATCAAAAATAGCACCCAACGGTTACAATCCCTTTCTTATAGACAAAATGGTATCCAATAAACAAAAGAAAATGGCATTAAATCTCGTGTACTCAATCATAAAAGAGGACAATACACAGAAATATTTTTCGTTATCTTATGTCAATGGATTATCTGAAAATATTGCTAAATATTTCAAAAGTTGTTTCAATTATAACGCGGCTTTTAAGACAATCAATAACCTTAGTACCTACATAAAAAACAATAAAGATCGAACAAATAGAGAAAATAAATCCGGAGTCTACAAATTGACTTGCAAAGATTGCCCTTCAGTATACATTGGTCAGACTGGTAGATCATTCAAGAAACGTGTCCAAGAACACCAAAGGGGTTATATATCTGTACATTCGACATATGCTAATCATCTTAAGGAATTCAGGCATAATTTCAACAATAATTATGAAATTATCCACGTTGAAAGCAAAAGTTCTAGATTAACACTTTTAGAATTTCTTGAAATCAACAGGTATAATGCCCGTTAAATCATTTTGAACGAACAAACAGATGTTGATAAGTCTCCATTACTGAATATTTTCCTTAATGGTATTTTTAGCGGCAAACTCCAATCAACACCTAAAGTTTTTATGACTTGTGCTTCCATTATTTGGTCACGTACCTAAAAATGTATTTAAACTCGGTTACACTGAATACCATCAGACAGTACAATGTAATACCTGAAAAAGCCACATCGTGGTGAAACAATTGTTGTAGTAGTATAAACATTATTGTGGAAATAAATTACTGTCTCATATACATTTTTTTTAATAAAAATGAGTTTCCACCAAGTAAAGACCGAATCAATCAAATATGTTGAATCATGAAGAAACATCTAAACGTGAAACGACGCGCTACAGTTTTCGACACCTTTGCCTCAAACATCAGTTCTTTTCATGATGAACGGCTCCAGATAGCAGACCGAAAGAAGTGTTCTCCGTTTCGACCTGTTCTGTACGACTCGAGAGCATGAAGCTCATATGACACCCGACAAGAAGGTTATTCACAGCGCAATACGCAGCATCGTCGGACAATGCTCTTTGTATCTTGTTTATGTGCATGAAATTTTCATTTGAAACTCACAATTGAGCAAATGCATCCAGAATTTTTAATTGGAAACAATGTTGAATACATCTCAGCGACGTCCTTTTAGTTTCATTAAAAAGCAGTTTTGTATATTATGAAATACGATATACGGAATTAAACAGATACGTGGGATGAATAGATGATTGCGTGGAATTTGAAATGTCTTGGATAGATCGTGAGACTGATTTATGTAAACGGTAACTTCGAAAAGGCATCAAGGAAGCATCCCTTCTTACGCGTTTGAACCACGACGCTATCATCTTGACTAAATGCCCAATTTTGAGTAAAAAACATATTTCAAATTATAGAATATTGTATTGCTACTCTGTAAACATAAAGTTTCAAGGTACTAGATAAGCCACTTAAAAAATGTGTGCATATTATGTAGAATATGTATTCTTCAACACTAAAAACATGCGATATGATTCGTACGAAAAAAAGTGTCTGAATAATTTTTGTAGAGAATTTTGGATACTATAACTTTTGTTCGACTTATTTTCACGATATAACTCACCATTTCGGAGAAAAATGGAAAAAACTTGCTTTATTTACTTCTGACCCTGAACAAATTTTTTTACATAAGTAGTCTCCAAGGGGATTTTCGACATTTCATTTGTTATGATTTATTTAACGTCTATACGAATTTTCAGTTCTATGCAGATTTTAGCTGAGTCAGTTGTCCATTCTAATTGGACTAAAATAGACTGATTCAATTAAATATATAATATCAATTTTATCGGGTTTTTTTAGAGTGATAGAACTTTAAATTAAAATAAAACACATTTAAATTAAGATTGAAGCCAAAGTTTTTTGTTATTTGAAAGATAATTTTATGACATATATGTTTTAAAAATAATTTCCGGCCTATGTCCATCACGACTAGCTCTGAGAAACCGCATTCGACCAAACCAATTTTGTACCACTTTTTCGAGTAATTCAGGCCTTATTTCATCAATAACACGAGTTATGTTGGCTTTCCAAAGCGTCTATTGTTTCTGGTTTATCAGCATAAACCAATGACTTGACATAACCCCAAAGAAATTAATCCAGCTGGAGTGGAGTTATGTCGCATGATCTTGGAGGCCAATTAATTGGACCATTTCTCGAAATAATGTTATCGCCAAATCTTTCTTTCGATAAATCATTTGTTACGGTAGCAGCATGAGGTGTAGCACCATCTTGTTGGAACGAAAACACTTCTGGGTCGACACCATTCAAATTTTGAAACAAATAATCATTGATTATCGATCTATAACGAGCACCATTCACTGCAACATTAGCACCAGCATCGTTTTTAAAGAAATATGGACCGATGATGCCTCCAGGATGTAAAGCCGTAAAGCCATACAGTGCATTTTTCAGGATGCAATGGAACCTGCAGAACTTCTTGAGGATTGTTTTCACTCCATATAAGGCAATTTTGCTTGTTTACATAGCCGTTCAACCAGAAATGAGCTTCAAGTGGCTTTAGTTTTTGAACCAGATGGATCTTGTATGATCTTGTAGAGTAAGATCTTTACGCAAAATTTTCCCATGTGGTGGATGCACAGAGTCCAACTTGTTGTTGTGAACGTCGACGAATAGACAAATCTGTATCATCATTAATGCTATGACTTATAGCAGCGATATTTTTTCTGTACATACAGTTCTTTGTCTTGTTGTTGTTGTTGCATCGAGTAGAGAAAATGTTGTCCGAAATCTATCGATAGTTCGACGAATAAGCTGCTCTGATTGACGATCATGAAAACCATAAATTTCACGAAATGCTCTATAAGTTTAGCGACTAGAACACTGTTTTTGAAAATAAATTCCAACAATTTGTAAACATTGTTGCGACATGTGGCTTTCCATGATAATTTGTCAATACTTGCTGAACAGAAATGTCAATACAACATGGCTTTTACCTTCTGTCAAATCGCAGTTATCCTTATCGAACTTTTTATCACTCTAAAAAAACACCCGATATTTTTCAACATTAAAAATCGCGATATCTCTTCAACGGTGATTCGTACGTAAGAAAGTGTCTGAATACTTTTTGTAGAGAATTTTATGACCTATAATTTTTGTTGGGCCTATTTTCACGATAAAAATCAACGTTTCGGAGAAAAGTGGAAGAAACTTGAATTATTCACCTTTATATTTCAATCAAGTGAAGACTGATTCAATGAAATATATAATATGAATTGTTCCCCCGTATTTTTCGAGAGACAATAACTTTCTTTTGACTCGGACCAGTGCCAAAATTTGAATTCGTAACCGAATACAAGCAATCAAAATCATGAATTGACTTCAAATAAGCTGAACAATTATTATTCTATCTGTCGTCATAAGAAGAGATGAATTATTGACACCTTATTGTTTTCAAATAGCGCCCATCAATCATGAAGGGAGCTCATTGAATAAACATACAGTGCGAAGATCAATATGCGGGTAACACTTCCACAGAAATCGAAAGATGTGTCAATACTTCCAGGGGCCGAACGTGTCATTCCAGCGGCTACCAATTTCGACTGATGCACTCGAACTGACAACTTATTCATTCCGCCATCTTGTTCCGTCATTTGCATTCAACCATCCACCTTGCGAATCAACGGGCATGTTTAAAAATAAAACTTTATGGCCACTTACTCGTCCCAAGCAGTCGTCAAATTGGAAACTCACCTGCAACAAAAAATAAAGCAGCATGAGTAAATATGAAAGAGCTGGGCCTGTTTGAAATGCAGGTCTCGTTTTCGACAACATATAACGCACAGTGCTCACGCTCCTTTTGGCATTTTATATGAAGTTACGGACAGCGTCCTCTCTTTCCAGTCATTGTTAATTTTGTCCCGGCAAACCACCTCGAAATTTATGTGGTCTTTTAGCAATTTCAGCACGTTGGACCGGAGGGGCAAACGGACGGTAGAACGCGATTTGTAAGATGACGACTCAGGGTGATCTATGGCGTAGGACGTGATAAATGAATCTTACGTTTCTAACGGGTTTTCCAACGAGAGGTTTCATTTTGACATTGAAAAAAGAGAGTTAATTTAGAGAGAAATCAATGGTAGTTCATCTTGAATTTTTTTTATGTTGGTTTATTTATTCCATTTGACATTATATATTGAGTTTTGATTATATACGTCTATTAAACATAAGCGGTGCTTATTATAGACATTTATTTAATTATAAAAGTTTTTTGAATAAAAATTTTTTTTCAAATAAAAATTGTAGAAGACTAACAGACTTAATCTGTTTTGATATTCAACTTTTGTTATATTTCTTCTATCAAGTAAAAAGCCTTTTTCTATTCTATTTTATTGTAGTTCATTTTATTGTAAAAAGAAAGGTATGCCATTATTAATAGAAAATGATATCAGCAAAATGGACGCCATCTTTAATTGTAAAATTGAATTGAATTGAATTTAACAATGAAATATATCGGGTGTTTTTTTAGAGTGATAGAAAATTCGATAGGGATAACTGTGATTTGACAGAAGCTAGAAGCCATGTTGTTTGACATTTCTGTTCAGTAAGCATCGACAAATTATCATGGAAAGACTCACGCCGCAACAACGTTTACAAATTGTTGAAATTCATTTTCAAAATCAGTGTTCTATCCGCCAAACTTGTTAGAGCACTTCGTGAAATTTATGGTTTGCATAATCGTCCATCAGAGCAGCTTATTCGTCGAACTATCGGTAGATTTTGGACAACATTTTCTCCACTCGATGCAACAACAACAACAAAACAGAGAACTGTACGTACAGTTGAGCCACTTTTTTATCGTAAAGTTGTGTTTAGTGACGAAGCTCATTTCTGGTTGAACGGCTATGTAAACAAGCAAAATTGCTCTATATGGAGTGGAAACAATCCTCAAGAAGTTCTGCAGGTTCCGATGCATCCTGAAAAATGCACTTTATGGAGTGCTTTACACTCTGGAGGCATCATCGGTCCATATTTCTTCAAAAACGAAGCTGGGGCTAATATTACAGTGAATGGTGGTCGTTACAGATCGATGATTAATGATAATAATGATAATTTGTTTCAAAATTTGAAGGGTATCGACCATCGAGAAGTGTTTTGGTTCCAACAAGATGGTGTTACACCCCATGCTGCTACCGTTACAATTGATTTATTGAAAGAAAGATTTAGCGATAACATTATTTCGAGAATTGGTCCAATTAATTGGCCTCCAAGATCATGCGACATAACTCCACTGGATTATTTTCTTTGGGGTTATGTCAAGTCATTGGTTTATGCTGATAAACCATAAACAATAGACGCTTTGAAAGCCAACATAACTCGTATTATTGATGAAATATTGCTTGAATTACTCGAAAGAGTGGTCCAAAATTGGTCTGGTCGAATGCGGTTCCTCAGAGCTAGTCGTGGTGGACATATGCCGGAAATGATTTCTAAAACATAAATGTCATAAAATTATCTTTCATTGAAAATAATTTGGCTTCAATCTTAATTTGAATGTGTTTTATTTCAATTTAAAGTTCTATCACTCTAAAAAAAAAACACCCGAAATACAGATTTATTCTGTAAACCTTCTACAAATTTCAATGACTAACATAGAATATAAGTTCACTTTATTCTTGTGTTTCTGCAGTAAACAGCATTCAGTTGGTTTGGTAAGATATCTTTGTTAATTATTTTTATTTTTTAAATATGTTGAGCTGATGAGTTACCCTTGTAATAATTCTAAATTGTTTTTTAAAGATGTTCTACATGTTTTAGAAATTAAGAGGTTATGTTTTGCATTTTTAGAAAAGAACTTAGTTTTCATAAAACAAGGAACAAAATAAAATTTTGTACTCTTCAAGTATTTGTTTAATAATTTTTAAATGACAATCTATATTTCCTGGAATTTCTTTCATTTCATTTGGTACTGTGTAATAAGTATTATACTAATTCTAGTTGTCTACTAAATTGATACAGTGTGTTTTAAAGACATGTGTTTATTTAATTCTAAAAATCTTCGAATGAAATTTTTTTGAAATTAAAATTTATAGGAGATTAAGAAAATAAATCTGTATAATATTTAAAAAATTTCCAATAAGATAAACGAGTAATTGAACAACCTAGCTATGGGCTCACTGCTGAAATCACTCCTCGCAGATATACATTCTGTCAAGAAAGAACCGGGAATTTTCAATTAAAACAACATTTTTACATTTAATCGTCAAAATTTATTGGGTCGCCTTCAAAATAGGCTCCATTTGCTCCAATACATCTATGCCAACGGCACTTCCAATTATCGAAACATTTTTTATAGGCGCTTTCCGGGATGGACTTTAGCTCTCGCGCCGAATTTTGTTTTATGGCTTCAATCGACTCAAAACGGGTGCCACGAAGGGGCAATTTTAGTTTTGGGAAGAGGAAAAAGTCGCAGGGAGCCAAATCCGGCGAATACGGTGGTTGCTGAAGCACGTTTGTTGAGTTTTTGGCGAGAAATTCAGTCACAATCGTAGCTCGGTGAGAAGGCGCGTTATCGTCATGCAAAATCCATGAGTTGTTTGCCCACAAATTTGGCCGCTTCTTACGGATACGCTCACGCAAACGTTTCATAATGCCTAGGTAATACTCCTTGTTTACCGTCTGACCCTCTGGAACGAATTCGTAGTGCACCACGCCACGGATATCGAAGAAAACAATGAGCATCACCTTCATTTTCGAGCGGCTTTGGCGTGGTTTTTTCGGTTTCGGCTCATTTTTTGCCACCCATTCCGATGATTGCTGGCTTGTTTGCATATCGTACTCGTAGACCCATGTCTCATCACCAGTTATAATGCGTTCCCTGAATGTAGAATCGGAATTACAGCGATCCAGCATGTCTGAAGCAACTTGTTCGCGATGACGTTTTTGAAGAAAATTCAGGTCTTTCGGTACGAGTCGTGCGGCCACCTTTCTCATGCCCAAAATATCAATCAAAATCGTACGTGCGGACTCGTGGGATATCTTAAGATCATGTGCTATCTCTCTCAAGCTGGTACGATGGTTTTCCAGCACCCTTTCCTTAATTTTATCGACGTTATCTTCACCACTTCAGGACCGTCCTTGAAGGCTCTGTACCACTGATATGCACGAGTTTTCGATAGAGCATTATCACCAAAGGTCTTTTGCAACATTTTCAATGCATCGGCACACGAAAATTCATTTGCAACACAAAACTTTAAACAAATTCTTTGCTCAACGTAATCACCCATAGTAAAAATCGGCACGCACTCTGACATCGACTGACTTAATCAGCTGTTGCAAACACACTAGTTGACAGATCCCGCTCAAGCTTGGCATAGTGATTAAGGACAGTGGTACCAACCTAGGATTTAAATCGATAATTCCCGGTACTTTCTTGACAGAGTAGTATGTCTGAAATAGAAAGTGAAATCTTCAATTTAAAATTACCCGTGAATATTCATTTCTGGTATAGATAGGTGGATGATATACTCACGTATATTTCCGGAACATCCAGACAATTTTTGAATTTCTTGAAGAATATTCACCCAAAAATTAAACTCAAATTAGAAAAACAATCAAACAATACAATTACAGTGTTTTCGATATCACACCCGAACAGAAAAAACGAATTTAAAGTATTCAGAAAACCCACTTCCCTTGATATATGTATTCTTATGGACTCCAATCACCCATATTCACAAAAAATGTCAGCGTATCAATCGATGATCCATAGAGCTTTCGCATATCCCTTATCAAAAAATGACCGCGAAGCTGAAGTCCAAACTATAAAATCAATAGCTATAAGCCAAATTTATTCCATCATAAAAACTGAATAAAACAAGAAATTCATTTCTCTATCGTACTTCGATAGCATAAGTCAAAAAGTGGTCAATAGTTTTTCAATATTAGATGTTAATGTTGCTTTCAAAACACAAAACAAATTATCATCCGTATTATTTAGCGCACGGGACAAAACTCCAAACATACACAAATCGGGAGTTTATGAGTTATCTTGTTCGATGTGCAATAATAAATATATAGGACAGACAAAACGTTCTTTCAAGACGATGTTCAACAAACATAAAATTAATGAATGATGGCAGTTTTCTAAACAATGAGTGGCAAAAAGAGAAGTTTGTTTATTTTTCATGAAATTCATTTTATATTCATTGAACCTCGTTTAGAAGGAACGTCACGTCTGTCCTATATATTTATTACTGCAAGTCGAACAAGATAACGCATAAACTCCCGTTTTGTATATGTTTCGAGTTGGGTCCTTTGCATTAAACAATACGGATGATTATTTATTTTGTGTTTTGAAACCAATATTAATATTTAATTTTTAAAAACTATTAGCCACGTCTTGACTTGTTCTAACGAAGTACGTTAGATAAATTAATTTTTTGTTTTCTTTAGTTTTTAGGATGGGATAAATTTGGTTTAGCTATTTTAGATTGTATTTGTCGAATTAAATTATCTATTATATTGGGGTGGAAACTGTTTTTCGCGACTATTGATTTTATAGTTTGGACTTCAGCTTCCCGGTTACTTTTTGATAAATGTAATGCGAAAGCTCTATGAATCATCGATTGATACGCTGACATTATTTGCGAATATGAGTAATTGGAGTCAATAGGAATACATATATCAGTGAATGTGGGTTTTTCGAACAGGCTAAATTCTATTTTACTATTGGAGTGTGATATGGAGAGGTCTAAAACTGTAATTCTATTGTTTAATTCTTTTTTTTATTTGAATTTGTTTTTTCGGTGAATATTATTTAAGAAATTCAAAAGTTGACTCAGTTGTCTTGATGTCCGGAAGTACACGTATCTGTACCAGAAATGTAAATTGAAGATATTATTTTCTATTTAGGACATAATTATATCTGAAAGAAGTGGACTCAGTGGTGAACCCATAGCTAGGCCGTTTAATTGTTCGTATATTTTATTGATAAAATGAAAATAGTTTTTAAGCAGGTTTTGTTCTAAGAGGGCGATGAAATCACTCTGTATCACGCGATTTACATGTGATTTTTCAAGAATTTCTGAAACTAAATGAATGCTATCATTTTTCGGTATATTCAGAAACATATTGGCTACATCCAGGTATTCTAGGTAGGAATTATTTGGTAAAGTAAAAATTTAAATTTCTAACAGAAGATTCACCGCTTTGGAAATAAGTTTTTGATATTTCCTACTTTTGTTCGCGGGTAAGTCGACCCATTTCGTTAATGGTACATATTAAAGTAATGTTTTGTAGAAACACGAATGACAGAAATGTTGCCTGACTCGAAATAAGCACCACTTCAAAATGCAAACTCTACACCCTTCACTGTAACATTTTCAAGTAGACATTCTTCCCTTCGTTCAAAATACGCTGTCGCAAGAAAGTCATAATCCAAGCTAGCTGTTTAAGGAATGCCATCCATGGAAGTGAGACTCTTGAGTGATTTAGGGATTATAATTTAAGCCGGCTATATATGTCAGTCGTATAACAAAAGAGAGAGTTGTCACACCTACTACAAATTTCCGAAGACTGTACCGTTAAAGTAACTTATGGTAATTTATGGGCATTTGGGGGCCTCTGCATTATAAGTTGATTAAATGCGGTACAAAAATGTCTGGATATCAATTGCCCTTCTTTTATGAGACTCTCTCGAATCCAACCACATCGGCACACAGATAAGGATATGTTGACTGGATTCGGCCTCTTAAAAGTACGGGATTTCGTTTCGGTTCATTAATTAGATTTATGGTGATCTGTTAAGATATTATCGCCGATCTGTACCTTTTCCAACAATGATGTTTTATGAACTTGGCTCATTACCAATACAACTGATGCTTGGTTCGGTTATTGGGGAATCCGAAAAATTTTGTATTGATGTTAACTCATCTGTGAAAACAAGAGACATTTGGCTTCACATTGATCGCATTCTTTTCATCCCACTGCATATCATTTATGCTCAAGAATACACACAAAGGTAAATGAAACTAAATATATGGACCGCCCGGTATTTTGCAGAAGAAATTATACAGGAGAAAAATGTCGTTGAACATCAAAGAAAAGTATTAAATAAGGTTATCCTGATTTTCTCGAAGTTTTATTGTTATTTAATACAACAATTGTTTCGCAAACACAGTAGCATCTTCAGGTAGGTGGTATCTTATATAATGAATAACTAATTTTGTTTTCGAAATTGGTTGCTATGTCGAATAGGTACAAAAATTTTATTGACCAGTCAAACCCAAAAAAGGGGACTCTTAAATACCAGCTTATCTGAATATGTTTAACAGGGGTGTGTTATTTAATTTTAATTGTTCTTTAAGTACTATTCCACTTTTTTTCTATTTATTTATCTCTCTAACAGGTATTAGGCATAACTTTTATATGTAAAATGTCAAAATTATGGTTGAAAGTATGTCCAGTTTCTAACAAATTGTTCGAATATATAGAATTACTTTTGTTATTGAGGAAAATGGAAAATCCTTTAAGTCATATATTAGCAGAAATATTCATGAACCATATTGAATCTAAAATTCACCAACATCCCCATATGAAATATACTAACTGACAAAGAAACTGCAACACCCAGAAGGAGCTGTTTAAATTTTGAATTTTTTTTGGTAAAACATAGATAGTATAGCAAGGAGTAAATGATTAAAATTTGGAGAAAAAATCGGGAAGGCCTTTTCATATAAACATTTTTTGTTACTTAAATATGTAGTCGTTTCTTGCAAATTCTTTAAATTGTTCGAGGAGATCCAAAGTCGATGTTCAGTTGTTGTTAAAATGCCTAGAGCACGTGTACGCGGAATTTATCGCCAGCTAAATTTGAAATTTAAACAGCTCCTTCTGGGTGTTGCAGTTTTTTTATCAGTTAGTATATTTTTATATTGGTATAGATATATAGACGATATTTTTGCTTCAGAGGTACAGACAGACTATTAAAAAAATTCTTGTTTCTCAACGAAACACACCCTGCAATATTATTTACGATAGAAACCGAACATAATAACTCTATTAATTTTCTTGATGAAACAAATACCAGAATGCATATTTCACCTGAATTTTCAATATTTCTCAAACCAACATATACTAATACTATTATATACATTAAATTATTGTATGCTTCACAGGTTAATTAATATCCCAATGAATCGAGAATATTATATTTCTGAACTCAACATCATTAAACAAACAACTATCAGTAATGTTTACGATCCTACGTTGATACATAAGTTGTTGATGAATAGAAATGATAAAATAGCTTTAAATATGGTATATCCTAATACAAAAGAAAATTTCAAGAAAGACTGTTTCTGGTTGAAAAGAAATAAACCTCATTGGTTATGGAAAAAATTATGAGATGAATGCTAGGAGATAAGGATAGAATGAAAATGATTATAATTCGGAATAATGCGTCGAGGAATTTATGGACAATAAATACATCAAAATCTTTGAAGACTTTCCATGTTTTCTAAGGGCCATATATACTCATTAGAAAACAAATAAGTGTCGAATGACATCATTCAAAAACTGCTAGATTGAAAACATCGACATGGAAAGATTATTGTATCGATCCAGCGACGAGAAATTAATGAGAGGGCCGTCTCTAAATGAGACCCAGAGATGGTCAAAAATTAAATGAAATTTCTGATTTATCAAAATTTAGTAGAAAAACTCAAAATTATGAAAGCAACACTATGAAGAACTAAATCGTAATTATTAAATTGTAGAGAGTCTTACTTTAAAAGGCTTTCATTAACATAAAATCAAATAAAATGAATAATATAATACCTTAATTGAATATATTACGATATTTTTGAATCTTACGGTACATATTGATGTCTAAGAAACACTGTTCCAAAAATTACAAAATTTAAATTTTTCTGAACTGAAAAATACGTCAGTGGACTGGTTTAAATTATGAACAACTTATGAGAACAGCCGAAAACGGGGATGGATTTGCAATGGTGATATTCAACTTTATTGAGGTAGAGACACACTAAGAAGAAGAATCTACTGAAATATAATAATCAAAATCAAAGATTAGTGAAGTAATTCGACATTAGACACAGAACCCTAAAAGTGTATTTTATACGTCCATATTATATTATAAATATGGACATATAAAATATTAATAAATAAAAATTACAAAATTTTAATATCAAAACACATTTAATCTGCTAGTCTTCTATAATTTTAATTTAAAAAAAATTTTTATTCAAAAAACTTTTAGAATAAAGTTAATGTCTACAATATATTTAATGGACGTATATAATAAAAACTCAATATATAATGTCAAATGGCATAAATAAACCAACAAATATAAAAAAAGTCATTTAAAAGCAATAAATAAAGGAGACAAAATTTTGTTTCTGATCTTACCATAATGAAACCAATTTCTTTTCAAAAACATAAAACATAACTTAAGGATTTCTCAAAAAATATAATTTATTTGAAATATTTAATATATTTAAATATTGAAATAATTTTATTCAAAAATCTCTCAAAACATGCACTATATCTTCAAAAGACAATTAGAATTCGGCTAATCTCTTCATCGGCCCTAGATAATATTTATTTTATATTATACATAATATATAATTATATTTAGGCTTGAATAAATCTCATTATGGAATGTCAATGATCCAAAGATAACCTTATAATATTTTATAGTTTTCTGTGATTTTGTAATGAACATAGACTATCTGGATTTTTAAAGAAAGTCTGTTTTAAACAAGCTCCGGTTACACTCTAAGGTAGGATATACTGATTGTTAGTTGATTTTGATATTTCAAATATTATCTAGGGCCGATGAAGAGATTATCCGAATTCTAATTGTTTTTTGAAGATATAGTGCATGTTTTGAGAGATTTTTGAATTAACTTATTTGAATATTTAAATATAATTATATAATATATTTCAAATAAATTATATTTTTTGAGAAAACTTTAAGTTGTGTTTTATATTTTTGAAAAGGAATTGGTTTCATTATGGTAAGATCAGAAACAAAATTTTGTCTCCTTCAAATATTTATTTATCGATTTTAAAGGACTTTTTATATTTGTTGGTTTATTTATTCCATTTGACATTGTATATTGAGTTTTGATTATATACGTCTATTAAATATAAGCGGTGCTTATTGTAGACATTAATTTCATTCTAAAAATTTTTTGAATACAAATTTTTTTGAAATTAAAATTGTAGAATCTTCGATCCAGAACTACTTGCAGAGAGTATTGAATAACCTTGGGGATTGGTCAAACACAACAGGATTACAATTTTCCGCCAATAAAACAAAAATTGTACACTTTTCCAAAAAAAGAACAACACAGCACCCAGTACTGAAACTGAACGATGAACCTCTTGAGTATATAGATAGCAAACGCTTCCTCGGAATGGTATTCGACTGTAAACTTTCATGGAAATCTCACATCCACTCTCTCCGCCAATCATGCCAAGCTGGTCTGAATATCATGAAATCCGTATCCCATACGTTGTGGGGAGCAGACTTTTTCACATTAATGATGATATACAAATCCCTTATTCGCTCTAAGCTCGACTACGGCTCCATAGTATACAATTCAGCACAAAAAAACACACTGAAAGAACTCGATGTAATTCACAACACAGCAATGCGTTTAGCATTGGGAGCATACTACACCAGTCCCATTGAGAGCCTTAATTGTGAAGCTGGAGAACCATCCCTAACGGAACGTAGACGTTATCTCACACTGCTGTATGCCACAAGGATATCAGCGCATCCATCCAATCCAGCGCATCGGAATGTCTTTGCAACCAGATTTCAAGAAACTTTCAATCATAGAAAAAGAATTGATCTTCCATTCTATGAAAGGCTGAATCGTACCCAGGCCAACCTGAATTTCAAAATACCCACAACGATTCATAAGTCCGAAATCGATTCCCCACCCCCATGGACAATTCCTCTTCCACCAATCATTACAAATCTGTGCAGCAAGAAAAAATCCGAAATCCATCCATTCATATTAAGAAAACTTTTCTTAGAGAACATAGAACCTTTTCAAAATTATCAGCTTATCTATACCGACGCGTCTCGTTCCATTAGTGGCGTTGGTGCAGCATTCACAACAGGTCAAAAAAATGCCAAATTCAAACTCCCTCTCCTTACTTCAGTCTACACCGCCGAACTGACGGCAATCCATGAAGCCCTAAAATATGTCGACCAACAAAACATTCCACGGTGTCTCATTATAACCGATTCCTTGAGTGCCATAACTGCATTGTCCCAACTCTACCCCAGTCATCCAATTCTCATAAGAATTAAAACCACACTCAACACCATCCATGAAAAGAACATAAAAATTCAGCTGATGTGGGCACCATCACACGTAGGCATAGAAGGAAATGAGAAAGCCGATAGTTTAGCCAAAGAAGCTGTATCGTGTACACAGGCAAGAAGACTAACAGGAATTGTCCACACAGATCTGAAGGAAATCCTAAGAAACAAAATTACATCCAAATGGCAAGCACAATGGGACAACTCTACATCAAAGCTGAGGGAGGTGAAACCATGCGTTCTTCCATGGAAATCATTCCCATCGAAACGGAAAATTCAAACGGTTCTTTCACGATTAAGACTTGGACATACACGGTTAACCCACAGTTACATAATGTCTCAAGAAGATGTACCAAAGTGTAGTGTATGTGATGAAAACCTAAGCGTAAAACATTTCTTGATTGAGTGTCCGCTATACGATAACGAGAGGGGTAAATATCATCTTGGAAACGACCTCAAGCAAATACTTGGTGAAACATCAAACCATGAAAACCTACTCAGTTTCCTCAACGACATAGACATTCTTTGTGAAATATAAAGTGCAATATACCAA
Source organism: Megalocaria dilatata (assembly GCA_034642435.1). NCBI lineage: Eukaryota > Metazoa > Arthropoda > Insecta > Coleoptera > Coccinellidae > Megalocaria > Megalocaria dilatata. Next base: position 35,561,201 of record CM067854.1, read on the forward strand.
TCATTCTGTATGTGTCAATTAACGTAAGATATTATGTAAATCATGCCACGATCGTCTTCAGCTAATAACCCTTAGTGGTTGATGCTTAACTTAATAAAAAAAAAAAAAAAAAAAATTGTAGAAGACTAACAGATTAAATCTGTTTTGATATTAAAATTTTGTTATATTTCTTCTATCAAATAAAAATTATTATTTACGACATTCTTTGTTATTCTTTCAAGCCATCTTCTCTAATGCAAAGTATAAATCTTTTTCGGATAGAATCCACAGCTTTCTGAAACTGTTCGTTGCCTTAGCATATTGCAACAGTATTCTTTCGATAAGTTGCAGGAGTATGAATTGTGGTAATATACACCATATCTTTTAGAACACCCTAAATGAAGAAGTCTAGCAGTGTAATGGGGACCTGATTGGTCAAAATCTTCTATCCATTTTCTTACGAAATGAATCTTTCTCTATCCATTTTGTAATTATTCTACTATTGTATGCTGGACAACCGTCCCTTTAAAACCCCTTTTGGATCGGTTACTTCAGAGGCATGTCTTCCAATAAATCAAAAAATTCATTTTTTACAATATTTCTGAAAGTGGCAGAACACAAACGCTCTGGGAATTATTATCGCTTAGAAAATTTCATGTCTTGTCATGACTAGCCATATATAAAACCTGAAATCGTGTTAGTAATGAGTCATAACAGTTGCGGGTGAATTCTTATGGGTCCAAGCATGGGAATTGTGGAAATTGAATATTTCTGTAGAATTACCTTGTGAAATTTTGCCATAGATATATAACTCGAGCACGCGGCATACATCGGAGCATTTTTATGTCGAAATGAAATGCTGTCGTCTAGCAAGTTTAAAAAAATGTTTACCGAGCCAGCAAATGTTGTTACGCTACTGTTATATTCAGCGAATTTGAGAATTCACTATTTGCCCCGAAAGAGATAAATATTCATACGTGTCTGGCGAGTGTCACGGCATTATTTAACGACAAAGGTTCGTTTGACCATAACTCCTGTCAGTTTATGTTCGAGGAGTATCCATATTGATATCGGCCATTTCAGGCTACAATGTATCTTCACCTGCGGCGAATTATAGTTGAGATATCTTCGCCGCCTCATAAAAATTGCATTACCCAGTAATCAGTTGCATTTTTATCTCATGCAATCTGCCTTCACCTCTCGGCACATTGTATTTTCGTTGCCGTGAATAGAGGCTATATTATTGATGGCGCAAAATAATGAAAATGCACACTATTCTGTGTCCGTGAGTGCAAATAAAACGACTCTACGGTTTGGGTTTTATAGTTATTGTTCGATGGCCTAATGGAAAACCATTACTTTTCAGGGTTTTATATCTGCCTGAGTATTTCGTTGAATTTTATTTTGAATTAAAGATTCATAATTCTCATTTATCATCGGCGCAGGAAAACCGCTCGGTCGTCATTTGTTGTTGTGAAATTTCATGTTTTATGGTTCACGTTTTATAGCGGCAATTATCGTTTTTCCTCTGCTAGAATCCAACACCTTGATCGCCACTGAACATGCTACGTATCGTACATCAATCATTCCATATAAAAAAATCATAAAAGCGCTGTTCGTTAGGTAATAGTTAAATGGATTTCATTTGAAGCTATCATTATCTAGTCTTGTGTTCTTTAAAAAACTGGAGACAAGTCAAATCAGTAGCAATTTCCATGACCGCAAAAAAGTTTTGCTAGACCTAATTCAGCCTCATATATTAATAATTTCAGAAAAGCACTGAGGTGAAGTTAGAAGCTTTTGCGTGTTTGTTCGCAATCCTTGAGAAATTTTACATAAGCCTTATTTTCGCCATTTAACATGCTGGATTAAAACGTGATTGTAAGACTATTTCTATGGTTCCGCTGGCGATTGGTGGTCCGCCAACATTTTTTTTCGAAATCTTCTGATTATACAGGGCGAACTTTTAGGACTTAGGTTAAGGACAGGTTGATTGGAGCAAAATATGGCGCTTGGACCAAATATTCCTTAATGAAATAATATTCCTCGTCCAAAGGTATGCTTTTGTGCCAATTTGGATAACAATTGGGAAATAAATAATGAAATTATTAGCAAGATACGAAAAAAGGGCAACTTAAGGAGAATGTTCAATACGATTAATATATTATAGGGCTGAACTATTTTATGTGGATCCACCTGTATAAAGGATGCTCTTGTGCATATTCGAAATACAGTTGAGTATTGTTTTGTCGGAAGGTCATTCTAGAGATAGATGTATTCTCATATTATACAGGTAACGCCAATAATTTTCGGAATATATGATTTATCATGCATTTACAAGCTATCATTCCAGTCGCCCAGCACTATAATAACTTCGTTTTAGGTTACAAATGGTGACCAATATTCAACTGTGTGTCGATAGCTCAGTAGAGGAAGCCTTTGGCTGGTAACTGAGAGGTCCCGTGTTCAAGTCCTTTCAAGCAGAACAAAAATTTCTTAGTTGGACGGGTTTCGCCACCAATTCATTGTTGGGTTGAAAATTAACAGTGCTGTGAGCTAAAGTGGCGTAAGATCGTAGTCACAAAGTCTAACCGGAATACCTCTGACCTCCTAACTCGCACAAGTTGAAAAGGCTTTTGTGAGAGATCTTTACAGAAGATCTAGGAGTATCAGAGTAATATATCATATACATGGTGTCCCAGAGGTCGACGTCAAGCCGAAATTAGGTAACAGGTTAAGTCATAATAGTCATCAGAAAAATATAAAAGAAAATCTAAGTCCTGTATATTTCAAATTATATTGCACTTTCTTTTATTCAATAAAATGCACACCCTGTGGTGATTTTTGAACTCCTGCTGCTACAATTTTTTATTTTTTTCGAATTTTATTCTCCCCATATTATCCCGGATAGTGCTTCTGTAACCTTTAATCTTCAATTCTAAGCGAACTGCTACAGTTTGGAAAATAATGTCACTTTTTGCCGAATCAAGTATTCAAAATTAAAATTTCGCCCACCTTCAATTGATGGTACTGAAAAAAAAAGTACTACATCAGTTTGGTGAGTTACTTCAAAAGTTAGCACATTTAATAAGGATTCTAAAATGCTATAACAGTAACTACATTCTTTTTTAGATTGGAGAAAAAGAGGTTCTTCCCAAAGAAATTCAGTTTCGTTTTATGACAAGATTCAATAAATTCACAAAAGATGTTCAAACTGCCCCTCTTCAGCTGCAATACATACACCATATCTTCTTAAAAAAAGATCGGGATAATTAGTTCCACATGGTTCCACATATAAACATCGCCGATTTGTAGTCCGTGGTATTTCAAAAAGTTTCATAGTAAAGGGCGAACATTAAATATTAAAAACTGTAAAACTGAATCCCTAAGGTCAAAGTAAATGTTCTTTTCCAAAAAGAAAAATTCTTCTAGTGAAGAAATCTTGAAGAAATTTGAATATTAGTTGAAAGTTTACTAAGGTTAAATAGTGAGCATACAGCTGCTACAGACACCTGCAGGATCCAGATTGTCCTAAAGAGGAGCATACACGTTCGTACTAAATTTGTGATGACGCTGGACGAGATTACTTCAGATGCTACCAGGGATATCACTCTGAAACAGTTATACGAGGAAGTCATTAAGAGCAAGAACGAAGTGGAGAGCTCAATTGCTGCTGCCGAGGCTAGACTTTTGCTTGAGATACATTCCCTAAAAAGTAGGGTAGACCAATTGGAGAAGGAAAACTCTACTCTAAAACAGAAATTGGAATATACGGATCGAGTGAACAAAAGGAATAACATTGTTCTGTCTGGATTTGATGAACTGGAAGACAACGCTACTCCGAACTTAATTTGCAACGAACTGAATCGCTTATTAGAGGTAGAGATCAGTGAGTGTGATATCAACGACTGCTACAAGCTAGGAAAAACAAAAAAAGCTCCTATTAAGGTAGAACTAATTTCAAACCTGAAAAAAAAACTTATATTCTCGAAAGTTAAAAAATTGAAAGGCACCAACCAAAGTATAGCTAACGACTTGACTTTGAAACAGCGATATGAATCCAAGATACTAAGAAGTAGTCTTCTCCAAGCAAGAACTAATACATCTTGCAGATCATTCATTCGAGGTGATCGTCTCATAATTGGCACTAAGCAGTATACAGTGGAGAACCTGGTGGACATCCAGTCAGAGAGAAAGCCTCACAGTGCACCCTCAACACCTTCAACCTCTTCTAATCCAACCAAGGTACGGAAAAATCTTCAGGACGAGGAAAGTCAAGATAGCAGCGAAGCAGGCTGGGAAACTACGGACGACCATGCTGCATCGAGTAGTGCATTACTAAAAACATCACTCATCTCCAGGGAGTCACCTGGAATTCCGAGAATCCAGAAAACTTCGAAAGGGAAGTCAACACATAAAAAGGACTCCAGGTTGGGAATGAAGTTAAGAACGGGCTCAACCAAATCTTCAAACTAAATTATGAATCAGTTTATTGAGGAGTATCAGGAGGGTAAATATGAAACACAAATAGTGGAAGATATTAGGTCATTCAAAAATCTTGAACAACATGCATTTAAAGTATTTCACATGAATGTTCGAAGCATCAATAAAAACTTCGATGAATTAGTAATACTTCTAGAATGTCTATCACTCAAATTCAACATTATTGTATTGACGGAAACATTTCAGATAGCTAACCCGGAAATTTTCAAACTTGATGGATATCAGGCAATATATAGTGAAGGTACCAAAAACAAAAATGATGGTGTCTTAGTTTATCTCAGAACAAATATACAGTTTACACATAAAGTAATAAGTATAGGTGAGAGTAAATCTCTGGAAATAAAGGTTATTGACAACAACGGCATCACCCTGACAGCTGTATATAGGTCTCCCCAATCATGCGTAAACACCTTTAATAAAGATCTCTTTAGTTATTTGGAAACAATGCATCAGGTTGAAACTCATGTGTTGGTCGGAGATATGAACATTAATTTGTTGGCAGATAACGAGTTTGTTGAAGATTATAATAATATAATGTATACATTCGGGTTCATGTCAATTATAAATGAATATACTCGACCAGCTGGGAAAAGTTGTATCGATCACATATTTTTAAAGAAAAAGAACCTTGAAAATCAATTAGACAGTATAAAGGGATACATATTGCATTATCTTATAACTGACCATTTTCCTGTCATACTTACTCTAAATATATCTGATGAAACGAAAGTGGATAAAGATAACGATCGGAAAGTGAAAAAGTACATAAACTACACAAACTTAAGAATGGATTTGCGAAATGAATCCTGGTCGCAAATGCATGAACAGAATGATGTTAACGCTGTGGCTAATTCTTTCACTGAAACATTAATTAATCATATTAAAAATAACACACATACTATAAAATTAAAAAAAAAAGAAGTCATTCGCAAAAAATGGATTACACCGGCTCTGTTAAAAGCAATCAACAAAAAAAATAACCTCTATAAACAAATGAGAGAAAATCCATACGATGATGTTCTAAAATCTGAATACATTCAATATAAGAATAAACTTCAAATACTAATAAATAACTCAAAAAAACTATATCTACAGAATATAATAAATTCAAATCAATCTGAATCAAAAGCTGTCTGGAAATGTATGAAGGAAATATGCGGTAATACCAGAACATCGAATGCAGAAATAAACCATATTAATTACAACGGAGTTGAAATTCAGGATAAAAAGGAAATAGCCAATATGTTCAATCAGCATTACACCAACATAGGAAGAGAGTTAGCGGATAAAATTCAGTGTCCCGTAGAATACAACGAACCGAGTATTAGTCAGTGCGGCTCTTTCTTCTTGGCTCCTGTTGACGCCATGGAAATACAGGATATTATAGGGCAGCTCAAATTGGGCAAAGCTACAGGTCATGATTCAATTAAATCAGAAACGCTCAAAGAAATTAAAACCGAAATAGCACCACCCTTGGCTTGTCTGATAAACAGTTGTTTCGAAAGAGGTTGCTTTCCTGATGCCTTCAAACTAGGCATTATTAAACCAGTTTACAAAAGCGGCGATCGCTCACGAATAAATAACTATAGACCTATATCTTTAATATCTAATTTGGCAAAAATAGTTGAAAAAGCTCTGAAAAAGCGTATTATGAGCTATCTGAAGAAATACGACATTATTGACGACAAGCAATACGGGTTTATGGAGGGTAAATCGACAGAGGACGCAATTCGAAAATTAACAGGCCGATTATACGAAAGTCTGGATAAAAAAATTCCTTCGTTGTGTATATTCATCGATTTGTGTAAAGCATTCGACACTGTATGTCATACTCGATTACTTCGAAAGCTCGAGAAATATGGATTTAGGGGACCTATTTATGAAATGCTAAAGAGTTATTTGTCTAACAGGAAACAGATGGTAGAAATAGAACAGACCAGAAGTTCATTGGAGACTGTGACATTCGGAGTCCCACAAGGGACAGTATTGGGACCTATCCTTTTCCTTATTTACATAGATGACTTACTGAAGATGGAGGAGTCTGCGGACGCTATTTGTTTTGCCGACGATGCGGTCGTCCAGTATCGGGCAGGTGCATGGGAAGAATTGAAGGTAAAGGCAGAAACAAGGTTTTTAAAAATACAAAATTGGTTCAGAAATAATAAACTCACACTCAACGTTGATAAAACGAAATATATGATTTTCGGCTCTTCCTCTTTGAGCCTGCCCGAGATGGAAAATCTAGAAATTGACTGTGACACATCGATTGAAAGGACGAAGGACATCAAGTATTTAGGCATCACCATTGATCAACAGCTAAGATGGGACAAGCACATAAAAAATCTCGTAAATAAGATAAGAAGCCTACTTTTCAAGTTCAAACAAGTACGTAAAAGCATTAGTGACATGAAGCATTTAAGGATTTTTTACCAAGCCTTAGTTGAATCCCAAATTTGCTATGGTATAGTTGGATGGGGTGGTGCATATCAAAACCAGATAAAACCTCTGGAGGTAATTCAAAAATGGGTCTTGAAAATAATCCACAAGAAAAGTCGTACCTTCCCCAGTCAACAGCTATTCGACGTAGCAAAAGTTCAAGATGTGAGGCAGTTGTATGCTCTTAAACTTCTTTCTAACATCTTCTCAGGAAAAGCAACTGTAAATACGTTACAACACCAATATACGACGAGAGCGAGAGGTCATACATTCCAACCACCCAGATGCAATAAAAGTATAGGTCAAAGAAGTCACACCTACCTAGGAATAAAAATTTATAACATCATCCCTGATCAACTGAAGCATTTGAGGAACATTAAAATGTTCAAAAAGCGTTTAAAAGCTTGGTTGGATGGTAAGAACAGGAAGATAATCAGTGACTTGGTAAATAATAATTGACATCCCAAATACAGGACGCTCACTCACCAATTTATGACTCATTCAATGATAGTGACTTTAATAATAATTACCTGATTGTGACAGTTATAATACAATAATAATAAACATCGGATATGAAGTGCCCTCGAGTTGAAACAAGGACAATAACTATAATATGAATGACAATTCTATTTTTTCTCCTAATATTTTGTAATTATTTTTTTGTTGTTTTCAATTATCTTTATGGAAAATTTTTTCAGAAATTTTAATTAAGTTAGTATCGCATACAGGTCATATCTCATGTTCCTCCGTGATGTAAAGTGTTTATTCTTGAAATAAACTTTATTATTATTATTATTATTATATCAGACGGGCGAATCTTCCGTTATTGACGAATTGCATTACTTTCCTAGTTCTCTCCCGAAGCTCAGCTAAATTTTGAATAAATTTTTTCCTTCACTGCTTCCCAGTAAAAAAATTTAACGGATTCAAATCAGGTGAACCTGCTGGTCACGAGATTGTACTAGATCGTCCTATCCATCTGTCTGGATTTTCATCATTAGATATTCTCTAACTGAGAGGTCATAGTGCACTAGGTAGCCATGTTGCTGAAATCATATTTCTCTGAAAATACTAAGTGGCACGTCTTCAAGTTAATTTGGCAATTGATTTCGTAAAAAATCTAAATAAATTTCAGCATTTGAAACCTTTGGCAACTCAAAAGGTCAACTTGTTCGCGAAGCATTTTTCTTGCGCGGGAGTTGATGGAGTTGATGACCCATCGGAATATGAGAGTAATGCAACAATCTTTAATCAGCTCCCGCCTGTTCTTGTGCCTGTTATCTCTGAGAATGAAATAAGGTCAATTATGTCAAAATTTTCGAACAAGGCTGCAGCTGGTGATGATGGCATTCCATCATATGTCATAAGGGATTACAGTTTCGTGCTTGCAAAGCCCCTGTATCATATTATTAGTTTAAGTCTAAAATCATGTATCTTCCCTAAGAAATGGAATAGAGATCCTGTGGTCTTTCAGTAACAGCGCCCCATTTTGTTTTATGAATAAAACACATTATTTATTTCAAAATTGTTGAAATTTTTATTTCGTTAAAGTACAATGGATAGTTACGAAATAAAGCATCATTTAAATGTCCAGCACGGAAACCCTGCCAGAAATGAAGTTGTTAAATCCAATTTTTCATTACTCTCTCATACAAATCAGGTAGTATGTTAGCATTTACTCGTACAATATTGATCTGTAAATCGTCTAAATTTGCTGGAAGATTGCTGTAAACCAATGACGTAATGTAAACACAAAGAAAGAAGTCCAAAGGAGTTTAATCGCAGGAACGAAGCGGATATTTTATCGATCCATTTCTTGAAATAATCGAATCACCCAATTACTGAATGCACGACGCTTTAAATGATCTGTTGGTTTGAGTTCTTGGGTTAAAACAATTTTGTATGGATTTAAACCAGGGTTAAAATTGATGGGAAGTTGACAAACTGTCGGAATAATTCGAGTTTGTGAAAGCTCTAAATATTTGGCAGCATTTAGATTTTCATCGATAAAAAAGGGACAAATGATGAAATCTCCTAAAATGCCTGTCTAAACGAGTTTTCTAGGATACTAAGATTTGATGGAAATACTCCGGTGTTGATTCTCTCCGGACCAATATCGCACAATGGATTGTGTTTCTTCCCGAAATAAAATGATGACTCCTCAGTGAAAAGCATATTTTTCAAGAAAGACATATTTTCATTTTGTCTTTCCATCATCGTCATGAAATTACGAATCAACGACTATAGGCAGTCGTAAAAAGTAGGGAAAAATTCAAAGAGCAGTGCATCTGCATGCAGTAGGTTGTTTTCAGGCGTCTCTCGTACCGATGCTGATAAACTTTGGATGCAAATATACTTCATAGGTATGAAGTTATCTGCTTTAAGCCGTTTACCGATGAAATCTCAGATCCACGGCCTCATCAATTACAAAAAATTGCAATCTGTGCTAATGACAGAGCGACTATTCACCTCATCTGACGTGATAAACAGTAATAAAAGTATCCTGCATAATGTGGTCGGTTCTATGCAATTGCTCTGTATCTAATTTGAAAACATTTTATCGGACTCCATCGTGCTTAATTAGTCACAGTAACCTTGAGACAAAAACGAGGTATAATGCGATATGCAAGGAAACTAATCACGCTGCATACAGTTAATGTTTTCTGTATGCAACGAAACGATATAAACGTATCATCAGTGTTAATGTCCCGGCCGGGATAAGTCACAAAAAATATGATGAGTATACATTATGGTGTATTTAAGCGAAACGCTGGCACTAGTCGGAGAAGGTGTAGTATCATCTGCTTCTTGAGTACTAAATCATATAATAATCAGAGGTGAATGAAGGGTGAGCTTTAGGGTCTTGAAATTAATTAGAGGCGTAGCACTGTTAAATGAATTATTTGAAAGCTTTGAAGCTTCAGTTATAATAGAATATTATAAAAATTCGTTATTTTGAGTCATACTTGCTGAAGGTTTTATGAACAATTCCAAAAATAAACACGAAAAATTCTTGAAATGTTATGAATATTCGTGAAAGATGTTTATTTTATTTATAATGGATATTCAAATTGATACTTCGCTCGGGAAAAAAAATTTCCTTATGAGAAGGAAAACTTGCAAATATATTATTATACAATATCTGTGTAAATCGCCGACTCCAGTTTTATGAAGTGGTCAGTGAAATGATTAACGATAATCAAAAGTACATGTTCGATATCTGTTTTTCGGACGAGTGTTCATTTTACCTTAACGGCATTGTAAACCGGCATAACTGTCGGTATTGGTTAGATGAAAATCCAAGATTATTTCGTGAGTTGCACTCAGCGTCCCCAAAAATTAAATGTTTGGGCGGTTATTTATGGAAATCACATAATCGGCTCTTTTTTACTACCCGGTTATCTCAGTGGCCAAATTTATTTAGATATGTTGGAGAACGCTATTTATCGAGCCCTCGTGCATGTATTGGAGAATGCAGAAGACCATAAAACAATCATTTGCCATGGCGCACCGCCTCATTTCGTTCAACCGGTACGTCAGTACTTAGATGAAAATTTTCCTCACGCCTGGAATGGAAGAAGAGGACATACCCAGATCACCTGATCTGGCTCCACTGGACTTTTTTTCTATGGTGTCACCTGAAATCCAAGATTTACGCTACCCACCTGAGTCACTGGACGATTTGCGAACTCGGATCATTAATGAATCCCGTCGAATTACACCAAAAATCTTGAGTAACGTATGTGAACGTATTCAGTAAAACTTACATTACTGCATGGAAATGAATGGTGCCCATTTCCAGCATTTAATGAACTAATCACAAAAGTAAGTACTCTTCCACTATTTTTCCAGTCATTTCGTTATCGATGAAAATTTTGAAGCGAAATTTCAGGATCAGATAGTACTCGAGATCTAAGATCTTCAAAATGGGGTATCGCAAATCCCCTCATCCCTTATCAAAATCAAGGGGTTGTGCTCACCCCCGTTAGGGGGTTGAAGTTACGGGGACGAAAAAAGGGCAAAAGTTGTTCCCCCGCGAATCAATTGAAAATTGACGGGTCCGAGCGATTTTCCACATTTTCATTTTAAAGCCTGAAAATCGAGGTGTTAAGTTTTCGTTGGACCACACTGTATGATTTCAAAATTCAACATGGATATATACTGTAATATTCATAATATATTGTAAAATTCTTCAGAATTTTCCGACTTTAATATTGAACTTCACCAACCAAGAATGACACAGAATTGAATACGTTCTCAACGAAAATTTTCCAGCCGAATTTTCTGGAAGATTACAAAAATTAAAAAAAGGTTTAACAAATAATCTTTTGTTTTGAGGGAAAACATGACTGCCTTGAATTCAGCAAAATACCTTCTTTCCTGTAGGTACGGTAGCTATCCTTTCAAAAATTTTTGCAGGGAATCTTTATGAATTATTAAATTTTTTGGAAGTTACTTGAACTGTATTCACTGTATTCAGTGGCGGCTTAACAATTTCCAGGTCCCTATGCTAGAAAACTACTTTTCCAATTCATTTCGAATCAAATTTTCAATGAACACTAGAATTCTTCAAAACAAAACTTAAAATTCATCAATAAAATAAAGAATATTTTAAATAAAAATTTAAGAAATGTTTGAAAATCAATAACATAGTGGAAAATTTTTCAAAAAGTGTGAATTCGGCACAACATGCAAAAAATCATTTCTATAGAAAAACAAACTCAATGATAGGATAAACAATTTTTGAAAAATCAGAATAGAATACAGAGAAGACATTTTTTCTATATTCACATCTGCAAATTCTTTTATTGCTGCATAATAATGCAGACTGTTCGTTATATCACTTTCTATTGAAATAATTCCTAAGCACTGCAGTATAATTTCCTTTATAACAATTCTATATTTGTATTTCATTAGGAATAGTTTGGAAAATGAGCGCTCTGCTTCGCAACTGGTTATAGGTAAAGTTAAAAACAATCTCAGAGCGATATATGAATTTAAAAATACTTCTATCATTTCCTATTATGTTCAACATCTCTGAACAACTCGTGTTATTATCAGATTTTAGGAGATTGATATATTCTTTGAATTGAGATGCTTTGCTGATAATTCCCTCTTCAAGATCTTTGTCATAATACTCTAAGAGCGTTTTGAAACTGTCCCTATCCAGTGCTTTAAAAGCTTCATAATGAAAACACCATATTATGTCGCACAAAGATTTTAAGGTATATTTAAATTTGGCAATATTCAATATTAAATTCTATCTATGCGGTGATGCAGAGAAAAAACATACAAAGACTGTAGGTTACCGAAATAATCTACCACTTCAGGAATTAACTGACTGTGACTTCTGGGAATGTAAGCTGGTTAATGCGTTGACTGTGACTCGAGTGAATGGAGCGGGTCAATGTGTTGACAGGCTTGAGTGAATCTTACTAAGTAGTAAGAGTGAATGCAAGTTGACTATCACTTGAGTAAGTCGAAGCGAGTTGATGCGTTGACTGTGAATGTAGACTTACTTGTTCGAAGAGAGGGGTGAGTTTCAAGACTGAGTCGGAGTTATATTAGTGAAGCAGGCAAAAATTCTACTGCGACTAATGTCGAAGCGACATTTGTTTAATTACCTTTCGGTTGACTTCTATCTCATTAAGATTTCTAGGATGGATAACGGATTTTTAAGAGGAATTGTTTAGCAGTTGCTTGAATGAAGTTACGCATATATTTCCAAATATAAAATAATTCAAGAATGTGCCACTTAATTTGATGTGACAATTCAAGTTCATCTTGACTAGACTTTATAAATCACGGGGAAGTATATGTCAAGAAATATCTTGTTCAACTACAAGTACGAAGTATCTTAAGCAGAAAGATCCTTTCAGGGTCAAAATCGTAAAAATTGATTTTACAAAATTCCATCCGAAGATATAAATAGTTCGATCGTAAACGCGGTGAAAGGAGTGCCAAAAGTAGAAGTGGAAACGATGCCCTTAAGTGCTATTTCAATTGAAAATGAAAAGAGGTCCAATATTAGAGTTGAATCTTGGCGTAGCTAATTTTCCGAGGCATATCTATAAATGTCTGGCGTTTTCATTGGTCTGTTATGTAGTTTCTAATGATAGCGAAGAATGGGAATTGAAATGGTCCCTAATTGCTTTCAAACTTTACGATCATTTTAATTTATGTGCGAGTCGTTGAATCGAAAAGCTATTTTCCGTAGGGACTTGTTGTGAACAGTTTCATCGGAGTTGTGGTCTCAACTGTGACGTTGGAAGATTATTTAGTAGTTTATATCGGTATAAGATTCTCTTCCCATCTGAGTTAACTTAGTTTATTTCTGGTGAAGGTAAAATGGGAGAATTTCTTGATTTATGCCTTTATACTGAAATATTTTCGAAGCTATTGAACTCAACCAACTTATATGTATTTCGAAAGGAAATCACTTATTGCTTATATAATACAACAATTGTTTCGCTTTCACAGTAGCATCTTCAGGTAATTGATAGTCTTACATTTTGGAATATCTAAATTTGTTTTCGAAATCGGCTTCTATTTATTATAGAGTAGGTATAGAATTTTTTATTGAGCACTTAAACCCAAAAAGGGGGTCTTAGTTCTAATTCATTAAAAATTTCAAAATTATGGTTGAAAGAATGTCCGGTTTTTAACAAATGGTTCGAATATGTGGAGATATTTTTGTTATTGAGAAAACTCTTCAAATGTTCACAAATTCTATGTCGGAAAGTTCTTCCAGTCTGGCCTATGTTAAGTTTTAGGCAAACACCGCATGTCAACTTAGAAACTCTCGATTCATCATCTTTATGTGTAATATTTTTATTATTTTTAATGATCAGGTTTGTCGATTTCGTTGAATCAAGATCTTCGTATTCTTCGTTGAATAGTTGAAGTGAAGTGTTGTTTATTGTTTACTTTTTTCATGGAATAAAAAATAATGAATTTTTATTTTAGTTAAATAATAACTATCCACTGCCCCACGTTGTGCGCCAATTTATTATGGAATAAATAAATGAAATTTTTAATTATAAATTAATAATTGGCCTCACGTTGGTGGAGCCAATTCATTATGAAATTAATAAATTCAATCTTTTTAAATTAATTTTAGAATTCATTAGCCTCAACATTGAGGGGGATTTTATTTTGAAATGTACTTTTAAAAGTTTTTGTATGAAAACTTGTTGGATCACCCGCGTATATAGTTGAGAAAACCGTGTGTTGCCCCCTTACTGTTTATATCATAATTTTGTAATTGTAAATTGGAAATTTAAATATTACTAATTTTGGTTTACTGAAGTAGGGAGGGTTAAATTTGAATTTCTAATAATTTAATTTTCAAAATATATATTGAAACAAAGTAATCCGAATTATAAATCTGTGAGCTCTAAACTAATCTTATGTCTAAGCTCTATGTTCCTATGATTAACTAACCTTATCTCGTAATATCGTAATACAAATGTAAACAAGAAATGTTGAATTTGAATTGAAAAGTTTTACAGAATTGAATTATTTCTAGCTTTGGTAAGTTTGTTCATCACTTTCAATGTTCCTCTATAATAGTGTCCTACTAGATTCAAGTTCAACTAATTTTTTTTGGAAGGTTCTGAATTCACAGCCAACTTCGTTAAATTTCTTCCTAGTATCAAAATTGTTTTATACTCGATTTATATTTATATTATGAACATTTCCATTAATTCAGGTAACGTATTTCTGTATTCAACTTCAATTCACATTAATAATGTTATCTTCTTTTAGGTTGTGGAACTGTATATTTTGAAAGAGTGAAAAATCTTTAATTAGAGCTCTGGGGTATTCGATACTAAATGGCCTGCTGGTTTCTTTTATAGTTTTCACGAAAACTTGAATTCCAAAGCTTACTAGCATGTGTCAAAACTTTTGAAAAATGATGCTTTCAACGATTTTACACAATTCAAACTATTTTCTGCTTTGCAAGTATTTCAGAAAATTAGCCTAATTTTTTTTATCAACATTTTGATAGCAGTTTCACATTAATTGGTTGAAATAAAACACTAATTTTCATATGAAGAGTTGTTTAAGAGTCAAAAGTTAACGAAGTTTTAACTTCTTATGCTTTTAACTTGAAAATTACTTGAAATTACCTATGAAATTTATTACATTTCTTCAGCTTACATGCTATTACAATTTTATCCATGCATCAGCATCTTCGAGAATATTTCTTACATACGTATTTTCAACATTTTTGACGCAGACACTATGTTTCCTCGAATTATTTGATTTTTCATTAATTTTGCTCTATCAACACTATTTTCGCGGGTTAGATTTGATTAAGCTTATTCATTGTCAATAATTTCACTAAAATTAATATAGAATTCATAATAATAACAAATCTTTCCGTCGTTTTTCCAACAATTTTAAACCAGATATCTAAAATTCAAATTACTTATATTTATTGCAATTTGGCTGTCTTTACATTGAATTATTGTGAATTGAAATCTTTCGGTGAGTTCCATTTAGAACTTTTCAAAAGATTTCTGATTTTTCACCAACGTTTAAAAGAATTTTCACTTCACTAGTGGTTATATACTCCGAATATTCTTTTTCTTCAAAATTTTAGCTTGTGAGTATTTTTATGAATTGAACTATTAATATTTCTGTTGAATTTATATTATTTAATTGATTTTGCTTGATATTTTTGTATAATTATTTATTTTTATGAAATAAATAATTACAAAAATATATTATATTAGGGAAAAGACTCACCGTTGTATATAAGTTGACTGGTTAGAGTGTACCCAGAACAAAATTAATTAAATAATATCCATTCTGATAGAAATATTAATAATTCAATTCATAAAAAAACTCACAAGCTGAAATTCTGAAGAAAAAAACATATTCATAGTACATAACGACTAGTCAAATGAAAATTCTTTGAACGGTAATTAAAAATCAGTAATACTGTTGACAGTTAGAAATAAAATTCACAAGGAGATTTCAATTTACAATTATTCAATGTAAAGACAGCCAAAGTTGCAATAAATAGAAGTAATTTGAATTTAGATATCCAATTTGAAATTGATGAAGAATTTGTTGAAAAGGTTTGTTATTATCATGAATCACATATAAACTTCAACGAAATCATTGACAAAGAACAAGCTTAATTAAATATAACTCACCACAATAATGTAAATTGGACAAATTCGATCAAATTTCACTTCATTCAATGAAAGATAGCATCTACGTCAGTTATTTTCAAATGATTAATGTAAGAGATATCCTCCAAGATGTTTAGGCATCAATAGAATTGTAATAGCATCTAAGCTGAAGAAATTTAATCAATTTCATAAGTAATATTGAATAATTCATAAGTTATAAGCATTAGAAGTTAAACTTTGTTAAAATATGACACTTGAAAAACTTTACGAATGAAAAGCAAGACTTTCATTGTTTTGTTCAATATGAAACATACATCAAAATGTAGTTTAAAAAATAAGTTAATTTTCAACAATATTTTCTAACCAAGAAATATTGTAAATTTTGTAAAATCATCAAAAGCATCATTTTTCAATAATTTTGACAGAAGCTAGTAAGCTTTGAAATTCAATTTTTCTTGAAAACTATAAATAGGGCAGATACAGAAAAAATCGGCAGTCTCCAATTATATGCAGAGTAGAATGCTTGTCAGTCCATAATTTAAAGAAGTTCCAAAAATTTTCATCATCTAAAAAAAGAATATTATCTGGTGATTGTGAATAGAAATTGAATCCAGAAAATACATTACCTGAATGTGAATGAGAAAATCCCACATAGAAATCAAGTTTCAAACGAATTGGATATATATATATATATATAAATATATATATATATATAAATTATACATATATATATATAAATTATATATATATATATATATATATATATATATATATAAATTCGTATATCACGAATTATTAAAATTTGGAGTGCTCCTTTTGCAAAATATGATGATCCTGATTTCAAAATACGTTCTCGTTTCAACAAAAATGTCGTGATGGTATTACTACATAAAATTGAAGAAGAAATTTAACCACGCGCTAAGACGGAATAAATCGATCAATGGGAGATTATATTTATTAGTTTGTCTACGATTTTATGCACCTGGCGATTTTCAAATGACGATAGATGATATCAACATTACGAAATCATCGGTATGAGAAATACTTAAAACGATATCAGTTGAAATTGCCCGTTTGAAACTGCCTTCCGCTTTTCACAGAAACAAGTAATGCTAATAACGTAGTTTATAGTAGTATGTTATGACAAGCATATAAACAATAACAATCGGTTTCTAAATTCTAACCCTACCTTAACAGTTCTTCCACAGAAATATATACATTCTTATTTTCTTTCTTTCAATTTTTATGGTGAAGCGGTAAACTTTTAGAAAGTGCAACGTTTCCAGATTGTTCTCTCGGATCAACTGATCCACATGATCAACTTCCTGAACTTGTTTTGTGAAACCTAAACTCGTTGATCGGTTTGTCGAATTTGACACGAGTATCTGTTGATCCGATGATCACCGAATATTTATGTCACTGCAACTTTTCAAAGAAAAAGTAATTGTACCCAAAGTAATTTCTTCTCATTTCAAGGCATTCAATTCCAGTGACTGTGTGACATTCTAACGCAAATCCTCTCAAATCAAAGCTGATTGCAATTGAAAAAACCGTCGAATTCTAGCATGTCTCCTTTGCGTGTCCACCGTCAGCGATTCTGTTAAGGACAGTGCCGTGACCCGTAGAATGAATCTGCCTAACGCTCAAAAGAGAATGTCCTAATCTCTCCAAGGAGTCCCGACATCATACGGATTCGTGAACAGTAAACCTTCAGAGGAATAGAGAGAGACGGGCTCGGCTACATCTTCTTCATTGCCAGTTAGCTGAATCCGATTGGGGATGAGAGCGGTTCAACATCGAATTGGAAAACCAGGTATTTTTAGAAAGTAGGCGTAGGCCATTATGTACCAGTCTGTATTCAGAAACCGTTATCAATATTTCGACAAGAAGGGCTTGGAAAGCTCCAATAACGAGGTCCCATTTGCTGTTCATCTGTGGGAGTTTAAAGGCAACTGAACTCGTTATTTTCGAGGGAAATTGGCATGTACAATTCTGCGGGTGGAAGGTTAATAAGGGTCCACGCTTTTAAACTGGCATAACCAATCCGAAAGTAATGAGAAGCATTTAAGGCTGATGGGTTAGATACCGAAAAACCGACGTTAATTTCTCGAAATAAAGCGTTTGTTTCCGTTCGATGTTTTCAGCAATAAACTTTGGAAATCCATCAGTAGCATCAGACATCTCGAATTTCGAAGGAAAAATAACTGAAAGCAACTTTCACTGAACTTAGAACACAATCGTTTGCACTTCCGTCCATTTATAAATTTTTTCAGAAAAGTATTGAGAGTACAAATTAAGTCGGTCCGTTTTTCAAAGATGGCTTCAAAAATATTGACTTTTTAAAAGTAACAGAAGGCTGTCACGGTTTTAGACAAGATTGGACATCTCCAGTTTGAATTGTTTTGAATTTCGTACAAAACATTCCTTGTTAAGCTGTTGACAATGTTAGATTTTTTGATAACCCTAATGCATTTCTGGAAAATTTTAAAAATTTGAATATCAAAACAGATTTATTCTGTTAGCCTTCCACAAATTTCGATTTAAAAAAATTTTATTCCAAAGCTTTTAGAATTAAATTAATGTCTTATAAGCATTGCTCAAATTTAGTAGACATATAATATATGATATAATAAGATCAAAACTCATTATATCATATCGAATGGAATGAAAAACCCAACGAAATATAAATTATCAATTAAAATTACTTGAAGGAGACGAAATTTTGTTTCTTATCTTATATTTATGAAAACCAAATCTGTTTCAAAAATGCAAAACATAATTTTATGAACTTCTCCAAAACTTATATAAATAAGTTTTGGAGAAGTTCTTAAAATTATGTATTCAAAATAATTTGAATATTTAATATATTCAAATTAGTAACTCCGAAAATCTCTCAAAACATATAATACTTCATCAAAAAACAATCTGAAATTAAATGATATCTTCGTTAGTCCTACTTCACATTTAAAAAATAAAATCAATTAACAAAAAATATCTTACTAGACAGACCTGGCGGTATCCTTGTAGAACAAACACTAAAATTAGAGAATATGAATTGAAAATTACTATGAAGAAGTATTTGCATATTAGAGAATAATAGCAGGAATTTATTCACCAGAACCTCTACAGATTTTAATCTGAATAAATCTCATGAAAACATTCAGAATTATATTTCAAAACATGTCCTTAATACACTGTATCACTTTATAGACATATATTATTATCATATGTGGTGGAAATTAACTAATAAAGAATCGAAAGAAATATAAAAAAATGATAAAATTATTTATACATCGCCTTATACATATATATGTTTCGATTGAATATTAAAGAATTACAAGTTCCATCACCAAAAAATGTTCAAAAAATAATTTAAAAAGCCCTTCTTTAATTTCCTTTTTTGAAGAATATGTAGCAGCACATCTGTAGCACATTCTCCAGAGAAAGAACCTTTTACATTCGGACCCAAAATCTCATCAGTAAGGAGTTATTTGAATAAAAAAAAATTATCATTTAAAAATATATAAAAATAACTTCTGGTAAATTAATTCCTATTATTCTGTGATATGCAAATACTTCTTATCAATTTTCAATTTATATAATTTAATAATTGAGAAATTTATCTGTATCGGCTGTTTTTTTAGAGTGATAGAACTTTAAATTGAAACAAAACACATTTAAATTAAGATTGAAGCTATTTTTTTTATTCGAAAGATAATTTTATGACATTTCTGTTCTCAAAATAATTTCCGGCATATATCCACCACGACTAGCTCTAGGGAACCGCATTCGACCAGACCAATTTTGGAATTTTTTCGAGTAATTCAGGCCTTATTTCATCAATAACACGAGTTATGTTGGCTTCCAAAGCGTCTATTGTTATTGGAGTAAAGGTCAGCATAAATCAATGACTTGACGTAACCCCAAAGAAAATAATCCAGTGGAGTTATGTCTCATGATCTTAGGGGCCGTTTAATTGGATCATTTTTCGAAATAATGTTATCGCCAAATCTTTCTTCCATTAAATCAATTGTAATGGTGGCAGCATGAGTTGTAGCACCATCTTGTTGAAACCAAAACACTTCTGGGTCGATACCATTCAAATAATCCTTGATCATCGATCTATCACGAGCACCATACACTGTTAAATTAGCTCCAGCATCGTTTTTGAAGAAATATGGACCGATGATGTCTCCAGCGTGTAAAGCACACCATATAGTGCATTTTTCAGGATGCAATGGAATCTGCAGAACTTCTTGAGGATTATTTTCACTCCATATACGGCAATTTCTGCTTGTTTACATAGCCGTTCAACCAGAAATGAGCTTCATCACTAAACACAATTTTACGATAAAAAGTGGATAAACTTCAAGCGTTCTAGGGCCCAATCATCAAACAAACGACGCTTATTATGGTCAAGTGGCTTTAGTACTTGAACCAGTTGGATCTTGTATGGGTGTAGACCAAGAATTTTACGCAAAATTTTCCATGTGGTGGATGCATAGAGCCCAACTTGTTGTGAACGTCGACGAATAGACAAATTTGGATCATCATTAACACTATGACTTACACCAACGATATTTTCTTCTGTACGTACAGTTCTTAGTCTCGTTGTTGTTGTTGCATCAGTAAAGAAAATGTTGTCCGAATCTATGGATAGTACGACGAATAAGCTGCTCTGATGGACGATTATGTAAACCATAAATTTCACGAAGTGTTCTATAAGTTTGGCGAATACAACACTGATTTTGAAAAAAAAATTCAACAATTTGTAGACGTTGTTGTGGCGTCAGTCTTTCCATTATAATTTATCAATGCTTACTGAACAGAAATGTCAAAACAACATGGCTTTACCTTCTGTCAAATCACAGTTATCCCGTTCGAAAATTCTATCACTCTAAAAAAAAAACACACGATATTACATCACATGCACGTCTAATGCAGAGTCTAGGTCGTATTTCTTTCATTGTATATGTCTGTGATACAACCTTATTTTCGTATAGACCACGCTTATCCTAATATTGGTTAGCTGTTGCAGAAATGTGTTGTGTTAAAGAAGGTATTTTATATATTTTTGAATGATTATTCTGTTCATTCAAATAACTCCTTACTGATGAGATTTTGGGTCTGAATATATCAGTTTCTTTCTCTAGAGAATGCGCTATATATTCTTCAAAAAAGGAAAATAAAAAAATAATGTTCTGAATTTACACTGAACTTCTTTGATTTTCTTTTTAGTATCAAATTTGTTTTATACTTGATTTACATGAGCCTATTAAAACATCCAGGTAATGTATTTCTCGATATCAATTCTCAATATTGATGTTATTTTCCCTTTATATTATGGAACTGTTTACTTGAATAGAGTAAAATTTTTGAAGCAAAGCGATTTGGTCTAGACTCTGGACATTTGAATACTGAACACGTTGTTCCGTGCCACTTTCTTTTATAATTTTCACGAAAAATTGAATTCCAAAGCTAACTAACATTTCTCAAAATTATTAAAAAATGGTGCTTTCCATGATTATACAAAATTTGCACTATTTTCGGGTTTGTAAATAATCTAGAAAATTAGCCTAATTTTTCATCCACCCTTTGATATCAGTTTCATTTTAATCGATTGAGTTAAAGTATTCCTTTTTTTATCGCAAAGTATTCAAGTGTCAAAAGTTTACAAAGTTTCAACTCCTGATGCTTCTAACTTAAAAATTTCCTATGAAATTAATTACATTTCTTTAGCTCATATGCTATTACAATTTTATCCATGCATCTTCGGGGATATTTTTCACGTACATATTTTCAACATTGCTGACGTAGAAACAATGTTTCCTTGTATTAATTGAATTTTGATTAATTTTGTCCTTTTTACTTTACTTTGGCGAGTTAGATTTGATTTTGCTTTTTCATTGTCATTAATTTCACTAAAATTAATATAGTATTCATGATAATAACAAATCGTTTCAACGTTTTCATTGCCAATTTCAAAATAGATATCTAAATTCAAATAACTTCTATTTCTTGCAACTTTGGATATCTTTACATTGAATAATTTTAAATTGAGTTCTATTTGAATATTTTCAGAAGATTTCTGATTTTTCACCAATGTTTAAAAGAATTTTTTGTAGATTAGTGGTTATGTAATCCGAATATGCCTTTTTTTTCAAAATTTTGGCTTGTGTATATTTTATGAATTGAATTATTAATACTTCTGTTAGAATTGATCTTATTTAATACATTTTGATCTGATTACACTCTAACGAGTCAACTTATGTGCATCGGTGAGTCTTTTCCTTGATATTTTTGTATAATTGTTTATTTTACGTTTAAATTCCATTACAGTATATATTTTATTGATTGTTTTTATTTAGCATCAAAGTCAAAGGAAATGAAAAAGAACTTTTGGTTTTCTTGTTGCACAATTTTTGATGATTTACTTTGTTATTCCTCAATATCCAATCGAAACAATTTTGTCTTGGTTGATGGATCTGGATAATATTGGTCAAAACTTAATGTTTTCTTTTGATTCTTTATTGGTTAGGTGCCGCTATGTGTTAATAATCTATATGTCTTTAAAAAGAAACAGTATTTTCTAATGTATTTCATTAAATATAAATTTAAAAATTTTTCTATAGATTTTTCAGATTAAATTTGTAGAAGTTTCGGAGAATTAATGCAGCTAGTATTATGTTGGTAGTAAAACATTAATTTCGATAGAATTTCGAGAGGACTATATCACCAGGTGGGATGGACAGAATTGAATAAATGAAAATTCTCCATCACTAAGTATGATTTAATTGTTTGAGCCCATTTTTCAAATCAAGTGCTGAACAAACCCTGGAAACGACCCCTCACTTGTTCCACATTTTTGCGATCTGCGAGACCAGGTCGACCTATCGGCAGCAGCGTTGGTGAAGAGGCGGGTGGCAACCGGCCCACGAGTTCTGTACACACTCCGCTAATCGGTGTGCAGCATAATGCGTAAAGCGTCAGAGGCGGCTTTGAAGAAAGGGGGTCGAGAGTGCACGCAACGGAAGGGTTACGGGTTCTGGTCGCATGTGACCCAGATACGGTAATCTGTGAATTAATGCAGGGGGAGAACAATATATCATGCATGAGCTTTAACGCGGTGCGTAGAGTGGGTTTGGAGAGAGAGATAGAGGCTCGTGCTTTGGTTGGAGCAGCCTTTCGGTTTTCGTAATTACGCGCCAGTTTCCGATGGAAATGATGTGACTAGGGCCTAGAAGTACCTACCCATGCCGTGAAAATAACCGGTGTTGATGTATATAGGTATACCTCATTCTAATCCATACAGGCACTCTAAAACCGGGACTGGGGAGAAAAGGTATAATAAAAGGAGATCCTCTTGAATTTCATAGAAAAGGATGAGTATTTTGTTTTCGAAGGACGAAAAAATTGAACATCCGAGATTCAAATTCGACATGCTGAAACTTATGATGATACTATAGTGTTTCTAATGCAATACACTTCAATATATAACGCAGTGATTACCCTCGGCCAAGAATTGGTAGATAATACACACACTTAATCTTGAAAATTTTTTTTGCCTAACATAAGCCTGTGGCATCAGAATCTATACACAGTTCATAGGGTTTATTACAATCCTCGAAATATACATTCACTATCGAGAGTTTATAAAATAAAACGAAATTATCTAAATGTGGCAGTGAAAATTAATTCTTGCGAGTTTTCCAGTTGATTGTTTCACCTGCAAATGGCTCGGGATACATAATCCCACAAATGTTCCATAGTATACATGTCCGAACGATTTGGCGGTTAGTTTGATGTAGTGATATTTTCATGTTACAAGAAAGATGAATCGCGCAGAGAAATGATATTCTGGAGGTATTATTATATTATCCTGATACTCCTAGATCTTCTGTGAAGATCCCTCACGAGTTTTTTCAGCTTATGCGAGTTGGGAGTTCAGTTGTGTTCTGGGTAGGCTTTATTACTTCGATCTCAAGCCACTTTAGGTCCCAGCACAGTTAATTTTCGACATTGCAATGGTGTCCGAAACCCGTCTAACTAGAAATTTTTTTTTCCACCTGAACAGGACTTGAACCCACGATCTTCCGATTACGAACCCTGTGCTCTTAACAGTGAGCCATCGGCACTGCTGATATTACCCTTGGTCTATGAATCAATTCAGTTGGTCGGTTGAAAGGTTTCCATCGCAGCACAGGGCTTCACCCTTAAAACTAACGTACTCTACCCTATTCAGTAAACCTCGGGGTTTTTCTGTCCAATGGCCGAGTGCGTTATGTAGCATACTGCGTTAACTCAGGAAGTATTCGTACGACCTGGCTACCCAAATGGTGTTGGACTCGAGGGGGCAGTGGTTGAAAGTCTGCATGTAGGACTAGAAGGGTATTCCATCTATCTGTTCGTAGAAACTTATGTTCAGGATTTCTCGAGAAATGCTTCATGGTTTAGCGGGACTTCTGGGGTCTGTAGATTTCGACGATACGGCTAGACCGTTGGTGCTTGAAGCCAGGATCAATTGAAAGACTTCACAAGGTTGATTGACGATGCACGTATCGGTATCAATTGAGACATCAATCGTGGTTCAGAGACTGCGTTCGGGTGGGTGGATAAGAAGCCCCTTCGGCGTCCCAAATAACTCGGGAACTGACCACGCAGAGCTAGTAGAGGTTGGATAGTACTTCGCTGCTACCAGTCACGGTGTAGGTTTTCGGACTGAATCCGAAACTGGAAGCTTTATGGATTCAATTCTTCGGAATGGTTCTCGCTATGGGTGCTGATGAGGCGTAACCCTTATCACACTTTCTGCTTCTTGGAAATATTGTGGAGACTGCTGAGTAGTCACCTGGTGAAAGAGCTATCCTCACATGCCAGTAACCTAACCGGTAGAATTAACGATGCTCGATTGAACATTTCTGTCCCGTCAGGAAGCAACTTAAGTAGCTTTTGGAGTCTCCTAAGACTTTCTGCTTTCCTTCAAAATCTCTTACGGTGATATTTACTCAGAACTACATTATTTTCAATTTCTTGGTTTGATATCACGAGCTTGGTTGCTTCCAGCGGCTGTCGAACACAAAGTTAATGATGCAGTTTGCCCAAAATCGACAGAAGTCTACTAATGAATAGTGGTTGACAAAATCAGTGACGCATTTGATGTTTCTAATTATTAAACTTTCCTTGTACTCCTTTTGAAGACCTCTCAGCCGCAACGATTCAATATAACTATGTATCAGGATGTGAAGCTCAAGGAAGGTGACACATTATATCCTTCTCCTATTTTGGTGCATCAAGAGCCCGAATTTATAATAATCCATACTATAAGATTGAATGAAATTCTACAAGACTCAATGATGTAGTCCAATTTCAAGCGGGATAATTGTGATTTCATTCATACCATTTTTCAATATTATATCGAAGTCTACGAGCTTCACCCGGTATACTGATCTTCCCGACGCGAGTGCGACGTCCGATAACGTCAAGGATTTCTCTCCGGGCGTTGGGCTCTTAACTCCGACCTAGAATACGAGAGGAAAATTCACGCAATGTTGTTGCTACGTGCGTTCTCGTGGGTTGCCTAGGCGACAAGGATCTCCTCAGAGGGAATATATATTACGTCATTTCGTTTCATAGCGTCACCAGCGCCAACACCCCATGCCTTCCGGCCTGTTAGTAGGCCAACGACGCAAGCTGAGTTTTTGACTGTACAGATAACCTTTTTGGAGGCAGCTTGATTCGTCCTGCAGGAACAAATTAATCATCTTCGAGGGATGTATGAACGTAACTCTAGATGTACCTAGAGTATTTTAGAATATAAATGGTTTTCGCACCCCTTTTCTGTTCTGGTAATAAAGATAGGGTAATTAGGTATATATCTGCTCATCTAAGTCATCTTGAGAAATCTGTAAATCCAAGAAACAGCAATATTTGCCTTACCAGATATCTCGATGATTTTTGAGAACACCATGACTTCGAAAGTCATGGATGCTCCCAAGAAGTGAAGAGTAAAGTGAATCATTCTCAAATGATTTGACGTTGGACACAAGGGCTACTTTGATAACCAAACCAGCAAAAACTCTTTTTCAAGGAAGAGGAACTTCTGTGGAATTTGATAGTATATGAGACTGACGAAGCTTGGCTCCAGATCTGTGAGACAAGGAAATGATGTAGTCAGAAGAGTCAGAGGTGAATTTGAAGACATTTTGTGTGTCCTGATTACAGGAGAGTCTCAGCATTGTCAAGCATCAGTTGAGTTTAGTATGAAGGCAACAAACAAGAAAAGTCGCAATAATATCATGGGCTCGAAAGCGAAAACTTCTAAATGTACTGAGCGGAGACTACTATAACAGAAAAAAACTGTCAGTAGGTTTTTTTGAAATGGGCATGTATGAACACATGATGGTAACGAAACTTGAGCTTTGACAGCATCTGACTTAGAGTCTTGATCATCACCTCTGACATAGTGGACTTGTACAACAAGGCGAAACAAAACACTACAGGGAGTACCAACATCAAGGTCCAAATAAGAAAGTAAAGACCATTACTCATTTACAACTATTCATTTGGTAAAAGACACAGCAGCATTCGAGCTGGTGTGAAGAGATCTACGGAAGGAAGAAGCAATGGAAGAATCAATGATCAGAGGTCTTGCTCATCTGCAAAACTTCCTAGTGATAAAACTATAAAAAGAGGAGTTTAATTTTACATATTATTATCTCTATGGAATCTTACAGGTTTTTCAGATGCAACTTCTATTTTCAATATGTGTAATTTTGATATTTTGGTTAGGTTTGTGGTTGAGGTAACTCTCCAGATGTACAGTTCTGTTAAAATGTTCTGTTTGTTTTTTACATGTGAAGTTATGAACTACCGATTTATCCTCTGAACCTGTTGGAGTTTTTAAAGATTTAATAAATATATAAAATCAAAAGTTTACTAAACGCATATCAGGATGTGAAAAATTCACAATTTTTTGACAGAGGCTGTAAAACACATTTCAGACTGTTTAACAATGTTTTTTTACAGGAGATTATTTGATATTTGGTAAGATACTTCAATGTATTTTAATGAAAGCTAAAACATGATGAGAGAGATAGCAAATGAAGAGTGTTCCAACTTTCCAGGGTCTGGAAACTCAAAAAATTTTTACACAATTGAATTCGCCTGGTGAACCTTAAAATATACATCAACATCCAATTCAACCTTTTCCAGGACCCTAAGATCATTATCGAATTTTCCTTTACCCCAAACGTGATTTATTTTTAGAGCGTCCCAGTTCTCCACTTTGGCAACGCCACACCAGCAGCCCCCAATGTCGCATGAACCAGAGATCTCCAAACTAAGGCCCACCAGTATCACTATAGATGGTTTCTGACTCTTATCCACATATTTGCCAGCTCAATATCAATCATAGTTTGCGTTTAATACTCAGTGCAAGTGGATGCAGTTGGACTCTGCAACCACCACTTGTAAAATTTTGCATAAAGATCTTGGTCTACACCCATACCAGATCCAACTGGTTCAAGAACTAAAGCGTGATTTGTTTGCTGATTAGGCCCTAGAACAGCTTGAAGTTAATCCACTTTTTTATCGTAAAATTGTGTTTAGTGATGCAGCTCATTTCTGGTTGAACGGCAATGTAAACAAGCCAAATTGTCGAACATGGAGTGAAAAAAATCCTCAAGAAGTTCTGCAGGTTCCATTGCATCCTGAAAAATGCACTGTATGGTGTTGTTTACACGCTGAAGGCATCATCGGTCCATATTTCTTAAAAAAAAATGCTGGAGCTAATGCTAAAGTGAATAGTGGTCGTTAGAGATCGATGATCAATGATTATTTGTTTCAGAATTTAAATGGTATCGACCCAGAAGTGTTTTCGTTCCAACAAGATGGTGCTACACCTCATGCTACTACCGTAACAATTGATTTATTGAAGGAAACATTTGGCGATAACATTGTTTCGAGAAATGGTCCAATTAATTGGCCCCCAAGATCATACGACATAACTCCACTGGATTATTTTCTTTGGGGTTATGTCCAGTCATTGGTTTATGCTGATGAACCAGAAACAATAGCGCTTTGGAAGCCAACATAACTCGTCATTGATGAAATAAGGTCTGAATTACTCAAAAAAAAGATCCAAAATTGGTCTGGTCAAATGCGGTTCCTCAGAGCTAGTCGTGGTAGACATATGCTGGAAATTATTTTTAAAACATAAATGTCAAAATTATATTTCAAATTGAAAAATATGGCTCCAATCTTGAATTGAATGAGTTTTATTCAAACTTAATGATCTATCACTCTAAAAAAAGACCCGATACATGGTTAAAAGGCTCCCATTCCTCTTTGATCTGCATCGAAAATAGATTTAGCAACATTTCAAACATAAATTGAAAATTTACTTGGAACGGTTGTATATTCAGGAATAAAAAGTTCCATCCTCAAAAAATACCCCACATAGAATTTGAGAAGGTTTTTTTCATTTCCTGTTTCGAATAATGGATACATTCTCCAGAAAAAGAATCTGAAATTCTGGAGAATATTTTCCTTTTACAAAATTACACATTCCACAGAGTTTCAGATTCTTTTATTGCAGTTCTATTTCGAAAAGGGAAATTAAAGAGGCATTTTTAATTCTATATGGAGCATTTTTTAGTGATGGAACTCGCTGTTTCAAAAACAAATTTGAAGATGTAATAACTAACAGTAAGGAAGTCGAAAAAAAAGAAAATTGAGGTCAAGATCAAATTGAAATACAAAAAATAAATCAGAGATGCTTCGAACTGAATTATTTCACTATATTCACGATGAAATTCAAGAAAAAAAGGTGAAAAGTATCTCGAGTTGAATATATGTAAGTAAAATTATTTGATAATTTAATTGAACGCAAAACATATTGATATATACTGGTATATATTGATTTCCATTTTGATCAGAAGAAGTAGGAGGGTTGGTTTAATCATATCAATGATCAGGTATGGAATATAATAGAATATTAGAGTATCAGAACTGGATATATAGTAGAAGGGGATTGACAGGAGCATTATTGCTGGAATTCAATCCTGAGGATTCTCGGACACTGAACTCTAACACTACTACAATATAGAACCCAATAAACATAAGGTTAGGCTTATCATTAAAATTCGGCGCCCAACGTGTGGCTCTACATATAATAACAATTTGGCGCCCAACGTGTGGCCGCACTTATCATAATAATTTGGCGCTTAGCCTTTGTCTACACTAAAGAACTACAACATGGTGGTATAGTGATCTTCCTAGGTCTTAGTTTTTCGGATTCCATTGCTAAAAAGTTTGGGAACCTCTGGCATCGACGGAAAGGGGTCCGCGAGCCAACTTCGGAAAGAAAATCCCGCGTATTATTATTTCAGGAGCGTTCCCTCTCGGCGTTTTCCCATTTCCACGACGCCGCCGTCGTGGCAGGCAGACGGCTGGGTTGACTGGCGACCTTCGCCTTCGCCGACACGCACATTATTCACCGTACACACCCCCGCCTCCGTTCCGTCGATAAAAGCGAGGATGGAGGTTTCTACGCTTTTCGTGATCGTAGGCTCGAAAGGAAAAGGGAAAGTGTGGTGCTCGCATCCAGATCCGAGCGGATCGATGAAAGTATGTCGGGTCGAGTGGAAGGAAGACTATTCGCTGGGTTTTTGCGGCGCTTCTTACATTTGGGGGATTAGAAGCATGACGTGGCAACGTCGCAGCTGGAGAAGGGTCACTTTCAGGCATCGACCGAAGGGAAAATTTTGCTAATCACCCTAATGAAAGTATTATGATATTTTTGTCCACATTTTAAAATGATATATAGGCAGATGTCTCATGTCCAGAAAATTCATAACATAAATAAAATAGGAAAAGGCTTTTCACTTGATAGAAGCGATATAACAAAATTTGAATATCAAATAAAATTTAATCTGTCAGTGTTCTACAATTTTAATTTAAACAAAAATTTTTTATTCAAAAAACGTTAAGAATTAAATTAATGTCTTATAAGCACGGCTTATATTTAATAGACATAAAATCAAAACTCAATATACAATATCAAATGGAATAAATAAACCAACAAATATAAATTGTCAATTAAAATTAATAAATGAATATTTGAAGGAGACAAAATTTTGTTTCTGATCTTACCATTATGAACACCAATTCCTTTTACAAAATATAAAACATAATTTGAGGACTTTTCGAAAAATATAATGCATTTGAAATATTCGATATATTCAAATATTTAAATAAGTTGATTAAAAAATCTCTCAAAACATGTATTATATCTTCAAAAAACAATTAGAATTCCAATAATCTCTTCATCGGTCCTGAATCATATTAAAAAAATCAAAATCAACCAACAATAAATATAACAACCAACTTCAAAATTATTATAAGATATTCAATGTTCGTCACAAAAATCAAAGAAAGCTGTAAAGTATCATAAGGTTTTCTTTAAACCATTGATATTCCATAATGAGATTTTTATTCAAGCCTAAATATAATTATATATTATTTATAAAATGAAATATGAAAAGGCTTTTTGCTTAATAGAAGGGATATAACAAAATTTGAATATCAAAACAGATTTAATCTGCCAGTCTACTCCAATTTTAATTTCAAACATTTTTTTAAAATTTTTTTTTAATTATATAATTGTCTTATAAGCACGGCTTATATTTAAAAGACATATAAAATCAAAACTTTATATACAATATCGAATGGAATATATAAACCAAAAAATATAAATTTTCAATTAAAATTAATAAATAAATATTTGAAGGAGACAAAATTTTTTTTCTGATCTTACCATTATGAACACCAATTCCTTTTCAAAAATATAAAACATAATCCTTCAAATATTTATTAATTAATTTTAATTGACAATTTATATTTGTGGTTTCTTTATTCCATTTGATATTGTATATAAATTAATACGTATATTAAATATAAGCCGTGCTTATAAGACATTAATATAATTCTAAAAGTTTCTTGAATGAAAAAAATTTTTTTTAAATCAAAATTGTAGACGAGATTTATTCTGTTTAATCCTCACCCCAACCGTTTAGAAGATTAATGGTTCTTTAGAAAAAAGGATAGACTTGTGTATTCCTGAAAACGGAAGACATTTTGAACACTTACTCTAATTGAATTTTATTTTATGTTTTTAGTCTTTATTTTAATTAACTTCTTGTGATTTTTTGTTCAATCAATAACTTTATAATTACTTTATAACAGCATCGGTTATTACTTCATAATTATCAAATCAAAATATTACGAAAGCAGTACACAGAATCGAGTTTCACCGAAACTACCTTTTTGGTGTGAAATTCGATGATGTTTAAGTTCACTTAAAATTTTGATTGATAAATCTAACCTTAAAAAAGTAATGTAAATACTACTCGGTACGAACCGTGTAACTAGCGCACTTTATGAGAGTCAGATATAAAAACAAATTCATGGGAGCGTCCATAACATATTCGTGTATAATTTTATCGCAATGTTGCCAGAAATTTCGGCAATATCGTAAAAAATGTGTATAATTTTTTTTTTCTTCAACACCCATTATCTTGAATACGTATGGCGTTACGAAATTTTTTCACTGAGCAAATCCCAATTATTTTCCAGTTTCCTACCTATCCCAGAGACAGGGTCAGCTTCTTTTAAACATCCGGTATAGAACTTCCTCTTAAATTAGAAATAGATACTATTATAAGAAAGTGCTTCAAGATAAACACTGGATGAAAAGTTTTATTGAAATGGAAAGATATCAAATTAAGATTAATATGATAATTGAATGAAAGAAACAATTTCATTTATATTTAGAACGAATCAATGTACTAAATTCACCTATCAGTTGTGAAAAATAAAAAAAATCAATTGAAATTTATAAGAAATCAGATAGCAGAATATAATTATATGGATATTTCTATAAATTTAAAAGTTCCAAACTATCTTAATAGCATAAAAGCTTCAATTGAAATAAATGTAATATTTTCGTAAAAAACCTCTGAGACTAGAGTTTATATTTTGAATAAGTGCTTATTTCAAGTCTGTCAACACTTCTGTCATTTGTGTTTTGACAGAAAGTTAGGTTAATATTTGACATTAACGAAATGGGTCGATTTACGTTTGAACAAAACTGGGAAATGCAAAAAACTTATTTGCAAAGAGACAAACCTTCTATTCAAACTGTTAGAAATTTACGTGGAAAATTCAATATAAATGCACTCACGGCAATTCGTGGATGAATTTATTCGCGAAAACTGGATCGTTATTTGGTGAAAAAACCTGCTCACTTTCTCGTCCGGTGAGCACGCCTAAAAAGATTGCTGCTGTATCCCAGAATGTGACTGAACATCCATCAACATCAACTCGTCATCGTGCTCAAGAACTGAACATTTCTCGCACTTCTCTGAGGAGAATTTTGCATGAAGACTGCGTTATGAAGGCTTAACTAGTGCAAGAAGTGAAATCTCGTGACCATCCGATGCGTTTCCACTTCGCTCAATGGGCTAATGATCGCATGGCCGAAGATGTAGCTCATAGTGACTTTACCTGTTAGCAAAAATCTTCGCCGAAAAGATTTGGTTCGAATGAAGAGGTGATCGCCAAAGCAAATGCCTTTATTGGCACTCAAGTGATCCACATATATAACTGAGAGAGAATTAAGCAGAGCAAACCACAGTTAATTTTTCACTGTCAATGCCAAAAGTAAGAGACTTGAGAGTGTTCAGATTTTCTATGTTACAAATCGAACGCCGTTGTTCATTGTTAAATAAAAGTAAGGAAAGACACAAAAAGAAGACGGCTGAGATGTTCTATATATAAACTTATTGTGTTCTATTTAATTCCCTGATGTCAACGTGAGTATTATTTGTATCATGTACTCTTTTCATTGTTGGATTTTACTGTATCAATACTCTAGAAGGGGGTGCCTTATTTCTTTTAATCTGAGTTTAATGTACAAATGAACATATTTCATACAAGTAGTCGCGCTTATTTTCACTTCATTTGTTTAAATCTAGAAGTGGTTAAGAGTGTTTGAGAATTCAATGTTTAAAGAGAGTGAAATGTGGATACACAATTGAATAATAATAACAACAACTCTAGTCTTCTCAGAATGGTTTAACAATTACAATGAATAGGTGAATAAATCCGCAACCACAGCAAGTAGAGTATATGTCGCACCAAGACATGCCTGTCCAACGATATTATGCGTCCAGATTAGAACTATCGAACTAGATAGTAGGTATGTGAATGGTTGATTCCGGACCAAAGGTTATTGTTTGAACTACCTCGAAGATCTTTGTTACATGTTCTTCTATAGTTCCTGCCGAAGGGTCTAGAAAAGGTGATTGATGTTCATATCAGGGAGAAGGTGCTAATTGACATTCCCCCTAGCCCTTATCAAAACGTCTACCAGGCTGGAAAATCGGCAGAACTTGAATTACACAATTTGGTCGGAAAATTAAAACAATCTCTCGATAATCGAGAGATAGCACTAACAGCGTTTCTGGACATTGAAAGTGCTTTCAACAATACGCTGCCGGCTGCTCTCGCTGAGGCTATCTCTGCGAGAAGAATCGACCCGCCAATTTGTAAATGGATACACGCGATGTTATGCGGCAGAATAATAACGACCTCGTACCAGGATGAAGTCTTCGAGTTTAAGGCTGCGAAGGGCTGTCCGCAGGGAGGTATTCTCTCACCCTTACTGTTGACCCTTCTGGTTGATGACCTGCTAGCGATCATTTCGCTGTAGGGAGTCGACGTTCAAGCATTTGCTGATGACCTGGCAGTCATAGTGAAAGGTAAATCGGAGGTGACGATATCGGCCGTCCTTCAAGAGATACTGAACACTATTGACAAATCGTGTATAAAGTAAGACATGTCTCTTAATCCACAAAAGGTAGTTATAGTACCATTCATTAAAAAACGGAAGTTGAATGGTTTAGAATCGCCGACTAGCCGTGGTGAAATAATAAAATCTCGTTTGAGGCAAAATACTTGGGAATAGTCCTGGACAAAACTCTCAGTTGGAATTCACACCTAGATAAATCGTGTTAAAAAGCCAGAATGGGTTTCTGGACTTGCAGGCGGATCTGTGGTTAAACCTGGGGCCTAAAACCCAGGCAGATGTACTGGCTATAAACTATGGTAATTAGACCACGACTAATGTATGGCTGTAGCGTGGTGGAAGAAAGGCCAACAAACGGATGGCCAACATAAGCTCACCCGACTACAGAGACAGGCTTGCCTTGCAATTACAGGTGCGTTTCGTACCACACCCACAGCAGCCATGGAGGTCATACTAAATTTACCACCCCTGCACCTACTCGCGCAGAGGGAGGCGGAACGGACCACATACAAAATATATCAACTGGCGATCGACAGGCCAGAGGCAATAGTGATGGGAGGCTCAGGACTGCTGGACGAGCTTTTAACGAACAGCACCCTATCGAATGCCGGGACGAATGGACCCAGCATGCTGAGGTTCTTTTGAGGACCGATCTTGGCTTGTTCACAGACGGATGTTCACAGGCAGCGGGAGTCTATGGGAGCAAACCAAGAATTAACATCTCATTGAGTCTCAGTCAAAACGCAACCATATTCAAGGCAGAACTATTTGCCATTGAGACCGCCGCAGAACTGCTGATAAAACGGAAATCTACCACGGTAAAATCAAAATATTTACTGAAGGTCAGTCGGTTTCAAAAGCTCTGGAATCCAGCTCTAGTACCTCGAGAACAGTCTGAAGTTGCCGCATAGATTTAAACAGGCTCGGTATGTATAACAAAGTCACTCTGGTTTGGATACCGAGCCACTCAAACTATTTGGGTAACGAGGAGGCAGATCGCCTGGGAATACCACATGACGTGGCTAACGAGGCTATAACAGGCAGAATAAACTCAAAGCTAGAGTCTTTCTGGCGGAGCCATTCTGGTCTGAAACATTCGGAAGTTTTCCTTCGAATAAAAAGAAGGTGAACCTAGCGCTAGGTCTGGATGGGGGCCAAACTAAGAACACTTGTCGGAATTATGACAGGTTACTACAGGCTGAAAGCACATTTGCACAAAATCAGTCTGGCTGAAGACGATGAATGCAGGCTGTGTCTTGAGGACACTGAAACAGCCATGCACATCGTCTCAGAGTGCCCAGTGGTGAGTCGCATCAGATTCGAGGTCTTTGGTCAGGCTTTTATAGCCCACTGCGAAGTGAAAAAATTACTCCTGAACAAGATTATCACTTTTATCCAAAAACTGGATCTCGTCGGGGAGATATAAATTAGGGGTGAACCACAATAGTCCGTGCAGACGCAGTGGTAGGGTGGACAGACGACGCCCGCTCGCCATAAATAACAATAACAATATATGTTCTTATTGCCTCACCAAATTTACTGCTGAATTCACCTTTGTTTGCACATTATCTATATTTTAGAATATTAGCAGGAAGTCGATCACTATTACTTCAATTTTATTAATAAATGAAACTATTGAAACTAAAGAATATGTGGGGCTGAAGAGAGGTGGGGTTTTTTCCTTGATTCTTTTTTGCTCACGTGTCACCCCGCACCCACACATCGAGTCAGGAGAGTGACACTGTTTGCCAGGATCAAATATCATTTTTTTTTATTTAACCTTGCGTTCCGAACTTCCCATAACTGTTTTCTTGGCCTCGTTTAAGTGTAACTAGGGTTATCTATACAACATAACATCCTCTTCATCTTCAACTAGACGACGACGATAGAACGATTAGGGTTTTCAGAAACTCCCTGAAGTGCGGAACAGTAAAGAACCAAAGATGAATCTTTCTCCAAGAGCAGTATAGAAAGGTTGGAGCGAAAGAATGATCGCTCTTGAACTATATTGGTGAATAAAGTTTTAATAAAATCAAAAAGGTTGTCTCTTTTTCTTTAAACTGGGCACCGATCAGCCGATGTGTTAATAAAATCTGCCTCATCTACACGACACCGCTGCCACTGGCTTGTTTCGTTGTTAGGACGACGACGGTCGCTTGGTCAGCCCCAGGCAGTGAGGGTCGTCGACCTCGCCGAAGATCTGCTCGCCTCGCGCTCTCTCGGTCGTTCGGTCGTTTCGAGGAGTGAAAGTTATGAAAGACCGATTGATAAGGGGGTTCCTTGGTTTCCGGAAAGGGAATAATGGGCCAGTGTATGTATTCCGAACGGGATGATAAACACTATGCGCGATTGTGATTCCGAAAAGCAATGAGCAGTTGGGACAACAGTAGGCTCGGATGTGTGGGTTCTCTGTTTGGAGCAGAGCAAACAAATGCACTCTCAGAAAGAAGTCTTGCAGTCCCGTATTTGAATTACAAAAATGACATATATGGAAATATTTATCGTTATAACTAAAAATGATAGATATTTGATTGATTCGGTCTTTACTTGGTGGAAACTCATTTTAACTAAAAAAAAATGTATATGAGATAGTAATTTATTTCCACAAAAATTTTTTTACTACTACAAGAATTGTTTCACCACGATGTGGCTCCTTCAGGTATTACATTGTACTGTCTGATGGTATTCACTGTAACCGAGTTTAAATACATTGTTAGGTACGTGAGCAAATATTGGAAGCACAAGTCATATAAACTCTAGGTGTTTATTGGAGTTTGCCGCTAAAAATGCCATTAAGCAAAGATATTCTGTAATGGAGACTTATCAACATCTGTTTGTTCGTTCAAAAGGATTTTACGGGTATTATACCTGTTGATTTCAAGAAATTCTAAAAGTGTTAATCTAGGACTTTTGCTTTCAACGTGGATAATTTCATAATTATTGTTGAAATTATGCCTGAATTCCTTAAGATGATTAGCATATGTCGAATGTATAGAATTGGATATATAACCCCTTTAGTGTTTTTGGACACGTTTCTTGAATGATCTACCAGTCTGGCCAATGTATACTAAAGGGCAATCGTTGTAGACTCCGGATTTATTTTCTTTATTTGTTAGATCTTTATTGTTTTTTATGTAGGTACTAAGGTTATTAATTGTCTTAAAAGCTGCGTTATAATTGAAACAACTTTTGAAATATTTAGCAATATTTTCAGATAATCCATTGACATAAAATGACGAAAAATATTTCTGTTGTCCTCTTTTATGATTGGGTACACGAGATTTAATGCCATTTTCTTTTGTTTATTGGATACCATTTTGTAATGGTATTACCCTATTCTTCAGGACAAAGGAAAAAAAAATTCCATATTATAAACTACATACCACAAATAAGTAACAAAATTCACAATAGACTTAAACAGAAAAATATTAATTATTTGTACAAATAAGAAAAACATAGGTTCTTAGCAAAGACTGTCGTGAAACGTGTTAAAAAAGCGGTATACACAAATTATATTGTAATGAATGCCCTGCATTTTACATAGGTCAAACAGGACCATCTATAAACATAAGGATTTAAGAACATATAATAAAAAAAGTATATTACCTAATAAAATAACATCTGTTTTTTCGGAGAATTGTATAAATAACAACCATTTCATAGATTTCAGTAGAAC
This sequence comes from Megalocaria dilatata, assembly GCA_034642435.1. Classification (NCBI taxonomy): domain Eukaryota; kingdom Metazoa; phylum Arthropoda; class Insecta; order Coleoptera; family Coccinellidae; genus Megalocaria; species Megalocaria dilatata. Next base: position 35,598,807 of record CM067854.1, read on the forward strand.
TGAGATCTGAATGAACTTTGAATATCAAAACAGATTTAATCTATTAGTCTTCTACAATTTAAATTTCAAAAGAATTTTTTGAAAACTTTTAGATTTAAATTAATGTCCAATAATAAGCACTGCTTATTAGGAGTTTTTTATTCCATTTGATATTGTATAGTGAATTTTGATTTTTATACGTCTATTAAATGTAAGCAGTGCGACATTAATTAAATTTTAAAAGTTTTTAAAAAAATTTTTTTGAAATCAAAATTGTAGAAAACTAACAGATTAAATCTGTTTGATATTCAAAGTTTGTAATTATCCTTCTATCCAGTAAAAAACCGCATCTTATTATTTTAGAACTGGCATTTTACACGTAGGTAATAAAAGCAGAAGAATGGACCCTTTAGAAATTTTGAAAATATGTTTAGCACATGGTAAGAAGCTACCAATCACAAATGAACAACTTGAATTGAATTTATCACCATTGCTTTTATCTGTAAAAGATTAGGACCGAACTAACACCATATTTTTACACTCTTCAAAATTGTACCTGTCATCTACCCTACCATTATACATAGGATTTTAAGTTTTGTTCTCTTCAGTTTTGATAATGGACTAATAACCCGAAACATATGTCACATCAAATAAACAGTGAAACTTAACCAAAGTTGTTTTTATTTATTATACTTTTTTATTAACTTTGTTCTTTGATTATATGTTATAAGAATTGGCCTATCTGACCTATTTGTATATGTAGCATTACAATCATCACATTTAATTTGATAAATCCCCGATTCGGAAAAGTTAGGGCCTATTTCTATATTGTTCACCAACATCTAAACTAAATAATTTCTTTTTACTGCTGAAAAATTAATTCCCATTTAATGAAGACCATCAGAGATCCTACTTCCTAGTATATACCTAGTATATAAGCCATTGAAAACCATATTCTTCATAAGGAACATTTATATTGATATAAAATTGTTTCAAAATATTCTGGTAAGCTTCCTTTTTAATCATTTTGTCAATGATTTAAGTTCTATAGCTATTTTTCACAGCTATAGTTTTAATTATATTGCCTTGTCGGAAAACGACTTCGTTCAACGGGATGCTCAAAAGTCTATGAATGAAACAATAGAATGTTGACATTTTAATTTGCCATGACTGATTGGATTTTAATGGATTATAGTATCAGTATTGATAGGTTTTCTAAAAATGTCGAATTCGAACTTATCGTTACAATGCCTTATATCAAGATCTAAGAAGTTGATTGAAGAATTTTCTTCTATTTTTACTGTGAATTTAATATTTTCATTTCTGCTATTCAAATAATTAAAAAATTGCGATAGCAGCCTGTCAGTTCTAGTCCAAATCCAAAATACGTCATCTACATATCTAGCCGAACAAGTGTGAATTTTTGGAATAAAATTGTTATAATGTTTCACCTAGAGCCAACCGTATATTCCATTAATTTAATGGTTAATAATTTGGTAATTTACATAAAAATAATGAAGATAAAACAAATAATGACATGAAAATCTGGAGATTCAAACCTCTATGGTGTATAGTGGTCAAACATGTAGGTCCTGAGAGACATATAAGAATGGAATTCATGAACCCCCTAGGAGTTTTAAGGAAGACATCACACACTCAATATGCCGGTCATTCCCGATAATTAGTCCCAATATATTTGATGGTTATTTCTGTCCCGTTTACGTATATTTTTTCTTATATGTATTCACAAGAATTTATTGTTACTTTCACCTCTGTTTTTCAAGTTTTTGACTTTCAAAATTGAATATGAAGAAGGCATGTTGGCGAAGTAATTGTTGTAAATTAATGAATGATGGAAATATTCTGCATCATTTTATTTGATTAAAATAAATTTTCATCAATTGAATTCATATATCGGGTGTTTCTTTTAGAGTGATATAATTTTCGATAGGGATAAGAAGCCATGTTGTTTTGACATTTATGTTCAATAAGCATTGACAAATAACCATGGAAAGACTCACCCCGCTACAGCGTTTGCAAATTGATGAAATGTATTTTCAAAAATCAGTGTTCTATTCGCCAAACTTATAGAGCATTTCGTGAAACTTATGGTTTACATAATCGTCCATCAGCGCAGCTTATTCATTTCGGACAACATTTTCTCTACTCGATGCAACAACAACAAGACAAAGAACTGTAGCTACAGAAGAAAATATCGCTGCTGTAAGTCATAGTTTTAATGATGATCCAGATTTGTCTATTCGTCGACGTTCACAACAAGTTGGACTCTGTGCATTCACCAAATGGAAAATTTTGCGTGAAGATCTTCGTCTACACCCATACAAGATCCAATTGGTTCAAGAACTAAAGCCACTTGACCATAATAAGCGTCGTTTGTTTGCTGATTGTGCGTCAGAACAGTTGATCCACTTTTTTATCGTAAAATTGTGTTTAGCGATGAAGCTCATTTCTGGTTGAAGGGCTATATAAACAAGCAAAATTAGCATATATGGAGTGAAAACAATCCTCAAGAAATTCTGCAGGTTCCATTGCATCCTGAAAAATGCACTGTATGGTGTGCTTTACACGCTGGATGCATCATCGGTCCATATTTATTTAAAAACTATGCTGGAGCTAATGTTATAGTGGATGGTGCTCGTTACAGAACGATGATCAATGATTATTTGTTTCAAAATTTGAATTTGAGTGGTACAGACCCAGAAGTATTCTGATTCCAACAAGATGGTGCTACACCGCATGCTGCTACCGTAACAATTGATTTATTGAAAGAAATATTTAGCGATAACATTATTTCGAGAAATGGTCCAACTAATTGGCCTCCAAGATCATGCGACATAACTCCACTGGATTATTTTTTTTGGGGTTATGTCAAGTCATTGGTTTATGCTGATAAATCAGAAACAATAGACGCTTTGGAAGCCAACATAACTCGTGTTATTGATGAAATAAGGCCTGAATTACTCAAAAAAGTAGTCCAAAATTGGTCTGGTCGAATGGGGATCCTCAGAGCTAGTCGTGGTGGACATATGCCGGAAATTATTTTTAAAATATAAATGTCATAAAATTATCTTTCAAATAGAAAAAAAATTTGGCTTCAATCTTAATTTGAATGTGTTTTATTTTAATTTAAACTTCTATCTCTCTAAAATAAAAACCCGCTATTTTTACCCTCAGATAGTGTCAGAAGAGAATAGGATAATTAGATTACTCATATTATTAGCAAATCACCCCGATATCGAGAATACATTCAAGGCCCCTCGTATTAATTGTAGCTTAACTTGAAATATAAAATCTCTAGGTTATTTTCTAATAGGACACGCCAAATATTCACATTTGGACGAAACGTACAAAAAACATTTTCAGTGGTTTGAAAAATTTGTTAAAACTGGATGGAGGTTTGCTTTCATCATAAGTACAAACACATTCAAATCAAATTCCTAACTGTACGACATATGAGTTCATTCAATTGAGGACACTCCAATGAAGTACACCTCATTCAAATTACAGATCTCATAATTCATTTTCAGAATTAATTCATTCCACATATGCGAAATTTTTCACTACAAATCGTTCAAATATCAAAACACTAGCGTCTCATCCGCCTTCAAAATTATGACAAAATATTGACACATGAAGCACCTGTTAGTAATGAAGAAGCCATCAAATTTCGGACTCGCATTCGAAATTGATTGAAAAATAACTTCAAGATGCGCTTTGATCGCTTTATATTTAGAACTCGTGAATATTTTAAAATTAGGCCGAATGCTCGTTTATAACCATGCAACGTGTGAAAAATGGATAGGATTCTCGAGCTTTGTCATCGTTACGAAATAATATAATCGGAGATTTATTGGGATGCTTCATGGAAGGGGATTATATTCACAAGTTATATCAACAATTTCTTTGATTTTCCGCTGATCAAGGAGTCTGATGAAAACGTGGTTTTCACTGAAAAGGTTTTCAGAATTTCACGAAAGAAAGAATTATCGATATATCACATAAAGAAGTGCTGAAACTGCCAGAAGAAGCTTGATTTTGCTGTATATTTCAGTAAGGCGTACATTGATAAATTACATAAGGTCGTGAGTTCGAATCCTGTTCAGGTGGGAAAAAAATTTTCTAGCAGGACGGGTGTTGCCTAAAATTTCACTGTTGGGCCGAAAATTAACTGTGCTGTGACCTAAAGTGGCGTAAGATCGCAGTTACAAAGCCTAACACATCTGAACTCTTTACTCGTGGAATAAGCCTACTGGGGAAACCACGTTAAGAAAAAGTGCAGAGCAAACTATCGCGTGTTTTTTTTTAGAGTGATAAAGCTTTCGATAGGGATAACTGTGGCAGAAGGTATTATAGAAGCCATGTTGTTTTGACATTTCTGTTGAGTAAGCATTGACAAATTATCATCGGAAGACTCAAGCCGCAACAACGTTTACAAATTATTAAAATTTCAAAATCATTGTTCTATTCGCCAAACTTATAGAGCACTTCGTGAAGTTTATGGTTTAAATAATCGTCCATCAGAGCAGCTTATTCGTAGAACTATCGATAGATTTCGAACAACATTTTTCTACTCGATGCAACAACAACAAGACAAAAACTGTACGTACAGAAGAAGTTAGACTCTGTGCATCCACTACATGGAAAATTTTGCGTGAAGGTCTCGGTCTACAAAATCCAGCTGGTTCAAGAACAGTTTGAAGTTGCTCCATTTTCTTATCGTAAAATTGTGTTTAGTGATGAAGCACAATTCTGATTGAACGGCTATGTAAACAAGCAAAATTACCGTATACGGAGTGAAAACAATCCTCAAGAAATTCTGCAGGTTCCATTGCATCCTGAAAAATGCACTGTATGGTGTGTTTTACACGCTTGAGGCATCATCGATCCATATTTCTTTAAAAACGATGCTGGAGCTAATGTAACAGTGAATGGTGCTCGTTACAGATCGATGATCAATAATTATTCTTCTCAAAATTTGAATGGTATCGACCCAGAAGTGTTTTGATTCCAATAAGATGGTGCTACACTTCATGCTGCTTACGTAACAATTGATTTATTGATAGAAAGATTTGGTGATAACATTATGCGAGAAATGGGCTAATTAACTGACCTCCAAGATCATGCAACATAACTCCACTGGATTATTTCCTTTGGAGTTATGTCAAGTCATTGGTTTATGCTGATAAACCAGAAACAATAAACGCTTTGGAAGGTAACATAACTCGTGTTATTGAATTAATTAGGTCTGAATTACTCAAAAAAAAAGGTCCAAAATTGATCTGGTCGAATGCGGTTCCTCAGAGCTTGTCGTAGTGGGCATATGCCGGAAATTATTTTTAAAACATAAATGTCATAAAATTATCTTCCAAATAAAAAAAAATTGGCTTCAATCTTAATTTAAATGTGTTTTATTTCAATTTAAAGTTCTTTCCCTCTAAAAAACACCCGATACCTGGTTGTGTGCAAACGTGTGCATATTACGTGTAAAGAATTGCTTGGTATCGAATTCTTTCTTGTAATTGATTAAACGTTAACCAATTAGTATGAAAATTCTTGGTTAAGCATACTTCAAATGGGACTTAGATTTTAATGGTTTATTTATAGCCTGAATACATATGTTAAAAATTACAAGTTTGATTGTTTACCCAAATTGAGGGTGTTGTTTCGGTGTAGTTTTAACTCTGACAACAGTGAAAACACTGTCTTGTTCGTGGAATAGTTCTTCTTCGAGCTTTTTCACCGTTGTCCAGTTTGATTGTGTTCATGTTTGGGTTCACTTTTCACCAATTACTATCTAATTACAAATAAATAATGTAGATAATACATTCACTTCCAAGCCTTTAGTGCGTTATGGGTTATTGAGAGAGAAGGTGTTTCTTGGAAGGTTAAAGTGAAAATGCGAATATAAAATAATTTAAGAGTAGAGATGTGTGTTATGAGTTAAGAGAACTTTAAACTAGCGAGTGGTTTATTTTATGCTTTTCGGGCAAGCGACAAAATGCAACTTCTTTGGGATTTTTTTCAAGGAGGTTCTGTGGCTAACTGATCAAAAAATGAGAATGTGGGTAGGGGCTCAAAAAAAGGGCCCAGGTAGCGAGAAATCTGTCTCTTCGTGTCGAAACGGCGTCGAGTTTCAATGGGTTGCTACGAAAAATATGAGGAACAAATACTTTTGTTTCTTAACTGGTGTTCAGGCCCGTTTGGGTTTCTAGGAAAAAATTAGACATATTTTAAAGGCCTAGATTTTTGAACTTTGGGGACATAATTGGTATATGTTATATATATATATATATATAGATATATATCTGCATAATAAATTAAAAATTCCTTGTTCGATTTGAAATCCGAACATTATGAAGAAAATCATTTTTTCAATTCTCTGAATCGCCTTATCACGGAAACGGCGATACTTACGAAAAAATACACAGAAATTTTTTGTTGAAAACTGGATGATCTACAATTTTTGTCTGAGCTGTTTCCGCTGACAACTCAGCGTTTAGCTGGAAAACGATAAAAAACCATTTCTGAAAACTTTCACCATCGATAAAATTTGTTGCACAAGGTTAATCGATATGGACTTTTAAAAATTAATTTATAATAATATTTCGAACATTCATACCAATTTTGAGCTCTATGGGATTTTTTGTTAACTTAAATGTCTCATTTGACCCAACTAATTGTATAAAAATATAAACATTATTATAAGGTTTTTGTAACATTCTAAGACAAAAGTGATGTATAAAATAGGTTGTGCAGATAGTCGGCTATGGCCAAAGTTGTATGGTTACACTATTTGTCAAAGATTGTTGATTGTCATCAGGTATATAATCCATGAAATAATGTCGCAACTAGAGAAAAAGAACAAGTAGAATATTTTTATAGAAAAGGTTTTCGAAACATTGAAAAATTAGTGCAACTGACTGAACTGGGGAAAAGTCCTGTATATAAGACAATAAAGAGGATAAAAAATGGCATTGATATGAGGTATAAATCGGTTTCCGGAAGACCGCATAAGATTAAAGGAAACAATTTAAACGCTTTACTGGACTTAGGACGACATAATCCGTGCCTGGAGTTCCGTAAATTGACTAGCAGATTTGGAAATCAACGAAAAATAAAAGTATATCCAGAAACTGTCCGCATGTCACTGAAAACGTAAGGCAACATATCAAGGAAACCAAAAAACATCCCTATAATGACGCCCTTGCAAAAGGAACGAAAGATAGAAGTTTGTCAACGTTTTCAACAAGATAATTTTAATAATGTCTTTATATGTGATGAAACTTGGTGGAAATCACTTAAAACCCCCATCAAACAACCTGTTACCGCTCAAATTCCAAGTTTCCCACCAAAATAACGGTTTGGGGAGCAATATGTCAGCGTAGTGCTACGCCTTTCTGTATAGTTGATGGTACCATCAATTGTGAAAAGTATTGTGGCAGTCTAAACGATTTTCTCCTTGAAACGGCGCATGCTTTATATCCAGAGGGGTGGCGTTTTTAGCAGGAGAATGCAAGCATACTTCGGTCTATACTCAAGCTCGAATGCAAGAACACCAAGTGGCTAGCAGCTTCACCAGATCTTAGTCCCATTGAAAACATATGGGGACTAATGAAGATTGCAGTTGAACGAGCAGCGCCACGAAATAAAGATGATTTAATTCAGTCAGTTATACAGTCGTGGACTACCATCAACGAAAATTATGGAGGTGGTCTAGTTTCAGATGTGCGACGACGTTTAGTCAAGTGTTTAGAAGGACCAATTAGAAAAAGTACAGTCTCATCTTTCTCCTATCATTCGATAAAGCTGCCGTTGGCCGGACATCAATGACGACCTTCAAGGCGTTACACACACATTTGATTACGCAACGAAATCGGTTAGAAGGTAATTGACATAGCTGTACCCATCAGAAACGAAGCCAAATCCAACAACAGACCCGATCGGTATCCTAAATGTATGCCTGCCTATAGGTTGATACGAACGAGTATATTATACGTCCTCGGAATGTTGGCGCCAAAAATTTAGAACCAGATAAGATCCATACACCTAACCGGATATTGCAATCAGATAGCCAGGAGAAAATCGCTTAGATTTACATGTGATCAGATCGAAACGCTCGTTATGTATAAAATAATATTGATTATTTCCACAATTTATTAAGTTAACGAGAATTGTTTCACCTGTAGCTTCGTCAAGTTTACATCTTGAATTTACTCTTCAAATTACACATTCACTTCTTATACAGGGTGTCCAACGAATATTTGACCCCTCCCAGAACTCAGAAACGAAGAATTTTCGAAGATTTAAAAAAAACAGGGCAACTTCTGTTCGAACTTTATTTAGAAAAAACCACCCCCACGAAGCCACGTGGCATCAACCCCCAACATTTTTTGAATAGGGAAGAGATGTCGAGTGTTGGTTAGTTTGAAAGTAATTTATCTTCTGTGCAAAACCCAGTTAACATTTTCAAAATCAGTCCACTATTCAAGAAATAATGTAATAATTGAACTTACCGTCAAAAGGTGATGTTCAACAGACAGTTGAACCGCCCAAACTCAAGAACCTGAGAGTTTTGAAGAAACCGAAAATAATTTTCAAGTTCTGTATTAGGGAGAAAGAGTTGCTAAGACGCCATTGTTTCGAAAAAACCACCTGAGGGTGACAACAACCCCCAATTTTTTTTGAATAGGGAAGAGATGGCTGATGTGTTTTAATGGGTTACTTCTAACTGGATGATTGTTATTCCAGTAAATCTAGAATTGTCGTCATTCCGATAGTATAATTTGAGAATTTCTATTCTTTCTTCCATAGAATAGACCATTTTCGCCCTGTAAGTAATGGGTATTTTTTAGAGTGACAGAACTTCAAATAGAAATAAAACACATTTAAATTAATATTGAAGTCAAATTTTTCTTTTATTTGAAAGATAATTTTATGATATTTATGGTTCAAAAATAATTTCCGCATAACCGCATTCGTCTAGACCAATTTTTCGAGTAATTCAGACCCTATTTCATCAATAACACGAATTATGTTGGCTTCCAAAGCGTCTTTTCTTTCAGGTTTATCAGCATAAACCAATGACTCGACATAACCCCAAAGAAAATAATCTAGTAGAGTTAAGTCGCATGATCTTGGAGGCCAATTAATTGGAACATTTTTCGAAATAATGTTATCGCCAAATCTTTCTCTCAATAAATCAATTGTTAAGGCAATTTTCAGGATGCAATGGAACCTGCAGACCTTCTTGAGTATTGTTTTCACTCCATCTACGGCAATTTTGCTTGTTTACAGCCGTTCAACCAGAAATGAGTTTCATCACCAAACACAATTTTACGAAAAAAAAGTGGATCAACTTCAAGCTGTTCAAGGGCCCAATCAGCAAACAAAGGACGCTTATTATGGTCAAATGGCTTTAGTTCTTGAACCAGTTGGAACTTGTATTGGTGTGAACCAAGATCTTTCCTTCTGTACGAACAGTTCTTTGTCTAATTTATGATAGATTGGGCCGTTGCTTGGTAGAAATCAGTTGTAATTGTCATTATAAAATAAAACACTTGTTTACATTTTCTACTTTATTTTTGGTATTGACGTACGTTTCGTCTTTGCTAGAAAGACTTCATCAGAATACCTTGGAAAAGACGAAACGTACGTCAATACCAAAAATAAAGTAGAAAATGTAAACAAGTGTTTTATTTTATAATGACAAGTTCTTTGTCTTGTTGTTGTTGTTGCATCGAGTAGAGAAAATGTTGTCCGAAATATCCGAAAAAAATAAATAGTATATCGATAGTTCGACGAATAACCTGCTCTGATGGACGATTATGTAAATCATAAATTTCACGAAGTGCTTTTAGTCAAACGTTTTGCAAAAGGCTGAATTCAGTTCAATGCTAGTTTCTTTCGTTATTCCTTCAAAATTTTTTCTTTTTTGTTTGAACTATAGTTGTTATTGATGCAATTTGCCTAATCATATTTAGTTCAATAAAAACTTACCACGATTCATAGGTACATTTACCAACCTATTTTATACTGTAATATGCAGACATTTTCTGACTAATAGGGTGAACTAAATTCAATGGTATTTTCTTTCGTTATTCGTTCAAAATTTTTTCTATTTTGTTCGAACTATAGTTGTTATTGAGTGCAATTTGCCTAATCATATTTAGTTCAATAAAAACTTACCACGATTCATAGGTACATTTACCAACCTATTTTATACTGTAATATGCAGGCATTTTCTGACTAATAGGGTGGTTCGATGTATGATGAATTGTGATATCAGTATACATCGCTTTACAAAGAATACTAAATTCCTTCTGATGTTTAAACACCGCTACAGTTCGTTTCACTTCTCAGCAACATAGTGTATTTAATTATTGCGATTTTTAATTTTCTCTCATTCTTTGTTTCAAAATAATGAAAGAATAAGTGAAATACGGCGGTACACTACATTGACCAAAAACGTTGTTTTCTTCATTAAACCAGGAACTAATTGGCCGATATTTTATTAGGTCTAACTTCATACTAAGAGTATTCATTTGAAGATTTCAAAAATAGTGAAAAATCGTTTTTTATGTCAATAAACCCAAAGTATCTATATATATAAAAGAAAGTCGTGTTAGTTACTTCACTTATAACTCAAGAAAGGCTGAACCGATTTAGCTGAAAATTGGCAGGGAGGTAGTTTAGAGCCAGGAGAAGGACATAGGACTTTTTATCCCGTTCTAATAAAAATATTAACTACGAATAGAAATTTATGTTTGAAGAGTTTTTGGAAATGTTTTACTTTCGATCCGATAGACTGCGCTATCATCGCAGCATTATTCTATATTAATTGCAGTTAGTCCCGATAGTTAGTGCTGCGATCAAATTGAGAAAAATATCTGAAATTTTGTTGTTATTATTGTGTTTGTTCAAGTCGCGTGCTAATTAAAATATCAACTACGAATTGAAATTGATGTTTGAAGAGTTTTTGGAAATGTTTTAGTTTCGATCCGATAGACTGCGCTGTCATCGCAGCATTATTCTATATTAATTTCAGTTAGTCCCGATAGTTAGTGCTGCGATCAAATTGAGAAAAATATCTGAAATTTTGTTGTTATTATTGTGTTTGTTCAAGTCGCGTGCTAATTAAAATATTAACTACGAATAGAAATTGATGTTTGAAGAGTTTTTGGAAATGTTTTACTTTCGATCCGATAGACTGCGCTGTCATCGCAGCTTTATTCTATATTAATTTCAGTTAGTCCCGATAGTTAGTGCTGCGATCAAATTGAGAAAAATATATGAAATTTTGTTGTTATTATTGTGTTTGTTCAAGTCGTGTGCTAATTAAAATATTAACTACGAATAGAAACTGATGTTTGAAGAGAATTTGGAAATTATTGTGTTTGTTCAAGTTCAAGTCGTGTGCTGATTAAAATATTAACTACGAATAGTAATTGATGTTTGAAGAGTTTTTAAGTGTGCCTAAAAAACGATAATTTTTGCGAATTTAGAGTGGAATCGAAGTAAGTATATTTTGTATAAATTTTTTATCAAATTTACACGTGAGTTATAGAACAACCAACCTAACCTATAAATTTATTTGTGTAGGTCATAAATATTGTATTTATTCATGTTTGAAATAAAAAAAATTATTAAAAAATTAAATAAAAAAATTATTAAAAATTATATACTTTAAACAAATTAAAATTAAAACTAAGTCATAAGAAAATGAAAATTGAATGAAATTGTGGACATTTTGGAAACATTTTTGCAAAACCATAACCAGTTGTTGCAATTGTTCAAGACTTTTTCTAACAAACTGCAAAACGACAACTACGCCATTATCATTAAAGCAGACAAAGTGCCCTATGGAGAGCACGCAGGCACATATAATGTTCCAACTATTAATGAAGTTGCAGTTGTTATGGCTGGTGACCCATGTGAACGTCGGGATATTCGCATTCAACGCAGAGATAATACGATTCAAATAATTCAAGACAATCATCGTTCTTCTACGATGCATTGCAGTATCCGTTGATATTTTAGGAAGGACAAGATGGATACCATTTAAATATTAAACAAAGGAATCCAACTACAGGTACAACTTATAGACTATCTTACAGATTTTTTTTTTTCAAATAATTTCTGTATCTCTCATATATATATTTATTTGCAGGTGAAGAACTGATTAAGAAAGTGAGTGCTATGAACTTCTACGCATATCGATTGATGATTCGTGCTAATGAAGACAATACCATTCTCCGATGCAGACAGCTATTTTCTCAGTATATTGTCGATATGTACGTAAAAATCAAAAGTGAGAGATTACGATATAAAAAATTTAATCAAACAATACTTCGTGCTGAGGAGTACATTCATTTGCGTGACGCCGTTATTGGTAACGTAGATGCAACTAATGACATCAACAACATCGGTAGCGCATATATTCTGCCATCATCATACATTGGTAGTCCGCGTCATATGCAAGAGTATATTCAAGACGCCATGGCTTACGTACGTGCATATGGCCGACCAGATCTTTTTATCACATTTTCGTGTAATCCAAACTGGGATGAAATTCAAAGTTTGTTGTTGCCAGGTCAAACATCGATGCATCGCCATGATATCACTGCACGTGTTTTTAAACAATAATTCAAATCTTTGATAAATTTGATTACACATCACTCGGTATTTGGTGAAACACGTTGTTGGCTTTACTCTGTGAATGGCAAAAACGAGGTTTACCTCATGCGCATATTTTGGTTTGGTTGGTGGATAAAATACGTCCAGAAGAAATCGACAAAATTATTTCAGCCGAAATTCCAGATCCAAATGTTGATCAAGAATTGTTTGACATTGTAACTACTAATATGATCCATGGTCCATGTGGTACTCTAAACATGATGTCACAATGACAATGGAAAATGTACGAAACGCTTTCCAAAACAATGCCAGTCTGACACTTTCACCAATATTGATGATTATCCATCTTACCGGCGTAGAGACGTAGACAATGGCGGTCAATCATGTGAATTGCGTCTGTCAAACGGTGTGAGAATAGATATTGATAATCGCTGGGTAGTTCCATATTCACCATTGCTGTGCAAAACCTATAAAGCGCACATAAACGTTGAACTATGCAGTTCAGTGAAATCTATAAAATACATTTGTAAGTATGTTCACAAGGGCAGTGATAAAGCTGTATTCACTGTTCAAAATGTAAATGACAATGACGAAATTACACGTTATCAAATGGGTCGATACATAAGCAGTAACGAAGCTATTTGGCGCATTTTTACGTTTCCTATACATGAAAGGGATCCTGCTGTTATACATTTGGCTGTGCATCTTGAAAACGGACAGCGTGTTTACTTTACAGAACAGACTGCACTACAACAAGCTTTAACGGCTCCAAAAACAACTCTTACTGAATTTTTCAACCTTTGTTGCCGACAAGATGTTGGTCAATTCGCAAGGACATTAATGTATACTGATGTTCCAAAATTTTTACGTGGAATAAACAATCAAAAAATTGGGAACCAGGGAAACGAGGCATTCCAGTCCCAGGATTCACCGACATATTTATGACAAATAATTTAGGTCGATTATATACAATAACGTAAATAGAGGTCATTCTTGATAGAAGGTATATAAAATAATATAAATATTTTAAAAAATTTTAAACAATTTTAAAAAATTAGCCTTCTACATATTTAACTCCAAAAGATTATATTTTATGTCATGATATAAGTGGTACTTATACGACATTAGTTTAATTTATTTTCAGAAGTTATAATCATTGAATATAATCTTTTGGAGTTAAATATGTAGAAGGCTAATTTTTTTAAAATTGTTTAAAATTTTTTAAAATATTTATATTACGATTATATACAGTTCATCCTAAGCAACGCGAATGTTTTTTTTGCGTTTGTTATTGGTTAACGTTCCGGGACCAACATCTTTCCGATATTTGCGTAAAGTCGATGGTACTTTGTACGACACTTTCTTCGATGCGTGTCGTGAGTTACATTTATTGGAGGATGATAACCATTGGGATCTCACACTTGCAGATGCAGCACTGAGCTCATCTCCACAACAAATTCGTCAATTATTTTCAATAATATTGACTACGTGTTTTCCGTCAGCATACGTGAAGCATCTGCTCTGTGGAACAAATATAAAGACTCAATGAGTGAGGATATTTTACATCGGATTAGAATTACTAATCAAAATCAAAATATTGAAATCTCCGCAGAAATATATAATGAGTCATTAATAATGACTGAGGATATTTGTATTCTTATTTCGAATATGCCGTTCATCCATTTCGGCATGCGAGCGCCGAACCGCTCAGCAGTTGATACCATCAACAGCGATGTTCAACGGGAACAACACTTCGATAGAACTTCTTTGGCTACTTTTGTTGCCAATAATGAACAATTACTCACTGCTGAGCAACGAAATGTATATGATAAAATTAATGTGTCAATTGCATCGCAACAAGGTGGATTCTTTTTTTTTTGGACGCACCATGCAGGTGGTACTGGTAAAACATTCCTCATCTCACTGATACTTGCGCGCATCCGATCACAAAATCATATTGCATTGGCTATTGCTTCATCAGGAATCGCAGCAACGTTACTTGATAGTGGGCGAACGGCGCATTCAGCGCTTGAATTACCTTTGAATGTTCACACAAATCACGAAGCAATGTGTAACATAAAGAAGCATTCAGGCATGGCTCAAATTTTGAGAAAATGCAAAATTATAATCTGGGATGAATGTACCATGGCCATCAAGCATTTGCTTGAAGCTCTCGACAGGTCACTGAAAGATATCAAGGATAATACTAGGCTTTTCGGTGGTGCTCTATTGTTGCTGTCTGGTGATTTCAGACAAACATTACCAGTCATTCCACGCGCGACATATGCAGACGAAATAAACGCATGTTTAAAAGAATCTTATCTATGGCGAAGTGTCAGCAAATTATGCCTTACTATTAATATGCGCTGTCAACTTCAAAATGATCCATTAGCGTCAAGATTCTCTGAACAATTGTTGGATATTGGCAATGGTAAAATTGAATTGTATGAAGATACACAATATATTCGACTTCCAGAGAATTTTTGCAACATGGTGACTACCAAAGATGAGTTAATAAACAGTATTTTTCCAGATTTGAGACATAATTATACTAATCATGGATGGCTACGAGAGCGAGCAATTTTAGCTGCGAAAAATTTAGATGTTGATGCCATCAATTTCAAAATACAGCAATTACTGCCTGGTAATGAAACTACATTTAAATCGATCGACACCGTTGTTGATCCTGATGAAGTTGTTAACTATCCTGTTGAATTTTTAAATTCATTAGATTTACCTGGAATGCCACCACATAATTTGCGACTGAAGATTGGTTCACCTATAATTTTGCTTCGAAATTTGAATGCTCCGAAATTATGTAATGGGACGCGATTAGTTATAAAAAAACATTCTTGAAGCTACTATTTTGAGTGGAAAATTTCAAGGTGAGGTTGTACTTCTACCACGGATCCCAATGATTCCTTCAGATTCGCCTATACCATTCAAACGTTTACAATTTCCAATCCGCTTGGCATATGCTATGACTATAAATAAGTCACAAGGCCAAACAATGACGATTTGTGGCTTAGATTTAGAAAATCCGTGTTTTTCTCACGGTCAATTATATGTTGCGTGTTCCAGAGTTGAAAAACCATCGAATTTGTTTGTATATACGCCTCAAGTATTAACTAAAAATATTTATCAATAGCATTAAGATAAATTAAGTTTTTGTAAATTAATAAATAAATGCTATAAAATAGTTTCAGTAAAATATTTTTTACCTTTACTTAAAACAAGTTAACACATCTTCTACATTTCACTTCACTCGTACAGTATATGCATACTTACACACAGTATATACTCACATGCTACCGATCGGTCGAATTTGGATAAGTGTACATGACGTTAGATATTAATCTAACTCTTGAATAACAATTTTCATCCAAACAGTCCAGATTGTTACAGCTTATTAAAGAATGTTGGAAATTTTCGAATTAACGACGTGTGTACAGGACAACGTCTGTCGGGTCTGCTAGTTTTGGATAAATTCAACATAAATTTTGTGTCAATCTTGTTTTAATTTGGAAAATTTGTACAAATATTCAAAAACTAAAGTTTTTTTTTTTCACGGAAAAAATCCTCTATTCATTATATCCGAAATTCACTCAGAATAAACAACAGAACTTCTGTAATTTGATAGTCTTGTGAACTCTACTTTAATCTCGGCCTCTATAGAACTATGAGCTTTCAAGTTCTTGTTATTGTTCGAAACTGATGAAAGATTTCAAAATAACAAAATCGTGATGTCAGCAGGGGTATCATCTCCCTAACTTATCCCCATCTGGCCCGGAGTTAGAATGCGAATGTCGGATTTGTCTTCAGATCTTGAAAAAAGATGTTAACGATCTTTTGTTTTCCCCCTTTCAGATGCCGCCTCCTTTGATACAGTATAATCTTACGAATGATAAATTTATTTCTAACCAGCAGTAGGCAGCATCGTTATAGAGCAGAGAAGTGAGAGAAATAAATAAGTAATCAGACAAAACAACGAATCGCGCTCGAAACGGAAGGCCATATTGTCCAAATGTTTGTATTTTGCGAATATTGAACTGAAAACAGCGTCGAATGATTATATCACATTTCGTTGTTAAATTAAATTTCACCGTTTTCAAGCAAGGTGATTACCAAAATGAATAGCTTGAAATTGGTGTGTTCGGTTTTTTTTTGGAAAGATTAATATGAGAAAATATTCAACTGTTTCAACCATCACTATTTGGTATTTGATTATCTTTTAATTGATTTTTTCGGGATTATTATGTTTCAATACCGAAAAGTTTGAATACGTTCTCATAACTGCAATCTCAAGTAAAAAAAAATAATAACCAGGATACAAAAAGTGTTATGAAGTGTCTTCCCGTTAGGGAGAATTTATGTTATTTAAATATATATACATTCATTGTATATATATACAATACAATAAATATATGAACAATTTATAAACGTTGTTGCGGCGTAAGTCTTTCCATGATAATTTGTCAATGCTTACTGAACAGAAATGTCAAAACCACAGGGCTTCTACCTTCTGTCAAATCATAGTTATCTCTATCGAAAGTTCTATCGCTCTAAAAAGAAACACATATTTTTCAACATTGAAAACCGCGATATCTCATCCACGGTGATTCGTACGAAAAAAAGTGTTTGAATAATTTCTGTAGAGAACTTTATGACCTATAACTTTTGTTGGACCTATTTTCACGATAAAAATCAACGTTTCGGAGAAAAGTGGAAGAAACTTGAATTATTCACCTTTATATGGATTTCCATCACGTAAAGACTTATTCTATTAAATATATAATATGAATTGTATCTTCGTATTAACCCTATGGAAAGTTCTATTATTCTAAAAAAACACCCAAAATTATGTAGAATATGTACATACCCCATCATAGGTACTCACAACTAAAAGCGAATCATCACTGAGCGTCCCGCTAGAAAGTGCCAAAACGACAATACGTAGGAACACATTAAGTTCGCATGAACTACAAGATCTAAGCTTGATCACATCACTCCACCACAAACAACACACACAATAACTCAGTTGAGATCCCTCTCCCAGAAGCTGAATAAAGATTAACAAACACAGAGCGAAAGCCCCAGTGATTTACGTCCTGAAAATTCGCTGCATATTTATGCGATCAAAATGTAGAAATTGTCCCGCAAACTTTTTATGTTCATCACGAAATGCACCCGGTCCCTGTGCGGATGTATAAATTTCGAGATAATAGACCTTTCGGTCCATACGGGCCGAGAGACGACGTCCTCGCTGACCTCAACGGCGGCCGAAATAACGCAAAATCCGACGCTGATACCATCTCGGTACGAATTAAGATCATATCTCCCGAACTCGTTCGGCAAAATCATGCTAAATTACATGAATCAACAACGGAGTTGTCCCCTAAGAGTTATTACGTACGAGAAGGTAATGACCGTGAAGCTCTGCGTGGTTAAGGTCGACTGAGCCGGCTAAGCTGAAGTTTCGTTTAGGCCGCGATTACATTGTGAAGGAGGCTGTTAGCAAATACCGACGAGGTAATCCCCATGAAACTACCCAGGCCTTTTTTCCAAATTCTAACAAAAATGCAGTGCAAGCATTGACGTAATATATTGCGTCAATGGTAGTTGGGATCTAACCAATCTATTGTATTGAAATGAACTACATTCAAATTAAGATTGAAGCCAAATTTTTTTTTATTTGAAAGATGATTTTATGAAATTTATGTTTTAAAAATAATTTCCGGCATATGTTCACCACGACTAGCTCTGAGGAACCGCATTAGACCACACCAATTTTAGACCACTTTTTCGAGTAATTCAGGCCTTATTTCATCAATAAAACGACTTATGTTGCCTTCTAAAGCGTCTATTGTTTCTGGTTTATCAGCATAATGCAACGACTTGACATAACCACAAAGAAAATAATCCAGTGGAGTTATGTCGCATGATATTGGAGGCCAATTAATTGGACTACTTCTCGAAATAATGTTATCGCCAAATCTTTCTTTCAATAAATCAGTTGTTACGGTAGCAGTATGAGGTGTAGCACCATCTTGTTGAAACCGAAAAACTCTTGGGTCGATACCATTCCAATTTCGAAACCAATAATCATTGATCATCGATCTGTAACGAGCACCATTCACTGTAACATTAGCTCCAGCATTGTTTTTAAAGAAATATGGATCAATTATGCCTCCAGTGTAAAGCACACCAAACATGCATTTTTCAGGATGCAATGGAACCTGCAGAACTTCTTGAGGATTTTTTTCACCCCATATACGGAATTTTGCTTGTTTACATAGCCGTTCAACCAGAAACGAGCTTCATCACTAAACACAATTTCACCACAAAAAAGTGGATCAACTTCAAGCTGTTCTAGGGCCCAATTAGCAAACAAACGACGCTTATTATGGTCAAGTGGCTTTAGTTCTTGAACCAATTGGAATTTTATGGGTGTACACCAAGATCTTCACGCAAAATTTTCCATGTGGTGGGTGCACAGAGTCGAACTTCTTGTGAACATCGACGAATAGACATCTGGATCATCATTAACACTATGACTTACAGCACGCGGTATTTTCTTCTGCACGTACAGTTCTTTGATTTTTGTGTTTGTTGCATCGCGTAGAGAAAATGTTGTCCGAAATCCATCGATAGTTTGACGATTAAGCTGCTCTGATGGACGATTATGTAAACCATAAATTTCACGAAGTGCTCTCTGAGTTTGGCGAATAGAACACCGATTATGAAAATGAATTTCAACAATTTGTAAACGTTGTTGTGGCGTGAGTCTTTCCATGATAATTTTTCAATGCATACTGAACAGAAATGTCAAAATAACATGGCTTCTACCTTCTGTCAAATCACAGTTACCCCTATCGAAAGTTTTGTCACTCTAAAAAAAAACACCTGATAGTTTTTTCCCTCGAAAGGATGAACCTGAATCTTTTATTCCAGGTTCTTTAATTATAGTCCGTCTTCAAAGTATCCGGAAAAAACAAAGCTCAATTGTAATATATTTTTAATTCTTGAATTAGAAAATTATAACGAAATATTCATCTTATTTACTAATACAACCGCCATTTAACTGCAAACACTTGACTAAACGTCGAGGTACACCTGAAACCAGATCACCTCTATAATTTTCAGTGATGGTCGTCCAGGACTGTAAAACTGACTGAATTAAATCATCCTTATTTCGTGGCGCTACTCATCCAACTTTAATCTCCATTAGTCCCTATAGGTCTTCAATGGAACTGAGATCAGGTGAAGCTGCTGGCCATGAAATGGTTGTCACTTGGTGTTCTTGCATCCAAACTTGAGTATAGGCTGAAGTATGACATCTGCATTATCCTGCTGAAAAAGCCACCCTTTTTTGTTTATAAAGAATGCAAGGAGAAAATGGTTTTGAATGCCACAATACTTTTCACTATTATTTGTACAATCAGCTATACAAAGAGGCGTAGCACCACGCTGAGATATTGCTTCACAAACCATTATTTTGGTGGGAAATCTGGAAATTTGAACGGTAACAGGTTGTTTTGATAACCAAGTTGGTGGAAATCACCAACTTGGTGATTTCCACCAAGTTGAAAACAACTTTCTTCAGATATGAAGATTTTATCAAAATTATCGTATTGAAAACGTTGTCAAGCTCTATCCTTCGTTCTTTTTGTAAAGGTCTCATTATAGAGATCTTTTTTGGTTTCCTTGATAGCCTTGTCTTTTCAGTGAAACACGAACGGTTTCTAGACATACTTTTATATTTCGTTGATTTCCAAATCAACCCCAGGCGCGAATTGTGTCGTCCTAAGGCCAATAAAGCGTTTGAATTGTTTCCTTTAATCTTAGGCGGTCTTCTTGAAACTGGTCTATGCCTCATATCCATACCATTATTTATTATCTTATTAGTCAATTACACTAATTTTTTAACATTTTGAATACGTTTTCTATACAAATATTTTACCTGATATTGATTTCTCCCATATCACTTGGTGAAACATTTTTAAATTAATAAAGTGAATAAAAACAACCTTGCTTAAGTTTCACTGTTTATTCGATGTCTTTTGTTGCATACCTATGATATATTTTGCATTTGGTGAGGTTCTATTAGACAATTAGGAATGTTTCTGAATTCGTTAAATTCATTTTTCAATTCTATCAAATTCACTATTTAAATCGAAAATTCACAAAAAACAATAATTTTTTTTGATATTCAGACCACAAGAAATGTTAATTCCCTTGAATTAGACATATTAAGAAAATTCACTTACACAGATTCGTTAATATACAATAACAATTCCCACCCTCATAAAAAAAGTCTCCTTTTCACGCCCTTGTACATAGATTACTATCAACCCCTCTCGCAATAAAAAACTTCAACAAAGAAATTGAAGTTTTGAAGCCATCAGCGTCGAAAAATGGTTACAATACGAACGTAATCGATAAATTAATTTTTAAAACACAGCATAAAGAAGCTCTAACTTCTCCTTACCCTATTCTAAAATAGACAGACATCAAATAAACGGTGAAACTTTAGCCAAGTTGTTTTTATTTACTTTATTAAATAATTCACCTATTTTCTTTTTTCTGGTTGACACATTTTTCATAAATTGTATACCTGTTGACAATCAACAATATTTGGCAAATAGTGTTACCATGCAACTTTGGCCATAGCCGACTATCTGCACAACCTATTTTATACATTACTTTTGTCATAGAATGTTACAAAAAAGAAGTATATTAAAATTATGAAATATAATAAATTCCGGATTCTTTCTAGACGGGCCAAACTTTACAACAATAGAAGTTTAGCTGAGCCTTATACATATCAACAAACTTTACATTCAATTAACATTGTAAAACACGTGGATTTACAGCATGATTACTCGAAACGAAAGACTCAAAGACAATAGGACGTAATAACACAAAGATAGCCTCGTATCGCTCATAGGGTACCTGGTCATAGAAAATTCATATAAATTTACGGAATTCTAGAGAGTAATGGACCCTTTTTGCATGATGATCTCAACATAAAATTTTTCCATTAACCAGCTAATATGCGATTGTGTGCTAACACCACTATCGGCGTTACCAAGCAGTTTCACTCCACTTCATAAGGATACTCCTTCAAACTAACACACACTAGTGACTTCAGCTTTTAATGTCTGCCTGAATTTGAAAGACAACATTCTACACTGACGTTCTGTCAGATTTGCATGGCAATTGGGGGACATTAATTGAATGTGTATCGTTCAATTTTTAGTAATAGCATAGTTTTCACTTGTCCAATGTCAAAATATACAGCTTCAAAAGTGACAGCTGTCCAGAGGCTATTCAAAATGAAACCTCTTGTAAATAAAGGCGTTGCAAAGCATGAGAATTCCTCACGACAACGACGTGAAAATAATAATTTCTGATCATTCGAAAGACCATTCTATTGGCGTTTTTTCTTGTCCCATCGCAGTCTCAATATGTTAATCCCTCTTCCGCAGCGTTACCCTTCAATTTTCCAGATCCGAAGTGATAATACCTAGCAGCTATACCAAGGAGTCCGCAGTTTGTTAATGGCCTGAAATAAAGTTGGAGAAACCAGCACTTATGCCAGGGTTATTAATAACACCGCTACAATGTATCTGTGAGGCTTCTATGATTATGGAGAACTATAGCGTTAAATTATACATTTAACACCTGGAGGATATGTTAAGATTGTTGCAAATCCTTTGGGATGAAATAGTCGTAACCATGCGAAGTCGTTATACAATGTAAGTAAGTGCTCTGATTATACGTTTCTGAGTGGGTGAGTAATTTAAGCGTAATGATTCCTTTATGACCCTGTACAATATGTACTAGGTGTCTCATTTTCGTGGATTTTGAGAGGTTTCTCGGTTATGAGTATGAATGATATCACGCAGTTTTCACAGCACTTCGGAATAAAACAAAAATTATCGCAGACATATTCGATTCAGCCATCATAGTTTTCGTTATAGATGGTGATTTTGAAAAATTTTAATTTCAAGATACCACCTGAATTCGATTCATCATGTTTTTTATGTTAATGGCTGTGCCGCCCACAAATCGAGCTTCTTTTTGAATCCAGCTCTGCACAAATGGTTCAAAACTGATTTATGGTCGTTCTTAGGTCCTGGGCGAGGCTACGAGTCAACAAATTTGAGTTGTTTTACCCAAAATTTGAGGGAATTGTTTCGCCTTGTACTGAATTCTCATTGCGCGGAAAACACTATATTTCTCGCAGAGGAGTAAATCGATGAGCTTTTTCACCGTTGTTCACTTTCACTAGGTTCACATCTACTAGGTTCATTTTTGGGTTCAGTTTACACATGTACTATCTAATTACAAATCAATAATGTAGATAATAAATTTACTTCCAGAGCTTTTATTGCGTTATGGTGTTATCCCTTTGTTCTGGTATGATCCCTTTGTTTCTGAGGATTCACATCACCCAGTCAGTACTAAGGAAATCATCGTGTAATCGTCAGGTTAATTTTTCAAAGGCTGAAAATGTGTTTTACAATTTCAAGAAAGCAAACTTCGAAGATTTGTTCTGATCTATAAGCAACCTTAACTGGGATAATTTGAAGAATTTCGACAGAACTGATGATGCCTTGGATTATTTCTATGACAAACTGTTCGATATCATTAGTCAACACGTTCCTGGTAGGGCATATGCGTAGGCTGCTTGTCGCTTTTCTGTGTGGTTTACTTTCAACATCAAACGTAAGATCCGTATAAAGAATTTCTTCCGTTCGAGATGGCTGCTAACCCGAAATCTCAAATATCAAATAGAGTTTGTTCACTTGCGTACACTCATCGAGTCAGAGATATCTTCGGCATATGATACTTACTTGGCTGATATTCAAGAAAGAATAAAATTAGACCCTTCTATATTTTGGAAGTTCATCCGTCAGAAGAAGAAAAATACCAAGATACCCGACGTAATGTGCAGTAACGATGCCTACCATTGGGTTGATGGAGTTGGTGACCCATCGGAATATGAGAGTAATGCAATAATAACCTTTACTCAGCTCCCGCCAGTTCTTGTACCTATTATCTCTGAGGATGAAGTAAGGTCAATCATGTCCAAATTTCCGAACAAGGCTACTGCTAGTGACGATGGCATTCCATCATATGTCATAAGGGATCACAGTTTTATGCTTGCTAAGCCCCCATATTATATTATTAGTTTAAGTCTGAAAACCTGTATCTTCCCTAAGAAATGTAAGAGAACTCGTGTGGTCCCTGTACTCAAGAAGGGAGATGGCTCCCAGATTGAAAATTGTAGGCCAATTTCGATATTGTCAAATTTTGCGAAAGTTTATGAAGAGCTGTTATATGGAGATATGTATTTCAGAGCCAGTTAATATTTTCCCACGGAGCAGCACGGTTTTGTTAAAGCAAGATCTCCCGTGACTAACTTGGCAACAATCGCACAGTATATTACTGAGTGTTCAGATGATGGAAGTCAGGTTGATGACTTATCACGAGCCTTCGACTCTGCCGATCACAATATTCTGCTGAAGAAGATCTCGTCCATCGGTTTCAGTCCGGCATATGTAAAGCTCATCAGATCATACTTGAAGGATAGAATAAATTGTCTTCTACAATGGTTATAGATCACTTGAGTATGTTCATGTGGAGTGCCTCAGGAATCAAATTTGGGACCATTATTTTTTATCAATATAAATGATCTTCTCACTTCTCTTAAGTGTCCTGTATTAGCGTTTGCCGATGACTTGAAGATTTACTTGAGAATACGCAGTCCTGATGATTTGGTGCTGCTACAATCAATTTTGGAGTATATTCATAGTTGGTGTTTATGAAGAAAACGCATGCTGAATATGGAGTAGTGCTTTAAAGTTACTTTCAGTAGAAGGTCACATCGGTTGACTTATAGCTATCATATTGCTGACAACTATGTTGGCGATAAAGATCAACTATATGAGCTTGGAGTCCTCTTTGATTCCATGTTCAGTTTCATCCCACATGTTGAATAGTTGTGTGCGTCTGCTAGCCGCACTTTGGGCTTTGTGTTGAGGTGTGACAGGGACTTCAGTGATCTGTCAATTTTGAGGTGTTTGTATTTCACGCTGGTCATCAGTAAGTCAGAGTATGCATAAAATCAAATAATAGGAAGAGGCCTCTTCCTATTAAATTATTTTATACACAATATATAATTATATTTAGGCTTGAATAGAAAACTTATTATGGAATGTCAATGGTTTATAGAAGACCTTACAATACCTTACAGCTTTCTGTGATTTTTGTGACGAACATAGAATATCTCGGATCTTGAGGTGAGTTATATTTGTTGTTTTTTTTGAATATCAAAACAGATTTAATCTGTTAGTCTTCTACAATTTTAATTTCAAAAAAATTTTTATTCAAAAAACTTTTAGAATTAAATTAATGTCTACAATAAGCACCGCTTATATTCAATAGACTATTACATATAAGCGGTGCTTATTGTAAACATTAATTTAATTCTAAAAGTTTTTTGAATAAAAATTTTTTTGAAAATAAAATTGTAGAAGACTAACAGATTAAATCTGTTTTGATATTCAAATTTTGTTAAATTTCTTCTATCAAGTAAAAAGCCTTTCTCTATTATATTTGTTGTTGGTTGATTTTATTTTTTAAATATGAAAACCTTATCGGAATTCTAATTGTTTTCAGAAGATATAATACATGTTTTGAGAGATTTTTGAAGTAACTTATTTAAATATTTGAATATATTGAATATTTCAAATATATAATATTTTCGGAGAAGTCCTCGAATTATGTTTTGTATTTTTGAATAGGAATTAGTTGTCATAATTGTAAACCAAATATGTCTTCTTCAAATATTTATTTATTAATTTTAATTGATAATTTATATTTGTTGGTTTATTTATTCCATTTGATATTGTATATCGAGTTTTGATTTTATACGTCAATTAAATATAAGCGGTGCTTATAAGACATTAATTTAATTCTAAAAGTTTTTTGAATAACATTTTTTCTGGGAGATTTAAAAAGTTGAAGACTGACAGATAAAATTTTGTTGTACTCCTTCTATCAAGTAGAAAATATAATGAATTATTTTTCCCAAACTATTTCAAAGCACAGACACAGCATGGGAAGAGAAAATAAGTCACAACCTTCTGCATACGATTTAACTGATAGAAAGCTATCGAGAACTTCATCTGTAGATGCCAATAGAAAGTCTAGTTTGTCTGAAACCAATTTCTGAAGTTTCCCATATATTTCAGCGGTCTTCCGTCAGTTACAGTGTCAACAAATTTGAAGAAGTATGTACACCAAAAATCCTTAATGAATTTGTTTGGACAAAACTAGAACATTTTCCTGCACGCTTTTGTATAAAATCCAATAAATATCCTGCTAGGTCCGCCGAAAACAAACTCCTACTCTCTCTATTCACTAAACGACCCATTCAAGAATCACTCATATATATTCCGATCTCGTCCTTTATTTCGAGTTGCAAAGTATCAACACAGATAATTCCTTATTTTTGAAGTCTAAAAATACGCGGGACAATTGCCGATAAAGTACCAAAGTGTTTTGATTTGAGGAATTCGCGGTGAACAAATATAGTACCTACGCAGCCCGTATTTTGAACTGTGCGTTATTAAAAGAGAGTTATAATTATATCTTCGCGTAAGCTCACTACGTTCGCAGAATGAGGCGAGATTCCGCTTATTGTTTTGGGTCGGCATACCGGTGGAATGAATAAAAACTTGAAGAAAAACTTCAAGAATGTCAAAGCGAAATCAAGGAATTAGTCTTCATACTGTGTCGGTCTTTACTCGATAGAAATCCATTGTACACTAATTGAATATAAGCAAAAATAATAAGAAGAGGTTTTCACTTGATAGAAGGAATATTACAAAATTTAAATATCAAAACAGGTTTAATCTGTTAGTCTCTTATAATTTTAATTTCAAAAAAATTTTATTCAAAAATTTTCAGAATTAAATTAATGTCTTATAAGCACAGCTTATAATTGATAGACGTATAAAATCAAAACTCAATATATAATATCAAGTGGAATAAATTACCCAATAAATATAAATTGTCAATTAAAATAAATAAATATTTGAAGGAGACAAAATTTTGTTTCTGATCTTATATTTATGAAAACTAAATCTTTTTCAAAAATACAAAACATAATTTTAAGAATTTCTCAAAAACATTATTCATTTGAAATATTTAATATATTCAAATAATTTTTTAAATATTTTTATATTTACAGATATATTCTGTTGGCCTTCTATATATTTAATTTCAAAAATTATATTTAATATTATAACTTCAGGAATTAAATTAATGTCATATAAGCACGCACCACTTTATATCAAACGACATATAAAATGAACATTCTTTAAATACATCCAAATGAGATAACAAAATCCAATAAATATAAATTGTTAACAAATATCCTATAAATTAAATATTTCAAGTAGACACAATTTTGTTTCTGCTTATCCCTCTTATGAAAACATATCTTTCAAAAATGTTCATCAAAATCATAAGAATTTCATTATATAACTATCTTACTTAGAATATTCAATATTATTGAATATCTAACTAAGTATCTCATTTGGATTTCTTATAATGAATGTTTGTTTATATGTCGTTTGATATAAGCGGTGCTTATATGACATTAATTTAATTCCTGAATTTATAATATTGAATATAATTTTTTGAAATTAAATATGTAGAAGGCAGACAGAATATGTCTGTAAATATTAAAATATTTAAAAAAATTTATATACCTTCTATGAAGTATAAACCCTCCATTAATTTTATTTTATATTTGAATAAGTTACTTCAAAAATCTCTCAAAACATGTATTATATACTGAATTGTTTCAGTCGTTACTATTTGGTAGTTGATCATAATTAAAACAAATTGTAGAAATTACTATCTTTTACTACCAAAAAATATATATTACACATTTTCTTGTGACTCGAGTTTCAGGAAATGAACTATCCCATCATCAGACAACTCCTGATGTATTATATATTCAAAAAACAAATAGAATTTCGATAAGGTCTTCATCGGTCCGACTTCACATTTTAAAAATAAAACTAATCAGCAACAAATATATCTCACTTGACAAAATTGATATACTTATTTTGAACATATTCTATGTTCGATTAATACCTTACCTAATCGTAATTCTGATTGTTTTTTGAAGATATAATACATGTTTTGAGAAATTTTTGAAGTAACTTATTTAAATATTTGAATACATTAAATATTTCAAATGAATTATATTTTTTTAAGAAGTCCTTAAAATATGATTTGTATTTTTGAAAAGGAATTAGTTTTATAATTGTAAGATCAGAAACAAAATTTTGTCTCCTTCAAATATTCATTTATTAATTTTAATTGACAATTTAACAATTTATATTTGTTGTGTTATTTATTCTGTTTGATATTGTATGTTGAGTTTTGATTTTATACGTCTATTAAATATAAGCTGTGCTTATAAGACATTAATATAATTCTGAAAATTTTTGAATGAAATTTTTTTGAAATTAAAATTATAGAAAATAGATTATACTGTTATTAAATCTATTTTGATAGTCAAATTTTGTAATATTCCTTCTATCAAGTAAAAACCCCTTCTTATTATTTTTTATATAATATAATGTATAATTATTATTTTTTATATAATATAATGTATAATTATACTAGGTTGGAATAAAACTCATTATGGAATATCAAGTGGTTTGAAGAAAACCATAGCTTTCTCTAATTTTTGTGACGAACATAGAATATCTTTGAGTTTAAAGTTTTATGTGTTCAAATCAAAGATATCAGTTTTGTCAGGTGAGTTAAATTTGTTGTCGATTATTTTTATTTTTTAAATGTGAAGTTGGAGCGATGAAGACCTTATCGGAATTCTAATAATTTTTTGAGGATATAATACATGTTTCTAGAGATTTTTGAAGTAACTCATTTAAATATATTACATATTTCAAATAAATTGTATTTTCTGAGAAGTCCTTAAATAATGTTTTTTTATTTTTGAAAAGGAATTAGTTTTCATAATTGTAAGACCAGAAAGACAATTTTGTCTCCTACAAATATTTATTTATTAATTTTAATTGCCAATTTATATTTGTTGGGTTAATTATTCCATTTGATATTGTATATTGAGTTTTGATTTTATACATTTATGAAATATAAGCTGTGCTTATAAGACATTAATCTAATTCTAAAAATTTTCATTATAAATAATTTTTTTTCATTGAAATTATAGGAGACTAAGAGATTAAATCTGTTTTGATATTCAAATTTTGAATATAAATGTTTCAATTTGTTATGAATTGGACAAAAACGTGTTTAGCTCCATTTTGGCTCATAACATCCTGAAAATTTACTATGAAGAATTTTTTGAATATTACAGATAATAGCTGGATTAATTCTCTGGAACCACTACAGATTTGAATCTGAATAAACTCTTGAGAATTATATATTTAACATGCCCTAGATAACACTGATGATTTTATAGACCTATACATTCAGTTAGAAGTTATTTATATAAAAATTAAGTAATCAATAAAAAATATATACATAGAAAAGGATTGATTTTTAG
This sequence comes from Megalocaria dilatata, assembly GCA_034642435.1. Classification (NCBI taxonomy): domain Eukaryota; kingdom Metazoa; phylum Arthropoda; class Insecta; order Coleoptera; family Coccinellidae; genus Megalocaria; species Megalocaria dilatata. The sequence continues at coordinate 35,628,058 of CM067854.1, forward strand.
AGAATCTCAATAATCTAGATAAGAGAATTTAGAGTTTTATCCCTCTGAAAGATCAAAAAAAATTATTGATTTGCATCTAAATGAAGCGCATATTTGAATAGACAAAGTGTGTCGAAACCAATATTTGTCATGAGAAAAGTTCTGCTTCAATAATTTTTTATTCTATCCTTTAACTCGAAAATTTTATTTGAATTTTGAAAAGAATTTTCTGTATATGTATGTTATTACGTTCATACATTTGTATTAATAAATTTTATGCCAGGGAGTGAGAAGGGTTTTTCTTAGATATTAGAAAATATTTTATTTATATACATTAAAACACTATTTATATTTTAAAATATAATTTTTGATATATATTGTACCAGTAATAATTTTGAACGTAAAGTTATTTCAATACATACTTCTGTTATGTATCGACAAGAATATTGATTTATTTTGGCTTTAGGTATTTATAAGTTCTCAAATTGAATTTGAGATTAATATCACTATGGTGCAAATGGAAATAAGGCGAATTATAACATAAATATATTATTTCTTTTATTTCAAAATTGAATTTTAATTTTCTTTTCAATTCAAGGCTGTAACCTTGTGTCCTATGCATGATCAGGAATACTTAACAAGACATAATTATCTGATGAATGAAAGTTGAAAAGGGGTCAAGGTTAGAGGAGTGCATAATACTTTTGTTTTGTTCTGAATTTCAATTACTCGCATGCAACATTCATACAAGTATGTATTTCATGATGCACCAGTCAAGGTTGTAATTTAAAACGCTCTCAACTATTTCACGATTTGCATGAAAAAAATTGAAATTTATAAATCAGCAACGATGTTTTTGCGGTGTTATACTGCAATATTATGCGAACATCATGGAAGCTTTGTAGTTTTGTCTGATAAAGAAATTATTATCAGTAGAAATAAGTTCGTGATGTTTTGATAACATTTTTCTTCTTGAAGATGATGTTAAATTAGTACTTGTACACGTTGATGATAGTGATAACTGTCTTTTGAGTGATTGTTTTTACATCGTTAGTCACATCCTTAATTTAATTTCAATTTTATGAAATTTTTCTCAGAAACTTTTTGAAATTGAATTAAATTAAATAGCTATCTTTGAAAAAAGTTACTTCAAAAAAACTCGAAAAACATGAGGCAGATCTTCAAAAAGGCCCTTTGGAATTCCACGCCGATACTCCTCAGTCCCACTTCAGAGACAAAGAGGGAGTTATTTTCGAAGAAATTCTGGAGGTATTTTATCTATAATTATGAGATTATTCATTACTATCAAACATTACTTCAATGAATTTCTGCAGATCATTTTATCTTGAGGTAATCCTGCATTATTAAATAAACTCTCTTCATATATTTAAGATATCCGAATATTTATCAAAAAGTACAATATAACTTTCCGAACGACCTTCAGGGTTAATTTGAAATGATATTCATTAGGTAAATTATTCCGTCATGTTTATTATTATGGTTATTTATCGAACTAAAGTTTATCAAAGATATAGGGTCAAATGGACCGTCTAGTTCGGCTGAACCTAACCAAATTATCTTGAGATTAATTTCTCTAGTGAATAATGGGCCTAATCAGATATATTAATAGACACTTCAGGATGTTTATGTCAAGAGAATATCTTAGGAGCAAGGTACAGTTTGCGGCAAGAATGTGAAAACATTCACTCGATATAAGGGTAGGGCATGGTCAGATGAAGACCAAAATATCTAGGGAAAAGTTGAAACCAAGTATGTAGGTACACTATCAAAATGGTGAAAAGCACTGATGAGAATTTAGAAGCTTTTTCTTCTAAACATTATGTTTACATAATTTAGATTATTTGTAAACGTTGTTTACAAATAACCGTGTGTACCTTTTTGTGATAAATGGTAGATATTGACAAACGCAACTGTCAATGTCACAAATAAACAATGGCTGCCATGCGTGAGTAGTCTCTATTTAAAAATGGGGCATTCCCATTGAGAGAACCTTCACCATTAAGAATTTCTTTGATGAAATTTTTATAATTCTTATTGATAAGAAGCTCCACGTTAAGAGTGCCAATTTATTACGAATTTTGAAATGAAAATTTTCATTGTAATTATTATTAGCAGCCCCACGTTGGGCGCCAATTTATTATGAATTTATTAATGAGAATTTTTTTATTATTTTTATTATTGTTTAAAATTAAATTGAATTATTATTTATTAGGAAATTTCGTTTGAATACTTCTTGTGAGATTATTTCATCATTATGGAATTTAGTTTTTTTTTTTGATTTTCTGGTTTGAATACTTTTTCGATCACCCGTGTATAAAGTTGAGTGTACGAGTGCTGCCGGCTAACTGGTTATATTTTGATTTTGTAATGGTAAATTGAAAATTTAATCAATTTTGTTTCACTGTGATAGAGAGAGTTCAATTTGAATTTCTAATGATTTAATTTTTGAATAAATATTGAAGCAAGGTAATCTGAATTATAAATTTGTGAACCTTATACTAATCTCATTGCTAAGTTTTAAGTTCCTAATCTAATATTATCTCTATTTCATAATCCTCGTAAACATGAAATGTATTAAGAATTGAAAGTTTGACAGAATTAAAGATATTTCTACCTTTGGTAAGTTTGTTTATCACTTTCAATGTTTCTTTTTATAGTGTCCTTTCTTCGTTTCAGGAATTGAACTGGACTCATTGAGAATTATTTTTCTGGAAGGTTCTGAATTCACAGCCAACCTTATTGATTTTTTCTGAGCATCTAAATTGTTTGAAAATTTATATCGTGTGTTATTTTAGAGTGATAGAACTTTCAATAAGGATAACTGTGATTTTACAGAAGGGTGAAGCCATGTTGTTTTAACATTTCTGTTCAGTAAGCATTGACAAATTATCATGGAAAGACTCATGCCGCCACAACGTTTATAAATTGTTGAAATTTATTTTCAAAATCAGTGTTCTATTCGCCAAACTTATAAAGCACTTCGTGAAATTTATGCTTTACATAATCATCCATCAGAGCAGCTTCTTCGTCGAACTATTGATAGATTTCGGACAACATTTTCTCTACTCGATGCAACAACAACAACAAGACAACGAACTGTACGTTTGAGGAAAATATAGCTGCTGCAAGTCATAGTGTTAATGATGATCCAGATTTGCCTATTCATCGACGTTCACAACAAGTTGGACTCCGTGCATCCACCATCTGGAAAAATTTGCGTAAAGATCTTGGTCTACACCCATACAAGATCCAACTGGTTCAAGAACTAAAGCCACTTGACCATAATAAGAGTCGTTTGTTTGCTGATTGGACCCTAGAACAGCTCGAAGTGATCCACTATTTTATATTAAAATTGTGTTTAGCGATGAAGCTCATTTCTGGTTGAACGGCTATGTAAACAAGCAAAATTGCCGTATATGGAGTGAAAACAATCCTCAAGAAGTTCTGCAGGTTCCATTGCATCCTAAAAAATGCACTGTATGGTGTGCTTTACACGCTGAAGGCATTATCGGTCCATATTTCTTTGAAAACGATGTTGAAGCTAATATTACAGTGAATAGTGCTCGTTACAAATCGATGATCAATGATTATTTGTTTCAAAATTTGAATGGTATCGACCCAGAAGTGTTTTGGTTCCAACAAGATGGTGCTACACCTCATGCTACTACCGTAACAATTGATTTGTTGAAAGAAAGATTTGGCGATAACATGATTTTAAGAAATGGTCCAATTAATCGGCCTGCAAGATCATGCGACGTAACTCCACAAGTTATTTTCTTTGGGGTTATGTCAAGTCATTGGTTTATGCTGATAAACCAGAAACAATAGACGCTTTGGAAGCTAACATAACTCAGATTATTGATGAAATAAGGCCTTAATTACTCGAAAAAGTGGCCCAAAATTGGTCTGGTCGAATGCGGTTCCTCAGAGCTAGTCGTGGTGGACATATGCCGGAAATTATTTTTAAAATGACTTTAAATTCAGAATTATATCTTCTAACTTCTACATTATATATTGAAACTATATGCAAAAACTATCAAATTGATATCCTAATCAATATAAAATATTTTTCAATGTCTCAGAAAAAACATTTTTACATCCCGACTTGAAATGTATTAATACAAATGTATTAACAAAAACCATATAAGTATGTATATTAACATACAAATACAAGAAAATCCACTATTCCAAAATTATCTGAAATTATCAAAATAAAGGATCAAATAAAAATAATTGAACGAGAACTCGAACATTTGATAGCTATTTCGGCCTATATGGCCTCATCAGAAATATATTGAATTCAGATTCAAATATATAACAAGATCAAAATTCAACTTACCAAAATAAGATAAAACATGGAATGTTCCATTAATTATTCAATTATTTTTATTTGATCCTTTATTTTGATAATCTTAGATAATTTTGGAATAGTGGATTTTCTTGTATTTGTATGTAAATATACATACTTATATAGTTTTTGTTAATACATTTGTATTAATACATTTCAAGTCGGGATGTAAAAAGGTTTTTTCCGAGACATTGAAAAATATTTTATATTGATTATATATAAGGATGTCAATTTGATAGTTTTTGTATATAGTTTCAATATATAATGTAGAAGTTAGAATATATAATTCTGAATTTAAAGTCATTTAAATTTTACTTCTATCAAGTATTGACTCACATTAAAATTGGTTATTTTTAAAACATAAATGTCATAAAGTTATCTTTCAAATAAAAAAAAAATTGGCTTCAATCTTATTTTAAATGTGTTTCATTTGAATTTAAAGTAAAATAAAATAGAAAGGCCTTTTACTTGATAGAAGAAATATAACAAAATTTGAATATTAAAACAAATTGAAATATGTTTATCTTCTACAATTTTAATTTCAAAAAAAATTTTTCATTCAAAAAACTTTTAGAATTAAATTAATGTCTAAAACAAGCACCGCTTACATTTAATAGACGTATATAATCAAAACTCAATATATAATGTCAAGTGGAATAAATTTCAATTTGTTTTAATATTCAAATTTTAAATTTAAAGTTCTATCACTATTTACTGAATAATTGTGAATTGAATTCTCCCTATAAATTCTTTTTAAATTTTTCAAAAGGATATCTGAATTTTTTCCAACGTTTAAAAAATTTTCAGTCGACTAGTTGTTATGTACTCCAAATATGCTTTTTCTTCAAAATTTAGGCTCGTGAGTATGAGTTATGAGTTGAATTAGCAATATTTCTGTCAGAATTGATCTTATTTAGTTGATTTTGAGCTAATTACACACTAACGAGTCAAGTTATATACATAAGTTAGTCTTTTCCTTGATATTTTTGTATAATTGTTTATTTGCGTGGAAATTACATATCAATTCAAATAACTTCCAATCGATAAGAATATCGGAAATAATTCCAAATACTTTTTCTGGAGATTGAGCTAAATATTTTTCAAAAAAGGAAATAAAAAAACCTGTTTTAATCCTATGTAGAGCATATTTTTGTAATGGAATTTGTTATTTCTGGATATCCACTCGAAACAGGCTGTCTTGGATCATGTTTGCTGGATGAACACGGTCAATATTTTATGCATCCTTTTGATTCTCAATTGGTTAAGTGCCACACTTATGTGTTGATAATTCTATATGTCTATAAAGTGGAACAGTATTTCTAAGACATTTTATTAAATTCAATTTTAAGAGATTTTTCAGATCGAATTCGAAGGCACTTTTCTATTCATTAATAACTTCTTCAAACAACCGGAAATTATTGTTCTGCATATTACGTATCAATAATTCAAGAATATATATCTCACAAACTGACAGTTTCAAGTGCTTCTTCTGCAGTACCTACTAATAAGCAAGAATATTCGTCGAAACTGACACTCAATAGGCTTGACAGCATGTAGATCGAACGATAGCGATGGCATATCCTGTTTTTTCGTACCATTTCACTACCCGAACCACCAATTAACCGCTAAAAAAGGAGGTGTAATGATTTCGAATAACATTCACTTCAGATCGAAGCTACTCTTCCTTCTGAAGTCCATCAGCGAATCCAGATAAATCTATTTCCGAGCATATTTAATTAGTGCTGCAAGTAGTGATCATGACGAGCGTATATAATGAGCGTTGAAGATGCAAAGGAGAATATTCGTGGGAAGAGAACAGACTGCACCACGGCTTCTTGTGTACCGGCAAGGTCGATGCACAGCGTTTCTCGTCGAATCTATGCAGTGAATCGATCGTTACCCTATCGGCAATAACAATAGGCATGACGACTGATCTTGAAAAATTGTTCTATAATGTACAAAAGAATCGAACAAAATCGAACCGGAAGGTCGCGGGTTCGAATCCTGTTGAGGTGGGCAAGAAATTTTCTAATTGAACGTCTGTCCACCATTCAGCTGTTGGGTAAAAAATTGAGTAACACAGCCTACCCAGAACACAACTGAACTCCTAACTCGCACAAGCTGACAAAGCTTCTGAAGGATCTTCACAGAAAATCTAGGAGATTTAAGACATTAATTAATCACTCATGAAGAAGGAAAAAGAGTACACCAGACGACATTTCATCAGTGGTATTTAGAGAGTAGTCGCTTGCTGTTTAGTGTTAATATCAAGGAAGAGCTTGAGTTCTCTGAGGAATAAAAGAACATTCCTCAAGTTATACGAAGCATTATCGACTCAGAATTAGACCCCGGCAGTTCGAACAGGATTGAAATAAGCTCAAGCGTAGTTTTGGTATAGTATTCACGTTTCTTACTATACATTCCAGTTGATGTTTGATCATACTTTAAGGAAATGTGGGGAATTATGTAACACAACAGAAAATCAACACTAAATGGTGTTATTTTGCATTTACTATATGCAAGAATCTGTGTCGGTATTGGCATGGGCTGTTGTTGAAATTGATATCCACCAATTGTGATACATGATGGGTTTTTTCAACAGGGTTTATAAACATTTACTTTGAAAGGAACGAAAAATGTTTCTGTAGGAATGAAAGACGTTTCGGTACATTTTTCGCTTGCTGTTAAGTGTTCATATTCAGTCTACAGAGAACTCTTCAATTCCTCAGGATGTACTTAATATAATTGATTCAGAATTGAACCCTAACGGTATCGAACAGTATAAAAATATTCTTAAGAGTAGGTTTGGTGTAGTATCAACTTTTCTTACGAGATCTTTTAGTTGATGTTTGGTCACACTTCTATAAAATGTGTATTTAACAAAACAGAAAATCAAAACCAAATGATGTTGTTTGGTATATACCATAATAAGAATTTGCGTCGGTTATAGCATGGGCTGTTGTTGAAATTGGTATTAACTAATTTTCATCCACCATGGGTTTTTTCAATAAGATTTATGTGTACTTAGAAAAGGGTGAAAAATGTTTCTGTATTTCCAGCGTTCCATTGGGACAATGGAGGGTGTATATAGGAGTTTGTGTCAACTCTAGGAAGACCCGATGGTAATATCTATATGAACCAACTGCTACTTTTCATCAGTATTCTTGATAAGGTATCTATCTGCTTTGAAGGGGGTGAAAGACGTTTCTTTAATTCTTTTGTTCCATTTGGTATGATAAAATTCATATGTATATCGAAAAGTTCAGCAGCTGTGTTATCGATATAAATAAGAAGTAATTTTCATCTTTCCTGTAATTTTTCGATAAGGTATCAGAAAGTCTGCTTCAAGAGAAGTTACAGATATTTCTATAATTTGGAATGACAATTTTCGAGACAAATCGAATTTCAGGAATCTTGTATGGTTTAGCTGAATTGAAAGAAAAAAATAATGTCCTTCGATGATGATTGTGGGGGAAAGCTGAGAAGGGAGAAAAATCGACTTACATGAATTATTGTCGTGGCCATTCGCAGGCGGCATCAGCCGCCTGTCCTGCTCTTGAAACAGCTGTTTGTCGGGTCTCCCCACCTCAGGAATGCTGTAGTTGAGTTTCTGAGAGATCACACGCGAAAAGTTACCAGTCACACTCACAATATCACTCAAATTCTCGCCGACCTGAATTTCAGACGAAACTTCCCGGACATTTCCACCCGACAGCCCGGGATTGTGGTAATTCTTTCCACTAACAAGATTCTGAACGTTCACTTCTTCGAATCGCGTGATTCGTTCGTTGGTTCTCCGGAGAGGATCTTCGGGTATGAGGTTGGAATTGGTTTTGTCGAGTTCTCTTTTCGTCCTCGAACTAGGAAAAATACTAGCTAACGATGCGTATCTTTTCTGTACAAAATGCGGAAGAATTAACCTACTTAACACTAAATTGGAAGAGTGTAACTTGGAATTATGAATTGGACTAAAGGTAGGTGTAGATTGCGCTTGGTCTATCTGTGGGTATGTGGAATTCGTAGATGCATAGCAACGCGTCGCTATGGCTAGCGTACAGAGCAGAAGCAACAGGGAGGCCAGTTGAGCTTTTGTGCTCCGAAGAAGAGGAATACTGGGGGCCGTGGTCCAGTATGTGACCAACGTCCCTGCATGCAACGATTTCACCGTGAACTGACCTTGTATCCTAACCTTTACACTGCAGTCACTTTCCTTCCTCAACACTTGATACTTCCTAAAAACTATCAAGAGAAACAACCCCTGATCAACTACTGAAACATAAAATTCATTCACAAACTGACGACAGAGCCAAAACTGGAAACATACAAGATAAATTGCGTCGAAACATACGGTTCGTGAAAATGCACAACTGCTATACACGAAATAGTTCAGTATTTCTGACTTCTGAGGCTCGAAACGGTTGGAAGCGGTTGGAATTACTGGTTTGCCCGAATTCGATGCTGATCCGAAGATGGATATGGTTCCATCACAAGGTTTATCTGATTCGCAAGGCGCGTGTTGGGTCCCAGTCTGATACGAAGTAGGCTTGGTGGATCTTTTTATGTTCATTGCATTGCACTTGTTTTGCGACAGACATCATCTTGCAAACTCAGTTCGTACTAGCTTCGAACACAATCACTCAATGGGCGATCTGAAAAAAAGTTATCACAATAAATACCCGGTAAATGAGATGAAAATATATAGGTACATAATAATAATAAAAACAGCATTTATTGAATAATGAAGAGGGGGACATTTTTGTATTTGATAGAAGGTTTTTTCAATGTCTTAAATATCAAACAGAGTAATTCTGTTCGTCACTACAAATTTTAAATCAATGAAATTTCTTAAAAGTTTTTCGAAAAATGCTTAGAAGCACTGTTTCTTTTTTAGTAGACATAGAATTAACACTTATTACACAGCATCAAAAGGATGTTGTGTAATGAGTATTGATTCGATAGGTCTACTGAAGAAGAAACAATGTTTTTAGGTATTAATTTAATTTAATATTTAAAGTTTTTAAATCTTTTGCTGCTGCTATAATGAGTGTTATTTCTATATGTTTACTAATAAGAGGAACATGGTTTCTAGGCAATTATTTTATTTAATTTTAGAAAGTTTCCAAGAAATTTTATAGAATTGAAATTTGTGGCGAAGTATAATAGAATTTACCGTTATTGATCCATAATATAGAATCTCGGCAAGTCACATATAAAAAACATTAGAATTACGTTAAAGGTAAATAACAATGATTAATAATTTCTGGTGCAGATCAAGTGAATTAATTTATTTGTAAACAGCAATGAACCCACATTGATGATTAAGCTTTTTCCCGGAAAGAAGTTTTGAAATTCGGTTAAATCTTAAAATGCACGATTGTTTCGTTTCAATAAGTTAACTTGAAAAACACATTGAATCTCTTCTCAGTAATATTCTTTTGAAACGAGAGGAAATTTAATAAACATTCTTGTGAGCAAAATATTCTGGTTCCATGAAAACAATTTCTTATTTTTCGTTTCACTGAAGTGAAGAAGTTATAGATGAAATTAAAAATACGAAATCCTGGATGCGGCAGAAACTAATTTCCTTCAAAATTTTCAACTCGTAATGAAATCTTGAATTCCGAAAAGACGTCAAAATTTAAAACAAATTTTGAAATTACTATCATTACGTATAGAAATTCTTAAATTTTTAATTTGAAGCTTTTTGTGGGGATTGAAAATAGAAGTATCAACAATAAACACCGCGCAATTTTCACATTGAGATCACAATAGCATTTGCAGTAACAAAATATGATAATGCAACAATCGAACATATATATGCAAATTTAGTTGCTTTCTCAATTCCCAAGTAAATAGTCCAAAAAGTGAAAAAATAATTCCAGCACTACAAGAATGAAACATTATATTTACGAAGATTAGGATGTTTTTCGAATGTTCTTAATACTAAGCTGGAATGCACATTATATATATGAACGAATCAAGATATTCTTAATTATATCATTATACAAATAAAAGATGTTTACTTTTCATTCAGTTATATTTTTCTTTGCAAAACAAATCAACCGAACGTTTTCCATGCCCAGAACAATGCATAGAATAGACTTCATTCATTATTTAAAATCGCATAGCAATATCAGGATACATCGAAAGAAATCGAACATATGATGGGAATAAGTGAATAATAAGTGCATCAGTGGCCAGCTCGGAAACATCAATCGTCAATTCAACACCGTACCCACCATGAATCGAGCTGTCAGGCGAAAATACAATGCCCGAAGGAATAAAGGAATTTCTATAGTAAACGAACCTGAACTATTTGCAATAGTCCAAACATTTTGGCACCAAACTAACGAATAGTTCAGGAGTTAAAAATATCCAATTCGTAAGTCTGCGCTGAGAGAAAACATCCATGAAGCCAACGTACTAAATTCGAATATAGTACACGGCGATCTTTTTCGGACTTGCCGGCATAAAAAGTGATTTTGTTCATTGAGCACTTCGGAACGATTTGGGGATTTGAATCAACCTGTTGAAACGCAGTTTGAAAATTCAGCTCAGTGGTCTAGACCAAATGGAATCGAGTCAATCGGCGAACAATGCATAAATTAATTTTATTCAAAATGAGTGGTCCAACATCTTTCTGTCGCTGGTGAACAATAAGATCACCAAGGTCAATAGTGGAGGTTTCATTGAACTCCGAAAACTCTCACGTAACCTTTGAAATTGATACAAATGACAATGCTTACTGAGGTTTTTTCCTTAATTTTGAATGGAAGAGATATGTGACGTTTGTCGGGGCATGAGGGTACATGCATCATGCAGCAGGATGGAGTGGTATTGTTTAAAATGCAATGGAAGGAGTCATGTAAATCCCTTATCACACTGACATCAACATTCAACATTCGATTAAAGCCGTGGACTTTGACGATTTTATTACTGTAAAGTTTAATATGATTTATTTTCCTTCTGGATTGTCGCCGAGAGGATTAATTCAGAAAACAAGTGCTCGAATGTCAATAAAGCGAGCGGTTCCAAAGTGAGCAAATAAGAGCAAGGCTTCGAATAGCATCAACGCAACGTGCATATTGTGAGGTTAGGAATCGTCAAGGTCACGTAAATAACTTAAGCCTATGCATATTAAGTACGGTGAAGCGTCAAGCAGAATCTACTCGGACGTACTTCGTCGGTGAATATCCCAGATCCATAGAAACAGATGATTGTCACACAAGTTTTATGTCGATCACTGAAGAACATTTGACGTTTAAAATGGGCCGCTTTCACGTGGTAGCCAGCCAAAGTATCCCGGTCAGAGCAAATATATATTTACACTGTTGCGAATGTCGTCGGTATGGTTTGGAAAAATTTCGCCAGGTTGGGATCGTCGTGCGGTATAATTTGGAGACGGTGTCTAGGAACCACATGCACTGCGAACGTGTCAGATTGAATTTATTGGGATTATTATGGAGCAGGTATGCTTTCAGCGTATTGCAACAACACACCACAATGTGTCGTCACATACTGGATCGGCCGCTCGCGGGACTCGTCTGAAGCGAACGACCAGGCCAGACGGAATCGCCGAGCGCGCGCTCGGGTCGTCTCGTGTCGACGTCGGGGCCGAGGCATAGACGATTGCCACCGCCGATTATGTCATATCCCTTCATTATTTACTATCACAATGGAAAATATTTAAATATAGACAAAATGAACGGACCGGTGAGTTCCGGCAACACGTGTGAGACTCCGGATGGTCATCCTCATCTATGCTCGGACATCGACTGCACTTGATTCTTCGTCCGGTCGAATATGCAATCGTTTTTGTTGTTATCAGTTATTGAACCTATGTGTGGGACAGTGGCAAATAACCTCCAAGACCTACAGCATTTGATTTTGAAATTGAATACCATCTGTAAAGTATCAGGTGTTTTTTTTTGAGTGATAGAATGGGCATGTGTAACTACATAATGCTAATGAAACTTGAGCTTTGACAGCATCTGTCACGAGAGACTAACGGCCAGTTTCATAAACGAAATTAAAGCCTCCTTTTTCCCAGAAAGTCTCCTCCAATGATAAAACGTGTTTCATAAGCAAATTTTAAGGTGAAAGGGAACTTAAAAGCGTCCTTTATCTTAAAGTGAGAAAATCGGCCCTTTACGGATGGAAAAGGATTCCTTTAACGAGAAGCTCGACACTGCGCAGGTGCTCGATAAACACGAAAACAGTGGACATAACCTTACTCTGTCACATTTGCCCATTTTGTTTGATGTTAGCGTACTACGAAATATGTTGCACCAAATGTTGAATGCTGATTCAAGCTCCAGTTCTTCATCAAATGATGAAGAAATAATTGTGAGAAGACCAAAAATTTACAGAAGGAGAGACATTTTTCCACGTTAGATCATCTAGATTTCTGCGATAGTTTTCGCCTGACAAAATCAACTGTTTTATCTTTGCTTCAAAAAATTGCAGATCACCTGTACTTCCCATCTAACAGGTAAACTAATTTCGATTTATTATTTTGTTGATATAATTTTCTGTATACCAAATCATTAAATTGAAAATTTTCAGAGGCAGCTGTATTGAACCGATGAACCAACTTCTTTTGACATTGAGATTCTATCGAACTGGAAATATGCTGACAACAAACAGTCGAAAATGTCGTGGGAATTCCAAAACCTTTTGCTTCTAGAATTATTCGAAGAATTTCTTTTGCAATCACATTCCTGTGTCCACAATATATAAAGATGTGTCAAGGTGATCATGAAATGCAAGCAGCAGAAAAGTTTTATGAAATTACTAGTTTTCCACGTGTCATTGGTGCTATAGATTGCACATTAATTAAAGTCACTTTTCCGGGTGGTGATGATCTTTCGATGTCGAAATCATTATTTTTCCCTTAACGTTCAAACCGTGTGTGATTCAGACTTGAGAATCAGAAATATTGTAGCTAGATGACCTGGCTCAACATATGATCAAACCATCTTCAATAACAGTGTCTTGGGGAGACAGTTTGAGAGTGGTAAATTTGAACGGTATTTGTTACTTGGTGATAGTGGTTATAGTTTGCAGAATTATCTTATGACAAAGTTACCGGAAGCTATAACTGCATTTATATACATTTATATAAGCAGTCAATTATATGAACTAGAAATGTGGTGGAGAGAAAGTATGAAAATGAATGATTGGATGATGTGCAGAAGGAAGAGGACTTTCAAACAAATTCAACTAATGTTAATGCAGTTCGTCAAGTGATACAAGAGATCATTAATGAACATTTTGCTAATTAACAATTTATATTATATTTGTATGATAGTTGAAAATAATTTTGCTTGTCACTTGTGAAACTATTCTTCATATTCAATTTGTGCCTTCAACTTGACAAGATATCATAGAAGTCTCATATGATTCTACTTAAGATATGTATTTGATTTGATGCAGCTCGTCAAATGAGAGGGTTGATTATTAATGAACATTTTGCTACTTTATAATTTATATTTGTATGATAATTGGAAATATTTTTTTTGTCGCTTGTGAAACTGTTCTTCATATTCAGATTATGTCTTCAACATGACAAGATTTATATAATTTTCATAAGATTTTACAAGGTATGTATTTAGATAGGTTTCTATGTTTGTATTTCTTATTCATTGTTTTACTTTAGGTAACATCTGAAAAAGTTTCAAGTGAGAATAAAGAAATAAAAATATTATGTGTAATTGAAATTTCTGTTTTTAATTCAAATTCGGAAGGATTTCATAGTCTGCAGAAATGCTGATAGAATTCTAATACCGCTTTTCCCAGAAAGTGCGTTCAAAATAAAAAAGATTTAATTATTATTATTTAATTTTCTCTTCATCTCCATAATTTGCAAATCTAATATTTTTAGCTTCGAATGCTCCTCTTCGAATGCTCCTCTTCTTTTCTTCTATTTTCTTTCTTGATAGCCACTATCTGAGCTTCTACTAGAGCTGTTTTTTTTATAATACATCTCTTTCGTTTCGGCAAGTGGGTTCGTAACAGTTGGGCTCAACTGTTTGGAAATTGGCTCCCTCAATTTCAATGGAGCCCCACCACCAGTCAATATGACTGCGTTGAGCAGCTACCGCCCTTCTAGATTTAGTTTATATATTGTCATATTTGAATTTGAGCTGCTCTCCATTTTTCTAATGGAGAACTGTTGCATTGAAAGCAGTTACTATTCTCTGCCAGACTTTCTCCCATAACATTAAAATTCTTTTTTTCAATCAAATATAACTCACATTTACTAAAATATAGCAATTTTCACGTAATAATGTTATAAATTCCAATATAATGTCTTCTGCACATAACTATGTTTATGCAAACTGATTTTTATGCTTCATTTCTTTTTCTTTTTACAAGATCCGACGCATAACTCACAATTTTTACAGAATGTCACAAACTATATTCGTAAAATCACTAGTTCTCAGGATAGCCAACAGTCGGAAACATATGACCGGCGCATTAAAGGAAGCTTTAAGTAAAGGACGGTCAATGTGCGTTTATGAAACTGATGGTCCCATTTGAAGGATCCTTTTTCATAAAGGGACTTTATCATAAAGGAGCCTTTTGATGTTGTTTATAAAACTGGCCATTAGAGTCTTGATCATCACCTCGCCTTGTACAACGGCGAAACAAAACATCACAGGGAGTACCAACATTAAGGTCCAAATAGGAAAGTAGAGACCAATACTCATTTACAACTCCTGATTTGGTAAAAGACACAGCAGTATTCGAGCTGGTGTGAGGAGATCTACGGAAGGAAGAACCAATGGAAGAATCAATGATCAGAGATCTTAGCCCTCTGCAAAACTTCCTAGTGATAAAACTATAACAAGAGGATTTTAATTTTACATATTATTATCTCTATGGAAAGTTACAGGTTTCAGATGCAACTTCTATTTTCAATAAGTGTAATTTTGATATTTTGGTTAAATTTGTGGTTGAGGTAACTCTCCAGATGCACAGTTGTTTTGAAATGTTCTGTTTGTTTTTACAGGTAAAGTTATGAACTACCGATTTATCATCTGAACCTGTTGGAATTCCTAAAGATATAATAAATATATAAAATTAAAATTTTACTAAACGCATGTCAGGATGTGAACAATTCATAATTTTTTGACAGAGGAGACAATAATCCGCTGTAGAATACATTTCACACTGTTTTACAATGTTTTTTTTGCAGGAGATCATTTGGTATTTGGTGAGATACTTCAATATATTTTAATGAAAGCTAAAATAAGGTGAGAGAGATAGCAAATGAAGAGTGTTCCAACTTTCCAGGGTCTGGAAACTCAAGAAATTTTTACCCAATTGAATTCGCCTTGTGAACCTTAAAATATACATCAACATCCAATTCAACCTTTTCCAGGACCCTAATATCATTATCGAATTTTCCTTTACCCCAAACGTGATTTATTTTTAGGAATCCCAGTTCTCCACTTTGGCAATGCCACACCACCAGTCCCCAATGTCGCATGAATCCAGAGATCTCCAAACTAAGGCCCACCAGCATCACTATAGATGATTTCTGACGCTTTTCCACTTATTTGCCCGCTTAATATCAATCACAGTTTTCGTTTAAAACTCATGATATGAACATTTCAGTCATACAATTGAGTACAACGAACGATCATAATTTAATAGACGTTACGTCTATTAAATGTAAGCGGTGCTTGTTGTAGACATAAATTTAATTCTAAAAGTTTTTTGAATAAAAAATTTTTTGAAATTAAAATTGTAGAAGATAAACATATTTCAATTTGTTTTAATATTCAAATTTTGTTATATTTCTTCTATCAAGTAAAAGGCCTTTCTATTTTATTTTATATATAATATATAATTATATTTTGGCTTCAATAAATCTCATTATGGAATGTCAATGAATTTAAATAAACCTTAAAATAACTCACACTGTTCTTTGATTTTGTTAGAACATAGATCAATCTTGAATTATATAGTTGATCTGTGTTTCGAAGCTTTAGTCTTTTAACACGTGGAGAGATATAGGTTAGTTTTTTGATTTTGATATTTGGAATATTAAATGAGGGCTGAAGACGGGATTGCTTAGAATTATATTTGTTTTTTGAAGATATAGTGCACATTTTTTTAGAGATTTTTGAAATAACTTATTCGAATATTAAAGTATACTAAATATTTCAAATAAATTATATTCTTTGAAAAGTCCTTTAAGTGTGTTCATGTTTTTAAAAGGC
Organism: Megalocaria dilatata; assembly: GCA_034642435.1. Classification (NCBI taxonomy): domain Eukaryota; kingdom Metazoa; phylum Arthropoda; class Insecta; order Coleoptera; family Coccinellidae; genus Megalocaria; species Megalocaria dilatata. The sequence goes on from CM067854.1 coordinate 35,644,636, forward strand.
AATTGGTGTTCTTAAAGGTAAGACCAGAAACAAAATTTTGTCTCCTTTAAATATTTATTTATTAATTTCAATTACTTTCGTATATCTGTTGGGTCATTTATTCCATTTGACATTATGTATTGAGTTTTGATTATATACGTCTATTAAATGTAAGCGGTGCTTGTTGTAGACATAAATTTAATTCTAAAAGTTTTTTGAATAAAAAATTTTTTGAAATTAAAATTGTAGAAGATAAACATATTTCAAGTTGTTCTAATATTCAAATTTTTTAATAACGCAGAAACTTCCAACAAACGGACAATTAATCTCCGGAACCTCTACATATTTAAATCTAAATAAATCTCTTGAATTCATTTAGAATAAAATTTTTAAAAACGTGCCCTAGATAACACTGTATCATTATTAAAACAAGTTTTAGAAATAACTATGTTTTACAACCAATAAATTGATATTTTAGACATTTAATTGGGAAAATATGAATAAAAACAATATTCTAATTTCTGCTAATATTTTATTACACTACGATCGTAACGTCATACCATGACTTCTTCAGGTGAGTAGTAACTAGTAACTACTATCAAGAGATGCTAGTAGTAGTAGTAGTATCTTGTAATACTCACCTAAATAAGTCATGGTATGACGTAACGACCGTAGTGTAATAAAATATTAGCGGAAATTGGAATATTTTCAAGATGAATTTCCGTGAAGTAAAGACAATTATAGATTTAATTGTGAGTTTCGGGAATTAACTATCCCATCTTCAGACAACTGTTGTCTGAACTTGTTTTAATTATAATCAACTACCAAATAGTAACGGCTGAAACAATTGAGTATCTGTATCACTTTATAGACATATATTATTATGAATTTTATGAATGAAGAATATAATATTATTGTGATTAATTAGAAGCTCCACGTTATAGGTGCCAATTTTGTTATGAAATCATAATGAAAATTTCTTTTTATTATTTAGAATTTATTATATCCACGTTATGGGAGCCAATTTATTATGAATTTAGTTTTTTATAATTATATTATAAAACATTATTAGCATTATTTTATTATGGAATTTTTTTCGAAAAATATTATTGGTTTGAATACTTATTCGATCACCCATGTATATTATCGAATGTTTCCTGTGTTGCCGGCTAACTGGTTATATTGTAATTTTCTAATGGAAAATTTAAATACTATTAATTTTGGCTTACTCTAATATTAATATGTTCAATTTGAATTTTAAATAATTTAATTTTCTAATATACATTGAAGCAGAGTAATAATTTGAACTATAAATCTGTGAACTCTGAACTAATCTTATTGCTAAGCTCTATGTTCTACTCTCCCTACTTGATTTCATGTTGATTATTTCCATCAATCATTCAGGTAACGTATTTATGGATTCAACTGCAATTCATAATAATAATGTGATATTTTAATAAGGTTATGGAATTATATACTTGCAAGAGTAAAAATTTTAAAGCAAAGCGATTTGGTTTGGGCTCTAGAGTATGGCATACTGAATGACATTTTATCTGTCATATCCTTTTATTCTAAAACTTACTAGCATTTGTCAAAATTCTTGAAAAAAGATGCTTTCAATGATTATACAAAATTTACACTATTTCCTGGTTTGTAAATGTTCCAGAAAATTAGCCTAATTTTTTATCGAATTTTTGATGTACCTCTTTTATATTAAAAAGTACAGTGAAAGTCTTGCTTTTCATCCGTAAAGTATTTCATGTGTCAAAAGTTTACAAATTTCTAAATTCTAATGCTTCTAACTTAAAAATTTCTTAATAGTACCTATGAAATTGTTTACATTTCTTTAGCTTATATATATCTTCGAGGTTATTTTTTATATAGGTACATATTTTCAACATTTCGGACTCAGATAATATGTTTCCTTGAATTCATTGAATTTTGTAATGAAATGAGAAATTACTCCATCCGATCATTGAATTTTGATTAATTTTGCTCTTTTTTCATCATTTTGATGATTTAAATTTTAATAAGCTTGTTCATTGTCAATAATTTCACTTAAACCAATATAGAATTAATGAAAATAACAATTTTTTTCAACGTTTTCTGTACCAATTTCAAACTGAATATCTAAATGCAAATTAAATAATGAGAAGAGGTTTTTACTTAATAGAAGGAATATTACAAAATTTGAATATCAAAACAGATTTAATATGTTAGTCTCCTATAATTTTAATTTCAGAAAATTTTAAGAATTAAATTAATGTCTTATAGACTACAGGCCCGTGCTGAAAAAATTATGGGTCATTTGAACCACCAGGTGACCTATTTACAACGATATAAGAGCATATAATAATAAGATTTAGCACTATGCCGTCACTTGTAAGCTGTCCAACTGAGTGCAGGTGAGAATTCGAAAGTACAGGTAGAGTGAGTACATTTTGGTTACATATTTTTGTACGGCATTCTTACCACCGATAGATCCATGAAAAATAATGAGAAAACGCGCTGTGCCGTAAAAAAATGGTGCGCCACAAAGTCGGAATTTTTTTTTATTTTCCGACAATTACCAGGGTAAATTTGGTCATTTGACTTTGTACGGCATCTGTGTCATACTATTTCAATACTGCTTCTAATCCATTATTCCGCAACGCCGTACAAAAATCATGCGACAAGGGGAAAAAATCGAGGGTTGCACTCCCCTCTCTTTCTGTGGTCCAGGGGGTGATTTGACACAACATGAAATAAATTTATTCTGAAACTATTTTATGCATAGATAATATTTTTTCATATGCCGTACATTTTTGTTGATCCATAGGGAAAAAAAACCGAAAAAGAAAAAATCAAAAAGAAAAAATCCATATAACGAAATGTAAGGTGAAATTTTTTTTATACGGCATTTAGACCTTGTTTCCAATAAACTATGGATGGGTTGTTAATGACGGCCGGTACGATTTCGATTGGTTTCACGGCGAGGAATGCCCCCAAAAAGTCTGTGACATAACGGAACCGGATGAGGAATCAGACGTAGAAGATGATGACGTCATAGGTAAATAAATAAATAAATCTTTACATCTTTAATTTGAACGTAAGACTTTGATTTTGACAAATACATATTTATGTTTCAGAAAATAATAGAGAAGATAATTCGGACGTCGATAACGACGTTGATTCCGATAACAACTCAGCAACTGATTCCGATACTGAATAATTTAAAGAAAAACCATATTTTTTATTATCATCATTAAATTTATCGAATTTTTCTAAAAAATGACCATTTTTTTCATTATCATCATTAAATATATCGAATATTTCTGAAAAATGATTGTTTTATTTATTCACATCATTACAATGAAACAAATCAATTATATGTATGTATCCATAATGTTTGAAGTATATATTAAACAAAAAAGTATATAAAACTGTTGATACTGGGATTGACAGTTTCAATTCTTGGACATAATATACACACCGTTTCAGTTCAGTTAGACGTCATAGTGATTTTATCATATTATCAATTGTTCTCTTCAAAAATATGTTAATCCCGTACTGTATCAGATGGCCATAAAGTACCCTTAAAATTGTAGCGTCATTTTCATCAGCCTAGAAGATATGGTCTGCATAAAAATGTACGGCATAATTTTTTCCTAATTTATCTATGTTAATACTATTTAAAACAAGGGATAAAATGTAGAAGACTGCTATATTTCATTAATCTATGATATTTAAATTTTTACAATAATTTGCAAAATTTCAGTTTTTGTATTTCTTTATAATTTTTTTCAGAACGGTTTCTTTTGAACGGCAATACTATATAACAATTGTATTCTACAATATCATGTTAAAAAAAAAGTTCCTGTACAGGATCAAATGACTTTACAGCTCTATAAATCAAGAATACGATGAAATTAAGATAATTATTGATATACATTCAAATGAACAATCATTTTTTGACGGCATTATTTTTAATAGTACTTTTGAGTGCTAGGTAATGTTTTGGAACCAAAGCCGTACTTTTTCAAATCACCTCCTGGACTACGGAAAGAGAGGGGATTGCAACCCTCGATTTTTTCCCCTTGTCGCATGATTTTTGTACGGCGTTGCGGAATAATGGATTAGAAGCAGTATTGAAATAGTATGACACAGATGCCGTACAAAGTCAAATGACCAAATTTACCCTGGTAATTGTCGGAAAATAAAAAAAAATTCCGACTTTGTGGCGCACCATTTTTTTACGGCACAGCCCGTTTTCTCATTATTTTTCATGGATCTATCGGTGGTAAGAATGCCGTACAAAAATATGTGACCAAAATGTACTCACTCTACCTGTACTTTCGAATTCTCACCTGCACTCAGTTGGACAGCTTACAAGTGACGGCATAGTGCTAAATCTTATTATTATATGCTCTTATATCGTTGTAAATAGGTCACCTGGTGGTTCAAATGACCCATATTGTTTTCAGCACGGGCCTGTAGTCTATTATAAGCACAGCTTATATTTAATAGACGTATAAAATCAAAAGTCAATATACAATATCAAATGGAATAAATTACCCAACAAATATAAATTGTCAATTGAAATTAATATTATAAATAAATATTTGAAGGAGTGGAAATCACTTAAAAATCAAATCAACCTTTTATCCTTCAAATTTCCAAGTTTTCCACCAAAATAATGGTTTGGGGAGCAATATCTCAGCGTAGTGCTACACCTCTCTGTATGGTTGATGATACCATTAATAGTGAAAAGTATTGTGGCATTCTAAACAATTTTCTCCTTGAAACATCGCATGCTTTACACCTAGACAGGTGGCGTTTTCAGCAGGATAATGCAAGATGCCATACTTAGCTTGGATGCAAGAACACCAAGTGACAACCATTTCATGGCCAGCAGCTTCATCTGATCTTAGTCCCATTGTAAACATATGGGGACTAATGAAGATTGAAGTTGAACGAGCAGCGCCACGAAATAAAGATGAATTAATTCAGTTAGTTTTACAGTCTTGGATTACCATCACCGAAAATTATGGAGGTGTTCTAGTTTCGGGTGTCCCTCGACGTTTAGTGTTTACAGTTAAATGGAGAATGTATAAGTATATAGGATGAATATTTTGTTATAACTTTCTAATTCAAGAATTGGAAATATATACAAAAAAATTACAATTGAGCTTTGTTTTTCCCGGTTACTTTCTAGACGGATTATATATTTTTTGAACGGGGCAATTTTCTGAATACGTAGAAATTCTTGAGAAGTGCTTATACATTCTGTCAAGAAAGTACCGGGAATTATCGATTTAAATCTGGCGGGGAAATGAGGCAGGTAAATTTTTTTTTTCCTAGGTTGGTACCACTGTCCTTAATTACTATGTCAAGCTTGAGCGGGATCTGTCAACTAGTGTGTTTGCAACAGCTGATTAAGTAAGTCGATGTCAGAGTGCGTGCCGATTTTTACTATGGGTGATTACGTTGAGCAAAGAATTTGTTTAAAGTTTTGTGTTGCAAATGAATTTTCGTGCGCCGATGCATTGAAAATGTTGCAAAAGGCCTTTGGTGATACTGCTCTATCGAAAACTCGTGCATATCAGTGGTACAGAGCCTTCAAGGACGGTCGTGAAGTGGTCGCCCATCGACGGCTTCGATCGAAGATAACGTCGATAAAATTAAGGAAAGGGTGCTGGAAAACCGTCGTACCAGCTTGAGAGAGATAGCACATGATCTTAAGATATCCCACGAGTCCGCACGTACGATTTTGATTGATATTTTGGGCATGAGAAAGGTGGCCGCACGACTCGTACCGAAAGACCTGAATTTTCTTCAAAAACGTCATCACGAACAGGTTGCTTCAGACATGCTGGATCACTGTAATTCCGATTCTACATTAATAGAACGCATTATAACTGGTGATGAGACCTGGGTCTACGAGTACGATATGCAAACAAGCCAACAATCATCGGAATGGGTGGCAAAAAATGAGCCGAAACCGAAAAAGCCACGCCAAAGCCGCTCGAAAATGAAGGTTATGCTCATTGTTTTCTTCGATATCCGTGGCGTGGTGCACTACGAATTCGTTCCAGAGGGTCAGAGGGTAAACAAGGAGTATTACCTAGGCGTTATGAAACGTTTGCGTGAGCGTATCCGTAAGAAGCGGCCAAATTTGTGGGCGAACAACTCATGGTTTTTGCATGACGATAACGCGCCTTCTCACCGAGCTACGATTGTGACTGACTTTCTCGCCAAAAACTCAACAAACGTGCTTCAGCAACCACCGTATTCGCCGGATTTGGCTCCCTGCGACTTTTTCCTCTTCCCAAAACTAAAATTGCCCCTTCGTGGCACCCGTTTCGAGTCGATTGAAGCCATAAAACAAAATTCGGCGCGAGAGCTAAAGTCCATCCCGGAAAGCGCCTATAAAAAATGTTTCGATAATTGGAAGTGACGTTGGCATAGATGTATTGGAGCAAATGGAGCCTATTTTGAAGGCGACCCAATAAATTTTGACGATTAAATGTAAAAATGTTGTTTTAATTGAAAATTCCCGGTACTTTCTTGACAGAGTAGTATAATATATCATTTAAATAACGAACCTGGAGTAAAATATTCAGGTTCAACCTTTCTAAAGAAATAATTACAAGCGGTTAGGTCCCAACTATGAGGTAGTTTGAGGCAATCAAATTATTACGTCGTTTCCAGATTAATTTCATGTTTTTGTTTGGTTTTTTTTCAATTATTAAAGGAAGAATATCACTATTCCAAAAATGTTCTATTTACATTATTAGGGCAAGCAATACGTTTCAAAGCGTTTTTATAAACAGAATTAAAATACAACAATGTCAAAAAATATCTACATGCGCTAGGTGCGGGCATCAAAGTACATAATGAACAATATTAGGACTTCTAAAATATAAATTAGGGACGTCACGAACAAAATTAAATGGGAATGTTACCAAACAGTCCAAGGCAGGCGATATCAGACCACAATGCAGTTACGATAGTGGATTACTGCCAAATAATGTTGGAAAAGGGTCAACATTTCCACATCTGCTTTTTGATCCTTAAACGCACCTTCACCTACGTCATAGGGAATTACAAACGGATTATATAACCGGTATCTATGGCTTACCTCAACCACTTTTTAATAGACGTGCAAAGTGCATTTAGACAAGGAGAACACGTCACGTCGTTCAATTTCATTGCCAAAGTAAGTCTGTCGGACGTCAATCTTGTTCTCTTTTCTCAACCGTCGATTTTATTGACAGTAATTTCGACGAGGGGCTTTCAGGTTTCAATCTTATTTTCGTTTTGCCAACGGAAAATTTGCAAGCTGTGGAGATGAAATCGAATACGCACATGTCATTGCAAATTGAGGATCATGTCGATATGTGAAATGAATACTTGTCAGCTGAGGTTCATTTCAACCGACTTGAAAAAAGGATTGCGGTTTTAATTTTGTCGTTTTGTTTGTACGAACTCAAGTGTGTTATAATCTATACTACCGGTATTTGGTTGTTGCAGCCGTTACTGAACGGTTTTCTAATAAGGTGTTTCGTTTGGGTCTAAAAAACGTGTATATTTCCGGAGAAATTAACGGATGTTCATCTCATTGGAAAAATAAAGGAGAGACATTAACAAAGGAAAACGATATCAGACAAATGACCGCCGCGGATAAGTCTTTTCTTGAATCAAAAAATATATAAGAGACAGTATTTTAATTTTCACGAAAATGTTTATAATACAACAATTGTTCCACCACGATGAGGCTTCTTCAGGTATATAATTCTACTGGCTGATGGTGTCCAGTGTAACCGAGTTTAAAAACAGTGTTAAGTATGTGAAAAATCAAAGGAAGAACAAGTCATAAAGTCTTGAGGTGTTTATTGGAGTTTACCGCTAAAAAATGCCATTAGAAAAAGATATTAAGTAATGGAGACTTGTCAACATATGTTTGTTTATTCAAAAGGATTTAACGGGTATTGTACCTGTTAATTCCAAGAAATTCTTTAAGTGTTAATCTAGAATTTTTGTTTTCGACGTGGATAATTTCATAGATATTGTTGAAATTATGCCTGAATTCCTTAAGATGATAAGCATATGTCGAATGTATGGAATCCGATATGTAACTTCTTTGGTGTTGTTGGATTCTTTTCTTGAAGGATCTACCGTCTGGCCAATATATACTAAAGGGCAATTGTTGCAAGTCAAGTTGTAGACTTTAGATTTATTTTCTTTATTTGTTCGATCCTTATTGTTTTTTATGTAAGTATCGGGTGTTTCTTTTTAGAGGTATAGAACTTTCAATTGAAATAAAACACATTTAATTTAAGATTGAAGCCATTTTTTTCATTTGAAAGATAATTTTATGACTTTGAAAATTAAAAAACCGCATATTTTAATCTTATGACATTTATATTTTAAAAATAATTTCCGGCATATGTCCACCACGACTAGCTCTGAGGAACCGCATTCGACCAGACTAATTGTGGACCACTTTTTTGAGTAGTTCAGGCCTTATTTCATCAATAACACGAGATATGTTGGCTTCCAAAGCGTCTATTATCTCTGGTTTATCAGTATAAACCTATGACTTGACATAACCCTAAAGAAAATTATCCAGTGGAGTTATGTCGCATGATCTTGGAGGCCAATTAATTGGACCATTTCTCGAAATAATGTTATCGCCAAACCTTTCCTTCAATAAATCAATTGTTACGGTAGCAGCATGAGGAGTAGCACCATCTTGTTGGAACCAAAACACTTCTGGGTAGATACCATTCAAATTTTGAAACAAATAATCATTGATCATCTGTAACGAGCACCATTCACTGTAACATTAGGTCCAGTATGGTTTTTAAAGAAATATGGACCGATGATGCTTCCAGCGTGTAAAGCACACCATACAGTGCATTTTTCAGAATGGCATGGAACCTGTAGAACTTCTTGAGGGTTGTTTTCACTTCATAGACGACAATTTTTGCTTGTTTACATAGTCGTTCAACCAGAAATGATCTTCATCACTGAACACAATTTTACGATAAAAAGTGGATCAACTTCAAGCTATTCTAGGACCCAATCAGCAATCAAACGACGCTTATTATGGTCAAGTGGCTTCAATTCTTGCACCAGTTGAATCTTGTGTGGGTGAAGACCAAGTTTCTACATCTTCTTATGTAAATCTGGATCATCATTAATACTGTGACTTACAGCAGCGATATTTTCTTCTGTACGTACAGTTCTTCGTCTTGTTGTTGCTCTTGCATTGAGTAAACAAAATGTTGTACACTGATTTTGATAATAAAATTCAACAATTTGTAAACGTTGTTGAGGCGTGTGTCTTTCCATGGTCATTTGTCAATGCTTACTGAACAGAAATGTCAAAACAACATGGCTCCACCCTTCTGTCAAATCACAGTAATCCCTATCGAAAGTTCTATCACTCTAAAAACAACACCCGATACTGAGGTTATTAATGATTCTAAACTGCGTTGCAATTGAAACTATTTTTGAAATATTTCGCAATATTGTAAGATAATCCATTAACATAACACAACGAAAAGTATTTCTGTGTTTTGTCCTATTTTATGATTGGGTACAAGAGATTAAATGTCATGTTCTTTTGTTTATTGGATACCATATTGTCTATAAGAAAGGGGTTGTTACCGTTATTTGACGCTATTTGTTTAATAATATTTTATTTTTTCAAAAATTTATCTGAATTCAGAGGGACATTCCATAGTTTATGAATAAAACTGGTATATGCTGACATCTTTCGATTGGTGGGGTGATTCGAAATTTTATGTATTGTAATATCTGTATGTGGGTTTGTGAAAAAACTAAAATCATGTTAATTATCTAGTTATGTTATTTTTACGTCAAGAAAATTAATACTCTTGTTCTTTTCTTCTTCGATTGTGAGTTTGATTTTTGGGAGGAAGTTTATCTTCAGACAAGTAAATCTTAACAAAAGATACTTTTATAGATTTTATATAATAGACCAGGTATGTTGAATAATATTAGTATACATTCTGTCAAGAAAGTACCGGGAATTATCGATTTAAATCTGGCGGGGCAATGATGCAGGTAAAATTTTTTTTTTATAGGTTGGTACCACTGTCCTTAATTACTATGCCAAGCTTGAGCGGGATCTGTCAACTAGTGTGTTTGCAACAGCTGATTAAGTCAGTCGATGTCAGAGTGCGTGCCGATTTTTACTACGGGTGATTACGTTGAGCAAAGAATTTGTTTAAAGTTTTGTGTTGCAAATGAATTTTCGTGTGCCGATGTATTGAAAATGTTGCAAAAGGCCTTTGGTGAAAATGCTCTATCGAAAACTCGTGCATATCAGTGGTACAGAGCCTTCAAGGACGGTCGCCCATCGACGGCTTCGATCGAAGATAACGTCGATAAAATTAAGGAAAGGGTGCTGGAAAACCGTCGTACCAGCTTGAGAGAGATAGCACATGATCTTAAGATATCCCACGAGTCCGCACGTACGATTTTGATTGATATTTTGGCCATGAGAAAGGTGGCCGCACGACTCGTACCGAAAGACCTGAATTTTCTTCAAAAACGTAATCGCTAACAGGTTGCTTCAGACATGCTGGATCGCTGTAATTCCGATTCTACATTCATGGAACGCATTATAATTGGTGATGAGACCTCGGTCTACGAGTACGATATGCAAACAAGCCAGCAATCATCGGAATGGGTGGCAAAAAATGAGCCGAAACCGAAAAAACCACGCCAAAGCCGCTCGAAAATGAAGGTTATGCTCATTGTTTTCTTCGATATCCGTGGCGTGGTGCACTACGAATTCGTTCCAGAGGGTCAGACGGTAAACAAGGAGTATTACCTAGGCGTTATGAAACGTTTGCGTGAGCGTATCCGTAAGAAGCGGCCAAATTTGTGGGCGAACAACTCATGGATTTTGCATGACGATAACGCGCCTTCTCACCGAGCTACGATTGTGACTGACTTTCTCGCCAAAAACTCAACAAACGTGCTTCAGCAACCACCGTATTCGCCGGATTTGGCTCCCTGCGACATTTTCCGCTTCCCAAAACTAAAATTGCCCCTTCGTGGCACCCGTTTTGAGTCGATTGAAGCCATAAAATAAAATTCGGCGCGAGAGCTAAAGTCCATCCCGGAAAGCGCCTATAAAAAATGTTTCGATAATTGGAAGTGCCATTGGCATAGATGTATTGGAGCAAATGGAGCCTATTTTGAAGGCGACCCAATAAATTTTGACGATTAAAAGTAAAAATTTTGTTTTAATGGAAGATTCCCGGTACTTTCTTGACAGAGTAGTATTACATGTATATTGAGTAGTATCGATGATCTATTAGAAGGTTCTTAATTCTGAACAATAGTTAAATGAAATAAAAATACATCGTTTAATATTTTATGACTTTCTGAAAACAACTCATTCTGAAACAAATATACCCCACTTCCAAAACAGAGAAGTATAACAAAAAATTTGTAAAACTACCGAAGGATCATTCCAAAAACGGTTCGAAGAATATCCATTTTCATTTATAAGATAACTCTTATTTTGCAGATCATTTATTCAAACACTACCATATTGTTCCAGAATTGGGCAATCTTGAAATTTACACTTGGAAGCGAAAGAAAAACACTAGACATCCTGAAATCCATAGAAATATTTGAGCACACACACGTCGTAGAAATAAAACTAATAAATGAGCAGAAGGACCTTTGGCACAATTTGTTTTATTCAGGTTGGAAATTTAGTATGTACTACGAAACTCGTGTTACAGGATATTCAGAAGATCAAATGTGGTAGAAAGTAATTTCTTATTTCATTTCATTGACCTGTCCTTCTGGTGTGAAAACCAGTCTTCATGTTGTCTGATAGCATTTTGAATAGTGCTTTGAAGCACACCATGTGTCGAACTAATCTGACGTTAGTCAGATTAGTTCCCCGGTGACAGCTTCAGCTGCTCTAACTGCGTTCAATGCCATTTTTTCGCACAAATGAGAGTCACGGACTCACATTTGATAGTATTGAATACCCACAGAGAGAAGTAGGATTGAATCACAGAAACAAAATCGTCAATTATCGAATTACAAAAATGAATTTTATACACAAATAACTGAATTAACATGTACAGAGAATAATTAAAACAAGTTTTAGATATTACTATGTTTTACTACCAATAAACTGACACTTTATACATTTTAATTATGACTCGAGTTTCGGGATTTAACTATTCCATCTCTAGTCAACTGAAAACTGGAAAGTTCTACTGTACGTTTGGTGGTACTGGAAAGGAATTATTCATAATGAGTTGCTTCCATATGGCCAAAAACTAAATCTGTATCTCTACTGTCAACAACTGGACCGTTTGAAACTAGCGATTGACCATAAACGGCCAGAATTGATTAACAGAAGAGGTGTTGAGTCCCATCAAGACAAAACCAGGCACATAGGTCTGTGTGACTCGCCAGAAGCTCCGGGAGCTTGGTTGGAAAGCCTTAAAGTATCCGCCATATAGTCCGTACCTGACACCAAGCAATTACCATCTTCTTCTTGCCTTGCAAAACTCCCTGAGTGATAAGAAATTGGCATCAAGAGAAGATTGTAAAAATCGATAGCAAATATCGGGTGGTTTTTTTGGTTGTGATAGAACTTTCGATAGGGAAAACTGTGTTCTATTCGTCAAATATACAGAACATTTCGTAAAATTTATGGTTTACATAATCGTCCATCAGAGCAGCTTATTCGTCGAACTATCGATAGATCTCGGACAACATTTTCTCTTCTCGATGCAACAACAACAATAAAACAAAGAACTGTACGTACAGAAGAAAATATCGCTGCTGTAAGTCATAGTGTTAATGATTCACCATTCACCATTCACCACATGAAAAATTTTGCATAAAGATTTTGGTCTATACCCATAGAAGATCTGAAGAATTGATTCAAGAACTAAAGCCACTTTACCATAAGAAGCGTCGTTTGTATACTGATTGAGTCCTAGAACAGCTTGAAATTGATCCACTTTTTTATCGTAAAATTGTTTTTAGTGATGAAGCTTATTACTAGTTGTAAACAAGCAAAATTGCCGTATCTGGAGTGAAAACAATCCTCAGGAAATTCTGCAGGTTTCATTACATCCTGAAAAATGCACTGTATGGTATGCTTTACACGCTGGAGGCATCATAGGTTCATATTTCTTTAAAAACGATGCTGGAGCTAATGTTACAGTGAATGGTGCTCGTTACAGATCGATGATCAATGATTATTTGTTTCAAAATTTGAATGGCATCTACACAGAAGTGTTTTGGTTCCAACAAGATGGTGCTACACCTCACACTGCTACCGTAGCAATTGATTTATTGAAAGAAAGATTTGGCGATAACATTATTTCGAGAAATGATCCAATTAATTGGCCTCCAAGATCATGCGACATAACTCCACTGGATTATTTTCTTTCGGGTTATGTCAATTCATTGGTTTATGCTGATAAACCAGAAACAATAGACGCTTTGGAAACTATCATAACTCGTGTTATTGATGAAATAAGGCCAGAATTACTCGAAAATGAGGTCTGAAATTGATCTGATCGAAGTTCCTCAGAGCTAGTCGTGGTAGACACATACCGGAAATTATTCTTAAAACATAAATGTCATAAAAAGTTCTTTAAAATAAAAAAAAACATTTGGCTTCAGTCCTATTTTAAATGTGTTTTATTTCAATTTAAAGTTTTATCACTCTGAAAAAAACACCCGATATATAGGTGTCGGTTAATTGTGGCAGTGAGTTTATAAGTGGACGAAAAATAGATTTTGTCATCAAAATATTTCCTAATTCAAAAGTTAATTTTATCACAAGTATTGTAAATAATCAATACAACTAAAACCTGAGAAATGAAATGGCATCAATGTACGAAAGCGATATTTCGAAATCATAACCAACAAATACACGATTTTACCGTTGGTATGACATTTTTCTTTGAAATCATGAAAGCGGGAGCAACGGAACTTTATGCTCGACTCCAATTTAACTAACTGAATCGAACATTTGGAAGACATATTGGATCTGCAGATCTAATACTTCACACGGGTCTCAATTCCACGAATTAATTTCCATTCATCACCTCTGAATGATAGATTAGAAGGATAGAGCTTTTCGCGAAAAAATCCATTCGCCCAGAGTCGTTTCTAATGGCGTCGGATCCTGCGAAATGGCCGTCGACAGTACGAAAGAAACGTTCGGAATAGGAAACGACTTCTGTCGCGCTCGCCTCGGTTGATTTACCGAAACAATATATTACATTTACCGGTCTAGACAGTCAGAATTCAGCCCCCGTTAACATATCAAATAACCCCCATTACTTCCTTATCATCGATCGGGATTATTATTATAGATTGCCTTTGATGAAGGGAAGCCGAATCGCCCATGACTTAATATCAGGTTTCCCAGTGAAAGCAACTAGATTTTGAATTGAAATTTAACTAAATTTGAACAGATAAAAATAAGAATTAATAAAAGTGACTTGACGATATTCCAAATGAGCTATAAAATTATGCTTGATGGAAGAACTCACAAAACTTTATAATGAAATCCTAACGACTGGAAAGATACCAAGGAGCTGGAGAAAAAGTATTATATTCCGGTATTCAAAAAGGGCGACAAAAGAGTTCCCGATAATTATGGGGGAATAACATTCCTTAGTTTGGTCATGAAACTTTTCACAAAAATTTTGAAATCCATAATCTACAGATACATAAATATCTCGGAGGAACAGCAGGTTTTTAGGAGGGCCAGGTCAACATTAGATTCTATTTTTATATTAAGGTAAATCACTGAATAATCAGAATACAGAATACGGAAAACCCGTCATCCTCTGCTTCATAGATCTTACCAAGCCATTCGACAAAATGAGGCTCAAGAACGTCATAAAAATACTAAAATGTAGAGACCTACAAACAACTATCAGGTGTTTTTTTAGAGTGACAGAACTTTCGATAGAGATAACTGTGATTTGGCAGAAGGTAGAAACCATGTTGATATTTCTGTTCAGTAAGCATTGACAAATTATCATAGAAAGACTCACGCCTCAACAACGTTTACAAATTGTTAAAATTTATTTTCAAAATCAGCGTTCTATTCGCCAAACTTATAGAGAACTTTGTGAAATTTATGGCTTACATAATCGTCCATCAGAGCAGCTTATTCGTCTAACTATCGATAGATTTCGGACAAAATTTTCTCTACTAGTTGCAACAACAACAACAAGACAAAGAACTGTATGTACAGAAGAAAATATCGCTGCTGTAACTCATAGTGTAAATTATGATCCAGATTTGTCTATTCGTCGACGTTCAAAATAAGTTGGACTCTGTGCCAACACATGGAAAATTTTGCGTAAAGATCTTGGTCTGCTCCCACACAAGATCCAACTGGTTTAAGAACTAAAATTACTTGACAATAATGAGCGTCATTTGTTTTTGCTGATTGAGCCCTAGAACAGCTTGAAGTTGATCCACTTTTTTATCGTAAAATTGTGTTTAGTGATGAAGCTCATTTTTGGTTGAACGGCTATGTAAACAAGCAAAATTGCCTTATATGGGGTAAAAACAATCCTCTAAAAGTTCTGAAGGGTCCAATGCATCCTGACAAATGCAATGTATGGTGTGCTTTACACACTGAAGGCATCATCGGTCCTTATCTCTTTAAAAACCATGCTGGAGCTAATGTTACAGTGAATGATGATCAATGATTATTTGTTTCAAATTTGAATGGCATCGACGCAGAAGTGTTTTAGTTCCAACAAGATGGTGCTTCACCTCCTGTTGCTACCGTAACAATTGATGTATTGAAAGAAAGATTTGGCGATAACATTATTTCGGTCCAATTAATTGGCCTCCAAGATCATACGACACTGGATTATTTTCTTTGGGGTTATGTCAAGTCATTGGTTTATGGTGGTAAACTAGAAACAATAAAACAATAGACGCTTCGAAAGCCAACATAACTCGTGTTTTTGATGAAATAAGGCCTGAATTACTCGAAAAAGTGGTCCAAAATTGGTCTGATCGAATGTGGTTCCTCAGATCTGGTCGTGGTGGAAATATGCCGGAAATTATTCTCAAATCATAAATGTCATAAAATTATCATTCAAATAAAAAAAAATTGGCTTCAATCTTAATTCAGATGTGTTTTATTTCAATTTTAAATTCTATCACTCTTAAAAAAACACCCAATATACTAGAAATTTTGAAACTACTCAACACTGACACCTCTACACATCTATCTGTAAACCAACAGCTAATCGCAAAAATTCGAACTCCTACGGGTATACGACAGAAAGATTCACTAAGCCCCTTGCTCTTCAATATCATATTGGACCAAATGCCCCTTGCTCTTCAATATCATATTGGACCAAATGAGACATCGCTTCAATAATTCTGGAATGGAATACTAAGTACAGGAGCTAAAAAAATTATTTGCTAAGCCGATGATGCACTGATCGTGGCTGAAGACGGGGATGACCTGCAAAGACTGCTATATTCGTTTTTCTTAGAAGCATGCGAACTCAGCATGCAAATATCAACAACAAATCAAGTCATTCAATTATCTCGGCGTGCAGATATCTTAGAACCAAGATAGAACATACGAAGTTCGCAATCAGGTAGAAAAAGCCTGCGCAGTGGTCAGCGCACTTCGTGACGTTATATTTAACAACAAATACAGGGTAACAAGAAAAACTTCGGACAAAACTTTGTTCTGGAACAAAATTATCTCAGCGCAGCCAAATAATTCTTATTGTTTTAGATTCTCTACACTTTCTTGTACTAATATGTGAATTTTCAGTTCGATATTACTTTATTTTGTAGAGTTTTAGAATGGCATTCTCTTCATAGAAGAAAAGCTTTTCACCGTAGAACTATCCCATAACCACCAAAATAACAGAGTCTGGTCCACAGAGGCTCCCTGTACGTTGAACATCGTTAAAATCCGCAATTCGTCATGGTCTGTGGCAGCATTTGCGCCAGCGGCAAAACAACCTTGGTTTTCGTGGATAAAGGGGCCAAAATCAATCAAGAAACCTTCCGCTGCGACATTCTCGAGGCTGTAATACTTCCGTGGGCACAGCAGAACATCGGCGACATGCATTGGACCTTTCAACAGGACTCCGCTCCGGCTCACAAATCGGAAATGACGCAAGAATGGTGTAAGACCCATTTTCCGGGTTTCATCACACCTGCAGAATGACCGCCCTACTCGCTGGATCTCAGCCCAATGGAGTACAGCGTGTGCTCGATTTTGGAGCTCAGATCGTGTGCTAAACATCACAAATCGCTGTAGCAAGCCCTGCGCCGGGAATTGAACCGATTAACGCCCGAAGAGCTGCGGCTCATTGTCGAAAATTTCAAGAAGCGTCTGAAACTATGTATCGCCGCCAAAGAGAGCCATTTCGGAACCGCTTAAATAAATTATTAACGAATGTTTATATTATTATTAATTGTTGTTGTTTTTTTATTTTCTTTTGTTTAATTAAGTTAAATGAAAAAAGTTTATCCGGGGTTTTTCTTGTCACCCTGTATATGAGAAAACATTCAAAATCTTGGACCTACAAAACGCGTGTTCGACCCATCATGGTATATGCCATAGAAGCTCGAGCGGATAACAAAAGAACTGAGTCCATCCTAACAACTACGGAAATGAAGCTCTTAAGAACTACACGCATATCTGGATACATACTGATGGGTAGAAAAAGAAACAAGTCATTCAATAGAAATGACAGATTCAGGACATTGTCAGATGGGGAAGAAAACGGCGACGTTATTGGAACGACCACGTCAGCAGAATGAACGCAGATATAATAGCTAAGATTGCCCGAGACGGAATGCCAAATACTAAAAGATCAATTGGTAGACCCTCCAAACGCTAGAAAGACTCCTAGGTGTCTACATCCACCGAGGACTGAAGTGGAATATACAAGACCCAGGCTTAAAATAAGATGGAGAAGAATAGTGATATATTCACCATCAATATCGCAGAAAATTGGATTTTTGATGTTATATCTAGTAAAATACTCTGTACATTCATTTTTGGAGAACAAATTTACGCTCATGAAACAAAGAATTTTCCAATAAGAGGTTTCATTTCGATATTGGAAAAAATAAACGTTTCATTTTATATTATAATAATAATATAAAAATATATATTATATTATATTTCAATTTCAGGGCCAGAAGATCCGCCAGGAACCGCGACTGAGTAGTGAGTACCAAACTATAACCTTTTGTTAGGCTCTTGAACATGAGAACTGGAACGCGCACAGATGGGGATCCTGCCTGTTCACAGATGGGTCCAGATTTCATCTGTATTAGTTTGATGGACGAATATTGGTGTGTCGAGAACCCAATAGTATAGGGTATAGTATAGTGATCATTTCATGACGCCAACAACTCATTCCGATGGCGACTCAGTGTGCAGTGGTAAAAATATTCCTCAAGTTTTCATTGATAACTCCATCGATGCAATGCTGAATAGAGTAAGAGAATTATGAAGAGCTAGAGGAAGCCCCAACCGATATTACTTCAAGGCGTTTCTAATAGAAGTAACCATTTTCAAGCCTGCAGGTTTCACCAGGTCAGAATTTTCATTTTATTTATTCATCTACTATATTGTCGCCCTAAAGCAGTCTTTCAAAAAAAATTTGAATATCAAAACAAATTAAAATATGTTTATCTTCTACAATTTTAATTTCAAAAAATTTTTATTCAAAAAAACTTTTAGAATTAAATTAATGTCTAAAACAAGCACCGCTTACATTTAATAGACGTATATAATCAAAACTCAATATATAATGTCAAATGGAATAAATAAACCAAAAGATATACGAAAGTCATTAAAATTAATAAATAAATATTTAAAGGAGACAAAATTTGTTTCTGGTCTTACCTTCAAGAACGCCATTTGCCTTTTAAAAACATGAACACACTTAAAGGACTTCTCAAAGAATATAATTTATTTGAAATATTTAATATATTTAAATATTTCAAATTGTAGAACATAAACATATTTTAATTTGTTTTGATATTCAAATTTTGTTATATTTCTTCTATCAAGTAAAAGGCCTTTCTATTTTATTTTATATATAATATATAATTATATTTTGGCTTCAATAAATCTCATTATGGAATGTCAATGAATTTAAATAAGCCTTAAAAATAACTCACACTGTTCTTTGATTCTGTTAGAACACAGATCAATCTTGAATTATAAAGATGATCTATGTCTCGAAACATTATTCATTTACACGTGGTACGTTGTTTGATATAGGTTAGTTTTTTGATTTTGATATTTTGAATATATTTCAGGACTGAAGATGGAATTGCTTAGAATTATATTTGTTTTTTGAAGATATAGTGCATGCTTTGAGAGATTTCTGAATTTACTTATTCGAATATTTAAATATATTAAATATTTCAAATAAATTATATTCTTTGAGAAGTCCTTTAAGTGTGTTCATGTTTTTAAAAGGCAAATGGCGTTCTTGAAGGTAAGACCAGAAACAAATTTTGTCTCCTTTAAATATTTATTTATTAATTTTAATGACTTTCGTATATCTTTTGGTTTACTTATTCCATTTGACATTATATATTGAGTTTTGATTATATACGTCTATTAAATGTAAGCGGTGCTTGTTTTAGACATTAATTTAATTCTAAAAGTTTTTTTGAATAAAAATTTTTTGAAATTAAAATTGTAGAAGATAAACATATTTTAATTTGTTTTGATATTCAAATTTTGTTATATTTCTTCTATCAAGTAAAAGGCCTTTCTATTTTATGAAGCAGTCTTGCTTACTGTTGCCATTTTAGGCAGGTTCACCGTCTGTGGACAACTTAATACATCAGTACATATACAAAATCGCATTTTCATTTCCCTTCATATATTATTATATGTACTGAAATTATCCACTTCAATTTTAGAGCAGTATAAATGAATGCAGCAATGATCAGCAGTCATCAGGGATGTGACAAAAATAGTTAACATCATCCTAAATACTGGGTTAATATTATTCAATAGCTACTAGTTTCACCACAATCCTCTGTTCATGAAAACTTGGGAAATATCAAAGTGTGCAAACTTCTGCCATTAACCCGAGCTGGTCAGGCTAAAGGCCTTCCGTTTGAATATGTGGTCATATAACTTCAAATAATAATGGGGTCGTTTTCTCGTTCAATGTAGCGCTCCAAAGCAGCCTTCAAAGGGATATTCCTGGTGGTAAATCAACGAAAACCGCTGAATGAAACATCTTGTGTGATGGTCGTCGATTGAATTGGGATCTAACGAACTGATCAATTCTAAAGGCGAAACAATACCACATCAAATAATTCAGGGTAGGTCTCTTGTATATGCTCAGAACGCTACCCTTTGAATTCAATTCGACGAATTATAAATCAAATTGGTTTAATTTGGGAATATCTTGAATGGAATCTGAAGAAGATGTCCAAAACTTATATCTGGGAAAGTTTGGGTCAAATGGGACGACATTCAAATACTAAATGAAGATAGATGGTTAGAATTTGGAATTGCGTTCACGAATGATTGTTATGATTGTTAAGAGGTGGTACATTTACAGTTTGCATTTTGGAAGGCCCTAAATTGAAAAACTGCATGAATGTGTTGCGGTAATCTCTTACAGTTTAGAGATTATGTGGACTGTATTTTAAGCATAGGCTTTGTAAAATAAAAATAAGATAAATAGCGAAAAAAAAATGCACAAGACTCACCACCAAGAAATCCTCCATTTGTCTTCTTGAGAGTACTCTCGTTCGTGGGTTCTTGATCTCCAGTTCTTAAATATTAACAAAATTAAGTCAAGACTAATATCTTACTCAAAAAACTGTCACACATTGTTCGTTTTCAAAAATCGCGCGTGCAGCTGTCTTCTGCATAATTTGAATTTAGTAATTAAATGAATCGCGAAAATGACAAACAAACAATACCATTCAAATGTCAGGCTACAGTACCACATCCGACTAACCCAATTTTTCACATTTTACATAGACGATTGTTTGGGGCTTTATTCAGCACATCACATTTTCTTAATTAAAAAAATATATATGAGACAGTAATTTATTTCTTCCACAAAAATGTTTATACTACTACAACAATTGTTTCACGACGATGTAGCTTCTTCAGGTATTACATTGTACTGTCTGATGGTATTCAGTGTAACCGAGTTTAAATACATTGTTAGGTACGTGACAGAATAATGGATAGTCATAATAACTCTAGGTGTTTATTGGAGTTTTCCGCTAAGAATGCCATTAAGGAAAGATATTCAGTAATGGAGACTTATCAATATCTGTTTGTTCGTTCAAAAGGATTTTACGGGCATTATACCTGTTGATTTCAAGAAATTCTAAAAGTATTATTTTAGAACTTTTGCTTTCAACGTGGATTATTTCATAATTATTTTTGAAGTTATGCCTCAATTCCTTAAGATGATTAGCATATGTCGAATGTACAGAATCGGATATATAACCCCTTTGGTGTTCTTGGACACGTTTCTTGAATGATCTACCAGTCTGGTCAATGTATACTAAAGGGCAATCGTTGCAAGTCAACTTGTAGAATCCGAATTTATTTTCTTTATTTGTTCGATATTTACTGTTTTTTATGTAGGTACCAAGGATATTAATTGTCTTAAAAGTCGCGTTATAATTGAAACAACTTTTGAAATATTTAGCAATATCTTCATATAATCCATTGACATAAGATAACGAAAAATATTTCTGTGCATTGCCCTCTTTTATGATTGGGTACACAAGATTTAATGCCATTTTTTTTTGTTTATTGTATACCATTTTGTCTTTAAGAAAGAGGTTGTAACCGTTGTTTGACGCTTTTTGTTTAATAATATTTCATTCTTTCAAAAAGTTGTCCGAATTCAAAGGGACATTCAATAATCTATGAATAAAACTATTATATGCTGGCATCTTTTCGTTGGTGGAGTGATTTGAAGTTTTATGTATTGTGATGTCTGTATGTACGGGTTTGTGAAAAATACTAAAACCATGTAAATTATTTAGTCTTGTTATTGTGAGGTCAAGAAATTTGATTCTTCTCTTCTTCGATTGTGAATTTGATTCTTGGGTGGAGTTTATTAATGAAATTCTTGAAGATATGTAGTTGTCGGTCGGTGCCTTTGAAACAACAAAAAATGTCATCTACATATCTATACAAATAAAGGAAATATTTGCTTATCGCATACACCTAAATCCGTTGTTGTTTCAAAGGCACCGACCGACCGAAGATATAACGATTTCTAAAAGTTGTTTCAGTTATAAATACGTTATTACGTTCAACTTCTCGAAAGAATCGGAACCTTCAGAAAAACAATTTCAGTTCTTCAAGTAAGTGTTATTAATTATCTTCCTTTAAAAAAAAGTTTTCGAAATTTATAATGAATATAAATGAAATACTTCCAAGTTCTCCTACCTCACTGCTACAAAATGGCGAATGCGCTTCAATACAGACAATAGATTGATTTAAAAAAATTTTTGTTATGCATAAAAGAAAACGATTCACTGTTTTTTCCGACTTCGGCATTTCTGCTGCTCATGAGCTACCAAAAACTTCGAAATGTTACCATGTGTAAACTAAGGATTCAAATTTTTTTGTGTGAAGATAGTAATTTCTGAATGCAAATTTTAACATGTATCCAAAAATATTGGAGATGAGGTCTGAAAAATGTTAAATGCAGTCTAAAAGTTCACGCAAAAATAGTGAGTTTATTCTCCTCAATCTTTTTGATAATGATTAATTTCCAACATCATTATATTAGGATCTAATCCGTTGAATTAAAAGTATAAGTTAATATTTGATCAGCATCACGAAGTTGGCGATATTTGAAACAGTAACCACAATACAATTTCTCTCTTCTCCTACAGCATAATTCATACGATAACTCCAACCCTGACCATGGAGTAGAAAGGAGAAATAAGCAGAAAATATCGAGTATCCAAGATTCTGCCTGTAGACTAGACCCCATAAAAGTTTAGTGTAGTCGTTAGTGTATCCTTCGAGATTTCTCATAAGGCGAGCAGACGGAAATGGGCCGCGAATGTCAACTGCCGTTCAAGAAGGAGAGAGTTCCACCGTGGGCCATCGAGAAAATTGCCACAGGCGTATGACTGCAATAACAGAAAAATTGTTGCTCGAAAATTGCGAATATCAGATTAATAACTTGTCTCTTCGTTTGTATGCAAAACTTCATGACAAATAAGAGAATTGTGGCGACAATCCAGGGAGTACGTGAATTACGTAACAGTTGAATGTTAAGGTTCAATTTGCGAAAATGCATCTCTGAACATAAAACAACAATTAATACATTTCAAGTCGGGATGTAAAAAGGTTATTTCCGAGACATTGAAAAATATTTTATATTGAATATATATAAGGATATCAATTTGATAGTTTTTGTATATAGTTTCAATATATATTCTAGAAGTTAGAATGTATTATATAATTCTGATTTTAAAGTCATTTAAATTTTACTTCTATCAAGTATTGACTCACATTCAAATTGATTTTCAAATATTTTGTATTTGCCTAGATCTGTACAGTCATTCGTTATTTTTATTATGAGCTAATTGAAAATTTCAACAGATTCTAGATAATCAAGTTTCTTTTCTTTTGATTCTACATGTATAATGAATAATATAAGATTATTTATTGTCGGAAAAGGATGGCCGTTTTCTAAACAATGAGTGGCAAAAGTAGAAGTTGGTATATTTTTCATGCAATTCATTTTATATTCGTTGAACCTCGTTTTGAAGGAACTTCTGTCATATTTATTACTTCACGTCGAACCAGATAACTCATAAACTCCCGATTTGTGTATGTTTGGAGGTGGGTTCTTTGCATTAAATAATACGGATGATAATTTATTTTGTGTTTTGAAAGCAATATTGACATCTTATTTCGAAAAACTATTGGCCACTTCTTGACTTATACTACCGAAGTACGATAGATAAATGAATTTTTGGTTTTCTTGAGTTTTTAAATTTAAAATAGTTATTTTAGATTGTTTATGTCGAATTAAATTATCTATAATATTAAGGTTGAAACGGTTGTGGGCGGTTATTGATTTTATAGTTTGTACTTTGGGGTTATTTTTTGATAAGGGTAATGCGAAATCTCTATGGATCATGAATTGATACGCTAACACTTTTTTTTTAATATGGGTGATTTGAGTCAATATATTCACAAAAAATGTCAGTAATTAGCTGTTACAGTATCAGGATCTTAAACACCATTCACAATTTCAGCCGCTCGGCTTGGATTTTAGCCCCTATCAGATAAAAACTGTGAAATGTACTGAATTTGCTGTGTGTTTACCTCCATTTTTAACACCCTGTAATTCAGAACTGAATGGACTAAACAAAAAACAGCTTGAAAATCTTTCAAGTCTGGATTGTCACGTTGACAACTTTCATAACCGAAATTGATTCCTCGCTAATCACTTGGTGAAACATAATTTAAAATTTAATAAAAGGGGAAATAAAAACACTTGACTATAAGTTTCACAATTTATAAAAACTAACATTCGTTCACATGCATACGGTCACATAAGTATGCATACATATATTATTAAGTACCAGATGTTAAATCCGGAGATGGGCGGAAATCTAATTGATCATTCACAATTGAGAGATTTTGTCGATATACGAGGATATCTCCAGGAACTCCAAGAGGTCCAACGTTTACCTTTATCACCTTTGTGTAAAATTTGTGTTTTACTAAAATCTATAAAGTGGTTGGATGTGACACAATGATTGGAGAAGCCAGTTGTTGATTTATTTTAAAGAATCGATCTTTTATGTTCTTCAAATCTGATTCCAAGAGATCGACCCGTCTGATCTATATAAAAAGCAAGACATTCGTCACATAACAGCTTATATACACCACTTGGCTGTGAATTATTCAGTCGATTTTTACCGCTAAAAAACATTGACCTCAAATTTATCCTATTGGTACAAATAACATTAATATTATTTTGTCTGATTCTTTTACAAAGTTTATCACTAAGAGATGGAATGTAATCGATGTATACAAATTTATTCATTTGATTTTCATGTTGAGATGGATATACCAAAGTGAACAATCTATTCTGTTGTTTTTTGAATATTAATCTGTCAATTATTTCAGAAGAATAGCCATTGTTCTTTGCTATTAATTAGTTTAATATTTAGGATTCGAATTTCCGTTTTCAAAGTTAATTTCTGACAGTTGAACTGAAATCAGTCTGTTGAATAGGGTATGAAATGCGGAAATCTTATTTTTATAGGGGTGTGAACTACTATTCGGAATTAGAATATCAGAGAGTGTGGGCTTTCGATATATCGAGTGTTTTTTTTTTGAGTGATAGAACTTTAAATTGAAAAAAAAACACATTTAAATTAAGATTGAAGTCAAAGTTTTGTTTTATTTGAAAGATAATTTTATGACATTTATGTTTTGAAAATATTTTCCGGCATATGTCCACCACGAATAGCTCTAAGGAACCGCATTCAACCATACCAATTTTGGACCACTTTTTCGAGTAATTTAGGCCTTATTTCAACAATAAAACGAGTAATGTTGGCTTCCGAAGAGTCTATTGTTTCTGGTTTATCAGCATGAACTAACGACTTGACATAACCCCAAAGGAAATAATCCAGTGGAGTTATGTCACATGATCTTGGAGGCCAACTAATTGGACCATTTCTCGAAGTAATGTTATCGCCAAATCTTTCCTTCAATAAATCAATTGTTATGGTAGCAGCATAAGGTGTAGCACCATTTTGTTGAAACCAAAACACTTCTGGATCGACACCATTCAAATTTTGAAACAAATAATCATTGATCATCGATCTGTAACGAACACCATTCACTGTAACATTAACTCCAGCATCGTTTTTAAAGAAATATGGACCGATGATGCCTCCAGCGTGTAAAGCACACCATATAGTGCATTTTTCAGGATGCAATGGAACCTGCAGAACTTCTTGAGGATTGTTTTCACTCCATATACGGAAATTTAGCTTGTTTACATAGCCGCTCAACCAGAAATGAGCTTCATCACTAAACATAATTTTACGATAAAAAAGTGGGTCAACTTCAAGCTGTTCTTGGGCTCAATCATCAAACAAACGACGCTTATTATGGTCAAGTGGCTTTAGTTCTTGAACCACTTGGATCTTGTATGGGTGTAGACCAAGATTCAAGCAAAATTTTCCATGTGGTGGATGCACAGAGTTCAACTTGTTGTGAACGTCGACGAATAGACAAATCTCGATCATCATTAACACAATGACTTACAGCAACGATATTTTCTTCTGTATGTACGGTTCTATGTACGTACAGTTCTATGTCTTGCTGTTGTTGTTGCATCGAGTAGAGAAAATGTTGTCCGAAATCTATCAATAGTTCGACGAATAAGCTGCTCTGATGGACGATTATGTAAAGCATAAATTTCACGAAGTGCTCTATAAGTTTGGCGAATAGAACACTGATTTTGAAAAATTTCAACAATTTGTAAACGATGTTGCGGCGTGAGTCTTTCCATGATAATTTGTCAATGATCACTGAACAGAAATGTCAAAACAATATGGCTTATTCCTTTTGTCAAATCACAGTTATCCCTATCGAAAGTTCTTTCACTCTAAAAAAACACCCGAAACAAAAAATATCATCCACATATCGCCTCCAGTACTGTTCAAAACCAGTCAAAGTAATATTCCCAGGAGAAAATATGTTCTGTTCTAAAGCTGTCATGAATATTTCACTTAATAAATTTTCTGTCAAATCACAGTTATCCCTATGGAAAGTTCTATCACTCTAGAAAAAACACCCGAAATATCATCCACATATCGCCTCCACTACTGTTCAAAACCGGTCAAAGTAATATTCCCAGGAGAAAATAGTTTCTTTTCTAAAGCTGTCATGAATATTCCACTGAATAAATTTGATGCAGGTGAACCCATTGATAGACCATCTGATTGTTGATGTGCATAAATCTTAAATTGTTCGATCGATACTTTAGAAGATCTCGATCACCACAACCCTCTACCGAAAAAATTATGGATTTCTTTTCCCCCCAACCCATTATCAATCTTGATAAGATAATTTAACAATTTCTTAACCTTAGTGAAGCCTGTATTTTCTCATGATTAAAGGGCATAACCTACTAGACACGAATGACATGGAAAATGTCAAAAATGATGTACAGTGTTGCCATTATATTTAAATTGTATCATTCCTACTGGAAAACCCCTCGATATTTTTCAGCATCAATCCTGATGGTATCTTCAAATCGAACCCGAATAAATCATCAAAGTTTCGTGCTCCCGGTGATACGCCGAAGTAGTTAATACCGAAGCGAACTAATACCCGCATTGTTCGTTGCAACAGACCGAAACGGGTCGGGTAGCTACTGTTGTTAATAATGCCTAGACGCAAACTTCTTCGCTGATATTGCGAATTACTAATACCGCATGAAAAGCGTACACAATATAATTGTTATGCAAATCGGCCTTACATGTTAATGCTAATTTTCGACTTACATAAGTATAATCTGACGTTATCGAGGCGGCCTCAAGATATACTGCAGTTCGCGAACATTACACAGCAAACGAGCGAGACAAATGTGTTGTATTGCACACCTGCGTGCGCTATCGGGAGGACTTATCGGCGGATTTTTTCTTCGGCGCGGCTCGTAGGAGGAAATACTGAATAAATGTTATTTTTGCGGACGGGGAAAGATCCATAAAGTTCTTAACCTTTGCTTTATTGCGCTGCGAAATTTTCCGGCCGTCTCTCGTCTGGAGTTTTAGATCGAGATGGAGGGTCCGATGCGTCCTGGCACGCCGCACAGGAATGCGTAGCATGGCACTGTTATCTTTGCTACAAAAAGGTGAATGTGTTTCAACTTAATATCGAGTTATGGCTCAGATTGCACGCTAAGCGTAGCATGACGTGGATATGCGACTTTATTCATTACAGTGAACAAATTTTATAACCTTCGAAATACATTAATTAGAGTGCCGAAGAATTTGTTATCTTAATGTTTAGGGAGCATGAGCCCAGGTAACAGAAAGTTCTTCGAATCGGAACAGTGCAACATACATTTATGTACAGTTCATAACTCAAATCAACTCGTCTTATAAAAGGTCTTTCAAAGGGAACGCCTTATTTTTAAATTGATATTATTCACGCATAACAGTCATCGTTTATTTATGACACTGACAGTTGTATTTGTCAATGTCTACCATTCAATCATGGAAAGGAACACACTCCACCAACGTTCACACATAATCCAAATTTATTATGAAAAATCTGTTACTACTAACTTTACGTGCCTTAACTCCAAATTTTGGTAGTTATAATCGTCCGGATAAAAAAAGTTGAACATTTCGCGAAGAAGTTCGAAACAAATTTTACACTTCATGATGTTACAGTGCCAGTGAGACAAACAAATGCAAGAAGTGAAGAGAATATTGCTACCGTACGTGAAAGTGTTCATGAAGACCAAAATGTATCGATTTCTAGACGTTCACAAGAACTAGGCATCTCCCAGACGTCTTAATGGCGAATTTTACGGAAAGACCTTGGTTTGTATCCATACAAAATTGTTTTAACCCAAGAACTCAAAGCAACAGATCATTTAGAGCGTCGTGTACTCAGTAATCGGTGGTCAGAAAAAAACGGAAATGAGGAAATGATGCAGATTTTCATAATAAAATCATTCTCAGATCATTTCTGGTTAAACGGTTATGTTAACAAGCAGATTTGCCGTATCTGGAGTGGTGATAAGCCTGAAGAATATCAAGAACTACTATTACATTTGGATAAACCTACTGTTTCACACGAATTTTATGCTGGAGGAGTCATTGCCTTTTTTTTTTTTCAATGAAGTTCATGAGGCGGTAACTGTCAATGGAAATCTTTATCGTTCAATGTTGTCTGATTTTTTATGGCCGGAATTGGTTCGTCTTGATTTGCAGAACATGTCGTTTTAACAGGACGGAGCTATTTGTTATACTAGCAATTAAACAGTTACTTCATTGAAAACACAATTCGGTGATTCGTTTATTTCAAGAAATGGACCGATAAATTATCCGCCTCGTTCCTGCGATTTAACTCCATTGGACTTCTTTCTCTGGGGTTACATTAAGTCATAGGTTTACAGCAATCATCCAGCAAATTGAGTTTTATAGATCAATATTGAACGAGTTATTGCTAACATACGTTGTGTGAGAGAGTCATGGAAAATTGGGTTCAACGATTTCATTCCAGCAAGAGTTTCCGTGGTAGACATTTACATGGAGTTTTATTTCGTAACTAATGGTATCCATTGTCCTTTTTAATGAAATGAAAATTTCAATAATGTTCAAATAAATAATGTATTTTATTTACAAAACAAAATGGGGCGCTCTTAATGAAAGACCCAGTATAAACAGAAACATAACAAGGCGTATCAAAATACTCTTGACATAACGTATTATAGGGGGGTAACTAGAATCATACAATAAAATAGAAAGGCTTTTTACTTGATAGAAGAAATATAACAAAATTTAAATATCAAAACAAATTGAAATATGTTTATCTTCTACAATTTTAATTTCCAAAAGAATTTTTTTATTCAAAAAACTTTCAGAATTAAATTAATGTCTAAAACAAGCACCGCTTACATTTAATAGACGTATATAATCAAAACTCAATATACAATGTCAAATGAAATAAATAACCCAATAGATATACGAAAGTAATTAAAATTAATAAATAAATATTTAAAGGAGACAAAATTTTGTTTCTGGTTTTATCTTAAGAAATACTACTTGCCTTATAAAAACATGAACACACTTGAAGGACTTCCCAAAGAATATAATTTATTTGAAATATTTAATACATTTAAATATTCGAACAAATTATTTCAAAAATCTCCAAAAAAATGTGCACTATATCTTCAAAAAACAAATATAATTCTAGATAATCCCTTCATCAGCCCTTTTTTAATAATCCAAATATCAAAATCAATAACATAACCTACATCACTCACGTGTTAAAAGACTTAAGTTTCGAACTACAGATCAACTATATATTCAAGATTGATCTATGTTCTAACAAAATCAAAGAACAAAGTGAGTTATTTTAAGGTTTACTTAAATTCATTGACACCCTATAATGAGATTTATTGAAGCCAAAATATAATTATATATTATATATAAAATAAAATAGAAAGGCTTTTTACTTGATAGAAGAAATATAACAAAATTTGAATATCAAAACAAATTGAAATATGTTTATCTTCTACAATTTTAATTTCCAAAAGAATTTTTTTATTCAAAAAACTTCTCTATTTATTAATTTTAATTACTTTCGTATATCTATTGGGTTATTTATTTCATTTGACATTGTATATTGAGTTTTGATTATATACGTCTATTAAATGTAAGCGGTGCTTGTTTTAGACATTAATTTAATTCTGAAAGTTTTTTGAATAAAAAAATTCTTTTGGAAATTAAAATTGTAGAAGATAAACATATTTCAATTTGTTTTGATATTCAAATTTTGTTATATTTCTTCTATCAAGTAAAAAGCCTTTCTATTTTATTTTATATATAATATATAATTATATTTTGGCTTCAATAAATCTCATTATAGGGTGTCAATGAATTTAGGTAAACCTTAAAATAACTCACTTTGTTCTTTGATTTTGTTAGAACATAGATCAATCTTGAATATATAGTTGATCTGTAGTTCGAAGCTTAAGTCTTTTAACACGTGAGTGATGTAGGTTATGTTATTGATTTTGATATTTGGATTATTAAAAAAGGGCTGATGAAGGGATTATCTAGAATTATATTTGTTTTTTGAAGATATAGTGCACATTTTTTTGGAGATTTTTGAAATAATTTGTTCGAATATTTAAATGTATTAAATATTTCAAATAAATTATATTCTTTGGGAAGTCCTTCAAGTGTGTTCATGTTTTTATAAGGCAAGTAGTATTTCTTAAGATAAAACCAGAAACAAAATTTTGTCTCCTTTAAATATTTATTTATTAATTTTAATTACTTTCGTATATCTATTGGGTTATTTATTTCATTTGACATTGTATATTGAGTTTTGATTATATACGTCTATTAAATGTAAGCGGTGCTTGTTTTAGACATTAATTTAATTCTGAAAGTTTTTTGAATAAAAAAATTCTTTTGGAAATTAAAATTGTAGAAGATAAACATATTTCAATTTGTTTTGATATTCAAATTTTGTTATATTTCTTCTATCAAGTAAAAAGCCTTTCTATTTTATTTTATATATAATATATAATTATATTTTGGCTTCAATAAATCTCATTATAGGGTGTCAATGAATTTAGGTAAACCTTAAAATAACTCACTTTGTTCAATAAAAATTTGTGAAAATCAGAATAACCTTATTTAAATATTATTCAATATGGATTTTCACCAAGTAAGGACTGATACAATTCAATATTCTAAATTACCACAGATACTCCCAAAAACACGAAATGTATCATAAACATCTGTTTAAAAACTAATTTACATTTCGTAAATCAAATTTTTCTCAATATAATACACCACAAAAATAAATCCAATGGGGCTTTAGTATGGATAGGCTGTTCAGAGTTGGAAATATAAGGAAATTCAAGGAAACTTGTTGCTTTTAGACCAAGCTGTGGTTGAAAAATAAAATAGTTTATGTCGATATCAGTATTATTATCATGAATACTGGTTTTCCGATTATTATCTTTAACTTATTCGCACAAGACGTTATTATTCCTAACTTAGAGAGTGGTGAAAATTGAATTTGCCACTGCAGAACCTCAAGCGAGCAAATTCTATAAAAAATTCAATTCAATTAGTGAATTCTTCAAGAACGAGAATTCTGTTTGTTTAGAGGAGATATTCCAAATAAGATTAGTTCGAGAGGTAATAAGCTTACCTTGTACATCTGAAAAATTGAAATCTGACAGACCGCGGATGATTAATGACCGACAAAACAACACACGGAATTGGATTCCAGTAATCACCCTGAGGACATATCGAAAATTCATTAATCAGTTTTAATATTCGAAAGGCATAAAAACCCACCATCACCGGAAGATTTTCTCAGCTTTGAACCGGCATGATCGATCGCATTTCAAGTAATTAAATAAAAGTAAACGGGAGTGTTTGCTATTGATATTCCTCATTTTCATTCAAATCTCAAGAGAAACTGTGAAAGAAATGTATATAGAAACGATTTATCGATGACGTAAAATCGCGAAATATAGAAATATTACAAGTATAAATAACTTTGTGCGATTTTTTGTCGAAAATTGAAGCATTCATTGTGAAAAGTTGGTCATTGATTTAAAGTTCAAAGATTTCTCTGTCGCTAGCCACTAATTCTTTTCTTCTTTCTGGCAATTAATGGTATCCATCGCAAAAAAAGGCCGGCTCTTTGAGCGCTATCCATTCATCGATCCATATTTTTACTTCATCCTAATTCTAGATGTGCTGATCAGACACGCCAGGATGCATCGATCTGAAGAGGTGGGGGACTTCCCATTTGAGTGTTTCTAAGTACGTTTTAATGGGCGACGCAACATGTGGCTGTGCATTGCCATGCATTGTCAATAACTTTGTCATATCTGTTGACGTATTACGGCCATTTTTCTAGCAATACTCGGCTTAAACGCATCAATTGTCATCGGTAAACCTCCCGTGTGACCCTTTCGTTCGATTGTAGCAGCTTATATAATAATAAACCACACCCAGTTGGTTCCACCAAACACACAGCATATTCTTCTCGCCATGAATATTCGGCTTGACAGTTTATGATGAAGCAGGCAA